>CM061539.1:4381250-5665000 GCA_030864215.1 Capsicum pubescens
GAGGTCCAAGTTGATTCAGGGCCTTTCTGAGTCTTTATCATATATATTTTGATAGTTTTATGATCAAGGATTATATTAGAGGCTTTGTTGATATTGTAAAGCAGTCATATGTATTCATAGATTCACATGTCATCTATATCGGTTTGGCTAATTGGTTGGTATATTATATATATAGCTTCTTATCAGCAATTTCATTAGTATAGTGATTCATTTTCTCATCTAGTTTATTTTTATAGTATGTGTTTGTATAGTAATTGTCTGCCTCGTCCAGTATTGGGGCGTGACAACTAACTTTGGGGTCCTCTTATCAACCAATTTTATTTTTATTTCTTCTTTATTTCTCACTTTTTATTCTTTTATCACACATTCAGGTTGGGTGTGGTTTCTCTTATTCTTTTTTTCTTTTTCTATTTTTTCCATTTTTTTCTTTTCTTTTTCTACTACACCCAACCCTACTATCATTTTTCTTAATTTTACCCTTCTTTCTACCCACTTTATACAACACACACCTATGATAGCCACCCTTAACTTAGATGATTTTCCTGAGTTGAGGTGCATAATGTCCAAGTAGGACCAGGACCAAAACAAGTTCATTGTAACACAAAAAGTAAGGTGAAAGGTGTAACAAGAAAAATAGGTTATAAGACTTAAAAATCTGGATCAAAGGATACTTATTCACACATGGAAGGTCATTTAGGCTAATAGTGGACTAATATAAAAAATGTCCTATGATCCTTTACAACTATCCTATAACCTAGGAAAGATTAATTGAGGAAGTTTTCAATTTAACACACAAAGGGAACTAAGTAGCATTTCACACACACATGACATAGAGTCACATAACAAGCTACTAACTATCCTGTTCAGGCACAAGTTACCTATGATTATTATGTCCTAAATCCTAATGCCATAATAAGATCCACAATGGTTACACATATATACAATCATGCAGTTCTAAAAACAATTTTTTGGAGGGGTATCATTTTTTAAAAAAATCAACAACAAAAACATGTCAACTACCTTAGAAACTCAAAAATCTCCTAAAAACCAGAAAAACACAACATAATACAAAACAAAACACATCACAACAAAAAATTAACCTAGATATGTTAGTTCTACAACCATACCGCGATCGACAAAAAAATAAGCACGACAATTAAAATCCATCGACGGCTATGCTATACCCAACCCCCAACTAAAACACTATGCACTATCCCCAATACGTGTAAACAATTGAAAGTAAGGGGATAAGGAAATACCTGAGATGCATTAGACATCTGCATCATGATAATCCCTGTGTGGGGGTATCTCAACTGGTGAAGTCAGTGGTGGTGGTGGTGCACTACTAGAGGATGCACTCATATCTCTCTCGGCACACCTTTTTCTATCAACAAAATCAGTCTCCCTTAAATTACGTCTGACTTATTTCAGGGCCTGGTCAAATGGTATATCGGGATCTAGATACTCCACCTCTTTGTCTCTCTTGGTCCCAACTATGGGGATCGTCTTCTTATTTTTTGCAAACAAATTAAAATATTTAGGTCCAAATGAAGATGCCGACTAAACCACTAGAAAAATGGCCGGGATAGTGCTCTCAATAAGAAAGCATATCTCTGCCCATAGTATGGACACCTCCTCTCTAATATCACCCAGATTGAGTGCCTCAATATCACTGAATTAGTCTGACACTCGACCCTCTAAAGCTTTTATAGGGGAATGCACCTTAGCTCAAAACTCAGACATCTCAGCCCTATATGTAGCTTGTAATCTAGTTCTGCAACCTCAAGTGTCATTCAAACCTATGGTCGGATCTGCCCATATAATGATGCCACCTCAGCCTCAATATTCTCTCAATAGGTGGTAGTAACTCTCTAAATATCTACTAATCTTTGCAAAAACTCACGCAATACAAAAACCATACCTATAGCAGCAGCTATAATAGATGGGCAAGGGGGTAATGCAAATGACCCAACTTGCTCCAAAGACGAAACTAGAACTGAAGTGGATGTGCCTGGGGTCCCCTCGCCCTGTGTGCTCATATTTGGGGGCTCTCTCTACTCCCTATCTAAAAATCTATTCTAACTCCCACACCTACTGCCTCTCTAGAAGTAGGCTCTATAGGAAGTGATGGTCCCTCAAACTAGGCCAAAATCACTATCAGAGGCATATGGGACCTCAACATAAGGATTGGGTTAGCTGGATCCTTGATTATACTTGTTTGAGCCAAGCCCATAAACTCTACTCTCACATCAACTCCTGGGATATCTACCATACAGTCCTCATCACCTAGTAACTATACTAAGCAAGGGAAAGACAGTATGGTCATCTCTCCAAATGCCCACACATATATCTCATATATTATGGTGACTGTAAAATAAATATCATAACTAATTTCTATTCTCGTAATCAGTGTTGCACCATCTTAAGCAAGCAAATTCTCTGATGTAGTTGGACATAATCTATTATGCACTAATAACTATAAAAACATTGCAGCAAAATTCAATGCCACCTTCTTAATCAAAACTTGCCCCTCGACCCAAGAGGCATCCACACCAAGAGGTTAAATATAACTAGTGATCCATATCGCCAAACCAACCTTCTCACTCCTATGCTCATCCTCTCGCATGGCGTATCTGTTATATGTCAATCTTAAATAGTCATCACACTCATCTGTAGACATAGGAGCTGGATAATCTGGGCCAAAAAAAACTTGGCGAATGACCGCTATTGAAATATCAACCCCGACCTCTCTCACAAGCACCTATTGCAAATGAGGTTGCTCTATATTCCTACCATCTATAGGTATAGTCAAAGATATTATGGCGTGGTAGGAGGCATAAAACTCTGCACCAATGCCTAACTATATGAACTCGGGGGTCTGGTCATCCACCCCAACTGATACCTATAAACGCAGCCTGCAACAATGGTGCTCCATCTAACCCAACCAACTTAATTTGTCTCTCCTTTTAAATGGCCCTTTTGGGCTAGCCTGTCTCAGTCACAAAACTATATCTCATATGTAGCCAAAATAACTCTATACACAATCTCAGGTTTACCTCATCAATAGGCTCAACCTAGATATGCATAGGGTCAGAGGCTTGATCTATCTGAGATGGTGGCTCTGTGCCCAATATGGCTCCTAGTGTGAATTCTTGTCTATACCCTCATTAGACTAGGGTACTGCTGATGACTGCTTATGATCTACTGCCTCAGACTCATCCTGGGACCCCTTCCCATACTGGGGTCCTATGTAGCTACTGCAGGAGGTGACTTAGAATCCTTCCCCCTCCTCCTTCTCCTCATCATCACGCTTATCATCCCCATTATATCTCTTATTAGTTTGGGGATAATGTGGTCATGGAATCCTATCCTTCTTCATCCTCGGCATGGGTACCGGTTTACTGATATGTGTCTAAGCTCCAAGACAAGTAGAAGTAGGTCGCCTGCCCCACTGTGAACGGTCCTAAAGTGGTACGCCCATTGTAGCTCTAATGATAGTATATGTTGCAGCATGGTTTTGGGCCCTAGTCCGTGTCCGCATCACTCTGGTCAGGCCTGCTCTATTTGGGGCAACTAGGTATTCCTCCAGCAATCCACTGCTCTCAGAGAAGTCATTCCTTTACCTTGAAGTTGTAGCCTTCTTCTTGGAAGCCTTTGGTGCCATGTGTACCTGAAAAACTAAGCATTAGTGGTTGAAAGATAGCGAGAGACTGTAAAACTTGTAGAAAAATTTACGTTTTCAATTTTTCCCATATTTTTACATCCCTATAACTTATACTCATTCGTAACAAGTCCAATATGCACACACAGTACTAGAATCAATTTTTTCAATACAAACCATCAAACAAACTTTTGCGATTCCTCTACCTTTTTAATTTTCAACTTCCATTTAGGGTATGATCTTAGGGTTTAATTCGAGAGCAATGCCCACATTAGGATATTTAGGCTAATTCAAGGATCCTATATACAAGTTTGTTGGTTTCTACATATTTTTCATGAAAATAAACATACCAACTCACTTATCTCAAGTTTAGCGTAAGATACTACTATTAGGAGCCAAGAATATTACCTTTTATTCAATAAACAGGAAGTGAAATATGAAAAAGTGAAGTGGAACCCTTTGAAGTGAAACCCTTTCTTAAATGCGTAAGTAGTTCACTTGGACAAGTTGGTACCGAGAACAAGTCTTGTTTTAACCTTTTTCAAGTGTAGGGAAGTGGGGTAGTTTGAATTTTTAGAGGAGAGAAGGAATTTTGAGGATTTATAAGTTTAAAAGTTTGTTAGGAGTCTTAAATAAGATTGACATGTCTGTTTAGTGTTATATTAGGCCGAGGTGGGACCAAATTTTTAAACAATGGGCCCAGACTTGGCCACTTACGGCAGCCACCTACGGGCCGTAGGTGGTACCTATGGTTCATAGGTGCCCAACATAGGTGGGCTCAAATTTTTGACCTTGTTCCCTGCTATCTGGACTTTGTATTTTGACACTTATTGTAATACTTACGGGGATTGTAAGTGACATTTAACAATGCCCAAGAGCACACACAAGTGTACGTGGTCTTATCAATTAGTAAAGTGGCTTCAAGAAAGCCCAAGTATTGATCTCTTAGGGACTTGCGTTCACCTTCCATCCAATTCTAGTTTAACGATTGAGAAAATATAAATAAGGAGGTTTAAGAATTGTAAACTAAAAGTAAACTAAGCTAATGCAGAAAAGTAATGACTTAGGAAAATCTATGGATAGAATCCCAAGGTTAAGGCTTAAGAACAATCATACTACATTATTGAACTTCATTCGTGAAATTGCTTATCTTGGTTGTGGATTCGTAGGGTTAATCGCATAATTATGGTTTCCCAATCTCTAATTCTTTTTCTAAGTTGAACCTTACACCTACATCGTTGAGTGGGGGTGTAATAATCCGATTAAGTGACTTAAAGCTATCATCCTACATGTGAATCAAGTAAGGCATCTAAGTACATCCCTATTCTAAATGCTAATTCAAATCTCTTATTTTATAAAGAAATAAGAACCATACTTTGCTTATTCCCTTGTTCTATCTCCCTATTCCTTCTCCCAAGATCACAAGGTTGACAGTTGATTTATTCTAAGGGTATATAATCCTTAAAATAGTTAAAAAGGAATAAACAAGCAACTAATAATGATAATTAAATCAACAAACTTAATTAAAAATGAAAGTAATCATGATCGTGGCCTTAACCGCGGAAAAGGAGTTTTGGCCTTTAATGGAAATATTCATCATCCTATCCCTTAGATTGATGATAAAAACCATGAAAAAAACTAAAGTAAAGAGATATAAAACCTAAAAAGAAGTTGTGGTAGCCTCCTTAATCCTCCAAGACATCCAAAAGAATGTAAAAATGTGATACAACATGTATATATAGCATAAGGTTAAGCCAAGTCCACGTTGGAGTCGAATTGGAGTAAAACGCCCAGGTGTGGAGTGGAGCATGTATTGAAACCTCCATAGCTATGGAATGGGATGTGAGCAGCACCCTTTATCCCCCTGGAATAGAGCATGGGACGCATGCACTCTATGGAAGTTGTCCTCCGAATTTTGGTTAAGTGTTGGTGCTTCCTTCTTCCATGCCTTGTCTTGTGGTGTCTTTCCATTGATTTTTCAGAATTTATATCATCCATATATCATCATATTAAGCTCACAAAAGGTCCTACAACAAAAAACCACACTAATTAGAAGCGAAAGAACACTATATCCATTATGATGAATAAAAAACAAGAGCTTAGAGTAGGTTGATTTCCATGATCTTTCACTTCTAGTTTCCACTCTTTCCTTGACTCACTTGTACTTTGTACACTCCTAACACTTGGTTCCACATATAATAACACAACTAAAGCCATAAGGAACACATAGAACTCAGTATAATCCAACAAAATAGACTAGACAAGCAACTAGCTCAAGCTAGAACGGCTAGTTTTCTTCATTGAACTCTAATTGACTCTTTTAAGTATAAACTTGCTTGGAATTCCCCTTGAACCATATAAACACATGTTTTAACACATTTAGATCATTATCAACCCTTATAGAATAGAATCATCCTCAAAGCAAGACTAAAAATTCTAGAATAGTGATGCTTGAATGCATAAATACACCCAACATCACCACCCCACACTTAAAGCCCTGTTCATCCTCGAACAACTCTTAACTATAAGTATCATGAGCTGGAGACTCTACACTTCTAATAAATGAAAGACACTTAAGCTAGTACTACAATGACTACAAAGAATGCAAGTTACTACGCAACGCATGTTATTTACACAATTGAGAGCTCATGAATACTACTTCAAAACATCCTAACCTTAAGAATTGACTCACCTAGTTGGCAAACTCATGCATATTTGTCTATCAAAGACATCACACAAATCACCCATATTCATAAAAAATGTGACCCTCATATCAAGAGACTTACCCATAATCACTCACAATCAAGCAATTCATAACATGATGGGTATAGGAATTAAGTTACACTCACTCTCACAAAGAATTCACAAGTTACACACAATAAACCATAGGCTTGCCCTTAGTGTAATACTCCACTAATAGTTGAATGTAAATATTAGGATCAAATAGGTATTTTCCAAGTTATAATGTAGGTTAAGGGATGGGTGGGAACTATTTGAGAATAGTGACTAACCTCTCTAAGCGCTTTAACACACTACATTAAATAATTAAAACCAATCTCCAACAACCAAATTTCACTTTTTCATCTACCCATACCTTTTGTTTTTTTGCCCGATCTTTTTTAAGCATTTTCACAAACACTTGGTGGATGCATAGTTTACTACTACAAGAATCAAATTTTCTCATTCTTTTCTACCATGGAAATATTTCTAACATCAATTATATCACATCAATCCACCACACATCAATTATAAACACCAATAACTATTACCTTGGGGCATCAATTTCACCTTTTTCTTCTTCAATTTCTCAAACTCCTTTCTCAATTCTTTTTTTTAAAGCACTTAGGAGCTTTTTGGATCAAATTATGGTCTATCAAAGAAGGGAATTAGGCTACTTATAAGGTTTCCAAAGAAAAAGATAAAGGCTCAATGGGGGTTAACTAGGGTTTGCATCTCACTCTTTATCTTCCAAGTAGCCTCATCTACTGGGCGGTGCCTCCACTGAACCTTAGTCACTTAAATCTCTCCAGCGCACAACCTCTTGACATCACTAGCCAATATGTGTACGGGCTCCTCCACGAAGGTCAACAACTCATCCAACTACACTGAGTCTTATCTAATCACATAGATGGGTAAAAAATGCATCGTCACAAAATAGAAACATGGAAAACCAAATGGACAACAAAAAAATTTAGGGGTAAGGCTAACTCATAAGCCACCTCACCAACTAAAAAAAGGATCTCAAATGGTCTAATATATCTGGGGCCAAGCTTGCCTTTCCTCCTGAATCTCACCAGACCTTTTATGGGAGATACACAGAGAAATACCCACTCACTAACTTCAAATCCCAAGACACGAAGGCTACTATCTGTATAAGCCTTTTGCCTACTTTGTGCTGTCTTCAACCTATCTTGAATCACCCTGACTCTATCTAACAACTTCTAAAGCAAGTCCTTACCACGGGGTCTAATCTCAGAAGTCTCAAACTATCCAATGGAGAATGACATTACCTACATATAAAGCCTCAAAAGGTGCCATCTCAATACTCGAATGGTAGATACTATTATACGTGAACTCTGCCAAAAACTATCGTTGCTAACTCCAAATCATGAGTGGTTTGTTGCACTCGTGTACCTTCAGCTGCCTTAATGCAAGCAATAACATAACCCTGTTGCATCAATACACAACCCAAACCGACACAAGAAGCATCACATTAAATGGTGACTCCCTCACCCTAAACATAAAGAGCCAAGATAGGAGTAAAAGTAAGAAATATCTTAAGCTTTCCAAAGTTTAGCTTAAACTCCTTAGACTATCAGAAAGGAACCTCTTTCCGAGTTAATCTGGTTATTGGCGCTACAATAGCAGCAAAGCTCTCAATGAACCGTCTATAGTAACTTGGAAAACTAATGAAGTTACGAACCTCGGTAGGAGATATAAGTTTGGCCCAATCACAAATAGCCTCAATATTTATCGAGTCTACCATAATCCCATCCTTAGATGACACATGCCCAAGTAATGTGTCCGACTCAATAAAAAACTTACACTTAGAGAATTAGGAAAAAACATATGATCTCTCAAAGTCTGGAGCACAATCCTCAAATGCTGCATATGCTTCTCTATACTCCTCAAATACACCAGGATGTCGTTGATGAACACAATAACAAAAGAATCCAAGTAAGTTCTGAACACATGGTTAATCAAATCCATAAACAAGGTTGGGGCATTAATCAATCCAAAAGACATCACCAAAAATTCATAATGACCATAACGGGTCCTAAAAGTTATCTTTGAGATATTCTCAACTGATGGTAACCAGAACTCAAATCTATCTTAGAGAATAATGTTGCTCCCTGAAGTTGGTCAAATAAGTTATCAGTGCGAGGCATAGGATAACGGTTCTTTACCATCACCTTATTAAGCTGCTTATAATCAATACACATGCGCATGGAGCCATCCTTTTTTTCACAAATAACACAAGAGCTCCCCAAGGAGACACACTCGATCTAATGAACTTCTTACCCAGAAGATCGTGAAGCTAGAAATTCAGCTTCTTAAGCTCGACAGGAGCCATATGGTAAGTTGCCATAGAAATAGGTTAGTACCCATCTCAAGATCAATAACAAACTCAATACTACACTTAGGAGAAAGACCAGGTAGATCAAAAGGGAAAATATTAGGAAACTCATGAACTATAAAAGCAAAGTCAAGCAACGGATACACCACACAAACATCATGAATATAAGTGAGATAAAACTCACAACCTTCAAAATAAGCCTCCTATCATGAGTATAAGAAATAATCCCCATTAGATCGCAGTTAGAAGCAATTTACCACATGATCATGGGTACGCCAAACGTAGCTAAGGTAATGATTTTGACAAAATAATCCAAGACCTCGTGATAGTGGGATAACCAGTCCATGCCAAGAATCACATTAAAATCCACCATATCTAACACAATAAGATCATCTTGAGAATTAAACTCTCAAACAGTCATAACACATAATTCATAAACTACATCCATTGATAAAAAATCACCCACGGGAGTAGATATACATAATGGCATAGATAATGGATCCCAAGATAACTCTAATTGCAGGGCATAATAAGCAGACACATAAGAATAAGTGGATCCCAAATAAAATAAAGCAAAATCCGACTGGCGACACATTAAGATCATACTTGTAATAACGGCATCCGAAGACTCAGTCTCGAGTTTAGCAAGTATAACATACAAATAAACATGCCCATAACCTTGTTGGGATCCTGACCGATCTCCTGTCTTACCTGCCTGAGAATCTCTACGAGCACCCTGGGGACCACCCAACAACCATACATACCAACTCTAGTTGGGGGCAGAACTGCCTGAATTAGTGGAACACTCTAAACTGAAGGAACCATCACTTCACATCTAAGGTACTCTCTCGAGAAATATTCAAAAGCTCCACAACCATAGCATGACCCAGGGAAAGTATCGAAACTAGAAGATTCGGTTAACCTAGAATAACCCCCATGACTAGAATAGCCAAAACATGAAGCCCTCAAAAACAACCCTCTACCCTGGCCAGGATGATTATTGAAGCTAGACTCGCCTTTATTGGTAATCTAAAGAGCTTCCCGAACGGGCCTACTAAACTAACCTTGATGCTAATATGGCTGGTGTGGAGGGTACCTACTCTGAGAACCACTGCCTCTAAACGATGAGCTACTATGACTTCGACTGAAACTACCCTGATATTATGGCCTCTTATTGCTGCCCCCTTGGGCCTCATGATGCATCTCCTCCATAACCTGAGCATGATCAGAAACCTCAACAAAAGACCTATCCACAACAACCAAACTTTGTGAAGACATATAAAGAGGAAGTCTCAATACCTGAATAAAGCAACGAACTCTTTCATACATAGTAGCCAGAAAAGAAGTAGCACGTCTAGCCAACTCATAAAATCGAGCCTCATATACTCCATAACAGTCATGAAGCTTTGATCCAACCTCGAGAACTAATCCCTCAAATGATCCCTAAGACTATGAGGCATATACTTCTCTAAGAAGATCTTGGAGAACTAAGTCCATGTCAATAGGGAAGATCCAGCTCACCCGGAATCAAGATGACCTATCCACCAATGCTAAGCTGATAAGTCCAACTAAAAAGTAGTGTAGTCTAGACCATGAGTCTCAACTACGCCATAAGAAATTAAGAACTCATACGCATCCTCGTCTGGTGCACCAGAAAACCTAAGAAAAGCTAATCTCAAGATTTCACCAAATGTCTTTAGCTCCTCAATAGACATAGTAGGTTGGGCAACCACCGGCTAAAAAACTACCGGCATGTCAACTACTGGTGTGGGAGGGACCTCACCTCAAGGAGCCATAGCTATAGGTTACACCCCTGCCTCGGTACCAGTCTTTCAGAACTATGCACCATCAAATGGTACACCATTAAAAATCCTAAAAGTTGAACAAAAGCATCCATGATCACTAAAGAAGAAATAAACCTCAGTGGATCCTGGGATGGTCTTTGGCCCACTATTGGCTGGGTGGAAGAATCTCTGCTTGAGAGAAGGAATAGGGTCTGGTGAAAGCCCCTTATCTTAGACCCTAGATGTGGACACGCCCCTAAGATGTCTATGAAATTTGGGTCATCCACGAACAACAATGAGATTTCTAGGCTCGATCTTAGGACCCTTATCTTATGTAGCAGTAGTACGTGTCCTAGTCACCTGCAAAAGAGCGAAACCAAAGAAATGCTTTATAAATTAACTTAGACTCTTAGCACGAAATGAGTGAAAAAAGTGAAGAACTTCTAAGATTTTCCTATAGCCTCCAGAAGATAAGAAATGGACATCATCGTTCTAATCTATGGGACTCTACTGGACACTTCCCTTTTTACCAATAATATCAGAGAAACCTAGGCTCTAATAGCAATACATCACAACTCAATTTATAAGTCATGATGACACCTACTTTATCTTGCCAACAGTTAAGTCGAAGCTAGATATAATTGGCTAACTTGGTGGAAAATGTACTTAGATAATAATAACATGGTCATAATAGTCTACTAGATAGATAGAAAATCAACAACCATCCCAAGACTCAGTAATGTCGATACAAGAGCTACTACAAATGAACTATAAGTATTAAACAGTTGAATACAATCTGTATCTAAGATGAGAGACTAGACATAGATAAATAGGAGGAAAAAGGGTTAACTCTAACTCTAAGAGATCACCCAATCTCCAAAATAAACCCTGCACAAGCGTTGAATCAACAACGACAATAAGTGCTCGGATCTACACTAAAAGATACAGAAGTATAGTATGAGTACGAAAACTATGGGTACTCAGTAGGTCTCATCGGCTGACTGAGCTAAATACTGATATACATACGATAAGATACAAGATAAAATACACTAAGTCAAGGTAAAAGGGCAAACTTGGAAATAAGCTTCAACACTATTCTACACAAATACATACAAAATAGTAATGCAAAGATCACAAAGCTATAACTACAAGATTGGCCTCCATAAGCCAATAGGTGCAAAAAAGTACATAACTTAATGCAATTCCCCATAAGCCTGAAGGGTACAATCAAGGAGAGTAAATAGCCCATTGACAATAACTTACCAATTTTCATGCCACAACCAAGAATCCATTCGAACCATATCATATCATATATAATTCTAAAATGTCGGACTTGAATCGAAACTCAATATTGCCATCATTACCATCATTGTAGACTTGCACCAAAACTCATATTACCAATATCATTATCAATTACTCATCAAGAATTACTAGACTTGAACCAGAACTAATATTACCAATCTCATCATCATTTGTTGAACTAGAATTAGAACTCATAAATCACTAGACCATATCAATAGATGTCACAACTCTATTTCCCAAATCATGATGGCGCTTACCTTATTCCACCGGTAGGCAAGCCAAGCCATAGCTCAAACTAATAGATAACGGGCTAACGAGTAGAAACCAGAAAATACCACATATAACAATAATGGCAATAATAATAAGAGAAAAATAGGAAGTAGACATATAAAGTATACCAAAGTGGGAGAAGAAAAAGGACCAGAATATACAAACAAATCTCTCCCAAGACTTGGTAAGGTTGGTACCAGAGCCACTAGTAAAAGATGCCCAGAGTACTAGACATAATCTAAAATATAAATAATATATACAAGCAGTCTCGAGTAAAAAAGACTAAACTAGAATAGATAGAGAAGGATCGACCTCGGATGATAGCAAACTCACCCTCCTCCTCCAGATCACTACTAGAATGTAAGAATAACATTAATGTCGGCTTCTAGTACTTGGATCTACATAAGTCAAAGGATGAAAAAATGTAGTATGAGTACAAAAGCAACGAGTACTCAGTAGGAATCATCGGCCGACTGAGCTCAATACAGGAAAAGTATAACTAAAATGCGAGGGTGTAGTCTAAGTCAACAATAAATAGGGACTGAAAATAAAACAACGATTAAGCTACACAAATGTGATATAGGAATAAGTAAAAGTGATACAGAAAAGTAAATAATGCAGTAATAAAAGGCAAATCAAACATAACCTAACTGGGTCCCCATAAGCCGGCTAGGCACACTGAAAAATATAATTAACCCAATTGTGCGCCAATAAGCTGGTGGGACACACGAGAAGTAACTAGTGAGAATACACATAAATAATTCATAACTGAACCAATCCCATGAAATCATAGTAGTCATCTAAATATGCACCGAGCTTAAACTGGCACCAATGGGTAGTAACGAGAGGCCAAACGTCGAACTTGAACCAGTAGTGGTGAATAATAACAAGAGGTTATATGTCAAATTTGAACAAAAATGGTAATAACGAAAGGCTACATACATACCATATAGTAGAACCCATAACCGTATGCCGAACTCGAATCAAAACTTAGAAGAACCACAATGCCCAGAACAACATCAATCAATACCAAAACTCCCACATTATCATACCTAGATGCCAGACTTGAATCAGAAATCATAGTAACAATACCCAACTGTGACATTAAAATTCAAACCATACCATAACCAAGGCCAAAGTTGTACCAACATTCCTAATCAATAATAGAAATAAAGTATATGTTGAACCTAAATCAAAACTAAAATACATTTAAATAACCATTCACATATTTGAATTAAAAAGGGACGAATCCAAGGTTCTTACAATTAATTCCACGTCCTAAAGTGATAGTTGTTATCTCATACTAAAAGATAAGATACAAAAATTTATCAGAACAGGGTCCTAACCGGATAAATAAGGCATGATATATATATATATATATATATATATATGTTAAATGATATGCAAACTACAAGTACTTGTCCAAAACTAGAAAAATAGTACACACTAACAATAAATAATCTCAATCTAAAGATAAAATAAGCCTAGACTACCTGATGCCAAAGTTAAAAACCATTCCGAAAAGCCTCTGAATAATGCTCCACTAAAATACGAACTTGTATAAATATTGCAATTACTTAAACTTCACTTTGCAATGGAACCAAGAAGAATTGAATTAAAAGTATAATGTAGGAATCTTAAAAGTTGTATGTGAAGAAAGAATTGCTGAAGTTAAAACGTTAAATGGGTACATAATCCTATATATACACAACATTGAAAAAAATTTATATTTACTTACACTAAGGTTTCTAGAAACTTGTTTCTTAGTTCTAAAATGATGTCACCACTTTATTTGGTGTCTTTTTCCATAGGTTCCACGTGGAGGGAGTGTAGCAACACAACTCATTCCTCTCCGTTATATCCATACCCACGTATTGTATTGATTCGTGATAAAATAAAGATAATATTTTAAAATAGGTATTGTATAGGTTCATGGTAAAATAAATATAATATTTTAAATATATCATAATTAATAAAAAATTATTTCTAATAAAACCTCAGTATTATATAGTAATATTTTAACATATCTAGATTTACTATCTCCGCTTAAAATGTTAATAAGTTATAAACCTCTTTATAAAGTAACATAGATATATCATAACTAAAGAATTTTATACCTAACAAAAATATTTTAGAAGGGTAATAAATTATATTTCTACCAAATGTTAATTTAAATTAAGTATTCCACAATATAATTGCTATTACTAAAATTCTAAAACCAACTGCCCGAAAATTGAACTTTTAATCCCAACAAGTCAAAAATAACTTAGGGCACTTATAGAAAAGCTCTAGACACCAAAAATGCATAAAATTGAGGTAAATGATTGTAAGGGTCATTACCAAATATTTTAGAAGGGAAATAAATTATATTTCTACCAAATGTTGATTTTAATTAAGTACTCCACAATATATTTGGTATTACTAAAATTCTCAAACGATCTGCTCGAAAATCAAACTGTCAGTCCCAGCATGCCATAAATAACTTATGAAAATTATAGAAAAGCTTTAGACACCAAAAATATATGAAAATGAGGAAAATGACCATGAGGTTCATTATAATAGACCATATAAATAAGCCATAATCATAATTGATATCACTAAAATATAATAATTAACCACAGAATTAGCACTAACTCTCAGATTCCAAACTAGCATAATTAATAAACATCTAATCTTTTTAAAGTTCTAAATTAAGCATTAATAAGGGTATATCATGCGTAAATAAGTCAACAAGAGCTAACACAAGTCTAATTCCCAAAATCCATTTTAGAAAAATTCTACTCTAGACTAGGCTAAGGAGTCTAAACTCATTTATAGATGTTAATTAAGTCATAAATATCCCTAAGATAGAAATTTATCCTAAAACACGAGCAACTAAGTCAATTATGACTAAATTACGATTTCAAGATAGCCTAAATAGTTCAACTAACTCAAATATCATTAGTCATACTACCAACACCTAATACCATCCCATATCTAGCATAATATCATCATTATACTACAAAATGGCTCAATATCTAAGAGGGTAAACCCAGCCTACTTGGATGCTAAAAAAACCTCAATGAATTTACTAAACCACTGATTTTCCTTTTCGAGAAGCTTCTGCCAGGTGTCACCTTTCAAATTTATAATCTACTCATTAATATGAGAATAATGATACCTATATTTCACTGTTGTGCTTCGAGTTCAAAATTATGTAAGAATCTCATGTAGGGCTCATTTATGTAATTGAACTTTCAAAACCAACACGACACCCCTCTATACTCAAGGAATACTTACCCTTAAAATGGGTGAATTCTGATCTTTAATGGTGCTATAATCAAGCCACTAAGATTCTAGGGATATTAGAAAAAGATAAAGGATTTTATCCTGTAATAGATGGAAGCTTACCACAAATTCAATGGAGTAATACGTAAATAAACTTTACCCAAGCTACAAAGACACTCACAAATATTCTCCTGAATTTCCATACTATTTTGGGTTTGACTCTCTTGAAAATGGGTAAATGTAGGAATAAATCAGGCAAAAAGGGAATTTATAAGCAACAGGTACTGTTAAAGTGGGCCCTAAGCTGCTTTAGCGGTCACTGGAAAGCACCTAGGTTCCACTAAAGCAGTACCCATCCCCACGAGGTAGGTCACTAAAGCAAACCTTGGGCCATTTTAGTGCTAGCTGCTAAATTTCCAATTGCCGCTAAAGCTATACTTGTTAGCTGATCTAGGGGTGCTAAAGCACCCAAAGAGCTTCTTTAGTGGTCACATCTGATATCATACGCTAGTTGGAGACTTGGAACTTTTTTGAGTCTCTGTTGATTTTTGGGGATTTATCCAGAATTCCTATACAGAAATAAACTATGTTAACCTAGCAAATTCGATATTTCATACTCGATGGTACCGTTAAAATTTCTATTCGAGGTCATTTTAATTAAAAAAATAGGTTCCACACCCATTTTTCATATTTCTTAACTTTTGGTCAATATCTCAAAATGAGTTTGGGAGTCTCAGGATCCAAACCAAGGATTCACCTAACCTAAAATCATTATTCCAAAGTTTTTAGAACTGTAAGAATTATAATACAAGGTCGTTTGATTAAAGTTTTCACCCAATAGCCAATTCAAACCAGCGAATGCTTCAAAATAAGGAATTGGCTTTAAAAATCAAAACGAACTGTCTGATAACCAAACTATCATTTTCAGCAAGTCATAAATAACTTGTTACAACTATAAGAAAGCTCAAAATGGAAAAAAATAAGTAGAAATATACAAAATGACTAGGGGGTCATTATATTAGTAGTGGATGTTGTAATAACATGCCAAGTCATTTTCTTTATTTCATGCATTTTTTGTGTTTAGAGATTTCATGTAACTTTCCTAGGTCATTTATGACTTGTTGGAACTAGTGGTTCGATTCCTAGGTAGTTTGTTAGGTTTCGATGTTAATTTTTCTATTTTAGAGCTTTTAAAGTTGAGAAATTACTTTTGGGACAAAACTACTAGTAAACAGCTTACGCTAAGAATTTTTATAGTTTTGTTAGCTCTAAAATGTGTATTTTAGGCTAAGGATACCTTTGTCTTAGGTATCGAGTTTTTTGGACTCATTTTGGAAAATTGGTTGGCTTTAGTTAAAAATGAAAAGAGTGAGTGTGTGCCTATATTTTGTCTAAACGATTCCGTTAGGAATTTCATTAATTTTATTTAGTTCGAAATTCCATTTCCAATAGGGTATAATCTTTTATTTACATTCATAGGGTTCTGAATGAATTCAATGACCCCTTCGGAGAATTCAAAACTTGGCTAAGTTTTTGGGTTTTGTTGTGTTGGTTTGATCTCTTTTGCGACCCTTTGGTTGTTTAAGAAAAGCCTTTTATGAAGAGGTGGTTGATGTTATCACCTTTATCTTAAGTGAAGCTCTTACCACTTTAGCAAAGTTACTTCAGTATACAAACCTCTACTGAAGCGAAAGTACGCATTCACAGTGAATTTTACTTTTGTAAAGGCTCTATTTCATAAGTAACCGTTGCTTATGCAAAAATACGACCATGTAAGTTGTGGTAACTATCCCTTCTACAACTTTTTGAAATAATTCCCCCAAGCAATTTTCTTCTATTATGGAGAGCACCAAGCTAAAGAACTATTGTAGGTTGTCCAATTGAAGCTTGGGGACCTTGAGTTATAATTCCTTGATCATAATTCCTCCATAAAATTATAAATTCCTGCCTTAATTTCCTCTCAAATCTCTTTGGGGCTAATTTGAGCTCAAATTTGGGGGTTGGTCATGCTCAAATTTTGAGCACATGATCCTTGTCCCATGTAACACTCCAAAAATTCTAACCTAAAATTTGAACCATTTTTCGAATGCGTGTAGACCTAAATTCGATGATTTCTAATTCTACATAGGTATTAAGATCAATTATTTATCATGGGAAGAGATATGGATATGAATTAAAGTCATAAGGAATTTCAAGCACAAAGTTGAGTAAAAAGCACTTATTGAATTTCCATATAATATTACTAGGATTAACTTCAAATGAGCATTACTCCTAGAATATTTAATTTACATGGATCGTTACCCACCATATTAATGATTTTTGAGTCTTTTTTTAACGTTACTGATCATTTATTAGTCTTAGTCCAAAGCAAGAAGTTATAGGCAGTTTAGAGACATATTATTCGAGAGGTGTGATGGGATCCACAGGCTAGGGATAAATAAGTATGATGGGTTATGTGGGTCACCCTCTAAGACACGTGATGGACTCCATGGTTTACCACCCTCATTCCAAAAGAAAATTTACCAAGTTTATCCAATTAAGGGTATTTTTGTCCTATCCCTTCTTAGAACCAATTTCCATGACTTAAAACTACACATAATATGTCTTACCTTAAGAAAATATTGTACCAACCTCCTCTTCTCTCTCAAGAACCTCAAGGATTTTAAGAAAAATAAAGTTAGGGATCAATTCAAGTTTTTCCCCAATCCTTCCGCCAAGTTCTTCTATTTCCAAGATACTTAAGGTAATCCTTCAAGTGTGGAACCCCATTCTCCCCAAAATCAATTTTGATTGTAGTTTTAATCCATGAATATAGTTAGGGTTTGCGAGAATATCTTCAAGTGAAGCCCTCAATCTCTTCCTCTTTTATTACAAGAATCTCCATTAAATGTTTCTTAATTTCAAATTTCTATGTTTTGAGCCCAAATCTTTTCTCCGAGAATTCTTCAAATTCAAATATGTAAGGCTTTAATGAGAATTTTCTTTCATCCTCATGTTCAAAATTTTATGATTTATTTAATTATTTATTCTAATTAAGGTTTGTAAACCAACTTTTAAATTATCTTTTTATTTATTAAATTATATGATTTTCTTGAAGTCATTATCTATGATTATGAATCATATATATGTTGAATCTACTTTTAATATTATCAAGATTTACTTGTTTACCTTCTTATTTTGATACGATCTTATGCATTACTTCTTGAATCTTATAGTTAAAGTATGATTTAGAGCCTTCATACTATTATGAAAGCTATTTTGAACATTTATAATTTATACATATTTAAGTATACTTACATGATTTAAGCTATAAGAATAATTTCAAAGATATAAAGAGATTTTCAACATATAACTTATGACGTGATATGTAACTTAGGCTCACTGCAGAAATGTTTATGAACTTTATGACATCTAGATATGTTCAATATGAGTTATGAATAATATGACATTAGATATGCCACATATAGATGTGATATGAGCTATATAGATATATTTTTGATGAATTATTTAGAACTAAGTAGAGTTTCATTCTAGATAATATTGTTTGAGAACTACTTTGTTATCGTAAGTTATATATTCAACCAAGAGGTATGATTTCAGGATCCTTATGTATGTGGTTCTAACTTTAGTCGGTTAGAACGATCTTTTTAGCATGTATAACACTAGATTTCACGATGCTCACATGGTTGATATCGGTTGTAAGAACTCTCACCCAAAATTATACTCTTTTTTGATAGCTTACTTGATATGATCATTACATAATTTAGACAACATGGCATGATTTTAAATATGCATATTTCAGAAATACTTATTTATGATTTTTAATTGCATTTTCTTAGTTTGATATTTATATCTCTGAACGTCTCATCTTAGATTTTTCCTCGAATTATGACATAGATATGATTTCAGTTATTTAGATTTGCTTTTTGCATTTTCCAGAAAAAATATTTCTTTTGCATACGTCCAATTTTTAAGACACAATTATTTACATTACTTTTTTCTTCAAATTTTCATGAGGTTTAAAGTTTAAATCAGTTTATTATCATAGATGGTATGATTTAGTCACGTAATTCTTCAGTTATTCAGTTTCAACTTCAAAATGTATGTCAATTTTTCTTAAATTGCTTAGCCTTTTCCTTACATGCTCAAGACTTTCCCTATACAGATGTATACTTTTCTTGTGCTATATTTTCATAATTATAGATTACATATATATCACTCTCAGGAATTCTTTATTCTACCAGGATAGTAAAGAAAGGAGATCATTTTTCCCGTTTTATTCATTCTATCAACATAACTTTTAAGTAAGTTTCTAAACACTTTGTTTGAAGATGCTATGTTTTTAGGGTATGATTTACCTAAGTAGAGTGAAAATCTAAATCACCTTTCATATTCAGATGACACTATTATATTTTATTTAACTAATAAGTATTATTGGGATAAAATAGAGGAAATTTTCTAGGAGAACAAAGTTCAATCAAGTTAGAAGATAAAAACAGATAAGAGTGTCTTTTACTTACACCAAAATACAATAGCTAGTGTGAGACAATTTGTGGGGGACTATACATGTTTTTCAAGAGGTCAATTTTCTTTGAAATACTTAAGATGTCCCATAACACATGCTAGGAAAAGGAAAGAGCACTATGCTGATCTTATAAAGAGATTCACGGCAAAGTTACAAACTTGGAAAGGGAACATATCATATGAAGGTAAAGAGGTTTTTACAAGTATTTTACAAAGTGTTCCCATTCATGTTATTTAAGCTATTATTCCTCATAAGTGTGTTGCCAAAGAGTTTAATAGAATTTTTGCTAAATTCTTTTGGAGTAACAAGGTCAATGGTAGGAGTAAACATTGGGTTGCTTGTGATAAAGTCTATCTTCAAAACAAGAAGAAGGATTGGGCTTTAGATCTATGTTTGATGTATCACAAGCAATGTTTGCACAACTATGGTGGAGGTTTAAAATTCAGAATACTTTATGGTCTAATTTTATGTGGAACATATATTGTAATAAACAAACACCTTCATTGGTATTGTAAAGAGGAGGTTCTTAATAGTGGAAACATATGATACATAATACGGATTGCCTTGAACATCAACTATGGTGGGACCTAAGAGAGGTTCAGTTAGTGTTTGGTATTATAATTGGATAATACTTGGTCCACTTTATGACCAGTAATCAAGATATACATTTTTGTTATTCTTTGATAGATATAGATGTGTTTATGAAGGGGATTGCTTGGGATTAAGATGACATGCATAATCAGTTATCTTATCTGAGCACATTATAGGATATTTGCTTGGGATTATGATGAAATGAATAATTAGTTATCTGAACACATTGTGGAATATTTTATATATCAAATGAATCATGTTAGGCAATCTGATACAGGGAACAAACCTTAGTGGACTAAAAAATATTCTGGTAAATTTTTTGTAAAGAGTACATCAGAGATGAAAAAGGATGAAGTTATTGATTATTTTATAAAGATATAGGTGCATGAACAATATTTTAAAATATCTTTTTTTAGGTGGAGAGTATGGTCTAACAGGTTCCTGTAGCAATAGTTTTGACTAATTGAAATTCCAGCATTCACAATTTTATTCTTATTGTATTGTACCAGCTAGAGAGACAATGGAAGGCCTATTTTTTAAGGGTGAAAGCTTCCAGATTTCAAACTATTTTTCAAATGAAAATAGTATCATTGGCCCTTAGATTCAAGTGAGACATACAACAAAAAAGTGGTGGAATGCACAAGAAAATACTAGAAAGAAGTTGATCTTTCAAGCTAATCTTAACATTATTTTGTGGTTCTTATGAAAAAAAGGAATACAACATCACATGGTAGATTTTACTCAAAAGATAAGGTGTTATGAGAAAATAAAAGTACTATTCAAAAGTTTATTAATATGAAGTTTTATTCATATATTCCTAGAACTTTCCCTTATACAGTAGAACTTCTTAATGGTTATAAACGAATTTTAAGTATAAATTGGTAAAATGATTTCCCCCTCTAATTTGTTGCTAGAAATACAACACAGATGGGGCTTCGAGATGTAATCTAGGGATTAGTGATGCAACATTTTGTGTGAGAAAATGATGGAGATCTAGTGGGTGCTTGTAAGACCCCGCAAAATTCTAACTCTAAATTCAACTCCTTAAGCTCTTCAAAAGCTCCAACACTTAGAAAATTTAGCTAAGTGTTTAAGACTTAGTCTCATTTTAAGACTATGAACTTTGGAGATTTATTTGACAATTTTCGACCTCATTTTTTAATTTTCAAGTTGCGTTACGATGGGGCAAGTCAATAGTACAACTTGGGTGAGTTTGGGAATTTTCGGAACCCATTTAGGACATGTTTGGATTTCAAAATGGTAGAACCGTGCGATTAACATACGATGTATGCTCCAATCCACCCCTGGGGGTGTAGTAGAGCATACGATGCACATTCTATCCCAGCACACTAGAGCATGCGACGCACGCTCCATAGCATGCTTCTGAATTTTTCAGCATTCCAGCTCCGTATTTTATAGGGTAAAAGGGTCAATTCCCTTTACTCTACAGCTCTAAAACACTGGATTTCACTCCCAAACAACCCCATTACTCATTAATTTCATAAAACACTCTCAAGAACAAGCTTAGAGTTCTCAATAGGGGATTCAAATTCAAGAATCTCTCCATAAATCATCATAAAATCAAGAACTTAGGTATGCATAGTATTGATTCATGGATTCCTTTCATCCATGAAGATCAAGAATACTTTTTTAAACTATAAATTTTAATTTTTATGTTGTGGGTTGATTGAAAACATGATAATGTTATTGTATGATTCCCAAGTTGGAATCTTTATGTGTTATTGGTGAAACTATGTTAGTATGCAAGTTGAAATCCATGAATTTAGTTATTTATGATATGAAATTTGATGATTTCACCTATGCCTTAAGTTGTGCATGAAAGGTGTTTGATAAAATGCCTAAAGGGATAGAAATTATGCCTTATAGATAAATTGTGATCCAAATAACAAATGTATGCTCTTTCCGTATGATCAAAATGATTTCGATGATATTGTTGTGTATTATGGATGTTGAAGAAGTACTTATGGGACTAGTTGATGACATTATGATAGATTGATATATATATACCCCCATTTATGTACAAGACTATGACAATCACGTACTTCATGAAGTACATAAATTATTGTATTATGAATTGTTGATATTGGTCATGTGTTCAAATAGTGTCATGTCTTGTAAGTTTCATGCTATTGAGTCCTAGCAGTACTTGTACCCGACAATTTAGCTATGTGCCTAGCGCCAGTGTCATGTTTTCAAGATACTCTCAGTCAAGTCATGATCAGTAGAATTCAGTCAGTTTTATGACTAAGAAAAACTCAGTAAATTCAGTATCTACCAGTCCAGTTCTACTCAGTAACCTCAGTAAATATCAGTAGTCTCATTAACCTCAGTAAATCTCAGTAATATTAGTAATCTCTGTAACCTCAGTCAGTTATCAGATCTTAGTTTTACTCCATCAGTCAATGAAATCTAGTGAACTCAATTCAGTTCGGTTAAATTGTACCATGATTAATAGCTCAGTCATGCCTAGTGTGAACTAGGAAAATCAGTTCAACGTCTATTCAGTTGTGAGTAGGATTCAACATTGAGTGAATCCAAGGATGGGGACTTCCGGTTAGTTAGTAGAGGGTGTGATCCTTTGAAACAATCCTTGCGTTCCAAAACTACGTAGCTAGCATAGGTTGAGTTGTACCGTACGAGTTTAGGGATTTATATATCTCATTTGGGTTACCTAACAGGAGGGGTTGATGGAAGAGCTCCCTGTCAGAGAAGGTATACTAATAGCTTTTGTTTACTCGTGGTACGTTACTGACATCCTTCCAGCTGGGGTTATAGGTTGGATACCACCAGTTCAGTTTTGAGGCATATCGGTTAGATGATTACCTCCCACAATTTCAGTTTTAGTCTCAGTATCAATCTCAGTAAAAGAAATCAGATAGTTCTTCAGATTTAAAACTGTCAGATACGGTCACTCAGTACAGTACAGAACTCAGCTAGTTCCATCAAAATAGAGACTATTCGATATAGTCACTCAGTGTTAGCTATATCAGTTATTAGTAACTCATGTTATATATATATATATATATTCAGATACCCGACTGACAGATACAATTAACCAGACCCGTTCTTCATAATCAGAACTGTCAGAAACTATTATTCATGTATCAGTAAGATAGTATCAGTCCCTCAGTATTTAGTAATATAGTATCAGTTTCTCACTTATTAGTGACTCAGATATCAATATCAGTTAACTCTGTTATTCAATATCCCAGTATTCACATACTCAGATATTAGTAAATCCATGTTGTCAGTAGACTTAGTAGTCTGAACTCAGTATTCAGTCCTATCACGACCTTAGTTATATTACGTAGTCATGCATGTATTCTCACGTTCATGTTATTCAGTCAGTCAATATTGTTCATGCATATGACCCCTTTGCATTCAACCTACCTCACTTGCATACCAGTACATTCAATCGTACTGACATATTTGAGCTATGGTGTTTATAACATAGTTAAGAAGCACGAGATCTAGAGTACCCTTAGTAGATCAGGCGTTCAACAGACACACTAGAAGTGAGTCCATATCATTCAAGGATAAAATTATTATTTCACTACTTTATTATTTCAGTACTTCCGAGTTAGTTGGAGACATGTCCCATCAACTCCACAGCTTTCATATAGATTAGAGGCTTTCAGACTATAGCATGTTCAGACAGTTATTTCAGTTGTTTTAGTATTGTTATACCATATTTTTAGTTATGTATTAGTATTGAACCTTATGGCCTTTCAGTTCATTTTTCCATATTTATGATATTATTATATTATTTAGATCTCAGTTATAGATATCAGTCATGGGTTAGCTTATGGTCCTTCAGGGTCATGAGCACCGTGTAGCATTCTGTGTACTAGATTCAGGGCATTACAAACTTTGTATCAGAGCCTAAGGTTTAACAGTGTCCTAGGAAGTTTGAAAAGCTGCATCTAGTAGAGTCTTATGCATGGGTGTGTTGTGCACCACACTTATGCGCAGGAGGCTATGAGATGTTTTAGGAATAGTTTCCCTTCTTTCAGTATTCATGTCATGCTGGTAAGCATAAGCCCTAGTTAAACTCTTAGTCTAATCCGCTTCTTTCTTTCGTTTATAGAACATGCCTCCCAAAAGAACTAATAAAAGGAAAAATGGAAATAAGTCAGCACCTCAGCCCGTCCAGCCAGATCCTCTAGATGAGCATGTCTCTCATGCAGAATTCAGGACTGCATTCACTACTCTAGCTAGTTCAGTTACAGCTCAGAATGAATAGCCAGCCGCTATTCCGGCTAACTCAGTGGCTAATTCTTCCTCATCCAGGATTCGAGACATTACTCGAATGAATCGTCCCCTATTCACCGGTTCTATGTCCGAAGAGGATCCACAGGAGTTCCTAGACCAGGTTCAAAAAGTCATAGAAATCATGGGAGTGACTTCCAGTGATAGTGTAGAGTTAGCCGCCTATCAGCTAAAAGACGTAGCCCATACGTGGTTTAAGCAGTGGAAGGTAAACAGGGGTACAGATATAGAGCCCATAGAATGGGAAGAGTTTACTACAACCTTCTTAGATAGATTCTTTCTTCTAGAGTAGAAAGAGGCCAAAGTGTTAGAGTTCATAAATCATAGACAAGGTAGCATGAGTGTGAAAGAATACTCCCTTAAGTTCACCTAGTTAGCCAGGTATGCTCCCCATGTAGTAGCAGATAGTAGATCCAGAATGAGTAAGTTTGTGTCTGGGGTATTAGGTAGAGTGGTTAACACGTGCAGGACTGCGATGTTGATTAAGGAGATAGACATAGATAGGCTTATGGTCTATGCCCAACAGATAGAGAAGCAGAAGCTTAAGTAAAAGGAGAGAGAAAATAAAAGAGTCAGAACAGGTAGTTATAATTTTTCTCAGCCAGGATCGCAGGGTGTTAACTGTCCTTATCATAGTCAGAAGTTTTCAGCCCCAGTTCCCTCTTCATCTAGTACACCAGGCTCTGAATCTTGGAGTAGTGCAAACTTTATTCGTACTCATCCGCTTTGCGAAGAATGTGGTAAGTATCATAAGGGTATGTGTAAGGATGGCAGTGATGTGTGTTTTGGATGTGGTGAGTTAGGTCACAAGTTTGAGATTGTCCTAAACCTAGTCTTAAAAGTAAGCGTGGTCATCCTCCAACTCAGTCCAGTCACCCAAATCAGCAGGGTGCCAATTCCAGCGCTATCAGTGGGCAACACCCAAACAGACTCTATGCACTTCAGTCCTGATAGAATCAGGAAAGTCCTCCTGATGCAGTTACTGGTATGTTACAGATCTTTTATTTATATGTTCACACTTATTCAAATTCATGAGTTTCTTTTCTTTTGAAACCTTGCATAGCAATTAAACTTTGGGATAAAAAAGTCAAGCCTTCAGATTCTAGTTATAGTTCTCGTATGTGTATCTAATCAGTAACAGAAGATGATTCCCAACCCATTCCTGTCTTAGTGCAAAGTTTCTTACTATAGTCATCACGATATTTACATATGCTACCCGATTCAGTTCCACGAATATAGCTTGTATCCGCACGCATCTCATAGAATAGTGTGTAATTCAAGTTCCTAGTATGAGGCATTCCAGTTCACTCAGTGTTATGAATCATTTCCCATGAATACAGAAATTCCAGACTCAGGTCATGCAGCTCATGACTTATGTACACATGTCATATTTTACAGTATGTACAACCCATATGACTTGTACTCCTCCCCTAGTGATTAGCCAAACTCCGCTTATTCCATGAATACTCTCAATTTAGATTCCTCAATAAATCTGTGACATTGATGTTCTGTCCCTCAGTCCTCAGTTACAACATCAGTTTAGTAATTGATATTTTGTAAAGGACTCAGATAGTCCTACGGGACCATGGCTATCCATTATCAGTTACATAGCCATTATGATTTAGTACTTTA
This sequence comes from Capsicum pubescens, assembly GCA_030864215.1. NCBI lineage: Eukaryota > Viridiplantae > Streptophyta > Magnoliopsida > Solanales > Solanaceae > Capsicum > Capsicum pubescens. The sequence continues at coordinate 4,407,650 of CM061539.1, forward strand.
GTATCAATATAAGCCTCAGTTACTAGCATTAGGTACCTGTATGAGTCTCAATTATAGACTTAGTTACAGTCTCTACTACAGTCTTAGTTATAATGCCAGTTTTAGTTCAGTAATCAGATCAGGAACTCAGTTCAGTTCCAGACTTTCTTGACCAATGTTACCGCTATCAGTTACTTACTTAGTAGTATTTTAGCACCTCAGTCTACAGAATGTTTCCAAATCATGCTAGACACCTAGCCTTGCATTCTTGAGGTGATACAATTTTACTCATTCATGCTTAATTACCTCATGTTATCTAGTCAATCATTACTTTCAATGCATAATATTCTACAGCCTCATTCCAGTTATTCAGACTAAGTATAGACCAGTCTCACATTCCCAGTATTTAGCTATCAATTATTCAGTTAATCAGATAAGTCAGTATGTTTATGCATTCGTGCTCAACGCCCACGTGAATCTTTTTCAGTAATCTCAATTGCAGTGAATAAGGCTTAATCACTTTACCTTATATAATGTTTCATAGGCCTCAGTTTTAGATCTCAGATAATTAGTTAAAAATTAATTCCTAAGTGCCTTGAGCATCACCTTAGTTTTCCTCAGTAACTCAGCAAAGTCAGTATTCCTAGAGGGACCTAGTGTCCCAAGGGGGAGATACGCTATAATCTCCCAAACTTTCATGACTTAAGCATACCACTTCATTTTCTCAAAATGGATCTATATTGGAGTAGCGGGTACTCATAAGTTGACTCTCAAGCTCCAACCTCAGTCGAACGCCATATAGTCAAGACATATTTCAGTTCACGGTACTCGGTTCATGCATCACGTTTCGTTATCAGCCATGCTCTCATATTCCTTTTCATGCATACTCCTAGCACAATCAAGGTTCATCAGTACTTTTCAACTTACGTAATAGTTTTTCTTGAACTTACTCAGTTTCATGTTCAAATTACCATTACAAACTTGGTATTCAGTTCATGCTTAGATCCCCATTACAAACTTGGTACTAAGTACTCTTGAATATTTAGTCATGCATTTATGTATCAATTCAGTCATGAAACCATGCATCAAATATGCATTCTTATTGTGAGAAACTCAATTCATCAGAAAATTCAGTCATGCATTCATAAATCAGTTATCCATGCATCAGATATTCATGAATTCAACTTATTAGTCATGCATCAGATATGCATGTACAGTAGGATATATTCATCTTGTCAGTCATGTCAGTCAAGAAATCATGTTTTAGTAGTGTATGTCTTGTATGTACTTTAACTGACCATTTCTCCCCTCTCAGTTAGTCTCATTCGATGGTGAATGATCCCAAGGGAGAGATATTGTAAAACCCCATAAAATTTTAAGTCTAAATTCAACTCCTTAAGCTTTTCAAAAGCTCCAACACTTAGAAAATTTAGCTAAGTGTTTAAGACTTGGTATCATTTTAAGCCTCCGAACTTTGGGGATTTATTTGACAACCTTCTCGACCTCCATTTTTTGATTTTCAAGTTGCGTTATGTTGGGATAAGTCAATAGTACATCTCGGGTGAGTTTTAGAATTTTTAGAACCCATTTTAGGTATGTTTGGATTTCAAAATAGTAGACCGTGTGATTAGTGTGCTGCGCACACTCCAGTCCACCCCTAGGGGGTGTAGTAGAGCATGCGACGCACGCTCTATCCCGGCGCACTAGAGCATGTGATGCATGCTCCTGAATTTTTCAGAATTCCAGCTCTGTATTTTAAAGGGCAAAAAGGTTAATTCCCTTCACCCTACATCTCTAAAACACGGGATTTCACTCCCAAATAACACCATTACTCATTATTTTCATAAAACACTCTCAAGAAAAAGCTTAGGTTTTTTAATAGGGGATCCAAATTCAAGAATCTCTCCATCAATCTTTGTAAAATCAAGAACTAAGATATGCATAGTGTTGATTCATGGATTCCTTTCATCCATGAAGCTCAAGAATCCTCTTTTAAACTATAAATTGTAATGTTTATGTTGTGGGTCGATTGAAAACATGATAATATTGTTGTATGATTCCCAATTTGGAATCTTTATGTGTTATTGGTGAAACTATGTTAGTATGCAAGTTGAAATCCATGAATTTAGTTGTTTATGATATGAAATTTGATGATTTCACCTATGCCTTAAGTTGTGCATGAAAGGTGTTTGATAAAATGCCTAAAGGGATAGAATTGTGCCTTATAGATAAATTGTGATCCAAATAACAAATGCATGCTCTCCACATATGATCAAAATAATTTTGATGATATTGTTGTACATTATGGATGTTGAAGGAGTACTTATGGGACTAGTTGATGACATTATGATATATTGATATATATATATCCCCATTTATGTACAAGACTATGGTAATCATGTACTTCATGAAGTACCTAAATTATTGTATTATGAATTGTTGATATTGGTCATGTGTTCAAAAAGTGTCATGTCTTGTCAGTTTCATGCTATCGAGTCCTGGAGGTACTTGTACCCGACAATTTATCTGTGTGCCTGGAGCCAGTGTCGTGTTTTTAAGATACTCTTTGTCAAGTCATGATCAGTAGAATTCAGTCAGTTTTATGACTCAGGAAAAGTCAGTAAATTTAGTATCTACCAGTCCAGTTCTACTCAATAACCTCAGTAAATCTCATTAGCCTCAGTAAATCTCAGTAATCTCTGTAACCTCAGTCAGTTATCAGATATTAGTTGTACTCCATTAGTTAGCGGAACCTAGTGAACTTAGTTCAGTTCGGTTAAAATATACCATCAGTAATAGCTCAGTCATGCCTAGTGTGAACTAGGAAAATCAGTTTAGTGTCTTTTCAATTGTGAGTAGGATTCAACATCGAGTGAACCCAAGGATGGGGACTCCCTGTTAGTCAGTGGAGGGTGTAATCCTTTGAAGCAATCCTTGCATTCTAGAACTACGTAGCTAACGTAGGTTGAGTTGTACCCTACGAGTTTAGGGATTTATACATCTCATTAGGGTTACCTACTAGGAGGGGTTGACGGAAGAGCTCCCTGTCAGAGAGGGTATACTCACAACTTGTCTTTACCCGTGGCACGATACTGACACCCTTCCAGCTAGGGTTATAGGTTGGACCTCACTAGTTTTATTTTGGGGTATGTTAGTCAGATGATTACCTCCCACAGTTTAAGTTTCATTCTCAGTCTCAATCTCAATAAAAGAACTCAGATAGTTCTTCAGATTCAGGACTGTCAGATACAGTCACTCAGTACAGTACGCAACTCAGCTAGTTCCATCATAATATAGGCTGTCAGATACAGTCACTCAGTATCATCTATATCAGTTATCAGTAACTCATGTTATATATATATGTATATATTTAGATACCCGATTGAAAAATACAGTCAATCAGACTAGATCTTCATAATCAGAACTGTCTGAAATAGTTATTCATGTATCAGTAACATAGTATTAGTCCCTCAGTATTTAGTAATACAATATCAGTTTCTCACTTATTAGTGACTGAAATATCAATATTAGTAGACTCAGTTATTCAGTATCCCAATATTCACATACGTAGATATCAGTAAATCCATGTTGTCAGTAGACTCAGTAGTCTGAACTCAGTATTCAGTCCTATCACGACCTCAGTTACAGTTACGTAGTCATGCATGTATTATCATATTCATGGTACTCAGTCAGTCAGTATTGTTCATACATATGACCCTTTTGCATTCCGCCTACCTCACTTGCATACCAGTACATTCAATCGTATTTATGCATTTGCACTATGGTGTTTTATACCATAGGTTCAGAAGCACGAGATCCAGAGCACCCTTAGTAGATCAGGCATTCAACAGACACACTAGCAGTGATTCCTTATCATTCGAGGATAATATGATTTTTTCACTACTTTATTATTTCAGTACTTCAGAGTTAGTTGGAGACATGTCCCATCAACTCCACAACTTTTAGATAGTTTAGAGGCTTTTAGACTACAACATGTTTAGATGGTTATTTCAGTTGTTTTGGTATTTTTATACCATATTTTCAGTTATGTATCAGTATTGAACCTTATGGATTTTCAGTTCATGTTTTCATATTTACGATATTATTATTATTATTCAGTGCTCAATTATAGATATTAGTCATGGGTTAGATTATGGTCCTTTGGGGTCATGAGCATCGTGTAGCGTTCCAGGTACCATATTCGAGGCGTTATATTGTTAAGGGGTTGAAGCTTGTTGGTTCAACTAACCTCGTAGGTGAGGATATTGCTATTAGAAAAGATTTACAATACTTATAGGAGAATATTTCTATAATATCATTATTAAAATAGACTTTTTAATTTTGGTGCAAATCATTAATGGTGTTTAGAAAGTTCCATGGATTTTTATAATTGAGATCAATTTAATTAATAGGTTAAAAGAGGTCGTTTTAGTAAGTGTACAACACTTCTTAAGGAAAACAAATATTCCATGATAATGATTGATGAAGGAATTTGTAAAGGCCCTGATGGTCATAGATTGATTTAAATTATAACCTTGGGGTTTGGTTGGCTAAATGGGTTTGAGTCCCAAATGTTGAATGTCCATGTTTGAACAATGGATTCGAGTCCCAAATGATGAAATTATTGTTATGGCATAATTTATGCTTGCAAGTGGGGTTGGTATGATGATACCAATGGGTGAATATATATATAATAGGTTTAAAAATGTTGATGCATGTCAAATATTTTAAATTGGGGCTTAAGAGCGAGATATGTAGCTGGGCCGTGAAAGTGGAGGTCCCGAAGGACTAACAATGGAAACCATGCTATCCTGTGCAGGTGTCTAAATGACTGGGAGGTTTGAGTCCTCCATATTAGTTATATGAATGGTAGGTTCGGGTCACTTATATTGTATACATTGGTTCCTTAAGTCACCTTGACTATGCCGGGAGGTTCGAGTCCCTCATAAAGTCATATACCGATATGGATATTCTCTCGTTCTTGCGGCTGCATGCACTGGGCCCTTCCAGCTGGGGGAGAGCTGGGCCCATATCGCCTGTGGGTGCTTATTACTTATTGCACCCAAGTGTATACGCAAGTGTGCATGGTATCACTAAGTAATATAGTAGCCTTAAATAAAGTCGAATATCAATCCCTCAGTGACTTATGTTAAGCAACTATCCAATTCTAGTATAACTATTCAGATTAAATTAGTGCGAAGGTAACCAAAAGACTTTGAGAGTTCTACAAACTAAAGGTTAAATAAAAAAAGAATAAAAGTAAATCTTGGACTATAAATAAGGAGAAAACCCGGGGTTAAGCATCTACAAACGATCAATATAAGATATTGAACTTCATTCGTTAGATTACTTATCTTGGTTGTTGATTCGCAGGGTTTATCATATGATCATGGTCTCTCGACCTCTAATCTTCTACCTAACTCGACATTATAACTACATAGTTTAGCGGTGATGTAATAATCCATTTAGATGAATTAATATATCATCCTACAAGTGAACCAAACAAGGCTTATAGCTATATCCCTATCCTAGATACTAATTCAAATTCCCTGTTTTATACAAGAATAAGAACCTTGCTCTACTTATCCCCACATTCTATCTCTTATTCTCCCTCCCAGGCTCACAAAATGGTAATAAATTTATTCTAAGGGTCACAAGTCCTTAAATAGTTATAACATTTATAAATAACTGACCAAATATGATAACCAATCAAAATTAAATCAATTCAAAGCAATCGTAATCATGTTCTTGGCCTTAGCCCCAAAAAGTGGCATTTAGCCACTAATGGACATAACCGTAATCAAAATCAATGAATACATGATATAATCCATAAATTAACTAAAGTAAAAGAATAAAAACCCTATTTTAAGTGATTTATATCCCCTCTCAAAGCCTCTGAGACGTACAAGGTACATAACAATGTGTATAAATGTCCTATTTATAGGATTCACGTCTTGTCCGTGTGTGGAATAAGGGCCTCGATGTGCCACCCATTCCAATGGAGTAGGGTTTGAAATGTGCCTCTAATTCCCATGGAATATATGTCATGACTCACTTCCCATTACCATGGAATATGGTTCGCATCACCCTTCTATCGCGAGGGCTCACTGGAAAGGCTCAATTCAACTTCTAACTCTCCTTATGCATTTTTCTTCCATCCCAAGCCTTTGGGTGTTATTACCACTTGATTTACAGATTGTATATCCTCCATATATCATAAAACATCAACTCACCAAGCATACTATTGCATCAAAAAACACATATTAGATCTCAACACAACAAAACGTCCAAGATTATGAACTAGAAACTCAAGCTAAGACTAGTCTTGTCCACTTTGATCTTTAACTTATTGTTTGACTCTTAGATTGCTTCAATTGAACTTTAAAAACTATATAAAAGTTTTTCCAAACATACTTACGCAATAATAACCTTAGTAACTCATTTAACACATTATAATCCATCGTGATAGACTAGACAAAGTCCTTGCTCAAGCTAGTAACACTAGTTTTCTTATTTGAACTCTAAGTGACCAATTTAAGTACAAACTTGTTTGAAAGACACCTTAAACATTGAAATAAAATACTTAACCACTTATATGATTAATTATATCATTTTTAAAACATTACGAACATAATTTTTCATCAAAGAAAAGCTAAATAAGCTAGGATAACAACACTAAGGTGCATAAAACCACCTCAGATTATCACCCCACACTTAAAGCCTTGTTCGTACTCGACCAACTCTTTACTCTAAGAATCATAATATGAGGATACTCTACACTTACTACGATCAAGAAAATCAAGCTATTACTACAACGACTACATAGAATGCAAGTTTCTACATTAATCTTGTTATGTACACAATTGAAAGTTCAAGAATACTATTCAAAAACATCCTATCCTCAAAAATTGACTCACCACATTGGAAAACTCATACATGTTGTTCAATCATAAATGTTACATAATTCACCCAACTATCATCAAACATGTGCCATCACTACAAGAGAGTTATCCATAATCACTCACATAAATATAATTTATAACAGAATGGGTAAAAGAATCAAATTACCCTCACTCTCACAAGGAATTCACAAGTTACACAAGATGAACCATAGGCTTGCCTTTAGTGTAGTACTCCACTAATATCAGAATGATGAAGCTTGGGATCAAATAGGTCTTTAAGGGTTGTAATTTATTCTAAGGGATGGGTAGTAACTATTTTGGCCAAGAATAGTTATTATCTTCCCTAACTGCTTTAATTCATCATATTTTACAATTAATATCAATCTCCAACAACCAACTTTCACCTCTACTACCTTTACACATTTTTTGTTTTACCCCATCGATGGTGGGAGTATTTTCTATTAATTTATGATTCAATTTTACCCTTCTTCACATACACTTTATGTTACGTACCCCTATGATAGCCACCCTAAACTTAAGCAATTTACCTTAGTTAAGGTGCACAAGGTCCAAGTAGAACCAGGGCCAAAATAGGTTCATTGTAACATAACTGGGATAAAAATGGGAATTTTCTTAGCACAAATTTCTCTAAACTCCAATCATAACACATCAATTGCACACACCAATAACTATTACTTTAAGGCTTCACTTTAACCTCTCTCCTACTTTTTAAAACCCTTACTCAAATAATTTTTCACTAAACCACTTAGGAGTTTTGGATCAAATTAAGCTATATTAAAGAATGGGATACAGGTTACATATGAGGCTGCTAAAGGAAAAAAGCTAAAGGCTCAATGGAATTAACTAGGATTATACACAATGGTAGGTTAGAAAAAGGATATAAACATGGATATCAAACAAATGCCTATATTATCCCCTAAACCCACACTCTTTATTTCGCTTTGCATAGCATCAACTGCAATAAGAAATATACAAACACCTCACACACACATGGAATATGCTCAACTTAAGTAATATCATCATAGACTCTCAACCAAACAATCACATGAATTCAATCATTAAGACAACAAGTACAAGAGTTATAATCATGAGCCTAGGAGTCTCGAAAGAAGTCATTCACATAGTCAACATGCTCTTTACAACAAAAACACTTGCATCAGGAAATCACACACAGAACCAACAAGAATATCCCACTTATTCCTAACATAAAAATTTTAAAATTAATCCTAAAATGAGAATTCACCCCACACTTAAAAATCAACTACGTCTCCAAAGTATACTTAAAAGTAGATATAGAAATACTCCCTGAGGCTTCTACGCCTAACTAGTAGCATCTTTATACATCAAGGGGGCCCAAGGACCCCACACTTAGTCTTCTCCATGCTCCTTAGCTCAGGTTTTCTGGTACTCAGTCTTCCTATCAGACTCAACAAAAATAAAAAACTAGTGAAGTAAAAAATAAAATACTAAAAACAAAACATACCTTAACTTGGGTTACCTCCCAAATAGCACCCGATTTAGTGTCGTGGTATGACCCAATCTTCAACAATCCATTTTCCTTTATTTTTTTCCTCTACTTAGATGTTATCTTCTTATTCGTTTCTTAACTCTTGAGTGTGAACTCTTAAGGTTAACATCTCTCTCAAAAATATCCTTTTTAGGCTCATCAATCTGCATCTATTTAAGTTGGGGTGGTTGTATCTTGGGCCGCTCAATGAGGAAGTCCGAAGAGGTCTTTGGTGGATAAAAATCCACTATCCCACACTTATCCCATTCAATTACTATAATTATGCATAAATTTTTGTAGTGGGTATTGTGTTGAGTGGTTTGTAAACTTTGAAAACTGCCTCTTCACCATCCAACTTCACGGTTAGTGTGCCCTCTCTCACATTTATCAATGAACCTCTTATTGCTAAGAATTGACATCCTAAAATGACTGGCACTCTTTCATCTGCCTAAAAATCTAAAGCAATAAAATAAGCAGGAATAATAAACATACCAACCATGATGAGAACATCCTCTATGATTACTTTAGGATGGGCTATGGTTCGGTCGGCTAATTTGAGTAACACAGAACTCGATCTCAGCTTACCTCAAGACCAACATATTGAACAAGGAGTGAGGCATCAAATTAATACTTTCCCCTAAATCACTAAGTGAATAGACCTCCTTACTATTGCTAATTTGAATAAGAAGAGTAAAATTCCCAGGGTTTTTGAGCCTTTTAGACATCTTCTTCATCACCACAGAGCTATACTCCTCAGTGAGTGCTACTGTCTCAAAAACCTGCAACTTATCTTTTTTAGTGACCACATCTTTCAAGTACCAAGCATACTTGGTCATTCCCTGCGAAACATCTAAAAGAGGAAGATTAATCCCAAGCTGTCTGAATGTGTCAAAGAACTTCTTGAAGCACGCATCTTTCTTTAATTTTTTAAGCCTTTATGGGAAAGATAGTAGTAGTCTCTTCTTCACCTGTTCAACAACCTTGTTTTTTTGGCACTCAAGACTTTCTCAAACTTTTAACAACTTTTTCATCTACCTATTAAGGAACCAACTCTGCATCTACTTCCTTAGTTGTCTTTGAAGGTTCTTCATTGAGCTCTTTACCAATCCTCAAAGTGATTTCCATTACTTGTTTAGGAGATTCGGTATTACTTGGCAAACTACCTTAAGGCCTAGCATTTTGTGCCTACTGCATATTTCCCAATTGATTCTCCAAGTTCTTTGCCATCATCTATTGGATCTTTATATTTGCTGCCAACTATGCGTGAGAAGCTAAAATTTGTTTCAGCATCTCTTCTATATTTCTAGTGGCCTAATTTTCTTGAACCTATTGCTGGTGAAACTGCTTCTATTTGTTGTTCTATGATGGAATTAGTGGTTGAGTCTTCTTGGTTGGATGCGTATGAAGGGAGTTTTGAAAATCTAAAGATAAGCTAACTTCGACTCCATTTTGACCTTGCCATAAGGTACAAAGGGGTTTGTGGTTTATTGTGATGCATGCCGGGTGGGACTTGGTTGTGTTTTGATGCTGCATGTGAAGGTGATTGCCTATACTTCCAGGCATTTAAAGGCACATGAGAAGAATTATCCAACTCATGATTTGGAGCTATTGGCGGTTGTTTTTGCTTTGAAAATCTAGCGGCATTATTTGTATGGAGTGCACGTAGATATCTTTTCTGATCATATGATTCTATAGTATATATTCACTCAAAGGGAGTTAAATCTCAGGCAAAAGAGATGGTGGGGCTTCTCAAGGACTATGATATGAGTCTTTACTACCACTCAAGTAAAGCCAACATAGTTTTTGATACTCTTAACAGGTTATCCATAGGAAGTTTGGCTCATCATGAGATAGTAAATCTACATGGGGTACCTTTTTTAATTATTTCTGATCGAGGTACTCTATTTTCATCTCAATTTTTTCGGTTTTTTCATAATGGATTGGGTACTAAAGTGAGTCTGAGTACTGCTTTTCATCCTCAGAAGGATGGGCAAGTGGAAAAAACTATTTGATATTGGAGGATATGCTTCGGGCATGTGTGATTGACTATGGTGGTAGTTGGGTTGAGTACCTACCTTTGGTAGAGTTTTTTTTTTAAAACAATATCTATTATTCTAGTATTAGGATGGCCTCTTTTGAGGCGTTGTATAGTAGGAGGTTTAGATTTCCTATTAGTTGGTTCGAGCTTTATGAGGTGGATATGTTCAATCTAGATTAGGTTTATCAGGCTATGGAAAAGGTGAAGGTGATTTGGGATATGATTAAGGTTTCCTAAAGTCACCGAATATCCTATGCGGATGTAAGGCATAAAGACTTAGAGTTTGAGGTTGGGAATAAGGTGTTCCTAAAGGTAACTCCTATGATGGGAGTAATGCAGTTAGGTAAAAAGGGGAAGCTCAGTACTTGATTTATTGGTCCTTATGTGATTTTTCAAAGGGTTGGTAATGTGGCTTGTGAATTGGAGTTGCCTTCTAGTTTGAGCTCCATTCATCTAGTATTTTATGTATCTATGTTAAGGAAGTGTCTTAGTGATCCTTCTTTAGTGGTTTCTTTGGAGAACTTAGATATCTCAAATTTGCTGTCTTATGAAAAGGTCTTAATCACGATCTTAGATAGGCAGGTTCGTCAGTCATGAACCAAGGATGTGGCCTCAATTAAGGTTCTACGCAGAACCACGAGGTGGAAGAGGCTACATAGGAAGCGGAGGAGGGAATGAAGTCCAAGTATCCATATTTATTTTCTGCACCTAGGATTTGTGCAGAACGTATGTGTTCTTTAACATACTTTTGTTTTCAAAATTTGTTACAGAAAAGATTTATATCTTTGCATCTGTGTTTTCTAATTCGATTAAAGGTTGGATTGATATTTGATAATTCAAATGAATTGTGCTTGTGGTTACCCTACCTTGTCCGTAATTCAGGGATGAATGTTCCTAGTAAGAAGATTGAAATAACCTGGGTTTCAATCCCTTAGAAAATTTCTTAGATTTCTGGTCTTTGGACAGAATACGACTAAGGGAAATAATTCGTACACTGGGATTTGAGTAGTATGGGCCAGTCCTATGCTGACCAGTGTTGGTTGGTGGATTGGAATTAGTTTCTGGAATAGATATGACTTAGATGGTATGAGTCGTATCAATGGACTTAGTTTGGGTCTTTCATTCACATAATCTTAGACATAGTAGACTAAATTGAATCTGAGTACGAGTGGCTCACCAGGAGTCGTAAACTAGGGTACGAGTCATACCATGGACTTGTATGGTGGGTAGTGTTCAATTCTCTTTAGATTCTATTCTGCCAGGGGTATGGATCATGAGTACCAGTCGTATGTATGGATATGACATAGTTTACGGTGAGTCATCCCTTGGACAGTGTTGGGTCCAAGAGAGACAACATTGGTATGAGTGATGGGTACCACTCATATTAGAGGGTACGAATGGTATAGATAATTGTATCCTTCTGATGGGATTTTGGCGCAGTTTAAGTAAGGGCAATCAGGTTATTTCCCCACTCAACCTAATAAGGCCCCACAACTTTTAACTCATTTAGGAGGTTATTTGACCTATTGTTCTATTCATTAACACTTAGAAAAAAACTCTCTAATCCTGTCCAAACTTTTTGGACAAGGGAAACTAGGGTTTTATCTTAAGGATTAATTTGGGGCTTGTGTTTGTGATTTCTCTCCTTCATCTTCTTGGTTTAAGGTATGTTCTCTTCCCTCATTGTTAATTCCAAATAAAGGCATGGTTTTATACAATGTTTTCATGGCTTGATTAATGTATCGCTTTGGGTTTTAAAATATAATTTGGGGGTTTTGGTTATAAATGCTTGGTTATGGTTTCCCATGTTTTAATTATGCTTTTGCATGCTTTAATGGTGGTTTTGGATAATTAGTTTCATGGGAATTGGTATTTGGTAATTGGCTTTGGTTTTGGAAATACTATGCCCCCAATATGTTTGATAAAATGCCTATGGGAATGTTTTCTCTACATTATTGGATTTTTAATGGAACTTATGCATGGTTTAAACTTGGTAATGAAACCCTAAATGGTTAAATTGTTTGGTATGGTCAAAATGGAATGGTTTTGAGTTTAACAATCATTCTTGTGGGGTATAATGAAATCCCCTAAGTAAGCATAATAATGGAACCCTTATAGGGTACATGGGACTCCCCCAAGTTAATTGGATAATATGATCTATGGGTACATGGGAATCCCTTAATCTTAAAAATGTTAGGCTAAGGACAATACTTGCAAGTTATAATTTGTATGACGATACCACTATGTATAGCCTCGGTTAATAACAATGGTTTGGTTGGTTGTAAATGGTTTTAATTGGGAAATAAAGATGGGGTTTGATAGCTAACTGTAAAGGTGGGAGTCCAACGGATGAACACTGGAAACTCATATTTGTGGACATGAAGGGTAGGCCATGGCGAACTATATGATACTACGAGGTACATAGGAATCCTCTAAGTATACTGTATATATGTATCATGGAGGGTGAAGGGTACTTGGGAATCCCTTATTCTTATAGTATCTACGGTTCGTGCGGCTACACATATTGGGGCGCCTTCAGGGGGTTACACTTGACCCATATAGCCCATGGGTGGTTAAGGATAGTTAAGCTACACATACCCAGGTTAATAGTTTTATATACATGCGAAACCCAATTTTTTTTCCCGGCACAGTTATATATATATATATATATATATGATTTGTATGCATATGGATGGTTTACTTTGTTTTGTTAAATGGAATTATTTTATCCTTATCCCGAGTCCATGATAGAATTTACCCATTAACCCATCCTCGGATGGTTATTTCCCCATACAATGTAGGAACCGACCATTTTACTCCTCCTGCTTAGCGGTCGGACTTTGGGATCAACTATTGAATTAAAGTGGTGAGCTTCTATCTTTTTGAAGGCTCCATTTCATGGATGTTATTTTATACTTTAGTTTATTTATGTATATTGATTTTGGATATGGTTAGGGGTATGTCCCAACCAAATTTTGGTATTCTTTTGGTTAGAGCTTTTGTTGAACTACTATGGGTTGGAATGGGTGGGATTGGTATTGGTGTTATCCTTAGTATTGGTATTGGTATTGGGGCTCACACCAATTGACTGTATTGTATATTGTTCCACACTCTTTTATTTTTGGACTATATCTAATTATTATGGAACTCAAATGGTTATGGTTTGGATTATTATTTAGTTGGTAGTGGTTATCGGTTGGGTTTTGGATGGTTGGACTCATTTGGGTGGTCACGGATATAGACCTATCCCAGAGTCTTGGATTATGCAATAATGCTATCTTGTTTTATGTTTGAAATTCATTCGAATCAGGATATGTGTAGGTCGGTTGGGTTGTGTAACGGGGGTGGTCTCCAGTCCTGGTTGGACTTAGGATGCCCATTACTACAAGGCCCTCATTTGAGTCATGTCATGTTGTGTCTAGTGAGAGGATTATGGTGGATCCTCAGAAGGTTGCGGTGGTTAAGAAGTGTCCTAGACCCACAACTCCAATCAATATTCGGAGCTTCTTGGGTTTAACCGGTTATTATAGGAGGTTCGTAGAAAGGTTTTCTTTTATTGCTGCTCCATTAACCAAATTTACTTAGAATAAGGTGAATTTCTTGTGGTCTGATGCTTGCGAGGGTAGCTTTGAGAAGCTTAAAGATAATTCGTCTATTGTGATGCATCTCGGGTAGGTTTGGGTTATGTTTTATTGTAACATGGCAAGGTGGTTGTTTTTGTCTCTAGACAGTTGATGGTTTGTGATAAGAAGTATCTGATCCATGACTTGGAGTTGTTAGTTATGGTGTTCGTGTTGAAAATCCAGTGTCACTATCTGTATGGGGTGCATGTCGATACCTTTTCTGATCATAAGAGCCTACAGAACGTGTTCACCCAAAAAAATCTTAATCTCAAGCAAAAGAGGTGGATTGATATGCTCAAGGATTATGACATTAGTCTTCACTACCATGAAGGTAAAGCTAATGTGGTTGTTGATGCTCTTACCAGGTTTTCAATGGGTAGTTAGTCACATGTGGATAAAGATAAGTGAGGATTGATGATGGATATTCACCGTTTGGATAACCTTGGGGTTCTTCTCTTAGACTCTAAGGATGATGGTGTGTTTGTACAATAGGTGGTACAACCATCTCTTGGTTCTAAAATAAAGGAGAAACAGGTATTAGATCCTCTTTTGATAATGATCAAGGATTATATAGGTGTTAAGAAGGTGATGGACTTTGAGATCGGTAGCGATGGTATCTTGAGGTACTAAAGGAGGTTGTGTTTTCCTGATATCAATGGGTTGTAAGGCAGGATCTTGGCTGAGGCCCATGAATTATAGTATACATTTCATCATAGTTCAACAAAGATATATCATGACCTCAAGGAGATTTATTAGTGAAATAACATGAAGCAGGATGTAGCCAACTTTTCAGCCATGTGTATGGTGTATCAGCAAGTTAAAGTGGAGTACATGAGGCCTAGTGGGCTAATCCAAGAGATTGAACTACCGGTATGGAAATAAGAGATAATTAATATGGATTTTGTTATTGACCTTCCACGGTCACGGAATTAGTGTGACTCCATTTGGGTCATCGTGGATAGGATGACTAAGTCTACTCACTTTTTGCCAGTGAAGACTAATTATTCTGTCGAGGACTATGTAAAGTTGTTCCTTTAGGAGGTCGTAAAGTTTCATGGTGCACCTGTCTTGATTATTTTGGATCATGGTACTCAATTCTCATCGCATTTCTGGCATTCTTTTCAGCATGGTTTGGGGATTAAAGTGAGCCTTAGCACCGCCTTTCACCCACAAACGGATGAGCAAGAGGAAAAAACCATTTAAACTTTGGAAGATATGCAATGATCTTGTGAAATCGACTTCGGTGGTAGTTGGTTCGACCATTTGCCTCCTGTTGAATTTGCCTATAACAATAGTTACCATTATAGCATTGGTATGGCTCCATTTTAGGCATCGAATGGTAGGAGATATAGATCTCTTGTTGGGTAGTTCGAGGTTTGTGGGGAAAAGATGTTTGGCCCAGATTTGGTTCTCCAATCATGGAGAAGGTGAAAGTGATTTGGGATAGTATTAGGACAACCCAAAGTCGCCAAAAAACCGATACAGACGTAAGGCGAAAAGAGTTGGAGTTTGAGGTTAGAGATTGGGTATTCTTGAAGGTGTCTTCCACGAAGGGAGTAACGTGGTTTGGAAAGAAGGAGAAGCTCAGTCCCCAATATGTTGGCCCGTACTTGGTTTTAAGAAGGGTTGGTAATGTTGTATATGAATTGGATTTTCCCATATCATGAGTTCCATTCATCCGGTATTCTATGTGACCATGTTGCAAAGATGCGTGGGTGATCCTTTGTTGGTTCTTCCCTTGGAAAACATTGGTATTTTAGATTCCTTGTCCTATGAGGAGATCCCGATAAGGATCTTTGATCAGCAAGCTCATCGATTGCGAACAGAAGACGTGGCTTTGGTAAAGGTTCTACAGTGGAACCAAAAGTTTGAGAAAGCTACGTGGGAAGCCATGAAGGACATGAAGTCCAAGTATCCTTCCTATTCCCTATTCTAAAAAATCGTGCTTGAGGTATGTATTGTCCATAAAATCTTTGTTTTTTGTCTTTGTTAAAGAAAGATTGAAAATTTCCTTGGTATTTTTTTTTGTATTAAAGGTAAGAACAATGAAGTTTGAGGTCTAATCGTTCTAGAAATGTCTCATCCCATCATTTGAGAATGAATGATTGTAATAACCTGGGAAATGTTTTGTTGAAATTTTGTGCGTAAACGTGTTGGGTTCTATCTTCTAGAATTAATTATAAATTTTTCGTGCGGAATGTCTTAGATTATGACCCACCATTCCGTAGAGTATCGAATAATATTTCCAACGATATGTGGATCATCCAAAACGGACACCCGAGCGACGAGTTATGAACATTCCGATCGAACCGTGAATAGTAGTGAACAGTAAAACGTGCAGGAAAAAGTACTGAGGCCTGGCGTATTTTTGATCCAACTTTAAACGATCATAACTCCTTGTACATAATGATATAGGTGATCTACTATATATCAACGGAAAGCTATGTGAGTCCATTTTCCAATGAAATTAGTTTCATCCAATTTATCTATCGGAGCAAAATGTTATGGTTGATCTAATTCAGACTATCAAAACAGTCCACCAAAGGACAAATTTGAGAATTATTTGATTTTTAGGGGCCTTTTGGTCATTCCCCCTCACCCAAAATCCATCCAAACCCTATATAAAAGCCTATTAGAAGCATTATATGTTATATTTTATCAAATTCCCTCAAAAAGAAAACCCTAAGCTCCTACATCCAACTTTAAGAACCTCCAAAGTTCACCATTAATTCTGCAAATTTATTCAAGATTCCAAGTTCCTAGTTCAAGAACTTCAAGAACCTCCAAAGTTCACCATTAATTCTGCAAATTTATTCAAGATTCCAAGTTCCTAGTTCAAGAACTCCAAGAACCATCATTCAAAGGCACGATTAACATCCCAAAAATGAGTATCGATCTAAAGTTCATCATTCAAGGTATGTGGGATTTTTCAACAAAAACTCTCTTTCGTTCTTGTGCCCAAAAGTAATTTTCTTTACAAAGATATGATTTTTATTTGATTTTTATGAATTTGAAGTATGAACCCATATCTTATGATGATTATTATGAAATCTTGATGTTTATGATTGTAAAAGATGATATTACATGTGTGGTGATATAAAGCATGAATCTTGAACGATATTTATCATGATTTTGATATTTGGGTCCTGAATCCCCATTGGAAATTGTATTTTTTTTGATAAAGTGTGTGTTATAAGCACGTTGATGTTGAATATTTGAGATATTTTGAATGATTTGACCTTTTGGTCTTAATGGAGTTGTTTTGAACTCGAGTATGAAAGAAATCCACAACATTGTTGATTTTGATAGATGGGAAGCAAGATGGCTCCCGATGTATATTTATATATTACTGAAATTTTTTTGTTGTGGATTGTCTTTGAAAAGATCTGAGCTAAGTCCGGGAGAAAGCTTTAGCACCGAGTGAGAGGTATAAAGTGACCTTACTTCCCTAGAACTATGTGCCCCCGTAGGAGTGAGCCTGACGCTGATTTATATAGTGATCACTAGTTTGTGTGGATTTGATATCGATAGTCCTACTCCGATGGCAAGGATAGGATGGATCTCCCCAATGTGGGTTGTACGTTGGACTCCATGCAGCTCACATGGTTTATGTCGGTTATAGGATCTCCCAGTGTGTGTGTGTTTCCTTGTGTCTATGGTGAATGGTGAAGTTATTTGAAAGTGGAATTGTGAAAGTTATTCTTTAGAAAGATTTAAATGATATTTATATTATGAGAATTGATATTCTTGATGAACTGAAAGTTATTGACAAATTATATGATGACTCACATGTGTTATTGTACTTATTTCATCCTCTCATAATTATGATGATTTTCTTTGGGCTATGTGAGTCTTTCATACATCCTGCATATTTCTTATAAATATTTATGATGATGATGTTTATAGAACTGCATACACACCCATATACTCGGTTCCTTTCCATGGTACTGACCCACATCTTTGGATGTGGGCTTCATTTTCTCGAAATACAGGTTCAGGTGCTCAGTTCCAGGTTCAACAGTGATTCTTCGGGCACGCTGCTCTACACCCTCTGTTGTGGTGAGTCCTCATGTTCCGAGGACGTGATGTCTGATGTTGGTTTCACGGAATTGTTTACATTTGATAACTGAGTATAAGTCAGTTGGGGTATGTCTTAATGGCTCGCTATTTTTATTGATTTTTGTAGAGGCTTGTCAGACTAGTATAGATGTTGGGAGTTGACTAATAAGTCATATTTTGTTATCTTTCTGAAATTCTTTTATTCTTTGATGATGATTACTCTGTTGATATTTGAGGGTTATTTATGGAAACCCCGTTGATTTGAGTTGAACTGAATGAAAATGGCTCAAAGGGTTAGCTTGGGGCTACTCTTAGCCTCAAGCACCGTGTGACGATTCGGGACCCATTTTTTGGGGCGTTACAAACTTGGTATCAGAGCCTAAGGTTTTATGGTGTCCTAGGGAGTATGACAAGCCGCGTTAAGTGGAGTCTTGATCATTGGTGTGTAGCGCGCCACATCTATAAGCAAGAGGCTACAAGACGTTTTAGGAAAAGTGTGATTCTTTCTTTCAGAAGTCTATCGTGCTTAAAGTGTCTCTCTCTGCTATTGATTCGTGCTCTCCTCTTTCATGAATATGCCTCCACGTCGAGCGAGAAGAAATAATGATGGTCAGCAACCTCAACCCGCTGACCCATTAAATGAAAATGTGTCTCATGCTGAATTTCGGGCAGCTATTCAGGCGTTGGCCCAAGCTGTTACTACAAATGTTCAGGCCAACCCTGCCCCGACTCCACAGCAGTAGGGAGGTGATTCAACTGCTGCCAGGATCCATGACTTCATGCTGATGAATCCACCGGAATTCTATGGGTCCAAGTCTGATGAGGATCCACGATTGTTTTTAGAGGATGTGCGGAAGATTACTCAGGTGATGCATGTATCTGAGGAACATAGTTTGGAGTTAGATGCGTATAGGTTGAAATACCTTGCTTATGACTGGGTTGTTTCTTGGAGGAAAGGTAGAGGTGAGGGAGCTGTCCCTACAACTTGGCAAGAGTTCCAGGATGCATTCCTGGATAAGTTTTTCCCTTTGGATATGAGGGAGGCGAAGGTGGAAGAGTTTATGAATCTGCAATAGGGCTCTATGACTATTAGGGAGTACTGTCTAAAGTTCAATCAGTTGGCCAAGTATGCTCCTGACTTAGTGGCTGATAATCGGGCTAGTATGAGTAAGTTTGTGACTGTAGTGTCTAGTTATGTGGTTAAGAAGTATAGGTCTGCTATGCTGAATAGTGAGATGAATCTTTCTAGGCTGATGATTCATGCCCAACAGATTAAGGCAGACAAGATTAAGGAGAGAGATAGAATGAGAAGGAATAAGAGAGCTAGGTCCGAGCAGCACAGACAGGGTCAGACTAGATCGCAAGGAGGGAGTTTCCCTTAGTATCAAGATCGTTCATCTATGCCAGCACCGTTATCTGCTAGTGCTCCCGTTCCTAGAGGTAGGCAGGAGCAAGGTAGCAGGTCATATGCATCCAGGTCCTAGTACAGTGCTGGCAGTAAGCCAAATCGTCCCCTGTGTCCTAAGTCTGGTAGGGCTCATTCGGGTGAGTGTTGGGGTGAGAAGAGGGGTTATTTTCGGTGTGGTGACATGGGTCACAGAGTTAGAGATTGTTCACAAGATGGACAAGGGTAGCGTGACTATCGCCCTCAGACCCAGACTCAGACTGTTAGTGCTCCAGTTCCAGTGACTCACCCAGCCCCAGCTCAGGGCGCCTCTTCTAGCAATGCTGGCGGGCAGCGCCAGAATAGATTCTATGCTTTACTGTCCCACCAGGAACAGGAGGACTCTTTCGATGTTGTTACTGGTATGCTTCGTATATTTTAGTTTGATGTGTATACTTTGTTGGATCCTATATCCAGTTCTCATATGTTACACCTTTGATTGCTGTGAATTTTGAAATGAGTCCTGAGAATATTCCTGAGCCTATCCTAGTTTCTACCCCAGTGGGTGATTCGATTGTTTCCCAGAAAGTGTATAAAAAGTGTCCTGTTACCGTTCTTCATAGAGTCTTGTTGGCTGATCTGATTGAGTTAGACATGGTAGATTTTGATGTGATTCTGGGTATGGACTGGTTGTATTCTTCTTATGCCTCTATTGATTGTTGGACCCGAGTGGTCAAGTTTCAGTTTCCGAGTGCATCCGTGTTTAAGTGGTCTGGAAATTCTGTGTCACCCAAGAGTCATTTTATCTCTTACCTTAAAGCTAGAAAGCTTATTTCCAAGGGGCGTATTTACCATTTGGTTAGAGTCAAAGACACTAAGTCTAAGACTCCAACTCTCCAGTCTGTTAATGTCGTCAATGAGTTTTCTGATGTCTTTTCGGATGATCTCCCAGGGATACCTCCTGATAGAGAGATAGAGTTCGGGATTGATCTTCTTCCCGATACTCAACCCATTTCTATTTCTCCTTACCGTATGGCCCCTGCTGAACTTAAGGAGTTGAAAGAGCAACTCAAAGATCTACTAGATAAGGGTTTCATAAGGCCCATTATTTCTCCTTGGGGTGCTCCTGTGTTGTTTGTGAAAAAGAAAGATGGCTCTTTGCATATGTGCATTGATTACCGCCAACTGAATAAAGTCACCGTAAAAAATAAGTGCCCCATTCCGAGAATAGATGATTTTTTTGACCAATTGCAAGGTGCAAGTTATTTCTCAAAGATAGACCTTCGTTCCGACTATCATCAACTCAAAGTTAGGGAGTGTGACATCCTGAAAACCGCTTTCCGAACTCGTTATGGCCATTTTGAGTTTTTTGTTATGTCTTTCAGGTTAACTAATGCCCCAACAGCTTTCATAGACCTCATGAATCAAGTGTTCAGACCATATCTGGATATGTTTGTCATAGTGTTCATCGATGATATACTGGTGTACTCCCGTAGTGAGGATGGACATTCTGATCATCTCTGAACTGTCTTGCAAACCCTTAAAGATCACAAGTTGTTTGCCAAGTTTAGTAAGTGTGAGTTTTGGCTAAGGTCAGTTGCTTTTCTGGGTCATATCATTTCTTTCGACTGATATCCGAAGTTTCTTGGGTTTAGCTAGCTATTACCGCCGTTTTGTTGAGGGTTTCTCCTCTATAACGTCTCCTATGACTCGGTTGACCAAAAAGAAAGTGAAGTTCTTGTGGTCCAAATCTTGTGAAAAGAGTTTTCAGGAGTTGAAGACTCGACTCACTTCAGCCTCTGTTTTGACTTTTCCTGATGGTGTTGATGGTTTTGTGGTGTACTATGATGCTTCGAGAGTTGGGTTGGGTTGCGTATTAATGCAGAAGGGTAAGGTGATAGCTTATGCTTCTAGACAGTTGAAACCCTATGAGAAAAATTACCCCACCCATTACCTTGAGTTGGCTGCTGTTGTGTTTGCTTTGAAAATCTGGAGACATTATTTGTATGGTGTCCATGTTGATGTTTTCACTGATCATAAGAGTCTACAGTATGTGTTTACCCAGAGAGAATTCAATCTTAGGTAGAGACGATGGTTAGAATTGCTAAAGGACTATGATATGAGTGTGTTGTACCATTAAGGCAAGGCCAATATTGTGGCGGATGCCCTAAGTAGAGTGTCCATGGGTAGTGTTTCGTATGTGGTAGAAGTTAAGAAAGAGTTGGCTCATGATGTACATCATTTGGCTAGATTGGGGGTTAGGTTGTTTGACTCTGTTGAAGGTAGTATAGGGGTTCAGAGTAGTTCCGAATCCTCCTTGGTTTTGGAAGTGAAGGAAAAGCAATACTTAGATGCTAGTTTGGTCAGACTGAAGGAGTCAGTCAAGGACCAAAAAGTAGAGGTTTTCTCCCAAGGGGGAGATGGTGTGTTGAGATTGCAGGGTAGATTGTGTGTCCCGAATATTGATGATCTGAGACAGAGGATTATGGCTGAAGCGCACGGGGCGCGATATTCTATTCATCCTGGTGCCACCAAGATATATCGAGACTTGCGGGAAATCTATTGGTGGAGTGGCATGAAGAAAGATATAGCAGCGTTTGTAGCTAAGTGTGCAACATGCCAACAGGTTAAGGTTGAACACCAAAGACCTGGTGGTATGCTGCAAGAATTTAGTATTCCCACCTGGAAGTGGGAAGAGATAAATATGGACTTCATGATTGGTTTACCTCCTTCCCGATGCCATCATGATTCCATTTGGGTTGTGGTTGATAGGTTGACTAAGTCTGCTCATTTCTTGCCTATTAATACTTCATATACTACTGAGGATTACGCTAGATTGTATATCCGAGAGCTAGTCAGACTGCATGGTGTTCCCTTGTCTATCATTTCGGATAGGGGTACTCAGTTTACTTCGCAATTTTGGAAAGCTTTTCAGAAGGTTCTTGGTACCCAAGTGCTTTTGAGTTCTGCTTTTCATCCGCAGACTGATGGTCAGGCTGAGCGGACCATCCAGAACTTAGAGGATATGTTGAGAGCTTGTGCGCTTGACTTTAAGGGAAGTTGGGGTGATCACTTACCGTTGATAGAGTTTGCATACAATAACAGTTTCCACTCTAGTATTGGCATGACTCCATTTGAAGCCTTATATGGGAGGAAGTGTAGATCACCCATAGGTTGGTTTGAGGTGGGTGAAGCGGCTGTGAATGGTCCTGATTCGGTATTTGAGGCTATGGAAAAAGTTATGTTGATTAGGGAAAGGTTCTAAACTGCGCAGAGTCGTCATAAGTTATATGCGGATGTTAGAAGGAGAGACCTTGAGTTTGAAGTTGGTGACCTAGTGTATCTGAAAATTTCACCCATGAGGGGGGTGAAGAGATTCGGAAAGAAGGGAAAGCTTAGTCCCCGTTATATTGGTCCTTACAAAATTCTTAGCCGTGTTGGTAAGGTAGCTTATGAGGTCGAGTTGCCTTTTGAGTTGTCCTCTGTTCATCCAATCCGCAAACTTTGATCAATCCGAAGGTACCGTTCTTTCCTAAATCATGCACTTTTGATAAAAGTTACATCAGTTCAGTTGTCATTTATTATGTGTTCAGCTGTAGTTTCTTGAATTTATGCATTCTATGTTGCATTCGGAGTGAGAAACGATGTGGTGATGAGTCTAACGAATGGTTTCAACTGTATTCTCTATTCCCTATCTAATCTTGGCATGTCTAGCGTCATTCGAGGATGAATGTTTACAAGGGGGGGATGATGTAATACCCCGGGAAATTTTTCGTTGAAATTTTATGCGTAAACGTGTTGGGTTCTATCTTCTAGAATGAATTATAAATTTTCCATGTGGAATGTTTTAGATTATGACCCACCATTGCGTAGAGTATCGAATAAGATTTCCAATGATATGTGGATCATCCAAAACGGACACCCGAACGACGAGTTATGAACATTCCGATCGAATCGTGAATAGTAGTGAACAGTAAAACGTGCAGGAAAAAGTACTAAGGCCTGGCGTATTTTTTCTCCAACTTTAAACGATCATAATTCCTTGTACATAATGATCTGGGTGATCTATATATCAACGGAAAGCTCTGCAAATCCTCTTTCCAATGAAATTAGTTTCATCCAATTTATCTATCGGAGGAAAATGTTATGGTTGATCTACTTCAGACTATCAAAACAGTCCACCAAAGGACAGATTCGAGAATTATTTGATTTTTAGGGGCGTTTTGGTCATTCCCCCTCACCCAAAATCCGTCCAAACCCTATATAAAAGCCTATAGAAGCATTATGTGTTATATTTCTTCAAATTCCCTCAAAAAGAAAACCCTAAACTCCTACATCCAACTTCAAGAACCTCCAAAGTTCACCATTAATTCTACAAATTTATTCAAGATTCCAAGTTCCTAGTTCAAGAACTTCAAGAACCTCCAAAGTTCACCATTAATTCTGTAAATTTATTCAAGATTCCAAGTTCCTAGTTCAAGAACTCCAAGAACCATCATTCAAAGGCATGATTAACATCTCAAAAATGAGTATCGATCTAAAGTTCATCATTCAAGGTATGTGGGGTTTTTCAACAAGAACTCTCTTTCGTTCTTGTGCCCAAAAGTATTTTTCTTTATAAAGGCATGATTTTTATTTGATTTTTATGAATTTCAAGCATGAACCCATATCTTATGATGATTATTATGAAATCTTGATGTTTATGATTTTGAAAGATGAATTTACATGTGTGGTGATATAAAGCATGAATCTTGAACGATATTTATCATGATTTTGATATTTGGGTCGTGAATTTCCTTTGGAAATTGTATTTTTTTTTAGAGAAAGTGTGTGTTATAAGCACGTTGATGTTGAATATTTGAGATATTTTGAATGATTTTGACCTTTTGGTCTTAATGGAGTTGTTTTGAACTCGAGTGTGAAAGAAATCCACAACGTGGTTGATTTTGATAGATGGGAAGCATGATGGCTCCCGATGTAGATTTATATATTACTGAAATTGTTTTGTTGTGGATTGTCTTTGAAATGATCTGAGATAAGTCCGGGAGAAATCTTTAGTACCGAGTGGGAGGTATAATGCGACCTTACTTCCCTAGAACTACGTGCCCCCGTAGGAGTGAGCCTGAGGCTGATTTATATAGTGATCACTAGTTTGTGTGGATTTGATATCGATAGTCCTACTCCGATGGCAAGGATAGGACGTCTCTCCCCAACGTGGGTTGTACGTTGGACTCCATGTAGCTCACATGGTTTATGTTGGTTATAGGATATCCCAGTGTGTGCGTGTTTCCTTGTGTCTATGGTGAATGGTGAAGTGATTTGAAAGTGGAATTGTGAAAGTTATTCTTTCGAAAGATTTAAATGATATTTACATTATGAGAATTGATATTCTTGATGAACTGAAAGTGATTGACAAATTATATGATGACTCACATGTGTTATTGTACTTATTTCATCCTCTCATGATTATGATGATTTTCTTCGGGCTATGTGAGTCTTTCATACATCCTGCATATTTCTTATAAATATTTATGATGATGATGTTTATACAACTGCATACACCCCCATATACTCGGTTCCTTTCCATTGTACTGACCCACATCTTCGGATGTGGGCTTCATTTTATCGGAATGTAGGTTCAGGTGCTCAGTTCCAAGTTCGACAGTGATTCTTCGGGCACACTGTTCTACACCCTCTGTTGTGGTGAGTCCTCACGTTCCGAGGACGTGATGTTTGATGTTGGTTTCACGGAATTGTTTACATCTGATAACTGAGTATAAGTCAGTTGGGGCATGTCTCAATTGCTTGCTGGTTTTATTGATTTTCTTAAAGGCTTGTCAGACTAGTATAGATGTTGGGAGTTGACTAATAAGTAGTATTTTGTTATCTTTCTGAAATTCTTTTATTCTTGGATGATGATTATTCTGTTGATATTTGAGGGTTATTTATGGAAACCCCGTTGATTTGTATTGAACTGAATGAAAATGGTTCAAAGGGTTAGCTTGGGGCTACTCGTAGCCTCAAGCACCGTGTGACGCTCCAGGACCCATTTTCCAGGGCGTTATAATGAGCCTAAGGGGGGAGACTGAAATGCCCCAAGCTTTGGCCCTTGAAAATTTCTTAAGCTTTGAGCTCACTGCCCTATTGACGACTCATCATATGAGTCGTATAGTATGGTTACAGGTCTAAGGACCCAAGTTGTAACCAAATCAATATGTAATTGGTTAAGTTCTTCCCTGAGTACGAGTGACTCACTACGAATGGTAGGGTTGAGTCATATCTTATCCAGTGTCTAATCCCTTTGGGTTTTGTCTTGGATACGACTAGACCATATGAGTCGTATGGTTAGGTTACGTGTGGTATCATGGAGTCGTAAGGTGGACAGTATGTAGGTGTTCAACTCACTATTTATGATATGACTCATGGCTACGAGTCGTATGATGTGGTGACGAGTCGATGGGTCGACTGATAACCAAGGATGGCCTTTTTACAGCTTTTAGTTGGGGGTACTTTGGACATTTCCCACTTAAAACTCTTAAGGCCCTACCTCCCTAAAATACTTTAGGGCATTCACTCTACACTTTAAAAGATCAAAACAACCTTTTTACTCTCTCAAATACTCTCAAGAAAAATTGTCTAGAGTTTCTCCAAAGTGGCCATCTAAGAGTTCAAGAGTCAAATACTCTCCGTGAATCTTTGTAATTCAGGCATATTACTCTTCCCTCATTGTTAGTGTACTAAAATCATATGTTTAAAGAATTTTTCATGAATCATTAATAGTAGTTTTGAAACCAAGGTTAAGAGGTTTGAATGCAAATCATTGAATATTATTTTCTATGGTTTAAATTGTGATTATGCATGTTTTAATTATGGTTTTACACCTCTGGGTGCAGTGTAATGGTGATTTAATTGAGGGGTCATGGTTGAGCCCCAAACTTTATAATTTTGGCTTTGATAATTGCATGCCCTCAAACTGTTTGTGAAATTGGTAATGAGAATGATATTGTCACAAGTTGAATTTTGTTTTTGAACTAAGGCTTTGGCAGAACCATGATAATGATTGATGAAGGACTTTGTAAAGGCCTTAATGTCCATAGATTGATTTAAATTATAACCTTGGGCTTTGCTTAGCTAAATGGGTTCGAGTCCCAAATGTTAGATTATCTTGATGTCTATGTTTGAACAATGGGTTAGAGTCCCAAATGATGAAACTATTGTTATCGCATAATGTACGCTTACAAGTGGGTTTGGTATGACGATACCAATGGGGTGCCTATATGTATAATGGGTTAATAAATGTTGATGCAAGTCAAATCTTTTAAATTAGTCTTAAGAGCGGTATGTGTAGTCGGGCCATGAAAGTGGAGGTCCCGAAGGACTAACGCTGGAAACCACGCTAGCTAGTGCGGGTGTCTAAATGATCGGGAGGTTTGAGTCCCCTATATTATATACATTGATTCTTAAGTCACCTTGACGATGTTGGGAGGATCGAGTCTTTCATAAAAACATATAGGGATATTATCTGATTCATGTGGCTACACACACTGGGGCCCTTCCATCTAGGGGGGAGCTGGGCCCATATAACCCGTGGGTGGCTGGTTATATGGCGGTCACGCTACATAAACCAGGTTAATGTTTTTGAAGTTCATGCTAAGCCTTGCTCCCGACCCCGGCGTGTGGTATTATATGTATATGTACTTTATATGATATTATGCATTGAATGTTGTATTGGTTTTGAACTGTTATCGTGGAATTATTTTGTTCCTCTATCCCTAAGTTACACGCTAGCGCTCCAGCCGCTAACCATCTTCAAACATTGTATCCCTACACGATGCAGGAAATAGACACACTTCCACATATCCTTCTCAGTGAAATGGATTCGGGATCAGCTAGAGAGTAAGATTGAAGTGGTGAGCTTCCATACTTCGGAAGACTCCAATTCATATCGTGGTTTCCTTTTTACGTTTTGACTATCTTTTTGATATTGGTTTTGGCTATTGTCAGGGAAATGTCCTGACATTTTATTGACCTTAGATTTGTAGAGGCTTTGTTGGATTACTATGGACTTGGGTGGTGTGGTTGATTGTTTGGTGATGGACGTTAGTCCGGTTATCGATGGTTGGTATAGGCATATCATGAATTATCATTAGTTTTATTATGCACTATCTTGTTATATGTTCGGAATTCATTCGATATTTGAGGATGTTTTGTTGGTTCGTAAGGTGAAGAGGGTGATCTCTGGTCCACGTGGGACTTGAGATACCCGTCACGGCCAGGCCCTGATTCGGAGTGTGACAACTTCTAGGATGCTTCAGATATTTTACTCTACTTTTCTAACTTGTTTAAGATTTTTTTCTGTCTTTTTGTTATTTTGTTTAATTTTTGGGGGCTTTGACACTTTAGGCCAACCCAAATTTTGTATATTTTTATTCGTTTCAATCAATTGGCTCAATGGTCATTTAATTAAAAAAAGGATGGCAGGCCAGTCCACTTACCACGAATCTTAGGTTGGAGTCACGGCTTGTGGTCAACAGAGTACGATCTGTGGTCCTTAATTTGGAAGCACATTCCACCTCATTTTTACTTTAGTTTGTACCTCTATATAGATAATACATGAAGAAAATATATTTATTTGACTGGAGCTCTTTTTCCATCAATTACACTTTTTAACTATTGATTTCAGGACATTGAGCATGTCTTGAAATTTTCTTATTTGAGATCTTGTCATGGGTCTTCTTAAAATGTCTAAATCTTCATACATGCTCTTTAATGAAGGAATAATGGGTGAATACAGGGACATAAATCCCACCGTGTGTTGTCAGGGGCATTTAAGAGGGCAAAAAGGGGATAACGTTAACCTACTACAATGTAATTTTCTAGAAAAATTCATACAATATTAAGTAAATGCATATACATAAATTTATTATACAGACCATATTATAATAACAATTTATTATGATAATATCTTACTATAGTAAGCTAACTTTCTTAGAACTGAATTTTATAATAACATTCTACCGATAAGAGCAATGACATTCATTATAGTAGTAAACTCTTTATAAAATTATTTTTTATAACAACTATATTTTTATATGGCACACTTTTCTTTATAGTCTATCCCTAAAAAGGTCCCATTTCTATATTTAGAAATAATTTAGCTTTGAAATTCTTCTTTTATCTTTAATGAAATGATTTATAGCCATACAAATAGTCAAGGAGTGATTTAGATAAAAAAATTCAAAAGTTTTCCTTTCTTTGTTAAATTTTAAATCAAGTCAAATGGTACCGCATAAATTAGAATGAATGGAGTAGTGTTTAATAAGAAATATATGATACTAGAGAAAACTACAAAAATGAAAACTAAATATGATATGAGGAATGAAAGATAAAAGGATAGATAGAACGAGAAAGAATATAAACACAAGAATGTAACTGAAAGCAAACAATGGGTATGTTAAACCCTTAATCCTCAATTCAATAATCCAAACCAAGCACCTAAATCATACGTCGATCACAAGGGGATCGATTTCTAAGAAACCAATGTTTCTAAACAAAGTTTCAACACAAGCTAATCCAAACTCATACACACTCACAAGAGAATAATAGTTCGTTAGCATCAAAGTTGTTCAAGAAAATGAAATAAAACTCCTGTTTATAATCTAGGGTTAATTATTACAACTTATGGGCCCAAAAGTGATCCATTTAAAAAAATTGGGCGCATATTCTTGACTAGCCCTTGACCAGCTCACACATATGGCATGTAGGTGACACTGGAATAAATTGCCCTTGACCTTCTAAAGCATGTGGCACACATATCCCTCATATGATTCACCAAGCTCTTCTTTTACTTTCGTTTGACCTTGCCAAGGAACCTTGATCCTCCTTGAAGGTAATCTCCATTATTTGGCACCTTTTGGTAGCACTAAGGAGTCGTCAAGAACCTCTAACTTCATGAGCATATCATCTAAATGTCTGAAGGAAATTTAAAATTTTATTATCCTCTCTTTCTTGAAGAAGATTTGTCCTCGAATCTACAACCGTATAGAACAAGAGAAGAAAAAAGAAACAATACATCCTCGAAGCACGAGGGTTAGAACAAGGATTAACATCAATATTTCCATGCCAAGAAGACACCAACTTCATATATAACCATGCATCCCTTAGGTTAAATGAAAAGATCTCATCGTTTAGAGCATAAAGTAATTAGCTACAACAAACATCAATAAATTGTTCCAAGGTATTTACATTAACAAGATTACCAAGAAAATCATTACATATTGGTACAACCAAGGATAAAGTCAAGTAGCCATTAGGGTGTAGATTACCCTTTCTTTAACAATAAGCCATGTTTATACACAAGACCTTCTCAACATAAATATGGCTATTTTCACAAGCAAAGAGAATAGAATGAAAAAATCCAACATCATCTAAAGTGATATCAAGGACAAGATCACATGAAGGTAAGAATAAGCGTCTTAAGCACCTAACATCTCTTTCACATAAGCAACTCACAAGGAAACACAGAATTTTGTATCCACATAAGTGTGACAAGGGACAAGGAATAATAGTTGTTTGTCAAGTAGGGACCATAGAGTCTTCTCAAGACAATAAATAATTGGCCATTCGGGATGGAGAGGACACACATTCTATGCACATTCAAGGAACTCCAAAATGTGGTTTGAGAGACATCAATTGTCATGACCTTAACTGGGGCCATGGACGTGATGAGCATCCTAAACCATGAAGGTTCGTACACTCTTATCTATCTAGTAATCATGCACAATATTTATATAATAAAAGAAGATGCGGAAATGTATATCAATAAGGAACCATGGTCATACTCTGAGTTCAATTTAACAAAGAAAAATAAAATCCAACAATAATTAGACAACATCTGAACCAGTCTGCAAAATCTCTACTACATACTAAAATGACAACTGATTGAATCTGGGACAAGGCCCCCAGTGGACCAAACCAAAATAAATAACATAGTCTAAAAGAAACAGGCCTTCTAGAATAAAGAAGGCTCACTACTGCACAGTCCACTTCTATCTGAAAACTCTACTGCTTAGCCGGACCTCTAGATCGAGCCTCAGACCCTGAGGGGTAGGGGGTCAATACAATTGTACTGGTACGCATAGCAAATCCAAAATAACAATTTTTATTCAACATATGTGAGAGCAGTTTAAAATAGTTCATAAACATAACATATGGTACGAAAAGTACATGGACAAATTTAAAAGACTTTATACAATTAGCTGAACTCTGTGACATACTCTTTGTCTTACTTCTGTACTCGGTGGTATACCCTTCAACTCTGAAATTCCATAGGCTATATAGAATCTGCCCTTAACTTGGCAACCAAGCCCCCAACCCAAGTTTGCCGCAAGGGTTGGAGTCTCTATCTCTGTATGCCATAGGGCACTAGGCCAGCATAAAATCCCTCACAGGGAAATAATGAGTTCGTATCGGCAAAACACGATTTTCGGCTAAGCATCACTTGAACTCAAGCCTTCTTCGGGCAACCACCTAACCCTTTTTATGCCCATTTTTTTCACTCTTTAAAACATGTATTTTCTAAAACCAAACTCTGAAAACTCTAGCTCTGTTATGGCATATATTTATATGGTATCATCATACCATTGACCTGCAAGTCACATCTCTGAGCCATTAATAGCATATTATAATCTCTTTTTTTAAAATATAAGGTTTGGGACCACCACATCAGTAAATCAATTCAAAAAGGCTCTTACTTTAAACTATTGAAAATACATGCAAGAAACTCTCTCTTTTCAACACTTCAACAACATAAGGTGGTCATGTAAATTTCTCAATCACATGCAACTCTTTCTCTTTAAAACAAGTATATCATCATAACAAAAAACTTCCTCTCATTATCTATAAACCATGTTCAAATACTATGATATTGAGAAGACCACTTTCAAATCATAAAACATGCATTTCAAATCATTCTCGATAAGATCATAAACTTTAATTCATCACAAGAGAGGGATTTCATAATTTTTCTCTCAGACAAATCTTAAATCTCAATTTCATACATATACATATGAGTATAAATAAATTTAAGGGGAAAAGACCATAAGGCCAAAACAATTCTATCATTAGAAGGTTTATGATACATAATCAAAACATAGATTCCGAAAACCCCTTTATAAATTCATGCTTATCAAACTTTAAATTATATTCAAGTGTTTCAAAAAGCCCATGTAGTTTTAGGATAAACCCCACGTACCTTGGATTATTAATTTTGGATGAACATTTGCTTTTTGGACTCTATTCGTGCTTCTAATGGATGATTCTTGAAGCTCTCGGGTTGGGAATTCCAATTCTTGAATCAATTTTGAGGATTGATGGTTAATTCTGAGTTCTCTTGGATTTTTGGATTAAAACCCTAAGCTATGTTATTGAAGCAATTTGATGAAAGTGACCATATTTTGGTGATTTAGGAATTAAATCCCGTGTTAGGGATGAAAAGAGGGTGGAAATACCTATTTTTCCCTTAATGAGTCAAAGTAAAATGCTGGAATTTGCCCAGCCGAACTTGGCAGGGCGGCATGGGGGTAACCCTCTAGGTTTGGCAGGGCACCACCTTGCCTATCATGGTTCTCTCTCCAAGTAAGGCGATAAGTAGGGCGTCGTGGGCTAATAGCCCCGACTTATTATTTTGCAATCCCAAACGTTCCCTTAAGCTCGTCTAAAAATTCTGAAACTCACCCGAGAGATACTCTTGACTTTCCCCATAGTGAATCAACAAAAAAATTAACTTTACAAGGCCGGGAAGGTCAAAAATAAAATCATCAAAGATTAAGAGCTCAAAATGTGACTAAGTCTTTTTGACACTTAGGAACTTTTCAATTTTTCAACTCTTGAGCATACTACAAGGAGATATCAAGTCGAGAGAAATACGGGGCGTTACATTATCTCCCACTTGGGATCATTCTTCCCCGAATGATGACACGGAACACAGGTAAGCACGATTTATCCCAGTGAATAGAAAATAGAGAGAATAAGGCAAGGATTGCACCTTCCATTTCGTCATTCACCGAATAAAAAAGGTTTGGGTATCTTGCAAGCATATCGTCCTCTGACTACCAAGTAGCTTCCTCCACTTTTTGATTTTTCCACAACACCTTAACCAAAACTACTTCTTTGCTCCTTAACTTCTGGACTTGACGCTCTAGAATAGAAACGGGTTCCTCTTCGTAAACCAAGGAGTCTTTCATATTGATCTCCTTTACAGGCAATGCTAGAGAATGATCTCTAATACACTTCTTCAACATGGATATGTGAAATACGGGATGAACGGAACCCAGACTTGCACGCAATTCTAAAAAAAACTAAAGTAAAGAGATATAAACCCTAAAAGAAGTGTTGAGCAGCCCCACAACTAGTTCAAGACGTCAAAAAGTGATTAAAATCATTTACAAAGTTGTATTTATAGAAAATAACAAGTCCCAGGCCTTTTTGGAATCGAATTGGAGTGAAATGCCCAGGGGTGGAATAGACCATGCGACGCATGCTCTATTCCATAGGAATGGAGCATGCACCACACGCCTATCACACGTACACATTGTTTTGGGTCCATTCTGAGTCGACTTATGTGTCACATGCGCCCAGATACCTTCTCACGCACCATCACTCTCCCAATATATTTCAGGTATCCAAATTTGTGTCAAGCTATGTTTTGTGCTTTCGTGATCTATTCCAAGACTTTTTGAGTTATTTCCACTTGATTTGAAGCTTGTAATCCTTCATATATGATCATAAACCATTTACCAAGAATCCTATAGCATTAAAAACAACAATTTAGAGCTCAAAATAACACTACATCTAAGACGGAGAACTAGAAACATGAGCTAAGCATAATCTTCATTCGCTTTGATTTCTATCTTATTGTTTTGACTCTTGTCTTGATCCAATTGACCCTTGAACATTACCAACAAATTTTTTCGCATATAAATATACAATAACAACCTTAGGAACTCATTAAAAATTTTAGAACCCAATATGATAAACTAGACAAACACCTAGCTCAAGCTGGTCACACTATCTCGGTTGACTTCTAAATGATCAATTTGAATCAAAACTTGTGGTGAAACACTATTAAACATTGTAAACTCAAACATGGACACTTAGATGCACATTTATATCATTATCACCACATTAAGCACATGAATCATCCATAAAACAAGGCTAAAAAGGTTAGAATAGTGACACTAAAATGTATAAATTCACCTAACATCACTACCCCACACTTAAAGCCTTGTTCGTCCTCAAACAATTCTTAACTATAATCATCATGAGATTAAGATACTTCACAATTCTACTACATGCAAGACACTCAAGCTAGTACGACAATGACTACAAATAATGCAAGTTACTACATTAAGCATGTTTCAACACAATTGAAAGCTCAAGAACACTACTCAAATATAACCTAGCCTCAAGAATTGACTCACCTAGTTGGCAAACACATGCTTATTTCTCAATCAAGGATATCATACAAATCACCCACATTCATCAAACATTTGCCCCTCACAACAAGAGAGTTATCCATAATCACTCACACTAATGCAATTCATAATATAATGGGTACAAGAATCAAATTACACTCACTTTCACAAGGAATTCACAAGTTACACATAATGAACCATAAGCTTGCCCTTAGTGTAGTACTCCACTAAAATCATAATGTCAAGCATAAGATCAAATAGGTCTTTTCCGGGTTGTAATGAAAGCTAAGGGATGGGTAGGAACTATTTTGGCCAAGAACACTGACTAACCTCTCTAAGAGCTTTAATACACTACATCATACTTTTAAAACAAATATCCAACAACCAAATTACACTTATTCATTCACCTATACCTTTTGTTTTTTTCCCATATCTTTTAAGCATTTTTACAAACACTTGATGGACGTATTATTTATTCCTTTAAGATTCAATTTTTTTTCATTTTCTACAACCATGGAAATATTTCTAACACCATTTATATCACTCCCAACCACCACAAATCAAATATAAACACCAATAACTATTACCTTGGGGCATCAATTTCACTTTTTTCTTCTTTAATTTCTCAAACTCCTTACAAAATCAATTTTTCATTAAAGCACTTAGGAGCTTTTTGGATCAAATAATGGTCTACAAAAGAACGAATTAGGCTACTTATGAGGTTGCGAAAGAAAAAGCTAAAGGCTCAACGGGGGTTAACTAGGATAAAGCACAAGGGTAGGACAAATAGAAGGTATAAGACAGGGCTATCAAAGAAATGCTTATATCATCTCCCAAACTCACACTCTTTATTTCGCTTTATGCACACACCGGGAAAGTTCTAGACATCACACGCAATAAGGAATTTAGAAAATACCTCACAAAAACATAGCACATGCTCAACTCAATAGGATCATCCCAAACTCCCAACAAAATAATAACATGAATTCAAATTTAAGCCAAAACGTACAAGAGACAAACATGAGCCTAGGAGTGTTAAAAATAGTAATTCATTCAATCAACATGCTTTTACAAACAAGCCACATGCATCTTGCAAATAAAAATAGCACCAACAAGAATATCGCACCTATTCCTAAACTAAAAAAATAATTAAATTGAGGCCAAAATAAGGAAAAATCCAAAATTGAGAATTTTTTCGCAAACAAGTGTACATGGTCTTATCAAGTAGTAAAGTGGCTTCAAGAAAGCCTAAGTATCGATCTTTCAGTGACTTGCATTCGCCGACTATCAAATTCTTGTTTAAAAATTGAGAAAGAGTAAACAATAAAGTTTTAAAATTTTAAACTAAAAATAAACTAAACTAATGCGGAAAAGTAATGACTTTGGACAATCAATAGATAGAGGCACGAGATTAAGACTTACGTACAATCCTACTACGCTATTGAAGTTCAATGGTTAAATCACTTATCTTGGTTGTTGATTCGTAGGTTGAATCGCACGATTAGAGTCTCTTGACCCCTAACCATTTACCTAACTTGGACAATACAACTACATCATTGAGCGTGGATGTAATAATCCAATTAAGTGTATTAATCTATCATCCTACGTGTGAATCAAGTAAGGTATCTAAGTACATCCCTGTCCTAGATGCTAATTTTAATTCCTTATTTTATAAAAGAAGACAAAACATACTTTCTTTATTCCCATGTTCTATCGCCCTATTTCCTCTCTTGAGTTCAAAAGGTTGACAATTGATCTATTCTAAGGGTAGATAATCCTTAAAATAGTTAAAACAAGAATAAAAAAGCAACCAATAATGATAAAAAAATTAATAAACTTAATTCAAAATGAAAATTGTCATGATCTTGGCCTTAACCCCGGAAAAGGAGTTTTAGCCTTTAACAAAATATTCATCATCCAATCCCTTGGATTGATGATACAAACCATGAAAGAAACTAAAGTAAAAAGAAATAAACCGTAAAAGAAGTGTTGAGCAGCCCCACAACTAGTCCAAGATGTCAAAAAGTGATTAAAAATGTTTACAAAGTTGTATTAATAGCAAAGAACAAGTCCAAAGCCGCGTTGGAATCGAATTGGATTGAAATGCCCAGGGGTAGATTAGACCATGCGTCGCATGCTCTATTCCATATGAATGGATCATGTGATGCACGCATATCATGTGTACATACTGTTTTGGGTCCTTTATGAGTCCATTGATGTGTCATACGAGCTTATATCACATCTCACACACCCTCACTCACCCAATACATTTTAGGTGTCCAAATTCGCGTCAAGTTGTGTTTTGTGCTTTCGTGATCCATTCCAAGCCTTTTTTAGTTGTTTCCACTTGATTTGAAGCTTGTAAATCCTTCATATATAATCATAATCAATTTACCAAGGATCCTATAGCATTAAATAAAATAATTTAGAGCTCAAAACAACATAACATCCAAGATGGAGAACTAGAAACACGAGCTAAGCATAGGCTTCATTCACTTTGATTTCTATCTTATTGTTTTGACTCTTGTCTTGATCCAATTGAATGTTGAACATTACCAGAAGGTTTTTTAACATATAAATACACAATAAAAACCTTAGGAACTCATTAAACACGTTAGAACCCAATAGGATAGACTAGACAAACACCTAGCTCAAGCTAGTCACACTAGTTTTCTCGGTTGACTTCTAAATGATCCATTTGAATCAAAACTTGTGTGGAAACAGTAATAAACATTTTAAACTCATCAATGGAAAGTTAGATTCACATTTACATCATTATCACCACATTAAGCACATGAATCATCTTTAAAACAAGGCTAAAAAGGCTAGAATAGTGACACTAAAATGCATAAATTCCCCCAACATCACTATCCCACACTTAAAGCCTTGTTCATCCTCTAACAATTCTTAACTATAAGAATCATGAGCTGAAAAGACTCCATACTTATACTACATGCAAGAAACTCAAGCTGGTACTACAATGAATACACATAATTCACGTTACTACACTAAGCATGTTTCAACACAATTGAAAGCTCAAGAACACTACAAAAAATAACCTAGCCCCATGAATTGACTCACCTAGTTGCCAAACTCAAACTTACTGCTCAATCAAGGATATAATAAAAATCACCCACATTCATCAAATATTTTCCCCTCACAACAAGAGAGTTACCCATAATCACTCACAATAATGCAATTCATAATACAATGGGTACAAAAATCAAATTACGCTCACTCTCACAAGAAATTCACAAGTTACAAAAAATAAACCATAAGCTTGCCCTTAGTGTAGTACTCCACTAATATCAGAACGTCAAGCATAAGATCAAATAGGTCTTTTTTGGGTTGTAATGAAGGCTAATGGACGGGTAGGAATTATTTTGGCCAAGAACACTGACTAACCTCTCTAAGATCTTTAATACACTACATCATACATTTAAAACAAATCTCCAACAACCAAATTACACTTATTAATTTACCCATACCTTTTGTTTTTGCCCTATCTCTTTTAAGCATTTACTCAAACACTTGGTGAACTTATTGTTTATTCCTACTAGATTCAATTTTTCTAATTTTCTACAACCATGGGAATATTTCTAACGCCATTTATATCACTCTCAACCACTACAAATAAAATATAAACACCAATAACTATTACCTTGGGGCATCAATTTCACTTTTTTCTTCTTCAATTTCTCAAACTCCTTATAAAATCAGTTTTTCATTAAAGTACTTGGGAGCTTTTTGGATCAAGTTATGGTCTATCATAGAAGGTATTAGGCTACTTATGAGATTCCTAAAGGCTAAATGGGGGTTAAATAGGATAAATTACAAGGTTAGGACAAATAGAAGGTATAAGACAAGGCTATTAAAGAAATATCTATATCCACTCCTTTTCTTACACTCTTTATTTTGCTTTACACACACCGGGAAAGTTATACACATTACACGCAACAAAAAATATACAAAATACCTCACAAGCACATGGCACATGCTCAACTCAATAGGATCATCACAGACTCCCCACTAAATAATTGCATGAATTTAAATTTAAGCCAAAAAGTACAAGAGTCACAAACATGAGCTTAGGAGTCTCAAAAATAGTAATTCATCCAATTAACATACTTTTACAAACAAGCCACTTGCATCATGCAATAAAAAATAGCACCAACAAGAATATCTCACTTATTCCTAACCAAAACAAATGATTAAATTGAGTCCAAAATTGGAAAAATCTAAAATTGTGATTTTTTTCACCCCACACTTAAAAATCTACTTTGTCCCCAAAGTGAACTTAAAGTAAGGGATAGAAATAGTCCTTGAGGCCTCTAGGCCTAGCTAGTTTCTTGTTTTTCATTTAAAGGAGGTCTATGGGACCCCACACTCAGTTTTTTCCATGCTTCTTAGCTCAAGTTTCTGGTACTCAAACTTCCTATCAACCTGCGACTCAACAAAAAACAAAAAGCTACATGAAAATGGAAAAACTAAAAACTAAAAAGAAACATACCTTATCTTGGGTTGCCTCCCAAGAAGTGCCTAATTTAGTGTCGCAGAATGACCAAATCATACCGAGGATATAAATTTCACCCCCAACATCGCATCCATCTTTTTGCGTCGATCATAGGGTGGTAGTACATATATTAAGGAACCAAGTAATGGAATATGATTGTAAACCACTTGTACTTGAGGTAATTTTGTTTTTATGTTGCTTCTCCAGTGTAAAATTAAGAATATAGGATTCTTGTTCCTCATCTTCACACTTTTCCAAAACTTTAAATAATTCGACAAGATATCATCTTAACATATTGTAGAAAAGTACTTTAAGTGTGGCCCAACAAATCCTACTTCAAAATTTACACTATCCTCTATACCTTCACTTATATTCACCTTCTCAATTCCAGTCTCAAAAGAAAGATGGCAGTCGAGTGGCTGTGATTCTTGTAGTGGTGGTGGTATCTCCTTAACCTTTTCAACAATTTTAGTTTTTGAGTACTCAAACTTCCTAGAATTTTAGTAACTTTTTTTTGCATCTGGTTGGAGAGTCAACTCTGCATCTACCTCAGTAGTTGTTTGTTGAGCATTACCCACAAGCATGACTAAATCAGGATTAAAAGAACATACATCTGTAGAGTGTTTCAAATTGCCACACACCAACTCATGGTTTGCTGCTCAGGTCGACAACAAGTAGGTCCCCTAAAAATGCTTGGATCAAAATTTGGACAAAAAGCCTCATGGTGTGGTCCTCGACAAAAATAACAAGAATCATTATCCCTTGAAAACCATCTATCCAAGAATTACATCTCAAGAATAGTGTGAGAAAAATAGAAATAAAGGAAAATAAAAAGAAACTAAGAAAAAAAACTATTAATAACTCAATATATAAAAACTAAAAATAAGATTGTTGCCTAGTTACAAGTCCCCGGCAACGGCGACAAAACATCACAGCGCCCAAGCACACATACAAGTGTACGTGGTCTTATCAAGTAGTTAAGTGGCTTCAAGAAATCCCAAGTATCAATCTCTCTGGGACTTGCATTTGCCGACTATCCAATTTTTGTTTAAAAATTGTAAAAAAGTAAACAATACAGTTTTAGAATTTTAAACTAAAAATAAACTAAACTAATACAGAAAAGTAATGACTTTGGACAATCAATGGATACAGTCCCATGATTAAGGCTTACGAATAATCCTGCTACGCTATTGAACTTCATTCATTAAATCGCTTATCTTGGTTGTTGATTCGTAGGGTTAATCGCACGATTACCGTCTCCCGACCCCTACCCACTTACCTAACTTGGACATTACAACTACATCGTTGAGCGGAGATATAATAATCTAATTAAGTGTATTAAGCTATCATCCTACGTGTAAATTAAGTAAGGCATCTAAGTACATCCCTATCCTAGATGCTTATTTGAATTCCTTATTTTATAAAATAAGACAAAACATACTTTCTTTATTCCTATGTTCTATCACCTTATTCCCTCTCTGAGTTTAAAAGGTTGACAATTGATGTATTCTAAGAGTAGCTAATCCTTAAAATAGTGAAAACAAGAATAAACAAGCAACCAATAATGATATGAAAATCAACAAACTTAATTCAAAATAAAAGTAGTCATGATCTTGTCCTTAAACCCGAAAAAGGAGTTTTAGCCTTTAATGGAAATATTCATCATCCAATTTCTTGAATTGATGATACAAACCATGAAAGAAACTAAAGTAAGGATATATAAACCATAAAAGAAGTGTTGAGGAGCCCTACAACTAGTCCAAGACATCCAAAAGTGATTTAAAACATTTAAAAATCTGTATTTATAGCAAAGAACAAGTACCAGACCGTGTTGGAATCAAATTGGAGTGAAATTCCTAGGGGTGGAATAGACCATGCGTCGCATGCTCTAATCAATTGGAACGGAGCATGCGATGCATTCATATCGCACGTACACACTGTTTTGGGTCCCTTCTGATTCTATTGATGTGTCGTACATGCCCAGATCCTTTCTCACATTCCCCTACTCTCCCAATACATTTCAGTGTCCAAATTTGCTTCAAGCTGTGTTTTGTGCTTTTGTGATTCATTCCAAGACTTTTTGAGTTGTTTTCACTTGATTTAAAGCTTGTAAATCCTTCATATATCATCATAATACATTCACCAAGAATATTATAGAATTAAAAACAACAATTTAGAGCTCAAAAAAAACACAACACTCAAGACGGAGAACTAGAAACACGAGCTAAGCATAGGCTTCATTCACTTTGATTTCTAACTTATTTTTTTTGACTCTTTTCTTGATCCAATTCACCATTGAACATTAACAACAAGTTTTTTAACATATAGATACACAATAACAACCTTAGAAACTCATTAAACATGTTATAACCTAATATGATAGACTAGACAAACACCTTGCCCAAGCTAGTCACACTAGTTTTCTCGGTGGACTTCTAAATGATCAATTTGAATCAAAACTTGAGTGGAAACAGTATGAAATATTGTAAAATCATACATGAACACTTGGATGAACATTTATATCATTATCACCACATTAAGCACATGAATCATCCTCAAAACAAGTCTAAAAAGTTTGACACTAAAATACATAAATTCACCCAACATCAGTTATCACCCATAAGTTCCAACTATTATGATCAAGATATGACGGAGTCCATAATCAACAACTAAGAATCGTAAAAACACATCGTCACTCAAACACAATTTCACCTTAGTTCAACATAATCCCAAGATTAGAAAAATTAGCAACTCATGAGATAAAAGGGAAGAAATCTACCAAACAATTCATCCATGGAATCCATACAAATTTAGAGTAAATATAATCTTCACTTCACAATTCAATTTCACAAACTTCCTCTTGAAATTGTAATTTCAAAAGAGAATGTTTTTTCCCCAAATTCTTGGGTTCTACAAGTTTTACAATTTTTCAATCCTTCTTCCTTCCATAATGTCCAAAGGGGAAAAGAATTTGGGATTTAAATCAGAATTTGAATCAGTTATGCCATTTGACCAAAATACACCCGTTCATTAATCCCGCTAGGCTGCAATTATGGAGGCTTGTCCTCATTTGTGATTACTGTGACTGTAATCAGAGCTACGCGATCACAGTAAGTTAACCTTCTTGAATGACTGTGGTTGCATTCCTTAAACCACGATTGCAATAACTGAGGCTATGTTCTGCCCCAGGTCTTCAAATTATGTCTTTTTCCTTCTTTTGATCATTTATCATCTCACATCCACATATTTTCATCTCATCACCTCTATGCCTGCATAATATGGATATTAGGGCATTTAATCACAAATAAACATCACTTATTCATTCAAAACACGGTGATGTGCACGAATATTAAGTGGAACTAAG
This sequence comes from Capsicum pubescens, assembly GCA_030864215.1. Lineage (NCBI taxonomy): Eukaryota > Viridiplantae > Streptophyta > Magnoliopsida > Solanales > Solanaceae > Capsicum > Capsicum pubescens. The sequence goes on from CM061539.1 coordinate 4,449,514, forward strand.
ACAAAAGCTTTGCTTGTCCTCAGGCAACACTACCTCTTTCCATGAGACAAAACACATTTATGCCTTAATTAGATTCCTCAAAGATCTCAATGACGTCAAGCTTAGTCACTACCACAAGTAGCTATTTACACATGGCCCAAGTTATTCTTACCATACCCCTCAACATAAAATTCAATATCTAAGGATGCAAAAGACTTCAAAGAGTAACAATGAAGCAATAACCAATACTCTAGAAGTGACTCACTTTTGACCATAACTAAACTATACTTCTTTTGCCTCATTTCTCAGAAAATGAAAAAATCACCCACCTCAACTTGTTCACATGCCTCCTCACAAAAATAAAATTCCACAAACTAAGATACCTAATATGCAACAAGGAATTTAATTGCAAAACTCTCTCCCTCACAATAACTCTCTATGCTAAAAATTTTCATACCATAGGCTTGCCACTATTTTCAATCGTTGCTACAATGAATGCAAATGGTTGGAGATCCTAAAGGAATTTTTGAGCTTTTAACATCGGTTCTGGTTAAGGTAGGATATCATTTAGGAACAACAATGGATACATCCTCCTTGAACATCTACATCACACTATTTAATCCATTTTTTGACTATGGGCCACTTCTTTTTCTTTTACAAATGCCTACTTTTACATCCTTGTTTCACCTATTTTCTTTCATTTCTTTTTCTTGAAAATTTAATGAAATTCCTTCCTTTGTTGGGTCCTTGCTTTTTCTAATCATTGGTTTTCAATGTTTAAGCTCTCGAGCACTCACTAACAACTTCATGGACCATGGCTACTTATTTCAAACTTCACCACCCCAACTTAGTATTTTAGCTTTAAGTTGCATTTTTAAGTTCAATGAGCGTATGGTTCAAAAGAGGGGTAGAAATCAAATATCTCACATCTTATAACGTGTTTTCCACAGAAAGGTCCAAAGGGTCAAAGTCGGTGACTAGGGATAACATCCATGCACATGTAGGATTTTTTTAGGTTAAGTGGGATTCTAATGGCACAAAGATGACCTAAGATCATCTCACCAATCAAATACAATGAAAAATTAGCCTTGAGATACTAATGGGGAAAGTTATAGATGATACAAGTACACAAGAGATGTAGACAAATAACTCAATCACATGGCATGCGAACTTACCAAGGGAGCTCAATTGCCCCTCCCATTAGAGACAAAAATTAGAGTATCTAACAATATTCACGAGTCAAAAATTTTGGAGTCACAAAAATAGAAAAAGTTTTTTTACAAGTTTGCTTACCTCCATGCCCTTGATTTTTGAAAGATTTTTAAGGGCGGAGGGGGGGGGGGGTACTTTCTTTGCATTTGCACCATGCACAATTTGCTAACCATGGCAATAACCAAAGTCTTTGTCATATTTTTTATTTCATAGGGGTAAATATATGTCTACTCAAATTTTTCCATATGTATCCAATGCGATCCCAAATTCCCAATGCTACATGTACTCAGACTTCCCATACATTTGTGACTTCAATGCCATGGGTACTCAGAATTTCTTTGCATTCATGACTCAGAACCTAAACATGACGCTTTTTCCTTAAGAATGTCATAAATCAAACTATCATAGGGAAAAGTTTGTATATAATTAAGAAAACAAAGGTAGCCTCGCACACCCCCAACTAAGGGACCTGCAGTGCCTTCACTGAAGCGAGCTTAAGAAGTACAAGGGTTAAAAGAGGCTCCGTTAAGTAGTAGTTTGAATATCACCCGATCATAACGATAAAGGTGATAGATCCATGATTGCAGTAACACAATCATGGGACACCAATCGTGATCGCGGTAATCATGGATGAAATCCCTTATTTTTTCTCTGTTTTAGTTTCCTGTATAGTGGCCATTTTCCAGCTCTATTTTTCCTTTATTTTTTTGGACATTGAACTTGAGTTAAAAATACATACAAACATCGAAACAAATAATAAATTAGTGAAGGATGGGTTTCCTCTCATCAAGAGCCTAATTTAAAATTGTGGTACGACTTTCCTCTTTAAACACATGGCATCTTTGAAATAAACAAACTTTATCTTGGCTACCATGGGACCATTCACATTGTAGAGTTTCACTATTTGACCATTTACTACAAATTTATTTCTCTCATGATCTTTCAACTAAATGGCACCACTAGGGTAAACATTAAAAATCACAAATAGCCCCGACCATTTAGAGTGAAGCTTCCCCACAAAGATTTTCAAGCGATTATTATAAAGGGGAAAATATTCTTTGACATGGAATTCCCATCTTAATATGTGAGCATCGTGCCATTTCTTCATTTTCTCCTTATAAAATAAGGATCTGTCACCAACCTTGAGTCGAAATCTTTTAACTCATGGAGTTTTGTAACCTCGCATCGGAGGCTTCTCCCAAATTCATGTTCAAACTCTTTAAAGCCTACAAGGCTTTATGCTCAAGCTCGATGGTCAAATGAAATGCCTTTCCAAATGCCAACTGGTAGAGAGACATACATATTGGGGTTTTTTAGGCCGTTCTATAAGCCCAAAGTGCCTCATCGAGTTGCCTTGCCCAATTGGTTCAGCCTACATTCACTATCTTTGCAAGTGTTTCCTTGATTTCTCTGTTTGAGACTTCGACTTGGCTGCTCATTTGGGGGTGATATAAGGTATCTATTTTGTGTTTAACCCCATACTTTTCAAGAAGGGCTTCGAATACCCGATTATAAAAATACAAACCTCCATCACGAAGATATCATACAACATGCCTATCCTTGTGAAGATGTGTTTTTTCAAAAAAGGAGGTAATGCTTTTTCTCTCATTATTTAGGAGTTCCACGGCTTCCACCCATTTATAAACATAGTCGATCTCTACCAGTATGTATTTGTTTCTGAATGAGCTCATAAATGGGCCCATAAATTCAATTCCCTACACATTAAAGTGTTCTACTTTGAGGTTTGTCTTGAGGGTAATTTCATACCTTCTTGAAATACCACCATGCATGTAAGATCCCGAAAAATCATGTGTGAAATTAAGCCTGTAAAGCTCCATGAGGGATCCCAACACTTAGAAAATTTTGCTAAGTGTTTAGGGACTTTGTCTCATTTTAAACCTCCAAACTTTGGGGATTTATTTCATGACCTTCCTGACCTCCGTTTTCTTATTTTCAAGTTTCATTATGATGGGGCAAGACAATAGTACATCTCGGGTGAGTTTTGAGATTTTTTGAATAGCATAAGGGCATATTTGGTATGCCAAACCAGTAGCTACAGGCGATTTTAGGGAGCCGCCCAGCCCAGCCCCCATCTCCATATAGGGCGGCGCCCTGGGTTCTCCCCTGGGATAGGAAGGGCACATCCCATGGTAATACCCTAGGCTAGGCGGGGCACCGCCTAGGGTATTCCTATTAGGCCAAATTCTGCACTCCAAACCCAACCTCCTGAGGGCAAAAGGGTCAGTTTCCCTTTACCCAATGGTTCCATATCACAGGATTTAACTCCCAAATAGCCAAATCATCCATATTTTTCACAAAATCCCCTCAATAACAAACCCTATCTTCAACAAGTTCAAGAAAGAAAACTCAAGAATTCATCCAAATCTTCACAGAATTAATTGTTAAGTTATGTTAAGTGTTAATTCATGGGTCTCTTTCCCCCATGAAGCTCAAGAATCCTATTTTCAAATTGTAAATCATGATATTAATGTTGTGGATTGTTTATGACATTGTTGGTGTTGTTTTATGATTTGCAAGTTGAAATCTTTATGTGTTGGTATGAAACTATGTTAGCGTGGGTGTTGAAATCTATGAATTGAGTTGTTTATGATGTGTTAATTTGATGATTATGCCTATGCCCTAAGTTATGCATGTAAGGTGTTTGATAAAATTCCTAAGAAAACTAGAATTATGCATCATGACTCAATAGAGTCTAAATGATGAATCCATGCTTTACCCTTATGATCAACATGACTCCCATGCAATGGTTGTGCGTTGTAGTTGTTTGATAAAATGCTCATGATATTGGAGTTATGAAAGTTATGACATGTTTATATGCATTGAAATCTATGTACAAGATTATGACAATCAAGTACTTCATGAAATTCCCCGTCTATTGTATTATGAATTTTGGACTTTAGTCATATGTTCAAGGAGTGTCATGTCTTATCAGTTTTATGTGATCGAGTCCTGGGGGTTTTTATACTAGACAATTTAGCTGTGTTCCTAGTGTGAGTGTCATGTTTTCAAGATACTCTCAGTTAAGCCATGTTCAGGAGAATTCAGTTAGTCTCATGAATCAGGAAAACTCAGTAATCCCAGTAATCTCCGTAATCTCAGTAATCTCAGTAATCTTAGTAATTCAGTAATCTTAGTAGAATTTTTCAGTCAACGAAATTCAAGGAACTCAGTCCAGTGTAGTTTAATTAATCATGTTCAGTATCTGTTCAGATGAGGGTATGATTTAGCACCGAGTAAACCCAAGGATGAGGGCACACACTGACAGTTGAGGGTCCCACCATTCTATTTTTGGGACACTGTCAGATGAGGGTCACCCACAGTTTATCCTTACAAGTGGGGCGGTATTGACACCCTTCCAATTGGGGTTATAGATTGGATCCTAACTCAGCTAAAATAGCTTATTAGGGGCATGTCAGTTAGATGACTACTTCCCACAGTCTCAGTCTCAGTCTCAATAATAAAACTAAGATAGTTCTACAGAATTCAGTACTGTCAGATACAGTCACTCAATTCAGTAAGAAACTCAGCTAGTTCCATCAGAACCTTGACTGTCAGACACAGTCGTGAAGTATTAGTTATATAAATTATATCGGTTATCAGAAATCCATGTTATTAGTATTCAGACCCAGTAGTCAGTGTTACCATGGTCTCATTTATAGTTACGTATTTATTTATGTATTCTCACGTTCATGTTATTCAGTCAGCTAGTATTGTTTATGCATATGAACCCATGCATTTATCCTACCTCACTTTCATACCAGTACATTCTCTCATACTGACGCATACTTTTCTCTTGCACTATGGTGTCTTATACCATAGGTTCAGAAGCATGAGATCTAGTGCATCCTTAGTAGACCAAACATTCAGCAGACAGACTAGTAGTGAGTCCTCATTATTTGAGGACATTATTATTTGATTATTTTATTCTCTTATTACTTAGTTTATTTCAGTAGTTGGAGTTAATTGGGGACATGTCCCATCAACTCCTTATTCAAACAGTTTATAGGCTTTCAGATTATAGCATGTTCAGATAGTTTATTTCAGTTTTATTTTGGTATTGGTATACCTATTTTCAGATGTTATGTTTTATCAGATATTTTAACCTTATGGCCTTTCGGTCTTTTATTCCGCATTTATACAGTATACTATGCAGTGCTTAGGTACAGACATTAGTCATGGTTTAGCTTGTGGTCCTTTGGGGTCATAAGCACCGTGTAGAATTCCGATTATCAAATTTAGAGCGTTACAAACTGGATATCATTTCCAAAGGTTCAATTATGTCTTAGGAAGTCTGAAAGCCGCATCTAGTAGAGTCTTGTGCATAGGTGTGTTGTACGCCACATTTATGTACAAAACGTTATAAGATCTTTTAAGGACAGTTTCCCTTATTTCATTGTTTATGTCATGCCAGTGAGCATGAGCTCAAATTTAACTTTCAGTCTAATTTATTTATCCCTCTTTATTTACAGAACAAGCCTTCCAAGAGAAGAAACGGGAATCAATCAGCCCCTCAGCCTGTCCAAGCAGATCCCTTGGACAAACATGTTTCTCATGCAGAGTTCAGAGCTGGATTCACTACTCTTGCTAATTCAGTTGCGGACCAGAATGAATGACCAACTTTTATTTTGGCCAACCAAGTGTCCAATTCAGCTGCAACTAGGATTCGGGACTTCACCCGAATGAATTCTTCATCCTTTTTTAGGTTTAAGTCAGATAAGGACCCTCAAGAATTTCTTGATCAGGTTCAGAAAGTTACAAATATCATGGGGGTGTCAGCTATTGAGAGTGCTGATCTAGATGCATATCAGTTGCAGGATGTGGCTCACATATGGTTCAAATAGTGGAAAACAGAGAGGGCTAGAGATGCAGGGCCAGTTAAGTGGGAGGAGTTTGCCACTATTTTTCTTGATAGATTATTTCCTATAGAGATGGGAGAATCTAAAGTGTTAGAATTTATCAACCTCAAGTAGGGAAATATGATAGTGAAAGAGTATTCTCTTAAGTTTACACAATTATCTAGATACGCTTCTCATGTAGTGGAGACAGTAGAGCCAAGATGAGTAAGTTTTTTTCTGGGGTGAATGATAGTGTTGTTAATGAGTGTAGATCTATAATGATGATTAGTAAGATGGACATAGCCAAGATTATGATCCATGCTCAACAGATAGAAGAGTAAAAGATTAAGATGAGAGAGAAGCAGAATAAGAGATCAAGGACATGTAGTTTAAAATTTGCTCAGTCTAAATCAGAACGAGGGAATTATTCTTAGTTCTATCCTAAGTCATCTGTTCTAGCTCCTTCCTCAATCAGTGCTCCAGTGCCAAAATTTAGAGACGACAAAAGAGATAGGGTGCCAGGCTCTAAGTCTCAGGGCAGTGTTAGAAGTACCCGAACTAATCCACTTTGTTAGACTTGTGGTAAGAACTACAAGGGTATTTGCAGAGCTAGCAGTGATGTCTATTTTGGATGTGGAAAGCTAGGCCACAAAGTTAGGGATTTTCCTCAGTCAGATTACCAGGGTTAGCATAACCGTTCCTCAGCTCAGTCCAGTTGCCCGAATCAGCAGGGTGCCACTTTCAGTGCTACTAGTGGGCAACACCTAAATAGACTTTATGCTCTTCAATCCCGACAGGATCAGGAAAATTCTCCTGATATAGTTATAGGTATGTTACAGATCTTTCACTTGCATATTTATGCTTTGCTAGATCTAGGAGCTTTTTTGTCTTTTGTTACTCCTTATATAACAGTTGATTTTAGAGGCAGTCCCAAAATTCTAGTAGAGCCCTTCTCAGTCTCTACCCTAGTGGGTAAAACCATCATAGCTCGACGGGTATACAGGAATTTTTTGGTTATGATATCTCATAAAATCACTTCAAAAAACTTAGTTGATTTTGAGATAACTGATTTTGATATCATTCTCTACCTGGATTGGCTTCATTCCTTCTATACCACAGTTGACTGCAGAAATAGGATTGTCTAATTTTGGTTTTCGAATAAACCTATCCTAGAGTTGAGGGGTAATACTTCAGCTTTCAGAGGTCATCTTATTTTCTCTATTGAGGCATGGAAAATAATATCTAAGGGATGTGTCTACCATCTCATTCGAGTTAAGGACACTAGTTTTGAAACTCCTAGCCTTGAATCAGTTCCAGTCGTGAATGAATATTCAGATATTTTTCCCAAAGATGTTTCTGGGATTCCTCCCAAAAGGGAAATAAACTTTGGCATTGCTCTTCTTCTAGATACTCATCCTATATCTATTCTGCCAAATAGAATGGCACCAAAAGAACTCAAAGAGTTCAAAGAACAGTTAAAGGATCTCCTAGATAAGGGCTTTATCATACCCGGTGTGTCCCCGTGGGGTGCACCAGTCTTATTCGTGCGAAAGAAAGACAGTTCTCTCAGAATGTACATAGACTACCGTCAACTTAATAAAGTCACGATTTCCCATAATGGATGACTTGTTTGACCAACTTTAGGGTGCCAGATATTTCTCTAAGATAGACCTCAGATCAGCCTATCATCAACTAAGATTCAGAGAATGTGATATTTTGAAAATAGCTTTTCGAACATGGTATGGTTACTAGGAATTCTCGGTCATGTCCTTTGGTCTTTCCAATGTCCCATCAACTTTCATGGACTTGATGAACCGTGTATTCAAGAAGTACTTGGACATGTTTGTCATAGTCTTCATCGATGATATTCTTGTCTATTCCTGTAGTGAGCTTGATCATGCAGACCATCTCAGAATCATACTTCAGACTCTAAAAAATTATCAATTATTCCCCAAATTCAGAAAGTGCGAATTTTGGCTAAGGTCAATAGCATTCCTTGGTCATATAATTTTCGGTGATGGCATTAAAGTTGATCCTCAAAAGATTGAAGAAGTAAGAAACTGGCCTCCCCTGTCTTTCCATCAGATATCAGGAGTTTCTTATGTTTGGCTAGCTATTACAGGCGATTTGTTGAGGGATTTTCTTCCATTGCATCCCCTATGTCCAAATTGACTTAGAACAAACTTTCAGTGGTCAGATCCTTGTGAGAAGAGTTTTCAGGAGTTGAAAACTCAACTCATCTCAGCCCCAATCTTAGCTCTTCAAGATAGTACAGATGGGGTCATAGTGTACTGTGATGCATCCAGGGTAGCTTTGGGTTGTGTCCTCATGCATCATGATAAGGTCATAGCCTATGCCTCCAGACAACTTAAACCCTATGAGAAAAATTATCAGACCCATGATCTTGAGTTAGAAGCCGTAGTCTTTGCCTTAAAGATTTGGAGGCACTACTTGCATGGGGTTCATATAGATGTGTTTATAGATCATAAGATCCTTCAGTATGTCTTTTCTCAGAAATATTTTAACCTCCATCAGAGAAGGTGGTTAGAGCTCTTGAAATATTATGACATGAGTGTCTTTTATCATCTGGACAAGGATAATGTAGTAGCCGATGCTCTCAGTAGACTGTCTATGGGTAGTGTTGCTCATGTTGAGGATAGTAAGAAGAAGTTAGCTCAGGAAGTTCATCATCTTGCCAGAATAGGTATCTTCTTAGTCGACTCACAGAGGGTAATATATGGGTTCAGAGCAATTCAGAATCATCTCTAGTTTCTAAAGTAAGGAAAAGCAGGATAGAGATCCCAGTCTAGTCAACTTGAAAAAGTCAGTCAAGGATTAAAAAGTAGAGGTTTTCTCCTAAGAGGGAGATGGTGTATTGCATTGTCAGGATCTTCTCTGTGTACCAAGTGTAGATGACTTGAGGCAACGAATTCTTGCAGAATCTCATGGTGTGCGCTATTCTATTTATCCAGGGGCCACTAAGATGTATCGTGATTTGTGGGAGATCTATTAGTAGATTAGGATAAAGAGAGATATTGCAGAGTTTGTGGCTAAGTGATCTATATGCCAGTAGGTTAAGATAGAGCATCAGAAGCCAAGTGGGTCCATGCAGAAGTTCAATATTCCCACTTAGATGTGGGAAGAAGTAAACATGGACTTTGTGATGGGTTTGCCTCACACTCATCATCAGCATGATTCAGTCTGGGTCATTGTAGATAGGATGACCAAATCAGCTCATTTTCTTCCAGTCCATACCTCTTATTCAGCAGAGAATTACACCAAACTCTATATCAGGGAGTTGGTCAGATTATACGGTGTTCAGTTGTCTATTATTTCAGATAAAGGTACCCAGCTTACCTCTTATTTTTGGAAAGCGTTCCAAAAGGGTATTTTTACTTGAGTTCATCTCAGTACAGGCTTTCATCCTTAGGAGTATGGTCAAGAAAAAAGGACCATTCATTCTTTATAAGATATGCTACGAGGGTGTGCAATTGATTTCAAGGATAATTGGGATGACCACTTGCCTTTGATTGAGTTTGCATACAACAACAGCTATCATTCCAGCATTCAGATAGCTTCATTCGAAGCTCTTTATGGTAGGAAATACAGATATCAATAGGTTGGTTCAAAGTTAGTAAGGTCTCAATTATAGAGCCTGACTTAGTATTTGATGCCTAAGAAAAAGTCCAGTTGATCAAAGAAAGACTCCGGCCTGCACAGAGCCGACAGAAGTCTTATGCAGATGTATGCAGAAAGGATCTCAAGTTCTAGATTGGTGAATATATTTATCTAAAAATCTCTCTCATGAAGGGAGTAAAGATATTCAATAAGAAGGGAAAGCTCAGTCCCCGATATGTCGGTCCCTTCAAAATTCTCAGTCATTTCGGTAAGGTAGCTTAGGAGCTCAAATTGTCTTCAGATCTAGCCTCAATTCATCCAGTGTTCCATGTCTCTTTGCTCAAGAAATATATAGGTGACCCATTAGCTCATGTCTCCTTGCTTAAGAAATGTATAGGTGACCCATTAGCTGTGGTCCCTATAGAGGGCATTGATGTTCAAAACAACCTATCTTTCAAAGAGATTCTAGTCGAAATCCTTGACTACCCGACTCACAGAATGAGGAACAAAGAAGTCCCTCTAGTCAAAGTTCTTTAGCAGAATCATTCCATTGAGGGACCTACTTGGGAAGTATAGGAAGATATGCAGACCAAGTATCCTCACCTCTTGTAAGGACCTATAAAGTTCCCTCGTAGTTTGAGTCTTAGGGCGTGTCAAGTGAGGCATGAATCTGGCCCTAAAAGATTAAGAAGTGTCTTCCTAAGTGAGTATTTTGTTAGCCATATATAATTTCCCTAATTTTGACTTTCTATGATGTGAGAAATTTTATAAGCTTTCCATAGATATAAGATTCTCCCAAATCCAATACCCGAGTAAGAAGTTATGGCAAATTTAAGTCTTAGTCGTAAAACAACATCATTTTGGCGCTTGCCGCATCGCGGAGAGGGTTTATTAGTCAATTTTCAAATTCCAGTGGAACTTTGTAATAGTAGAACCTCACGTTTAAGGTCCAGGTACCAACCAGTAGGACAATGAGATGGCTCCGCATCGCGGTGTCTCCCAGATTACCATTTGTCTATTTTCAGTGAGCTACCGCAATAAGTGGTGCGTCGCGGTGACCCATGAAATTGGGTTCCCAGTTTAATTTTTCCAGCTTCATACAGATGTTTAAAAGGGCACTTTGGACCTTTTCCAAGCCTATAAAACCGTGCAAACACCAAATCAAAGTCATTTACAAGCATCCTATGAGGGTTTTCTCTCATAAAAAATCCTAAGTATCCAAAACCTCTTCCAAGAATCTCAAGAATCCCCCATGGATTTTCTAAATTGAGTCAAGATTCAAGGTTCCCAAGTCAAGGGCCTCAAGAACCCTCATTCAAGAGTACGAATAGAGTTTCAAAAGTTAGAGTTTATCCAAAGCTTCTAATTCAAGGTATGTGAGGATTTGAACAAGGGTAACCCTTTCACCCTTGTGCCCAAAAGGCTTATTTACATCATGATTTCCTGAAATCTATGAGGTTTTACATGAATTTGAATTGGGGGTTTTCACCCATTATTATTAAATGCAATATCTTGATATTTCCCATGAATTAAGAGTTAAATGACATGATTTCTGCATGTTTTATTGAGAATTTACAACTGGGTATAAACCCCATGATTTTACTCCTTGAGAAGCTAATATTTGAAATGTTGAGATATTGTAGCATATGACTATATTGAGACTTTGAGATAAATTGCTGAAATTCTCAGATTTCTACCTTATTTATGCATCTATATGCTATCTATTATGTTTTTGATGAGTTTTAACTTGAGATTGAACTATGGGTTAGTAAGCCCTATATGATACTTGCGATTTTATGAATTCTTGTGCTATAAGCACCTATGTTTTGAATATTTTGAGATGATTGAGAAATGAATTGACCTAATGGTCCGAGAGCTTTGAAATCCACTTCACTATATGAGATTATTGATTTAATTATTGGGTTCGTGGTGAACCATGAGATTATTCTAAAAGTAGATTTTTATGAGATGAGCGCAAATAGTCTAAAAAGAGTAGTATTTAACACTGAGCGGGTAAGTTACTATGGTTTCTTACCCCAAAACTATGTGTTATCGTAGGTTGGGCCTGAGGTCGAGTTTCTGATGTTTATGATTGGGCCTGAGGCCGAGTTTTATTTAGTGATTAGTAGACCTATGTTATACTCCTAGGAAAGAGTATGACGCTCCTCCCCAACGTGGGGTCTCTTCTTTAGAAGGAAAAAATATTGGTCTCCATGTAGCTCTCATGGTTTGTGTCGTTTACGAGAAATTCCCTTACCCTTTTAAACTTTGAGATTAGATACTTAATTTTCCTTCATATGAGTTATTTTCCTAAATGGTAAAATTGCAAAGTTGTATCCTAATTAAAGTATTTCCTTGATGTGAGGTTTTTCTCTAAATGAAAGTACTTTCCCTTGATATAGTACTTTTCATAAAGCTTTTAGATAAGTTATTTCCTTGAACTAAAATGGTTTTGCATTTGAGATTGAATGATTTCCCTAAATCTTGAAATGAGACATTTTCCTAAAGTGTATGAAATGCCTTCAAGTATGTTTCCAAGTCATACGATTCTGAATTCCAAGCATATGAGTTCTAAATAGTTATGAAATATTGAGCATTGAAGAAGTTTTACTCTCCATGAGCCATATACATGTGTTGAAAGTATTGTTTAAAGTCCCTCAGACTTTGGGTATTAAGAATATGACAATATTTCTGATTTTCAAGGTTAAAGAATGATGACTCACGAGAATTGTGTTGCATGCTCAATTCTACATGATTTATGAGCATTATATTTTATCTTGTTCAAGCCATGTGAGTCGCTCATACTGCATACTTAATTTGATTGAAAAAGATTGATACTATTTTATACATATGCATTCACCCCGTATACTTGGTACATTCCAAGTACTGATCCACATATATGTCTATGTGCTACATTGTGTCATAATATAGGTTCAGGTGCTCAGTCCCAGCCTCGCCCATGATTCTTCGAGTATCTTGCATACTTTTCCTATAATGATGAGTCCTCATGGTTTGAGGGCCGATCTTCAGATGTTTACTGTACTTGAGAGACTATGTTTTATCTTCAATTTATTTCGAGTCAGTTGGGGACCTGTCCCAACGGTTCTCTAGATTTTGATTTGTAGAGGCTTGTCAGACTAGTATCAGACTTGTGATGTGTCGTGGGTTCAGTAGTGTGGTTTTGTTGAGATTTCTCTATATTCTGGTCATATAGACCTAGTATCTTTTTCATATTTACTTTCATGTGATACAACTATGCTAGTGTTTGAGTCTATTCTTATCTTGAATTGAGTGTCATTGGTAAAAACTGGCTCTAAGGGTTAGCTTGGGGCTACTCGTAGCCTAAAGCACATTATGACGTTTCAGGAGGTGAATTTATGTCGTTACAAACATGGTATCAGAGCCTAAGGTTTCTACAGAGTCCAATAGAGTCTGACAAGCCGCGTTGAGTAGAGTCTTGATCATCGGTGTATAGCGCACCACACTTATGAGTAAGAGGCTACGAGATATTTTAGGAAAAAGTTGTTTCTTCTTTCAGATACTATCGTACCTATAGTTTTCCCTCTTATTTAATGATCCATGCTCTTCTATTTTTAGAAAAATGCCTCCTTGAAGAGCAAATGTCTGCGGGAATAATGATGAGCAACCCCCACCTGTTGATCCTTTGAATGAGATGGTGTCCCATGCTGAGTTTAGGGAAGCCTTTCAAGCATTAGCCTAAGTGGTCACTGCAAATGTTCAGGCCAATAACCAGGTCCCAATTGCTAATTAGCAGGGTAGTTATGTAGCCGTGGCTAGGATTCATGACTTTATGCGGATGAACCCGCCTAAGTTCTATGGGTCAAAAAAAATGAGGACCCATAGTTGTACTTGGAGGAGATGAGGAAGATCACTGATGTGATACATGTTTTGGAAGAAAAAATATTGTTTTGGCATCCTATCGACTGAAGGACATTGCTTATGATTGGGTTGTATCATAGAAGAAGGGTAGAGGTAAGAATGCCGCTCCTATGACTTGACAGGTGTTCCAAGATGCCTTCTTGGACCAGTTTTTTCCACTTGAGATAAGGGAGGAAAAGATTAAGGAGTTTATGAACTTGAGGTAGGGCTCCATGACTGTTAAGGAGTACTGCTTGAAGTACAATCAGTTGGCCAAGTACGCCCCTGATTTGATTTTTTACACCCAGGCTAGTATGAGTAAGTTTGTGACCGGTGTTTCTGGGTTGGTACTGAAGTAGTGTAGGGCCGTAATATTGCATAAGGATATGAATCTAGCTATCTTGATAACCCATACCCAATAGATAAAGGTGGATAAGCTTAGAGAGAGAGAAAGAATGAGGGGTAGCAAGAGGGTTAGATTTGAGAAGCATGAGTTTAGCTGACCAAGGTTCCATGGAGGGAACCACCCTCAGTTTTAGAGATGTCCGTATGTTCTAGTTCCTTCATCAGTTAGTTCTCCCCGCCTGGAGGTAGGCCGGAGAAAGGGAGTAGACCCTTCATGTTTGGGTCACAGAACAGTATTGGTAATAGGCCCCGTTATCCTTCTTGTGCTAAATGTGGTAGAAATCATTTTGATGAGTGTTTTGGAGGTTTGAGGGGTTGTTTTAGTTGTGGCAAGCAGGGCCATAGACTTAGAGATTGTCCCCATGCTAGAAAGGGGAATAGAGATGCCCGACCTCAGGCACAGGCTGCTAGTGCACCAGCTCCAGTACTCCATCCCGCCCCTGCTCTGGGTGTTTCTTCTAGCACTGCTGGCGGTCAGTGCCAGAACAGATTCTATGCCTTACCATCTCGCTAGAAGCAGAAGGACTCTCCCAATGCCATTATTGGTATTCTCTGTGTCTTTTGTTTTGATGTGTATGTGTTGTTGGACTACGGGTCAAATCTCTCTTATGTGACCCCACTTGTAGTTGTGAACTTCAAAATGCGTCCTGAAAAGATTTTTGAGCCCTTCCTAGTTTCTACACCAATCGAAGATTCTGTCATCGCCAAACAAGTGTATAGAGGTTACCCTGTTACCGTGCTTCATAGAGTCATACTTGCATATTTGATAGAGTTAGACATGGTAGATTTTGACCTTATTCTGGGTATGGATTTGCTTCATTCTTGTTATGCATCAATAGATTGTCGTACTCGTGTGGTCAAGTTTCAGTTTTCTAATGAACTAGTGTTTGAGTAGTCCAGGAGTTCGGTATCTCCCAAGAGTCATTTTATCTCCTATGTCAAAGACAAAAAGCTAATGTCCAAGGGTTGTATCTACCACCTAGTTAGAGTCAAAGACACTAAGTCCGAGACTCTAACTATCCAGTCGGTAGATGTTGTTAATGAGTTTCCATATATCTTCCCAAAAAATCTCCTAGGGGTACCTCCCGATAGAGAGATAAAGTTCAAAATTGACCTTCTTCCCAATATTTGGCCTATTTCTATTCCACCATACCGTATGGCACCTGCCGAGCTGAAGGAGTTGAAGAAGCAACTTAAGGATCTTTTAGACAAGGGTTTTATTAGACCTAGTATTTCTCCTTGGGGCACACCTATTTTTTTTGTGCAGAAAAAAGGCGGATCTTTGAGTATATGCATTGACTACCGTCAACTGAACAAGGTCACAATAAAAAATAAGTATCCTCTTCCAAGAATTAAGGACCTGTTTAATTAGTTGCAAGGTGCAAGTTATTTTTCCAAGATAGACCTTAGATCCAGCTATAATCAACTTAAAGTGAGGGGATGTGATATTCCAAAGACAGCCTTCCAAACCCGCTATGATCATTTTGAGTTTCTAGTCATGCCTTTTGGGCTAACCAATGCCCCAGTAGCCTTCATGGACCTCATGAATCGAGCGTTCAAGCAATAACTTGATACGTTTGTCATTTTCTTCATAGATGACATCCTTGTGTACTCCCGCAATGAGAATAACCATGCAGCTCATCTTAGAATGGTCTTGCAAACTTTTAGAGATCACCAGTTGTTCGCCAAATTCAGTAAGTGTGAATTTTGGCTAAGGTCTATAGCCTTTCTGGGTCATGTTGCTTTAGCCGAAGGTATTAGAGTTGATCCCCAAATAACAGAAGCTATTAGAAATTGGCCTAGACGTATCTCTCCCTCCGACATTAGGAGTTTATTGGGCCTAGTGGGCTATTACCATCGTTTTGTTGAGGGTTTCTCTTCCATTACGTCTCCTATGACCCGGTTGACCCAAAAGAAAGTTAAATTCCAGTGGTCCAATTCCTGTGAGAAGAGTTTTCAGGAGTTGAAGAATCGACTCACTTTAGCCCCTATGTTGACTTTACCTGATGGTACTGATGGTTTTGTGGTGTATTATGATGCCTCTAGATTTGGTTTGGGTTTTGTGTTGATGAAGAGAGGTAAGGTTATAGCCTATGCCTCTAGACAGTTGAAGCCGCATGAAAAGAACTATACGACCCATGATCTTAAGTTAGCTGCTATGGTCGTTGCTTTGAAAATTTTGAGAGACTATCTTTATGGTGTCCATGTTGATGTGTTTAATGATCATAAGAGCTTGTAGTATGTGTTTACACATAAGGAGTTGAATCTTAGGCAGAGAAAGTGGTTAGAGTTGTTGAAAGATTATGATATGAGTGTGTTCTATCACCCGAGTAAGGCCAATATAGTGGAAGATACCCTCAGCAGATTTTCTATGGGTAGTGTAGCTCATATTGAGGAAGGTAAGAGAGAGTTATCTCATGATGTGCATTGTCTGGATAGGTTGGGTATTAGATTTCTTGATTCAGCGGAAGGGAGTACGTTGGTGCAGAGTAGTTCCGAATCCTCTTTAGTTTGGGAAGTAAAGGAGAAGCAAGATATGGATCCTAGTTTGGTCAAACTGAAGGAGTCAGTTAAGGACCAAAAGTTCAAGGTTTTCTCCCAAGGGGGAGATGGTGAGTTGAGATTGCATGGTAGGTTATGTGTCCCGTGTGTTGATGATTTAAGGCAGAGAATTATGGCTGAAGCACATGGCGTGCGTTATTCCATTCGTCCCGACACTACCAAGATGTACCGCAACTTGCGGGAAATCTATTGGTGGAACGGTATGAAGAAGGACATAGCCGAGTTTGTAGCAAGGTGTGAAATATGTCAACAGGTTAAGATAGAGCACCAAAGACCGGGTAGTGTGATGTAAGAATTTGGTATACCCACTTGGAAGTGGGAGATGGTGAATATGGACTTTGTAACCGGGTTGCCTCTTTTGCATCGTCATCATAATTCTATTTGGGTGGTTGTGGATAGGCTAACTAAGTCTGCACATTTCTTGCCCGTGCATACATCTTATACAGATGGGGATTATGCTAGATTGTATATCTAGGAGTTGGTTAGGCTGCATGGAGTTCCTTTGTCTATAATTTTTGATAGGGGTACTCAATTCACTTCTCAGTTTTGGAGGGCATTTCAGCAGGGTCTTGGTACCCAAGTTCTTTTGAGTTTCACATTTCACCCGTAGACAGATGGTCAGTCCTAGAGGATATGTTAAGGGCATGTGCTCTTGATTTCAAAGGTAGTTGGGATGAGCATTTACCATTGATAGAGTTTCCCTATAACAATAGTTTCCATGCTAGCATTGAGATGGCACCATTTGAGGCCTTGTATGGTAGGAGGTGTAGATCACCCATAGGTTGGTTTGAGGTGGGTGAAGCTTCCGCGTGTGGGCATGATGCAGTGTTTGAAGCAATGGAGAAATTTAAGTTGATTAGAGAAAGGTTGAAGACCGCTCAGAGTTATCAAAACTCTTATGCAGATGTGAGGAGGAGAGATCTTGAGTTTGAGGTGGGTGATTTGGTGTACTTGAAGATTTCACCCATGAAAGGGGCGAAGAGGTTTGGTAAGAAGGGAAAGCTTAGTCCCCGTTATGTTGTCCCGTATCGAGTCTTGAGCGTGTTGGTAAAGTGGCCTACGAGGTTGAGTTGCCCTCAGAGTTGTCCACCATTCATCCTATTTTTCATGTCTCCATGCTTAAAAATCATATTGGTGGTTGTGGTTGATCCTTCAGAGAGTGTTGATATTCAGGATAGCCTTTCCTTCGATGAGATTCTCGTGGAGATCCTAGATTTTCAGATCTGTAGACTGGGGAACAAAGAAGTTCCCTTGGTCAAAGTTTTGGGGAGTAACCAATTTGTTGAGGGTGCTACTTGGGAGGCAGAACCTGACATGCAAGCCAAGTACCTGCACCTCTTTTCCGCGAGTTCAGATCAATCCAAAGGTACTATTCTACCTTGATTCAGCTCTCCTAATCTAAAGTTCAGCTATGCATCTGTCCTTATATGAGTTCTTGCATTGTCCGGAGTGGTCACGAGTTTAGAGAAATATCGATCCGTTTAGTAATTGTTTCAGCTATGAGTACTCAATATTTCCTGTATTCCGATCCTAACTAGCGACATTCAAGGATGAATGTTCCCAAGGGGGAGATATTATAAGGCCCCGCAAAGATCCCTCATAGTTTGAGTCTTAGGGCGTGTCAAGTGAGGCGTGAATTCGATCCTAAAAGATTGAGAAGTGGCTTTGTAAGTGAGTATCATGTTAGCCATAAAGAATTTCCCTAATTTCGACTTTCTATCACGTGGGAAATCTGATAATCTTTCCATCGATATAAGATTTTCCCAAATCCAATACTCGAGTAAGAAGTTATGGCTAATTTAAGTCTTAGTCGTAAAACAACATCATTTCGGTGCTAGGCACGTCGCGGAGAGGGTTTATTTGGAAATTTTCAAATTCCAGTGGAACTTCGCGATAGTGGCGCGTCACACTTAAGGTCCAAGTCCCAATCAGTGAGACAACGCGATGGCTCCGCGTTGCGGTGTCTCCCAAATTACCATTTGTCAATTTCCAGTGAGCCACTGCAATAAGTGGCGTGTCGCGGTGACCCATGAAATTGGGTTCCCAGTTTAATTTTTCCAACTTTGTACAGATGTTAAAAAGGGCACTTTGGACTTTTTCCAAGACTATAAAACCGTGCTAACACCAAATCAAAGTCATTTACAAACATCCTATGAGGGTTTTCTCAAGTTTTCTCTCATAAAAAACCCTAAGTATCCGAAACCTCTTCCAAGAATCTCAAGAATCCACCATGGATTTTCTAAATTGAGTCAATATTCAAGGTTGCCAAGTCAAGGGCCTCAAGAACCCTCATTCAAGAGTACGAATAGAGTTCCAAAAGTGAGAGTTTATCCAAAGCTTCTAATTCAAGGTATGTGGGGTTTTGAACAAGGGTAACCATTTCACCCTTGTGCCCAAAAGGCTTATTTACATTATGATTTTCCTGAAATCTATGAGGTTTTACATGAATTTGAATTGGGGGTTTTCACCCATTATTATTGAATGCATTATCTTGATATTTCCCATGAATTAAGAGTTAAATTGCACGATTTTTGTATGTTTTATTGAGAATTTACAGCTGGGTATAAACCCCATGATTTTACTCCTTGAGAAGCTAGTATTTGAAATGTTGAGATATTGAAGCATATGACTATATTGAGACTTTGAGATAAATTTCTGAAATTCCCAGATTTCTACATGATTTATGCATCTATATGCTATCTAGTATGCTTTTGATGAGTTTTAACTTGAGATTGAACTATGGGTTAGTAAGCCCTATATGATACTTGCGATTTTATGAACTCTTGTGCTATAAGCACACATGTTTTGAATATTTTGAGATGATTGAGAAATGAATTGACCTTATGGTCCGAGAGCTTTGAAATCCACTTCACTAAATGAGATTATCGATTTGATTATTGGGTTCGTGGTGAACCATGAGATTATTCTAAAAGTGGATTTTTATGAGATGAGCATAGATAATCTAAAGGGAGTAGTATTTAGCATCGTGCGGATAATTTACTATGGTTTCTTACCCCAAAACTATGTGCCACCGTAGGTTGGGCCTGAGGCCGAGTTTATGATGATTAAGATTGGGCCCGAGGCCGAGTTTTATTTAGAGGTCACTAGACCAAGGTTATACTCCCTAGCAAGAGTATGACGCTCCTCCCCAACGTGGGGTATCTTCCTTAGGAGGACAAAATGTTGGACTCCATGTAGCTCGCATGGTTTATGTCGGTTACTAGAAACACCCTTGCCCTTTTAAACTTCGAGATCAGATACTTAATTTTCCTTCTTATGAGTTATTTTCCTAAATGGTAGAATTGTTAATTTGTATCCTATTAAAGTATTTTGTTGATGTGACCTATTTCTCTAAATGAAAGTACTTTCCCTTAATATAGTACTTTTCATAAAGCTTTGAGATAAGTTATTTCCTTGAACAAAAATGTTTTTCCATTTGAGATTGAGTGATTTCCCTAAATCTTGAAATGAGATAATTTCCTAAAGTGTATGAAATGCCTTCAAGTATGTTTCCAAGTCATATGATTCCGAATTCCAAGCATATGAGTTCTAAATAGTTATGAAATATTGAGCATTGAAGAAGTTTTACTCTCCATGAGACATATGCATGAGTTGAAAGTATTGTTTAAAGTCCCTTAGACTTTGGGTATTGAGAATAATAGAAGATTTTTGATTTTCAAGGTTAAAGAACAATGACTCACGAGAATTGTGTTGCATGCTCCATTCTACATGATTTATGAGCTTTATATTTTATCTTGTTCAAGCCATGTGAGTCATCTCATACTGCATATATGATTTGATTGAAGAAGATTGATACTATTTTATACATATGCATTCACCCCCGCATACTCAGTACATTCCAAGTACTGATCCACATATATGTCTATGTGCTACATTATGTCATAATGTAGGTTCATGTTCTCAGTCCCAGCCTCGCCCTTGATTCTTTGAGTACCCTGCCTACGTTTCCTACAGTGGTGAGTCCTCATGGTTCTAGGGCCGATCTTCAGATGTTTACTGTACTTGAGAGACTTTGTTTTATCTTCAACTCATTTTAAGTCAGTTGGGGACCTGTCCCAATGGCTCTTTAGATTTTGATTTGTAGAGGCTTGCCAGACTAGTATCAGACTTGTGTTGTGGCGAGGGTTCGGTATTGTGGTTTTGTTGATATTTCTCTATATTGTGGTCATATGGACCTAGTATCTTTTACATATTTCCTTTCATGTGATACAACTATGTGAGTGTTTGAGTCTATTCTTATCTTGAATTGAGTGTCATTGGTAGAAACTGTCTCTAAGGGTTAGCTTGGGGCTATTCGTAGCCTTAAGCATTGTGTGACATCCCGAGAGAAGATTTTGGATTGTTACACCTCTTCTCCGCAATCTCAGACTGAGCCTAAGGTAATAGCTTTCCTTAAGAATATTAAGTTTCATTTTTAGAATTCCATTATAAACTTGGTATAAAGTACCATTGCATATCCAGTCATGCAGTCAGTCAAGTAATCATGCATCAAATATGCATTCTCATTGTGAGAAACTAAGTTCCTCATAACACTCAGTCATGCAGTCATGAAACAGTAACTCATGCATTAAATATGTATGTTTAGTATGATATATTTAGCTTATCAGTCATGCCAGTCATGAAATCATGTTTAAGTCGTGTATGTTCTATACGTACCTCAGTTTATCATCTCTCCCCTCTCAGTCAGTCTCATTCAAGGACGAATGTTCCTAAGGGGCAGATATTGTAAGATCCCACAAAATCATATGTCAAATTTATCCTATAAAGCTCCATGAGGGATCCCAACACTTAGAAAATTTTGCTAAGTGTCTAGGGACTTGGTCTCATTTTAAGCCTCAGAACTTCGGGGATTTATTTCATGACCTTCCCGACCTCCATTTTTTTATTTTCAAGTTGCGTTACTAAGGGGCAAGCCAATAGTACATATCAGGTTAGTTTCGGAATTTTTGGAATAGCATAAGGGCATGTTTAGTATGCCAAACCAATAGCTAAAGGCAATTTCAGGGCGCTGCCCAGCCCATTCCCTCTCTCCATACAGGGCGCCGCCCTGGGTTCTCCCCCGGTCTAGGCAAGATGCCCCTAGGGTAATCCCCTAGGCTAGGCGGGGAACCACCTTGGGTATTCCTGTTAGGCCAAATTCTGCACTCCAAACCCAACCTCCTGAGGGTAAAAGGGTTATTTTTCCTTCACCCAATGGTTCCATTTAATGGGATTTAACTCCCTAATAGCCAAATCATCCATATTTTTCACAAAATCCCCTCAAGAACAAACCCTAGCTTCATCAAGTTCAAGAATAAAAACTCAAGAATTCATCCAAATCTCTATGAAATCAATAGTTAAGGTATGTTAAGTGTTGATTCATGGGTCCTTTTCCCCATAAAGCTCCAGAATCCTATTTTTAAATTGTAAATCATGATGTTCATGATGTGGATTTTTTATGACCTTGTTGGTGTTGTTGTATGATTCCCAAGTTGGAATCTTTATTTGTTCTTATGAAACTATGTTAGCATGTGAGTTGAAATCTATGAATTGAGTTGTTTATGATGTGTTAATTTGATGATTATGCCTATTCCCTAAGTTGTGCATGTAAGGTGTTTGATAAAATGCCTAAGAAAACTAGAATTATGCATTGTGACTCAATAGAGTCTAAATGATGAATCCATGCTTTACCCTTATGATCAACATGACTCCCATGATATTGTTGTGCATTATAGTTGATTGATGAAATGCTCATGATATTAGAGTTATGAAAGTTATGACTTGTCTATATGCATTCCTATATATGTACAGGATTATGTCAACCAATTACTTCATGAAATTTCCCATCTATTGTATTATGAATTGTGGACTTTAGTCATATGTTCAAGAAGTGTCATGTCTTGTAAGTTTCATGTGATCAAGTCCTGGGGGTATTTATACCTAAAAATTTAGCTGTGTGCCTAGAGCCAGTGTCATGTTTTCAAGATACTCTAAGTCAAGCCATGTTCAGTAGAATTCAGTTAGTCTCATGACTCAGGAAAACTCAGTAATCTAAGTAATCACTATAATTCAGTAATCTCAGTAGCATTTCATTAGTCAACGAAATTCAAGGAACTCAGTCCAGTTCAGTTCAGTTAATCATGTTCAATTTCTAATCATATAGAAGTAGGATTCAGCATTGAGTGAATCCAAGGATGAGGGCACACACTGACAGTTAAGGGTAAGATCCTTAGAAGCAATCCTTGCTCTCCAGAACTATGTAGCCAGCATAGGTTGAGACATCAACATTGACAGATGAGGGTTGATGAGGTGGATTAACACTGTCAGATAAGGGTTCTACCGTTCTCTTTTGGGGACACTGTCAGATGAGGGTCACCCACAGTTTGTCCTTACTAGTGGTGCGGTATTGACACCCTTCTAATTGGGGTTACTGATTGGACCCCAACTCATCTAAAATAGCTTATTAGGAGAATGTCCGTTAGATTACTACCTCCCATAGTCTCAGTCTCAATCTCAGTAATAGAACTCAGATAATTCTATAGAATTTAGGACTATTAGATACTGTCACTCAGCTCAGTAAGGAGCTCAGCTAGATCCATCAGAACATAGACTATTAGACACAGCCGCTCAGTATCAGTTATATCAGTTATCTTAGTTATCAAAAATCTATGTTATCAGTATTCAGACTCAGTAGTCAATGTTACCACGGTCTCATTTACAGTTATGTATTCAGGTATATATTCTCACATTCGTGTTATTCAGTCAGTTAGTATTGTTCATGCATATGAACCAGTGTATTTAGCCTACCTCACTTGCATAACAATACATTCTCTAGTACTGACGCATACTTTTATCTTGTTCTATGGTGTCTTATACCATAGGTTCAGAAGCACGAGATCCAGACCATCCTTAGTAGACCAGACGTTCAGCAGACAGACTAGCAGTGACTCCTCATTATTCGAGGACATTATTATTTGATTATTTCATTCATTCAGTACTTAGTTTATTTCAGCAGTTAGAGTTAGTTGGGTACATGTACCATCAACTCCTTATTCAGATAGTTTAGAGGCTTTCAGACTATAGCATGTTCGGATAGTTTATTTAAGTTTTGTTTTACTATTGGTATACCATATTTTCAGATGTTATGTTTTATCAGATATTTGAACCTTATGGCCTTTCAACCTCTTATTCCGCATTTATACAGTATACTATGCAGTACTCAGGTACAAATATTAGTCATGGGTTAGCTTGTGGTCCTTCGGGGTCATGAGCACCGTGTAGCATTTTAGGTATTAGATTTGGAGCGTTACAATGCATTTGACATTGGTGACATGATTTTTCCCACTCAATGGCATCCCTATTCATGGAGATCCAATAATACCCACATTGAAGGATTTTGGCGGCAACACAAATTTCTCCATAATGACCACTGTAAGATGAGGAGTAGCAAGCTTCAAGAGTACCATTCATCTCAACCTCCATAACACACCGCCTAATAACACCATTCGTACACTCTCAAAATAGGAATGGATCTCCCCAAAAATATCTCTTTTCATTAAATAAGAACTATTTCTTTTGATGGTAACCAAGCCCCTCGGAAAGTACACCACCTGCTACATAGTTGGCAAAATCAGCATACCATAATGCACTTTTTCCCTCATTAGACATGACTAATTCATCGGGAAAAGAATAATAAATTTCAATTTCTCCATGCCTTTCATTATTACATTCAATACCCGAGAGATGGTCGACTACTTAGTTTTTGCACCCCTTTCGATCCTTCACTTCAAAGTTAAATTCTTACAAGAGCAAATTCCATCTAATTAGGCGCTGCTTTGATTTCTTATTTTCTATGAGGTACTTATTTCGATCTGTGTGTACCACTACCTTTGTTCCTAACAAGTAGGCGCAAAATTTTTCAAAGTTATATACAAATGCCAACAACTCTTGTTCGATAATGGTGTAGTTGTGTTGATCATTATTCAAGGTTTTTCCTGCATAATAGATAGGATGAAAGAGTTTATCCTAGAGTTGAACCAACATTGTACCCAATGCAACCCCACTTGCATCACACCTTATCTCAAAAAGGGATGACCAATCTAGGGCCACTATGATAGGGGCCAAAATAAGCAATTCTTTAATGTTTATAGGATTTTAAGAATGCCTCATTGAAGTTAAATTTATTCTCCTTATCAAGGATTTTTCATATTGGATTTTCTATCTTAGACATATCTTTGATAAAACATTGATAAAACCTGGCATGCCTAAGAAAACTCCGAACACCCTTTACGAACATAGGGGTTGGTAGCTTGGAAACTACCTCTTCCTTGGCTTGATCGACTTGTATTCCTTCCCTAGATATTTTTTGACCTAAGATAATACACACCTTGACCATAAAATGACATTTCTCACAATTTAGGACAAGGTTGGTTTCCACATATCTTTCAAGCACCTTGCGTAGATGTTCAATACATGATTCAAAGGAGTTCCCCACCAATGAGAAATTATCTATGAAAACCTCTACGGAATATTCGACCATATCCAAAAATATTGACAACATGCAACATTGAAAAGTTGTCGAGGCATTGCATAAACCAAAAAGCATTCGCTTGAATGCAAATTTCTGTATGGAAAAGTAAAAGTCATCTTCTCATAGTTTTCTGGGGTGATACAAATTTGATTATACCCCGAATAACCATCTAATAAACAATACCATCCTTGCCTAGCTAGCCTATCCAGAATTTGATCCATAAAAGGCATTGGAAAATGGTCTTTTTCGGTTCTTGAGTTTAACATTCGGTAATCCATACACACCCACCACTCGATGACCGATCAAACGGAGATGAGATCATTCTTTTCATTCTCAACTACCATGATGCCATCTTTTTTGTAATTCATTGCATCAGGCTCACCCAAGTGTTATTGGAAATTAGATAAATTATACCCACATCAAGCCATTTTATTATTTCTTTCTTTACTACCTCTTGAATGGGTTGATTTAACCTCCTTTGATGTTCCACACTTGGTACATGATGTTGTTCAAGTTTAATTTTGTCAGAACAAATGTCGGGGATTATTCCTATGATGTCCGCAATATCCATCCAATGGCTCTAATGATCTTTTTCACCACCAACTTCAATGCATCTACTTGAGAGGGTTCAACGTAAGTTGCAATGATGATTGGTAATGTGTCTTCATTCCCCAAGAATATGTATTGAAGATGGGGTGGCAAAAGTTTTAATTCAACTTTGGGTGGCTTGAGGATGGATGGTTTTATGGGCGGGCTCTCACATTTTTTAGATCAAGGTCCACCTTTACCAAGTTATTGGTGTAAGATCCAAGATCCGTTAAAGATGCAACCGCCTTAACATATTCTTCCACTTCTCCCCTTTTACAATTCCATAACACTCCTACAAAAGAATTATCCAACAAGCTCACATCAGCATGATTGGTCACTTCCCCATCAATAATATCAATCATCGAGATGACTTTCAATTCCATTAGATGCTTTATGGACTTATATACATTGAAGGAAACCTCATTTTTATTCAATTGAAACTTCATCTCGTCGGATTCCACAACCCCCAAAGCTTTTTCGGTAGATAAAAATGGTCTCCTAAGGATAACAGGAACTTCAATTTCCATTAAAAAATCCAAGATCACTAAGTTGGTCGGGAAGATAAACCGGTCTACTTTTACTAAAACATCATGAAGGACTCCCAACGGGTTCTTGATGGACCGGTCAGCCATGACCAACTTTATTGTGATAGGTTTCTTCTTCCCCAATCCAATATTGTGGAATAAGACCTAAGAAATTAGGTTTACACTTTCTCCAAGATCATATAATGCCATCGCAAACTTGAACAATCTGATGGTGCATGGAATTGTAAAGTAATTGGGGTTTATCTTATTTTTTCACCAATGTGCTTGACATAATGGCACCATAATGATGCGTTACTTCTATTGTTTCTTCCTCCATAAGGCGGTTCTTAGTTACCTAATCCTTCATGAATTTTGCATACCCCGGCATATCTTGCAAAGCCTCAAAAAGAGGAATATTAATAGATAAGGTGCAAAATTTATTGAAGAATTTGTTAAGATTCACATTCTCACCCTTTTGTGTGAACAATTAAGGGAAAAAAGGAGGAATATTGTTTGATGGTATGGAGATAATTTGTCAATCATCAACCTTTGAATTTTCAACTACAATATCAATTGGCTTTGGCTCATGATCATTGGACCTTTTTCTTTTTGCCTTTGTTTCCTCCCACTTGGAATTCCTTAACTTTGACTCTCCATGAGATATTTTGATATTTAATTCACTTTTGTCTCTAGTTATTGAATAGTTTTTGGGTGGGAAGCAACATTTTTGTGGAGTATAGAGAAATCACTTCACATTTCATTTACCATTTCGCCGGTCCTCTCAACACTATTCAAGATTCGAGCTAAAGTTTTTTCATTGATTCCCCCTTTCCTTTCACATTGTACCATGCTTAGACTTCAAGGTTCCGACCATTATTCCTGCCTTTCCCTTGAGGGGCAAGGTGGAAACACTCCTAAATCTTAGGTAAAACTCTCAACTTGTTATCAAGCATTTCTTCTGCCACACTTTCACATGGTTTACTTCCTCTTGCACTTATCACACTTACACTTTCCATCAGGACTCCCAATATATGATCCACTAGGAGATCAAGGTATGGAATCACCTTTTTTATCTTGGTACACCACGTATGAGGAGGGATCCGCACGGCCACCTTGGGATCCTTTATGTACCAACCCCTAGCCAAAATTACCACTTGATCCAAGACCGTTGATGCAACCCCATATGATGATTTAACGAGCGATCCACTGGATGCATTCTCCACTATGGATTTATTTGGTTTGTCCAATTCCCGATAGAAGCTTTGGAGAAGCATATTCTCCGATATCTCATGGTTAGGACATTTCAAGAGTTTCTCATTGAATCTTCCCCAAGCTTGGTACCATAGTTTTTCATGGAATGGGCGGAAATTAACAATTTCATATCGCACTTGTAACATAGTTGAAGGTGGAAATTATTGACTTAAGAAGGACTCCATGAGACTTATCCATGAGGTGATGGGATCGGCGGGTAAAGATCTTATCCATCACAACGTCTTTCCCGTAAGAGAGAATGGGAAAAAACGCAATCAGATAGAGTCTTGGGATATGTGTACAATGATTAAAGGAGGACAAACTTCAAAAAGATCTTCAAGTTTATAATTCGGGTCCTCATGGTCTTGACCCCCCAAGATTCCTTTTAAATAAAGAATTTGTAACATTACACTTGTAACATAAAATACTCCATCTCTCTCAGTGGGGGAATGAGAATAACATTCTCATGATCTTTGGTGCCACAATAATCCGTGCCATCTTGACTTATGATTATGTGGAAATGATAATGATTACCTAATTAAAAATAAAAGACAACAACAATAGTAAATCAAAACCATCACGGATATACCCAAGTAAAAATCACACCACACAAGTGAAATTTAAATTTCACTCCCCAGCAACGGTGCTATTTTGATAACGCTCAACCATACCACATAAAGTACTATAGGAAAGTCATTGTCAATAACTCAACTTTTGTGACATCGAATCCACAAGGAGTGAGATTTAAATTTCAAATACTATGGGTGTTTTGATTAGTACCAAGATACCCAAAGTGTATATAAAATGAAACACATAATGTAAAATGAGGGGGAAGTTGGTTTTGAGTTGATTTCTGTCAAACTTGAATCAAGTTAACACACTATGCTAACACTTTAGTTTAGAATTCAAAGTTGGAGATATCTTGGGATTATGTCTACCTAAGGGCAAGGGTATTCATGGGATCATGATAGTTTAGCATGAAACCTAGTCGTTGACTACAAGATAGGCTAGGTCGAAAGTATTTGTGGCTAGTTTGTCACCAAAACCTCAAAGATATCACCCATTGGATCTTTCTAGCACCTAATGAGTGTGTCCATAATAGCCACCCAAAACCTCAATTGTGCATCCCTATTTCAAGGAATATGCCCATGACATGACTCAATCTCTCTTTATATTTTTTTCTAAGATTTAAAAAGGAAGAAAGCCACAACATCAATTTTCCATCATTTCCATGCCCCCCTACAACCCCCTTTCAAGGATACTATGGGCTCTCATGAGTTTACACCCAACCCTCTTTTAAGAATGATGAGGGTTTTCAAGAGTGTGGGGTTTTCACCCAACAACTCCAATTGGAAATTTGGGGTTATCATCCACAAATTCTAACTATTTTGATCAAGCCATGATGGAATCCATAATCAACTACTAAGAATCATGCAAATACATCATCACTCAAACACAATTGCACCTTAGTTCAACATAATCTAAAGATTATAGTTAGTAACTCATGAGATGAAAGGGATGAAATATACACAAAAATTTATCCATGGCGTCCATAAAAAATTAAAACAAATATAATCATCACTTCACACTTTAATTTCACCAACTTTCTCTTAAAATTCTAATTTCAAAAAGAGAATGTTTTGCCCTAAATTCCAGGGTTCTATAAGTTTTTCAATCCTTCTCCCTTCCTAAATCAGAATTTGAATTAGCTAAACTATTTGACCGAAATGCCCTTGCTTATTAATCCTGCTAGGCCGCGATAGGGGAGGCTTGTCCTCATTCACAATTGCCACGACCACGATCAGAGCTACGCGATCATAGTTAGTTGACCTTCTTGATTGACCACAATTATAGTCCTCAAACCATGATCGTGGTAACTGAGGTAATGTTCTACTCCAGGTCTTCAAATTTCACCTCTTTCCTTCTTTTGATCCATTTTCTACTCACATCCATACATTTTTATCACATCACCTCTGTGCTTGTATAATGTGGATATTAGAGCATTTAATCACAAATATGACTCATTTATTCATTCAAAACATGGTAATGTTCATGAATATTGAGTGCAACTGAGTGGTAAATTGCCCACTCATCAGTGCTCCAACCGCTAACCATCTCCGGACGTTGTTATAATACCCCACACTTCTTTTAGTTCAAATTCGTCTCTAGAACATTAAAGATATTGCTTCAAAGATGAATATATTTTATTCCATGTGAATTTTTTTTTGATTTTGACTTTTTATCACGTGGAAAATCGAATAAGCTTTCCATTGATACCAAATTTGCCCAAATCCGACACTAGGGCGAAGAGTTAGAGCCATTTTAGTGAGACAGTGTACCACCTAGTACTTTAGCGCATCCCGGAGCCAACCAAAATGAAAATTGTCAAAATCTAGTGAGCCTCCATGATTCCACTACGTCGTAGTGTCTTTCCAGTTCGCAACCAAGGTGGCAACACAATTTTCACCGCATCGCGCCATCAAGTAGTTTCTCAATTGTCCAATTTCCAGTAAGCTGGCATGATTTCACTGCATCGCGCCAACATGCAAAATTGGGATTTTTAGATTCCATTTTTAAATTTCAAGGACCAATTGGTAATTTCCTAAAGCCCCAAATCAGTCTATATAAGGGATTTATACCCTAAATAACGAGAATATTTCATTATTCATCAAATTTTCACCAAATCAAAATATTTTCTCTCAAATAGGGAAAGAACCCTAGCCAAGAATCCAAAAAAAACCCTAAGGATTTCTTCAAGAACCTTCAAGAAAGAGCCTCCTAAGGTATGCAGATGTTGATTCTTGGGTTCCTTCCTCCTAAGAAGTTCAAGAATCCTTTTCTAAATACAAAGATCTAATATTTATGAGTTTTCATGATTCATGTGAATTGAGATTGAAGTTCATGTTATTATTGAGTTTTAATTCATGTTTTTTTTACAAAGTTTCAGGACTTGATCCCAGTGTGCGATATTTATGTGATGTTCATGATAAACCCTCTTCAAGTTGCATGTTAAGTGATTTTTTTATGTCAATTAAGTGTAGAAATTATTGAATAATCAAAGCATGCTCCCCATATATTTGATAAAATGCTTATATGAAGGAAATAGAGCCATTATAGCATGTTGACTAGAAATCTCCAATTGTGTGTAAGCTCATGCATGCCAAGTGTTTGTTGAAAAGCCTTAGTGAATGAATTGTGACATGTTAGCATGAAATTCCCCAATTATGTGTTCTTTAATACATGTTAAGTGTTTAATGAAAGATCTTGTGGGATGAGTTATAATGTATTGACATGTATTCCCTATGTAAATACATATTAGTATTTCTAAGGGCTTGAAGATATGCTTTATTGATGTATGGTGAATCTATTTTCATGATGTTGATGTCGGTATGAATTCAAGAAGTCATGTCTTGTCAGTTTCCTTCTATCGAGTCCTGGGGGAACTTGTACCCAAAAAATATAGTTGTGTGCCTAGAGCCGAGTCAGTCTCAAGATAATCTCAGTTGTTCTATGATCAGTAAAACTTAGCCAGTAACTGAATTTAGAACTCTCAAACAGTTATAGAACTTAAGAAATCTCAGTAATCTTGTAATACCCATGCCATTTCTTAGCTTGAAAACCATCTTAAGAATGTTAGATCTTGCTTTTAATTACAAATATATTTTTTGTACATGCGGTATTTTTATAATTTTTACTTCCTATCATGTGGGAAATTGAATAAGCTTTTCATCGATATATGATTCGCTTAAATTTGATAATCGGGTAAGAAATTATGACTATTTCAAGTTTCCATTGAAAAACAGTGACATATTAGTCATTGGTGCGCCGCGCCACAAGTGGAAATGGCATTTGGCAATTTCCAGTGGGTGTCCACAATTATGCCGCGTCGCGCCAGCGCTCAAATTCAGAATTGTTCTTTTTCCAGTGACTTAGCGTGATTACCCCGCGTCGCGCTAAGGTTCAAGGTCACAAAAGGAGGGGCAATGCGATGGCGCCTCATCGCACCATCCCTCAGTTTTCCAATTGTAAATTTCCAGTGAAACGACGTGATAACGCCACGTCACTCCAAGGGCCCAACTCGGAAAATTTTACTAAAAATTTAATGATATGTCCAGGGTTAAAAAGGATCAACTTTCTACCCCTATATAATCCCTTTAATACGTGATTCAGCCACTTTTTACCCAAAACATATTAGTTTCTCTCAAGTTTATCTCAAGAACAAGCTAGGGTTTCTACTGGAGATTCAAATTCAGGAAGGTTTCAACATCAATCTTCACGAAATCACAATCGAAGGTATGCATAGTGTTCATTCATGGGCTCCTTTCGTCCATGAAGTCCAAGAATCCCTTTTCAACTATAAGTTATGGATTTTCTTCATGTTTTCATGCTTTGTATGTTCTCTTTCATGTTGATAAATGAGAAATTGATTTCTATTCCATGATTTGATGATAAATTCCATGTGAGTTGATTAGTATAGATATAGATTTATGAAATCTCATGACTAAAACCTTGTATGATGAAATTGGAAGTGAACCATGATGTTTAATTTCTATACTATGATGTTTATGTGTACTATGTCTGCCACATATTTGATTAAATTCCTAGATGAAGAAAATTTGCCTAACTAGCATGATATCATGAAAATCCCCATAAATGTACAAGATTATGCCTATTAGACGTTTGATGAAATGCTTCAATAAACATATTGTGGTGATTATCATGTATTCAAGAATATCAAGTCATATTAGTTTCCTTCCATCAAGTCCTGGGGTAACTTGTACCCAAAATATTAGCTGTGTGCCTAGAGCCATGTCATGTTTTCACGATACTCTCAGTCAAGCTATGAACTCGTAGACTTCATATAGTCTTACGACTTAGAAAAAATCTCCATGATCTCATGACTCAATCAGTTGTCAGATATCAGTAGTATTCCATTAGCCATGAAAATTTAGTAACTCATTCCATGCTTAGTTCAGTTCAGCGAATCATGTTCAGTGTCTATTCAGATAGGAGTAGGAATTATCACCGAGTGAACCCAAGGATGGGAACTCACCTGTTATATGAGGGTGTGATTCTTAGAAGCAATCCTTGCATTCCAGAACTATGTAGTTAGCATAGGTTGAGGCATCGTAGCCTGTTATATAAGGGTAGATGAGGTGGCTTAACCTGTTATGTGAGGGTTCCCACTATTCTCGCTAAAAGTACTTGTTATATGAGGGTTGCTCACATGTTGTCCTTACCAGTGGCGCGGTTTAGATGCCTTTCTAATCAGGGCATAGATTGGACCCCAGTTCACCAATTATAGCACCTTTGGGGCATGTCGGTTAGATAATACTTCCCACAGTTTTATGTTACAAAATCAGGACTGTCAGATACAGTCAATCAGTCTCTGTAATAGAACTCAGATAGTTCTATAGATTTTAGGACTGTCAGATACAGTCAATTTAGATACAGTACGAAACTCAGATAGTGCCATCAGATTTAGGACTGCGAGACACAGTCACCCATATTATCTCTATTATTCAGATATAGTCTTTCATGTTATTAGTCATATCAGTTATCAGTTATGTCATGTTATTAGTATCTAAACTCAGTAGTCATGCTACCACGATATCAATATCATGTTATCACGTTGTTAGTTACAGTTACGTATTTATGTATGCATTCTTACGTTCATGTTAGACAGTCAGTTAGTATTGATCATGCATACAAACCCTTGAATATAGCCTACCTTACATGTATACTCAGTACATTCCATTGTACTGATGCATTCGTGCTATGGTGCTTTCTTTTTATGTTACACTATATTTTAAGAGATACGAGTTTCAGATCAGCAGTAGATTCCAATTTCAGCAGTCAGAGTAGAAGTGAGTACTCATCCTTCGAGGACATAATGACTTTCTATTATCTCATTGGTTAGCTTATTAGTTGGAGTTAGTTGGGGACATTTCCCATCAACTCATTATTCAGATTCTTTAAAAATTAGAGGGTTTCAGACTAGATGCAGACTAGATATAGACTATCATGTTCAGACTTCAGTATTTTTAGTTTTGTTTTGGGTATTCTATTACCCCATACAGATGTTATATCATTCAGTTATATTTAGTATTGAACCTTATGGCCTTTCAGTGCATGTTTCCGCATTTTTCATGTTATATTATGTAGTATACAGGTATAGATATTAGTTATGGGTTGGATTGTGGTCCTTCGGGGTCATGAGCATCGTGTAGCATTCCGTTTCAGCAAATCGGGGTGTTACAAACTTGGTATCAGAGCCTAAGGTTCAATAGAGTCCTAGGAAGTCTGAAAGCCGCATCTAGTAGAGTCTTGTACATGGGTGTGTTACGTGCCACATTTATGCGCAAGAGGCTATGAGATGTTTTAAGAATAGTTTCCCCTCTTTCAGTATTCATGTCATGCCAGTGAGCATAATTACAAGTCAGTCTCTCAGTCTAATATGTTTTTTCTCTTTATTTTAAAAAATGCCTTCTAAGAGAAGAAACTAGTCAGCCCTTCAGCCCGAAGAACCTTTGGGTGATCATGTTTCTCATGCGGAGTTCAGGACAACATTAACCACTCTTGCTCAATCAGTCGCTGCTCATAATGACTGGCCAACTGTTATTCCAGCCAACCCAGTGGCCAACTCAGTTGCAGAGAGGATTATCCTACTCATGATCTTGAATTAGCAGTCATAGTATTTGCATTGAGGATTTGGAGGCATTATCTATACAGTGTTTATGTAGATGTAATCACAGATCATAAAATCCTTCAGTATGTCTTTTCTCAAAAAGATCTCAATCTTTACCAGAGAAGGTGGTTAGAGATCTTGAAGGATTATGACGTGAGTGTCCTTTATCATCCGGAAAAGGCCAACGTAGTGGCCGATGCTGTCAGTAGACTGTCCATGGGTAGTATTTCACATGTTGATGATAGTAAGAAGAAGTTAGTCCCGGAAGTCCACCAGCTTGCCAGACTAGGATTTCTCTTAGTCAATTCATCAGAGGGTGGCGTATGTGTTTAGAGTAGTTCATAATCATCTCTAGTTTCTGAGGTGAAAGAAAAACAAGATAGAGATCCCAGCCTAGTCAAGTTGAAAGAGTCAGTCCAGAATCAGGAAGTTGAGGTTTTATCCCAAGGGGGAGATGGTGTCCACCATTATCAAGGTCATTTATGTGTTCCAGGTGTAGATGACATAAGGTAGAAAATTCTTGCAGAAACGTATGGTGCACATTACTCTATTTATCCAGGGGATACTAAGATGTACCGCAACTTGCGGAAGATCTACTGGTGGAGTGGGATGAAGAGAGATATTGCAGAATTTGTGGCTAAGTGCTCTACATGTCAGCAGGCTAAGATAGAGCATTAGAAGCCTAGTGGTCCTAGGAAGGAGTTTAGTATTCCTACTTGGAAGTGAGAAGTTGTAAAAATGGACTTCGTGATGGTTTTGCCTTGAACTCCTCATCAATAAGATTCAGTCTGGGTTATTGTAGACAGAATGACCAAATCAGCTCTTTTCCTTCCAATTCACACCTCTTATTCAGCCAAGGATTACACCAAGCTCTACATAAAGTAGCTGGTCAGATTGCACGGTGTTCCGTTGTTTATTATCTCAGACAGAGGTACCCAGTTCACCTCTCATTTTGGGAAAGCATTCAAAAGGGTCTTGGTACCCAAGTTCATCTCAGTACAGCCTTTCATCCTCAGACAGATGGTCAAGCAGAAAGGACCATTTAGACATTGAAAGATAGTCTAAGGGCGTATGTAATTGATTTCAAGGGTAGTTGGGATGACCACTTGCCTTTGATTGAATTTGCATACAACAATAGCTATCATTCCAGCATTCAGATGACTCCATTCAAAGCTCTTTATGGTAAGAGATGTAGATCTCCAATCGGTTGGTTTTATGTTAGTGAGGCCTCAGTCATAGGTCCTAACTTAGTATTCGACGCCTTAGAGAAAGTTCAGTTAATTAGAGAAAGACTCTGGGATGCTCAGAGCCTACAGAAGTCTTATGCAAATGTTCATAGAAAGTATCTCAAGTTTGAGATTCGTGACTATATCTACCTCAAGATCTCTCCCATGAAGGGAGTGAAGAGATTTAACAAGAAGGGAAAGCTCAGTCCCCGATATGTTGGTCCCTTTAAGATTCTCAGTCGCTTTGTCAAGGTAGCTTATGAACTCAAATCGCATTCAGATCTAGCCTCAGTTCATCCAGTCTTCCCTGTCTCTTTGCTCAAGAAGTGTATAGGTGACCCATCAGTCGTAGTCCCTATTCAGAGCATAGATGTTCAGAACAACCTTTCTTATAAAGAGATTCCAGTTGAAATCCTAGACTATCAGACTTGTAGATTGAGGAACAAAGAAGTCCCTCTAGTTAAAGTTCTTTGGCGAAATATGTCCATAGAGAGAGCTACTTTGGAAGAAGAAGCAGATATGCATACCAAGTACCCTCACCTTTTCCCCGCTGACTTAGATCAAGCTCAAGGTAACAGTTCTCCTTAAGCTTGCTTAGTTTCATGATTAGTGTGCATTACTAACCTAGTATTCAGTCTCATTCTCATGTTCCCATGATAAACGTGGTATCAAGTACCATCGCATATTCAGTCATGCACTCATGTATCAATTTAGTTATATAATTACACATCAGACATGTATTCTCATTATGAGAAACTTAGTTCTTCAGAGCACTCAGTTATGCATTCATGAATCAGTTATGCATGTATCAGATCTGCATGTTCAGTCCTATATATTCAGTATGTTATGTTCAGCTTGTCAGTCAAGTTAGTCATGAGACTATGTTTCAGTTAATTATATCCATTTTATGTTCAGTTTATTGTTTGCCCTCTCTGTTAATCTCATTTGAGGATGAATGTTCTCATGGGGGAGATATTGTAATACCCGTTCCTTTTCTTAGCTTGAAAATAATCTTAAGGATGTTATAACTTGCTTTGAATTACAAATCTATTTTTTGTATTTGTGGTATTTTAATAATTTTCACTTCCTATCATGTGGGAAATTGAATAAGATTTCCATCGATATATGATTCGCTTAAATCTGATAACCGGGTAAGAAATTATGACTATTTCAAGTTTTCATTGTGAAGCAATGACATATTAGTCAGTGGCACGCCACACCTCAAGAGGAAATGGCATTCAACCATTTCCATTGGGTGTCGGCAATTATGCCGTATCGCGCCAACGCTCAAATTCAGAATTGTCCCTTTTCCAGTGACTCAGCGCGATTACCCCGCGTACGCGCTAAGGTTTTAGGTCACAAAAGGAAGGGCAACGTGATGGCTCCACATCGTACCATCCTTTAGTTTCCTAATTGTCAATTTCCAGTGACACGACGCAATTGCACCGGACCGTGCCAAAGGCCCAACTCGGGAAATTTTACTGAAAATTTAATGACATGTCCAGGGTTAAAAAGGGTCAACTTCCTACCCCTATATAATCCCTTTTACATGTGATTCAACCACTTTTCACCCAAAACATATTAGTTTCTCTCAAGTTTATCTCAAGAACAAGCTAGGGCTTCTTTTGGGGATTTAAATTCAGGAAGGTTTCACCATCAATCTTCATGAAATCATGATCTAAGGTATGCATAGTGTTCATTCATGGGATCCTTTCATCCATGAAGTTCAAGAATCCCTTTTCAACTACAAGTTATGGATTTTCTTCATGTTTTCATGCTTTGTATGTTCTCTTTCATGTTGATAAACGAGGAATTGATTTCTATTCCATGATTTGATGATAAATTACATGTGGGTTGATTAGTATAGATAAAGATTTACAAAATCTCATGACTAAAACCTTGTATGATGAAATTGGAAGTGAACCATGATGTTTAATTGCTTTACCATAATGTTTACATGTACTATGCCTGCCACATGTTTGATTAAATGCCTAGATGAAGGAAATTTTCCTAACTAGCATGATATCATGAAAATCTCCCTAAATGTACAATCTTATGCCTATTAGACATTTGATGAAATGCTTCAATAAACGTATTGTGGTGATTATCATATATTCAAGAGTATCAAGTCATATCAGTTTCCTTCCATCGAGTCCTGGGGGTACTTGTACCCAAAATATTAGATGTGTGCCTAGAGCCATGTCATGTTTACACGATACTCTCAGTCAAGGTATGAACTCTTAGACATCAGATAGTCTTACGGCTCAGGAAAAATCTCCATGATATCATGACTCAGTCAGTTGTCAGATATCAGTAGTATTCCGTCATCCACGGAAATTCAGTAACTTAGTCCATGCTCAGTTCAGTTCAATAAATCATGTTCAGTGTCTATTCATATGGGAGTAGGAATTAGCACCAAGTGAACCCAAGGATGGGAACTCACCTGTTATATAAGTGTGTGATTCTTAGAAGCAATTCTTGCATTCCAGAACTATGTAGCCAGCATAGGTTTAGACATCATAGCCTATGATATGAGGGTAGATGAGGTAGCTTAACCTCTTATGTAAGGGTTACCACCGTTCTTTCTAGAGTTATCTCTTGTATGAGGGTTACTCATATGTTGTCCTTACCAGTGGTGCGGTAATGACACCCTTCCAATCAGGGCATAGATTGGACCCCAACTCAGCTATTATAGCACTTTTTGGGATTTTCGGTTAGATACTACTTCCCACAGTTTTATGTTACAGAATCAGAACTGTCGGATATAGTCAATCAGTCTTAGAAATAGAAATCATATAGTTCTAAAGATTACAGGACTATCAGATACAATCAATTTAGATACAGTACGGAACTCAGATAGTTCCATCAGATTCAGGACTGCCAGACATAGTCACCCATGTTATCAGTATTATTCAGATACAGTCTTTCATGTCATCTGTCATATCAGTTATCAGTTATGTCATGTTATCAGTATCCAGACTCAGTAGTCATGCTACCATGGTATCAGTATCATGTTATCACGTTGTCATTTACAGTTACGTAGTTATGTATGCATTTTCATGTTCATGTTAGACAGTCAGTTAGTATTGATCATGCATGCAAACCCTTTCATATAGCCTACCTCACATGTATACTCAGTACATTCCATTGTTCTGATACATTTATGCTATGGTGCTTTCTTTTTATGTTACACTATATTTTCAGAGACACGAGTTCTAGATCAGCAGTAGATTCCAGTTTTAGCAGTCAGAGTAGAAGTGATTCCTCATCCTTCGAGGACATAATGATTTTATATTATCTCATTGGTTAGCTTATTAGTTAGAGTTAGTTGGGGACATTTACTATCAACTCGTTATTCAGATTCTTAAAAAATTAGAGGGTTTCAGACTAGATGCAGACTAGATATAGACTCTCATGTTCAGACTTCAGTATTTTTAGTTTTG
Organism: Capsicum pubescens; assembly: GCA_030864215.1. Taxonomy (NCBI): domain Eukaryota; kingdom Viridiplantae; phylum Streptophyta; class Magnoliopsida; order Solanales; family Solanaceae; genus Capsicum; species Capsicum pubescens. The sequence goes on from CM061539.1 coordinate 4,488,275, forward strand.
TTTTGGGTATTCTATTACCCCATACAGATGTTATATCATTCAGTTATGTTTAGTATTGAACCTTATGGCCTTTCAGTGCATGTTTCCGCATTTATCGTGTTATATTATGTAGTATACAGGTATAGATATTAGTTATGGGTTAGATTGTGGTCCTTCGGGTTCATGAGCATCGTGTAGCATTCCGTTTCAGCAAATCGGGGTGTTACAAACTTGGTATCAGAGCCTAAGGTTCAATAGAGTCCTAGGAAGTCTGAAAGCCGCATCTAGTAGAGTCTTGTACATGGGTGTGTTACGTGCCACATTTATGCGCAAGAGGCTATGAGATGTTTTAAGAATAGTTTCCCCTCTTTCAGTATTCATGTCATGCCAGTGAGCATAATTACAAGTCAGTCTCTCAGTCTAATCCATTTTTTCTCTTTATTTCAGAATATGCCTCCTAAGAGAAGAAACCAATCAGCCCTTCATCCCGAAGAACCTTTGGGTGATCATGTTTCTCATGCGGAGTTCAGGACCGCATTTACCACTCTTGCTCAATCAGTCACTGCTCATAATGAACGGTCAACTGTTATTCGGGCCAACTCAGTTGCAGTGAGGATTTAGGACTTTACCCGAACGAATCCTCCAGCCTTCCTCGGGTCTATGGTAGATGAAGACCCTCAAGAATTCCTAGATCAAGTTCAGAAAGTGACAGATTCCATGGGGGTGACTACTGTTGAGAGTGCTGAGCTAGGTGCATACCAGTTACAAGATGTGGCTCATTCTTGGTTCAAACAGTGGAAGTTCGAAAGGTCGGTTGATGCAGGTCCCATAGAGTGGGAAGAGTTTTTCACTGCTTTCTTAGATAGATCTTTCCCCAAGAGCTTAGAGAAGCCAAGGTGCTAGAATTCATCAACCTCAGGCAGAGCAATATGACAGTGAATGAGTATTCTCTAAAGTTTACTCAATTAGCTAGGTATGCCCCTCATGTGGTTACAGACAATAGATACAAGATGAGTAAGTTCGCTTTAGGGGTGAACGACAACGTGGTTAGTGAGTGCAGATCCGCTATGCTGAATAGAGACATGACCTTAGCTATACTTATGAACCATTTTCAGCAGATAGAAGAGAAGAAAGTTAAGTAGAGGGAGAAGCAGAATAAGAAAGCTAGGACAAATAGCTTCAATTTTAGTCATCCTAAATTAGAATGAGAAAACCGTTCTCAGTTTTGTCCTAAGTCATTAGTTCCAGATCTCTCTACAGATAGTGCTCTATTTCCTAAGTTTGTAGAGGGTAACAAATATAGAGCACCAGGCTCTAAGACCCAAGGCAGTGTTAGTAGTGCCCGCACCTATCCTCTTTGCCAGAATTACGGTAAGCAATATCAGGGTGTATGTATAGTGGGTAGTGGCATTTGTTTCGGTTGTGGCAAGATAGGTCACAGAGTTAGAGACTGTCCTCATCTAGGTCCTCAGGATTAACAGAATCCTCATCTCTATTTGGTCGCCCAAATCAGCAGGGTGCCGCTTCCAGTGCTACTAGCGGGCAATTCCCAAATTGTCTCTATGTTCTTCAGACTCAACAAGATTAGGAAATTTCTCCTGATGTAGTTACTGGTATGTTAAAGATCTTTCATGCTCATATTTAAGCTTTGCTAGATCTAGGAGCTTCCTTGTCTTTTGTTACTCCTTATATAGAAGTTGATTTTGGAATCAGTCTTAAAATTCTAGTAGATCCCTTCTCAGTATCTATCCTAGTAGGTAAAACCATCATAGCCTGGCGGGTCTACAGGAACTGCCCGGTTATGATATTTCACAAAGTCACTTCAACAGACTTAGTCAAATTAGAGATGACTAATTTTGATGTCATTTTCGGCATGGATTGGCTTCATTTCTTCTATGCCATAGTCGACTACAGAAATAGAATAGTTCATTTTTAGTTCCTTAATGAACCTTTCCTAGAATGGATGGGTAGTGTATCCGCTTTTAGGGGTCAACTTGTTTTCTACCTTCGGGCAAGGAAAATAATATCTAAGGGATGTGCTTATCATCTAGTTCATGTTAAAGATTTCATTTCTGAGGCTCCCAGTATCGAATTAGTCCCAGTAGTGAATAAATATTCAGACTTGTTTCCCGAATATCTTCCAGGACTCCCAAGAGGGAAATAGACTTCAGTATTGATCTTCTTTCAAACACTCAACCTATCTCTATTCCGCCATACAGAAAGGCACCAACAAAACTCAGAGAACTGAAAAATCAGTTGAAGGATCTCTTAGATAAAGGATTCATTAGACCCAACGTTTCCTCGTAGGGTGCACCAGTCTTATTCATGCGCAAGAAAGACGGTTCTCTCAGAATGTGCATTGATTAACGTCAACTCAATAAGGTTACGGTCAAGAACAAGTATCCTCTTCCCAGAATCGATGACTTGTTTGACCAATTTTAGGGTGCCTGTTATTTCTCTAAGATAGACCTCAGATCCGGTTATTATCAGCTCAGAGTTAGAGAATGTGACATCCCGAAGACAACTTTCTGTACTCGATATGGTTACTTCAAATTTTTAGTCATGTCATTTGGTCTTACCAATTCCCCAGCCGCTTCATGGACTTGATGAACCGCGTGTTCAAACAGTACTTGGACATGTTCATCATAGTTTTCATAGATGATATTCTGGTCTATTCCCGCACTGAGCGCGATCATGAAGACCATCTCAGGACAGTACTTCAGACTCTCAGGAATCATCAGTTATTCCCCAAATTAAGTAAGTGTGAGTTTTGGCTTAGATCAGTAGCATTCCTTAGCCATATTGTTTTCGGTGATGGCATTAGAGTAGACCCTCAAAAGACCGAAGTGGTAAGAAACTGGCCTCTCCCTGTCTCTCCGTCAGACATTAGAAGTTTCTTGGGTCTGGCTGGATATGTTGAGGGATTTTCTTCTATTGAATCCCCTATGTCCAGATTAACCCAGAAGAAGGTCAAGTTTCAGTGGTCAGATTCTTGCGATAAGAGTTTTCAGGAATTGAAGACTCGACTCACCTCAGCTCCAGTTCTAGCTCTTCCAGATGGTTAAGATGGTTTTTTAGTTTATTGTTATGCATCTAGAGTGGGTTTAGGTTGTGTCGTCATGTATCATGGTAAGGTCATAGCCTACTCCTCCAGACAACTTAAACCCCATTAGAAGAATTATCCTACTTATGATCTTGAATTAGCAGTCGTAGTATTTGCATTGAATATTTGGAGGTATATCTATACAGTGTTCATGTAGATGTCTTCACAGATCACAAAAGCCTTCAGTATGTCTTTTCTCAGAAAGATCTCAATCTTCGTCAGAGAAGGTGGTTAGAGCTCTTGAAGGATTATGACTGAGTGTCTTTTATCATGCGAGCAAGGCCAACGTAGTGGCGACGCTGTCAGTAGACTTTCCATGGGTAGTATTTCTCATGATGATGATAGTAAGAAGAAGTTAGTCCTGGAAGTCCACCATCTTTCCAGACTAGGCATTCACTTAGTTAATTCCTCAGAGGGTGGCGTATGTGTTCAGAGTAGTTCAGAATCATCTCTAGTTTCCGAGGTGAAATAAAAACAAGATAGAGATCCCAGCCTAGTCAAGTTAAAAGAGTTAGTCCAAAATCAGGAAGTTGAGGTTTTCTCCCAAGGGGGAGATGGTTTCCTCCATTGTCAGGGTCGTCTATGTGTTCTAGGTATAGATGACATAAGGCAGTGAATTCTTGCTGAAGCGCATGGTGTGCATTACTCTATTCATCCAGGGGCCACTAAGATGTACCACAACTTGTGGAAGATCTATTGGTGGAGTGGGTTGAAGAGAGATATTATAAAATTTGTGGCTAAGTTCTCTACATGTCAGCAGGTTAAGATAGAGCATCAGAAGCCTAGTGGTCCTATGCTGGAGTTCAGTATTCCTACTTGGAAGTAGGAAGTTGTAAAAATGGACTTCGTGCTGGGTTTGCTTTGAACTCGTCGTCAGTATGATTCAGTCTGGGTTATTGTAGACAGAATGACCAAATTAGCTTTTTTCCTTCTAGTTCATACCTCTTATTCAGCCAAGGATTACGCCAAGCTCTAAATCAAGGAGCTGGTCAGATTGCACGGTGTTCCATTGTCTATTATATCAGACAGAAGTACCCAGTTCACCTCTAATTTTTGGAAAGCATTCCAAAAGGGTCTTGGTACCTAAGTTCATCTCAGTACAACCTTTCATGTTAAGGGCGTGTGTAATTGATTTCAAGGGTAGTTGGGATGACCACTTTCGTTTGATTGAATTGCATACAACAATAGCTATCATTCCAGTATTCAGATGGCTCCATTCAAAGATCTCTATGGTAGCAGATGTAGATCTCCAATCGGTTTGTTTGAAGTTAGTGAGGCCTCAGTCATAGGTCCTGACTTAGTATTCGACGCCTTAGAGAAAGTTTAGTTAATTAGAGAAAGACTCTGGGATGCTCATAGCCTACAAAAGTCTTATGTAGATGTTCATAGAAAGGATCTCAAGTTTGAGATTCGTGACTATGTCTACCTCAAGATGTCTCCCATAAAGGGAGTGAAGAGATTCGGCAAGAAGGGAAATCTCAGTCCCCGATATGTCGGTCCCTTTAAAATTCTCGGTCGCTTTGACAAGGTAGCTTATGAGCTCAAATCGCCTTCAGATCTAGCCTCAGTTCATCTAGTCTTACATGTCTCTTTGCTCAAGAAGTGTATAGGTGACCCAAGTGTCGTAGTCCCTATTCAGAGCATAGATGTTCAGAACAGCCTCTCTTGTGAAGAGATTCCAGTTGAAATCCTAGACTATCAGACCTGTAGATTGAGGAACAAAGAAGTTTCTCCAATTAAAGTTCTTTGGCAAAATCTGTCTGTAGAGGGAGATACTTTGGAAGAAGAAGCAAATATGCGTACCAAGTACCCTCACCTTTTCCCCGCTGACTCAGATCAAGCTCAAGGTAATAGTTCTTCTTAATCTTGCTCAGTTTCATGATTAGTGTGCATCACTAACCTAGTATTCAGACTCATGCTCATGTTCCCATGATAAACTTGGTATCAAGTACCATCGCATATTCAGTCATGCACTCATGTATCAGTTTAGTTATATAATTATACATCAGACATGTATTATCATTTTGAAAAACTTAGTTCTTTAGAGAACTCAGTTATGCATTCATGAATCAGTTACGCATGCATCAGATCTGCATGTTCAGTCCTATATGTTCAATATGTTATGTTCATCTTGTCAGTCAAGTCAGTCATGAGATCATGTTCCAGTTAATTATATCCATTTTATATTCAGTTTATTATTTGCCCTCTCAGTTAGTCTCATTTGTGGATGAATGTTCTCATGGGGGAGATATTGTAATACCCGTGCCTTTTCTTAGCTTGAAAATCATCTTAAGGATGTTAGAACTTACTTTGAATTACAAATCTATTTTTTTGTATACGTGGTATTTTTTTTAATTTTCACATCCTATCATGTGGGAAATTGAATATGCTTTGCATCGATATATGATTAGCTTAAATCCGATAATCGGGAAAGAAATTATGACTATTTCAAGTTTTTGTTGTAAAAAATGACATATTAGTCAGTGGCACACCATGCCACAAGAAAAAATGGCCTTCGACAATTTCCTATGGGTGTCTGCAATTATGCCGCGTCGCGCCAGCGCTCAAATTCAGAATTGTCTTTTTTCCAGTGACTCAACATGATTACCCCGCATCGCGCTAAGATTCCAGGTCACAAAAGGATGGGCAACGTGATAGTTCCGCATCGCGCCATCCCTCAATTTCCCAATTGTCAATTTCTAGTGGCACGGCGCGATAGAACCACATCGCACCAAGGGCCCAACTCGGGAAATTTTACTGAAAATTTAATGACATGTCCAGGGTTAAAAAGGGTCAACTTCCTACCCCTATATAATCCCTTTAACATGTGATTCAATCACTTTTTACCCAAAACATAATAGATTCTCTCAAGTTTATATCAAGAACAAGCTAGCGCTTCTTTTGGGGATTTAAATTCAGGAAGGTTTCACCATCAATCTTCATGAAATCATGATCTAAGGTATGCATAGTGTTCATTCTTGGGCTCCTTTTATCCATGAAGTCTAAGAATCCTTTTTCAACTACAAGTTATGGATTTTCTTCATGTTTTCATGCTTTGTATGTTCTCTTCCACGTTGATAAATGAGGAATTAATTTCTATTCCATGATTTGATGATAAATTCCATGTGGGTTGATTAGTATAGATAAAGATTTACAAAATCTCATGACTAAAACCTTGTATGATGAAATTGGAAGTGAACCATGATGTTTAATTGCCATACCATGATGTTTACATGTACTATGCCTGCCAAATGTTTGATTAAATGCCTAGATGAAGGAAATTTGCCTAACTAGCATGATATCATGAAAATCCCCATAAATGTACAAGCTTATGCCTGTTAGATGTTTGATGAAATGCTTCAATAAACGTATTGTGGTGATTATCATAAATTCAAGAATATCAAGTCATGTCAGTTTCTTTCCATCGAGTCCTGGGGGTACTTGTACCCGAAATATTAGCTGTGTGCCTAGAGCCATGTCATGTTTACATGATACTCTCAGTCAAGCTATGAGCTCTTAGACATCAGATAGTCTTACGACTCAGGAAAAATCTCCATGATCTCATGACTCAGTCAGTTGTCAGCTATCAGTAATATTTCGTCAGCCACAGAAATTCAGTAACTCAGTCCATGCTCAGTTAAGTTTTGTATATCATGTTTAGTGTCTATTCATATGGGAGTAGGAATTATCACCGAGTGAACCCAAGGATGGGAACTCACCTGTTATATAAGTGTGTGATTCTTAGAATCAATTCTTGAATTCCAGAACTATATAGCCAGCATAGGTTGAGACATCATAGCCTGTTATATGAGGGTAGATGAGCTGGCTTAACCTCTTATATGAGGGTTCCCACCGTTCTTTCTAGAGTTACCTGTTATATTAGGGTTACTCACATATTGTCCTTACCAGTGGTGCGGTATTGACACCCTTCAAATCAGGGCATAGATTGGACCCCAACTCAGCTATTATAGCACCTTTTGGGCATTTCGATTAGATACTACTTGCCACAGTTTTATGTTACAGAATCAGGACAGTCGGATACAGTCAATCAGTCTTAGTAATAGAACTCAGATAGTTTTACAAATTTCAGGACTGTCAGTTATAGTAAATTCAGATACAGTACAGAACTCAGATAGTTCCATCAGATTCAGGACTGCCAGACCCAGTCACCCATGTTATCGGTATTATTTTGATATAGTCTTTTATATTATCAGTCATATAAGTTATCAGTTATGTCATGTTATCAGTATCCAGACTCAGTAGTCATGCTACCATGGTATCAGCATCATGTTATCACATTGTCAATTACAATTACGTATTTATGTATGCATTCTCATGTTCATGTTAGACAGTCAGTTAGTATTGATCATGCATGCAAACCCTTGCATATAGCCTACCTCACATGTATACTTAGTACATTCCTTTGCACTGACGCATTTGTGCTATGGTTCTTTTTTTGTGTTACACCATAGGTTCAGAGACACGAGTTCTAGATCAGCAGTAAATTCCAGCTTTAGCAGTCAGAGTAGAAGTGAGTCCTCATCCTTCGAGGACATATTGATTTTCTATTATCTCATTGATTAGTTTATTAGTTGGTGTTTTTTGGGGATATTTCCCATCAACTCCTTATTCAGATTCTTCAGACAGTAGAGGCTTTCAGACTAGATGCAGACTAGATGCAGACTAGATATAGACAATCATGTTCAGACTTTAGTATTTTTAGTTTTTTTTTGGGTATTCTATTACCCCATACAGATGTTATATCATTTAGTTATGTACAGTATTGAACCTTATGGCCTTTCAGTGCATGTTTCTACATTTATTATGTTATATTATACAGTATACAGGTACATATATCAGTCATGGGTTAGCTTGTGGTCCTTCGAGGTCATGAGCACCATGTAGAATTTTGGTTAAGAAAATCGGGGCATTACAAATCTAAGTATCATTAGCATTCCAGCTTCAGTTCAGTGCTCAGCTCAGCTGTTAGTAGTATTCAAGAATTTAGTTTCAGACCTCTGTAGTATTCAAGTAATCAATTCAAAACTTAGTATCATCCAGTCAGCAATGAGATGCAGTAGTATTTTGTCAGATAATGGAACCAAGTAAACTCACTCAAATCAGTTAAGCAAGATGATCAGTAACAGATTTAGCTCAGTCTAGAATAGTCTAAGAACCAGTTCAGTGTCTATTCAGTTGGGAGTAGGATTCAGCACCGAGCGAGGATAGGGATGATGGCTTTCCAGTTATTTTAGGTAGAGTTGTTAATAACAATTCCTGCACTCCATAAATGCATAGCTAGCACAGGATGAGGAGTCACCCATCATATTAGGCTTGACTACCTCCCCGGAGTCACCCTCTATATTAGGCTTTGCTCCAACCAGGTGTCACCTATTTTATTAGACATGGCATCCTGGGTTTAGAGAGAAGTATCTTTACCCATGGCATGGTATTGACACCCTTCCAACTAGGGTTACAAGTTGGACCCCAAAGAAGCTAAAGGGGCATGTCAGTTAGATGAATACTTCCCACAGTTTTAGTTTCAGATTCAGTCTTAGACATAGAATTCAGTTGAGGAGTCACCCGTTATACTAGGCTTGACTACCTATCAGAGATCTCCCGTTATATAGGATTGATCTCAGATTTAGAAAATCATATTCATTATCAATAGACTTAGAGGTCACCCATTATATAGGCTTGATCTCAGATTCAGTTTCTCAAGTATCTGACATCATTACCAGTAAACTCTGAGGTCACCCGTTATATAGGCTTGATCTCCGATATAATAAATCAGTAGCTGTATCAACAAGGTTAGACATCAATCTCAATAGACTCAGTTATTCATCCTCCTAGAGTTAGTAAACTCATATATCAGCACTAGTAGATTCAGTCATCAGTAAGTTAGTATTCAGAGACCAGTATTCAAAACTCAGTATTCAGTGTTACTACGATGTTGATTTTAGTTTGTACATTCATAAATACATCCCCGTTCAGTACTCTCATGTTAATCAGTTAAGTAATTGTTCATGCATGAGCCCTTTACTTTAGCCTTACCTTATCTTGCATACTCAGTACATTCCCACGTACTTACGTATTTGTGCTATAGTGTTTTACTTTATGCCATAGGTCCAGAAGTATGAGCCAGAGCACCCTTAGTAGTTCAGATTTAGTCAACAGAATAGGCGTATTAGTCAGTCCTGTTCATTCGAGGATGATCCCTATTTCATTATCGCATGAGACTTAGTTTATTTTTAGTAGACGGAGTTAGTTAGGGACATGTCCCATCAACTCCTTATTCAGTCAATTTAGAGGCTTTCAGACACAGAGTTTTTGGACTAGTTAGTTAGACAAATATTTTAGTTTTGATATTGATAGACTTTATCTAGTTTTATTTCAGTTGTACTTTAAGTATTTGAACCTTATGACAAGTTTCCACCAGTTTTCCATATTGATTTTAGTATATTACGCATTGCTCAGTTATAGATATCAGAAAGGGTTAGCTTGTGGTCCCTTGGGGTCATGAGCATCATGTGGCATTCCGGTTATAGAAAATTAGGGCATTACAGTTGTATCCCCGCGCGATGAAGGTACCAAAACCTCTCCTACTTTTCCTACACAGTGACCAAGTGATCGAGTTAGTTCATGAGTTGACATTGAAGTAGTGAGCTTTCATACTTTGGAAGGCTTCATTTCATGGTCCTTAATTCATTTTTTTAATGATTGATTAGACTTTGTTTTGGCTACTGTCAGGGGCATATCCCGATATTTTATTGACTTTAGTTTTCTAAGGGCTTTGTTGGATCACTGTGGACTAGGTGGTTTGGTTAACTATTTTTATGACGGGCGGTTGTTCGATTACCAGTGGTTGGTATTGAAAAATTATGAATTATCATTAGTTTTGCTATTCTCTATCTTTCTATTTGTTTGAAATTCATCCAACAAATAAGGGTGTTGTGTTGGTTCAGTTAGGTAAAGGGGGTGATCTTCAGTCCATATGGAACTTGAGGTGCCCATCATGTCCAAACTTAGGTTTAGGCCATGATAGTTGGATCCTGAGTAAAAAGAGCTAATGCATTTTATATTATCATAGCTAGATATCAGCTTAAACAATTAGTCCTAGATTATATAGGTTTAGGCTTTAGGAGATTAAAGTGAGTGAGAACAATTTTACCCAAACCATATTTTATCAAATCCATATTTACATATATTTTATATGGTAGATTTTGACCCTATCCATTTTTTCTCAATCCATCCAAATTTGATCTAGTACCCTCATTTTCCACCTTTACTCTCAGGTAGGGGTAAGGTCTTCGTATAGTCTACCCTAAACCCTGCTATGTGGGATTATACCCGATATATTATTGTTGTTAAGAATGCAATGTTGTAACAAAGATAAAACTAGATTTGTGTCTTCAAATTAATCTAAGCAAGAATGAATATTTTTTTGTGTCAAAGTGGATATTACTTTTCTTTTTGATATTTTTAAAAAACAACAATTGAACGACAATTATCACTTCAACTTTTCTTTTAACTGGTCTTTATGAAACGCCCCGAATCTGGTACCCGGAATGCTACATGGTGATCATGACCCCGAAGGATGATAAACTAACCCATGACTAAAATTTGTACCTATTCACTGCATAATATATCATAAAATGTGGAATACATGAAAGCTATAAGGCCATAAGGTTCATATCTGACAATGCATAATGTCTAAAGGGCGGTATCACAGTACCAAAACTAAAAAAAATATACTGGAAACAACTGTCTGAACATACTAGTCTGAAAAGCCTCTAAAACTGAACTGTCTGAATAAGGAGTTGATGGGATAGGTCCGCAACTAACTCCAACTACTAAAATAAATAAGTAGTGAAAGAATGACATAATCAAATAATAACATCCTCGAATGATGAGGAATCACTACTAACTCTATCTACTGAAGTCTGGGATGCTACTGACACTCTGGATCTCGTGCTTCTAAACCTATGGTGTAAAGTAAAACACCATATCGCAAATACATCAGTATATTGGATTGTACTGGTATACAAGTGAGGTAGACTGAATGCAATAGGGTTCATATGAATGAACAATACTAACTGACTGAATAACATGAACGTGAGAATACATGCATGAAAACATAACTGTAACTGAGATCATACTAAAATTGGGTACTGAGTTCTGAGTACTGAATTACTAATATCTGAGTTTACTGACACTGTTATTTGAGTCACTAAATAGTGAGGGACTGATTTAGTATTACTGAATACCGAGGGACTGATATCATATTACTGATACATGAATGAGTGTTTCTGGCAGTTCTGATTATGAAGAACTAGTCTAATATACTGTATCTAACAGTCTTAAAACCGAATATTGATAACCTGAGTTTCGTATAATTGATATACTATTAACTAAGTTCGTGATAACATGATTACTGAGATTGAGTACTAAAAACATAAGTGACTGTATCTGATAGTCCTACTACTGATGGAACTAGCTGAGTTCTATACTATTCTGAGTTGACTGTATCTGACAGTCCTGAATCTGAAGAACTATCTGAGTTCTATTACTGAGACTAAGACTGAAACTGAAAATTAGACTGTGGGAGGTAATTATCTAACCTACATGCCCAATACTAAACTAATTGGGGTCCAACTTGTAACCCAAGTTGGAAGGGTGTCAGTACTGTGCCACGGGTAAAGACAATTATTGTGGGGTCAGTTCTATCTAATAGGTGGCCCCTGGGATCAGTACTATACATTTAAATGTGCTAACGGGTGATCCCTGAGTATATCAGTCCTATCTAGCGAGTGACATCTTGTACCTATGCTGGCTACGTAGTTCTGGAACTTAGGGATTGCTTCTAGGGATCTCAGTACTACCCAATGGGTAAGCCCCCTTCCCTAGGCTCGCTCGATACTGAATCCTACTCCCATCTGAAAGACATTGAACTAATTAACTGAACTGAACTGCAGTTGATGGTATTATTTAGTTGAACTGAACTGAATTCATTGAGTTCCGTTGACTGACAGAATACTATTGAGATCTGATAGCTGACTGAGATTAATGAGATTTCTAAGGATTACTGCATCTATCGGTAACATGGATTTACTGAGAATACTGAGATTATTGATAATACTGAGATTATTAAGAATACTGAGAGTTTTCCTGAGACACATGACTGACTGAGTTCTATGAATCATGGCTTGACTAAGAGCATTAAGAAAATATGACACCGGCTCTAGGCGCACAACTATATTTTTTGGGTACAAGTACCCCCAGGACTCGATAGAATTAAATTAACAAGGCTTGACACTTTTGATCACATGACCAATATCAACATTCATAATTTCATAGTTGGGGGTTTCATGAAGTACGTGATTATCACAACATTGTACATGGCTAGTAATGCATATAAACATGGCATAATTTCATGCTTCTAATCTCATGAACATCTCATCAAGCAATCACAATGCATAGGTTTAACATGGGAATCAACTTAATCAAGTAGGTATAGCATAACTTAAAATACATGACATAAACTTAACACATGGAAACTAAGTTCTTGCTCATCATTCATTCTTTGGGGCTTATTATCAAACACCTTGCATGCAGACTTAGGGCATAGGTATGATCATCAATTTAATATAACATGGTTCTACAATTTAGATCAATTACACGAATTTCAACACTATACTAACATAGTTTCATGAAAAACATGATAAAGATTCAATCTTGGCAATCATACACAATAGCAAAATGAACATATTCAATTCGCAGGAAAAACATCATGACTTAGAGTTTAAAATAGGGTTCTTGAGCTTCATGGATGAAAGGAGTCCATGAATCAACACTGTGCATACCTTAGTTCTTAATTTTATGAAGTTTTATGGAGAAAAATTCTTGAACTTGAATCTTCTATAAAAAAAACCTAATATGTTCTTGAGAGGATCTTGAGAGAAGGGGCTATATTTTGGTTCAAATGGGGCTAATCCCATGTTTTTGATCTTATATAGGGTGGGGAAATTATCCATTTTTCCCTTTAAAATACAGAGCTGGAATGCTGAAAAATTTGACAGCATGCGAGTGAGCGTGTGTCGCATGCTCTAGTCCTCCGCACAGAAGCATGCTTCGCATGCTCTATCGCATGCTAGGACCTGTGGAATAGAGCATGCATTGCATGCTAATCGCATGCTGCTACTGTTTCAAAAATCAAACATGCTCTAAACGGATTCCAAAAATTCTGAAACTCACCCAGGATGTATTATTGACTTGCCCCATTATAACGCAACTTGAAAATTGCAAAACGGAGGTCGGGAAGGTCGTCAAATAAATGCCCAAATTTTGGAGGCTTAAAATGAGACTAAGTGTGGAACTCTTAGCTATAATTTTGTAAGTGTTGGATCTTCTAAAGAGATTTTTAAGTGCTAAAAGAGTTGATTATCAATGTAGGATTTTGCGGGGTCTTACAATATCTCTCCCTTAGGAACATTCGTCCTCGAATAGGACTGACTGAGAGGGAAGAAAAGACAACTGACGTGAACACTGAGCATGAACATCTGAACATGATTTTATGACTAACATGATTGATAACTAAATATATCATACTGAACATGCATATCTGATGCATGATTGATAAGATGAATTCATGAATGCATAACTGAGTGTTCTGTTGAACTCGGTCTTCTCACAATGAGAATACATGTCTGATGCATGAATACATGACTGACATGATGCATGAACATATATCCAAATATGTACTAATATTTGATACCAAGTTTATAATGGAACTCCGAACATGGAACTGAATAAGCTTAAGGGGAACTGTTACCTTAAACGGAAATACTAATGAACCTGAGACATTTTACTAAACATGTATGAGCAGAAACATAAGAACCTAACTGAGTCTGATACATGACATACGAACTGAACATCATAAACTGAACTGCGCCTCTGAATACCTAGCCTACAGCTGAGGTTGGGACTTTGAGGGTCAACTTATGAGTACCCTCTACTCTAAACTGTATTCGTTATGCAAAAGAAACAAAATTTAAGACATGAGAGCGTTGAGGAATTATGGGTTATCTCCCCATTTGGACACTATGTCCCTCTAAGAATACTCGCCTTACTGAGATATTGGGGCGATGCACAGGACATCAACGAACTGATTCATAACTAAATACCTGGGGTTCAAAATTGAGACATGACACCAAAATTGAGATGAACTCGCAATCACCAGGATATGTTACCTTGAAATGATCTTATTCATAAAACTTAGGATAGTATGACTAAATGGAAAGTTGGAAAACAAACCATAGGAATTTGACTGTCTGACTGCTAAACGATATTGCTAGTTTTACTAACTAACTCATGCTGAAAAATCTTAAGCTAAAATGAGAGCAAGAGGTCTAACAATGCATATCATGAGTATGAAGGACCTATAATGTATCTGAATCTATGCTAGGGTAATTTCCTTGATCATGGAGAGTCTGAAGAGCATAAAACCTATTTTGACGCTGACTATTTGTGGTATAGAAAGTGACGCCCTGCTGGCTCAAATCTTTTCCTTTTGAGCCCTTACACTATATTTCTGCAGCCTGTAGCCTGGCTTACCACAACCAAAACATAACTCATTGCCTTCTCTACATACACTTAGGTGATTCCTACCACACTCTTCGTAAAGCGGATAGGTAAGACTCTTTTTCTCACTACCTTGGGCCTCAGAGCCTAGCGACCCATCTCGATGGTCATTCCTAAACTTGGGTACTGGTGCACTAGCTGAAGATGGAGATGGGACTGAAAACTTATGACTATACTGAGAACAGATACCACTCTCCGACTTAGGCTAAGCAAAGCTGAAACTACCTATCCTTGTTATCTTATTCTGCTTCTCTCTCATCTTAATCTTTTACTCCTCTATCTGCTGAGCATGAGTCATAAGCCTGGAAAAAGTCATGTCACTATTCAGTATGGTGGATCTTCACTCATTAACCACGCTATAATTTACCCCTGAAACAAACTTACTCATTTTGGCCCTGCTGTCTGCAACCACATAAGGGGCATATCTGGCTAATTGAGTAAACTTAAGAGAATACTCTTTCACCGTCATAGTGCCCTGCCTGTGGTTGATGAATTCTAACACCTTAACTTCTCTAAGATCTTGAGGAAAGAATCTGTGTAAGAATGCAGTGACAAACTCCTCCCATTCTATAGGCCCTGCATCATCTGACCTCTTTGACTTCCACTGTTTGAACCAAGTATAAGCCACATCCTGCAACTGATAAGTAGCTAGCTCAGCACTCTCAACAGTAGTCACCTCATGATGTCAGTCACCTTCTGAACCTGATCGATGAATTCCTGAGGGTCCTTATCTAATTTAGACCCGAGAACGGATGAAAGGTTTATTTGGGTTAAGTCCCAAATCCTGGCTGCAGCTGAATTGGCCACTGGGTTGGCCGAAATAATAGCTGGTCATTCATTCTGATCAGCAAATAGATGAGCAAGAGTAGTGAATGCAGCCCTAAACTCTTCATGTGAAACATGACCGCCCAAAGAATCTTCGGGCTGAGGGGCTGGCTGATTTCTGGTTCTCTTACTAAGAGGCATGTTCTGTGGAAGAAAGGGAGAAACAGATTAAACTGATAGATTAACTTAAGATTATGCTCACTGGCATGACATAAATACTGAAAGAAGGGAAACTGTTCCTAAAACATCTTATAGCCTCCTACACATAAATGTGGCACGCAGCACACCCATGTAAAAGACTCTACTAGATGTGGCTTTTCAGGCTTCCTAGGAAACTATTGAACCTGGCTCAGATACCAAGATTGTAATGCCCTGAATCTGGTACCTAAAATGCTACACGGTTCTCATGACTCCGAAGGATCACAAGCTAACCCATGACTGATATTTGTACCTATTCACTGCATAATATATCATAAAATATGGAATACATGGAATTTGAAAGACCATAAGGTTCGCAAATAACAAAGCATAATGTCTGAAAGGCGGTATCACATTACCAAAACTAAAAAAAATATACTGGAAACAACTGTCTGAACATACTAGTATGAAAATCCTCTAAAACTGAACTATCTAAATAGGGAGTTGATGGGATGAATCCCCCAACTAACTCCAACTACTAAAATAAATAAGTAGTGAAAGAATGACATAATCAAATAATAACATCCTCGAATGATTAGAACTCACTGCTAACTCTATTTTCTGTAGTCTGGGATGCTACTGACACTTTGTATCTCATGCTTCTAAACCTATGGTGTAAAGTAAAACACCATAGCGCAAATGTGTCATTACGTTGGAATGTACTGGTATGCAAGTGAGGTAAACTGAATGCAATAGGGTTTATATGCATAAACAATACGAACTGACTGACTAACATGAACATAAGAATACATTCATAAAAACATAACTGTAACTTAGATCATACTAAAACTGGGTACTAAGTTCTGAGTACTGAATTACTGACATCTGAGTTTACTGACACTGTTATTTGAGTCACTAAATAGTGAGGGACTGAGACTGTTTTACTTAATACTAAGGGACTGATCTAAATGTTAAACCTATGCATTGTGATTGTTTCATGAACATCTCATCAAGAAATCACAATGCATAGGTTTAACATGGGAATCATCTAAATCAAGTAGGTGTAGCATAACTTAAAAGGCTTGACATAACCTTAACACATGGAAACTAAGTTCTTGCTCATCATTCATTCTTTGGGGTATATTATCAAACATCTTGCATGTCGACTTAGGGCATAGGTATGATCATCAATTTAATACAACATGGTTCCACAATTTAGATTAATTACATGAATTTCAATCCTATACTAACATAGTTTCATGAAAAACATGATAAAGATTCAATCTTGACAATCATACACAATAACAACATAAACATAATCAATTCAAAATAAAAAATCATGACCTAGAGTTTAAAATAGGGTTCTTGAGCTTCATGGATGAAAGGAGTCCATGAATCAACACTGTCCATACCTTAGTTCGTGATTTTACGAAGTTTGATGGAGACAAATTCTTGAACTTGAATCTTCTATGAAAAATCCTAATGTGTTCTTGAGAGGATCTTGAGAGAAGGGGCTATATTTTGGTTCAAATGGGGCTAAACCCCGTGTTTTTGAGCTTATATAGGGTGGGGAAATTACCCATTTTTCCCTTTAAAATACGGAGCTGGAATGCTAAAAAATTTGGCAGCATGCGATGGAACTACGTCGTATGCTCTAGTCCTCTGCACTAGAGCATGCTTCGCAGGCTCTATCACATGCTAGGACATGTGGAATAGAGCATGCGTTGTATGCTAATCGCATGTTTCTACTGTTTCAAAAACCAAACATGCCCTAAACGGATTTCAAAAATTCCGAAACCCACCCGTGATGTACTACTGACTTGCCCCATTATAACGCAACTTGAAAATTACAAAACGGAGGTCGGGAAGGTCGTCAAAAAATTCTCCGAAGTTCGGAGGCTTAAAATGAGACTAAGTGTGGAACTCTTAGCTACAGTATTCTAAGTGTTGGACCTTCTAAAGAGCTTTTTAGGAGCTAAAAGAGCTGATTATCAACGTAGGATTTTGCGGGGCCTTACACTTTATATAATATCTTTTGTTTTGTATTGTCACCAGACCAAGAAAATATTATCATGTGAAAAATATCCTAGACTACATAATTTAAAGATATTGTCTCTTTACATTCACTAAGAAATGAACTAAAGAAGACTAATTATCCATCAATTTAAAAACATAATAATGTTCCACAATTAGTGATCATGATATATGATCAACAATTACACTGACTATATGGGTGGAAAATGTGGTCGAGTGGATCAAATTTTGGTGGATGTTATTGGGTCAAGAATAACCCGCCTAAAGTTTGATAAAATAAAAATGAGAAGAGTCAAGAAGGCTTAAAAAATAGTTCATTACCCACCCACCCCCTAGTTTTAAACTTCTCATTGTTATTAACATTGAGGAAACTCTTTAATGTTGCGTGTTTATGAAATTAGGAGTATTTAATAGAGTACACCCATGTGTATGATTCTATGACTTATGTACGTCGATGTGATTTGAATCCAACAAATAAGATTAAATATCCCATCCAAGCTTTGCAAAAAAATTGATTTAATTTAGTTATATTGAGATTTCATAATGATGGAATTAATGGAATTAAAATTAACCTAATCACCATAAGTTTGCACCTACATCATCGACTATTTGGCCAATAAGATATCTCAATCATACCTCCGTAGAACGAAGAATTAGTGAAACACTTTAAGGTATAAAAGTAACTGATTAAAGTAACATAACATAATTTTTATTCAAAAAGACAGACAAATTTATTATAATCTTTAAAACTAGAAATCCATAAGGAATCATATAAACTATACAGTTTTAAACAGGTAAAACAACTAATGATTCAAGTTATTATACTTAATCTAGTATCCATTGACAGTAGATTAGCGGCATTCACATTTGAGAATATCGGTAGAATTAGTAACTAATAGCTTTCACTGTGACACTAAGCTTTCAAATCATCAACAAACATGATTTTTAGCTTAAATAAAATCAAATAAAAGGTTTATTACAAATAATTAATAATTTAACTATATGAATGAGAAATCAGTTTCTTGTAATAAACTATTTTTTTGAATTGTTAATTATTAATAAGTATATTTTAATAAATGAAGCAATAATAGACACCGATTTCTCATTCATGTCCCTCAATTATTATTTTTTTTGTAATACATTTTCTACTTGATCTTATTACTGCTAAAAATCATGTTTGCAGCTGATTCGGATATTTAGTGGCACTGCAGAAGCTATTAGTTACTATTGTTGTTGGTCTTCTCAAATATGAATGCACCTTATGTACTTTCCATTGATACTAGGTTAATTATAACGACTGAAATCCTTTAGTTGTTCTGACTTTATATAACTATAAATTTTATTTGAATGCTTATGGATTTTAAGGGTTATAATAAACTGACCAGTCTTCTTGCATAAAAATTTTGTTATGTTATTCTAATCTGTTCTCTTTTTGTCCTTTAGTGTTTGACTATTTCTACCTATCGCAGTGGTTTGATCGATTGAGCCACCTTATTGGACTACTGGTCAATGATGTAGGGATTCCATTAACTCCATTATTTATGCAATCTCGACCTAACTAAATTAGCACGACTTTTTGGCAAAGCATATATAGCACATTTAATCTTTTATTGTTGGATTGAAATTAAATTAACATAGATAAATTTTTGAATCATATACATGGGTGGACTCTAATAAATATCCTAATTTCATTAACATGAAACACTAATGAGTTCCCTTATTGTTAATAACTATGAGATGTTTAAAAAGAGGGGGAGGTTAGGTTAAGACCTATTATTTGACACATATGGACCCAACTCTTTTTAATTCGATCAAACTTTTGGCGAGTCAGGGGTGTGAGTGTATTCGATTGATCAGTGTTGGTATCCTGTGATTCAGTAATGCAGTACCCCAGTACAGTAGTGAGTTCCGAGGACAATAAAATGGTATCCGAGCTGTGGTATCTGGAGTTGTTATAATTATTATAGTGGTTGTGAACTGTGCATTCATATATGTGTACTCGTTCGTTATTCTCATGATTATTTTGTTGATTAAATGTTCATGCATAAGCCCTTGCATTTAACCTTCCCTGCTTGCATACTCAGTATATCTTAGTACTGACGCATTCGCGCTATGATGCTCTTTTATTTTAGGGCACCATTGGTTCAGAGGAGTGAAACTTGGAGCATCTTAGAAGTCACTTGTATAGAAGAAGTGGGTGCAGCAGTGAGTCCTCATCATCTGAGGATGTTGTTATTACAGTATTTGATTTTAGTAGACGAAGTTAGTTGGGGGAATTGTCCCTTCAACTCCACAGTTCAGGCAGTGTAGATGCTTTTCAGACAGATGTATTAGTGTGTGGTTTAAGGTATTGTATATTTCTAGATGTTTGAACCTTAGCCAGTTTTTGCATGTATTTTATTATATTATACAGTGAACAGGTACAGATATCAGAAAAAAGGGTTAGCTTGTGGTCTTTCAGGATCATAAGCACCGTGTGGCATTCCGGTTCTCGGGAATCGGGGCGTTACAAACTTGGTATCAGAGCCTAAGGTTTAATAGTGTCCTAGGGAGTCTGAAAATCCGCATCTAGTAGAGTCTTGTACAAGAGTGTGTTGCGTGCCACATTCATGTACGGGAGGCTATGGGATGTTTAGAAGAGTTTCCGTTCATTCATGATCCAGATCATGCTATTGCAAGATTTTCCAAGAGAGTTATGTAGACTCTTGTAATGATCTACTTATGTCAGATTTACCTTACTCTTAAGGTAACAGAAGTAGTGAAGCCAAAGTCTTTCAGGACGGACCCCGCAGATAGTTTCGGGACAGTGTTCTCTAAAGTGAGCAGAGTATGACTTATGGGGTTAGCTGTTTATATGGTGAATGAACAGGCTTGAAATTATATATGTAAGAATCTGAGTGTGGAAGTTGGGAATTATATATGTTGATTGATAGAGATATAACTGCGATTCTTATGGTGTGGAGAAGTATAAGTTTAAGAGATGTGATATTTGAAGGCTAGAATGAGAATAGTATGTTTATTAAAGATTTGTAAATATTTATGTTATGTTTTAGAATCTAAGCTTGAATCTTTGAAGAATGTAAGTTTGTGGACTCCAAACTAAGTATTAAGATGTGAGTGTGGTATTAGTAGCCTATGAAGAAATCGAAGAAGATAATTTGTTTAGTGAGACAAGTAGGTATTGAAAAGAGTGTATGTATATGATGATGATTGTAGAGACTACGGAAAGATAAGAGTTGTATTCCAAGAAGTAGCATTGGTATTGAATTTATGTTTTCAGGTGTAGTCTTTCTGGATGAATTAAGTTATCATGTTGTGCACCGTTGTGCCTCAGACTCTAGAGTACATTGGTTGTAGTTCATTTCGGGGTTTAGCCAAGTGTTCAAAAGTGTCTGACGATGACTTAAAGCTGACAGAAGGATGATAGAGAAAGTGATAAGTCAGACCCTCAGAATCTGATAGTGGTGCCAGTAGGTATGGAAAAGCAGTAAAGGGACACAGTTCCCGACCCATTCTTATTTCAGTGAAATATGTCTAGAGGGACCTTGGGTCCCAAGGGGGAGATACCCCATAATGTTATAATAATTGCATGTCCATGCTCTTTTTATGATGTTAACCTCATCGTTCGATGCATTTGTATTTATGCTTTCGAGAATTTGGTATATTAGGTATATTCGTATTTAATATGCACGTTCAATAGAAAGGAACTCAAATTGTGGGCATGTTTGAACATGTATTGAAGATATTGGTTGGGTTATGATTCTGTGCATTTGAGATGCATGTGTGTTGTGAAAATTTACCCATGAGTGGGTTGTTGAATTTTTTATGTGATAGATGTGCATGACTAGTGAATGTACGCAGAGAATTGGTTGCTTCAGTCGTGTGGTTATGTTATGAGATGTGTTGCTTTCTTGAATAAACCCAGTCGATTAGTGTTGTTGATCTCGCCTTCACATTCGACGAAGAATGTTTCCAAGGGGGAGATGATGTAATACCCCAGAAAATTTTTCGTCGAAATTTTGTGCGCAAAAGTATTGGATCCTATCTTCGAGAATGATTTATAATTGTTCTGTGTGTCATTTCTTGGATTTATACCCACCATTTCATAGACCATCGAATAATCTTTCTAAAGATATGTGGATCACCCAAAACGGACACTCGAGCAATGAGTTACGACCATTCCGATCAAACTACGACCATTCTGATCGAACTGTGAACAGTAAAATGTGCAGGAAAAAAAAATACTGCAGCAAGGCAATTTTTTTGGTCAACTTCAAACGATCATAAATCCTTGTACATAATGAACTGGGTGAGCTTATATATATCAATGGAAATCCCTGAGAGTCTTCTTTCCAATAAAATTGATTTCATCAAATTTGGACATCGGAGTAAAAAGTTATGGCCAATTTACTTTAGCCTACCAGATAGATCACTGAAGGACAGATTCGGGTTTTATTTGTTTCTTAGGGACATTTTGGTCTTTCACCACTCTTTTAAACTTCTATAAATACCCCATTCAGCTGAGAACTTGTATTATTTTCCTCTCATTTCTCTTATATATATATATATATATATATCAAGTTAGGGTTAAGGTTTTGAATTGGGGGAAATTAATTGGAGGCTTTGATTCAAGAATTCCTTCCGTCAATCTCTTCCGGCCACAAAATCTAAGGTATGCAAGTGTTTTTCTATGGACTCCTTTCGTCCATAGAGTTCACGAATCCCTTTTTGAAAGTTCAAGTTATGTATATATATATATATATTCTAGACTTTTATGATGTATATATATATATGTTGATTGATATTTGATGGTTGAGATATATATGAGGATTATGTATGTTACTTGATATATATATCTATATATGATTATGTGTGTTAGATGAGATATATGGGGTGGCGGAAAACATGAGAATTTGACGAATTCACCAATGCCTAAAAGTGCATGTAAGGTGTTTGTGGAATTGTCTAAGAGGCTATAAATTTACATTCTTAGGATATAATAAGTTCTAAATGACTAGACTACTTTCTATGTATACATTCAACATGAACTCCATGTCATTGTCTAAAATTGGGGATGTTGTGTGGAAGGCTTATGATATGGTTGTAAGTGCGGACGAGGGATTTAGTTGGTGGAATTAAGATGAATGATGGTGTTGTAGCACATGTAATTGTTCATACTGACCTATGCCTAAATGGTGCATGCAAGGTAATTGTAGAAATGCCTAGTTTAAGAAGAATGGATCGTATGACCCCTTGTGATCGAAGTGATGAGTTCATACCATACTTGCATGCTACGTGTTTACTATGATGCTTAAGGAAAATAGTAAGGCCATTAGGCCACGCTAAGTGTGAAATGTCTAATTATGGGTCGAATTGCATATATCAAGATCTTAAAGGAAAGAACCTTGAGAAGTGAACCATGATGTGTTGAATGTATGTTATTTATGTGTATCCCAATTGAATGAACTATGTTATGTTGTATTCTTCCTTAACCATATGCATCCTTATTGAATGATCTACGATGTAATAGCATGAGATCCCAATACTTGTATATGAATATGATCTTCAAATGATTGGTGTGAGGTGTTAATAAATGCATGGTACATGATGGCCTGTGGGCATATGAGTATGCGTTGTTGTATACTACGTATTACTTATGTTATTGATTGCTGGGGGTACGTTTGCCCGAAATAGTATGCTGGTCTAGAGCTGAGTCAGTTCCACGATAATCTTAGTCGTGCTACGATCGATGAATTTCCGATGATTTGAGAATTTAACATGAATTCCGTGAGAACTTAACATGAATTCCGTGAGAACTTAGTATGTGGGGTTTTGAACAAGAATATCTTTTCATTCTTGTGCCCAAAGAATTGATTTTATCATTGAAATTTCATGATTTTATAAAGTGGGTAAATACCCGAGATGTTTTAATGACGAATTATGAGGTTATGAAAAATATAAATTGTTTAAGCTTTGATGTACATGATTACTTTATTATCCCAAGTTATGATTTGATATGGTTAATTTCATATTTCTACCATGAGTCGATATTTCAAGTGTTTTCAAGATATGATTTATGGATCTTTGAATCGTCCAATATTGGTATACATAATATCCTTATTATCTTGTTTTCTTGAATTGAGATTTTATGCCATAAATTGCATACCACTACTATGAAATTATTTTTTTGAGGATTCTTGATATAAGAGCCATGATTTGAGTTACATTACGACATACAAAATCTTACTATGATTTGAAGATCTTAAATGCTTTTCAAAAGCTATTGTCATGATTTGAATATTGAAATGAAAGAATGATCATTTGAGAATATCGATTTGCATCCGCAGAGTCGGGATGATTTATATTGATTTTAAGCTCGCAGAGATGAAATGTTTTGTTATTGATACCATGTTGATGTTGAGGAAAATTAAAATGTTTTGAGCTAAAATGTGTTGAGTTAGGAATCTACAAAGTGATATGATTTGAATAATGAGAAAAAGATTTGATTTGGTCTTTATGATAGACCCTTGCGATGTTGTGGTGGATTTCCAAAGAGATTCGATTTGGTCATTATGATAGACTCTTGTGATATTGTGGTGGATTTCCTAACGCATTCTGAGTTAGTCGGGGAGTATTACTTAGCACTGAGAGGGAAATTTGGTATTTCCCCAAACCTATGTGCCACCGCCGAATTATGATTATGAAAGCTTTAAGGTTGTACTCCCTGGCAAGAGTACAACACTCCCGCCAATGGGAATTCTCTCCCTAGGAGGGCAAACGTTGGTATTCCACGCGGCTCACGTGAGGTTATCGGTTATAGGAAACTCCCCTGTCCATAAGAGTATGTTTCTTGAACTATCGATTCGCTCCGAGTCTTGAGTTGATGAGTTTGGTTGTCTATGATGAGTCATGAGAATTTATGATGAATATTGATGATTTTATGATAATTTATGGGATTTTACTTATGTTTTCCTCTCTATAATATTATGAGGAGTATGGATAATGAAGTTCAAGCCATGTGAGTCTTCATTTTCCGTACGAATGTTTTACGAAATCAAAGATATTATTCAAATTATTGTGTGCACCCCCACATATTCAGTTGCTTATGAGGAGTCATGGTGAGTTATGTAACTACTTCCCACGGTTTCTGTGTCAGTATAAATCTTCAGGAGTCAGGGGTGTAAGTGTATTCAATTGATCAGTGTTGGTATCCTGTGATTCAGTAATGCAGTACCCCAGTACAGTAGTGAGTTCCGAGGAAAGTAAAATGGTATTCGAGCTGTGGTATCTGGAGACTTTATAATTGTTATAGTGGTTGTGAACTATGAATTAATATATGTGTACTCGTTCGTTATTCTCATGATTATTCTGTTGATTAAATATTCATGCATAAGACCTTGCATTTAGCCTTACCTACTTGCATACTCAGTACATCTTAGTACTGACGCATTCGTGCTATGGTGTTCTTTTATTTTGGGGCACCATAGGTTCAGAGGAGTGAAACTTGGAGCATCTTAGAAGTCACTTGTATAGCAGCAGTGGGTGCAGTAGTGAGTCCTCATCATCCAAGGATGTTGTTATTACAGTATTTGATTTTAGTAGACGGAGTTAGTTCGGGGAATTGTCCCTTCAACTCCACAGTTCAAGTAGTGTATAGGCTTTTCAGACAGATGTATTAGTGTGTGGTTTAAGGTATTGTATATTTCTAGATGTTTGAACCTTAGCCAGTTTTCGCATGTATTTTATTATATTATGCAGTGAACAGGTACAGATATCAGAAAAAGGGTTAGCTTGTGGTCCTTCGGGATTATAAGCACCGTGTGGCGTTCCAATTCTTGGGAATTGGGGCATTACAGTCATCGTTTCCTTAAACGTTTGAGGCTCATTTTCTAAGAGAAATATTAGAAAATATGATCAAAACAAAGTAGACATTCTTTGACGTGTACTAAGACTTGGATTTTCATCACTATGTACGTTCTCACTTGGTTCATCTCGAGGTTGTTTAGACCCTCCATCAGACTGTTCATGTCTATTTTTATACGAATAAATATTTTCAAAGAATTCAGCATTATCTGATTCAGTTACCGTATTTTTATTAATATCCTGATGTTTGGAATTATAAATAAAAAACCGACATGCTTTACTACTTTTAGAATATAATATTAACACAGAGTTTACCGTCTTAGGTCCTATCTTAACCCTTTTAGGCATAGGAACTTGGACCTTTGCTAGATACTCCCACACTTTGAAATATTTCAAGTTGGGTCTCCTTCCTTTCAATTTTTCATAAGGAATTGATTGTCTTACTATGGGGAACTCTATTGAGTATATGGTTTGCTGTAAGGATAGCCTCCCCCCAAAAGTTTTGTGAAAAACCAGAACTTATAAGTAAGGCATTCATCATTTCCTTCAACGTTCAGGTTTTTCTTTCTGCAATTCCATTAGATTGGGGTAAATATGGGGATATATTTTGATGGACGATTCTATTCTCTACACATATTTATGCAAAGGGAGATTCATATTCTCCGCCCCTATCACTTCTTATTATTTTTATCTTTTTCTCTAACTGATTTTAAACTTCAGTTTTGTATTGACTAAACGCATCTATTACTTCATCCTTACTATTTAGCAATTAGATATGACAGTGTCTAGTGCAATCGTCAATAAAAGTTATGAAATACTTTTTTCCACCACGAGATGGTGTTTACTTCATATAACAAATGTGAGTGTGTATTAAGTCTAAGGGATTGGAATATTTTTTAACGGACTTATAAGGATGCTTTGCATACTTTGATTCCACACACGTTTGACACTTCCACACACGTTTGACACTTTGATTTATTGCACTCAAAGTTTGACAAAACTTCTAAGTTAATCAGTTTTTGTAATGTTTTGTAATTAACATGGACTAAAGGTTCATGCCACAAATTATAAGTCTCATGCAAGTAAGAATAATTTGAACTTTTATTGATTTCAATATTTATTACATTCATTTCGATTAGGCCCTCATTAAGGTTAGCCTTTCCTATATATACTTCTCCTTTACTAAGTACAATTTTTCCGAAAACAAAAACACATTCGAATTCGTTCTTGTCTAGAAGCGAAACAGAAATCAAGTTCTTCCTTAACTCCTGAACATAAAAGACATTGTTAAGTGTCAACACTTTGTCGGAAGTCATCTTTAAGCACACCTTTCCAGTTCCTTCTTCTTTTGCAGTAGCGGATTTAGCCATGTAGATCATTTCTTCTACTTGAGCCAGAGCGAATAATGAAAACAACTTTTTGTTGGAACAAACGTAGTGGGTGGCACCAGAATCCATCCACCTTTTGCGAGCATTCCCCACCAAGTTGCATTCTCAAACATAGAACACAGATCATCACATTCTTTGTTGGACTCAATCATATAATCATATTTGCTTGATGCTTTATCTTGCCTTTCTTAGGGGCACGACAATCTGTGGACTATGGCTAATTTTTCCACAGTTGAAGCATTTTCCCTTGAATTTATTCTTGGGTTGATTGCTTTCTTGTTCAACTATCTTCCATTTCTTAGAATTGTTTTGGTTATCTTCTACAATATGTGCTCCATTAATTGCTGAATTCCCTTTTGACCTTCTATTGGTAGCCTTATTATCCTGTTCAATACGCAGTCGGACAATAAGATCTTCAATAGTCATCACCTTGCATTTGTGCTTCAAGTAGTTTTTGAAGTCTTTCAACATAGGTGGTAGCTTCTCAATTATCGTTGCTACTTGAAATGCATCATTCACAATCAAACCTACAAAATAGTTTATGTGAGTACTAAGAACATTTTCAATTTTTTCAACTAAGTTATTTTTCAAAGATATACCTTCCGCTAGGAGATCATGGATGATTATTTGCAATTCCTGTACTTGAGAGAAAACCAACTTTCTATCTATCATTTTAAAGTCCAGAAACCTTGCAATGACGAATTTCTTAATTCTTGCATCCTCTGTCTTGTATTCTCTTTCTAGTGCCCCCCACAATTCCTTCGATGTCTTAGTTCCACTGTAAACATTATAAAGATCGTCTTGGAGACCACTCAAGATATAATTCCTACAAAGGAAGTATTAGTGTTTCCAAGCCTCTACAATTGTAAAACACTCTTTGTCCAAGGTTCCCTCAAGCACCTCAGGAGCATCCTTACTAGTGAACCTTTGGAGGCATAGAGTGGTGAGGTAAAAGAACATCTTTTGCTACCATCTCTTGAAGTCAATGCCTGCAAATTTTTTGGGATTTTCCGTAGGGTCCATAGGTTGTGGAGCATTTGCTCGACTTGTTGAGGGAATTCTAGTTTCCCCCATAGTCATTGCCACATCTTGCATTTGACTTTCGTTAGTCATTTTCCTATCACCACAACACAATACTTTTAGTATATAGAAATACTTATTAACAATTGCAAAAACTTTAAACACCTCTTGCTTCTAGTTTTCGATGAAGTTTTTATGACTTCCAATCATCAACCGAGTGATTTTCAACTTTTGATGAATATTTAATGTCCTCAAATCACTAGTTAAATTCAAACAGAGTAGCAAGCTTAAAGCTTTAATCTCCAAAAACATGCGTTACATATTCTGAGTTTATTTATTAAGATTGTTATTTATATTGTTAGGGGTACACGAATCTGTATATATATGTAACACCCACTTCAACACAAGTTTATGTATAAACAAGAACACCTATGAAGTTGTTTAACACCTTCAACACAAGATTACTTATTAATCTATCCAAGAAGTATGCTAATTTCAGAAATAAGATAAAACAGAATTTATAAGATCAAGTCCCCCAAATTCACAGAGTTTTTTAAGTAATAATTCCCCTCACTGTACCCAAGGTTATGGAATCCTCCTCCTAGGATAAAATGCCCTTCAATCTGAACAATAGCGGTACATCAAATTGTTGGATTCAACAAACTCACTCAACAACTTAATGATCACACCGAGTTTTTGTTAAGAATAAAAGTGTTTTTGCTGTCAAAATTGATACCCATACGTGAGAAAAATATCAGGTATTTATAGTTGTAAGTTTATCCTTTCAAAAAGGATGCAATAGTTCAGCGAAAAGGCACATTTTTTGCAACAGTCGCGTCCCTGCATTAGGACTGTGCTATAAATGCACCTGGACTGCGGCCACATGTGACATTCTGCATATTCCAATGAGCATCTACATTTGAACTGCGTCCGTAGTTCTTGACTTGCGCTACATCTGTGGTCACATGTCGAAACAGTGTGCCTTTTCTCGAAGGGTCGCATCCCTTCGTGATGTGCATTGCGTATGCACTGGAAATGCGCTTGTATTTGGAAAAAAATAATATTTAGATTTTTGGATTAAAATTTCACTTGTAAACAAGTTCCAAATACATTTTTTCTAAAAAATTAGATCTCATCGATCGATCATTTGACAAATCCAAATACAAATCCAAAGCCAAAGCCGAAGCCGAGCCGAGTAAGCAACGACGACGACAGCGCGAGGCATCTCCTAGTTCTTTCCTTACTATCCATCTGGATTTAGTGTTTCTCATTATAAATACTTACAAGTTCTCTTCTTCCACCAATGTGGGAGAAAGAGTGAACTATTCAAATTTGGAGTACACTTTCTAAATTGGTGTCTTCCTTATCTCCACCATTTTTCCTTTATTTTCCATTCACATACACCTTGAACCAAAGAATCCCCCTCATGAATGGGGAATGGCTATATTTTGAAGAATTTATAGAGAAGAATGTGATAATTTAGCAAAGACTTATTGCATCTGGCTAAGTAGGTTTCCCTTTGAACTTTTCATACTGAACATGCATCGGATGCACTTGGTCAATTATTAGATTTGATATCTTTGAATCATCGAGCTTTAACGTACACCTAAACAACACATGTCACACAACCAGCCTTTTACTATTTATGTTTCTCACGGTTTTATTCTTTTCATCCATGAACACATCCCTATTTCTTGAGAGCTTAGAGAATAGGCCTTTACTAACATTCTCTTTGAAGTGGTTTCCACTTTGCCCTCACATAGGTGACTTCTAAACGTTCAATCTTTTCCAAATTTAGATATTCATTAAAAGACTTTTCACCTTAAGTCTAATCCTTTTTTTACTATACATTGTCAACATCGTGAGAATGGGTTAGGTAATGACTATGTTGAACCTGTCAGACACAATTTTGTTTGATCTCTTTGAACTTAGACCTTGGGATCTCCAGTTTGCAAGGTAGAGTTACTGCCATGCTGACTCGTCCTAGGCCTTAAACCCATTCCCTTGGATTTAACTTCTTATTTAGATAGGCCTTTTGTAAGTGGATTCGACATATTATCCTTTGACTTTACATAGTCAATAGTAATAATTCCACTAGAGAGAAGTTCTCTAGCGGAATTATGTCTCCATATTTTGTGATGAGATTTACCATGTACATCATGCTCCCTGCCTTACCTATTTCTTCTTGGCTATCACAGTTTGTACATACTGGTGCCACTGGTTTGGTCCAATAAGGAATATCTTCCAAGAAATTTTAGAGCCATTCTATTTCTTTACTGGCTTTATCTAGTGCGATAAATTCAGATTCCAATGTAGAGCGAGCAATACGTGTCTGTTTGGATGATTTCCAAGAGACTGCACCTCCACCGATAGTAAATACATATCCACTTGTGGATTTTACTTTATTCGATCTGGTGATCCAATTTTCCTTGCTATATCTTTCAAGTATCGTACGATATTTATTATAATCCAAAGCATAGTCTTGAGTATATTTAAGATACCCCAAAACTCTTTTTATTGCCATCTAATGAGGTTTTTTAGGACTACTCGCGTACCGACATAACTTACTAATAACGCATGCTATGTCTGGTCGTGTACAGTTTATTATATACATTATACATCCTAATACTCTTGGATACTCCAATTGTGAGTCACTTTCACCTTTATTCTTTTGAAGTGCAAAGATTATATCCAAAAGAGTCTTGGCAATACCAAATTCCATATACTTGAATTTGTCATGTACATTTTCAATAGAATGAGACTGTGACAATACCAACCCTTGTGGAGTTCTATGGATTCTTATTCCTAAGATCACATCTGCAACTCCAAGGTCTTTCATATTGAACTTGATCTCGAGTATTCATTTTGTTACATTTATGTCAAAAATGTCTCTACTGATGATCAACATATCATCCACATATAAACAAACAATGACATGGTGATTCAGGGTGTTTTTAATATAAACACATTTATCACATACTTTAATTTTGAATCTGTTTGCGAACATGGTTTGGTCAAACTTTGCATGCTATTGCTTAGGTGCTTGTTTTAGTCCATACAGGGACTTAATAAGTTTACACACATTATTCTCCTTTCCTTGAACCACAAAACCCTCAGGCTGTTCCATGTAAATTTCTTCCTTTAATTCTCCATTTAGAAATGCGGCTTTCACATCCATTTGATGGATTTCAAGACCATATACCGCCACCAAGGTAATTAACATTCGAATCAATGTTATCCTTGTTACTGGTGAGTATGTATCAAAGTAATCAAGACTATTTTTTTGTTTGAAGCCTTTTACTACAAGTCTTGCCTTGTATTTGTCAAGAGTACCATCCGTCTTCATTTTCCTTTTGAAGATCCATTTAGAACCTAAAGGTTTATTTCTTGGAAGAAGATCAACCAATTCCCACGTATGGTTTCTTAAGATTAAATCAACCTCATTGTTTACTACCTCTTTCAAAAAGGATGAGTCTGAAGATGCCATCACTTCCTTAAACGTTTGAGGCTCATTTTCTAAGAGAAATATTACAAAATCTGATCCAAACGAAGTAGATGTTCTTTGACGTGTACTTCATATTGGATTTTCTTCTTTATGTACATTCTCACTTATTTTATCTCGAGGTCTTTTAAACCCCCACCAGACTATTCATGTCTAGTTTTATACGGATAAATATTTTTAAAAAATTCAACATTATCTGATTCAATTACCATATTTTCATTAATTTCCGGATGTTCAGATTTATGAACCAAAAACCAACATGCTTTACTATTTTAGCATATCCTATGAATACACATTCCACTGTCTTAGGTCCTGTCTTAACCCTCTTAGGCATATGAACTTAGACCTTTGCTAGACACCCCCACACTTTGAAATATTTCAAGTTGGGTTTCCTTCTTTTCCATTTTTCATAAGTAATCGATTGTGTCTTACTATGGGGAACTCAATTGAGTATACGATTGGCTGTAAGGATAGCTTCCCCCCACAAGTTTTGTGGTAAATCAGAACTTATAAATAAGGCATTCATCATTTCCTTCATCGTTCGGATTTTACTTTCCGCAATTCCATTATATTAGGGTGAATACAGGGCCGTAGTTTGATGGAAAATTCCATTCTCTACATATATTTTCTCAAAGGGAGATTCATATTCTTCGCCCCTATCACTTCTTATCATTTTTATCCTTTTCTCTAACTGATTTTCAATTTTAGTTTTGTATTGCCTAAATACATCTATTGCTTCATCCTTACTATTTAGCAAGTAGATAAAATAGTATCTAGTGCAATCATCAATAAAAGTTATGAAATACTTTTTTCCCACTACGAGATAGTGCGGCCTTCATATCACAAATGTCAATGTGTATTAAGTCTAAGGGATTGGAATTCCTTTCAACGTACTTATGAGGATTCTTTTCATACTTTGATTCTACACACGTTTGACACTTTGATTTATTGCACTCAAAGTTTGGCAAAACTTCTAAGTTAATCAGTTTTTTAAATATTTTGTAATTAATATGGCCTAAACGTTCATGCCAAAATTATAAGACTCAAGCAAGTAAGAAGAATTTCAACTTTTATTAATTTCTGCATTCATTACATTCATTTTGAATAGGCCCTCATTGAGGTAACCTTTTCCTACATATACTTCTCCTTTACTAAGTACAATTTTTTCAGAAACAAAAACACATTTGAATCGGTTCTTGTCTAGAAGTGAAACTAAAATCAAGTACTTCCTTAACTCCAGAACATACAAGATATTGTTAACTGTCAACACTTTGTCGGAAGTCATCTTCAAGCATACCTTTTCCAGTTCCTTCTACTTTTGCAGCAGTGGAGTTAGCCATGTAGATCATTTCTTCTACTTGAGCCGGAGTGAATGCCGAAAAAAACTCTTTGTTGGAACAAATGTGGCGGGTGGCACCAGAATCCATCCACCATTCACGCGGATTCCCCACCAAGTTACATTCTGAAAACATAACACACAGATCATCACAATCTTTGTTGGACCCAATCATATTTGCTTGATCTTTTTTCTTGCCTTTGTTAGGGGAACAACAATACGTGGACTTGTGGCCAATCTTTCCACAGTCGAAGCATTTTCCCTTGAATTTCTTCTTGGGTTGATTGCTTCCTTGTTCAACTTTCTTCATTTTTTTTAGAATTATTTTGGTCATCTTCTACAATATGTTCTCCATTAATTATAGAATTCCCTTTTTACCTTCTCTCAACAGCCTTATTATACTCTTCAATACGCAGTTGGAAAATAAGATCTTCAACAGTCATCTCCTTGTGTTTGTGCTTCAAGTACTTTTTGAAGTCCTTCCACATAGGTGGTAGCTTCTTAATTATCGTTGCTACTTGAAATGCATCATTCACTATCAAACCTACAATACAGTTTATGTGAGTACTAAGAACATTTTCAATTTGTTCAACTAACGTATTTTTCAAAGATATACCTTCCTCTAGGAGATCATGGATGATTACTTGCAATTCCTGTACTTGAGAGGCATCCGACTTGCTATCTATCATTTTAAAGTCCAGGAACCTTGCAATAAAGAATTTCTTAATTCCCACATCCTCTGTCTAGTATTTTCTTTCTAGTGCCCCCCACAATTCCTTCTATGTCTTAGTTCCACTGTAAACATTATAAAGATTACCTTGGAGACCACTCAAGATATAATTCCTACAAAGGAAGCCTGAGTGTTTCCAAGCCTCTACAATTGTGAAACACTCTTTGTCCGAGGTACCATCGGGCACCACAGGAGCATCCTCACTAGTGAACCTTTGAAGGTATAGAGTGGTGAGGTAAAATAATATATTTTCCTTCCATCACTTTAAGTCAATGTCTACAAATTTTTCGGGCTTCTCCGTAGGTGCCATAGGTTGCTGAGCAATTGCTCGACTTGTTTAGGGAATGCTAGTTTCCTCCATAGTCGTTGCCTTATCTTGCATTTGACTTTCATTAGTCATTTTCCTGTCACCACAAGACAATACTTTTAGTATAAGAAATACTTATTAACAATTGCAACAACTTTAAATACCTCTTGTTTCTAGTTAACAATGAAGATTTTATGACTTTCAATCATCAACCGAGTGATTTTCAACTTGTGATAAAGATTTTATGTCTCCAAATCACTAGTTAAATTCAAACAGAGTAGAAAACTTAAAGCTTTAATCTCCAAAAACAAGCAATACAGATTCTGAGGTTATTCCTTAATATTGTTATTTATATTGTTAGGGGTACACGAATTTGTATATATATGCAACACCAAATTCAACATAAGTTCATGTATAAACAAGAACACCTATTAAGTTTTTTAACTCTTTCAACACAAGATTACTTAATAATCTATCCAAGAAGTATGTTAATTTAAGAAATAAGATGAAACAGAATTTGTAAGGCCAAGTCCCATAAATTCACGGAGTGTCCTAAAGGAATAATTCCCCTCACTGTACCTAAGTTTATGGAATCTTCCTCCCTGGATAAAATGGCCTTCAATTCGATCAATTGTGGTGCCTCATATTGTTAGATTCAACGAACTCACTCAATAACTTAATGATCCCACAAAATATTTGTTAAGAATAGAAGTGTTCTTACTATCCAAATTGATACTCATACCTAAGGAAAATCTCAGGTATTTATAGTCGTAAGTTTATCTGTTCAGAAAGAATGTATTGGTTTAGCAAAAAGGCATCTTTTCTGCAACAGTTGCATCCCTGCGTTGGGACTGTGCTGGAAATGCGCCTGGACTGTGGCCGTAGGTGACATTCTACATATTCCAGTGAACATCTGCATTTGAACTGCGTCTGTAGTTCTTGACTTACGCTGCATCTGCGGTCGCATGCAAAAATAGTGTGCCTTTTCTCAAAGGGTCACATCCCTCGGTGATGTGTGTTGCGTAAGCGCTGAAATTGCGCCCGCATTTGGAGAAAATTAATATTCAGATTTTTGGATTAAAATTTTACTTGTAAACAAGTTTCAAATAAATTTTGTCTAAAAATTAGATCTCATCGATCGATCCAAAGCAAAAGCCAAAGCCGAGCCGAGGAGCGACAATGATGACGACGCGAGGCATCACCTACTTCTTGCCTCACTATTCATGTATATTTAGTGTTTCTCATTATAAACACTTACAAGTTCTCTTCTTCCAACAATGTTGGAAAAAGAGTGAACTTTTCAATTTGGGAGTACACTTTCTAAATTGGTGTCTCCCTTCTCTCCACCATTTTTCCTCCACTTTCCATTCACATATACCTTGAACCCAATAGGGCCTTTAGTTACAGTTCAGTCTTACATTACATATTAGGGTTGAGTCATATATTGGAGTTAAGTCTTGGGTTTTGAGTCAAGGTCAAGACTTGGGTTCCTTTTGGGGTCAGGTCTTAAGGTTTGAAATAGGGTAATGCTTGAGTCTCATATCTTAATCGAGTCTCTGGTTTTGATAATTTTTTGAATCTTATATTTTGAGTCATTGTTATGTCTTAGTTCTTGAGATGTGGTTATGACTCAGGTCCTTAGAAGCTTTCAGGTATTAAGTCTCACATCTTTATTTGAGTTTGGCTTTTGGGTCTCATGTTGGGGTCGAGTATTAATTCATGCATTGGAGTTGGGTATTGAGTCTGAAGTTAGGGTAAATCCTCAGATCTCGAGTAAGGGTCAGGTTAGATCCCTAGTAAAAAGAACTAATGCATTTTTTTTTGATAGCTAGAAATTAGCTTAAACAATTTAGCCTAGAGTATATATTTTTAGGCTTTAGGAGATTAAACTGACTGAGAACCATTTCCCCCAAACCATATTTTATCAAATCCATATTTACCCATATTTATATGGTATATTGTGATCCTATCTATTTTTTCTCAATCCATCCAAATCTAATCCAATCCCATTATTTGCAACCCTTACTCTTACGTAAGGGGTAAGGTCTGCATACATTCTACCCCTAAACCCTACCATTTGGAATTGTACTTGAAATTATTATTATTGTTAAGACTTTAATTCTGCATAAAAAATGAGCCCTGATTTGCGTCTTTAGATTTTTGGAAGCATGAATAAATATTATTTTGCATCAAAGTGGAACTAACTTTCTATTTTTGATATTTTAAAAAACAATTGTTCGACAATTATAAGTCACAACTTATCTTTTAACTTTTTTTTATATGATACCTTTCATTTTGTATTGTCACCTAACTAAGAAAATATTATCATGTGTTAAACCTCCTCGACTACATAATTTAAAGATACTTTACATTAACAAAGAAAAGATCTAAACAAGACATGTAAGAAAGAGAAGGAACAAATTCATAAATTAACTCTCTATTTATTTAAGAACATAAAAATGTTCAATAAATAGTGTTCATGTCATAGGATCAAGTATAACAGATGACTATAGGGGTGGAAAATTGGTGGGTCAGTTCAAGTGGATATTGTTGGTTCAAAATCAAACCCGCCTAATGTTTAATCGAATAAAAATTTACTAGGTTAAGAACATCACTGGCTAACATTTTTCTCTCTTACTCCGTCTAACATCTTTCTCTCTCTCCGGTGAAGTAGATTCCAGAGTAAGAACATCGCCAGCGATAGGTAAGTACGATACCATCTTCTTCTCCCTTTGTCTCTCCCCCTCTTTCTCTCTCACCCTCCTTCCTTAAAGCTGATTCACTCTATCGCTGGACTGTGGGTTACTGTTTCCACTCTGGCAATGGGATATAATCAAAGCCAATTAAAAAATAATAATTAAAAAATAAAAAAAAAGACCAGATCTAACCCGACGACTTTTCGGCGACCTTCCGGCAATATTTCGGCGATGTTATTCCGGCGACCAATCTACCCCAATTTGTCAAATTTCAGCATAGGAAGCAGGAGCTGAATACTTAATCTACGTATCCCGGTGAATTCTAGCCTCAAAACTTTATTTTAACGCACTATATTGTATCACGCCTTTTTATATTGTCTCCACTGTTTAAATTTTATGTTGGTTATTTTGCTACGGGCTACCTTGTATTTCTAGGTTGTCTGGTTATCTTCACTGATTATTTCTAGCATCTGTTCTTGAAATTTTTGTTGCATTATGTGCTTTGCGTTTGCCTTTTATAGTTATTGCAGTTTTTAGCCTTCTCTATTCTTTTTGTGAGTGGTGGCTTGGGTGGCTAATGGTAGAGTAGGGTCCTGTCCTAGGGGGTTTGGGGTGGGTTAGGTTTGATATACGGAGTATGAGGTTTTAAGAGAGGGGATAAAAGATATGATAGGTTGAGGGTAGGGTCGTGGAATATACCGAACCTTCAGGGTAAGTCGATAGAACTAGTAAAGATTATTAGGAAGAGAAGAATCAATATTGCGTGTGTCCAGGAGACCAAGTGGGTAGGTTCCAAGGCTAGGGATGTTGATGGGTACAAGTTGTGGTACTCGGGTAGTGAGAGGCGTAAGAATGACGTAGGTATCTTAGTGGACGAAGAGCTTAGGGGGCAGGTAGTGGAGGTTAAAAGGGTTAGTGATAGGGTGATGTCTATCAAGTTAATTGTTGGGGGGTCTTCTGTGAACATCTGTAGTGTGTATGCACCACAGACGGGATTGGAAAAGGAGGAGAAAAAGAAATTTTGGGAGGTTTTGGATGAGGTGGTAAGAGGCGTACCTAGTTCAGAGATGATTTTCATAGGAGAGGATTTTAATGGGCACATCGGGTCTCTGCCGATGGGTTATGATGATGTGCATGGAGGTTTCGGGTTTAGGGATAGGAATGTTGAGGGAGCTGCTCTTTTAGATTTTG
The DNA here is from genome assembly GCA_030864215.1 of Capsicum pubescens. Classification (NCBI taxonomy): domain Eukaryota; kingdom Viridiplantae; phylum Streptophyta; class Magnoliopsida; order Solanales; family Solanaceae; genus Capsicum; species Capsicum pubescens. Next base: position 4,526,027 of record CM061539.1, read on the forward strand.
TGAGGGCCTTTGGGTTAGTGGTACTGAATTCCAGCTTTCCAAAGAAGAAGGAGCATCTGGTTTCTTTTTGTAGTAGGCTAGCCAACACTCAAATTGACTTTTTTCTACTTAGGAAGGGGGATAGAGCAATGGGTAAGGATTGTAAGGTTATCCTGAGTGGGAATCTTGTGACCCAGCATAGACTTCTAGTGATGAACTTGGGTATTAAGAAGGGCAAGAAGAGATGGGGGTGGGGAGGGCCGTCAAAGAGTTAGGTGGGGTGGACTGACTCCAGCTAGTGCCTTGGAGATAGGGGCGAAGTTGGAATGGATGGGTGTTTAAGAGAATAGCGGGGATGTGGATAGTATGTAGGATAAGGCTGCGGGATGCATCAAAGAATCTGCTAAAGAAGTGTTGGGCATCTCGAGGGGCTGGTCGGGCCGGTATCGAGGGGATTGGTGGTGGAATAAAGATGTTAAGAAGATGGTGGATACGAAGAAGGCAACTTATGTTAAGTTGGTGGAGAGTAGGGATGAAGAGGACAAACGGGTTAGTATGAAGGAGTATAAGTTAGCTAAGAAGCAGGCTAAGTTAGCATTTACAGCTTCTAAGGCAGCAGCTTTTGAGAGTTTGTATACGGGTTTAGAGAAGAAAGATGGGGAAAAAAGGTTGTTTAGGCTTGCCAAGGCTAGGGAGCTGAAGGGTCGGGATCTGGATCAGGTAAAGTGCATTAAGGGGGGAGATGGCAGAGTATTGGTGGAGGACGCCCTTATTAAGAAAAGATGGCAGTCATATTTTCATAAGCTCTTGAATGACGAGGGGGACAAAGGTGTTGTTCTAGGGGAGTTGGAGCATACCGGGGAGTGTCGCAATGTTGGCTATTGTCGGTGTTTTAAAGTAGAGAAAGTCGGCGAGGATATTTGCAAGACATGAAGGGATAGGGCGATGGGTCCCAATGAGATTTCGGTAGATTTTTGGAAGTTTTCTATCGTGGCTGGGTTAAGGTGGCTGACCAACCTGTTTAACAATATTTTCAAGTCCGCGAAGATGCCTGAGGTATGGAGATGGAGCATGATGATTCCTTTATATAAGAACAAGGGTGACATTCAGAGTTGCAGCAACTGTCGGGGTATTAAGTTGTTGAGTCACATGATGAAGATTTGGGAGAGGGTGGTGGAGCGGAGGTTGAGAAATATTATGTCTATTTTGTAGAATCAATTTGGATTTATGCCTGGTCGCTCGACGAATGAGGAAATTTACCTTGTGCGAAGACTGGTAGAGCAGTATAGAGAGAGGAAGAGAGATCTTCACATGGTGTTTATTGACTTAGAAAAGGCGTATGACAAGGTCCCTAGGGATGTTCTTTGGAGATGCTTGGAGGAGAGGGGGTTCCTGTGGCATACATTAGAGTGATTAATGATATGTATGACGGGGAGAAAACTCGAGTAAGGACGGTGGGAAGAGATTCTGAGCACTTTCAGGTCTTGACAGGGTTACATCAGGGATTGGCTCTTAGTCCGTTCTTATTTGCCGTGGTGATGGATGTGTTGATGCGGAGTTTACAAGGCGAGGTTCCTTGGTTTATGCTTTTTGCGGATGATGTAGTTTTGATTGTTGAGTCGCGGCAAGGTGTTAATAATAAGCCGGAGGTTTGGAGACAAACTCTGGAGTCTAAAGGTTTCAGATTAAGTAGGACCAAGACGGAGTATTTGGAGTGCAAGTTTAGTGACTCGAGGCAAGAGGAGGAGGTGGTGGAGAAGTTGGACTCTCAGGAAGTTTGCAAGAGGGATTGTTTTAAGTATCTTGGGTCTACATTCCAGGGAAATAAACAGATAGATGAGGATGTCTCGCACCGTGTTGGAGCAGGTTGGATGAAATGGAGGCTCGCTTCGGGGATTTTATGTGATAAGAAGGTGCCTCCCAAGCTTAAAGGCAAATTCTTTAGAGTTGTAGTCCAGCTGACTATATTGTAAGGAGCGGAGTGTTGTCCAGTTAAGACTTCCCATATCCAAAAGTTGAATGTGGAAGAAATAAGGATGTTGCATTGGATGTGTGGTCTTACAAGGGCTAACAGGGTTAGGAATGAGATTATTCGGAGAAGGTGGGAGTGGTATCGGTGGAGGAAAAAATGCGAGAAGTGAGGTTGAGATGGTTTGGTCCTATGATGAGGAGGGGCATGGATGCCCCAGTTCATAGGTGTGAGAGACTAGCGTTAGATGGTTTCAAGCGGGGTAGGGGTAGACTGAAGAAATACAGGAGAGAAGTGATTAGACGTGACATAGACCAGTTACGTCTCACTGAGGACATGACCCAGGATAGGAAGGTTTGGAGGAAAAACACTAGGATAGAGGGATAAGGTGGGTGGATGAATCGTAGTCCGTAGTTAGGAGGGTTTTGGTGTCTTTTGTTTGGTATTGTACATTACTTTTATGGATGTTGTATCTATGTTAGTTTTTTCATACTTCATGCTTTGAATATTTTTGTATATTGTCCTGTGTCTTGAGCCGCGGGTCTATCAGAAACAACCTCTCTACTTCTTTAGAGGTAGTGGTATGGACTACGTACATTCTACCCTCCCCAGACCCCACTAGGTGGGAATATACTGGGTTTATTGTTGTTGTTATTGTTAAGAAATCTTAAACAAGTCATAACCCCTCTTTTCTAACTTCTCATATTTATTAACAATGAGAAAACTCATTAGTGTTACGTGTTTATGAAATTGGGAGTATTTGATAGAGTTCACCCATTTTTATAACTCACTAATTTATATATGTTATTGTGATTTTAATCCAACCAATAAAATTAACTATGCCATTTAAGCATTAAAAAAATTCATTGCTAAATTAGATATGTTGAGATTTCGTAAATGGTGGTATTAAAATTACCCTAGTCAACAATGTTTTGGCCTACTACATTGACCACTAGGCCAATAAGGTGGCTTAATCATACCACTATACCACAGAGAAATAGTCAAATATTAAAGGTTAGAAAGAGAACTAATCAAAGTAACGTAACACATTTTTTATGCAAGAACACAGGCTAGTTTATTTTAACCATGAAAATCAGAAATTCATAAGCATTTAGATAAACTATAAAATTTTGTACAGACAAAAAAACTAAAGGATTCAAGTCACTATAGATAATTCAGTATCCATTGACAGTAGAGCAGGGTCATTCACATTTTAGATTACATGTACCATTAGTAACATATAGCTATCGTTGTGTCACTAAGCTTTTGGATAATCAATAAACATGATTTTTAGCTGCAACAAGATCAAGTAAAAGGTTTATTGTTAATAATTAATAATTTGAACAATATGAATGAGAAATTGTGTCATGTAATAATCTTTCTTTTGTGAATTATTAATTATTAATTAGTATCTTGTAATAAATTAAGCAATAGTAGACAACAATTTCTCATTCATGTGGTTCAAATATTAATTATTTATAATAAAATTTCTACTTGATCTTGATGTAGCTAAAATCATGTTTGTTGCTAATCCAAATTTTTAGTTGCATAACAAAAGATATCAGTTAATAATGCTAGAGGTCCTCTCAAATGTGAATGAACCTTATCTACTTTCCCTGGATACTAACTTAATTATAATGACTTGAATACTTTTGGTTAATTTTTTTGCATGACTATAAATTTTATCTGAATTCTTATGAATTTCTAATTTTTAGGGTAATAGTAAACTAACATGCCTTCTTGCATAAAAATTAAGTTATGCTTCTCTTCCTCCCTTTTAGTTTTTGACATTTCTCTAGTCTATAGTGTTATGATCGAGCCACCTTATTGGACTTGTGGTCAATGTGGTAGGTACAAATTGTTATTGACTAGGGTAATTTTGATTCCATCATTATGCAATCTCAAAACAATAAAATTATCACAATTGTTTTTTTTGCAATGCTTTGATGGCATTGTTAATCTTATTTGTTGGATTAAAATTGAATTAACATAGATAAATCACTAAATTATAGATGTGACAACACTCTGATAAATAATCCTATCTTCATTAACACAAAACATTAATGAGTTTACCTATTGTTCATATATATGAGGTGTTTAAAAAGGCTGGGTTATGACATATTTACCTATCTTGGCCCAACTCATTTTTATCTAATTAATCTTTTGGCAGTTTGGATCTTGACCCAATAATATCAACCTGAATTTAATCCAACCCACCTATTCTCAACCCCTACAGTCATATGTAATTCTTAATCATATGACATGATTAATTTTTGTGGTACATTATTAAGTTTTTAAAGAAATATAGAATTAATGCATTTATTCCTTGCCTTTCTTACATTTCTTGAAAGTTTCAATTCTTAGTGAACGTAAAGAGTTAGTATCTTTAACATTATGTAGTCTAAGAGGTTTCGCAGATGACAATATTTTGATACTCAGGTGATCACACATATTGAAAGTAATTATATTATGTCAAGTTAAAAGACAAGTTGTAACTGATAGCTTCAGTCAAACTTTTGCTTTTTTGACCGTATCAAAGTCAAAAGTGATTTTCACCCTTATATAGAAATAATGTTCCTTATTTCATAAGATAATTAGAAGACACAAATATGAGTTCGTATTTTATAATCATAAATAACATCATACCATGTATGACCTCCCAAAGTATGGGATAGGTGTAGATAGTATGCAAAACTTACCCCAACCAGAGAGTAAGATGGAAAATAAGTGGATCATATTTGGATGGATTTACTATGAATTGAGTAAAAATGGTTTGAATTACAATCCATAATATAAAATTTGGGTAACTATGTTTTTGGTAAAATATGATTTGGGTAAAATGGTTATAACCAACTTAAATATCCTAAACCCAAATAATATTAAATCTAGGCTAAATTGTTTAATCTAATTTCTAGCCATAATATAGAGAATGAATTAACTCTTTTTATCCAGGGTCTGACTCAACACCAATTCTCAATTTGAGTCCTGACCCTAGCTTGGGACACAAGACATGACCACAACACATGACTCAAGACCCAACCCCGACTCGCGACTTGACACCTAATCATGACTCAAGAGCTGAGACCCATCCCAATATCTAACTCGAGACCCAATAATGTCTCGGGACTATAGAGTTGACCATGACTCAAGATCTAATATCCAAAAGCATCTTAGAACTCAAGATGATTAATGACTCAAGATGTGTGATCGTAACTTGACTAAATACCTGAGACCTAACCCTATCATAGGACTTACGACCTAGGACTTGACCATTATATTCTACCCTAATTATAGACCAAAATTAAATAGAGATTTGAGAGTCTAACCCATATTTTAACAACCGACCGACCCCCAACTTGAGATAAAATCTAGAGACAAGGTTGAGAATTGAGTTTATGTCATGGTCGAGTCCCACATTGGGGTGGTGTTTTGGTTTTGAGTTAGGGTCGAGTATTGGGCCCCCATTTAGTGTAAATAATTAAGTCTCAAAATGGGATCGTACTCGAGTATCGAGTCTTAATCGAGTCTGCAACTTTTATGTTTTGTTATATCTTATATCTCAAGTTGTGGATAGGTCTTGGGTCTCATGATATTGTTTGGACTCGGGTCCTAAGATGGTGTTCGGTCTTAGGTCTCACATCTAGAGTCGAGGTTGGATTTTAGTCTTATGTAGGGAATGAATCTTGTGCCTTCCATTGGGACTGGATCTTGTGTCCCACGTTAGGGTAAAATCTTAGATTTTGAGTTAGGGTCAGGTTGAATACCAAGCAGAAAGAGCTAATGCATTTTTCTAGTTTGATAGATAGAAATTAGCTTAAATAATTTAGCCTAGAGAATATGTTTTTACTTTTTATGAGATTAATATGGGTGTGAACCATTTTACCAAAATCATATTCACCCTTATGTTATATGGTGGATTGTAATCCAATCCATTTTTTCTCAATCTATCCAAATCTGATAAAATTCGATCATTTTCCACCCTTACTCTCAGGTAGGGATAAGGTTTGCACGTTGTTGTAATTATTCAAGGCTTCTCCTAATATGTCACACGATTCTTCGGACTATAAGTGGCCCCAAATATAAACCATGATATCTACTCAGCACTGAACCATGAATAACATACTTAAAACATGAGCGGAATCTGGCATTAATAGTCTAAATTTAAAAGAAGTAAATAATCTCAACCAAACACTATGAACTAAATATAATCTGAATCTCATGAAAGACTGATGGTAATAGAAATCAAATTATTAGTCTTGACAAACCTCTAATTCTACTAAAGAGGCATTGGACAGACTCCATCTAACCAAAACTTAAAAATGAAATCATAAAGTATGAACGAAAAGTATCTGAATATCTAAAAGTAAATATAGAGTTGACCCTCAAACCATAAGGACTCACCAACTGAAAGGATGTAGGAGGTGGTGATCATGGCTAAGCATACTACTGAGGAGGAAAAGTAGATCGTTCATTATGAAACAATATACTTACACAAACATATATATGGTTAATACTTTTAGAATTTACTGAGTATATTAGGTGAATGCAATAAGTAAAAACTGATATAAATCATAAGTTAAAAAATGCATTTTAATTGTATATAGACTCACCATAATCATGAATAAAATTTAATGCTAAATTATCATAAACATAAGTCATAAAGCAACATCAAATAAATTTTATGAGTCATTACATTACACTTAGTTTCTGAAATTATCTTTTCTTTTGGAGATTCTTACAACCTGCATAAATCATGTGAGCAATAAGGAGTCCAATGTATGACCCATGTTCAGTAGTGATGTCCCATACCTTGTCATTGGTATAGAACATGAATTGGAGTGATCACTAAACTAAGCACAGTTAGATAAGGGAGATACTCCCTAGCGAGCCCTTTTAACCACGTTGGCACACATTAAGCATATGGGTTTATAAATTTGAAAACCAATCATGCTTATGTACTAAATCATTCTCATGAATAACTTTTTGAATTTCATATCATGTCGGAGACCATAATATAAAAACTGAAATCATCATCTTACTATAATAGTTTATAATCTGAAATAGTAAGTTTGAACTTCTTATAAACAAATAGAATCATGCTAAAAAAATCACATACTTTTACTTGTAAACTGATTGAATCAGCAGAGAGTCATGTATATTTAACGACTCATGAAACTTTATATCAAAATATTAAATCTCATCTAATAACATAAAACATATGAGTAAAAACGTGAGTAAAAGTAAATTCTTATGCTAAAAAAACTTTAAATCATATGGAAATATCATTATTTCAAAAGCATGAAAAATGGGTATGAAACCTAGCCATCAAATCCCTAAAATTCATGTAAAATCTTAGCTTTTAGGCACAGGGATGAAAGATTATCCTTGTTCAAAACCCATGTATCTAATCTTTAATGAATTTCTTGATGGAAACCTGAATTGCAACCTTGGACGTTTGAATTTTGGAGAGGAAAACCTCCTTAAGTGTTCTTCAAAGCTTTAGGAGAAGAGGAACAGTGTATTTTTGAGTTGGGGAATGAGAAAGTACATTTAGTACTAGTTTTAGGATAAATTAGTATGTATGTCACCTAAATACTCTCAAAGAACTTAAGGAAAAACAAAATTTAGCATTGTTGCGACCTTAGGCACAACATACCCTTATCGTACCATGCCAAGGGTATGCCATACCTTTATCGCAAAAACCAGTAGGTGTGACAGACCTTTAATGTGAGGCCATTTTTTTACGCCAGATATTCCATGCCTTTATTGCACACCATAATCACAGACCCTAACTATTCTAGGTCAAAAAATACATTGAAACTCATTCAAGAATTTAGAAACACTTCCTAATGGTCCCGGTAACATCCCTATCATTAATCAACTAAAAAATAACCTTAAAACACATGAGAGTTTAAAAAATAAAATCTTCTAAATTTTAGGGTATAACATTATCTCCCCCTTATGACCATTCATCCTCGAATAAAGGCTGGGATGGAGAACAATCTATCTTATGGGTGTGTTCGGCTACTGTCTGAAGCATATCTCACTCTACAACTAAATTAACTTACCCCTAGAACAACAAACAATATAAATTACTGACTACCTATGAACCTTATAGGGAAAACTAATATTAATTAAGATACTGTAGAATAAATATGAAGGAAGGACTTCTTACCTCAAACTGACTCTATTCTAGAAGTAAATACCCAGGGATATAACTTTATCACGTCTGATTCATCTTTCCATATTGCTCCTAATGTCTCCCAAAAGTGTACTTCAAAAGAAGTATGAAACGGTCAGTGTTAAAATATAGAAACCCAATGAGGTTGGGGCTGATCCCATAAGGAATAAGCCAGACTATCTCTCAAACTTGTTGAAATCACTGGGTAGTGCAGAAAAGTAAATGGAGGATTTTCTGGAATAGTAAAAGTAACAAAATGTGGATGCTTTTGGTTGTAAATAATCTAAGATGAACACTAGTCTTGTTTCCCCCTAGCTTCTAACTCTATTGATTTATCATGCACTGTAAAACTATTCCAATATGTTACATGTAGAATCTGACAAGTTATGTATCACCAACTATCCAATTGACTCATTGGAAAGTCTCAGTCTCTACCTTGTGAGTCTCAAAGTGTCGCAGTACTAAACCTTGACTTGGATCCAAGATTAAATATTACCTTTTTAGTGTAAAGTTAATTAGATGAGATAGCAAAATTATAAGATAGGGGTAAATCTCAAAATACTGTCGTAATCTTCTTTTCCTAATCTCTACCTCTCTTTTGAATTAAGTAGTAAATATATGGGGTTTCTTAACGTTGGCCACTGCTAAGAAATCAATTAAACTGAAGAAAACTACAGTACATGCAAGAATGTTTATCTAGAATGACTTAGCACTTCCTTTACTTTGTTATTCCACCAAGGTTCCCACAACCCTAGCTAAGAGAATTAACTGCTCATAGTTGCAAGATAATTCATGGATATACAAAAGCATAGGAACAATCTCACAATAATAAAAGAAGAGAACCCAAAGTCTCAAATTAGTTATTCAACTAAAACCAAGAAAACAAGGATCCCAAGATAAAAAGTCAATCTTAGAAAAGTGTAACGGGTGAAATCTTTCCCCTAAAGGGCGCATATGAGCATAAACTAACTAAAAATGTCAAAATGGTATTTAAAGATTACATGAAAACCCAAGAAATTCAATCCAAAACTAATCGAGAAAGTTAAGTCGGTGGCCACCTATGGACCCACCTACGGGCCAAAGGTGGAACATACGACCCTTAGGTGGGGGCCATAGGTATCAAACCAAAGAAAAGATTCTTTAAATATTCTTATGAAACCTACAGTCTGTCACCTATGCCTAGTAGGTATCACCTATTCCAGTAGGTTCCAAGCAGTAGGCAGAAGATCCAAAATTTTAGTTTCTTATCTGAACTCCAGCCTTCTGAAACTTATGGTCTATAATTTACTCTGTGTTGGTGGAACCTAGTCAAAGTAGGTGTCATCTTAAGTGGTAAATTTTTAGCTTCCAAATCTATTTTCTTTCTGTTAGCTTCACGAACCTAGTTTTCTGCAAAATCACCTCAAGAACACATCAAATCTAGCAGAATATCCTTAAGTACATGCATATTTTCATAGTTTTAAGCTTCCAAAGTTCTATAAAACCCTAGTATGTCAGCAACCTCAACTTAGAATGTTTTTATATCCTCAAGAAAATAAACACAATAAAACAACACAATGATGCTTAACCAATAAAAACTTAAGACACCTATGGCAGTTAATCATCAATTTTAAGCTCAAGAACATTACCCCTCAAATTTTAACACTTCAAAATCAATTATGTGTATAAATCCAACACAATAATGTGATATATGGGAATAAAGATATGACATTACATTATCAACACACAATTATGCATATATATATATAAGTTACACTGCCCGAGTAAATATCCAGCTAGAAAGACAACCCATGTACCCTCACATCAAAGAAGTCCCAATCACTTATATGAAGGCTATACAAAGAAGTTCCAGAAGAGTAAATTATAGACCATATGGTTAAAAGTTCCAACATTGTGAACAGAATACCACCGTCTTGTCATTATTTTCTTTACTTTAGTTTTCACACAGTCAGATTAGGATTTCTATAGGAATTTACTCGGCTTGTAATTTAGGCTTGGCGGCTGGTATGGTACATATGGGAATTTAGTGACTATGCCTACTTGGAACTACACTTATTTTTGGGGTCCACTTATTAACAACTTTTCTTTTGTTCTGCCCTTATTTCTCTATTTTTATTCTTTTATTGCACATTCAGATTGGGTGTGGTTTCTTTTATTCTTTTTTTTCTTTTTTCAATTTTCTTTTCTTCTTTATTTTGTTTTTGTTTTTTTGGTTTTCTTCACCCAACCCTACATTCTTTTCTATTATTTACCTTTCTTCATACACACTTCTAATCATGCACCCCCATGATAGCCACCCTCAACTTAGGCGATTTTCCTGAATTGAGGTGCATAATGTCTAGGAAGGACCAGGGCCAAAAAGATTCATTGTAATAAAAATGGGAAGGTGAAAGGTGAAACAAGAAAATAGTGTATACAGGATTAAAATAGGGGTCAAGGGATAAGTATTCACATTTGGTGGGTCATTTAGGTTAAAAGTTGACTTATTTCAAGAAGACCTATGATCCTTTCATAACCAACTATCCTAAAACCTAGGCAAGACTAATCGGGTAAGTTTTGGATTCAACACATAAAGGGAACAATGTAGCATCACACACACACATGGCACAGGTTTACAACAAAAGCTACTACCTATCCAATTCATGCAACTGTTAGTTATGAGTATCATGTCCCTAATCCTAAGGACATAATGTGATTCACAATGGTCACTTATATATACAAATCACCCAATTAGAAACAAATTTTTTTAGGGTTATCATTTTTTTCTCAAAAATCAAAACAAAATACATCAACTACCTTAAATACTTATTTTTTGCCTAGTTACACAAAAAAGTACAACATAATACATCCTAAACATGCTGACTCTAATAGGAACAAGACTCCAAGGAAAAGAAGCACGACAACAAAAATCTAAGAGGACATCAAGACCAACAAGCATCCGCACCCCATCAAATAGACATGCATTGTTCCTAATGCATTGGGCCGCTATAAAATGAGAGAGTTAGCAACATTACTATAGAACCTTAGGTGCACAAATATGATGCCAATTGAAAGTATGTATGAATGTATAAATAAAAAAATACCTCGGGGTTGCCTTCCAAGCAGTGCCTGATTTACGTCAGGGCACGACGTGGTTCTATGCTGGTTACTCAGACTTCACCAAAAAGCCCATGGGTACCTTGATTACTCAAACTTCATCAAGGTATCCCAAGAGTTGGCCTCTAGTTTTTTCTTTCAACTTTGAACTTATGAATTTCACCCCTAATGGTTTTTCTGATTTCCTACTAATCTCAAGGGGCGGTGGTATAAAAATAAAGAAACCAAGCAATGGATCTAGCATGTTGTAATTCTTGGCCCTTAAGTGAGGAATGTAATTTTGTGGTTTTTTCACAACAAATTCTAGAATATAGATAATTTTTGCTCCTCCTTACACTCTTCTATGGGCTCGGATGTCTCGATTGATATCGTACTATCAAAATATAATATGGAAAATATCTTCGAATAAGGTCTAGTACGTCCGAACTCATGAATTGCATTATCGTTTACATCCTCACCTACTCTTGTGTGATATTCTCAATGGTGACAATATCTATAAAAGTGTGATGAAGTGTTAGATCTTTCAATTTTAGAACCTTAATTTGGCTTATAAGATTTTTTCAGCCTCACGCAACTCATAACTAAACTATTTGGTGTTACATGCATCAACCATTCTTTCAAGTCTACTTGTACATTTTTACTATCAAATCCAAACATATCAACCTTTTAAATAATATCGTGATCTTCTTTTGCCTTGTGTCTCAATGTTTATATATGATCTCATTGTTCTCCCACAAATATATCTACCACACTCTTGTAATAATGCACCATATCAAAAGGGAAAGAATCAATAATAAAGAGAAGTGTTCATCACTCTACACTTCCTCTTGAAAATTTTTCATATCAAGAAGAGTAGGAATAAACCAGCATATGCCCATCAAATAACAGAAAAGTAAAACCCGCAAACTCTCACAACTTCAATCAATAACACAGATATTATATTCCCTGACAATGGCACCAAAATTTTCATATCACCCAAAAGTGTAGTTCCAAAGAAGTATAAAATGGTCGATGTTAAAATATAGTAACTCAATTAGGTTGGGGTCGATCCTATAAGGAATAGGCCAGACTATCTATCAATCTAGTTGAAATAATCGGGTAGGATAGAAAAGTAAATGGGGGATTTGCTGGAATAGTAAAAATAAAAAGACGTGGATGCATTTTGTTGTAAATAATCTAAGGCAAACACTAGGCTTGTGTTTCCCCGGCTTCTATCTCGATAGATTTATCGTGCACTATCAAATTATACTAATACCTTGCATGCAAAATCTAACAAGTTATGTATCACCAACTTTCTTATGGACTCATTAGTAAATGTCACTTTTAACCTTGTCAGTCTCAGAGTGTCGCATTACTAACCTTTGCTCTAGATTCCTCATTAACTATTACCTTTTTAGTGTCAAGTTAATTAGATGAGATGGCAAAATTATATGATGGAGGTGATCTCAAATTACTGTTGTGATCTTTTTTTCCTAATCTCTACCTCACTTTTGAGGTAAGTAGTGAACTGAGGTGGGTTTTTAATGTTGTACACTTCTAAGAAATCAATTAAATTAAAGAATATCACAATATATAGAGAGATCTTTATATAGAATGACTTGGCACTTTTTCTACTTTGTTATTTTTCCAAGGTTCCCACAACCCTAGTTAAGGGAATTAGCTACTCATAGTTGTGAGATAATTCATGCAATTCATAAACGAAAGCATAGAAATAATCTCACAATAATGAAAGAAGAAAACCCAAAGTATCAAATCAATTATTCAACAAAAAAATAAAAAACACAAGAATCCCAAGATCGAAAAGCAATCTTGGAATAAAAAGATGTTTATAATGGTGTAAAATGTGAAATCTTGCCCCCCCAAAGGGCATATATGAGCATAAACTAAATAAAAATGTCAAAAGGGTATTTATAGGCTACATGGAATCCCTAGAAATTCAACCCAAAATGATCTGAGAAAGTTGAGTTGGCATCCACCTACGAACCCACCTATAACCCTTAGGTGTGGGGCCATAAGTATCAGGCAAAAAATATTTATATCTGAATCTTCTTCTGCAACCTACTTTCTACCGCCTACGCCTAGTAGGTGCTAGACCGTAGGTAGAAGGTCAAAAATTTTAGCTTCTTTTCTGAACATCAACCCTTTTGACACTTATGGTCTATCACTTACTCTAGGTAGGTTGCACCTACTTGAAGTAGGTGCCATCTTAAGTGGTCAATTTTTAGATTTTAAATTTGTTTTCTTCTGATTAGCTCTATGAACTTAGTTTCCTGCAAAATCATCTCAAGAACACATCAAATCTAAAAATATATCCTAAGTACATGCATATTTTTGTAGTTTTAAGAATTGAAAGTTTTATGAAACCATAGCGCATCAACTCCCTTATCTGAGTGATTCCTTCATATAAATTTCACTGAAGCCACTTACTTATTCCTTAACCCATGGACTTGGCGATTTAAAATTTCAACTAGGATCTACTTATAGGTTAAACTATACTTCACGCCTATATTTTTTTCACTACTCGATTTATAAGTCATAGTGGCACCTACTTTATCCCGCTAGTACGTAAGCCATGTCGTAGCTTGGTACTAGAAGTAATGGGCTAATTTTGTGGAAAAAGGGCATAAAAGCTAAAATTTCCAAGTAAAGACTTACAACAATAATTTAAGTAATGAGAGTGGTTTGAAAGATAGATAAAGATAATAATGACATCCCATGACCTAGTAGTGTCAATACAAGAGACATCAGCCAGAAAGTAACATAAGTACTATAACAATCAAATACAGATTAGTCTCGAATAATGAAAGACTATATACAAATAAAATGAGAAAAGGAAAACTCTATATTCAAGAGATCACCCTGCCTATGAACTCTAAAAAAACATGAACGTTATGTCAACAACGTCCACTAGTACTCTGATCTGCACAAAAAAGGTACATAAGTGTCGTATGAATACAAAAGACATGGATACTCAATAGGCATCTTCGGCCGACTGAGTTAAATCATAATATAAGTACAATAATATGTAAGATAAGTGTCATGACCTAAACAAAGGCCTGGACATAAAGGATATCTAAAGTCCACTGAGGACCGAAGACCACCCACTTTACCTAGTCAAACAAAACACACTACAACTAGCAGTGGATGACTTCTAAACATATAAAAAGTTAACACTGACTAAACATAGAACAAGATATGTAACTCAACTTACTCAGAATAAGAATCTTAACAACCATCCCAATCCATAGTAATCCGCAAAAGCCTCTAATAATCCAATGATAACATAAGTCGGGACAAGCCTCCGACGACAGCCTAAAAAGAATCCAATAGAAGTAGTCTAATATATAAATAAAACAAGACTTAAAATGATATCCCTTAAGGAGAATGGAAGTTCACCATGTCAAACTGACTGCTGACAACCTATAAATCCTCTCACTATGCATGAAAAGTAGAAGTGTCTCCACTCTCTGCATCATATGGGATACAATGACCAGAGACGATATCCAAGGTAAGTGCTAGCATGTAACTCAAGGATATGGGGATAAAATGATGCCATGAGAAATTAATACAAAAATCATTCCAAAACCATATGTACACAATCATATGCATATATATATAACATACTGGGATAGGGAACAAGTGTTTAGTATGAAGTTTAAAAAATTATCCTGGACTGTGTCGCTCAAATTTTATAAAAACACCCACGGTTATATGGGTCCGGCTCCCCTTATTAAAGGGGCCCTAGTGTATGTTAGCCGCATGAACCAAAGATATCTAAGGAAGACCAGGGAATGCCCTGGCCCCACATCAAACTAGTATACATATATATATAGTGTGACATAAGCACATGGTCATCAAGAACAACCCTTATGCAAGTAAACGAGAATTTTTAGTACCTGTCCATCCGGGACCTCCACTTTCATGGCCTAGATACACAACCCCCTTTAAGCACAATTAAAACAAGTTTCACACAACCCATCAATTTAGCCAAGGAATAATCTATTAAGGAACACCACAGGTATCGTCATACTATTACACTTGCAAGCTATAACTATGTCATACCAATTCCATCAATCTAGGGGAATGCCACGACCCTTTGTTCATTGAATAAAGTGTGGGAATGCTTTGACCCATTTTAGTTTATTAAATCAAGTTGGGGAATGCCTCAACCCTTTTTGGTTTATCAAATAAACTCATGGGAATGCCTCAACCCTCAAACTTCAAATTTAAAATAAAAAAATAGACAACAAGGCCTTCGAAACTGTTTTCATCAACTTAACCTTTTATTAAATACAATAGATTAGGTAAGTAAGTGTAACCATGTAAACAATCATATTTCAAAGCCAATTATACAAGTGGGTTGAGGGAACACAATTTCCAAAATGAAGTTCCAAACCAGAATCATCAATTTGCGGGAATGTCTTGACCCCTTTTCCAATTCCCATACCCATGCACCCAATTAGTTCAAAAACCATTCATAAAGGATAAACAATGCATGCAAAATCATGGAAATCCAAGTCAAGTAACATTCATTCCAAAACTCTCATCCCATATCAAAACCCACAGTTGATTTCACATGAACAACCATTTAACACATGCTTTAAGTAAAATAAGTTAAGGGGGTAGGGTCATTCCTAAAAGTATCATAATTATATAGATCAATCACCCCTTGGAGCTCTAGATGTCAAACCCCTGGAAACCCCAACTCGCTCTTGCTCTGAGAGTTTCAGAGAGTAAAAAAGTGTATTTAATTTTATAAAGGATGAAAATAAAGTCACCAGGGTGTTTTATGGTCATGGGACACAATTGGTAAAGACGAAAAATGTCCGAAGTACCCCAACTAAACATAGGAAAAACTACAGCTAGTTGTTACGATTCACGTCACAACTCAGACGACTGACTTTGAGTTATTGCCTGGACTCGTAGTCTGGGTAGTGACATGGGCACCATTCAATTATTACCCTAAGAGTCTCACCCTATGAATTATATTCGGACCTTATGACTTATAGGGTTAAGTCGTAGTCAGAATAAAAAAATTTAGGCACTACACTGGTTTGGCTTTTGAAGGCACCCCACAACTCGTAAAGAGTCCATACGACTCACAACGTCCTAATAGAAACTCCTGCTGTAACACTGGTCACCTTACGATTTTGGTCCTACAACCCATAATTACACCTTACGAATCGTAAATTGAGTCATAATCTAGGAAATAAGTTCAAAGTCAAGAAATTTTCAGAGGCAAAAATCTGAAGTGTTACATTCTTCCCCCTGGGATCATTCTTCCCCAAAAGATGAGTCAAGGCATCCCTTAGAACTATTTTAAGACCAAAAAACAACCATAATTTCCTTTAACAAAGTCAGAAAACAAAGATGATAAGAGAAACACATACCTTAAGCACGATTATCCAACTAGGGGAATAAGAATGGATATTTGGACTTCATGACCTCTTCGGCTTCCTTATTAGCTTCTTCTACCATTTGATTCCTCCATAGAACCTTTATCAAAGCCATATCCTTAGCCCTCAAATGACGGACTTGCCTATCTAAAATCTCAATCGGAACCTCCTCATAAGATAAGCAATTCGAAATACCAATATTCTTTAAATGAAGAATCAAGAAAGGTTTGCTTATCCACTTTTTCAACATCAAAACATGGAAAACTGGAAGACTAGAACCCAAATTCGAAGGCAATTCTAACTCATAGGCAACATTACACACCCTCCTAAAAATTAAGTACGAGCCTACATAACGAGGACTGAGCTTTCCCTTCTTTCCAAACCTCATCATTCCCTTCCTAGGAGATACCTTCAAGAATACCTAATCACCAACCTAAAACTCCTACTCTATTTTCCTCACATTTGCATAGGACTTTTTGAAACTTTGAGAAGTATTAAGCCTATCTAGAATCACCTTCACCTTCTCCATGGCTTGGTAAACCAAGTCTAAACCGAAAAACCTAGTCTTACTAACCTCAAATCATCCAATAGGATATCTAAACCTCCTACCATAAAGATCATCAAAAAAGCCATCCCAATACTAGAATGATAACTATTATTATACCAAAATATAATGAGAGGCATATGATCCACCCAACTACTTCTAAAATCAATCACATAGGCCCTTAACATATCTTCCAATATCTGAATTGTCCTCTCCACATGTCTATTTGTCTGATGGTGGAAAGCGATGCTAAGGTCCACCTTAGTCCCCAAACCTCTCTGAAATAATCGCCAAAACAAATAAGAGAACTATATACCTCTTCCTAAAATAAAGAAAACTAGAGCACCATCCAGTTTAACTATCTCCTCAATAAACAACTTCCCATAATCCTCTCTAGTGTAAGTAGTCCTCATAGGCAAGAAGTGAGTTGACTTAGTCTTCCTATCCATAATGACACAAATCAAAATAATCTAATGGGGAGACCGTGGTAGACCAATAATGAAGTCCATGTTGATCACCTGCCACTTTAACATAGGTAGCTCAATCTCTTGAGATATGCGTCCAGGCCGTAAGTGCTAAACCTTCACTTGCTAACAAACCATGCACTTAGCAACAAATTGGATACATTTCACTTCATGTTTTTCCACCATAGAGCTCCTTTAATTCATGTTACATCTTTGTAGAACCAAGATGAACTGTACACCTTGACTCATGAGCCTCAGTCAAAAACCTTTCTTGCAGCCCATTAAAATCAGGAACACCTAACCTACCTTTGTACCTCCCTATACCATCACCACTAATCTCAAAAGCCATAATTTTGTGCTAGCCTACATCATTTGTAATTTGCATAAAGGTAGGATCCAAAACCTAGTTCTGCTTCACCTCTGCACCTAGGGATTACTTCACTATCTCTTGTAAAACCACACCTCCATCCTTAGAATCCATAACAAGACTCAAATATTAGATAACGGATGAATATCCTTCACAAATCCTCACTTCTCCTCATCCACATGAGACAAGTTACCCATGGACAACCTGCTAAGAGCATCAACATCCTCATTAGCTTTACCTAGATGGTAATGAAGACTCATGTTAGAGTCCTTGAGAAACTCCAACCATCTCCTTTTCCTGAGATTAAAATCCTTTTAGGTGAACACTTTATGCAAGCTTTTATGGTCCAAATAGATATTAACATACAATTAATACAAGTAATGGCGCCAAATCTTTAGAGCAAAAATTAAAACTAATAATTCAAAGTTATAAGTTGGATAATTCCTTTCATGAACTTTCAATTCCCTAAAAGCATAAGCCACTACCTTACCATGTTGCATTAACACACAACCCAGTCGCATAAGGGACACATCAGAATAAACAACAAAACCATCAGTACCCTTGGGCAAGATCAAAACTATCACAGATATCAACTTATCCATCAACATCTTAAAACTACCATCGTAAGCATCAGACCACAGAATATTTACCTTTTTCTGAGTCAACTTAGTCAACAGAGTAATAATAGAAAAGAAGTTCTCTACAAACCACCTATAATACTTGTCAAAATCTAAGAAGCTCTGAATGTCGATTGGAGTTGTGGGTTGAGGCCTCTTGTTAACCGCATCAACCTTCTATGGATCTACCTTGAGCCCCTTACTACAAACAACATGACCTAAATAGGTCACAACATTCAACCAAAGCTCACACTACAAAAACTTGGCATACAATCGTTGATCCTTAATAGTCTGCAACACTACTCGAAGGTGATTTGTATGATCCTCCTCAATCTTAGAATATATCAAGATATAATCAATAAACACGATCATGAAAAAATCTAAGAATGTCTAAATACTAGATTCATGGAGTCCATAAATGCAACCAGAGCATTAGTCAACCTAAATGACATTACCAAAAACTTATAATGATAATATCGAGTTTGATAAGAAGTCTTAGGTAGATCCGTCTCCCTAATATTCCACTGATGATAATCTAACAAAAGATCAAACTTAGAAAATCATCTAGCAACCTGGATCTGGTCAAAGAGTTCACCAATCCTAGGAAAATGGAACTTATTCTTCATAATCACCTTATTTAACTGTCAATAATCTATACACATATAATGGGAACCATCATTCTTACACATAAAAATCATAAGAGCACTTTATGGGGACACACTAGGATGGATGAAACCCTTATCAAGAAAATCCTCTAACTACTTCTTATGTTCTTTCAAATTAATTGGAGCCATTCTATATGGAGGGACAGAGATAGGATGGGTATCTTGTAGAAGATCAGTCCCAATATTGTTTTCCCTATCGGGAGAAATACTAGGAAGAGCATCATGAAACACTTTAGGAAATTTGCTAACTAGCGAAATAGATTGCAAAAAGGGAACCTTAGAACTAGAGTCTTTAATCCAAATTAGATAATATAGACACCCCTTGGAAATCAGCTTTCAGGATCTAAGATAAGAAATAAACCTTACCTTAGGTACGAGGGAACTTTCTTCCCACTTAATTACCAATTCATTCGAGAATTGGAAACTGATCTTACGGGTCCGATAATCTAGGGAAGCATAGCATATGTGAAGCCAGTTCATCCTTAATATCACATCAAAATCTAACATATCTAGTTCAATCAGATCCATCAATGTCACCCTACCATAGATGGATACCACATAATCCCTATAGACCCTTCTAGCCGCAACAGAATAACCCATTGGGGTTAGACATACAGAAAAGAGATTGAAAATGCACTTGGTGCCAAAACTAAAATAAAAATCCACATAAGGGGTCACATATGAAAGGGTGTACCCCAAATCAAGAAGATAATATACATCACAAGAGAAAAGTTGTAGCATACTAGTGACAACATTAGGAGATGCCACAGATTCCTGACGAGTGGCAAGAGCATAAAAATTATTCTGATAAGTGTCGATACTAGAAGTAGCACCCTTTAGCGCAAGAGTAGAAGAAGTAGAAAAATAGAAACTGGAACTAGAACCTTATTAGATCCATTAGCAACATTACCTAAAGGAAAGTTCCTCTGAATATGATTCGGGCTGGACATATCTAAAATATTTATTCCTTCCCTCATCACAAAAACCATGGTGTGACTACCCATAAAATATGCAAGGAGGATATAATAGAGCTGACTGAGCCCTACTGGCTTGACATAGAGCACCTTATGCCTTAAAACTATTGTCAGTATGAAAGCGATGATTACAAAAATATTTAAGATATGGAGAACTAACCGTAGAATATGAACCATAGCTTCGCCAATTATTCCTTTTGATCCATTATCTACCATATCAATGAATGTTCTTCTAGGCTTTACCCTCTCTGAATATCTGACCTTCTTACTCTATTTTCCCCCTATTTTGGCTTGCTTTTTCTTCTTATCCTCGACTCACACTATATACACAAGCAGCCTCATGTCATTATTCCCATCTCATCCACAAAAACTTGAGTATCATTCTCTACCTTAAAGCCTATAAAGGTTGGAGAATTCAACCACATGAACTGGCCAACTCTAGTAACCTCAATAGACAGAGTAACAAAACAAACATGGTTAGGATGACAAGACTATAAAGTCACCAATTGAGTCAGCACATATATATATCAATGAAATTCAGTATTAGAACTATCTTCTTAGGGTAGTGAAACATCATCATCCCAAAAAGAATAAGGAGGACTGGTAGGGGTTGGTAGAACTCCAATAGAGAGAGTAAAATCAGTAGCTGGGATGCTAGACTGGGTCTGTACTCCATAAGTAGGACGAGTTCCATCCATATTGTCCTTAGATGGGATAAAAGAGTTTCCAAGAGCATCAGATCTTTGGGGAGGCATGATCTGAATGCAAGCAAATAGTATTAGAGGAAACTTTAAGACCTGAGGTTCTATAGCATAAAAAATAGATCAGAAAAAAAAATATTCCTAAATTCCTTATAGCCTCTCCCTTATAAGTGACACACTACACATCCATAAAAATGATTCTACTTGATATGGCTTTATGGACACCCAATGACCATGAACCTACTCTCTGCTACAAAACTTGTCATAATTTGAACCAGGGCCTGGATGTGATGAGTATCTCAAGTCCACTAAGGACCAGAGACCACCCCTTTGCCTAGTCAAACAGGGCACACTACAACTAACAACAGATGAATTCTTAACATATAACAAGATACAATTGAGTTTTAAACATATAAATAGATAGGTAATTCAACTAACTTAGAAAAGAATCAAAGAATCTCAACAACAATACCAATCCACATTAATAAACAAAAGCCTCTAATAATCCAATGACAACCTAAGCAGGAACATGCCCCTGAAAATAGCCCAAAAAGAATCCAATGGAAATAGTCTAAGACATAAATGAAATAAGTCTTTAAAATAATAGCCCTTCCGAAGAATAGAAGCTCACCACTTTAAAGTTGATTGCTGGAAACCCAGAAATCCTATCACAGTGCATGAAAAGTAGAAGTGTCTCCGTTCTCTACATTGCATAGAAATACAACATTCGGATACGGTTTGTAACTCAATGATAAGGGATAAAATAATACCATGAGAAATCAATCCAAAAATCATTCAAAATCTTTATGAACATAATTATATACATAGATATAATATTTTGGGATTGGGATCAAGGTTTACAATGATGTTTAAATCATTAGCCTAGACTGTGTAGCTCAATTGACATAAAAACACCTACGGGCTATATGGGTCCAGCCCCCCCTGCTTAAAGGGACCTAGTGCGTATTACCCGCATGAACTAGAAATATCCAATGAAGACCAGGGAATGTGTCACAACTCGAGGCTATACTCTAGTTGTAACACAATGCTTAAGGACATAAGTGACTCTAAGCTAACCCATGATCTTGTACGTGCTGTAAGCACTGAATAAAATAATAATGAAACATTATGTGTGGGAGATAAATTGATAAATCCTTGTTAAAATGGAATACTAAAATAAATACCATCCTGTCTGAATAACTGATAAAAATTGAAAAATAGACTAACTGTCTGAAAACCACTAAAATATAAGGAGTTGATAAGATAACCCCAAACTAACTCTGAATATCTGAGATAAAGTAAGATACTTGAAGTAACTAAAAATATCTTGTCCTCAATAGATGACTCACTACTACTGTTTTTAAGAGGCACTGGGCTGACTAAGGGTAATCAGGGAATTAAGCATCGAAACCTATGTTATAAGACAACATAGCGCAAAAGAGAGTTTACGATCAGTACTTTGAATGTACTGGTTCATAAGGTAAGGACTAAATAAAATACATGTAGAAAGTAAACATGGATTCATAAACATATAAAAAGAATACATGACCAAGTAAAATATAAGCTGAGATAATCTATCAAACTGAACAACTGAATATAGATAAACTATGCACTTAGTCAAGAAAACATAATCTTATATGGTCTGAATACTTAACAGAGAGTGTGAGAGCTAAGTATTACTGATATGCCCTAATCTGAGCTATCGGGGTCCGACCTGTAACCCCAGCTAGAAGGGAGTTAGTGCCTTGTGAGGGGTACTAACCTATGACTGATGATGTGTATCCATAATGCAGAGGCTGGGGGTGTTATGACTCTACTGATGGGAGCCTTCTCATAATCTATAGTGTCTTTGTAGGTCTGGAACTAAGGGAATGATACTAACGACTCATGTCTAACTTATGAGGGAGCTTCTATCTCTGCGTTCACTCAGTGCTAAGTGTTGCTCCTAAATTTACAAAAAAGGTATTATTATTGGTTTAACATGTATAATACTACACTGATAAGTGCTCAACATGAACATGATGATCTAAATATGGTAATAAAACCATGGTCTGACTAACTTGTTACTTGAAAACAAAATTATCTAAAAACCCATAGATATTGGGTGTTCATAACCCTCCAGCACTGAGTGATACTTAAATACAATAACATTATTTAAAACACTATAAGGAAATTCAGGATTGAAAGACCCAACACATAATGTAATTCACAAAACTGATGAAATCCATGAATTTGAATATGGGATATGATAAAATTAAGAGGACAAGATGTTCTTATGTTTTGATTCATGAATTGGTAAATTAACACGGTGACAATCGAATAGAACATGGGTAATTCAAATTCAAAGCATGTAATAACATAATTCACATGGGGAAACATATTGGCATGGCTTGAATTAAAAATTTCTAAGAAAACATGAATTAAATTCATGATTAACAATGATACTTTCATAAAAGAGTGTAAAGGTTCATACTTGAACAAAAAGGGGATTTATGGGTCTGAATGGGTGGAAAGGACCCATTCATAAATACCCCACATACCTTAATTGTTTGAATCTTTGTAGAAAAAGCTTGTAATTTTGACCTTGAATGCTTGAAACCTTGAGAAGAGGCTTGATTTAACATTCTTAGGAAAGGAGATAGGTTTTATGTATGATAACTGATGGAGAATGGGGAAAATAATGCCCCTATTGTGTTTTAATTTGTGTATTGGATGTTTAGGGTGAGTGAAAAAGACCAAAATTCCCCATTGCACTCTTAATAATAATGCCGGAAAAAACAGCATTAGTGGCACAAAGGCTATCGCAGAGGCTAGCCTCCGTGACATGGTGTTATCACTGAGGCTAACCCCCGTGACATGACGTGTATTACGGAGGTCCTACCTCTGTGGCACACTCATATCATGGAGGAATTCTTCCTTCGGGGTCCAAAAATACCTTTAACCCCTTTTAAAAATTCTAGAACTCTCTCGGTTGACCCTTTTAACATCCATAAACACATTTCAACTCAAAAATCAACATTCTGAACTCGAAAAGGCCAAAATAAAATGTTCGCATTCTTGGGGTCTTAAAATGGCTATGTCTTTTTTAGTTAGCTTAAAATAAATGCCTTGGAACCATTTCATTTCAACGTGTAGGTAAGAGCTGAAAACTTGACTAGGATATTGCGGGGTATTACAATATCTCCCCCTTAGGATTTTTCATCCCCAAATAAAACTGCTTAAGATGTACTAAGAAAACTAAGATCGTACACTGAATACATATTACCTGAATCATGATTACATAACTGAATCTTAAACATGATACATGGACTCAACTAAATTCATGCATGTATGCAATGACATGAGGATAGTAATATAGCTGAGACAGGAAATGACAGAATTACTTAAGAAAACCATTACCTCAAGGTGTATCTAAATTTGTAGAGAAAAAATGGTGATACTTGGCTCGCATATCGGCTTTTGATTCCTAAGTTGCTACCTTAATGGACTAATTTTGTCCATAGAAAATTAACCAAGGGAACTTCTTTATTCCTCAACCTACAAGTCTGACGATAAAAGATTTCAACTTGGACTTCTTTGCAGATAGACTATCCTTCACATCCACACTCTCTAAATGTACAACAAAAGCTGAGTCACCAACATATTTCTTGATGCAACGATACATAAAACACTGGTGTCACTGATGCTATATCTGCAGATAACTCCAATTCATAAGCTACCTTCCCACAATAACTCAAAATTTTATATGGGCCAACATAGAGGGGACTGAGCTACGCCTTCTTTCCAAATCTCTTCGCTCTTTCATAGGCAAAATTTTTAAATAGACCAAGTCACCAATATCAAATTCAAGATCTCTTTTACTCACATCTGTATAAGATTTTTGATGACTTTGGGATGTCTTTAGCCTTTTCTGAATCAGCTGAATCTTCTCTATCACCACAAACACCGAATATGGCCATATCAAAGTTGCCTTACCTACTTCAAACCAATGAATAGGAGATCTACACTTTCTTCCAGAAAGAGCCCCAAATGGAGCCATTTAAATACTAGAGTTATAGTTGTTGTTGTAGGCAAACTAAATCAAAGGTAAGTAGTCATCCCAACTACCCTTAAAGTCGATAGTAAAAGCCCTCAAAATATTCTCTAAAGATTGAATGGTCCTCTCTGCCTGACCATCTTTCTGAGGATGAAAAGCTACACTGAGATGAACTTGGGTACCAAGACCCTTCTAAAATGCTTTCCAAAAGTGAGAGGCAAAACTGGGTACCTCTAACGAAAATGATGGTCAATTGAACCCCATGCAACTTTACCAACTTCATGAGACAGAGCCTAGAAAACTCCCTAGTTAAATACAAAGTATGAACTGGCAAGAATGAGGCTTACTTGGTTATTCTTTCTACCATAAGCCAAATTGAATCATGCTAACAACAGTACAAGGTAACTCTATCACAAAATCTATGTTCACCACCTCCCATTTCAAAGTGGGGAAGATAAACTCCTAAAGTGTACCACTAAGACTTTGGTTCTCAAACTTAACCTACTAGCAATTCAAACACTTAGCCGCAAATTCAGCAATATCTTTTTTCATACCACTCCACCAATAGATTTACCATAAGTCACGATAAATCTTATGGCTCCTAGGTGAATGGAATATCGCATACCATACGTTTTATCTAATATTCACTATCTCAAACCATTAACACATGAAACACATAACCTAAATTAACAACGAAGCACACCATCCCCCCATGGGAGAAAACCTCAGCCTTGTGATCCTGAACTGCCTTCTTCAACTTCAACAAAATAGGATCCCTGTCTTGCTTTTTTTTTTTACTTCGGTCATCAATGAAGATTCTGAACCATTCTAAACCCATATACTACATTCAACTGAATCAACTAACAAACACCTAACCTCAAAAGCTGATAAACCTCACAGACTAACTCCTTCTTATAATTCTCAATATGAACAACACTTCCTATAGACAATCTACTAAGGGCTTCATCCACTACATTATCCTTACAAGGGTGAGACAACACATGCCTATTATAGTCTTTCTACAATTCAAACTACCTTCTCTGATGATGATTTAGATCTTTCTGTATGATCATATACTGTAAAGTATTATGATACGTGAACACATCAACATGAACCTCATAAAGGTAATGCCTCAAAATCCTTAAGGCAAATACAACTATTGCTAACTCAAGGTCATGGATTGGATATTTCTTCTCATAGTTTTTAAGTTGTCTCAAGGCATAGGCTATGAATTACTTCACTGCATTAACATACAAACAAGAATAACTCTAGAAGCATCATAATAAACTATAAACCATCTATACATCTAGTAAAGTCAAGATGGGAGTGGAGTCGAGTTGAGTCTTCAATTCTTGAAAACTGTTCTCGTAGGAATCTAACCACTAGAGTTTGACTTTCTGCTAGGTTAATTGAGACACGAGAGAAGAAATAGAGGAAAACCCTTAAACAAATCATCTGTAGTAACCAATATAATCCCAAGAAACTCCTAATGTCTGATGCAGATATAGGTCTAGGCTAGTTACTTACTTCTTTGGTCTTTTAAGGATCAACTCGAATTCCATAACCAAAAATGATATGATTGAGAAAAACTACTATGTCAGCCAAAATTCATACTTAGTTAACTTAATGAATAACTAGTGATCTTTAAGGGTCTACAATGTAATCCTCAAATGGTATGCATGATCACTCTCACTACGGGAATAGAAAAGGAGGTCATATATATCCAAAAGAGTAAAAATATCAGGTTGGGACATGCCCCCAACCATGGACAAAACCAATATAAAAAATAAAATAAAAATGTATAAAGAAGTCCATAACATGAAATGGATCCTTTCGTAAGGATGGAAGGTCACCACTTACAACCAAATATTGTCTCCCAAGCCAATCACTATGTAGGAGGAATAGAATGGCTGGTTCCTGCATAGCATGGGTATACAACCACTAGTAAATGGGTAAGCGAGTGATAGCTAGCATGAACTCAAGATAAGGATAAAATAATGCCATTTATAAAACCAAGTAAATTCATTCATAATGCATACAACCATACATATATATAAGTATCGGGAAAGGGGAACCTGGTATAGTATGTTGTAATGCTCAGAATCTAGTACCCGAAATGCTACACGGTGCTCATGACCTCGAAGGGCCATAAGATAACCCATGACTAATATCGGTACCTGTATACAGCATAAAATACTGAATAATATGGAAACATGAACTGAAATGGCATAAGGTTCAATACTGGACATAGTCTGAATAATATAACATCTGTGTGGGGTAATAGAATACCTAAAACAAAACTGCAATACTGTCTAAACATAATAGTCTAGAAAGCCTCTAACTCATTGAACTGTTTGAGTAAGGAGCTGATGGGACATTTCCCTAACTAACTCCAACTAATAAAATAAATAATGAGAAAAATAAATAAATAATCATGTCCTCGAAAGATGAGGACTCACTTCTAGCTCTGACTGTTGATAATAAAGTCTACTGCTGCTCCAGAGTTCGTGCCACTAAACATATGGTATAAGAACACCATAGCGTGAATGCGTCAATACAATTGAATGTACTGGTATGCATGTGAGGTAGGATAAATGCATAGGGTTCATATGTATGAACAATAATAATAACTGACTGACTATCATGAGCGTGAGAATACATGCATGAGACATAATAACTGATACTAATACCATGATAACATGGCTACTGAATTTGAATACTGATAACATAACATACTGATAACTGATATAACTTATAACATGAGTGACTGTAGATGACAGTCCTAAATCTGATGGAACTATCTGAGTTTCATACTAAATTTGAGTTGACTGTATCTGACAGTCCTGAGATTTGAAAAACTATCTGAGTTTTTTTTCTGACATTGATTCTGAAACTATGAGAGGTAGTTATTTAACCAACATGCCCTAATACGCCATTATTGTTGAGTTGGGGTCCAATCAGGAACCCCAATTGGAAGGGTGTCAATACTGCGCCACTGGTATGGACAAGCTGTGAGTGACCCTTATCTGATAGTGTCCCCTGGAGAGAATGGTAGACCCCTTATTTGATGGTTCTTTTCCACCTCATCAACCCTCATCGGACAGTGTTGATAACTAAACCTATGTTGGCTACATAGTTCTGGAATGCAAAGATGACTTCTAAGGATCACACCTTTTTCTGACAGTGTGTGTCCCCATCCTTGGGTTCACTCAGTACTAATTCCTACTCCGATCTGATTAGTCTCTGAACATAATTAACTAAATTGAACATGGACTAAATTACTGAATTTCGTTGACTGATGGAATATAATTGATATTGACAACTGACGGAGTTTATGAGATCATGGAGATTTTCCTGAGTCATAAGACTGTCTGAAGTCTAAGGATCATAGCTTGACTTAGAGTAACGTGAAAACATGACATGGCTCTAGGCACACAACTAATTTTTTAGGTATAAGTACCCCTAGGACTCAATGGAAGGAAACTGACAAAGCATGACTTACTTAAACATATGACTAACATCATAATCCATAATTTATTTATTGAAGCATTTCATCAAATATATAATAAGCATGAACTTGTACATACATAGAGATTTCATGATATCATGCTAGTTGGGGATTTTCCTTCATCTAGGCATTTAATCAAACACATAGTAGTCATAGTATAAGTAAACAACATTATACAATAATTAAACATCATTGTAGTTACATCTCACTGAGGACATGACCCTGGATAGGAAGGTTTGGAGGAAAAACACTAGGATAAAGGGATAAGGTGGATGGATGAATCGTAGTCCGTAGTTAGGAGGGTTTTGGTGTATTTTGTTTGGTATTGTACATTACTTTTATGGATGTTGTATCTATGTTAGTTTTATCATATTTCATTCTTTGAATATTTTTGTATATTGTCCTATGTCTTGAGCCGGGGGTCTATAGGAAATAACCTCTCTACTTCTTTAGAGGTAGTTGTATGGACTGCGTACATTCTATCCTCCCCAGACCCCACTAGGTGGGAATATATTGGGTTTTTTGTTGTTGTTGTTGTTGATTCAATTCTTATTTCATTATTCAGGGGTTTAGTCATTGGTTTGCCTGAATCTATATCTATACTAATCAAACCAACATAAAATTTATCACCCAACATGAAATAGAATTCAGTTACTCATTATAAACATGAACAAGAGCAGCCCAATCATGAAATTCATAATGGAAATCCATAAACTTGAACTTAGAAAAGGGATTCTTGGGCATCATAGATGAAAGGAGTCCATGAATGAAAACTACGCATACCTGGGTTGAGTTTCTTGATGTTCTTGAACTTGAGGGATTTGAATCTCTCAATTCTTGAAGAAGATTTTGAATTATTGTTGTTGAGGATTAATTCCAGAGAGAAACCCTAATTTTGTTCTTTAAATAATGATGAACTAAGAGCTGAGGTCGGATATAATAGGTTATATATAGGCAGGTGGTAAATGATCAAAATACCCATATTAAAATGACTGAAAAATAGCTGAACGTTTTATGTGACGGTGGGGTGCGACAGTCTGTTGATGGGTAAACGGTCTGTCGGACCTCTTCGTAGAACGGGACCAGAACTAGGACCTATGTATCTGTGCGACGGTGGAGTGCGATGTTCCGTCACTGGGTTGACGGTCCGTCGGACCTCACCGTCATATTCTTCCAGAGAACTGACTCACTGCCTCAATTCGATGGTGGGGTGCGATGGTCCGTCGCTAGTCTAACGGTCCATCGGGCCTCTCCATCGTATTCTTCTAGTGAGTTGTCTCACTGCCTCGATGTTATGGTCGTGGTCGATGGTCCATCGGCCTGCACCATCGCACCTGGGCGGTTTTGCTGCCTTCTGTATTCTTGACATAACTTCCTCATCTGACATCGTATTTTGATGAAATTGGTATCGATGGAAAGCTTATTCATTTTCCCACGTGATAGAAAGTGAAAATATCAAAAATACCACGTGTACAAAAATAGATTCATGTTTCAAAGAAAGTTCTAACATCCTTGAGATGATTTCAGGCTACGAAAAAAAATCATGGGTATTACACATGCATTTAAAACCTTTGTCTGGGTTGTGTAGCTTTGTCGTTCTAAAGCACCCATGAGCAATATGGGTTCAGCTCCCCCTGCTAAATGGACCCCAGCGCATGTAGCATCATGACCAGGGAAGATATCCCATTGGGATGACTAGTACATCCCCCAATATAAGGTGTGACATCATGCACACAGGCCACCAAGACCACACCTCATATCGATAAATATAAGTTTTTAGTTTTGGTCCCCCGGGGACCTCCACCTTCCATGGTTTAGCGATACCTCCACCTTTTATGCCCAACTAAAACCATTTTCCAAATAACCAAAACATTTATTTACCACTATTAACCAAGGCCATTTAGTGGTGGTATCGTCATACCGACCATAATTGCAAGTTCTATCCATAGCCAACCACATGTAGGTATAGGGGACCCTCAGGTGCCCTTCTAATTACCATATTAAATTAACTTGGAGGAAACCGTACCCTACAAGCATAACCATTTAGCCATTTACCTTTCCAAACTATTTAAACTGTGCATAAATCCTTTACCAAGTTTAAAACAAGCAAGAGTTCCAATTAAAAGTAATCAATGCAATGAACGTATCTTTATAAGCATTTTGTCAAACACATTGGGGCATAGTATATATCCAAAACCAATTCTAATTACCAATAACCATCCATGTAGTCCAATTACCCAAAACCACCAAATCATATTTTAAACACCCAAAAAGCATACAACATTGAAATCATGAAAACTAATAGAAAAATATTGGCTCTAGTTGGGACTAATAATAAGGGAATAGAACATGTCTTAGACCAAGGAATTGATGTAAAGAAAACAACAAAGCAATCCCTAAATTAGTCCTCAAGATAAAACCCTAGATTTTCCTTACCCCAAAGCTTTTTAGAGGATTTTAGATTGTTTAGGAGTAGTTTCTAAATATTAAAGAGAGAAATAATAAAGTAAATAGCCTCCCAAATGGGATAGAAGTTGTGGGGTCCTATTAGGGTAAGTAGGGAAATGTACAGAATACCCCCACTTAAGTTGAACAAAAATCCCATCATAGGGGTACGACTGACCCATACGAGTCGTACCCTTCCAATACGAGTGGTACCCGCCACTCGTATCCACTCTTAGCCCTTCTACCCAACACTGTCTAGTATACGACTTATCCAACCAAGTCATATCCAAAGCATACAATCTGTACCTTCAATCCGAACCCCTAGAAGAATTAAATACAAAGATACTTAAACACTGACCTCTATACAAGTACTAGATACGACTCATACCCAACCATATGAATCTTATCCCCCAAATCGTATACATTCCAGTAACCATCCAATCCCATCCACCCACACTAGTCAACATATGACTGGATCATACCACTTGTACCCCATCATATTGTTCGTAACTATGAGTCGTATTAGGTTTAGAAAATAAAATTCAAGGACATTTTCTAAGGACCAAAACCCAAGATATAACAATCTCCCCCACTAGGAACATTTATCCCCAAATGGCGACAAGGTAGAGGTAACCACACACATATTTATTTCCATTAATAAATATTTCTTTTAATAAAGATAGAAAATGGAAAAGTGTTTCAAAAACACATACCTTCAGCATGAATCCCCGGAGCAGTAAACAACAGAGGATACTTGGACTTCATGTCCTCCTCTGCTTCCCAAGTAGCTTTCTCCAATTTGTGGTTCCATCATAAAACCTTAACCGAGGCTACATCTTTGATCCTCAATCGATGAATCTGTCTATCCAGATGAACCAAGCCCAAACTAGCAGGAAACTCCGACTCATAAGCAACCTTACCAACCCTTCTCAAAATCACATAAGGACCAATGATCCAAAGATCGAGCTTTCCTTTTTGACAAATCAAACTAATCTCTTCATGGGAGACACCTTTAGGAATACCTTATCCCCAATATCAAAATCCAAGTCTCTACGCCAAACTTTCGGATTAAACTTTTAGTGACTCTAGGTAGCCTTAAGCATATCATGAATCACCTTTAACTTCTCCATCGCCTGATAAACCAAATCCAAACCAAACATATCATCCTCACAAATATCAAACAAACCAACAGGAGATCTACACCTCCTACCATACTATGCCTCAAAAGAGCCATACCAATACTAGAATGATAGCTATTGTTGTAAGAAAACTCTACCAAAGGTAGATGCTCAACCCAACTGCCACCATATTTAATTACACAGGCCTGAAGTATATCCTCCAATATCTTCATAGTTCTCTTCACTTGTCCATCCCACTGCTAACGAAAAGCAGTACTCAAACTAACCTTAGTCCCTAACCCTTTCTGGAAAGACAACTAGAAGTGAGATTTAAACTGCGTTCCACGATAAAAAATAATTGAGATAGGTACCCTATGCATCTTCACAATCTCCTAAAGATATAGCTTCGCATAATCCTCCATCGAAAATATAGTCATCACTGGAAGAAAGTGAGCAGACTTCATCATCCTATCCATGATAACCAAAATCAAATCAAAATAATTCTGAGACCGAGGAAGAAAAGTAACAAAATCCCTATTGATCATCTCCCATTTCCATTTAGGCAACTTAATTTACTGATGCAATCCACTAGGTCTCATGTGCTCAAACTTAACTTGTTGACACACCATGTATTTGGCCACAAAATCATTCACATCCCTCTTCATACCATTCCATCAATAAATCTCCTTGAGATCATGGTACATCTATGAACAACATAGCACAATTCATGTGCCTAAAAAAAATTCTTTACCGTAAACCACCGATATCAGGAACACACAACCTTTCTTAGTACCACAAAGTACCATCACCATTAATCTCACACACCACTACCTTTTTCCCACCATCATTACTCTAGATTCTTATCAAGACATGATATAGCACTTAATTCTCCTTAATTTCTGTACCATGAGATAAAGAACCACTTTTTGCAGCATTACATCACTATTCTTAGATTCCAAGAGACAAACTCCAAGATTAGCCAAGCGGTGAGTATCCTTCACCAATTCCCACTTCCCTTCCTCCACATGAGTCAAACTCCCCATGGACAACCTGCTAAGAGCATCACCAACTATATTAGCCTTACCTAGGTGATAGTGAAGACTCATATCATAGTACTTGAGAAGCTCAAGTCATCTTCTCTGCCTAAGATTAAGCTCTTTTTGAGTAAAGACAAACTGTAGACTCTTATAATCCAAAAAGATATCTATGTGAACATCATACGAATAATACCACCATATTTTCAAAGCTAACACAACCTCCAATAGCTCTAAATCATGAGTAGGATAATTCCTTTCATGCACCTTTAACTACCTAAAAGCATAGTCAATCACCTTCCCATGATAAATAAAGACACAACCAAGCCCTATCATAGATATATCACAATAAACCACAAACCCATCATTGTCTTCCAGCAAAGTAATAATTCGAGCCAAAGTTAGCTTATCCTTCAAATTCTCAAAACTTCCCTCACAAGCATCCGACCAAGAAAACTTAGCCTTCTTGTGAGTCAACTTAGTCAAAAAAACCGCTACCGATGAAAAGCTTTCCATAAACCCCCTATAATACCCAACTAAACCAAAAAGCTCTAAATATCGGATGTAGTCGTGGTATTAGGCCATCCCTTCACGGCAACAAACTTTTGAAGATCAACCATTACCCCCTCACTAGAAATAATATGACCCAAGAAAGTCATAGTATTCAACCAAAACTCAATCTTAGAGAACTTGGCATACAACCGCTATTTTTTTAAGGCATTCAACACCAGACAGAGGTGATTTTCATAATCCACCTTACTTTTCAAATAAACCAGAATGAAATCAATAAACACAATGATAAAAAGATCCAAATACTGCCTAAAAACTATGTTCATCAGATCCATAAATGACACTGGGGCATTAGTCAACACAAATGACATCACTAAGAGCTCAAAATACCTATACCGAGTGATAATACTCAACTTACTCCCATTCTCAAGGGTTAAGTCTATCATTGTCAATATACCAACTTATGTTGGGGTCAAATCCACAAGAAATGTAATATAAATTTTAAGTCCTATAGATGCTTTAATTAATAAAAAGATACCTAAAATTCAAGGAAAAACAACATTTAAAGTAAAATGGGGGGGGGGGCGAGGTTTGGTTTGGAGTTTATTTATAATAATCTTTGGTCAAGAAACACAGTAGTATTGAACTTTTTATTTAAAATCAAGTTTTGAGGTGATCTTGGAATTATGCTTACCAAAACGTAAAAAACATGTCTACTAATGATGGTTTGATATAAATCTTAGTTGTTGAGTGAGATATAGTCTAGGTCGAAGGTCTTTATGGTTAGTCTTTCAACAAAATCACAAAGATGCCACCTATTGGAACTTTTGAGCACCTAATGTGTAATACCCCATACAATCCTAAGACCGAAATTCAACTCATTTGGCTTTACAAGCCTCAAGACTTAGAAAATTTTCTAAGTGTTCAGCAGTTAGTCTCATTTTAGACCTCCAAACTTCGTAGATTTATTTGACAAACTTTTCGACCTTCATTTTTGGAATTTCAAGTTGTGTTGCGATGGGGCAAGGTTGTAGTACATCCCGGGTGAGTTTTGGAATATTCGTAATCCATTTAGATCATTTTTAGATTTTGAAACAGTAGCATCATGCGATTAGCATGCGACGCATGATATATTTCATAGTCCTAGCATACTATAGAGCATGTGACACATGCTATAGAGCATGCAACGCATGCTATTCTGTGGAGGGATAGAGCATGCAACGCACACTCCATCATACACTCCCAAAATTTTCCAGCTTCCAGGTCACGAACTTAAGGACAAAATGGTCCTTTTCCCTACTACTATATATACTCAAAAAATGGGATTAATGCCATTTTTCACAAAAATATACTCCTTTTACTGAAATTCTATCAAGAACAAGTCAAGGGTTTAATTGGGGGTTTCAAGATTCAAGCTAATTTCACTACTACCTTCACGGATTCTTAATCTAAGGTATGTGTTGTGTTAAACCACGAATTTATTTTGTCCGTGGAGTTCAAGAATCAATCTTTAAATACTAAATTATGATTTTTTTATGGTGATATGATTTTCTACATGTTGGTGGTTGTTATTTGTGTTGTAAAGTAGTATTTTGACGTATTTTCATGGAGATTATGATCATGTTAGTTGGAACCCATGACTTTGAGTGGTTTAATATGATGAAACTTATGGATATACCTATGCCATAAAGAGTGCATGCAAGGTGTTTGATAAAAATCTTAGGATGCTAGAAATTCATGTTTCCATGGTTCCAAAGTTTCTAAATGACAAGTCAATGTTAACTATTATAATTCAATATGAATTTTCATGCTAGTGTAGTGTTGCTATTGTTGTGATATAAAGCATTCATGATAATGGAGTTATACAATGTGTACATGATTTATATATATCCATGCACTCCCTACCATGCGCAAGATGTTGAGAAACTACATGTGATAAACTATTCTCTGCTTATGATATTCTGAATTGTGGACTCTACTCTTATGATAAAGTCAGTTATGTGTGTCAGTTTCCTTCCATCGTGTCCTGGGGGTACTTGTACCCAAAAATTATAGTTGTGTGCCTAGGATATGTCATGTTATCACGATAATCTTAGTCAAGCTATGATCTATAGAACTCCATCAGTCATATGACTCAGGAAATTTCAGAAATTTCATGATCTCAGTTAATGCTCAGATAGTAGTACCATTCCATCAGTGAACAAAAGTAAGTTACTCAGTCCATGTACAACTAGTTAAATTATGTTCAGTCTCTTTAGATGTGAGTAGAAGTTAATACCGAGTGAACCCTAGGATGGGAACTCATCTTCCAGTTTAGAGTGTGATACTTAGCATCATCCTTGCATTCCAGAACTATGTAGCCAGCATAGGTTGAGACATTAACACTGTCAGATAAGGGTTGATGAGGTGGCTTAGCACTATCAGATGAGGGCCCCACCGCTCTCTATTGGGAACACTATCAGATGAGGGTTACCCACAGTCTGTCTTTACCAATGGCGCGGTATGGACTCTTTTCCAGCCAGGGCAGAGATTGGACCCCATCTTATCTATAATGGCATATATGGGGCATGTCGGTTAAACAACTACCTTCCACAGTTTCAAACTCAGTCTCAGTATAAGAATTCAGATAGTTTTTCAGATATCAGTATACTAGGACTGTCAGATACAGTCAAATTCAGTCATGGTACGGAACACAGATAGTTCCCTCAGATTTAGAACTGTCAGGCACAGTCGCCTATGTTACCATAACTACAGTATCAGTTATGTAAGTTATCAGTAAACCATGTATTAGTGTACAGATTCAACTATCATGTATTCATGATTCCAGTTACTATCTATGCATGTTTGCACTCTCACGCTCATATCAGTTAGTCAGCTAGC
Organism: Capsicum pubescens; assembly: GCA_030864215.1. NCBI lineage: Eukaryota > Viridiplantae > Streptophyta > Magnoliopsida > Solanales > Solanaceae > Capsicum > Capsicum pubescens. Next base: position 4,562,511 of record CM061539.1, read on the forward strand.
ATTGTTTATGGATGTAAACCCTTTTGCATTAGCCGACCCCACTCGTATACTCAGTACATTTAGTTGTACTAACGCATTTATGCTATGGTGCTTTCTTTTACGTTACACCATAGGTTTAGAGACACGAGCCCCAGATCAACAGTAGCATTCCAGTCGCAGAGTTGCAGTAAGTCCTCATCCATTTAAGGATGATATTATTTTATTTCATTTATTATTTTATCTCAGTTTTGCTGGACGGAGTTAGTTGGAGATATATTCCTTCAACTCCTTATTTCAAAAAGTAATTTGAGGCTTTCAGATTTGTTTCAGACTTCAGTTGTTTTGGGTATTTGTCACCCATATGAATGTTGTGTTTTGTTAGATATCTTATTCAGTTGAACCTTATGGCCTATTGTTCATATTTTTAGCATTGTTACATAATATATTGCAGTGTAAAAGTACAGATATCAATCATGGGTTAGCTTGTGGTCCTTTGGGGTTATAAGCACCGTGTAGCATTTCGGTTCAGAAAATTGGGGTGTTACAAACTTCGTATCAGAGCCTAAGGTTCAATAGAGTCTTAGGAAGTCTAAAATCCTTATCTAGTAGAGTCTTGTACATGGGTGTGTTGCGCGCCACATTTATGTGCAGGAGGCTATAAGAAGTTTTAGGAGCAGTTTTCCTTCTTTCAATACTCATATCGTGCTAATGAGCATAATATCAAGTTGAACTCTCAGTCTAATCCATTCTTCTCTTATTTCAGAATATGCCTCCAAAGAGAAGAAACTAGTTAGCTCCTCATCCCGAAGATCCTTTGGGTGAACATGTTTCCCATGAAGAGTTTAGGGCCACGTTCACCACCTTTGCTCAGTCTATGGCTGCCCAGAATGAACGGCCACCAGTTATTTCGAATAATCCAGTGGTCAACTCAGCCATAACTGTGATTCGAGACTTCACCCAAATGAACCCTCCATCTTTCTTTGGGTCTAAGTCTGATGAATACCCTTAGAAGTTCATTGACCAAGTCCAGAAGGTCATAGACATCATGGGAGTTACTTTTCGTCAGAGTGACAAGTTAGTTGCATACCAGTTACATGATATTGCTCACACTTGGTACAAAGAGTGGAAGTCTGATAGGTTAGAGGATGCAGGTCCTATAGAGTGGGAGGAATTTTTCACGGCTTTCTTAGATAGATTCTTTCCCCAAGAGCTGATGGAGGAAAAATTTTGGAGTTCATCAACCTCAGATAGGGAAAAATGATGGTTAAAGATTATTCTCTTAGATTTACTCAGTTAGCCAGATATTCCCCTCATGTGGTTGCAGACAACAGGGCTAATATGAGCAAGTTTGTATCAGGGGTGAATGATAGCGTGGTAAATGAGTGTAGGTCTTCTATGCTGAAAAGTGATATGACTTTACCCAAGATCATAACCCATGCTTAGTAAATAGAGGAGTAGAAGGTTAGGACTAGGGAGAGACAGAACAAGAGAGTAATGACAAATAGTTTCAGTTTTGCTCAGCCCAAGTTAGAGGGAGGAAACCGTTCACAGTTTCGTCCTAAGCCAGCAGTTCCAACCCCTTCCTCCACCAGTGCCCCAGTACCGAAATTTAGAGATGACAACAGAGATAGAGCACCAGGCTCTAAGTCTTAGGGCATTTTTAGCAGTACCTGAACTAATCACCTATGTTAGACTTGTGGTAAGAACCACAAGGGTGTTTGCAGAGCTGGTAGTGATGTTTGTTTTGGTTGTGGAAAGCCAGGCCATAGATTCAGGATATTGTCCTCATTCTGGTTATTAGGGTCATTAAAACTGTTCCACAGCTCAGTCCGGTCGCCCAAAAAAATAGGGTGCTACTTCCAGTGCTACTAGTGGGCAATGCCCAAACAGACTCTATGCTCTTCAGACCCGATAGGATCAGGGAAATTCTCCTGATGTCATTACTGGTATGTTATAGATTTTCCATGTTTATGTTTATTTTTTTCTAGATCTAGGTACATCCTTGTCTTTTATTACTCCCTTCATAGAAGGCAATTTTAGAATCAGCCCTGAAATTTTAGTAGAGCCCTTTTCAGTCTTTACCCCAGTGGGTAAAACTATCGTAGTTCGGTGGGTATACAGAACTTCCTAGTTATGATATTTCAGAAATCCACGTTAGCAGATTTAGTTGAGTTAGCGATGACTGATTTTGATGTCATTCTCGATATGGATTGGCTTCATTCCTGCTATGCCATAGTCGATTACAGAAATAGGATAGTTCAGTTTCAGCTCCTGAATGAACCCGTCCTAGAGTTGAGGGGTAGTACTTCATCATTCAGGGGTCAGCCTGTTTCCTACCTTCGGGCAAGGAAAATTATTTCTAAGGGTGTGTGTATCATCTCATGCATGTTAAAGATTCCAGTTCTGAATCTCCCAGTATTGAATCAGTCCCAGTAGTTAATGAATATTCAGATGTCTTTCCCAAAGATCTTCCAGGCATTCCTCCTTAAAGGGGAATAGACTTCGGCATAGACCTTCTCCCAGATACTCAGACTATTTCTATTCTGCCATACAGAATGGCACCAACAGAACTCAAGGAACTAAAAGATCAGTTGAAGGATCTCTTAGATAAGGGATTCATCAGGACCAGTGTATCCCCATGGGGTGCACCGATCTTATTCATGCGTAATAAATACGGTTCTTTCAGGATATGTATTGATTACCGTCATCTCAACAAAGTTACGGTCAAGAATAGGTATCTACTCCCTAGAATAGATGACTTATTTGACCAACTTTAGGGTGCCAGTTATTTCTCCAAGATAGAACTCAAATCAGGCTACCATTAGCTCAGAGTTAGAGAATGTGACATCTCGAAGGCAGATTTCCATACTCGGTATAGTCACTTCAAATTTCTAGTTATGTCCTTTGGTCTTACCAATGCCCCAACAGCTTTTATGGGCTTGATGAATTGGGTGTTCAAGAAGTACTTGGACATGTTCGTCATAGTATTCATAGATAATATTTTGGTCTATTCTCGCACAGAGGGTGATCATTCAGACTATCTCAGAATTGTTCTTTAGACTCACAGATTGTCAATTGTTCGCCAAGTTTAGTAAGTGCAAATTTTGGCTAAGATCAGTAGCATTCCTTGACCATATTATTTCTGGTGATGACATTGGAGTAGATCTTCAGAAGATCGAAGCAGTAAAAAATAAGCCTCGGCCTGTCTCTCTATCAGATATAGGAGTTTCTTGGGTTCGGTTGGCTATTACAGATGGTTTGTCGAGGGATTTTATTCTATTGCATCTCTTATGTACAGACTGACTCAGAAGAAGTTCAAGTTTCAGTGGTCAGATTTATGCGAGAAGAGTTTTCAGGAATTGAAGACTCGACTCACTTCAGCTCCAGTCTTAGCTCTTCCTGATGGTTCAGATGGGTTCGTGGTATATTGTGATGTATCCAGAGTGGGTTTAGGTTGTGTCCTCATACAGTATGGTAAGGTCATATCCTATGCCTCCAGATAGTTAAATCCCCATGAGAAGAATTATTCTACTCATGATCTTGAGTTATCAACCGTAGTATTTGCCTAAAAGATTTGGAGGCATTATCTATACGGAGTTCATATAGATGTCTTCACAGATCATAAGAGTCTCCAGTATGTCTTTTCTCAGAAAGATCTCAATCTTCATCAGAGAAAGTGGTTAGAGCTCTTGAAAGATTATGACATGAGTGTCTTTTATCATCCAGGTAAGGACAATGTTGTGGCCGACACTCTCAGTAGACTTTTCATGGATAGTTTTTCTCATGTAGAGGATAGAAAGAAGAAGGTAGCCCAGGAAATCCATCATCTTGCCACACTAGGTGTTCGCTTAGTCGACTCTTTAGAGGGTAGTATATATGTTTAGAGTAGTTCAGAGTCATCTCTAGTTTTTGAGGTGAAGGAAAAGCAAGAAAGGGATCCTAGCCTTGTCAAGCTAAAAGAGTCAGTTCAGAATCATGAAGTAGAGGTTTTCTCCCAAGAGGGAGATGGTGTTCTTTATTGTTAGGGTTGATTGTGTGTTCCAGGTGTAGATGACTTGAGGCAAAAAATTCTTGTAGAGGCGCATAGTGTGCGATACTCTATTCATCCAGGGGCTACTAAGATGTACCGTTACTTGTGGGAGATCTATTAGTGGAGTGGGATAAAGAGAGATGTTGTAGAGTTTGTGGCTAAGTGCTCTACATATCAGTAGGTTAAGATAGAGCATTAGAAACCTAGTGGTCCCATGCAGGAGTTCACTATTCCTACTTGGAAGTGGGAAGAAGTGAACATAGACTTCGTTCGTCATCAGCATGATTCAGTTTGGGTCATTGTAGATAGAATGACCAAGTCAGCTCATTTCTCTTAGCTTGTACCTCTTATTCAGCCGAGGATTATGCCAAACTCTATATCAGGGAGTTGGTTAGATTACACGGTGTTCCACTATCTATTATCTCAGACAGAGGTACCCAGTTTACCTCTCACTTCTGGAAAGCATTCCAAAAGGGTCTTCATACCCAAGTCCATCTTAGTACAACCTTTCATCCTCAGACAGATGGTCAAGAAGAGAGGACTATTCAGAGTCTTGAAGATATGCTAAGGGCGTGTGCAGATGATTTCAAGGGAAGTTGGGATGACCACTTACTTGTGATTGAATTTGCATACAATAATAACTATCATTCCAGTTTTAGATGGCTCCATTCGAAGCTCTCTATGGTAGGAGCCGTGGATCTCTAATCGGTTGGTTCAAAGTTAGTGACGCCTCAGTCATAGGTCCTGACTTGGTATTCAATGCCGTAGAGAACGTTCAGTTAAACAGAGAAAGACTCTGAGCTTCTCAGAGCCGACAATAGTCGTATGCTAACGTTCATAGAAAGGATCTTGAGTTTGAGGTCGATGACTATGTCTATCTCAAGATCTCTCCCCTCAGTCCCCGATATGTCGGGCCGGTCAGGATTCTCAGCCGTTTAGGCAAGGTAGCTTATGAGCTAAAATTGCCTTCAGATCTAGCTTCAGTTCATCCAGTCTTCCATGACTCCTTGCTCAAGAAGTACATAGTTTACCCAGCAGTTGTAGTCCCTATTCAGAGCATTGACATTCAGGACAGCCTCTCTTATGAAGAGATTCCAGTTGAAGTCTTAGACTATTAGACTCGTTGATTGAGGAACAAAGAAGTCCCTCTAGTCAAAGTTCTTTGGAGAAATCAATCCGTTGAGAGAGCTACTTGGGAAGCAGAAGCAGATATGCATACCAAGTATCCTTACCTCTTCTCCGCCAATTCAGATCAAGATCAAGGTAATAGTTCTCCTTAAGCTTATTCAGTTTCATGTTCATGTTCCCAGTATAAACTTGGTATCTACTACCATTGCATACTCAGTCATGCATTCATGTATCAGTTCAGTTATAAAATCATGCATCATCTATGCATTCTTATCTTGAGAAACTCGAATTATCAGAATACACAGTCACGCATTCATGTATCAGTTATCCATGCATCAGATATGCATGAGTTCAATATATTTAGCATGTCAGTAATGAAGTCATGTCTTAGTCATTCACGTTCAGTTTGAATTCATCTTGTCTTTTATCCCTTCTCAGTTGATTCTTATTCGAGGACGAATGTTCCCAAGGGGGAGATATTGTAATATCTCTTACAATCCTAAGTCCGAAATTCAGCTCATTTGTCTTTACAAGCCTCAAGACTTAGAAAATTTTGTAAGTGTTCAACACTTAGTCTCATTTTAGACCTCCAGACTTCGGGGATTTATTTGATGACCTTTTCAACCTTCGCTTTTGGATTTTCAAGTTGTGTTGCGATGGCGCAAGGTTGTAGTACATCCCGGGTGAGTTTCAGAATTTTTGGAATCCATTTAGAGCATTTTTTGGTTTTCGAAATAGTAGCATCATGCGATTAGCATACGGCTCATGCTATATCGCATGGTCCTAGCATGCTATAGAGCATGCGACGTATGCTATTCTACGGAGGTATGGAGTATGCGATGCACGCTCCCAAAATTTTCTAGCTTCCAGGTGATGAACTTAAGGACAAAATGGTCCTTTTCCCTACTACTATACATACTCAAAACACAGGATTAATGCTATTTTTCACAAAAATATACTCCTTTTGCTGAAATTCTCTCAAGAACAACCAAGAAAAAGTCAAGGGTTTAATTGGGGGTTTCAAGATTCAATCCAATTTCACTACTACCGTCAAGGATTCTTAATCTAAGGTATGCGTAGTGTTCATCCACGGATTCCTTTCATCTGTGGAGTTCAAGAATCAATATTAAAATACTAAATTATGATTGTTCCATGGTGATATGATTTTATACATGTTGGTGGTTGTTATTTGTGTTGTAAAGTAGTATTTTGACGTATTTTCATGGAGATTATGATCATGTTAGTTGGAACCCATGAATTTAAGTGGTTTAATATGGTGAAACTTATGGATATACCTATGCCTTAAAGAGTGAATGCAAGGTGTTTGATAAAATGCTTAGGATGCTAGAAATTCATGTTTCTATGGTTCCAAAGTGTCAAAATGACAAGTCAATGTTAACTATTATAATTCAATATGAATTTCCATGCTAGTGTAGTGTTGCTATTATTGTGATATGAAGCATTCATGATAATGGAGTTATACAATGTGTACATGATTTATATATATCCATGCACTCCCTACCATACACAAGATGTTGAGAAACTACATGTGATATACTATCCCCTACTTATGATATTGTGAATTGTGGACTCTACTCTTATGATCAAGTTAGTCATGTGTGTCGGTTTTCTTCCATCGAGTCCTGGGGGTACTTGTGACCAAAAATTATAGTTGTGTTCCTAGATCCATGTCATGTTATCATGATAATCTCAGTCAAGCTATGATTTATAGAACTCAGTCAGTCATGTGACTCAGGAAATCTCAGAAATCTCATGATCTTAGTTAATGCTTAGATAGTAGTACCATTCCATCAGTCAATGAAAGTCAGTTACTCAGTTCATGTACAACTAGTTAAATCATGTTCAGTCTCTTCAGATGGGAGTGGAAGTTAGTACCGAGTGAACTCAAGGATGGGAATTCACCTGCCAGTTTAGGGTGTGATTCTTAGCAGTCATCCTTGCATTCCAGAACGATGTAGCCAGCATAGGTTGAGACATCAACACTGTCAGATAAGGGTTGATGATATGGCTTAGCACTGTCAGATGAGGTCCCTACCGCTCTCTTTTGGGAACACAGTCAAATGAGGGTTACCCACAGTCTGTCTTTACTAGTGGCACGGTATGGACACCCTTCCAGTCAGGACAGAGATCGGACCCCATCTTAGCTATAATGGCGTATATGGGGCATGTCGGTTAAACAACTACCTCCCATAGTTTTAGACTCAGTCTCAGTAAAATAATTTAGATTGTTCTTCAGATATCAGTATACTAGGACTGTCAGATAAATTCAAATTCAGTCATGGTACGGAACTCAGATAGTTTCCTCAGATTCAGGACTGTCAGGCATAGTAGCCTATGTTATCAGAACTATAGTATCAGTCATGTTAGTTATCAGTAAATCATGTATTAGTGTACAGATTCAACTATAATGTATTCACGATTCCAGTTACTATGTATGCATGTTTGCACTCTCACGTTTATATCAGTCAGTCAGCTAGCATTGTTTATGTATGTAAACCCTTTTGCATTAGCCTACCCCACTCGTATACTCAGTACTTTCAGTTGTACTGATGTATTTCCGCTATGGTGCTTTCTTTAATATTACACCATAGGTTCAGAGACACGATCCCCAAATCAGCAGTAGCATTCCAGTCGCCGAGTTGCAGTGTGTCTCATCCATTCGAGGGTGATATTATTTTATTTTATTTATTATTTCAGCTCATTCTTGCTAGACGAAGTTAGTTGGAGACATATTACTTCAACTCCTTATTTCAGACAGTATTTAGACGCTTTCAGATTTAGTTTAGATTTATTTCAGACTTCAGTTATTTTGGGTATTTGTCACCCATATGAATGTTGTGTTTTGTCAAATATCTTATTCAGTTGAACCATATGGCCTATTGTTCATGTTTTCCACATTATTACATCATATATTGCAGTGTACAGGTATAGATATCATTCTTGGGTTAGCTTGTGGTCCTTCGGGGTCATAAGCATCGTGTAGCATTCCGGTTCAGAAAATTGGGGTGTTACATAATGAGTGTGTAATTTATAGTCACCCAAAACCACAGTTAAACATCCAAATTTATAGAAAAATTCCTATGTCTTGACTTACCCTTAATTTACACATGTGTTTAAGATTTTAAAAGGTAGTAAACCACATGCTTAATTGTTCGCCATTTCCTTGTCCCCCTATAGCCCTTTTTCAAGGATGCTATAGGTTCCTATATGTTCACCTCCATCCCTTTTTCAAGGATGATGAAGGTTTTTTAAAGCTTTGAATTTTTAACCGTCAAACCCATTTGGAGATTTTAGGTTTCCACCCGTAAATCCCAACTATTAAACTCAGGCAATGGTGGAATCCATACTTAACAACTAAAGATCATACAAGCACAACCAAACCCAAACACAATTTACACTTTAGTTCAACATAATCCCAAGACAAAATTACTTAGCTACTCATGAAGAAAGTAAAACAGATGTACCATAAGGATTATACAAAGCATCCATTCTTCATAAAACACTACGAATATAAGTATCCAGAGTTAGTTACAATCTTGCCCAATTCGGGTTATTATTCCAAATTCAAAAGTGTCTATGAGGTAAGAAATACGCAAATAAGAAAGGATTTTTACCGATATAGGGTTTGGGATTCGGCCAATTGAAATTACAAAACTGCCCTGGGCATCATTCCCGCTTAGCCGCAACACACGAGGTTGTACGTGACCGTGGCCAATATGACTGCACTATGGGTCCATGATCGTGTTCCGTTGACCATGTTTACTGTATGACCGCATCCTTTGGCCCGCAATTGTAGTAGCTAGGACTGATGACTGCATCAGGTTTTCAACTGTACTTCTTTACTTCCACTTGATATTTTTTAGCTTTAATCCACATCTTTTCATCTAACCAACTCTATACCTGTAAAATATGGGTAATAGTTCCTTAAATCATGATTAAGTCACATTTATTTATACAAAACTTGGTAGTGTTCCTGAAAGTTGAGTGTAAGTGAGTGGTAAAATCACCACTCATGGGCAAAATGAGTTTAACAACACCCCTCAACATAAAATAGAATATTGAAGGACTCAATAAACTTTAAGGAGAAACCATGTGACAACTACTAACACTCTAAAAATAAATCACATCTTGACCTCAACTTCATTAATATTCCTTTTGCCGCATTATTTGGAAGGTGAAAAAATCACCTACCTCAACTTGATCACATGCCTCCTCACGAGACATAAAAATTGACATTCCTAGCTATCAACCATTGAATAAGGAATTTAAGTCTAAATATTCTCTCTCTCTCAAGAAATTTTCAATGTTTACAAGTATCATAATAGAAGCTTGCCCCTATTTTCAATTGCCACTACAATGACCATATTTGGTTGGGAATCGCCAAGGACTTTTTGAGATTGTAACGTAGGTTTATTGTAGGTTAGAAAATCAATTTAGTATAACAATGTTAGACCCTCCTTGAACTTCTACATCACACTCATTCCACTTTTGCTATTGGGACACTCCTTTTCTTTGAAAATTGCCTACTTACCCTTTCTTGCTTTACTCACTCTCTTTTGAATTCTTTTTCTTCTCTCTCTTTTTTCTCCTTGGGTGGATCTTTTCTTTCTTCTAATCATTTTCCTTTAAATGCTTGGTTATGGTTTCCTATGGTTTTAATTATGCTTTTTATATACATTAATGGTGCTTTTGGACAATTGGATTGCATGGTAATGGTTTAAAGGTCTTTGGAATTGGTTTTGGTTATATTATGACTCCAAGATGTTTGATAGAATGCATATTCATTACATTGAATTTTTTTTAACGAAACTCTTGTATGTTTTAAACTGGACGAAGGATTTATTCATGGTTTAAATGGTTTGAAAAGGCTAAAGGATAAATGGTTATGTGGAGAACATGAAAGTCTCCCGATTAGATTTAATATGGAAATTAGAAGGGCGCCTAAGGTTACCTTAACCTAAATAATTTGGCATTGATATTACTTGAAAGTAATGGGGTGATATGACTATACCACTAATATTGTCCGCAGTTAATAAATGGTAAATGGATTGTTTAGACATGGTTTTAATTGAGCATTAATAGCGGGATGTGTAATTGAGCCATGGTAGGTGCTGTTTTTGGGAGGACCAAAATCGAAAACTCATAGTTGCCGATATGAGGGGTCTTGATGACCATGTGCGTGTGCCATATTTTAAATTATGAGATGTATTAGTCATCCCATGGGATTTCCCCAGGTCGTGCAGATACACGCACTGGACCCTTTCAGTAAGGGGAGCTGAACCCATATGGCTCGTGGGTGGTTAGGATGACAAAGCGACATAACCCAGGTAAAGGTTTTAAATTCATTCTAAACCTATTTCCCTTTCCAGTACTTATATGTGTATGGTTGTATAAATTATGGATGGTTTCACTTTATTTTATGACTGACATTATTTTATTCTTATCCTGAGTTTTATGCTAACCGTCATTCCCTAACCCCGTCTATTATCGGTCGTATACCCACGCTATATAGGAATCAACTATTCTACACATCCTATTTAGTATGAGGATTTGGTATCAGCATTTTGACCAAAGTGGTGAGCTTCCATCCTTTTGGAAGGTATCATTTCATGTTATGGATTTATTTAGACACTTATCTTTTATTTTGGATATTGGTTTTGGCAATGGTTGGAGACATGTCCCAATCAAATTTGTTTATTCTTTTGGATAAAGGCCTTATGGTACTATTGGGGGTTGGTATACACGTGATTGGTAGAGGTGTCGGCCTTAGCATTGGAATTGATATTGAGGCTGACATCATCGAACATGATTTCTCATTGTTCCATCATATTACATTTTGGGATTGTTTTTCATATTATGATTTGCTATTCCCTTTTAGTTTAAGGTCTATGGTTTGGTTTGGTATGGTTAGGCAGTTGTTGTGGTACGATTGGAATCGATTGGGTTGGTCACGGTTGTGACCCTATCCCAAAGTCTTAATGAAAACAACAACACTATCTTGTTATATGTTCAAAATTCAGCTCATCTCAGGCTGGATATAGGTGGTTGGGTTGGGTAATAGGGGGCGGTCTCCAGTCCTAGTTGGACTTTGGATTCCTATTACAACAACGCACGAGTTTGGGTCGTGTCAATAAGTTGTTTACACTGATAATGTTTGGTTTTCAGCTATGTATCCTAGGATTCAATTCTCATGGTGATGAATCGACGGGTTACTATATGACTTGTTGCCAGACCCATTATATCTCTAGTAAATGTTTCATCTTTCAGAACATAAACTCCATATGCTCTAAATAAGGGTCACTATGAGTTATAGCCTAACCCTACAACTCGTTACCGACCTTATTTCCATATGTATCAAATTAGCACTCCTTTGGGATTTTGAGCCTCGTTAATTAAGAATGACCTTCACTATGACTCGTAGTCAGATCCTACGAGTCATAGCCACTATTGAATTAAATATTCTTATTTTATTTCTTCATTAGTTACCCAACAACATAGACGACAAGATGCAGCGTCACCGAACGACTCATTTTCCAAGTAGAGACTTCACTTCTTAGATCTTTTTCTTCTTTTTAACATTCTACTAACTTGCAACCCCGTTTTCTGCAAATCAAACACCAAAAACACATCAAATCTTACAAAAGGACCTAAGTTCTTGCATAATTTCCTTGTTTTTAGCATTGAAAATTCCATGAAACCATGAGACATTAGCCTTCTTATATCAAGCCCAATTTATCACAAATATAATCTACACATCAAAAGAAGTCTAGTGATACTCATATTAGCTACTTTTATCCGAGTAAACAATAGTTCAAAAATCAACTCCATAACAAAAAGAGGTAAAATCAAAATTCTTTTGGATGTTCAAGCTTCCCATACTTTAAGGATTCTAAATATGTACCCCTACTGAAAAACATATTGAAATTGAAGAAAAACTATTTTTTCACTTTACACTATTATATTTAAAATCCTATTTTTTAAAATAAAAATTCACAGGGCATAATTTAATGAATGAAAATATTTACACCAACAAGGTAGTCCCAAGCCTATACCTGGACCAAATTAAAAAGAAAACAAAATAAATAAAACAAAAATGATAAAGACATGTCCTAAACAAATATCTGATGTTGGAAATTAGGAGAGACTTTTCTTATTCCTTTACTCGAACCTTCTTGAGAACATTCAGATCTCCATCTCTCAACTCAAGCTGCACAATGATTTGAAGACTCTATTTGTGTAATCGAAGATTCTATATAAGTACCACCATTTAAGGTATGTAATGATTAGTCCTGCACAGATCTATATCTTAGTGATTAATTAGTAACTATTAGATCTTAGATCGGATCTATTCAAGTCACTCAGTTGGTAGATCTTCTACCACAATTATAGATCAGGTAAAATCAACAAGCTTTGACATAAAATTCATTTTACTTCCAAAATTGATGTCAGGCTTATGAAAACTTATTTTCGGGAATATCTCTCACCGCTACTGGAAAAGTGCTTTCAAAGGGTGTATTTCAACTCACCTAATGAAGAACTATTTTTTCTTCAATATAATTGTAACGCCCGAATCTGGTACCCAGAATGCTACAGAATGCTCATGACCCCGAAGGACCACAAGCTAACCCATGACTGATATCTATACCTGAGCACTGCATAATATACTGTATAAATGCAGAATAAAAGGCTGAAAGGCCAAAAGGCCCCAATATCTAATAAAACATTACATTTGGAAATATGGTATATCAATACAAAAATAATTGAAATAACTGTCTGAACATGCTATAGTCTGAAAGCCTTTAAACTCTCCGAATAAGGAGTTGATGGGACTGTTCCCAACTAACTCCAACTGCTGAAATAAACTAGCTACTAAAATAATGAAATAATCAAATAATAACATCCTCAAATGATGAGGACTCACTGCTAGTTTGTCTACTAAATGTCTGATCTACTAAGGGTGCTCTTAATCTCATGCTTGTGAACTAATGGTATAAAACACCATAGCGTAAGAGAAAAGTATGCGTCAGTACGACAGAATGTACTAGTATGCAAGTGAGGTAAGCTAATTACATGGGTTCATATGCATGAACAATACTAACTTATTGAATAACATGAATGTGAGAATACATGCATGAATACGTAACTGTAAATGAGATCATAATAATGCTGATTACTGAGTCTGAGTACTAATAACATAGATTTTTGATAACTGATATAAATGATACTGAGCGACTATGTCTGACAGTCTAGGTTCTGATAGAACTAGCTGAGTTTCTTACTAAGCTGAGTGACTATATCTGAAAGTCCTGAGTTCTGAAGAACTATCTGAGTTCTATTACTGAGATTAAGACTGAGACTGTGGGAGGTAGTCATCTAACCGACATGCCCCTAGTGAGCTATTACAGCTGAGTTGGGGTCCAATCTATAACCCCAATTTAAAGGGTGTTAATACCGAGACACTGGTAAGGACAAACATTGAGTGACCCTTATCTAATAAGTACTCTAATGAGAATGGTGGGACCCTCATCTAATAATTTAATCCACCTTATCGACCCTCATCTACTAGGTTTGATGTCTCAACCTACACTAGCTACGTAGTTCTGGAGTGCAAGGATTGCTTCTAAGAATCACACCCTCTACTAGAAGGTGAGTTCCCATACTCTAACTCATTTGATGCTGAATGCTACTCCCATCTAAATAGACATTGAACTAAATATACTATACTGAGTTCACTGAATTCCGTTGACTGGCGAAATATTATTGAATTCTATTAATGACTGCGTTCATGAGATTACTGAGTTTTTCCTGAGTTCTAAAAATGACTCAATTCTAATGATCATGGCTTGACTGAGAGTATCATGAAAACTGACACTGGCTCTAGGCAAATAGCAAAATTGTCGAGTACAAGTACCCCCAAGACCCGAAGCGTGAAACTGACAAGATATGACACTTCTTGAACACAAGACCATAATAAAAAATTCATTAAGGGATTTCATGACGTACTTGATATTCATAATCTTGAACATGGATAGAAATGCATTCAATCACTTCATAATTTCTCAATTCTAGTCTCATGAGCATTTTATCAAACAACTACAAAGCATAGATTTAGCACGGAAGTCATTTTGAACATAAGGTTAAAACATGGATTCATCATTTGAGTTCTATTAAGTCATAAGGCCTAATTCTCTTTCTCTTAGGAATTATATCAAACACCTAGGATGCGTAACATAGGCATAGGCATAATCATCAAATTAATACATCATAAGTTCACAAACAAAATCAATTGATAGGTTTTCAAGTCACATGCTAACATAGATTCATGAAAACACATTAAACATTCTACCTTGGGAATCATGAAACAATATCATCATTATCATAATCAAGCCAAAACATAAACATCACAACTTATAATTTAAAATTCTGTTCTTGGACTTCATGGATGAAAGGAATCTATGAATGAACACATAACATACCTTGGGTAGAAGATTCTTGAAAACTAACAGTGAAATCCCTTGGATTTGAATCTTCTATGAAAGCTCTAGACTTGTTCTTGAGTGTATTTGAGAGAAACAACAATATTTTGGCTTCAAAATGGCCGAATCTCATGTTTTTGGGCTTATATAGGGGTGGGAAATAGACCCTTTTTCCCTTGAAAGTTCGAGGCTAAAGTGTAGATTTTGGCCCAGATGGAATAGCCAAGGCGCCACCCTGCCTAGTCACTCGGACTTAGCAAGGTGCCACCCTACCTAGTCCTCCGAACTAAGCAAGGCGTCGCCCCGACTGGAGCAAGGCAATTTCTAGGGTGTCGTGGTCCTATCATGGAGAGCTACTATTTTTGGCACCCAAACATGCCCTTAAGCTCGTCCAAAAATTCTGAAACTCATCCTAGATGTACTATTGACATACCCCATCGTGACACAACTTAAAAATCAACAAACCTAGGTCGGGAAGATCATCAAATAATTCCCCAATGTTTGAAGGCTTAAAATGAGACTAAGTGTTGAATAATTAGCTAAAATTTTCTAAGTGTTGGATCCTCTATAGAGTTTTAAGAAGTTTAATTTGACTTAGACTTTTATGGGGTCTTACAGTAATCTTCAGATCTTAAGAACATTTTGAATTTCTTAGTTTTCATCTTCATTGGATTGAACCTAATTAGGTTATACCACCATATTTAGTTGATAGCTTAAAAATATAAATTGATCTTAAAATTAGTTGTGAACTATGTGAAAGCATACTATTAATTTTGATAAATATCATTAAATCTTAAGAGCATTTAGATTTTTTAGTTGTCATATTTAATGGATTGAACCCAATTAGGACAATACCACCATCTAAAGTTGATAGCTTCAAAAATTAAACTACTCTTGAGATTAGATGTGAACTCTGTCAATGAAGAATAATCATTTAGACAAGAAAAATCACTACTAATAACTCATAATTCCTAGTAATATACCATATTTAACATGTCAACCTCTCATAAGGTGCATTATACAATGACCAACTGAAAATCATTCAGACATCAGAAGTATATTTGTAGTAGTTTCCTTTTTTTCCATTAGTGTTCATTGTTGCTTAAATAAATCAGAAACACTAGGATGTTATGCCTACATCCATTATTTGTCTAATTTTCAAATTAGGATACTTCTAGTTATATAGAAGAATAATTTTATTGCCTTTTGTTGTGACTTCCGAAAAATTGTGAAATTCATAAGTACTTGTAAAACAAAACCAAGTTATCTAAATTATCAGCAAAAGTATTTCCCTCCCCTAAGTATTGTTTTACTCTTACTGCCAAAAGCCCCTTTAGCCTGTTAATGGAGTTGAACTCCATTGTCACACCCTAAGGAACTTCATAAACATTATTCATAAAGTTCACTATGGCCAAAGAATCTATTTATATAATAATGTTTGGGAACTCTTTATCCCAATAATACTGTAGACCTTCTCTAATAGAAATTGCATTAGCTACAAAATTGCTATATCAACGATCTTTACTCCATTTCCACCCAGCAAATCACTAGTATTATTTCTCACACAAAAACTTGTTGCACTAGAAAAAAGATTATGTCTTGAAGCTTCATCGAAGTTATGCTTCCCCCATTCTCATAGTGGATTAATCATTTTCATTCTATGATTCTTTCTAATCGGTGTGACTGCCTGACTAACCAAATATTTTCACGTGAAAAATCTCTTATACTACATAGCAGTAAGGATACTATATCTGTACATTCTCAAATAATTGAAGCAAATAAGAGTTTTAAGAAAGAGAAGGAACAAATGCATTGACTCTCCATTTCTTCAAAATTTAATAATGTAGCACAAATAGTGATCATGACATATGCTCAAGAACTACTGACATAAGTTGGTTGGGTCTAATTTAGGAGGATATTATTGGGTCAAAACTCAACCCGTCTAAAGTTTGATAGGATTAAAATAAGTTGGGACAAGATGGATTAAACAATAGGTCATAATCCAACCTACCCCCTCTTTTTAGGTATATCATCATTATTAACAATGGGGAAAGTCATTAATGATTTGTGTTTATCAAATTGGGAGCATTTTTGAGAGTGCACCCATGTCTATGATTCAGTGATATATCAATATCAATGAGATTTTAATTTAACAAATCAGATTAACTGTGCCATCAAAGCTTAACAAAAATATTTGTCTGAATTAAGTTTGATTGAGATTGCATAAATGATGGAATTAATAGAACTAAAATTACCCTAGTCACTAAAGTTTGCGCCTCTATTACTGAATACTAGGCCAATGAGGTTGCTTGGTCATACCACTAGAGAAATAGTCAAATAGTAAAAGAAATAAAGAGAACTGATTAAAGTAACATAACACAATTTTTCAGCATGAAGGTACGACAATTTATTATATCCCTGGAAACCAGAAATCTATAAGAATTTAGATAAACGATATAGTTTGATAAAAATAAAATAACTAAAGGATTCAAGTCATTATAGTTTATCCTACATCGCTAGACAATATATAAGATGCATTCATATTTCTGAGGACCTAAAGCATTAGTAACTAAGAGCTTCCGTTACTCCACAAAGTATTTGAATTAACAACAAACATGATTTTTAGCTGCAAGAATATCAAGTAGAATGTTTGTTACATATAATTAATAATTGAACCATATGAATGAGATATCGGTGTTTTGTAATAAACTTTCTTTTATGATTATTAATTATTAGTTAGTATCTTGTAATAGGTGAAGTGATAGTAGATACCGACTTCTCATTATTGTGGTTTAAATATTAAGTATTTTAATAAACTTTCTACTTGATCTATGTTTGTTGTTGATCGGGATGTTTAGTGGCACAACAAAAGCTATTAGTTACTAATGCTCTAGGTCCTCTCAAATTTGAATGCACCTTATCTACTGTCTATGAATACTATCTTAACTATAATGACTTTAATCCTTTAGTTATTTTGTCTATGTTAAATTGTATAGTTTATTTGAAAGCTTATAGATTTTTGGTTTCTAGGGTTATTATAAGCTGACCCATCTTATTGCATAAACATTTTCTAATGTTACTTTAATCAGTTCTCTTTCTGCCATTTAGTGTTTGACTATTTCTCCGTGCCATAGTGGTATGCTCGATCCACTTTATTAGCCTAGTGGTCAATACTGTAGGCATAAATTTTTGGTGACTAGAGTAATTTTTATTTCATCAATTCCATCAATTATGCAATCTCAACTTAAAAAAATTATTACAATTTTCTTGCAAAGCTTAGATGGTATCCATCATTTATGCAATGTCAACCTAACTAAATTTGCACCATTTTCTTGCAAAGCTTAGATGGCACAATTAATCGTATTTGTTGGAATAAAATTGACATAGATAAATCACTAAAGTATAACATGGGAAGATTGTAATGATTACTCCTAGTTTTGTAACACAAAACACTAATGATTTTCCCTATTGTTAAGCCATTTTGATTTGATCAAACTATTTTCGGGTTGTTGAACCAATAATTTTAACCTGAATTTAACCCAACCCACTTATTTTCTATCCATACCATCATCTGTAATTCTTAATCATATGTCATTATTACTATTTATGGTACATTATTATGTTCTTGAGGAAATATAAAATTAATGCATTTGTTCCTTCTCTTTCTATATGACTCTTCAGGTATTTTTTTTATATTTCCACTTATTTTTGCTTTTAGAGCTTTTCTATAGCTTTCCCAAGTCATTTTTGACTTGTTAGGACTGACAATTTGATCACCGATTGTTTATTTACTTTTTAGAGCTAATTTCATATTTTGAAGTCTTTGCTGGTTTAAAATGGTTTAAAATGGCCACTGGATGGAAACTCAGTCAAATAATCTTGTATGCTAAATTTTGACTATTTCAACATCTCTAGAATCTTGATTTTAAGCTAGGCGGACTCTTGGTTTAGGTACCAAGGCACCCGATCTTATTTTGAGCTATTGGCTAAGAAGTTAAGAAAATAAAAGTTGGGTGTTGGACCTACTTTTTATCAAAATGACTTCGGATGGAAACTTCGACTGTTCCATTAGTCTAAAATGTTAAATTTTGTAGGGTAGAAAAGTTTGTTTTCATATAATGGGTTTTGGATGAATCCCAAGGGGTTGATAGAGACTTAGAAATTTTAAAGTCTCAACTGGTGTTGACGCAATAGCGATCTCGAGCTCTTGATTGTGATAGCAATCTTGTAACTCCAGTAATAATTACTAACATGACATTCCTAGTCGCAAAATCAACACTTCTTCTAGTGTTGCTAGTACCGCAAATGGGATGGCTATGTCGGGAATATGACTTTGTTACCTTTATCCAAATATCATGAATAGATATCAGCAGATTGCGAATGCGACTAACGTGTATTTGGGAATGGTATAAATACCCTATTCAACCTATTTTTTCCCATTTCCCACCCATTCATAAGATAGATAAACCCTTAATATTGGAAAAACTTATGGTTAGAGCTAGTGGGTAATTTGGGAAGCTTGGGTAGCGACTATTTCGTGAATCTTTTTTGAATTAGTGGTAAAATTTCACCCTTTTCTATGGTTGATTTCCCTTTTCTCCCCTAAAATCCCAAGAACATGGAGGCTTTATTTTAGCACCAAATTATTTCAAATTTCACCCATTTTTTAGGATAATTACTCCTTGAGCATAGGGGAAGGTTGAATTGGCTTTGAAAATGCAATTTTTGTAAACGGGGCCCGTATAGGATTTTTGAGTAATTTTGATCTTGAAGAATAATAGTGTAATACGGGTAGTGTTGTTCTCATTTTGATGATTATATTGTGATTTTGATAGTGAGGGACCTTATGGAAGCTTCTTAGAAAGGGAAATTAGTAATTTAGCAGATTCTTTGAGCTTTCTTCAGCATCCAGGTAGGCTAGGTTTTTCCTTCTACATGGATTGAGATATTTCATAGTATATTTATGATATTGTGTTAGATTTGGAGTGGTTTTTAGGTATTGGTGATGTTATTGGAAATGCTTGAGTTAGTTGGACCGCTTAGGCTATTTGAAAATCGTAACTTAGGCATAATTGATCTAGTTGGTCATGCTTTAGGTAAATTTCCATCTTAGGGCTAATTGAATCTTGTTAACATCTAAAAAATAGATTTTTATACCTTATTCTAGACCGGGGTAGAATTTTCCTTTTGAAGGATTTCGTGGACTTAGAAGTGGGCTCTTCGGCCCTCCTTAGGAAAATGTTTGTGTAGTTCTTGTAAACCTTTATACACTTGTTATACATATTAAAAATGCTTATTAAGGTAATATTTAGGAGATTTGGCACTTGTTGGTTATTATGGGTTGATATTGAGAGATGATGTTTATTGATTATGCTATTAATCATACTATTGATAATATAGTTATCGATTTGAGTCCGACTATTGATTATATATTTACCAATTTTAGTTTGGCTGTTGATTATATATATTTACTGGTTTGAGTCTGAATATTAATTAAAATATTGATGATTTATTTGTTGGTTTAAGTATGGGCATTTACTATGATATGATGATATATGATTATCAGTTTGAGTTAGGATATTGATGATGTCATTGATTATATATTTATTGGTTTGAGTCCGGCTATCAAATATATATTTATCAATTCAAGTTTGGCTATTGATTTTATATTTTTTGGTTCGAGTCTGGCTATGGCTTATGATATTTACTATATAAATATCGGTTAGAGTCCTAATATTAAGTATGATATTGATGATAAGGGTACTGGTTCAAGTTTCAACGTGGTAATTATTGTAATGTAAAATGATAATGATAGATTCTAGTTGTAGCATGGGAGTTCGTACATGAAGGTTGGTTGGGCTACTCTTGCCTTGATTGTACCTTCCAAGCTTTTGTGGCCCTACATTGGGTTATTTATATTTCCACACTTATTGGCTTGTGGAGGGAATCTTTTAGTTATAATTGCATGTGTTTTATGTTATCATTTTGGTTAATTTAATTACTTATTTATAGTGATGTTGGAGTTATTTTAGGTTTGACTTCTTACCTTGCCTTAGTTGTGTTATGTTGCATTTTATCACACTTACATCATGATTTAGCTCAATCGAACGATGATGCCTACTGAGTACTCGTGGTTTTGGTACTCTTATTACACTTCTATATCTTTTTGGTACAGATCAAAGAACTAGTTGTCATCGCTGATTCGATGAACATTTTGTTGTTGATTTTGGAGTTAAGTTGAACTCACAGAGTTAAAATTTCCCTATTTTATTTTATCTGTGTATGTCTAGTCTTTAGTTTTGAGACAGAATTGTATTAACTATTTTAGAACATGGGTTGTATCTATAATAGCTCTTGTACTAGATCTACCAAGTTTTGGGATGGTTTTCTATGTTATGACTACCCTTTTGAGACTATTTCTATTATTTTTCTTTCTTATAAGTTTCAATTGTTCATTTTTGCCTTTGTTGGGAAAATTTTCTCTCAATTTACCCCCCGAGCTATGGTTCGGCTCACATATAAATAGGGTAGAGTAGGCTCTATCATGACTCATAAATCAAGTTGTGACAAATTGGTATCTAAGCCTAGGTTTCACCACTATTATTTGTACAAGAGCAAGTGTCTTATAGAGTTCTGCAGATTGGAACAATGACATCTGTTTCATAACTCTAGGAAGCTATAGGACATTCTTAGGACTTCTTCACTTCTTTCACTCATTTTTTGTTAAGAGTTTGAGGTGGTTAATAAGGCATTCCTTTAAATTTACTCTTTTGAAGATAGGTAAGACATATGCTAGCGCTAAAGATGAGGAGGGCCCGGAGATCAAGCCTAGGGATCCTGTCGCTATTTGTGGATGACCCAGAGGTCATGGAAAACCTTAAGATTTGTCCCGATCAAGGGGAAAGGATAGAGGTCTTCAGCAGACCTTGTTCCCCCTCTTAAGCCAAAGATTCTTCAACCCAACCTAGCAGTGGGACACAAACTAGCCCAAGATCTACTGGGTATTATTTCTTCTTCAGTGCACATAGATGTTTTGGTTCAGCTTGGGGTTTGTTGGTAGTTCACCATCTACAAATCAGAGTGGTACAGAGGTGGGGGCGCAACTTATAACTGTGGCTCCTAGAGTTAAGATACCTCCTGCACCAACGGTTGCTCAGCTAGTAGTTGCTCAGCCAGTGGTTCTCTAGCATGCTATGTCCATTAATAAGCATAAAATGTCGGGTAGGTTCTTGATATTGGCTCCACATATGTTTTCTGGTGCACCAGGAGAGGATGCTTATCAGTTTCTGATTGCTTGTGAGGATAAGATTCGTAATTTAGGCCTAGTTGAGACTCGTGGTATGGAATAATGGACTTGGAAACTCAATATTGGTGGAGATATCATCTTTATTCAAGGCTAATTTAAACTTCTCCTTTGACATGGAGTCAATTCTCATAGATCTTATTAGAGAAATACATGTCTCACATCTTTAGGGATCATTTGAGAGATCAGTTTTTGAGGTTGGAGTAGGGATTCATGTCTGTTGTGGAGTATGAGGATTATTTTCATGAGTTGGTTAGGCTTGCTACTTCTATTCTGACTTTTTAGTATGAGAGGGTTTGTTGCTTTATTAAGGGGTTGAGACTTCCCATTCGCATGTCTACCCAAAGTCTGGTTATTGCGGGTAGGACTTTTTATCGGTATTAGACCATGCTCAGGGGATGAAGGAGATACATTGTGAGGCCTAAGGGGTAGTAATAAGAGGCCTAGGTATCAGGGCAGTTTCTGTGGGAGCCATAGAAGTTCCCAATTTAGAGGTTGCAGATCTCTTATTTGTACCCTTCGTGGTCGCAGTATCAGCCTCAGAGTCAGCCCATTATACATATTTAAGCAGTGCTCTAGATTACTAATAAAGGTCTATCTAGTTCCAGTTAACTTCCTGATCAGGGTAGCACTCAGTCTTCTATAGATTTGTCTTCTGGTTTTCCAGTTGTTTAATGCCCCAAATCTGGCACCCAGAATGCTAGACGACGCTCATGATGAGGACTCACTGCTGACTCTAGCTACTGAAACTAGAATGATACTAATGATGTGGAGCTCGTGCATCTGAACCTATGGTATAGAATAAAACACTATAACACAAATACGTCAGTATGATTGAATGTACTGGTATACAAGTGAGGTAGGCTGAATGCAAAGGGTTCATATGCATGAAGAATACTAACTGAATGAATAATATGAACGTGAGAATACATACATGAATACGTAACCTTACCTGAATTCGTGATAATATTTAATAATGAGTTCTGATTACTAAATCTATTGATAACATGGATTTACTGATATCTAAACTAACTAATACTGAGATGCTGAGCAACTGAGTTTCCTGAATACTGAAGGACTGATGTTATTTTACTGATAAAGAAATGACAATTTCTGATAGTTCT
The DNA here is from genome assembly GCA_030864215.1 of Capsicum pubescens. Classification (NCBI taxonomy): domain Eukaryota; kingdom Viridiplantae; phylum Streptophyta; class Magnoliopsida; order Solanales; family Solanaceae; genus Capsicum; species Capsicum pubescens. The sequence goes on from CM061539.1 coordinate 4,585,572, forward strand.
GATTATGAAGACTGGTCTGATTGACTATATCTGACAGTCCTGAAACTGAATACTAATAACATGAGTTATTGATAACTGATATAACTGATATTGTATGACTATGTCTTATAGTCCTGAATCTGATGGAACTAGCTGAGTTTTGTATTGTACTGAGTGACTATATCTGATAGTCTTGATTCTGATGGAACAAGCTGAGTTCCATACTGTACTGAGTGACTGTATCTGATAGTTCTGGATTCTATAGAACTGGACTGAGTTCTATTCTGAAGAGTGAATCGAAAACTTAAACTTTGGGAGGTAATCATCTAATCGACATGCCCCGAATCTGAACTGGTAGGGTCCAACCTATACCCCCAGCTGGAAGGGTGTCAGTACTATATAATCGGTAAACACAAGTTGTGAGTATACCCTCTATGACAGGGAGCTCTTCCGTCAACCCATCCTGGTAGAAAACTCTAATGAGATGTGTAATCCCTAAAATTATAGGGTACATCTCAACCTAAGCTGGCTACGTAGTTCTAGAATGAAGGGATTGCTACCAAGGATCACACCCTCTACTGGATGATAGTGTGTGTCCTCATCCCTGGGTTCCCTCGGTGCTGAATACTACCGCCAACTGAATAGATACTGAACGAATTTCCTAGTTCATACTAAGCTTGACTGAGCTGTCACTGATTGTGTTACTAACTGAACTAGACTAAATTAACTAAGTTTCGTTAACTAACAGAATAATATTGGGATTTGATAACTGATTGAGAGTACTGTTATTATTGAGATTACTGAGTACTGAGATTACTGTGTTTTTTACTAAGTCATGTGACTGACTGAATTCTACTGAGTTCCCTGAACTGACGAAATACGACTGAATTCTGTTAACTGACTAAATTCTAATGATCATGGCTTGAATGAGAGTATCCTGAAAACATGACATTGGCTCTAGGTACACAACTTTATTTTTTGGGTACAAGTACCTCCAGGACTCGATAGAAGGAAACTGACAAGGCATGACATTCTTGATTACATGAACAACATCAACAATCCAAAATACAATAAGTTGGGGATTTCATGAAGTACATGGTTATCATAATCCTGTACATGAATAGGAGTACATATCAATATATCATAATTTCATCAACTAGTCCCATAATAACTCCTCCTAACATCCATAATTCACAACAATATCATAAAAGTTATTTTGATCATAAGGGTAAAGCATGCATTTGTCATTTGGATCACAATTTAGCTATAAGGCATAATTTCTATATCTTTAGGCTTTTTATCAAACACCCTATTTCAGTGGAATTTTTACCTTAAGGTATGCGTAGTGTTGATTTTTACCTTAAATGGAAAATTCTTGAAGATTGACAGTGGAATTTCCTTGAACTTGAATCCCCAATTGAAAATAATACTGCGTTCTTGAGAGGATTTTGAGAAATATGGGTATATTTTGGTTTAAATGAGGCTTAATCCCATCATTTTTAGTATATATATAGTGGTAAAATGACCAAATATCCCTTTAGGACACGGAGGTGTAATGCAGGAAATTTTGGCCAAAGGCTCTACCCATAGCGGCGCCTTTCTTAGGACATGGGAGCACCCGGGAGACGCCTTGACTTGGACATCGGAGAACTAGGGCAGCACCTTCTTATAACCTTTAACTACTGGTTTGAAATCCAAACGTTCCCTAAACGGATTCCGAAAATTCTGAAACTCACCCAATATGTACTTTTGCCTTACCCTATCGCTACGCAACTTGAAAATAAAAAAATGGAGGTTGGGAAGATCATAAAATAAATCCCCAAAGTTTGAAGGCCCAAAATGAGACTAGTCTTTAAAACTTAGCTAAAATATTCTAATTGTTGGAGATTTTAAAGAGCTTTAAGGGCTAAAATTTTGACTTAGACTTTTACGGGGTCTTACAATATCTCCCCCTTGGGAATATTCATCCTTGAATGAGGCTGACTGAAAGGGGAGAGAAGTAAAACTAAAGTACGTACAAGACATACACTACTGAAACATGATTTCATGACTTGCATGAATGATAAGCTGAATATAACATACTGAACATGCATATCTGATGCATGCGTAACTGATTCATAAATGCATGACTGAGAATTATGATAAACTGAGTTTCTCACCATGATAATGCATATCTGATGCATAACTGTTAAGCTGAATTCATACATATCTGATGCATGATTATATGAATGAACGGACACATGAATGCATGAATGAATATGCAATGGTACTTAGTACCAAGTTTGTAATAGAATTCTGACACTAAGTTTGTAAGGGTAATTTGAACATGGAACTGAGTAGGTTCAAGAACATGTTACTTAAACTAAAAAATACTAATGAACTTATGATTATGCTAAAAGTTTGCATGAACGGGAACATGTGAGCATGGCTGAGACTTAAATGTGATGCATGAACTCAATTTTATGAACTAAACTGAGCCCCAAAATACATGGCTCACGGCTGATATTGAAACTTAAGGGTCAACCTAGTAGTACCCCCTACTCAAAACTGGGTTCATTAAGTGAAGAGCGAATGAGATGCTTATATCATAAATGGTCGGGGGATTATAGTGTATCTTCCCCTTGGGACACTAGGTCCCTCGAAGAATACTGAATTTTCTGAGGCTTTGAGAAAAACTGGGGCGATGCACGACGCACCTAGGAACTGAATCGTGACTGATTATTTGAGATCTGAAACTAAGGAATGATATATGAAATGAGCTGAACTAGAATCCACCAGATTGGTTTATCTTAGAATGGTTACATTCTTTCATGAGATTTTAGCTGGTATGTCTAGATGGAAAGATGGGAAACCAAATTGTACGAACTTATCTGTCTGGCTGCTAGACTGAAGTACTGGTTGTTTAAACTAATTCCGTACTGACTGACTAATCTAATCTACTGACTGATTGATGTTTGAGTACTGGGCATGTAAGAATGAATAGTACTTAGCTTGAATAATTAGACTAAGAATATAGAGTTTCTATGAATATGAGAAAGGGAATAACTGATTAACATGAGATAGCTAAGAATAAATTCATAAAATAATATATTATCTGAGAATGCAAAACTAGGCGGATAACATGATTTGGAAACATTCTGTAAACTAAGGTACTGAAGCACTGATGACATGCACAATTGATAACTACATGCTATCGTCAAGCATACCTAAAATTGGACTGAATTTCTGATCTGATACTGAGTTAAAACTGATACGAAACTGACAATATAACTAATATTGTAATAAAGACTGTAACTAAGTCTGTAATTGAGACTCATAGAGGGACTGAATGTTGGTTTCAGATAATTGAGGTTTAAACTAGTACTGAAGTACTTAGTTGAGACTGAATACTGATTTCTGAATACTGAATATTGATCTGTGACTGAGTCCTGAGGAACAGAATGTCAACATCATGGATTTATCAAGAGATTTAAACTAATGGTATACATGACGTATTCTGAGTTTGGGTTATCACTAGAAGTGAAACATGAGTCATTTAGGCTGAGCATACTGTAAAGCTCGACGTGAGTACATGATTCATAAGTTGCATGACCTGAGTTGTGAATTTCTGTATTCGTGGGACATTATTCATATTACTAGGGGGATAGAACTGAATTCCTTATGATGGGGACTGGAATCGCACATGATTCTATAGAAAATGTGTGAATATAAGTTCGGTTCATGGAACTGAGAGGTGAAACATACGTAGGAATCATGATGACCTAAGTACAAAACTTAATACTAAGATAAGGATGGGTTGGGAATCGTCTTTCCTTAAAGCTTTCCTACATATGCTGGTATTACTAACAAGATCTGAATACCTGACTTTTTGAGGTTCCATAATTGGACAGTTCCTGTATACCTGTCGGGCCATGATGGACTGACCCACTGGGGTAGTGACTAGGAAGGGTCTTTTTAATATTTTGGTCTGACCTTAAAATTGATTGTTATGTAAAAATTTACAAAAGAAAAGAAACTTTTGAATCTGAAGGAGCGTTAACATGTAAATAAGGGATCTGTAACATACCAATGGTTGTATCAGGAGGACTTTCCTGACTCTGTTGGGACTGAAGTGCATAGATTCTGTTTGGACGTTGCCTACTGTTAGCACTGGAATTGGCACCCTACTGATTGGGCGATCGGACTAGATTGAAGGACGACCGTGCTTACTTCATATACTGGGTTTAGGAAAATCTCGAAATTTGTGACCTACTTCACCACATTCGAAACACACTTTACTACCGAATCTATACACCCTCTTATGATACTTACCACTCTTCGCAAAGTGGATGCATAAAAACCCTACTCTCACTACCCTGGGCTTTGGAGTCTAATGCGTTATCCCTATGGTCATTTCTGAATTTTTGTACTGGTGCACTAGTTGAAGATAGAACTAGGGTTAGAAACTTCTGCCTATGCTAAGAACAGTTACCACCTTGTGACCCTGGCTGAGAAAAACTATAACTACCTGTTCTGGCTCTCTTATTTTCCCTCTCCTTCTTCTTTAGTTTATGCTCCTCAATCTTTTGAGTATTGACCATAAGCCTAGATTTGTCCATCTCTTTAATCAACATCACAGTACTATACTCCTTAACCCCTCTACCTGATACCCCTGATACAAGATTACTTATTCTGGATCTACCGTCCGCTACTACATAGGGAGCATACCTGGATAACTGAGTGAACTTAAATGAGTATTCTTTCACGCTCATTCTACCTTTTCTGAGATTAATGAACTCTAACACTTTGTCTTCCTTCTGCTCTAGAGGAAAAAACCTATCTAATAAAGCCGTAGCAAACTCTTCCCAATCTATGGGATCTACATCTACACCCTTGTCGACCTTTTACTGCTTAAACCAAGTATGGGCTACATCTTTTAGCTGATAAGCGGATAACTCTGCACTCTTACTAGAAGTCACTCCCATGATATCTGTAAGTTTCTGAACCTGGTCGAGGAACTCCTGTGGATCCTCTTCGGAATTAGAACCTGAGAATAAAAGAGGATATATTCGGGTAAACTCCCGAATCTTGGCTGCAGCAGCATTGGCCACTGGTTGGCTGGAAGAGCGACTGGTTGTTCATTCTGAGCCGTGACTAAACTGGCTAGAGTAGTGAATACATTTCTTAATTCTGCATGAAATACATGCTCATCCAGGGGATCTAGCTGGACAGGCTGATGTGCTGACTGATTTCCATTTCTCCCTTCATTAGTTTTTTTGGGAGGCATGTTCTATAAAAGAAAGAAAGAAATGGATTAGACTGAGAGTTTAACTAGAGATTATGCTTACTGGTACGACATGAATACTAAAAGAAGGGAAACCATTCCTAAAACAACTCAAAGCCTCCTACACAGAAGTGTGGTGCACAACACACCCTTGTGCAAGACTACTAGATGTAGCTTTTCAGACTTCCTAGGACGTTGTTGAACCTTAGGCTGTGATACCAAGTTTGTAACGCCCCAAATAAGATGTGTAATCCCTAAACTCGTATAGTACATCTAAGCCTACGCTAGCTACATAGTTCTAGAACACAGGGATTGCTACCAAGGATTACACCCTTTACTGGCTGACAATATGCGTCCTCATCCCTGGGTTCACTCGGTGCTTAACCCTACTCCCAACTAAATAGACACTGAACTAATTTCCTAGTTCATACTAAGCTTGACTGAGCTGTCACTGATCGTGTTACTGACTGAACTAGACTGAATTAACTAAGTTCCGCTAACTGATGGAATAGTATTGATATCTGATAACTGACTGAGAGTACTGACATTATTGAGATTATTGAGTACTGAGATTAATGAGTTTTTTCATGAGTCATGTGACTGACTGAATTCTATGAGTTTGGTAAACTGACGAAATATGACTGAATTCTATTAACTGAATGAATTCTAAAGATCATGGCTTAACTGAGAGTATTGTGAAAACATGACACTTTCTCTTGGCACACAACTATATTTTTTGGGTACAATTACCCCCAGGACTCGATAGAAGGAAACTGAAAAGGCATGACATTCTCGATTACATGATTAATATCAACAATCCATAATACAATAAGTTAGGGATTTCATGAAGTACATGGTTATTATAATCTTGTACATGAATTGGAGTACATATCAACATATCATAATTTTATCAACTAGTCTGATAAGAATTTCTTCAAACATCCATTATGCACAACAATATCATAGAAATCATTTTGATCATAAGGGTAAAGCATGCATTTGTCATTTGTATCACAATTTAGCTATAAGACATAATTTCTATATCTTTAGGTATTTTATCAAACACCTTACATGCACAACTTAGGGCATAGGTGTAATCAATAAATTACGCATCATAAACAACTCAATTCATGGATTTCAACTTGCATACTAACGTAGGTTCATGAAAAACACATAAAGATTCTAACTTAGGAATCATACAACAATCATCACATGAACAAAATCAAACCACAACATAAACATCATGATTTATAATTTGAAATAGGGTTCTTGAGCTTTATGGATGAAAGGAATCCATAAATCAACACTACGCATACCTTAGATAGAAAATTCTTGAAGATTGACAGTGGAATTTCTTTGAACTTGAATCCCCAATTGAATACCCTAATGTGTTCTTTAGATGATTTTGAGAAAGATGGGTATATTTTGGTGTAAATGGGGATTAATCCCATGATTTTGGTTATATATATGGTGAAAATATGACCAAATTACCCTTCAGGACATGGAGGTGTAATGCAGGAAAATATTGCCAAAGGCTCTACCCAAGGCGGCGCCCTGCTTGGGACATGGGAGCACCAAGGCAGCGCCTTGCCTTTGATATGGGAGAACCAGGGCGGCGCCTTCTTATAACCTTTAGCTACTGGTTTGAAATCCAAACGTGCCCTAAACGGATTCCAAAAAATTCCAAACTCACGCAATATGTACTCTTACCTTGCCCCATTGCAATGCAACTTGAAAATAAAAAAACAGAGGTCGAAAAGGTAGTCAAATAAATCCCTAAATTTCGAAGGACCAAAATGAGACTAAGTCTTTAACACTTAGCTAAAATATTCCAAGTGTTGGAGCTTTTAAAGAGCTTTAAGGGCTAAAATTTGACTTAGACTTTTACGAGGTCTTACAATTTGTAGTAGTTAGTCTGTGTTAGCTGGATAGTCTAGTTCTTGTTTAGCTCAGGGGACATGTTATAGTTGTGGATATTTTGGTCATTATGTGTGAGAGAGACTTAGTTATGGGGTAATTATTGATTCATCTCAGAGTGTTCCCCCTATTAGAGTATTTTATCCCTCAATTAGAGGTGGTTTACATTATCGTAGGGGTGGTTCCCAGGGTGATCGAGGAGATTCTCAAAAAGGTAGGATAAGAGATCAACTAGAAGCCCAACCAAGTGGTAGGGGTGGAAAGTCATATGCAGTACATGCTAGGTTCGAGGCTAAGTTGTTTTATGTTATTAGTACAGGTATGATTCTGATGTGACTTCAATCAACCCTTGATGTATTTGATAAGATCCACTTATTCTTATGTGTATAGTTTTTATGCTCCACGGTGATAGTTATCTTGGGATTTATTATCTATGCCATTGCGTGTATCTTCTCTCATGGGTGATTCTTTAGTAGTGGATTGGGTTTTTAGATCATGTTGTCATGACCCGATTTCTCATGTCATGATGGCACCTACTATAACCCACCAGTAAGCAAGCTAAACATATAGTCCTGAATGGCTAGTAATGGACTACCTATGAGATGAAAGAAGAATGAAGAAAAGATCACATAAAAGATCAAATACATAATATAGTCCCAAAACCTGGTGGTATCAGTACAAGAGCTTTTCATATAATAAGAGTACAAAAATGAAATACTAAGGGAATTACACTGCCATAACTTATCTTCGAATATAATATAGATACTAGTCTAGTACATAAGAGGGAGGAAAGTAATAACCCGAATGTCAGGATCTCACTCTACGTCTTCGATAAAGGGTTGCTCCGTACGATGCATATATCAACGACGATAACTCATACTATGATCTGCAGGCTACAAAAAAGAATTATGAGTACCAAACATGTGGTACTCAGTAGGAAACTTCCAAGTGAGCTTCAAGATAAAGCATATATGTTAGGACTTGAACCAGGGCCTACACAAATGGGCATCCCGATTCCAACCAGGACCGGGGATCGTCCCCCGTTAGCCAGCCCAACCGCCTTATCCAGTTTTTAATGTGCTGAATTTCAAGCATATAACAGATAGAGTAGATGCTCTCATGAAGAATCTGGGATAGGGTCACAACTGTGACCAACTCAACCGAGTTCGACTGTACCAACCAATCCATCTAACCATACCAAACTAAACCAAAGGCCATAAACCAGGCCATGACAAAGATAGATTCCAACACATATTAAGATAATCAATCCCAAAATATAATACGATGGAACGACCAAAAATACCGTTAAAAGGTGTTATCCCTAACACTAATACCAATGCTATGCCTAACATCAATACTGATCCTGCCCATACCAATCCCCAGAAGTACCACAATGCCTTTATCCAAAAGAGTTAAAATATCTAGTTGGGACATGCCCCCAACCATGCCCGAAGCCAATATAAAATATAAAATAAAAATATGTAAAGATGTCCATAACATGAAATAGAGCCTTCCAAATGGATGAAAGCTTACCACTTTAGTCCAAATTTTATCTTCCAAGTCAATCACTATGTAGGAGGAGTAGAATGGTTAGTTCCTGCATAGCATGGATATATAGCCTCCAGAAGACGGGTTAGCGAGCGATTGCTAGCACAAACTGAAGATAAGGATAAAATAATGATATTTATAAAACCAAGTAAATTTATCCATAATGCATACAACCATACATATATATAAGTGCCGAGAAAGGGGAACCTGTTTTAGCATGCATTTAAAACCTTTATCTGGGATGTGTAGATTTGTCGTTCTAAAACACCCACGGGTAATATGGGTTCAACTCCCCCTGCTGAAAGGGCCCCAACATGTGTAGCCTCATGACCAAGGAAGATATCCCATTGGGATGACTAGTACATCCCCTAATATAAGCTGTGACATCATGCATACAGGTTACCAAGACCACACCTTATATCGGCAAATATAAGTTTCCAATTTTGATCCCCCTCGGGAGCTCCACCTACCACAGTTTAGCTATACCTCCCCCTTTAATGACCAATTAAAACCATTTTCCAAATAGCCAACCAATCCATTTACCATTATTAACCATGGCCATTTAGTGGTGGTATCATAGTACCGACCATACTTGCAAGTACTATCCATAGCCAATCACATGTAGGTATAGGGGACCCTCAGGTACCCTTCCAATTACCATATTAAATCCACTTGATGCAATACGTACCCCACAAAACCATTTATCTATTTACCTTTGCAAACGATTTAAACCATGCATAAATCCTTTACCAAGTTTAAAACAAGTAAGAGTTCCATTTAAAAATAATCAGTGCAATGAACATATCTCAATAATCATTTTGTCAAACACATTGGGGGCATAGTATTTCAAAAACCAATTATAACTACTAATAACCATTCCATGTAATCCAACTACCCAAAACCACCATTAATGCATATAAAATCATAATTAAAATCATGGAAAACAATAACAAACCATTTATAACAAAACCCCCAAATCATAATTAAAAAACCCAAAAAGCATACAACATTGAAATCATGAAAACCAATAGAAAAATCTTGACTTCTGTTGAAACTAATAATGAGGAAAGAGAACATGACTTATACCAAGGAATTGATGGAATGAAACCACCAAAGCAAGTCCCAACTTAGTACTCAAGATGAAACCCTAGCTCTTCCTTACCCTAAAGCTTTTGATAGGATTTTAGATTGTTTAGAAATAGTTTCCAAGTGTTAAAGAGAGAAATAATAAAGTAAATAGCCTCCTAAATAGGATAGAAGTCGTGAGGTCCTATTAGGGTAAGTAGGGAAATGCACAGAATACCCCCACTTTAGTTGGACAAAAATCCCATCATAGGGATACGACTGACCCATACAAGTCGTACCCTTCCAATACGAGTAGTACTTGCCTCTCGTATCCACCCTCAACCCTTGGACCCAATACTATCCAGTATAGGACTTATCCAACAATGTCATATCCAAAGCATACGATCTGTACCTTCCACCAGTACCCCTAGAAGAATGAAATATCAAGAGAATTAAACACAGACCTCTATACGAGAACTAGATACGACTCATACCAAACCATATGAATCTTGTCCCCCAAATCATATACATTCCAGTAACCATCCAATCCCATTCACCCACACTGGTCAGCATATGACTAGATCATACCACTCGTACCCCAACATACTGCTCATACCTATGAGTCATATTGGGTATGGAAAATAGAATTCAAGGACATTTTATAAGGAAGAAAACCCAGAATGTAACATCCTCCCCCACTAGGAACATTCATCCCCAAATAGCATACAAGGTAGAGGTAACCACACACAGTCATTTCCATTATCAAATATTTCTTTTAAAAAAGATAGAAAATCGAGACGTGTTTTAAGAACACATACCTTCTGTACGAATCCCAAGAGTAGTCAACAAGAGAGGATACTTGCACTTTATGTCCTCCTATGCTTCCCAAGTTGCTTCCTCCACTTTGTGGTTTCTCCAAAGAACCTTAACTGAGGCTACATCCTTGGTCCATAATCTTCAAACCCGTCTATCCAATATTTCAATCAGGACCTTCTCATAAGACAGAGAATCCGAGATATCCAACCTCTACAAAGAACAATAGCTGAAGGATCACGAATACACTTCCTCAACATAGAAACATATATGACTGGATGAACCAAGCCCAAACTATCAGGAAACTCCAACTCATAAGCAATCTTACAAACCCTTCTCAAAATCACATAAGAACCAAGAAATCGAGGATTGAGCTTCACGTCTTGAAAAACCGACTACCCCTTTATTGGGAGACACATTTATGAATACCTTATCCCTAATATCAAACTCCAAGTCTCTACGGCTAATATTCATATAGGAATTTTAGAAACTGTACGCAGCCTTAAGCATATCCCAAAAAATCTTAACCTTCTCCATTATCTAATAAACCAAATTCGAATGAAACATATCTGCCTCACAAAGCTCAAACCAACAAATCAAAGATCTACACCTCATACCATACAATGCCTCAAAAAGGGTCATACCAATACTAGAATGATAGTTATTATTGTAAGAAAACTTTACCAAAAATAAATGTTCAACCCAACTGCCACCATAGTCAATCACACAGGCCCAAAGCATATCCTTCAATATCTGCATAGTTCTCTCCACTTGCCCATCCAACTACTGATAAAAAGAAATACTCAAACTAACTTTAGTCCTCAACCCTTTCCTGAAAGACAACCAGAAGCAAGATGTAAATTGTGTGCCACGATCAGAAATAATTGAGACAGGTACCCCATACATCTTCACAATCTCCTAAAGATACAGCTTCACATAATCATCTACCCAAAAGGTAGTCCTTACTGCCAGAATGTGAGTAAACTTTATCATCCTATCCACGATGACCAAAATCAAATCAAAATAATACCGAGACCGAGGAAGACAAGTAAAAAATCCATATTGATCATCTCACATTCCTATTCAGGTAACTCAAATTCCTGATGCAATCTACTAGGCCTCATGTGCTCAACCTTAACTTTTTGACACACCATGCATTTGGCCACAAAATCAACCATATCCCTCTTCATACTATTTCACCAATATATCTTCTTGAAATTATGATATATCTATGAATAACATAGCATGATTCATGTGCCTCAACCAAAATACATCGCCACAAACCATCAACTTCAGGAACACCCAACCTTCTATAGTATCGCAAAGTACTATCACCACTATCTTAAACACCACTGCCTTTTTCCCACTATCTTTACTCTTGATTTTTATCAATATATGATCTAGTACTTGTTTCTCCTTAATCTGCACCAACAGATGATAGAATCACTTCTTGCACAATCACACCACTATCCTTAGAGTCTAAGAGACAAACTCTAAGATTAGAAAAGCGGTAAGTATCCTTCATCAATTCCCACTTCCCTTCCTCTACATGATCCAAACACCCCATGGAAAACCAACTAAGAGCATTAGCAACCACGTTAGTTTTACCTAGGTGATAGTGAAGACTCATATCATAGTCCTTGAGAAGCTCAAGCCATCTTCTCTTCCTGAGATTAAGCTCATTCTGACTGAACACATACTGTAGACTCTTATGATCCTAAAAGATATCTATGTGAATACAATACAAATAATGACTCCGTATTTTCAAAGAAAAAACAACCTCCAACAGCTCCAAATCATGAGTAGGATAATTCCACTCACGCACTTTCAAATATATAGAAACATAGTCAATCACCTTCCCATGATACATTAAGACACAATTAAGCCCTACCCTAGATAAATTATAATAAACCACAAACCCATTATTTTCTTTTGGCAAAGTCATAATTGGTGCCGAAATTAGGTTATCCTTCAAATTCTAAAAACTCCCCTCACATGAATCCGACCAAGAAAACTTAGCATTTTTCTGATTCAACTTTGTCAAAGGAGCCACTATTGATGAGAAACTTTCCATAAACCGCCTATAATACCCAGCTAAACGAAGAAGCTCCCAATGTCGGATCGAGTCATGGGACTAGGCCACCCTTTCACCACAGTAAACTTTTGAGGATCAACCATTACCCCCCTCACTAGAAATAATATAACCCAAGAAAGTCATAGTATTTAACCAAAACTCAAACTTACATATTGACAAACAACTGCTATTTTTTTAAGGTCTGTAACACCACATAGAGGTGATTAGTTAACCCACCTCACTCTTCGAATAAACCAGAATGTCATTAATAAACACAATGAAAAAGAGATCCAAATACTGCCTAAAAGCTCTATTCATCATATCCATAAATAACACCGAGGCATTAGTCAACACAAATGACATCACTAAGAACTCAAAATGCCCATACCGAGTGATAATGCTTAACTTACTCCCATTCTCAAGGGATAATGCGGTCGTTGTTAATATACAAACTCGTGTTAGAGTCGAATCTATAAGGAGTGAAATGCAAATTTCATGTCCTATAGGTTCTTTAATTACTAAAAGGATACCCACAATTCAAGAAAAAACAACATTTAAATTAAATTTTTGGGTTTGTTTTGGAGTTTGTTTATAATAATCTTTGGTCAAACAACACAATAGTATGGAACTTTTGATTTAAAATCAAGTTTTGAGGTGATCTTGGGATTATGCTTACCTGAAAATAAAGGGCATGTGAGTTAATGATGCTTTGACATGAATCTTAGCTTTTAAGTGAGAGATAGGCTAGGTCGAAGGTCTTTATGGTTAGTCTTTAAAAAAAATCACAAAGATATCGCCTATTGGCTCTTTCAAGCACCTAACGAGTGTGTAATTCATATTTACCCAAAACCATAATTAGACATCCCTATTTCTATTAAAATTCCTATGACATGACTTACTCTCCATTTAAACTTATGTTTAAGATTGTAAAAGGTAGTAAACCACATTCTTAATTGTCCACCATTGCCTTGTACCCCTATATCCCTCTTTCAAGGATTCTATGGGTTTCTATATGTTCATCTTCATCCCTCTTTCAAGGATGATGAAGGTTTTCTAAAGTTTGGAATTTTTAACCATCAAACCCTTTTGGAGATTTGGGGTTTTCACCCATGAACTCCAACTATTAAACTCAAGCAATGGTGGAATCCATACTTAACAACTAAAGATCATGCAAACACAACAACACCAACACATAATTTACACTTTAGTTCAACATAATCCCAAGACTAAATTACTTAGCTACTCGTGAAGAAAGTAAGAAAGGTATACCGTAAGGATTATCCAAAGCATCCATTATCCACAACACACTATTAATATAAGTCTCCAAAATTAGTTACAATCTTGCCCAATTAGGGTTCTTATTTCGAATTCAAAGTATCTATGAGGTAATCAATACCCAAAGAAGAAATATATTTTACCTGTATTATTTTTGGGATTCGTCCAATTGAAATTACAAAACTGCCATGGGCATCATTCCCGCTTAGCCGCGATCGCACGAGGTTGTCCGTGACCACGGTTAACGTGACTGTGGTATGGTTCCGCGATCGTATTCCATTGACCATCTTAACTAACTGTCAGTACATCCTTAGGCCCGCGATTGTGGTAACTGGGACTGCTTCCAGGTCTTCAGCTGCACTTCTTTGCTTTCACTTGATCTCTTTTCGCTTTAATCCCCATCTTTTTATCCCATCAACTCTACACCTATAAAATATGGGTAATAGTGCATTAAATCATGATTAAGTCTCATTAATTTATACAAAACTTGGTAGTGTGCCTAAAAGTTGAGTGCAAGTGAGTGGTAATATTACCACTCATGGGCAATATGATTTTGACTACACCCCTCAATATAAAATAGAATATTGAAGGACTCAATAGACTTTAAGGAGAAATCATGTGACAACTACTATTACTCTAAAAAATTACTCACTTCTTAACCTCAACTTTATTAAACTTCCTTTTGCCTCCTTGTTTGGAAGGTGATAAAATCGCCCACCTCAACTTGATCACATGCCTCCTAACGAGAATGAAAAATTCACACACCTAGGTATCAACCATGAAACAAGGAATTTAAGCTAAAACACTCTATCTCTCAAGAAGTTTTCAATGTTATTATACTAGAGACTTGCCCCTATTTTCAACCGCCACTACAATGGCCACATTTGGTTGGGAATCACCAAGGATGGTTGCAACGTAGGTCTAGGGTAGGTTAGGACATCAATTTAGGATAATAATGCTAGACACTCCTTGAACTTCTACATCACACTCATTCCACTTTTGCTATTAGGCCATACCTTTTCTTTCAACATTGCTTACTTAGCCTTTCTTGATTTACCCACTTTTTTTTAACTTCTTTTTCTTCTCTTTTTTTTCTATGTTCATGAAATTCATGCATTTATTTACTTAGTGGATTAATCATTTTCATTATCTGATTCTTTCTAATAGGTGTGACTGCCTGACTAACCAAATATTGTCAAGTGAAAAACATCTTATACTACATATCGTTAAGGATACTATATCCGTACATTCTCAAAGAATTGAAACAAATAAGAGTTTTAAGAAAGTGCAGGAACAGATGCATTGATTCTCTATTTATTCAAAATTTGATAATGTACCATAAATAGTGATCATGACATATGCTCAAGAACTACAGACATGAGTGTGTTGGGTATAATTTAGGAGGATATTATTGGGTCAAGGCTCAACCCATCTAAATTTTGATAGGATTAAAATAAGTTGGGTCAAGATGGGTTAAACAATAGGTCATAATCCAACCTACCCCCTCTTTTTAGGTACATCATCATTATTAATAATGGGGAAGTCATTACTGATTTGTGTTTATCAAATTGAGAGCATTTGTGAGAGTACACACATGTCTATGATTCGGTGATATATCAACATCAATAAGATTTTAATTTAACAAATCAGATTAACTGTGCCATCAAAGCTTAACAAAAATATTTATTTGAATTAAGTTTGATTGAGATTGCTTAAATGATGGAATTAATAGAACTAAAATTACCCTAGTCACTAAAGTTTGCACCTCTATTACCAAATAGTAGGCTAATAAAGTTGCTTGGTCATACCATTATTGCATAGAGAAATAGTTAAACAGTAAAGGAAATAAAGAGAACTGATTAAAGTAACATAACATAATTTTAAGCATGAAGGTACGTCAATTTATTATATCCCTGGAAACCAGAAATCTATAAGCATTCAGATACACTATATAGTTTGATAAAAACAAAATAACTAAAGGATTCAAGTCATTATAGTTTATCCAGCATCGCTAGACAATATATAAGATGCATTCATATTTCAGAGGACCTATAGAATTAGTAACTAACAGCTTTCGGTTCTCTACTAAGTATTTGAATCATCAACAAATATTTTTTTTAGCTGCAAGAATATCAAGTAGAATGTTTGTTACAAATAAATAATAATTGAACCATATGAATGAGATATCAGTGTTTTGTAATAAACTTTCTTTTATGATTTTTAATTATTAATTAGTATCTTGTAATAGGTGAAGTGATAGTAGATACCGACTTCTCATTCATGCGGTTTAAATATTAATTATTTTAATAAACTTTCTACTTGATCTATGTTTGCTGTTGATCGGGATGTTTAGTGGCACAAAAAAAGCTATTAGTTACTAATGCTCTAGGTCTTCTCAAATTTGAATGCACCTTATCTATTGTCCACCAATACTATCTTAACTATAATGAGTTGAATCCTTTAGTTATTTTGTCTAAGTTAAATTGTATAAGTTAAATTGTATAGTTTATCTGAAAGCTTATAGATTTTTGGTTTCTAAGGTTATTATAAGCTAACCTATCTTATTGCATAAAAATTTTCTAATGTTACTTTAATCAGTTCTCTTTCTGGCATTTAGTGTTTGACTATTTCTCACTGCTATAGTGGTATTCTCGATCCACTTTATTGTCCTAGTGGTCAATACTGTAGGAATAAATATTTGGTGACTAGAGTAATTTTTATTTCATAAATTCCATCAATTATGCAATCTCAACTTAACAAAATTATACAATTTTCTTGCAAAGCTTAGATGGTATCCATCATTTATGCAATCTCAACCTAACTAAATTAGCACCATTTTCTCGCAAAGCTTAGATGGCACAATTAATCCTATTTGTTGGAATAAAATTGGCATAGATAAATCACTAAAGTATAACGTGGGAAGATTGTAATAATTACTCCTAGTTTCGTAAGACAAAACAGTAATGAGTTTCCCTATTGTTAACAACTTTAACATATTTAAAAAGAGGGGGCAGGCTGAGTTATTAGATATTGTTTGACCCATATGAACCTAAGCTATTTTGATTTGATCAAACTATTGGAGGGTTGTTGAACCAATAATTTTAACCTGAATTTAACCCAACCCACTAATTTTCCAGCCCTACCGTCATCTGTAATTCTTAATCATATGTCATTATCACTATTTATGGTACATTATTATGTTCTTGAGGAAATATAGAATTAATGCATTTGTTCCTTCTCTTTCTGTATGACTCTTCAGGTATTTTTTCATATTTCCACTTATTTTTTATTTTAGAGCTTTTCTATAGCTTCCCTAAGTCATTTTTGACTTGTTAGAACTGACAATTTGATCACCGATTGTTCATTTAGTTTTTACACCCAATTTAATTTTTTGAAGTCTTTGCTAGTTTAAAATGGCTTAAAATGGCCACTGGATAGAAACTCACCCAAATGATCTTGTATACCAAATGTAATACCCCAAGATTCTAACCAAAAGTGCAACCATGACTTATGCTCATGAGAAATAAATTATAGTTTTTGGATTTTTTTTTGGTCAAGGGTGATGTGTATTAAGGCCTTAAATATGTCCTAACGATTGGGGGAATTAAAACATTCCTTACCAATTGAATTCTTGAGAAGGATTTTGGCATAGTCAATTTCAAATGTTCATATCTCTCGTTATACTACGAACTATTGAGCTCATGACTTACCAAAAGATATATAATTGAATTATATTTCCAACTATACCAATTTCACCCAAATTCGGTATCGGAGCAAGGAGTTATGCCCATTTTACTCCAGCATGTTAGGTTGGGAAACTGAGTGACGACATTCGTGATAAGTGATGATAGGCATATTTACACGCCTAAAGTACTATAATTTACCCATATTTTAGCTATGTTTTGAGGACAAAATATATAATTCATGCACTTTTAGTCCTTTTTCCTGTAAGTGAGCTAACAAACGTGATTACCAAGTTTTCAGGTATAAATGATGCAGATTTCAGCATATTATGGATAACTTGACGCCCAAGTAAGATTAACGAAAGAAGGAAGGGCAAGCTTGGACGCCAAGGACCAAAAGTGACGCATGGAATATCTGTCCCGGGCAAAAACAGCATTTCCAAAGACTTTGGGGATCAGCAACAACTTATTAGGATTAGGATAATGATGCAGTAACCTAGTAGGACTAGGATAAGTAATGCAGTAGCTTAGTAGGAATAGGATATGGGTGTTATAAATACCCTATTTTGCTGAAGTTTTTATTATTCAAATTCTCATTAATCTTAATACAACTCTTTCAATTAATTACTTTCTCTTCATCTATTGAATTCTTAATTTCCACAACGAGAGAACCGCTATTCTAAAAGGGAATTCACGCCTAACGCCATACCAAACCCTACTACACGTGAGATCTTTATTTTGGTATAATGATAAAGTCTATTGTGATTTCCGTCGCACTCATGAATAGCTAAACTTCTCTGTTGGGGTTATGGAAGCCTTATGAGATACTATCTATTGCTATGAGTTTGTGAGTTCGTGACTCGTATGATGCTTATATCATTATTCTCTTCATCTTAATGCAAATTCTTGTGGTTGCAAATGCATAGAATACGCCAGTATAGCATTAACTTGTTCGAAAGAAAAGTTATATGTCTGGAAAAGAGATAATGTCAAGGTAATAGGGCACCAACCCCTGTTAAAAAGTTAGTGCCGTAACTGGATTAACCTCTTGGAGAGTTCGTACCGTTAGACACGCTTTAAGCTCGAAAGAGTTAAAGTGAAATAATCCTTGATAGTCGAAAGACGCCTGGATTTACCATAGAATACAATTCTCTATAAGCACATGCATGTCTGAATTCCGCATAACTCATAGCAAATAGAGACGTATAACTCATAAGGTGGACATAACCCCAACTCTCAATTCTCATTGGTTAAACATCTTACTAAATATTCTTTCTTTTTACTTTGCTATTTTTCTGTTTTTACTCTATTATTCTGTTTACAGTATTGCACGCTACAAAATCCCCCCTTTTTCGAGACTTGCACCAAAAGTCTAATAATCTTTGCTTACTTAGTGACCAAGTATTCTCTGTGGGATCGATACCCAACCCAGTTGGGTTCTATATTTGACAACGACCGCTTACACTCTTACGAGAGCTGTAGTTTGAGCGTTTTCAAAAATTGGCGCCGCTGCCGGGGAATACGGTTGTTAACTAAGTCCGTGATAATTACTAGACCCTTTGGTCAAAGTTTCTTGTACTTTACTTTTAGTTTTTGTTTTTGTTTTCTGCAGGTTTTTATTCAGTGCATGCCTCATACTCGAAGTTCTGGTCAACCGTTATTACCTATCAATCCTGAACCACAACGTATTGGCAGAATGGAGGCACAACACGAAATCGAAAGGATGGCTGCTCAACAGGAACAGGCTAGACTAGCTTCTTTGGCCGCCGCTTAAGTGCATCAAAAGAATATTGATAACCCTGGATGAGCAACAAATTCTGACGATGAGGATCTAGGTGATGTCGAGTTACTAAACCCTAGGCGTGATGATGAGATAGTAACACCTGCTAACAGAAGAGATCATCAAGCTAGGTCTAGGCATGAACGCCAACCCATGCAACCAGCATTCCACGATAATGATGATGATCTTGATGGAGCCGGAGCCACAGGAGCCATTATTCCTCCACCATTGGCACCCGGAGCCAAGTTCAACATCACGAGCACCATGATTCTGTTATTGCAACTCAAGGGATTATTTGGTGGACTAGAAGGCGATGATCCGAATATGCATCTGATCAACTTTATTTCTACATGCAAGTCATTTGACAATCCTGGCGTTGGTCAGAATGCAATTCGATTACGCTTATTTCCATTGTCTCTATCCGGTGAGGCAACTCTATGGTTGAATAGGCTGACTCCTGATTCTATTACAAATTGGATGCAATTGAAAGACGCTTTCCTAGAAAGATTCTTTCCGCCATCCAAAAGAGCACAGTTGAGAGATGAAATCGGCAACTTTTGTCAGCTTCCAACTGAAGCCCTTCATGAAACATGGGAGAGATTCAAGAAGAAGCTTATGAGGTACCCAGACCATCATATGACCAATGTCCACCTAATGGAGATACTATACAGAGCCTTGAATTCAATAACGAATCCAGTGGTGGATAATGCGGCTAGAGGATCATTCATGGACCTCACCTTTGGTCAGGCAAGCAATATGCTAGATCGGATGATGAAGCAAAGTAGAGCTTGGCATACCAGGGATTCTGAGTTAGCAAACCCCACTTTATCTATTGGCATGACTGCAGAACAAAGGAGAAGAGAAGAAGAACATGATTAAGATATGGCGCACATGAAAACACAAGTGGATCTTCTTACAAAGCATCTATTATCAGGGAAGACCGAAAAAGTTAAAGCCATTGTAGTACATGGAAGAGACGAATCTGATTCGGAGGAAGAAGCCAACTACTTGAATAATCAGGGGGGTTTCCGAGGCAATGCCCAAGGAAACCAAGGTCGGAACTACTATGAGAAATCTGGAAACAAGGACCAAGGTAGTTGGAAGAACAAGAATGACAATAGTGGTTTATATGTTCCCCCAAGAAGACGTGACACCACTGCATCTGGGTCGGGAAATATGGAAGAGATGATGGCTAAATTGTTGAAAGGAGTGGAAGCAACCAGCGCGGGAGTAACGGAGGTAATAAATGATTTGTCCTCAATGAAGCAATTGGTTGACTCACATTCCACTTCAATAAAACAAATAGATCAGCAATTGAGCCAACTTTCAGCAGCACTCAATCAAAGAAACGCAGACACTCTACCTAGTGACACTGTGCAAAATCCAAGGAACGACGGATCATGCATGGCTATTACTACCAGGAGTGGTAAGGTGCTGGAAAATTCATCCCAAAGCAAGCAAGTGGCCGAAAATAAGGAAGATGATGACGCCATAGAAGCTGACCAAGACGTTCATGACGTCACTCCTCAACATCCACAGTCTGAAAATATCACTGAACCAAAACAAGATAAAAAGAAAGTGGTGGAGAAAACTATTCCCCTTCCACCACCACCTTTTCCTCAAAGATTGAAGAACAAGGCGGATGATACAAGGTTCAGCAAATTCATGACTATGTTAAAACAGCTGACCATTAATGTTCCGTTGGTGGAAGCACTTGAACAAATTCCTGGGTATGCGAAATTCATGAAGGATATTTTGACAAAGAAACGGGCAGCAAGCTATGAGTTGACAGACACTGTTCATCATTGCAGCGCAATTGCCACCCGATCACTAGTTCAGAAGAAGGCCGACCCCGGTGTTTTCACTATTCCTTGCACCGTTGGATCTTTAAATTTTGCCAAGGCATTATGTGATTTAGGAGCCAGCATAAATTTGATGCCATTATCTATTTACAAAAAGTTGGGGTTGGGTGATCCTACTCCAACCAACATGAGGCTCGTAATGGCGGATAGGTCGGTAAAACGACCTATTGGTATTCTATGTGATGTATTGGTGAAGGTTTCTTCATTTATCTTTCCAGCAGACTTCGTTATTTTGGATTGTGAGGCAGACTCAGAAGTTCCCATAATCTTGGGGTGCCCTTTCCTTGCAACAGGAAGTGTGCTTATTAATTTAAGAGCTAATGAGCTTTTATTCTGCATAAATGACGAAGTAGTTCGCTTTGATGTGTGCAAATCAATGAAGCACCCCAAAGAGCTGAACGTATTCTCGGTAGAGGATGTTTATGTTGATGATGAGAAAGAATTATCTGAAGAGGAGCAGATTATTGACGACCCATTGGCGGTTGTGCTCATGAATTTTGAGCACAAGGATGCTGAAAACTATGAAGAAACTATTGGTGCTCTAACAGGATTTGGGTCATATCCTCATGCTCCCAAGAAGCTGGACCTTGATCTCAAAAATCGACCCACACCACCAGCTAAACCATCTATTGAAGAGCCACCCACGTTAGAGTTGAAGGAGTTGCCTAGTCATTTAAAGTATGCATTCTTAGGAAGAGGAAGCACACTCCCAGTCATTGTGGCAGCAGATTTGGGTGAACAGCAAGTTGCAGCTCTCATTGCTATTTTACGAAAGTATATAAGAGCAATTGGTTGGACCATCGCTGACATCATTGGTATTCCACCTGGGATTTGTATACACAAGATTCAACTTGAAGAAAATTGCACACCCACTATTGAGCATCAAAGGCGTCTCAATCCACCTATGCAAGAAGTGGTGAAGAAAGAAATTATTAAGTGGTTAGATGCAGGGGTTGTGTATCCAATCTCTGACAATACATGGGTAAGCCCAGTACAATGTGTTCCCAAGAAAGGAGGCATGCCGGTAGTCGCGAATTAAAAGAATGAGCTTATTCCACTCAGACCTGTTACAGGATGGAGAGTATGCATGGACTATCGAAAGCTAAATTCGTGGACGCTTAAAGATCACTTTCCAATGCCATTTATGGACCAAATGCTTGATCGATTAGCGGGGAAAGGATGGTTTTGTTTCCTAGATGGTTATTCCGGCTATAATCAGATTTGTATTGCCCCCGAAGATCAAGAGAAGACAATGTTCACATGCCTATATGGTACGTTTGCCTTCAAACGTATTCCATTCGGGCTATGTAACGCACCAGCCACTTTTCAGCGTTGTATGATATCCATTTTTTCTGATATGGTTGAAGACACCTTGGAGGTGTTCATGGACGATTTTTCAGTTGTGGGTGAGTCGTTTGAATCATGCTTGGCAAACCTAAGTATGGCATTACAAAAATGTGTTGAATTCAACCTAGTGCTGAACTGGGAGAAGTGCCACTTTATGGTTAAAGAAGGTATTGTTCTTGGGCATAAAATCTCCGAAAGAGGAATTGAGGTTGATCGAGCTAAAATTGAAGTTATCGAGAAGCTACCACCCCCAATTTCAGTAAAGGGAGTTCGTAGTTTCCTCAGTCACGCAGGTTTCTATTGGCGGTTTATCAAAGACTTCTCCAAAATTGCTAGTCCATTATGCAAACTTTTGGAGAAAGATGCAAGGTTTGACTTCAATGAAGACTGTTTGAAGGCATTCGAATGCCTCAAAGGGAAGCTAATTGAAGCTCCTATCATTGTAGCACCAGATTGGTCTCTACCGTTTGAAGTCATGTGTGATGCTAGCGGGGTAGCTTTGGGTGCTATACTTGGCCAGAGAAGGGAGAAGTTATTCCACCCAATCTACTACACAAGCAAGGTTCTGAACGAAGCCCAGAAGAACTATACTGTCACAGAACAAGAGCTTCTAGCGGTTGTGTATGCTTTTGAAAAGTTCCGTGCTTATTTGTTGGGAACCAAAGTGGTAGTTCATACTGATCATGCAGCTCTGAGATATCTAATGAAAAAGAAGGATGCGAAACCAAGGATAATTCGATGGGTATTGTTGCTACAAGAATTTGATTTCGAGGTAAAAGATAGAAGAGGTTGCGAGAACCAAGTAGCTGATCATCTATCTAGACTCGAGAACGAGCATATAGCGCAGCCTGATCTTGAGATTGATGATGCATTCCCTGACGAAGAGATCTTAGCCACAATAATGGAAGAGTTACCATGGTATGCAGACTTTGCGAATTTTGTGGTGAGTAATGTGATGCCTGCAAATCTATCTTTCCATCAAAAGAGAAATTTCATGCATGATGTAAAACACTACTTTTGGGATGAGCCATATTTGTTTCGACGATGCGCGGATGGTGTTATCAGGCGATGCATATCCCATGTAGAGGTGCAGAATATATTGGAAGCATGTCACACTTCCCAAGTTGGGGGACATCACGCAGGTAATCGGACAGCAAGGAAGGTATTGCAAAGTGGATACTATTGGCCTTCGATATTTAGAGATGCCTACGAATTTGTGAGAAGATGCGACCAATGTCAGAGACAAGGCGCAATTTCGAAACACCATGAGATGCCCATGATGAAAATTCTTGAAGTTGAGCTATTTGATGTATGGGGTATTGATTTCATGGGCCCATTCGTAAACTCGTTTGGAATGAAATACATCCTAGTCGCTGTAGATTATGTTTCAAAATGGGTCAAAGCAGTAGCATTGGCCGACAATGAAGGAAAGCGTGTTGTATCATTCTTGAAGAGAAATATCTTCTCTCGCTTTGGAGTACCACGTACTATCATAAGCGATGGAGGATCTCACTTTTGCAACAAGCTGTTTAAATCCGTATTGGCCAAATATGGTGTCAAGCAACATAAGGTAGCCACACCTTATCACCCACAAACTAGTGGACAGGTAGAGGTTTCCAATCGAGAGATCAAGCAAATCCTTGCTAAGACTGTAAATGCTAATATGAAGGATTGGTCTCGGAAGCTGGACGATGCACTATGGGCTTATAGGACTGCATTCAAAACGCCAATTGGCATGTCCCCGTACCAACTAGTTTATGGAAAGGCCTGTCACTTGCCCATTGAGCTCGAGCATAAAGCATTGTGGGCGTTAAAGCAACTTAATTTGAATTGGGATGATGCCATGAATCTGAGATTGGAGCAGCTGAATGAGATGGATGAATTCCGTCTACATGCATATGAAAGATTAGACCTCTACAAGGAACGGATGAAAAAGTATCATGATCAGCGGATTGTTCAACGAAAATTTCAAAAAGATGATAAGGTACTTCTTTTCAATTCCAGACTGAAGCTATTCCCAGGTAAGTTAAAGTCCAAATGGTCTGGTCCGTACAAAGTTAACCAAGTCTACTCGTCTGGAGTAGTTGAGTTAAAAGACAATAATGGTGCTGTCTTTTAGGCGAATGGCCAACGAGTAAAACCATATATCGATCCTCTTGACTCGATAAACTATATGGCCTCCATCTACCTCGAAGAAGTCTAAGTACTCGAGGTAACTATGTCGTGCCGCGACAATAAATCAAGCGCTAGATGGGAGGCAACCCATCGGTTTTCATTTTTTTTCTTTCTTTCGTTCTACTACATGTTTGCTTTTGATAAGTAAAAATCCAAAAAGAAGAGTCGTGCCACGACCAAAACTAAGGAGCTTGATGGGAGGAAACCCATCGTTCTAATCGTTTTTGTTGCTTTTGAGTAAGTTTAGGTGCAAGAGGTGTAAAGGAGGAGATTGAGTTCAAATCTTGATTTGGAAGAATTGCATGTTCAAGGTGGTAAGTTAGGATTGAAGAAGCAAAAGGCTATGGGTTGGGCTTTGCCTATGAAAATATAGGCAAAGAACAAGGCAAGGCCTATGTAAATCTAGGCCACGAACAAGGCAAGGCCTATACTATTGCCTAAGCTCTCGGAATCTAGTGTGCCATAGCATAGGTGCCGCCCATGCCTAAGTGTGCCATAGCATAGGCGCCGCCTATGCAAAAGCATTTTGTCTCTGAATCTCATGTGCCATGGCATAGGCGCCGCCTATGCCTAACAATGCCATGGCATAGGCGCCGCCTATGCTCAACAATGCTTTGCAAAAGGCGTCGCCTATGCCAAGCATAGGCAAAGCAAAAGGCGCCGCCTATGGTCACTTTTGGTCTCCAAATCCGATTTTAAATGGGTCAAAACCCGACCCAAGCTTACCCTATAAATAAGAAACTTAGTCTTAGACCAAAAATACATTGCAAACCTAAGAAAAGCGCCGCCTACCTCTCCAAATTCTCTCAAAAATTTTCCTTTTGCTCTTTTACTTCACAAGAACATCTTCCAAAGGCATCAACCAAGTAAGTACTTCTTTGTTCTTCTTTTATACTCCGTAAGTACTACAATACTACGCCTACAATAAATTGTTAGATCTTGAAGTAGTGTTGGTGATTTGAATGTGGTTGATTTGTTGTGATACTACTAAGTGAGTGAAAGAATACGTAAGGATGATTTTAACTTGTTTCCAACTTGTCTTTGATTTTCATACACTGTCATACTTTTACGGAATTGACATGGGCACGAAAATTGCATAATCTTGTAAATAGAAAGCTTCCATGTTGGAATGACTTGTTCATCGAGATGAGAATCATGGTTAAACTACCAACTTGTGAGGTTGTGATTTTTTCTAGATGTTATAACTTGATTTAATCTCTATGTAGTAGTCTTGATCAAAAGATGTATCAACCATGAAAGTATTGCCAAGATTTTTTTGGAAGTATGACTGCACTGATTATATTGTTGGAATATAGCGCCTAAAACGTATATCGATGAAGTCTGAGTAATCGACATCGTTCACTTCACTAGTCCGTACCAACAAACTAAGTGTGGGGTGGTGCCACTACTGCTTGTTCATTGATTGTATCCACCGAGATAAAGCTAACATGAATATTATTTTAATCTCAGGTACAATGGCACCAAAAGCAAGGCAAGGAAAGGATAAAGCAACCACTTCACAAAAAGGCCAGAAAAGGGGACAAAAAGAGCAAGGTGAATCCTCCTCGCTGCAAATACCTCGCCGCATGTTCGGAATTAAATGGGTCTTAGAGGAGAAAGGAAAGGAGTGGTATAGGAACAATAAAGAGAAGAAATATGTTCACGTGGAGTTGATACACAAGGAGAGCCTAGCAAAGAAAGAACCTCGCATGTTGGCTAAGATAATGGCGTTACATCTTGATTTCATCTTCCGAGATATGGGAGAGTGCAATCTCGATTTAACACGAGAATTCTATGCCAACTGGTCACCAAAAACTACAGGGAGTGAAGTCAAGATTCGGGGCCAAGTTCTGCAACTAAATGCGGAGTTCTTCAACTCCTTTCTAGGCTTGCCATCTGTTAATCCCGCACCACTCAAGGAGCTGTATAATAGACCCCCGTACAGGGAAATTAGACACACACTGTGTGGAACAAGATCTATGGCACGATGGAGCAGACACAAGGACACCGGTCGGCACAACACCTTCCCATATGCTCCTTTGAATAGGGAAGCTAGGATATGGCTGCGAATAGTCAACTCTTGCCTCATTCCAGGGACACAGTACACAAAGATAACACGAGATAGAGTGTTCTTGGTGTACGCATTGATGATGAATGTCCCTATCAACATTGGGGCAATTATTCGATCTACAATGCGGAAAGCTAGGCTACACAAGAGGTCTCACTTCAGCTTTGGCAACCTGTTGACTGCAATATTGAGGAAGGAAGACATCGAAGAGGTACCGGATGATCATAAGCTTCCACACAACCCGAAGAAGGTTGACCTCACAAAGGTTAAAGATGCTGAATCCATGCATGGCATCAACCTAACCACTGCAGAAAGACATGCTCGCGACGAAAGCTTCTCCCGCCATTTATATGGCATGATGAAGTTTACCATGATGAGCGGGGATCGTGTTCCAACTACTGCAGAGCTCCAACAGTTGGATTATGACTACCTAATGAATGAGCATGCGAGGGCGATGTGTGGAGTAGGTGTATATTTTGAGGAACCTCTTGATAACGACATGCTAATCGATGATGATCGACGAATGCCAGACTCCGACGTGGAAGAGAACTCTGATGACGACGACTCTGATGATGATTCTGATGCAGGGGGTATGACCCCAGACATAGAGGATGAGTCCGACTAATCAGGTTCTTCTTATTTATTTTCCACTGAGGGCAGTGTGTCCCGTCTAAGTGTGGGGTGGTGGTATTTGTATGCTATACTTCTTTGTCTGCATTTTCATTTATTCTAGTTCTTGTTTTTTTTAATTAGTCGTAATTAGTTAGTTTAAATTTTAAATTTATTAGATTTTGCATGAAATTGTTCTGATAGACGGCATGGTAGTATAACAAGAGTTTGTGCTAAATCATTACTATTGAGACATTTAGGCTCTACATGTGACTCACTGTGTGATAATTGTGTGGTTTAATTCATTCATCTGTTGGGTCAAGAGTCTATACTGCTCCCAATAAAGTTGACCATGTGCCTTATGTGTGTGAGGATATAGTATATTCTGTGTTGTGACTGATGCTAGAACTTGCCTGGTGTGTGTGTAAAGCGAAATAAAGAGTGTGAGTTTAGGAGATGATTTAGGCATTTCTTTGGCAGCCTGTGATTGTTTACCTTCTGTTTACCTACCCGTGGACATTATCCTAGTCAACCCTTTTGAGCCTTTAAGCCATTTTCTTTGACAGCCTCATATGTAGCCTAATCCATTTTTTTAAGACCATAATTTGATCCAAATTTCTAAGAGCTTTAAATTGTAAAGTCATGTGACAAAATAAAAGGAAATTGGGGGAGAGTGATGCCTTAAAGTGAATTGGTACTTGAATTTGTTATGAAAAAAAATGGCTATTATAGAGGTGTGTTATAAAAAAAATATGAAAAATGAAATGAAAAAGAAAAATACAAAGTTGATTCTATTTAAAATTGAATAACAAAAGAGGTGAGATGGGGTGGTAGATTTAAAGAAAGTAGAAAGGTCGTTTGAAAGAAAATGTAAATGGCATAATGTGATGTATTAAAGCGTTTAGGAACATAGTCACTATTTCTGGCCAAAATAGTCCTACCTGTCCCTTAGCCTACATTACAACCTGTAAAGACCTATTTGATCCTAAGCTTAACATTCTGATATTAGTAGAGCATTACACTAAGGGCAAGCCAATGGTCATCAGTTGCAACATATGAATTCTTTGTGAGAGTGAGAGCAAGGATAATCTTATACCCATGTTTTGAAAAATGAAATACTTGTGAGTAATTATGGGTGATATATTGTGAGACACACATGGTTGATGAGTTTTGGGTAGTCTTGTATGATTCTTTGTGCCTTAACTTTTGAATACGAATTAACCATCATCACGAGTCTATGTTAGAGATTGAATTGTTTCTAATAGTGATTAGAAAACTACTCTTTGTTTATAATTATCGTACCTGTCTTGATGAAAATTTTGTGTTGTTACTGCGAAACCCTAAGTAGATGTTTAGATGGACATGATATTTTATTCGAGGACGAACAAAGCTTTAAGTGTGGGGTGTTGATGATAGGCGTATTTACACGCCTAAAGTACTATAATTTACCCATATTTAGCTAAGTTTTGAGGACAAAATATATAATTCATGTACTTTTAGTCCTTTTTCCTGTAAGTGAGCTAACAAACGTGATTACCAAGTTTTCAGGTATAAATGATGCAGATTTCAGCATATTATGGATAACTTGACGCCCAAGGAAGCTTCACGAAAGAAGGAAGGGAAAGCTTGGACGCCAAGGACCAAAAGTGACGCATGGAATATCTGTCCCGGGCAAAAACAGCATTTCCAAAGACTTTGGGGATCAGCAGTAACTTATTAGGATTAGGATAATGATGCAGTAACCTAGTAGGACTAGGATAAGTAATGCAATAGCTTAGTAGGAATAGGATATGGGTGTTATAAATACCCTATTTTGCTGAAGTTTTTATTATTCAAATTCTCATTAATCTTAATACAACTCTTTCAATTAATTACTTTCTCTTAGTCTATTCAATTCTTAATTTCCACAACGAGAGAACCGCTATTCTAAAAGGGAATTCACGCCTAACGCCATACCAAACCCTACTACACGTGAGATCTTTATTTTGGTATAATGATAAAGTCTATTGTGATTTCCGTCGCACTCATGAATAGCTAAACTTCTCTGTTGGGGTTATGGAAGCCTTATGAGATACTATCTATTGCTATGAGTTTGTGAGTTCGTGACTCGTATGATGCTTATATCATTATTCTCTTCATCTTAATGCAAATTCTTGTGGTTGCAAACGCATAGAATACGCCAGTATAGCATTAACTTGTTCGAAAGAAAAGTTATATATCTGGAAAAGAGATAATGTCAAGGTAATAGGGCACCAACCCCTGTTAAAAAGTTAGTGCCGTAACTGGATTAACCTCTTGGAGAGTTCGTACCATTAGACACGCTTTAAGCTCGAAAGAGTTAAAGTGAAATAATCCTTGATGGTCGAAAGACGCCTGGATTTACCATAGAATACAACTCTCTATAAGCACATGCATGTCTGAATTCTGCATAACTCATAACCAATAGAGACGTATAACTCATAAGGTGGACATAACCCCAACTCTCAATTCTCATTGGTTAAACATCTTACTAAATATTCTTTCTTTTTACTTTGCAATTTTTCTGTTTTTACTCTATTATTTTGTTTACAGTATTGCACGCTACAAAATCCCCCCTTTTTCGAGACTTGCACAAAAGTCTAATAATCTTTGCTTACTTAGTGACCAAGTATTCTCTGTGGGATCGATACCCAACCCATTTGGGTTCTATATTTGACAACGACCGCTTACACTCTTACGAGAGCTGTAGTTTGAGCATTATCAATAAGTTGTCACGAGTGTGACAACCTATCACCAATTTCATCAGCCATGGGCAGATGTCTAACCCTTTTGATGACATTTTGTGATAATCCATCATTTTAGTGACGCCTTATCACCAATGTCTTCAACCTTAGGCAGAAAATCATAATTCTACCCTTTTGTGACGACATTTCATGACGACGTATCACCGGCTTGACGGCTTGTCACGAATGTCGTCAGCTAATTTTTTTTAGAAACTAAGGGATGTTTTTTCAAGGGTATTTTTGTATTTTGCACCCCTTTTAACCCCTATATATATCCTAGTAGAGGAGAAAACCCTCATTCTCTTTCATTCTCTTCCAAGAAAAAAAATCTAAAAACTAGGGTTTTCTTCAAAAATCCTAAATCAAATCTTCTCCAAGAAATTCAAGAATCTTCAAAAGATTTCACTAAGTTGTTCAAGAATCAAAATATCCAAGTCAAAAGCATCAATATACTTAGCTCAAAAGTGTGAAGACGAGTTTCCAATCAAGCTTGTTCATCTTAAAATCATAATCCAAGGTATGTGGGGTTTTGAACAAGAGCAATTCTTTCGTTCTTGTACCCAATGCTTTGATTTTTATTATGGATTTATATGATTTTGCAAGTGGATTTATACCCAAATTACTTCATCATGAGATTATGAGAACATATATTGTTCAAGCTTTGTTATACATGATTATTTTACAATTTCAAAGTTATTACTTGATATTTAATATTGTGAATTTTATGTTTCTACCATGAGTTGGTATTTCAATTCCTTTCAAGATATGTGTCAAGATTTAAGTTTCCTTATGACAAATTGGATTATTGATTCATGAGAATTGAGTTGTTACAATGAGTCTTGATATTTTCTCAAAGTTTTTTATGTTGCCATGACTTAATGAATTGATACATATTGATATTGAGAAAGATTGATTTGAATTGAGTCGAGTTAGGAATCCACAAATTGATTATGATTTGATATATGAGAAAGAGATTTGATTTGGTCTTCATGATAGACCCTTGTGATATTTGTGGTGGATTTCCTAATGCATTCTAAGCTTGTGTCTGGGAGTAGTATTTAGCACCGAGCGAGAAATGTGGTATTTTCCCTGAAACTACATTCCACCGTAGTATTGATATTGATAATTGTGGGCCAGAGGCCGAGTATGAGATTGTGATAACTAAATTTAGGTTGTACTCCCTGGTAAGAGTACAATGCTCCCGCCAGTGTGGGGTTCTCTCCTTAAGAGGGCAAAACATTGGACTCCATGTAGCTCACATGGTTTATGCCGGTTATAAAAACCTCCCATGTCCATAAGAGTTGAGTTTCTTGAATTACAGAGTCACTTCGAGTCTTGAGTTGAAGAGTTGAGTTGTTTATGATGATTTATGAGGTTTTTATCGTATGATTTATTTACGATGAGATCGTGAAAAATATATTTCAATCTAACTCAAGCCAAGTGAGCCACTATTGTACATATGCATATTTTCGTGAAATTGATGATGATATTTACATTTTTACATACACCCCCACATACTCAGTATATTCCAAAGTTCTAACCCACATATTTTCCTATGGGCTATATTTTCTTGTAATGTAGTTGCAGGTACTCATCCACAGTCGCGTTAATGATATTCGGGTGCCTTTTTTCATCTTCTCAGTGGTGAGTCCTCATGGTTCGAAGACTGTGTCTATATTTTTGTGATACCATTTTATTGTACGACTTTTAGTACTGTTTGAGTCAGTTGGGGGTTGTCCCAATGTCTCCTTAATCTTGATGTATAGAGGCTTTGTCAGACTAAAGGGTTGGTATGTAAAGAATTTTAGTATTTTAATTGTACAGGCTAGTTCCTTATCTTATTCCAGTATGTTCATATTATGTCATTCTCTCTTATTTTATCATGACTATTTTCAAAGTGAGCTCTAGAAGTGACGATAGGCTTAAAGGGTTAGGTTGAGGTCGTGTGTGGCCCTAAGCACCGTGGACATCTCGGGATGGAATCTTGGGGCGTTACAAGCTTGGTATCAGAGCCTAAGGTTTAAAGAGTCCTAGGGAGTCTGACAAGCCGCGTTACGTAGAGTCTTGATCATCGGTGTGTAGCGCGCCACATCTTTGAGCTAGAGGCTATGGGATGTTTTAGGAAAATTCATTTCTTTCTTTCTAAAGTTTATCGTGCCTACAACTGTCTCTTTATCTGCGATTAACCCATACTCTCTTATAATAGTAAATGCCTCCTCATCGAGCTCATAGAAACAACGAGCAACCTCAACCCGTTGATCCCCTGAACGAGCATGTGTCATATGTAGAATTTTGGGTAGCTTTTCAGGCTCTAGCCCAGGCAGTTACCACCAATACTCAAGATAACACCTAGGCTACTATTCTACCTCTGCAAGAGAATAATTCTACAGTAGCTCGGGTTCGTGACTTTATGCCGATGAATCCGCCTGAGTTCTATGGGTCAAAGGTAGGTGAAGACCCACAGATGTACTTAGATGAAGCGAGAAAGATTACCCAGATTATGCATGTGACTGAGGAGGAGAGTGTTAAATTGGCTGCCTATCGAATGAAAGATGTTGCATATGATTGGGTGGAAATTTGGAGGGAAAGTAGAGGGAAGAATGCCGCTCCCATGACTTGGCAATTATTCTAGGATGCATTCTTGGATAGATTCTTTCCTCTTGAGATGAGGGAAGCAAAGATAGAGGAATTCATGAATTTGAGACAAGTCTCCATGACTGTTAAATAGTATTGCCTTAGATTCAATCAGTTTTCCAAATATGCTCCTAGTATGATGGATGACTCCAGGACCATCATGAGTAAGTTTGTGACCAGTGTGTCGAGTTATATTGTGAAAGAGTGTAGATCTACTATGCTTAATAGGGAGATGGACCTTTCTCGGTTGATGATACATGCCCAACAGATTAAAGCTAATAAGGTGAAAGAAAGGGAAAGAGTAAGAGGGAATAAAAGAGCTAGAACAAAGAAGTAGGGATTCGGTCAGTCCAGATTCCATAGAGGGGATAACCCTCAATTCCATAGACGTCCATTTATGCCCGCGCCTTGCTCAGTTAGTGCTCCCGTACCTAGAAGCAGGCAGGAGAAGGAGAATAGTCCTATCCTATCCAGGTCTCAGGAAAGTGTAAGTAACAGACCTCGACCTCCTTTATGTGCAAAGTGTGGTAGAGATCATTTTGGAGAGTGTTTTATTGATCAGAGGGGTTGCTTTGGTTATGGTAAGTTGTGCCACCGACTTCGAGATTATCTGTATGCTAGACAGGGGAGTCAAGATGCTCATCCCCAGAGTCAGGCTACCAGTGCCCCCGCTCCCATAGTCCGCCCAATTCTTCCTCAGGGCGCCTCTTCTAGTACTGCTGGCGATTTTCACCAGAATCACTTCTATGCTATACCACCTTTCCAGGAGGAGGAGGATTCTTCAGATGTTGTCACTGGTATCTCCGTGTCTTTCATTTTTATGTGTATGTATTGATGGACCCCAGTTCGAGTTTTTCTATGTGACACCTCTGGTTGTTGTAAATTTTGAGATGGACCCTGAACGGATTCCTGAGCCTATTCTAGTTTCTACCCCAGTAGGAGAATCTGTTATTACTAAGCGAGTGTATAAGAAGTGTCCTATTACTTTCCTTCATCAGGTCATATATGCTAATTTGATTGAGCTAGATATGGTTGATTTTGACGTCATTCTGGGTATAGATTGGCTTCACTCATGCTATGCATCTATAGATTGTCGTACCCGAGTTGTCAAGTTTTAGTTTCCTAACGAGGGAATTTTTGAGTGTTCTAGGAGTTCTGTAACTTCAAAGAGCCATTTCATATCCTACCTCAAAGCTAGGAAGTTTATTTCTAAGGGTTGTATCTATCATCTAGTTCAAGTTAAAGACCATAAGTCCAAGACTCCGACTATTCAGTCAGTTAGCAATGTTAATGAGTTTCTCAATGTTTTCCTGAAAGACCTCCTAGGGGTCCCACCTGATAGAGAAATAGAATTCAGGATTGATCTCCTTCTCGGCACTCAGCCTATTTCCTTCCCTCCATACCGTATGGCTCCTGCAGAACTTAAAAAGTTGAAGGAGAAACTCAAAAATCTCTTAGAAAAAGGCTTTATCAGACCCAGTGTTTCCCCGTTGGGTGCACCTATTTTATTTGTTCGAAAGAAAGATGGTACATTACGTATGTGTATTGACTACCATCAACTCAACAAGGTAACTATCACGAACAAGTACCCTCTTCCTAGAATTGATGATTTATTTGATCATCTATAGGGTGCAAGTTATTTCTCAAATATAGACCTTAGATTTGACAATCATCAGCTTAAAGTGAGAGAGTGTGATATTCCAAAGAGAGCCTTCCATACCTGATATAGTCATTTTGAGTTTCTAGTCATATCCTTTGGGTTAACCAATGATCCAGCGGCCTTCATGGATCTTATGAACTGAGTATTCAAGCAATATCTAAATATATTTGTCATTGTATTCATAGATGATATTCTAGTGTATTTTCAAAGAGAGGATGATCATGCCGACCACCTTAGAATTGTCTTGCAAACTCTTAGAGATCATCAATTATTCGCTAAATTTAGCAAGTATGAATTTTGGTTAAGTTTAGTTGCTTTTTTGGGTCACATCATTTCTGCTGAAGGCATTAGAGTCGATCCCCAAAAGACAGAAGCTGTAAAGAATTGGCCTAGACCTACCTCCACATCACATATTAGGAGTTTCTTGGGTCTAGCTGGTTACTACCATCATTTTGTTGAGGGCTTCTCTTCTATCACGTATCCCATGACCCGGTTGACCCAAAAGAAAGTTAAGTTCTAGTGGACAGATGCCTGTGAGAGGAGTTTTCAGGAGTTAAAGACTCGACTCACTTCAGCCCCAGTGTTAGCTTTACCCGATAGTACTGATGGTCTTGTGGTGTAATGTGATTCTTCTAGAGTTGGTTTGGGTTGTGTGTTGATGCATAGGGGTAAAGTTATAGCTTATGGATCTACACAGTTGAAGCCTCATGAGAAGAATTACCCAACCTATGATCTTGAATTAGCAGCTGTAGTTTTTTCTTTGAAAATCTGGAGACATTATTTGTATGGTGTTTATGTTGATATGTTTACAAATCACAAAAGCCTGTAGTATATGTTTACTCAGAGGGAGTTGAACCTTAGACAAAGAAGATGGTTAGACTTGCTAAAAGACTACGATATGAGTGTGATGTATCACCCGGGCAAGGCCAATGTTATGGAAGATGCTCTTAACAGCTTGTTTATGGGTAGTATAGCTCATGTAAAGAATGATAAGAAAGAATTGGCTCGTAATATGCATCATTTGTCTAGGTTGGGTGTTAGATACCTTGATTCCGCTGAAAGGAGTATGTTAGTTCAAAGTAGTTCCGAGTCCTCTTTGGTCTCAGAGGTAAAGGAGAAGCAAGACAGGAATCCTAGTTTGGTCAGGCTGAAAGAGTCAGTTAAGGACTAGAAGGTAGAGGTTTTCTCCCAAGGAGGAGATGGTGTATTGAGATTGAAGGGTAGATTGTGTGTTCCCGATATTGATGATCTAAGGCAGAGAATTATGGCTGAAGTGCATGGTGCGCGATATTCTATTCATCCTGGTACTACCAAGATATACCGCGATTTGTGGGAAATCTATTGGTGGAACGGTATGCATAAAGACATAGCAGGATTTATGGCAAAGTGTTCTATTTGTCAACAAGTTAAGATAGAGTACCAAAGGCTCGGTGGTGTAATGCAAGAGTTTAGCATTCCTACATAGAAGTGGGAAGAAGTGAATAAGGATTTCGTAATTGGTTTGTCTCCTTCTCGTCGTTATCATGATTCGATTTGGGTTGTTTTAGACCGGTTGACTAAATCAGATCATTTCTTGCTAGTGCATTCGTCTTATACAACTAAGGATTATGCTAGATTGTATATCCATGAATTAGTCATATTGCATGGAGTTTCTTTGGCTATCATCTCTGATAGGGGTACTGAGTTTACTTCCTAGTTTTGAAGGGCTTTTCAGAAGGGTCTCAATACCCAAGTTCGTCTAAGTTTTGCCTTATATCCACAGAATGATGGTCAGGATGAGAGGACTATTCAGACTTTAGAGGACATGTTAAGGGCATGTGCGCTAGATTTCAAAAGTAGTTGGGATGAGCACTTGCTATTGATCTAATTTGCGTATATTAATAGTTTCCATGCTAGTATTCAGATGGCCCCATTCGAAGCTTTATATGGTAGAAAATCGCTGATAGCTTGGTTTGAAGTAGGAGAAGTAGCTGTGATTGGGCTTGATGTTGTGTTCAAGGCTATGGAAATAGTTAAGTTGATTCAAGAAAGATTGAAAACTGCTCAAAGTCGTCAGAAATCATATGCGGATGTGAGAAAAAAAGATCTTGAGTTTAATGTTAATGATTTGGTGTAGTTGATATTTTCACCCATGAAAATGGTGAAGAGATTTGGAAAGAAAGGAAAGCTTAGTCCCCGTTATGTTGGTCCATACAGGTTTCTGAGCCGTGTTGGGAAAGTAGCTTATGAGGTGGAGTTACCCACAGAGTTGTCTTGCGTTCATCCGGTATTTCATATTTCTATGCTTAAGAAGTGTATTGGTGATTCTGTCGTGGTTGATTCTTCCGAAAGCTTAGATATTCTGGATAGCCTTTCATTCGATTAGATTCCGATTGAGATTTTGGACTTTCAGATCCGTAGGCTAAGGAACAAAGAAGTTTCTTTGGTTAAAGTGCTTTGGTGAAATCAATCTGTTGAGACTGCTACTTGGCAAGTCGAAGCTAATATGCGATCCAAGTACCCTCACCTCTTTTCTGTGAGTTTGGAGCGAGCAAAAGGTATCATTCTTTCTTAATTCCACCCTCGTCTTATTAAAGATTCAGTTGTGTGTCTACTTTCATCACGAATTTGTAAATTTTGTATAGTATTCGAAGGTATAGAGTGAAGTAAGTCTTTTGAGTGAGTCGTTCCAGCTATACTTATACATCCTCATTTTTCTCTTGTTCTTGGCCTATCTGGTAACATTCGAGGACGAATGTTTCCAAGGGGGAGATATTGTAATACCCATGATTCTAACCAATAGTTAAACCATGACTTAAGCTCATGAGAAATAAATTATAGTGTTTTGGTTGTTTTCTGGTCAAGGGCGATTTGTATTAAGTCCTTAAAGATGTCCTAACGATTGGGCGAATTAAAACATTCCTTACCGATTGAATTCTTGAGAAGAATTTTGGCATAGTCAAATTCAAATGAGTATATATCTCGTTATACTATGAATTATTGATCTCATGACCTACCAAAAGATAGATAATTGAATTAGATTTCCAACAATACCCATTTCACCCAAATCCGGTATCGGAGCAAAGAATTATGCCAATTTTACTCCAGCATGTCAGGCTGGGAAACTGAGTGACGACATTCGTGATAAGATGTCACAAGCGTGACGAGCTATCACCAATGTCGTCAGCCTTGGGTAGATTTCTGACCCTTGTGAAGACATTTTGTGATAATCCGTCACTCCCGTGATGCCTTATCACCAATGTCGTCAACCTTAGGCAGAAAATCATAATTCCACCCTTTTGTGACGACATTTCGTGATGACGCATCACCGGCTTGACGGCTTGTCACAGATGTCATCAGCTAATTTTTTCCAGCAACTAAGGGACATTTTTGCAAGGGTATTTTGGTCTTTTACACCCTTTTTAACCTCTACATATATCCTAGTAGAGGAGAAAACCCTCATTCTCTCTCATTCTCTTCCAAGAAAAAAATCTAGAAACTAGGGTTTTCTTCCAAAATCCTAAATAAAATCTTCTCAAAGAAATTCTAGAATCTTCCAAAGATTTGACCAAGTTGTTAAAGAATCAAATTCTGCAAGTCAAAGGCATCAAGAAACTTAGCTCAAAAGTGTGAAGAAGAGTTTCCAATCAAGCTTGTTTATCTTAAAATCATAATCCAAGGTATGTGGGGTTTTGAACAAGAGCAATTCTTTCATTCTTGTGCCCAATGCTTTGATTTTTATTATGGATTTATATGATTTTGCAAGTGGGTGTATACCCAAATTACTTCATCATGAGATTATGAGAATATAAATTGTTCAAGCTTTGTTATACATTATTTTACAATTTCCAAGTTATGACTTGATATTTAATATTGTGAATTTCATGTTTCTACCATGAGTTGGTATTTCAAGTGTTTTCAAGATATGTGTCAAGATTTAAGCTTCCTTATTATAAATTGGATTATTGAGTATATTGATTCATGAGAATTGAGTTGTTACAATAAGTCTTGATATTTCCTCAAAGTTTTTTATGTTGCCATGACTTAATGAATTGATACATATTGATATTGAGAAAGATTGATTTAAATTGAGTCGAGTTAGGAATCTGTAACATGATTATGATTTGATAAATGAGAAAGAGATTTGATTTGGTCTTCATGATAGACCCTTGTGATGTTTGTGGTGGATTTTCTAACGCGTTTTGAGCTTGTGTCTTGGAGTAGTTTTTAGCACCGAGTGGGAAATATGGTATTTCCCCAAAACTACGTGCCATCGTAGGATTGATATTAATAATTGTGGGCCAGAGGCCGAGTATGAGATTGTGATCACTAAATTTAGGTTGTACTCCCTGGCAAGAGTACGACGCTCCCGCCAATGTGGGGTTCTCTCCATAGGAGGGCAAAACGTTGGACTCTATGTAGCTCACATGGTTTATGTCAATTATAAGAACCTCCCATGTCCATAAGAGTCGAGTTTCTTGAATTATAGATTCACTCTGAGTCTTGAGTTGAATAGTTGAGTTGTTTATGATGATTTATGAGTTTTTTATCATATGATTTATTTACGATGAGATCATGAAAAGTATGTTTCAATCTAACTCAAGCCAAGTGAGCCACCATTGCACATATGCATATTTTCATGAAATTGATGATGATATTTACATTTTTACATGCCCACACAAATACTCAGTACATTCTAAAGTGCTGACCCACATATTTTCCTATGGGCTATATTTTCTCATAATGTAGGTTCAAGTACTCAGCCGCAGCCACGTTAGCGATATTCGGGTACCTCTTTTCATCTTCTCAGTGGTGAGTCCTCATGGTTCGAGGACCGTGTCTATATTTTTATGATACCATTTTATTGTTATGGCTTTTAGTACTGTTTGAGTCAGTTGGGGGTTTGTCCCAATGTCTTCTTGATTTTGATGTATAGAGGCTTTGTCAGACTAAAGGGTTGGTATGTACAGAATTTCAGTATTTTGATTGTACAGGCTAGTTCCTTATCTTATTCCAGTATGTTCATGATATGTCATTCTCTCTTATTTTATCATGAATATTGTCAAAGTGAGCTCTAGAAGTGATGACAGGCTTAGAGGGTTAGCTTGAGGCCGCGTGTGGCCTTAAGCACCATGTGACGTCTCAG
The DNA here is from genome assembly GCA_030864215.1 of Capsicum pubescens. Lineage (NCBI taxonomy): Eukaryota > Viridiplantae > Streptophyta > Magnoliopsida > Solanales > Solanaceae > Capsicum > Capsicum pubescens. The sequence goes on from CM061539.1 coordinate 4,625,211, forward strand.
GATGGGATATTGTTGCATTACACTAAAATTTAACTATTTCAACAGCTCCAGAATCTCAATTTTAGGCTAGGTGGACTCTTGGTTTAGGTACCAAGGCACTCGAGCTTATTTTGAGCTATTGGCCAAGAAGTTAAAAAAATAAAAGTTAGGTGTGGGACCCAGTTTTTATCAAAATGACTTTGGATGGAAACTTTGACTATGCCATTGAGTCTGAAATGTCAAATTAGGTAGAGTAGCAAAGTTTGTTTTAATATAATGGGTTTTGGATGAATCCCAAGGGGTTGATAGAAACTTAGAAATTTCCAAGTCTCAGCTAGTGTTGACGTAACAACGATCTTGAGCTCTTGATTAAGATATCAATCTGGAAGGTTCAATAAGAATCACGAACACGACATTCCTAGTTGCAAAAGAAACACTCTTTCTAGTGTTTCTAGTACAACAAATGCGTTGGCTATGTCAGGAATGTGACTTTGTTACCTTTGTCCAAATATCACGAATAGATATCAGCAGATTGTGAACGTGACTAACGTGTATTTGGGAATGGTATAAATACCCTATTCAGCCTATTTTTGCCCATTTCCCACCCATTCAGAAGATAGATAAACCCTTAATATTGGGAAAGCTTATGATTATAGCTAGTGGGTAATTTGGGAAGCTTGGGTAGAGACTATTTCGTGAATCTTCTTTGAATTTATGGTAAAATTTAATCCTTTTCTATGGTTGATTTCCCTTTTCTCTCTTAAAATCCCGAAAACATAGAGGCTTTATTTTTGCACCAAATTATTTCAAATTTCACCCATTTTTAGGATAATTACTCCTTGAGCATAGGGGAAGGTTGAATTGGCTTCGAAAATGCAATTTTTGTAAACGGGGCCCATATAGGATTTTTGAGTAATTTTGATCTCGAAGCATAATAGTGAAATACGGGTATTGTTGTTCTCATTTTGATGAGTTGATTGTGATTTTGATAGAGTGGGACCTTACAGAAGCTTCTCAGAAAGGGAAATTAGTTATTTAGCAGATTCTTTAAGCTTTCTTCAGCATCCAGGTAGGGTAGGTTTTCCCTTCTACATGGATTGAGATATTTCATAGTATATTTATTATATTGTGTTAGATTTCGAGTGGTTTTTAGGTGTTGGTGATATTTTTGGCAATGCTTGAGTTAGTTAGAGCGCTTGGGCTATTTGAAAATCGTAACTTAGGCATATTTGATCTAATTGGTCATGCTTTAGGTAATTTCTATCTTAGGGTTAATTGAATCTTGTTAACATCTAAAAATGGATTTATATACCTTATCCTAGTCTAGGGTAGAATTTTCCTTGTGATGGATTTCAGGGACTTAGAAGTGGCTCTTCGTCCCGCCTTAGGAAAATATTTGTGTAGTTCTTGTAAACCTTTATACACTTGTTATACACATTAAAAATTCTTATTGAGGTAATATTAAAGAGATTTGGAACTTGCTGGTTATGAAGGATTGATATTGAGCGATGATGTTTATTGATTATGCTATTGATCATACTATTGATGATATAGTTATCGGTTTGAGTCTGACTATTGATTATATATTTACCAATTTTAGTTTGGTTGTTGATTATATATATTTACTGGTTTGAGTCTGAATATTGATTAAAATATTGATGATATATTTGTTGGTTCAAGTATAGGCATTCACTATGATATGATGATATATGATTATCAGTTTGAGTTAGGATGTTGCCCTTTTGAGACTATTTCTATTATTTTTATTACTTATAAGTTGCAATTTTTCATTTTTGCTTTTGTTGGGCAATTTTCTCACAATTTGCCCCCAGAGCTATGGTTCGACTTACATATTGATGGGGTAGAGTAGGCTTTATCATGACTTATAAATTAGGTTATGACAAATTGGTATCTAAGCCTAGGTTTCACTAATTTTATTGGTACAAGAGCAAGTGCCTTATAGAGCTCTACAAATTAGAATAATGACATCCGTTTCATAACTCTAGGAGGATATAGGACATTCTTAGGAGTTCTTAACTTCTTTCACTCATTTAGTGTTAAGATTTTAAGGTGGTTAATAAGGCATTTCTTTACTTTCACTCTTTTAAAGATGGCTAGGACATATGCTAGCGTACAGAAGAGGAGGCCCCTGAGATCAAGCCTAGGGATCTTGTCGCTATTTGTGGATGACCCAGAGGTCATGGAAAATCTTGAGATCTATCCCGGTCAAGGGGAAAGGATAGGGTTCTTCAGTAGACCTTGTCCCTCCACCTAAGCCAAAGATTCTTCAACCCAACCTAGTGGTGGGCCACAAACTAGCCCAAGCCCTACTGGGAATTATTTCTTCTTCAGTGCTTATAGATGTTTTGGTTCATCTTGGGGTTTGTTGGTGGTGCACCATCTACAAATCAGAATGGTACATAGGTGGGGGTGCAACTTATAACTGCGGCTCCTAGAGATAAGATCCCTCCTGCACCGACAGTTGCTCAGCTAGTAGTTTCTCATCCAGTGGTTTTCTAGCATGCTATGTCAATTAAAGAGCATAAAATGTCGAGTAGGTTCTTAAGATTGGCTCCACATAGGTTTTTTGGTGCACCGGGAGAGGATGCTTATCAGTTTCTAATTACTTGTGAGGATAGGATTCGTAATTTAGGCCTAGTTGAGACTCATGGTATGGAATAATGGACTTGAAAGATTAATATTGGTGGAGAGATCATCTTTATTCCAGGATAATTTGAACTTCACATTTGACATGGAGTCAATTCTCATAGATCTTATTAGAGAAATACATGTCTCACATCTTTAGGAATCATTTGAGAGATCAGTTTTTGAGGTTGGAGTAGGGATTCATGTCTATTGTGGAGTATGAGGCTCATTTTCATAAGTTGTCTAGGCTTTCTACTTTCATTAGGACTTTTGTGTATGAGAGGGTTCGTAACTTTATTAGAGGGTAGAGACTTTCCCTTCGCATGTCTACCCAAAGTCTGGTTATTGCGGGTAGGTCTATTTATAGGTATTAGACCACGCTCAGGGGATGAAGGAGATACATTGTGAGGCCTAAGGGGTGGTAATAAGAGGCCTAGGTATCAAGGAAGTTTCTGTGGGAGCCATAGAGGTTCTCGATTTAGAGGTTGCAGATCTCTTATTTGTACCCTTCATGGTCGCAGTATCACCCTCAGAGTCAACCCATTATACCTGTTAAAGAAACGCTCCAGATTACTAATAAAGGTCTATCTAGTGCCAGTGATCTTCCTGAACAGGGTTTCACTCAGTCTTCGACAGATTTTTCTTCTGCTTTTCTAGTTGTGTAATGCCCCAAATCTAGCACCCAGAATGTACATGATGCTCATGACCCCGTAGGACCATAAGCTAACCCATGACTAATATCTGTCCCTGAACGCTGCATAATATACTGTATAAATGAGGAAACAAAGGCTGAAAGTCCATAAGGTTCAAAATTGTAACATAAGATCTGATAAAAACTATGTCTGAATAGGGCATAGAAATACCCAATACTGAAATAAACTGTCTGAACATGCTATAGTCTGAAAGCAATAATAAAATCATAACTTCCTAGAATGATGAGGACTCACTGTTGACTCTAGCTACTTAAACTAGAATGATACTGATGATCTGGAGCTTGTGCGTCTGAACCTATGGTATAGAATAAAACACCACAGCACAAATGCATCAGTATGATTGAATATACAGGTATGCAAGTGAGGTAGGCTGAATGCAAAGGGTTCATATGCATGAACAATACTAACTGACTGAATAATATGAACGTGAGAATACATGCATGAATACGTAACCTTAACTAAATTCGTGATAGTATTTAATATTGAGTTCTGACTACTAAATCTACTAATAACATGGATTTACTGATATCTAAACTTACTATTACTAAGATGCTGAGTAACTAAGTCTACTGAATACTAAAGGACTGATGTTATCTTACTGATAAAGAAATGACTATTTCTGTCAGTTCTGATTATGATGAACTGGTCTGATTAACCGTATCTGACAGTCCTGAAACTGAATACTAATAACATGAGTTATTGATAGCTGATATAACTGATACTGTGTGACTGTGTATGATAGTCCTGAATCTGATGGAACTAGATAAGTTTCGTATTATACCGAGTGACTGTATCTGATAGTCCAGATTCTGATGGAACTAGCTGAGTTCCATACTGTACTGAGTGACTATATCTAACAGTCCTGGATTCTATAAAACTGGACTGATTTCTATTCTAAAGAGTCAATTTGAAACTGAAACTGTGGGAGGTAATCATCTAACCTACATGCCCCAAATCTAAACTAGTGGGGTCCAACCTATAACCCCAGCTGGAAGGGTGTCAGTACTATACAATGGGTAAAGATAAGTTGTGAGTATACCCTCTTTGACAGGGAGCTCTTCTGTTAACCCCTCCTGATAGAAAACTCAAATGAGATATGTAATCCCTAAACTCGTAGGGTACATCTCAACCTACACTGGCTACATAGTTCTGGAATGCTGGGATTTCTATAAAGGATCACACCCTCTACTGGATGACAGTGTGTGTCCTCATCCCTGGGTTCCCTCGGTGCTGAATCCTACCCCAAACTGAATAGACACTGAACTAATTTTCTAGTTCATACTAAGCTTGACTAAGCTGCCACTGATTGTGTTACTGACTGAACTAGACTAAATTAACTAAGTTCCATTAACTAATGGAATAGTATTAAGGTTTGATAACTGACTGAGATTACTAAGATTATTGATATCACTGAGTACTAAGATTATTGAGTTTTTTACTAAGTCTTGTGACTGACTGAATTCTACTGAGTTCCCTGAACTGACGAAATATGACTGAATTCTGTTAACTGACTAAATTCTAAAGATCATGGCTTGCCTGATAGTATCCTGAAAACATGACACTGTCTCTAAGCACACAACTATATTTTTAGGGTATAAGTACCCCCAGGACTCGATAGAAGGAAACTGACAAGGCATGACATTCTTTATTACATGAACAACATCAACAATCCATAATACAATAAGTTGGGGATTTCATGAAGTACATGGTTATCATAATCTTGTACATGAATGGGAGTACATATCAACATATCATAATTTCATCAACTAGTCCCATAAGAGCTCCTTCAAACATCCATAATTCACAACCATATCATTGAAGTCATTTTGATCATAAGGGTAAGGCATGCATTTGTCATTTGGATCACAATTTAGCTATAAGGCATAATTTCTATATCTTTAGGCATTTTATCAAACCATACATGCACAACTTAGGGAATAGGTGTAATCATCAAATTACGCATCATAAATAACTCAATTCATGGATATCAACTTGCATACTAACGTAGGTTCATGAAAAACACATAAAGATTCCAACTTGGGAATCATACAACAATCATCACATGGACATAATCAACCTATATAATAAACATTATGATTTATAATTTCAAATAGGGTTCTTGAGCTTTATGGATGAAAGGAATCCATAAATCTACACTCCGCATACCTTAGATGGAAAATTCTTGAAGATTGACGGTGGAATTTTCTTAAACTTGAATCCCCAATTGAAAACCCTAATGTGTTCTTGAGAGGATTTTGAGAAAGATGGGTATATTTTTGTGTAAATGGGGATTAATCCTGTGATTTTGAGTATATATATGGTGGTGAAATAACCAAATTGCACTTCAGGACATGGAGGTGTAATGCAGAAAAATTTGGCCAAAGGCTCTACCCAAGGCGGCGCCCATCTTGGGACATGGGAGAACCAGGGCGGCGCCTTGCCTTGGACATGGGAGAACCAAGGCGGCGCCTTCTTATAACCTTTAACTACTGATTTGGAATTCAAACGTGCCCTAAACGGATTTCGAAAATTCAGAAACTCACCCAATATATACTCTTGCCTTGGCCCATCGCAATGCAACTCGAAAATAAAAAATGGAGGTTGGGAAGGTCATCAAATAAATCCCCGAAGTTCAAAGGACCAAAATGAGACTAATTCTTTAACACTTAGCTAAAATTTTCTAAGTGTTGGTGCTTTTAAAGAGCTTTAAGGGCTAAAATTTTGACTTAGACTCTTACGGGATCTTACAATATCTCCCCTTGGGAATATTCATCCTTGAATGAGGCTGACTGAAAGGGGAGAGAAGAATAAACTAAAGTACATACAAGACATACACTAATGAAACATGATTTTATGACTTGCATGACTGATAAGCTGAATATAACATACTTAACATGGTTATCTGATGCATGCATAACTGATTCATAAATGCATGACTGAGTATTCTGATAAACTGAGTTTCTCACCATGAGAATGCATATCTGATGCATGAGGGTTAAGATGAATTCATGCATATTTTATGCATGATTATATGACTGAACGGACACATGAATGCATGACTGAATATGCAATGGTACTTAGTACCAAGTTTGTAATGGAATTCTGACACCAAGTTTGTAAGGGTAATTTGAACATGGAACTGAGTAGGTTCAAAAAAACTGTTACTTAAACTGAAAAATACTGATGAAGTCATGATTATGCTAAAAGTTTGCATGAACGGGAACATGATAGAATGGCTGAGACTGGAACGTGATGCATGAACTGAATTTCATGAACTGAACTGAGCCCCTATATACATGGCTCACGGCTGAGATTGAAACTTGAGGGTCAACCTATGAGTACCCCCTACTCAAAACTAGATTCATTATGTGAAGAGAGAATGGGATGCTTATATCATGAATGGTCGGGGGGTTATAGTGTATCTCCTCCTTAGCATACTAGATCCCTCGATGAATACTGACTTTTTTGAGATATTGAGGAAAACTGGGGCGTGCACCAGGCACCTAGGAACTGAATCATGACTAATTATTTGAGATCTGAAACTAACAAATGATATATGAACTGAGTTGAGCTAGCTTCCACCAGATTGGTTCATCTTAGAGTGGTTACATTCTTTCATGAGATTTTGGCTGGTAAATATAGATGGAAAGATGGGAAACCAAACTGTACGAACTTGTCTGTCTAACTACTAGACTGAAGTACTGGCTGTTTAAACTAATTCCCTAATCTTATCTGCTGACAGATTGATGGTTGAGTACTGGGCATGTAAGACTGAACGGTACTTAGCCTAAATAATTAAACTTAGAATATGGAGTTTCTATGAATATGAGAAAGAGACTAACTCAGTAACGTGAGATAGCTAAGCATGAATTCGGGAAATACTATATTATCTGAGAATGCAAGATCAGGTGAATAACATAATTCGAAAATATTCTGTAAACTGAGGTACTGAAGCACTGATGACATGCACAATTGATAACTACACCCTATGGTCAAGCAAACCTGAAATTAGACTAAATTTCTGATCTGATATTGAGCTAAAACTGACACAATATAACTAATATTTTAATAAAGACTATAACTAATCCTTTAATTGAGACTCATACAGGGACTGAATGTTGGTTTCTGATAATTAAAGTTTAAACTGGTACTGAAGTACTTAGTTGATACTGAATACTGATTGCTGAATATTGAATACTGATTTGTGATTGAGTCCTGAGGAATAGAATTTCAACATCATGGATTTACGAAGAGATTTAAACTGATGGTATACATGATGTAGTCTAAGTTTGGATGATCACTAGAAGTGAAACATGAGTCATTTAGGCTGAGCATACTGTAAAGCTCGACGTGAGTATATGAGTCATGAGCTGCATGACTTGATTTTGGAATTTCTATATTTGTGTGACATGATTCATATTACCGAGGGGAATAAAACTGAATTCCTTATTCTTGGGACTAGAATCACACATGATTCTATGCAAAATTTGTGAATATAAGTTGTGTTCATGGAACTAAGAGGTGATACATACGTAGGCATCATGCTGAACAGAGTACAAAACTTTATACTGAGATAAGGATGGGTCGGGAATCATCTTCCCTTAAAGCTTTCCTATATATCCTGGCATTACTAATAAGATCTGAAGACTTAACTTTCTGAGGTGCCATAACCGAATAGTTCCTGTATACCTGTCGGGCCATGATGGACTGACCCACTGGGGTAGAGACTGGGAAAGGTCTTGTTAACATTTTGGTCTGACCTTAAAATTGATTGTTATGTAAAAAGTTACAAAAGAAAAGAAACTCCTAAATCAAAAGGAGCGTTTATATGTAAATAAGGGATCTGTAACATACCAGTGGCTGCATCAGGAGGACTTTCTTGATTCTGTTGGGACTGAAGTGCATAGAGTCTGTTTGGGCGTTGCCTACTGTTAGCACTGGAATTGGCACCCTGCTAGTTCGGGTGACTGGACTGGACTGAAGGATGACCGTGCTTACTTTGTGGATTAGGTTTAGGACAATCTCGGACTTTATGACCTAATTCGCCACATCTAAAACATACTTTACTGCCAGCTCTACACACCCCCTTATGATACTTACCACACTCTTCGCAAATTAGATGCGTAAAAACCCTGCTATCATTACCCTGGGCTTTGAAGTCTAATGCCTCATCCCTACGGTGATTTTTGAACTTTGGTACTGGTGCACTAGCTAAAGATGGAACTGGGGCTAGAAACTTATATCTATACTGAGAACGGTTACTACCATGTGACCCTGGCTGAGAAAAACTAGAACTACCTATTCTAGCTCTCTTATTTTCCCTCTCCTTATTCTTAGGTTTCTGCTCCTCAATCTATTGAGCATGGACCATAAGCCTGTGATAAAGGAAAGAACCTACCTAAACCTGTGACCAGGTTTAGAAAGTCACTCCCATGATACCTGTGACTTTCTAAACCTGGTCGAGGAACTCTTGTGGATCCTTTTTGGATTTAGAACCTGAGAATAAAGGAGGATTTATTTGGGTGAAGTTCCGAATCTTGGATGCATCAGCATTGGCCATTGGGTTGGCCGGAATAGCGGTTGGATGTTCATTCTGAGTCGTGACTGAACTGGCTAAAGTAGTGAATGCAGTTCTGAATTCTTCATGAGAGACATGCTCATCCAGGGGATCTGGCTGGACGGGCTGATGTGTTGACTGATTTCCAATTCTCCCTTCATTAGTCCTTTTGGGAGGCATGTTCTGTTAAAGAAAGAAAGAAATGGATTAGACTGCGAGTTTAACTGGAGCTTATGCACACTAGTACGACATGAATACTAAAATAAGGGAAACTATTCCTAAAATAACTCATAGCCTCCTACATATAAGTGTGGTGCACAACACACTCTTGTACAAGAATCTACTAGATGCAGCTTTTCAGACTTCCTAGGATGCTGATGGACCTTAGGCTCTAATCCCAAGTTTGTAACGCCCCGAATTTGACACCCAAAATGCTACATAATGCTCATGACCCCAAAGGACCACAAGCTAACCCATGACCTATATCTATACCTAAACACTGCATAATATACTATATAAATGCAGAAACAAAGGCTAAAAGGCCATAAGGTTCAAAACTGTAACATAAGATCGGATAAAAAAAATATTTGAACGGGGTATAGAAATACCCATTACTGAAATAAACTATTTGAACATGCTATATTCTGAAAGCCTCTAAACTATCTGAATAAGGAGTTGATGGGACATGTCCATAACTAACTGCTGACTCTGACTACTAAAACTGGAATGCTACTGATGATCTGGAGCTCGTGCTTTCAAACCTATGGTATAGAATAAAACACCATAACACAAATTTGTCAGTACGATTAAATATACTGGTATGCAAGTGAGGTAGGCTAAATGCAAAGGGTTCATATGCAAGAACAATACTAACTGACTAAATAATATGAACGTGGTAATACATGCATAAATATGTAACCGTAACTGAATTCGTGATAGTATTGAATACTAAGTTCTGAATACTAAATCTACTGATAACATGGATTTACTGATATCTGAACTTACTAATACTGAGTAACTGAGTCTACTGAATTCTAAAGGACTGATGTTATCTTACTGATAAAGAAATGACTATTTCTAACAGTTCTGCTTGTGAAGAACTGGTCTGATTGACTGTATCTGACAGTCCTGAAACTGAATATTGATAACATGAGTTACTGATAACTGATATAAGTGATACTGTGTGACTGTTTGTGACAGTCCTAAATCTGATGGAACTAGCTGAGTTACATATTGTACTGAGTGACTGTATCTGACAGTCTAGATTCTGATGGAACTAGCTGAGTTCCATACTGTACTAACTGACTGTATCTGACAGTCCTGGATGATATATAACAATCATCACATGAACATAACTAGCCCACAACATAAACACCATGATTTATAATTTGAAATAGAGTTCTTGAGCTTTATGGATGAAAGGAATCCATAAATAAACACTATGCATACCTTAGATGGAAAATTCTTAAAGATTGACAGTGGAATTTCTTTGAACTTGAATCCCCAATTGAAAACCCTAATGTTTTCTTGAGAGGATTTTGAGAAAGATGGGTATATTTTGGTGTAAATAGGGCTTAATACCATGAATTTGGGTATATATATGGTGGAAAAATGACCAAATTACCCTTCGGGTCATGGAGGTGTAATACAGGAAAAGTTGGTCAAAGGCTCTACCCAAGGCGGCGCCCTGCTAGGGACATAGTAGCACTATGGCGGCGCCTTGCCTTGGACATGGGAGAACCAGGGCGGCGCCTTCTTATAACCTTTAGCTACTTGTTTGAAATCCAAATGTGCCCTAAACGGATTCCAAAAAAACCAAAACTCACCCAATATGTACTTTTGCCTTGCCCCATCGCAATGCAACTTGAAAATAAAAAAATGGAGGTCGGGAAGGCCGTCAAATAAATCCCCAAAGTTCCAAGGCCCAAAATGAGACTAAGTCTTTAACACTTAGCTAAAATATTCTAAGTGTTGGAGCTTTTAAAGAGCTTTAAGGGCTAAAATTTGTACTTACACTTTTACGAGGTCTTACAATTTGTAGTAGTTAGTCTGTGTTACCAGGGGCAAGTTATAGTTGTGGATATTTTTGTAATTATGTGTGAGAGACTTAGTTGTGGGGAAATTATTGATTCATCTCAGAGTGTTTCGCCTATTAGAGTAGTTTATCCCTCAGTTAGAGGTGGTTTGCATGGTCATAGGGGTGGTTCCTAGGGTGATCGAGGAGGTTCTCAAAAAGGTAGGATAGGAGATCATTCAGGAGCCCAGCCAAGTGGTAGGTGTGGAAAGTCATATGCAGTACATGCTAGGTTCGAGGCTAAGTTTTTTTATGCTATTAGTATAGGTATGATTCCGATGTGCCTTCAGTCAGGCCTTGCTTTATTTGATACGATCCACTTTTTCTTTTGCGTATAGTTTTTATGCTCCACGGTGATAGTTATCTTGGGATTTATTAACCATGCCATTGCGTGTATATGCTCTCATGGGTGATTCTTTAGTAGTGGATTGGGTTTTTAGATTATGTTGTCGTGACCCAATTTCTCATGTCATGATGGCACCTACTATAACCCACCAGTAGGCAAGATAAACATGTAGTCCTGAATGGTTAGTAACGGACTACCTATGAGATCAAAGAAGAATGCGGAAAAGATGTAATAAAAGATCAAATACATAATATAGTCCCAAAACCTGGTGGTATCAGTACAAGAGCTTTTCATATAATAAGAGTAAAAAAATGAAATACCAAGGGAATTACACTACCATAACTCATCTTCTAATATAATATAGATACTAGTCTAGTACATAAGAGGGAGGAAAGTAATACACCAAATGTCAAGAGCTCACTCTATGTCTTCGATAAATAGCTGCTCCGCACGATGCATATATCAACGGCGATAACTCGTACTATGATCTGCAGGCTACAAAAGTAAAGTATGATTACCAAACATGTGCTACTCAGTAGGCAACTTCAAACTGAGCTCCAAGATAAAGCATATATGTTGTGACCCAGACTATGGCCTAGAAATATAGGGTATCCCAATTCCAACCAGGATCTGGGACCGCCACCAGTTACCCAGCCCAACCGCCTTATCCAGTTTTTGATGGGTTGAATTTCAAGCATATTACAAAATTGAGTAGATGCTCTCATGAAGAATATAGGAAAGGGTCACAACTGTGACCAATCCAACCGAGTCCGACTGTACCAACCAACCCATCTAACCATACCAAACCAAACCAAAGGCCATAAACCAGGCCATAACAAAGATAGATTCCAACACATATCAAGATAATCAATCCCAAAATATAATATGATGGAATGGCCAACAATACCATCAAAAGGTGTTAGCCCCAACACCAATACCAATGTTATGGCTATCACTAATACCAATCCTGCCCATACCAACCCCCAAAAGTACCACAAAGTATTTATCCAAAAGAGTTAAAATATCTAGTTGGGACATGCCCCCAACCATGGCCAAAATAAATATAAAAAATAAAATAAAAAAGTCTAAAGAAGTCCATAACATGAAATAGAGCCTTCCAAATGGATGGAAGCTCACCGCTTTAGTCCAAATGTTGTCTCCCAGGTTAATCACTATGTAGGAGGAGTAGAATGGTTAGTTCCTTCATAGCATTGGTCTATACCCGCTAGTAGATGGGTTAGCAAGTGATTGCTAGCACGAACTCAAGATAAGGATAAAATAATGCCTTTTATAAAACCAAGTAAATTCATCAATAAGGCATACAACCATACATATATATAAGTGCCAAGAAAGGGGAACAAGGTTTAGCATGCATTTAAAACCTTTATCTGGGATGTGTAGATTTGTCGTTCTAAAACACCCACGGGCAATATGGGTTCAGCTTCCCCTGCTGAAAAAGCCCCAATGCATGTAGCATCACGACCAAGGAAGATATCACATTGGGATGACTAGTACATCCCTCAATATAAGGTGTGACATCATGCACCCAGGTTACCAAGACAAAACCTCATATCGGTAAATATAAGTTTCCAGTTTCGATCCCCCCTGGCACCTCCACCTACCACGGTTTAGCAACACCTCCCCCTTTAATGCCCAATTAAAACCATTTTCCAAATAACTAACCAATCCATTTACCTTTATTAACCAAGGCCATTTAGTGGTAGTATCATAGTACAGACCATACTTTCAAGTACTATCCTTAGCCAATCACATGTTGGTATAGGGGACCCTCAGGTGCCCTTCCAATTACCATATTAAATCCACTTGATTCAATACGTACCCCACATAACCAATTATCCATTTACCTTTCCAAACGATTTAAACCATGCATAAATCCTTTACCAAGTTTAAAAAAAACAAGAGTTCCATTTAAAAGTAATTAATGCAATGAACATATCTCAATAATCATTTTGTCAAACATATTGGAGGCATAGTATTTCAAAAACCAATTATAATTACCAATAACCATTCCATGTAATCCAACTACCCAAAACCACCATTAATACATATAAAATCATAATTAAAATCATGGAAAACTATAACAAACCATTTACAACAAAACCCCCAAATCATATTTAAAAAACCCAAAAAGCATACAACATTGAAATCATAAAAGCCAATAAAAAAATCTTGACTTTTGTTGAAACTAATAATGAGGGAAGAGAACATGCTTTATATCGAGGAATTGATGGAATGAAACCACAAAAGCAAGCCCCAACTTAGTCCTCAAGATGAAACCCTAACTCTTCCTTACCCTAAAGCTTTTGATAGGATTTTAGATAGTTTAAAAGTAGTTTCTAAGTGTTAAAGAGAGAAATAATAAAGTAAATAGCCTCCCAAATAGGATAGAAGTCGTGGGGTCCTATTAGGGTAAGTAGGGAAATATACAGAATACCCCCACTTAAGTTGCAAGAAATTCCCATCACAGGGATACAGCTGACCCATACAAGTCGTACACTTCTAATATGAGTAGTACCTACTTCTCATATCCACCCTCAACCCTTGGACCCAACACTATCCAGTATATGACTCATCTAACAAAGTTATATCCAAAGCATACGATCTGCACCTTCCACCAGTACCCTTGGAAGAATGAAATACCAAGATAATTAAACATTGACCTCTATACGAGTACTAGATACAACTCGTACCCAACCATATGAATCTTATGACCTAAATCATATACATTCCGGTAACCATCCAATCCGATTAACCCATACTGGTAAGCATATGACTAGATCATACCACTCGTACCCCAACATACTGCTCGTACCTATGAGTCGTATTGGGTCTGGAAAATGGAATTCAAGGACATTTTATACAGACAAAAACATAAAATGTAACATTCTCCCTCACTAGGAACATTCCTCCGCGAATGGCGTACAAGGTAGAGGTAACCACACACAGAGTCATTTCCATTATCAAACATTTCTTTTAAAAAAGCTAGAAAATCGAGATGTGTTTTAAGAACACATACCTTCTGTACAATCCTAGGAGCAGTCAACAAGAGAGGATACTTGGACTTCATGTCCTCTTCTGCTTCCCAAGTTGCTTCCTCCACTTTGTGGTTTTTCCATAGAACCTTAACCGAGGCTACATCCTTGGTCCACAACTGACAAACCCACCAATCCAATATATCAATCAGGACCTCCTTATAAGACAGAGAATCCAAGATATCCAACCTCTACAAAGGAAAATTAGCTGAAGGATCACAAATACACTTTCTTAACATAGAAACATATATGACCAGATAAACCAAGCCCAAACTAGCAGGCAACTCCAACTCAAAAGCAACCTTACTAACCCTTCTCAAAATCACATAAGAACTAAGAAATCGAGGATTGAGCTTCCCTTATTGACAAACCAAACTACACCTTTCTTGGGAGACATATTTAGGAATACCTTATCCCTAATATCAAAATCCAAGTCTCTACGCCTAACATTCATATAGGAATTTTACCGACTCTGGGTAGCCTTAAGCATATCCCAAAAAATCTTCACCTTCTCCACCACTTAAAAAATCAAATTAGAAAAAAACATAGCTGCCTCACAAAGATCAAACCAACCAATCAAAGATCTATTCCTCCTACCATACAATGCCTCAAAAAAGGCCATACCAATACTAGAATGATAGCTATTATTGTAAGCAAACTTTACCAAAGGTAGATGCTCAACCCAACTACCACCATAGTCAATCACACAGGCCCAAAGCATATCCTTTAATATTTGCATAGTTCTCTCCACTTGCCCATCCTACTACTGATGAAAAGTACTACTCAAACTAAGATTATTCCTCAGCATTTTCTGGAAAGACAACCAGGAGTGCGATGTAAACTGCATGCCACGATCAGAAATAATTGAGACAGGTACCCCATGTATCTTCACAATACCCTAAAGATACAGCTTTGCATAATCCTCTTCTGAAAAGGTAGTCCTCACTGCCAAAATGTGAGCAGAATTTATTATCCTATCCACGATGACCAAAATCAAATAAAAATAATTCTGAGACTGAGGAAGACAAGTAAAAAATCTATATTGATCATCTCACATTCCTATTTGGGTAACTAAAATTCTTGATGCAATCCACTAGGTCTCATGTGCTTAACCTTAACTTGTTGACACACCATGCATTTGGCCACAAAATCAACCACATCCTTCTTCATACTATTCCACCAATATATATCCTTAAGATTATGGTATATCTATGAACAACATAGCACGATTCATGTGCCTCAACCAAAATTCTTTGCCACAAACCATCGACTTCAGGAACACACGACCTTCCATTATACCGTAAAGTACCATCACCAATATCTTAAACACCACTACCTTTTTCCCACCATATTCACTCTTGATTTTTATCAATACATAATCTAGCACTTGATTCTCCTTAATATCTACACCAAGAGACGACCAAATCACTTCTTGTACCATTACACCACCATCCTTAGAGTCCAAGAGACAAACTCCAAGATTAGCAAAGCGGTGAGTATCCTTCATCAATTCTCACTTCCCTTCCTCCACATAATCCAAACTCCCCATGGACAACCAACTAAGAGCTTTAGCAACAATATTAGTCTTACCTAGGTGATAGTGAAGACTCATATCATAGTCCTTGAGAAACTCAAGCCATCTTCTCTGCCTGAGATTAAGTTCATTCTGAGTGGACACCTACTATAGACTCTTATGATCCTAAAATATATATATGTGAACACAATACAAATAATATCACCATATTTTCAAAGCAAATACAACCTCCAACAACTCTAAATCATGAGTAGGATAATTCCACTCATGCACCTTCAACTACCGAGAATCCGAGTTAATCATCTTCTCATGATACATCAAGACAAAATTAAGCCCTACCCTAGATGCATCACAATAAACCAGAAACCCATCATTTTCTTTTGGCAAAGTCATAATTGGTGCTGAAATTAGCTTATCCTTAAAATTCTCAAAACTCCCCTTACAACAATCAGACCAAAAAAACTTAGCCTTCTTCTGATTCAACTTAGTCAAAGGAGCCGCTACCGATGAGAAACTTACCATAAACCGCCTATAATACCCATCTAAACCAAGAAGCTCCCAATATCGGATGGAGTCATGGGACTAGGCCACCCTTTCACCACAATAAGCTTTTGAGGATCAGACATTACCCCCCTCACTAGAAATAATATAACCCAAGAAATTCATTGAATTAAACCAAAACTCAAACTTACATAACTTAACATACAACCGCTATTTTTTAAGGTCTATAACACCACATAGAGGTGATTAGTATTACCCACCTCACTCTTCGAATAAACCAGAATGTCATTACTAAATGCAATGATAAAGAGATCTAAATACTGCCTAAAAACTCTATTCATCATATCCACAAATAACACCGGTGCATTAGTCAACCCAAATGACATCACTAAAAACTCAAAATGCCCATACCGAGTGATAATGCTTAACTTACTCCCATTCTCAAAGGATAATACGGTCATTATCAATATACCAACTCGTGTTGGGGTCGAATCCACAAGGAGTGAAATGCAAATTTTATGTCCTATAGGTTCTTTAATTACTAAAAGAATACCTATAATTCAAGCAAAAACAATATTTAAAGTAAAATAGGGGGCTTGTTTTGCAGTTTGTTTATAATAATCTTTGGTCAAACAATATAATAGGATAGCACTTATGATTTAAAATCAATTTTTAAGGTGATCTTGGGATTATGCTTACCTAAAAATAAAGGGCATGTGAGTTAATGATGCTTTGACATGAATTTTAGTTGTTAAGTGAGAGATAGGCTAGGTCGAAGGTCTTTATGGTTAGTCTTTAAACAAAATCACAAAGATATAGCCCATTGGCTCTCTCGAGCACCTAACGAGTTGTAATTCATAGTCACCCAAAACCACAATTAGACATCCCTATTTCTAGGAAAATTCATATGACATGACTTACTCTCCATTTACACTTATGTTTAAGATTGCAAAAGGTAGTAAACCACATGCTTAATTGTCCAGCATTGCCTTGTACTCCTATAGCCCTCTTTTAAGGATTCTATGGGTTCCTATATGTTCATATTCATCCCTATTTCAAGGATGATGAAGGTTTTCTAAAGTTTGGAATTTTCAACCATCAAACCCTTTTGTAGATTTGGGGTTTTCACCCATGAACTCCAACTATTAAACTCAAGCAATGGTGGAATCCATACTTAACAACTAAAGATCATGCAAACACAACAACACCCACACATAATTTACACTTTAGTTCAACATAATCCCAAGATTAAATTACTTAGCCACTCGTGAAGAAAGTAAAAAAGATATACCATAAGGATTATCCAAAGCATCCATTATCCATAAAACACTATGAATATAAGTCTCTAAAATTAGTTACAATCTTGCGCAATTAGGGTTCTTATTTCAAATTCTAAGTTTGCATAAGGTAATCAATACCCAAAGAAGGAAGGGATTTTACCCATATAGGGTTTGGGATTCGGCCAATTGAAATTACAAAACTGCCCTGGGAATCATTCCAGCTTAGCCGAGATCGCACGAGGTTGTCCGTGACCGCGGCTAATGTGACCGCAGTATGGTTATGCGATCACATTTCATTGACCATCTTGACTGACAGTGACTACATCCTTAGTCCCGCGATTGTGGTAACTGGGACTGCTCACTGCTCCAGGTCTTTAGTTGCACTTCTTTACTTTCACTTGATCTCTTTTAGCTTTAATCACCATTTTTTATCTCACCAACTCTATACCTATAAAATATGGGTAATAGTGCATTAAATCATAATTAAGTCTCATTTATTTATACAAAACTTGGTAGTGTGCCCAAAAGTTTAGTGCAAGTGAGTGGTAATATTACAACTCATGGGCAAAATGATTTTGATTACACCCCTCAATATAAAATAGAATATTGAAGGACTCAATAGTCTTTAAGGAGAAACCATGTGACAACTACTAATACTCTAAAAATTATTTACTTCTTGACCTCAACTTCATTAAACTTCCTTTTGCCTCATTATTTAGAAGGTGACAAAATCACCCACCTCGACTTGATCATATGCCTCCTAACAAGAAAGAAAAATTCACACACCTAGGTTCATCCATGTAATAAGGAATTTAAGTTAAAACACTCTATCTCTCAAGAAGTTTTCAATGTTATTATACTAGAGGCTTGCCCCTATTTTCAACCTCCACTACAATGGCCACATTTGGTTGGGAATCACCAAGGACGGTTGTAACGTAGGTTTTGGTTAGGTTAGGCTATCAATTTAGGATAACAATGCTAGACACTCCTTGAACTTCTATATCACACTCATTCCACTTTTTCTATTGGGCCACTACTTTTCTTTCATCATTGCCTTCTTCGCCTTTCTTGCTTTACCAACTTTCTTTTAACATTTTTTTCTTCTCTTTTTTTTGGTGTGCACGAAATTCATGCATTTATTTCCTTGGGTGGGACATTTCTTTCTTCTAATCATTTTTCTTTAAATTCTTAGTTATGGTTTCCTATGGTTTTAATTATGCTTTTATATGCATTAATGATGGTTTTAGATAATTGAATTCCATGGTAATGGTTTAAAGGTCTTTGGAATTGGTTATGGTTATATTAATGCCCTAAAGGTGTTTGATAGAATGCTAATAAAGATACGTTAATTGCATTGACTTCTTTAAATGGAACTCTTGCATGTTTTAAACTGGACAAAGAATTTATACATAGTTTAAATAGTTTGAAAAGGCTAAAGGATAAATGGTTAAGATTGTGGAGAATATGGAAGTCTCCCGAGTTGATTTAATATGAAAATTGGAAGGGCACCTAAGGTCCCCTTAACCTAAATAGTTTGGCATAGATATTACTTGCAAGTAATGGGGTGGTATGACGATACCACTAATATTGGCCTTAGTTATTAAGTGGTAAATGGATTTTTTGGACATAGTTTTAATTGGGCATTAATAGCCCGGTGTGTAGCTGAGCTATGGTAAGTGGCGGTTTCGGAGGGACCAAAATCAAAAACTCAAAGTTGCTGATATGAGGGGTCTTGATGGCCATATGCATGTGTCATGTTTTATATTGGGGATGTTCTAGTCATCCCATTGGATTTTCCCAGGTCGTGCAGCTACACGCACTAGGGCCCTTTAAGCAGGGAAAGCTGAACCCATATGGCCCGTGGGTGGTTAGGATAGCAAAGCTACACAACCAAGGTAAAGGTTTTAAATGCGTTCTAAACCTAGTTCCCTTTCCCAAAACTTATATATGTATGGTTGTATCAATTATGGATGGTTTCACTTGGTTTTATGACTAGCATTATTTTATCCTTATTATGAGTTTAATGCTAACTATTATTCATTAACCACGTCTACTGGTGGTTGTATACCCATTCTATGTAGGAACTGACCATTCTACAGCTCCTGTTTAGCACGCAAATTCATTATCAGTATTTTGACTGAAGTGGTAAGATTTTATCCTTTCGGAAGGTATTATTTCATGTTATGTATTTATTTAGACATTTTTTTATTTTGGATATATGTTTTGGCCATGGTTTGAGGCATGTCCTAATCGAATTTGTTTATTCTTAGTGATAGAGGCTTTATGGTACTTTTGAGAGTTGGTATGGGAGAGATCAATAGAGGTGTCAGCCTTAGCATTGGTATTGATATTGAGGCTGACATCATCGAACATGATTTCTTATTGTTCCATCATATTACATTTTGGGTTTGATTTTCATATTATGTTTTGGTATTCCTTTTTTGTTTAAGGTCTATGGATTAGTTTGGTATGGTTAGGCGATGGTTGTTGTATGGTTGGACTCGATTGGGTCAGTCAGGGTTGTGAACCTATCCTAGATTTTTAATGAGAGCAATAATGATATCTTGTTATATGCTTGAAATTCAGCTTATCTAAGGCTTGATATAGGTGGTTGGGTTGGGTAACAGAGGGCGGTCCCCGATCCTAGTTCAACATGGGATTCCCATTACAACAACGCCTAAGGTTGGTCATGTCAATGAGTTATTTTCACTGACAATGTCTTGTTATTAGCTATGTATCCTGGAATTCAATGCTCGTGGTGATGAATCGCGCGAGTTACTATAAGAGTTTCTGCCTGACTCGTTGTCTTTTAAGTAAATTTTTTATCTTTTAGAATTTAAAATCCATATGCTTAAAATGAGGGTCACTACGAGTCATAGCCTGACCCTACGACTTATCACCGACCTTATTTCCACATGTATCAAACTAGTACTCCTTTGGAACTTTGAGCCTCGTTAACTCAGAACAACATTCACTATGACTTGTAGTCATATCCTAAAAGACATAGCCACTATTGACTTAAATATTCTTCTTTTATTTCTTCATTGGTTACCCAGCGACTTTGATGGAAAAACACAGCGTCAACCAACAACTCATTTTCCAAGTAAAGACTTAGCTATTTAGATTTTTTTCTTCTTTTTGACATTCTACTGACTTCCAACCCTGTTTACCTGCAAAACAAACACCAAAAACACATCACATCATACAAACAGACCTAAGTACTTGCATAATTTCCTTGTTTTTAGCATCAAAAATGACATGAAATCATGACACATTAGTAGCTTCAGATCAAACCCAATCTATCACAAATATAATCTACACATAAAAAGGAGTCTAGTGACACTCATATTAGCTACTTTTATCTGGGTTAAAAAATATTCCAAAAATCAACTCCAAAATAAAAAAAAAGATAGAATCAAAATTCTTTTGGAGGTTCAAGTTTCCCATACTTTAAGGATTCTAAATATGTAAACCTACTAAAAAACATATTGTAATCGAGGTTGAAATCGAAGAAAAACTATTTTTTCACTTTACACTATTAAATCTCAAAATCATATTTTTAAAAATAAAATCCATACGGCATAATTTATTAAATGAAAATATTTACATCAATAAGGCAGTCCCAAACCTATAACTGGTTCGAACTAAAAAAAAACAAAATAAATAAAACAAAAATGATAAAGACATGTCCTGAAACAAATATCTGATGTTTGAAATTGGAGGAGAATTTTCTTCTTTCTTTACTTGAACATTTTTTATAAAATGTAGATCTCGATCGATCAACTTAAGCTGCACAATGATTTGAAGACTCCATTTATGCGATCGACATTTCTATACAAGTACCACCATATAAGGTATGTGACGATTAGTCCTACATAGATCTATATATCAGTGATTAATTAGTAACTCTTAGATCTTGGATAGGATCTATTCAAGTCACTCAGTTGGCATCTTTTATCACAAGTATAGATCAGGTAAAATCAACAACCATTGACATAAATTTATTGTACTTCCAAAATTTATATCAGGCTTATGAAAACTTCTATGTCCCATCAACTCCTTACTTAGAGTATTCAGACAATTAGAGGCTTCCAGATGACTATAGTATTATCAAATTTAGACTTCAGTATTGTTTTATTATTGTGATACCACTCTATTCAGACGTTATTATGATTCAGATTTTGTCCAGTATTGAACCTTATGGCCTTTTGGTGTATGTTTCCACAATATTATTTCATATAGAGAAAGGGATCAAATTTTTAGTTATAGATACAGTGTACAGGTACATATATCAATCATGGGTTAGCTTGTGGTCTTTTGCGGTCCTGAGCACAGTGTAGCATTCCAGTTCATAAAATTGGGGAGTTACAAACTTTGTATCAGAGCCTAAGGCTTCAATAGAGTCCTAGGAAGTCTTAAAACCGCATCTAGTAGAGTCTTGTACATGGGTGTGTTGCACGCCACATTTATGTGCAAGAGGCTATAAGATGTTTTAGGAATAGTTTCCCTTCTTTCAGTATTCATGTCATGCCAGTGAGCATAATCTCAAGTCAATCCCAGTCTAATCCGTTTCTTCTCTTTATTTCAGAATATGTCTCCCAAGAGAAGAAATCAGTCAGCCCTCATCCAGAAGAACCATTGGGCGATCATGTTCCTCATGCGGAGTTCAGGACCACATTCACCACTCTTGCTTAGTCAGTCACTGCCTAGAATGAATGACCAACTGTTATTCCAGCCAACATAGTGGCCAACTCAGCTGTAGCTAGGATTTGAGACTTTACTCAAATGAACCATCCATCCTTCTTCGGGTCTAAGACAGATGAAGACCCTCAGGAATTCATTGATAAAATCCAGAAGATGACAGATATCATAGGGGTGACTACTGTTGAGAGTGCTGAGTTAGCCGCATATCAGTTGCAGGATGTGGCTCATACTTTGTAAATACAGTGGATGTCCGAAAGGGTAGATGATGTAGGTCCTACAGAGTGGGAGGAGTTTATCACAGCATTCTTAGATAGATTCTTTCCCCAAGATTTAAGGGAGGCTAAAGTGATAGAGCTCATCAACCTTAGGTAGGGCAATATAACGGTGAAAGAGTATTCTCTCATGTTTACTCAATTAGCCAGATATACCCCTCATGTGGTTGCAATCAACAGAGCTAAGATGAGTAAGTTTGTTTTAGGGGTGAATGACAGTGTGGTAAATGAGTATAGGTATGCGATGCTGAATAGTGACATGACTTTATCTAGGTTTATGACTCATGCTCAGTAGATAGGGGAGCAGAAAGTTAGAGTGAGGGAGAGGCTGAACAAAAGAGCAAGGTCAGGAAATTTCAACTTTGCTAAGCCCAAATCAAAAGAAGGAAACCGTTCTGAGTTTCATCCCAAACCATTAGTTCTAGATTCTTATTCAGCTAGTGCTCCAGCTTCTAAGCTCAAAGATAGAGCGCCAGGATCTATGTCCCAGGGCAGTGTCAGCAACGCTCGAACTAATACTCTATGTTAGACTTGTGGTAAGAACCACAAGGGTGCTTGCAGAGCTGGTAGTGATGTCTATTTCGGTTGTGGCAAGACAGTCTACAGAGTCAGAGATTATCCCCAGTCGAGTTATCATGGTCAGCAGAACCATTTCGTAGCTCATTCCGATCGCCCGAACCAGCAGGTGCCACTTCCAATGCTACTAGTTGGCAACACCCAAACAGACTTTATGCTCTTCAGACCTGATAGGATTGGGAAAATTCTCTAGATGTCATTACTGGTACGTTACAAATATTTCATGTTAATGTTTATGCTTTGCTAGATCCAGGTGCATCCTTGTCTTTTGTTACTCCTTTTATAGCAGGCGATTTCAGAGTCAGTCTCAAAATTCTAGCAGAGCCCTTTTCAGTATCTACCCTAGTGGGTAAAACCATCATAGATCGGCGGGTATACAGGAACTGTCCAGTTATAATATTTTAGAAAGTCACTTCAGCAGATTTAATTGAATTAGAGATGACTGATTTTGATTCCATTCTCAGCATGGATTAGCTTTATTTCTTCTATGCCACAGTCGACTGTAGAAATAGAATAGTTCAGTTTTAGTTTTCGAATAAGCCTATCTTAGAGTGGAGGGGTAGTACTTTATCTTTCAGGGGTCAGCTTATTTCCTACCTTCGGGCAAGGAAAATGATATCTAAGGGATGTGTTTACCATATCGTTCATGTTAAGGACTCTGGTTTAAAATCTACCAGTCTTGAATCAGTCCCAGTGGTTAATGAATATGCGGATGTCTTTCCCAAATATCTCCCAAGAATTCCTCCTAAAAGAGAAATAGACTTCGGTATTAACCTCATTCCAGATACTCAGCCTATCTCTATTCCGCCATACAAAATAGCACCAGCAAAACTGAAAGAACTAAAAGAACAATTGAAGAATCTCTTAGATAAGGGATTCATCAGACCCACTATTTCCCTGTAGGGTACACTAGTCTTATTCATGCGTAAGAAAGTCGGTTCACTCAAAATTTGCATAGATTACCGACACCTCAATAAAGTCATAGTCAAGAACAGGTATCCACCTCCTAGAATAGATGACCTTTTTGACCAACTTTAGGGCGCCAGTTATTTCTCCATAATAGACCTTGGATCGGGCTATCATCATCTCAGAGTTAGAGAATGTGACATTTCGAAGACAGTTTTCCATACTTGGTATGGTCACTTTGAATTCTTAGTCATGTCCTTTGGTCTTACCAATACCCCTGCAAATTTCATGGACTTGATGAACCGGGTGTTCAAGTAGTACTTGGACATGTTCGTGATAGTCTTTAAAGATGACATTCTTGTTTACTCTCGCAGTGAGAAAGACCATTCAGACCATCTCAGAATTGTTCTTCAGACTCTCCGAGATCATCAGTTATTCGCTAAATTTAGTAAGTCCAAATTTCGGCTAAGGTCAGTAGCATTCCTTGGTCATATCGTTTCCGGTGATGGCATTAGAGTAGATCCTCAAAATATCGAAGCGGTAAGAAACTTGACTCGCTCTATATCTCCATCAGATATCAGGAGTTTCTTGGGTTTGGCTAGCTATTACAGATGGTTTGTAGAGGGATTTTCTTCTATTGCATCCCGTATATCAATATTAACTCAGAAGAAGGTTAAATTTCAGTTGTCAGATCCTTGCGAGAAGATTTTTCAGGAGTTGAAGACTAAACTCACCTCAGCTCCAATTCTAGCATTACCAGATGTTTCAAATAGGTTTGTGGTGTATTGTAATACATCCAGAGTGGGTTTATGTTATGTTCTCATGCATTATAGTAATGTCATAGCCTACACCCTGAGATAGTTAAAGCCCCATGAGAAGAATTATCCAACTCATGATATTGAGTTAGCAGCCGTAGTATTTTCCTTGAAGATTTGGAGACATTATCTCTACGGAGTTTATGTAGATGTCTTCACAAATCATAAGAGTCTTTAGTATGTCTTTTCTTAGAAAGATCTCAATCTTCATCAGAGAAGGTGGTTAGAGATCTTGAAATATTATGAGATGAGTGTCTTTTATCATCCGGGCAAGGCCAACATTGTGTCCGACGATCTCAGTAGTCTGTCCATGGGTAGTGTTGCTCATGTTGAGGACAACAAGAAGGAGTTAGCTTAGGAGGTTCATCATCTTGCCAGACTAGGCGTTCGCTTAGTCGATTCTTTAGAGGGCGGTGTATGTGTTCAAAGTAGTTCAGAATCATCTCTAGTTTCTGAGGTAAAACAAAAGCAAAACAGAGATACCAGCCTTGTCAAGCTAAAAGAGTCAGTCCGAGATCAGAAAGTAGAGGTTTTCTCCCAAGGGGGAGATGGTGTTCTCCGTTGTGATGGTCATCTTTGTGTCCAAGGTATAGATGACTTGAGGCAATGAATTCTTGCAAAATCGCATGGTGCACGATACTCTATTCATCTAGGGTCCACTAAGATGTACCGCGACTTGCGGAAGATCTATTGGTGGAGTGGGATGAAGAGAGATGTTGCAGATTTTGTGGCTAAGTGCTCTACATTTCAACATGTTAAGATAGAGCATCAAAAGACTAGTGATCCCATGCAGGAGTTCACCGTTCCTTCTTGGAAGTAGGAAGAAGTGAACATGGACTTTGTGACTGGTTTGCCTCAAACTCATCATCAGCATGATTCAGTCTGGGTCATTGTAGATAGAATGACCAAATCATCCCATTTTTTCCCAGTTCACACCTCTTATTCAGCCGAGGATTATGCCAAACTCTACATCAGGGAGTTGGTTAGATTACACGATGTTCCACTATCTATTATCTTAGACAGAGGTACCCAGTTCATCTCTCACTTCTGGAAAGTGTTCCAAAAGGGTCTTGGTACCCAAGTTCATCTCAGTACAACCTTTTATCCTCATATAGAGGACCATTTAGACTCTAAAAGATATGATAAGGGTGTGTGCAATTGATTTCAAGGGTAGTTGGGATGACCACTTGCCTTTGATTGAATTTTCATACAACAATAGCTATCATTCCAGCATTTAGATGGCTCCATTTGAAACTCTCTATGGTAGGAGATGTAGATCTCCAGTCAGTTGGTTTGACATTAGTGACGTCTCAGTCATAGGGCCTGACTTAGTATTCGATGCCTTAGAGAAGGTTCAGTTGATTAGAGAAAAACTTCGGGATGCTCAGAGCCGACAGAAGTCTTATGCAGATGTTCGTAGAAAGAATCTCGAGTTTGAGGTTGGTTACCTTATCTATCTAAATATCTCTCCCATAAAGGGGGTGAAGAGATTCGGCAAGAAGGGAAAGCTCAGTCCCTGATATGTCTGTCCCCTCAAGATTCTCAGTCATTTCGGCAAGGTAGCTTATGAGCTCGAGTTGCTTTTAGATCTAGCCTCAGTACATCCAGTCTTTCATGTCTCTTTTCTCAAGAAGTGCATAGGTGACCCATCAGTCATAGTCCCTATTCAGAGCATTGATGTTCAGAACAATCTCTCCTATGAGGAAATTCCGGTCGAAATTCTAAACTGTCAGACTCGTAGACTGAGGAACAACGAAGTCCCTCTAGTCAAAGTTCTTTGGTGAAATCAGTCCATTGAGGGAGATACTTGGGAAAAAGAAGTAGACATGTATACCAAGTATCCTCACGTCTTCACCGCCAATACAGAACAAGATCAAGGTAATAGTTCTCCTTAAGCTTATTCAGCTTCACGTCAGTACAACTTGGTATTCAATTTCATGCTCATGTTTCATCATGAACTTGGTATCAAGTGCCATTGCATATTCAATCAGGCATACTATATTAGTTCAGTATCTAATTATGCATTAGATATGTATTCTCATTGCGAGAACTTCAGTTATTAGAAACCTTAGTCATGCATTCATGAATCAGTTACACATGCATTAGATATGCACGTTCAGTTTGATATATTCAGTTTATGATTCATGTCAGTCATGAGATCATGTTTCAGTCATTCATGTACAATTTATATTCAGCTTCTTGTTTCCTCTCTCAGTTAGTCTCATTCGAGGACGAATGTTCCCAAGGGGGAGATATAGTAAGACCCCGTAAAATCCTATGTCTAAAAACAAAATTCAGTTCGTTAGGCTTTACAAGCTCCAAAACTTAGAGAATTTTTACTAAGTGTTCAATACTTAGTCTCATTTTATACCTCCGAACTTCGAGATTTTATTCGACGACCTTCCCGACCTTCGTTATCCAATTTTCAAGTTGCGTCGCGATGGGGCAAGGTCGTAGTACATCCCGGGTGAGTTTCAGAATATTTGGAGTAGCGTAAGGGCGCGTTTGGGTGCCCAAACCAGTAGCTCAGGGATATCTACCCATGCCACCCAGCCTAGATCACCATTCAAAGAAAGGCTCATCCCTGGCTAGAGCGGGGGCATAGCTAGGCGCCACCCTGCAACTCCGGTGGGTGCCTAATTTTTTCATCATTCCACCTCCATGTTTTAAAGGGCATTTTGGTACTTTTCCACCGATATTTAAGATCCCAAACATGTTATTAAGGCCTAAAAACACCAAAATATACTTCTTTTCATCAAATACTCTCAAGAACAAGAACAAGGGTTTCAATTTGAAGACCCAAAACCAAGCAATTTCACCGATAGTTTTCAGAGAACTTTCAATTAAGGTATGCACAGTGTTCATCCATGAGTTCCTTTAATCTGTGGAGCTCAAGAACCACGTTTTAAATGACAAATTATGATTTTGATATGTTTCATGATTATGTTCATGTTGATAGTTGATATTACTGATTTAAGATGGTATCTTAATGTGTTTCTATGAAGTATGTGAGCATATTAGTTGAAACCCATGAGTTTTGGGGTGGTTTAAGATAGCTAAATTGATGATTTCACCTATTCCATAAAGTGTGCAAGTAAGGTGTTTGATGAAATTCCTAGAATTATAAAAAACATATTTCTTATGACTCAATAGTACTTAAATGACAAGTCCATGCTACCCCTTTATGATTCAACACAATTTCTATGCTATTGTTAGGTATTTATTGTTGTACTATGAAATGTTAATGATATCAAAACCATGCATGTATTTACATGCTATATGTGTTCCCTTCCATGTATGATATGTGGAGAACTATGTTTAGTATGAAATCCCTTATTTATGTCTTATGAATCGTGAACTCTATTTCTATGATTAAGAAGTATCATGTGGTGTCAGTTTCCTTCTATCGAGTCCTGGGGATACTTGTACCCAAAAAATATAGTTGTGTGCCTAGATCCAAGTAATGTTTTCATGATATCCCCAGTCAAGCCATGTTCCATAGAATTAAGTAGTCATGTGACTCAAGAAATCTTAGAAATCTCATGATCTCAGTCAATTTTTAGATTGTAGTAGTATTCCGTCAGTCAACGGAATTCAGTAAAATCAGTCCATGTGCAGTCAGTTAACCATGTTTAGTCTCTTCAGATGGGAGTAGAAATTAGCACTGAGTGAACCCAAGGATGGGAACACATACTGTTAGATGAGGGTATGATTCTTAGCAGTCATCCTTGTGTTCCAGAACTATGTAGCCAGCATAGGTCGAGACATCAACATTGTCAGATAAGAGACCCACCATTCTCTTTTAGGGACATTGTTAGATGAGGGTTACCCACAGCTTGTCATTACCAGTGGCACGATATTGACACCCTTCCAATCAGGGAACAGATTGGACTCCCATCTTAGCTATTATAATGTATTTGGGGCATG
Organism: Capsicum pubescens; assembly: GCA_030864215.1. Taxonomy (NCBI): domain Eukaryota; kingdom Viridiplantae; phylum Streptophyta; class Magnoliopsida; order Solanales; family Solanaceae; genus Capsicum; species Capsicum pubescens. Next base: position 4,654,094 of record CM061539.1, read on the forward strand.
TCGGTTAAATAACTACTTCCCACAGTTTCAGTAATTGTCTTAGTAAAAGAACTCATATAGTTTATCAGAATATTAGGATAGTCAGATACAGTCAACTCAGTTACAGTACGAAGCTCAAAAAGTTCCATCTGATTCAGGACTGTTAGATACAATCACCCATGTTATCAGTCATATCAGTCATGTTAGCTATCATTACACACACACGTTCTCATGATTGTAGTTACTATGTATTCATGCATGTATTCTCATGCTCATAATGGTCCATCAGTTACTATCGTTTATACATATAAACCCCATGCATTAAGCCAAACTCACCTCCATACTCAGTACATTCCAACATACTGACACATTTGTGCTATGGTGTTTCTTTTTATTTTACACCATAGGTTCAGAGACACAACTTCCAGATAAGTAGCAGTAGTAGCATTTCAGTACCTAGAGTTGAAGTGAGTCCTCTTCCTTCGAGGACAATATGATTATTATTTCTTTTATCCTTTCAGTTCAGTTTTCAGTTAATGGAGTTAGTTGGGAACGTGTCCCATCAACTCCTTACTTAGAGTATTCAGACAGTTAGTGGCTTCCAAACGACTACAGTATTATCAGATTTAGACTTCAGTACTGTTTTGGTATTGTGATACCACTCTATTCAGACGTTATTATGATTCAGATTTTGTTTAGTATTGAACCTTATGGCCTTTCAGTGCATGTTTCTGCAATATTATGTCATATAATATAGTGTACAGGTACAAATATCAGTCATGGGTTAGCTTGTGGTCCTTCGGGGTCAAGAGCACCGTATAGCATTCCAGTTTAGAAAATTGGGGCATTACAGGGATGTACTAGTCATCCCATGGGGTTTTCCCAAGTCGTACGGCTACATGCACTGGGCCCTTTCAACAGGGGGAGCTGAACCCATATGACCTGTGGGTGGTTAGGACAACAAGGCTAGACAAACCAGGTAAAGGTTTTAAATGCATGATAAGCCTGGTTCCCTTTACCAACACTTATATATGTATGGTTATACGAATTATGGATGGTTTCACTTAGTTCTATGACTGGAATTATTTTATCCTTATCTTGAGTTTCATGCTAACCGTCATTCACAAACCCCATCTACTAGAAGTTGTATACCCATGCTATGTAGGAACCAACCATTCTATGCCTCTTGTTTAGCACACAAATTTGGTATCAGTATTTTGACTGAAGTGGTGAGCTTCTATCTTTTCGAAAGGCGTTATTTCATGTTATGGATTTATTTAGACACTTATTTTTTATTTTGGATATTGGTTTTAGCCATGATTGGAGGCATGTCCTAACTGAATTTGTGTTTTTTGGATAGAGGCTTTATGGTACTTCTGGGGTTGGTGTGGGCGAGATTGATAGAGGTGTAATCCTTAGCATTGATATTGATAATGAAGCTGACGTCATCGGACATGATTACACACTATTCCGTCATATTACATTTAGGGATTGATTTTCATATTATGTTTTGTTATTTCCTTTTGATTTAAGATCTATGGTTTGGTTTGTTATGGTTAGGCGGTTATTGTGGTATGTTTGGACTCGATTGGGTCGATCACGGTTGTGATCTTATACCAGGGTCTTAATGAGAATAATAATGTTATCTTGTTATACGTTTGAAATTCAGCTTATCTAAGGCTGGATATAGGTGGTTGGGTTGGGTAATAGGGGGCGGTCCCCGGTCCTAGTTGGACTTGGTATGACCTTTACAACAACGTTTGAGGTAGGGTTGTGTCAATGAGTCATTTATTGACAATGTCTGGTTATCAGATATGTATCCTGGGATTCAATGCTCGTGGTGATGAATCGACGGGTTACTATACGAGTTGTTGCATGACCCATTGTATTTCCAGTAAATGTTTCATTTTTCAGAACTTAAACTCCATATGCTCAAAATAAGGGTCACTATGAGTCATAGCATGACCCTATGACTCGTCACCGGCCTTATTTCCATACTATCAAAGTAGTACTTCTTTGAGACTTTGAGCCTCATTTACTCAGAACGACCTTCACTACGACGCGTAATTAGATCCTACGAGTCATGGCCACAATTGACTTAAATATTTTTCTTTTATTTCTTCATTGGTTACCCAACGACTTGGATTACACGATGATGTGTCACCCAACGACTCATTTTCTTAGTAGAGACTTCACTTTTTAGATCTTTTTCTTTTTTTTGACATTCTACTCACTTCCAAACCTGCTTTCCTGCAAAACAAACACCAAAAACACATCACATCTTACAAAAGGACCTACGTACTTGAATAATTTCCTTGTTTTTAGCATAAAAAATGCCATGAAACCATGACACATTAGAAGCCTCAAATCAAACCCAATCTATCACAAATATAATCTACACATCAAAAGGAGTCTAGTAACACTCATATTAGCTACTTTCATCTGGGTCAACAAATAGTTGAAAAATCAACTCCAAAATAAAAAGAGTTAAAATCAAAATTATTATGGATGTTCAAGTTTCCCATACTCTAAGGATTCTAATTATGTACACCTACTGAAAAATATATTGAAATCGAGGTTGAAATCGAAGAAAAACTATTTTTGCACTTTACACTATTAAATCTCAAAATCCTATTTTTTAAAAATAAAAATCCATAGGGCATAATTTATTGAATGAAAATATTTACATCAACAAGGCTGTCCAAGCCTATACCTGGTCCAAACTAAAAATAAAACATAATAAATAAAACAAAAATGATAAAGACATGTCCTAAAACAAATATGTGATGTTGAAAATTGGGAGAGATTTTTCTTCTTCCTTTACTCGAACCTGCTTGAGAAAATGTAGATCTCCATCGATCAACTCAAGCTGCACAATGATTAGAAGACTTTATTTGTGTGGTCAAAGATTCTATACAAGTACCAGCATATAAGGTATGTGACGATTAGTCCTGCATAGATCTATATATCAGTGACTAATTAGTAACTGTTAGATCTTGGATAGGATCTATTCAAGTCAATCGGTTGGTAAATCTTCTATCACAAGTATAGATTAGGTAAAATCAACAAGTTTTGACATAAAATTCATTTTACTTCCAAAATTGATGTCAGGCTTATGAAAACTTTTTTTCTGGAATATCTCTCACTTTAAGCTACTGAAAAAGTGATTTCGAAGGGTGTCCTTCAACTCACCTGATGAAGAACTATTTTTGCTTCAAGGTAATCTTCAGATCTTAAGAACATTTTGTATTTCTTAGTTTTCATCTTCAATGGATTGAACCTAATTAGGTTATACCACCATCTTACATTTATAGCTTCAAAATTTAAATAGATCTTAAGATTACTTGCAAATTTTGTAAAAGCATACTATTAATTTTGATAAATATCATCAAATCTTAAGAGGATTTAGATTTTTAGAGGTCATCTTTAATGGATTGAACCCAATTAGGACAATACCACCATCTAAAGTTGATAGCTTCAAAAATTAAACTACTCTTGAGTTGAGATGTGAACTCGGTCAATGAACAATAATCATATAGACAAGAAAAATCACTACTAATAACTCATAATTCCTAGTAATATACCATATTTAACATGTCAACCTCTCATAAGGTACATCATATAGTGACCAACTGGTAATCATTCAGACATCATAAGTATATTTGTAGTAGTTTTCTTTTTTGTCGTTAGGGTTTATTGTAATCATTGCTAGAATAAATCAATAACTCTACGATGTTGTTCCTGCATCCTTTGTTTATATAATTTTCAAATTAGGATACCTATAGTTATCTAGAAGAATAATTTTATTGCCTTTTGTTGTGACTTCCTGAAAATTGTGAAATTCATAAGTACCTGCAAAACATAACCAAGTTATCTACATATCAAGAAGAGTATTTCCCTCCCCTAAGGACTGTTTTACTCATACTACCAAAAGCCCTTTTAGTTTGATAATGGAGTTGAAATCCATTGTAACACTCCAAGGAACTTCACAAACATCATTCATAAAGTTTACCATGGCCAAAGAATCTATTTAAATAATAATGTTTAGGAACTCTTTGTCCCAACAATACTGTAGACCTTCTCTAACATAAATTGCATTAGCCATTAAATTGCTATATCAACAATCTTTACTCCATTTGCACCCACCAGATCACTAGTATTATTTCTTACATAAAAGGTTGTTGTACTAGAGAAAGGATTACGTCTTGAAGCTTCATCGAAGTTATGCTTCAACCATTATTGTAGTATATTAATTATTTTCATTATCTGATTCTTTCTAACCAATGTGACGGCCTAACTAACCAAATATTGTCATGTGAAAAACCTTTTATACAACATAGCATTAAGGATACCATATCTGTACATTCTCAAAGAATTGAAACAAATAAGAGTTTTAAGAAACAGTGAGAACAAATGCATTGATTCTTTATTTCTTCAAAATTTAATAATGTACCACAAATAGTGATCATTACATATGCTCAAGAACTACAAACTGGTGTAAGAGTGGAAAATAGGTTGGTTGGGTCTAATTTAGGTAAATATTATTGGGTCAAGAATCAAACCATCTAAAGTTTGATAGAATTAAAATAAGTTGGGTAAAGATGGGTTAAACAATAGGTCATAATTCAGCCTACCCCCTCTTTTTTGGTATATCATCATTATTAATAATGGGGAAAGTCATTAATGATTTGTGTTTATCAAATTGGGGGTATTTGTGAGAGTTCACCCATGTCTATGATTAGATGCTATATCAATATCAATGAGATTTTAATCTAACAAATCAGATTAACCGTTCCATCAAAGCTTAACAAACATATTTGTGTGAATTAAGTTAGATTGAGATTACATAAATAATGGAATTAATAGAACTAAAATTACTCTTGTCACCAAATTTTGCGCCTCTATTACTGACCACTAGGCCAATGAGGTTGCTTGGTCATACCACTATTGCATAGAGAAATAGTCAAATAGTAAAGGAAAGAAAGAGAACTGATTAAAGTAACATAACATAATTTTTATGAAAGAAGGTACGCCTATTTATTATATCACTGGAAACTAGAAATCTATAAGCATTCAGATAAACTATACAGTTTCAAACAAATAAAATAACTAAAGGATTCAAGTCATTATAACTTATCCAGCATCGGTATACTGTATATAAGATGCATTCACATTTCAGAGGACCTATAGCATTAATAACTAAGAGCTTCGATTGCTCCACTAAGTATTTGAATCAACAACAAATGTGATTTTTAGCTGCACAAAAATCAAGTAGAATGTTTGTTATAAATAATAAATAATTTAACCATATGAATAAGATATCGACATTTTGTAATAAACTTTATTTTATGATTATTAATTATTAATTAGTATCTTGTAATAAGTGAAGTTATAGTAGACACCGGCTTGTCATTCATGTGTTTAATTATTAATTATTTTTACAAATTTTCTGCTTGATCTATGTTTGTTGTTGATCGGGATGTTTAGTGGCACAATAGAAGCTATTAGTTACTAATGCTCTAGGTCCTCTCAAATGTTAATGCACCTTATCTACTGTCCATGTATACTAGCTTAACTATAATGACTTAAATCCTTTAGTTGTTTTGTCTAAATAAAATTGTATAGTTTATCTGAACGCTTATAGATTTTTTATTTCTAGGGTTATTATAACTAACCCTTCTTCTTGCATAAAAATTTTCTCATGTTACTTTAATCAGTTCTCTTTCTACCATTTAGTATTTCACTAGTTCTCCATGCTATACTGGTACGATCGATCCACCTTATTTGCTTAGTGGTCAATAATGTAGGCATAAATTTTTGGTGACTAGAGTAATTTTTATTTCATCAATTCCATCAATTATGCAATCTCAACTAAACTAAATTATCACAATTTTCTTGCAAAGCTTAGATGGTATCCATCATTTATGCATTCTCCACCTATCTAAATTAGCACCATTTTCTTGTAAAGCTTAGATGGCACAATTAATCCTCTTTGTTGGAATAAAATTGGCATAGATAAATCACTAAATCATATCTTGGATGGATTGTAATAATTACTCCCAGTTTTATAACACAAAACACTAATGAGTTTCCCTATTGTTAATAACTATAAGACATTTAAAAAAAGGGGGCAGGTTGGGTTATTAGCTATTTTTTGACCCACATAAACCTAAACCATTTTGATTTGATCAAACTATTGGCGGGTTGTTGAACCAATAATATCAACCTAAATTTAACCGAACCCACTTATTTGTCATCCCTACCATCATCTGTAATTCTTAGTCATACGTCATTATCATTATTTATGACATATCATTACGTTTTAGAGGAAATATAGAATTAATGTGTTTTTTCCTTCTCATTCTATAATGACTCTTCAACTATTTTTCATATTTCTAATTATTTTTTCTTTTAAAGCTTTTCTATAGATGCCCCAAGTCATTTTTGACTTGTTGGGACTGGTAGTTTGATCACCGATAGTTCATTTAGTTTTTAGAGCCAATTTCCTATTTTGAAGTCTTTGTTGGTTTAAAATATCACTAGATGAAAAATCAGTCAAATGATTATGTATGCTAAATTTTGACTCTTTCAACAACTCTAGAATCATAATTTAAGGCTAGGTGGACTCTTGATTTAGGTCCTGAGGCACCTGATCTTATTTCAAGCTATTGGCCAAAGAGTTGAAAAAATAAAAGTTTGGTGTAGAACCCATTTTTAATCAAAATAAACTTCGGATGGAAACGTCGATTGTTCCATTGAGTCTAAAATATCAAATTTCGTAGGGTAGCAAAGTTTGTTTTCATATAATGGGTTTTAGATGAATCCCAAGGAGTTGATAGAGACTTGGAATTTCCAATTCTCAGCTAGTGTTTGAGTAATTTTATATCAAAGAACAATAGTGCAATACAGGTATTGTAGTTCTCATTTTGATGAGTAGATTGTGATTTTGATAGTGTGGCACCTAATGAAAGTTTCTCAGAAAGGGAAATTAGTGATTTAGCAGATTCTTTGAGCTTTCTTCAACGTCCAGGTAGGCTAAGTTTTCCCTTCTACATAGATTGAGATATTTCAAAGTATATTTATAATATTGTGTTAGATTTGGAGAGGGTTTTAGGTATTGGTGATGTTTTTTCTATGCTTGAGTTAGTTGGACCGCTTGGGCTATGTGAAAATCGTAACTTAGGCATAATTGATCTAGTTGGTCATGCTTTAGGTAAATTTCTATCTTAGGGCTAATTGAATCTTGTTAACATCTAAAAGTGGATTTAGATATCTTGTCCTAGTCTGGGGTAAAATTTTCCTTGTAATGGATTTCGGGGACTTAGAAGTGGGCTCTTCGGCCGACCTTAGGAATATATTCGTATAGTTCTTGTAAACCTTTGTGCACTTGTTATACACCTTGAAAATGCTTATTGAGGTAATATTGAAGAGGTTTGGCACTTGTTGTTTATGATAGGATGATATTCAGTGATGATGTTTATTGATTATGTTATTGCTGATATAGTTATCGGTTCGAGTCCGACTATTGATTATATATTTACCGATTTGAGTTTTGTTGTTGTTTATATATATATTTTCTAATTCAAGTTGGCTATTGAATATATATTTACTGGTTTGAGTTTGAATATTGATTAAAATATCAATCATATATTTGTTGGTTCAAGTGTGGGCATTTACTATGATATGATGTTATATGATTATTAGTTTGAGTTAGGATGTTGATGATGGCTTTTGTTATATATTTATCGATTTGAGTTCGGCTATCACATATATATTTATTGATTCAAGTCTGGATATGGATTACGATATTGAGTATATAAATATTAGTTAGAGTCCTGATATGGAGTATGATATTGATGATAAGGGTACGGGTTCAAGTTCGAATGTGGTAATTGTTATAATGTGGAATGATATGGATAGATTTTAGTTGTACAATGGGAATTTTTACATGAAGGTTGGTTGGGCTACTCTTTTTTTAATTGTACCCTCCAAGCTTTTGAGGGCCTACATTGGGTTATTTATGTTTCCACACTTATTGGCTTATGGGGGAAATCTTTTAGTTATAATTGCATGTGTTTTATGTTATCATTTTGGTTAATTTCATTACATATGTATAGTGATGTTAGAGTTATTTCATGTTTTCTTTCTTACCTTGACTTAGTTGTGTTATGTTGCATTTTATCATACTTATATCATGATTTAGCTCAATCGAACAATGATGCCTACTGAGTACCGATGGTTTTGGTACTCATATTATACTTCTATTTCTTTTTGGTATATATCTAAGAACTAGTTGTTGTCTCTGATTCGATGATCGTGTTGTGGTTGATTTCGGAGATAGGTTGAGCTCTAGGGTCAAAATTTCCCTAATTTCTTCTATCTATCTATGTCTAGTCTTTAGTTTTGAGAGAGGATTGTATTAACTATTTTAGAAAGTGGGTTGTATCTATAGTAGCTCTTGTACCGGCTCTACCAAGTTGTGGTATGGTTTTCTATGTTATGACTACCCTTTTGAGACTATTTCTATTACTTTGCTTACTTATAAGTTGCAATTGTTCATTTTTTCCTTTATTGGGCAATTTTCTCCAAATTAACCCATGGTGTTTAGCTCTGAGCTATGTTTCATCTTACATACTGGTGGGGTAGAGTAGGCTCTATCATGACTCATAAATCTGGTTGTGAAAAATTGAATTAGTATCTAAGCCTAGGTTTCGCCGGTATTGTTGGTACAAGATAAAGTGTCTTGTTGAGTTCTGCGAATTGGAACAATAATCTCCGTTTATTATATAGAGGAGGCTATGGGACATTCTTAGGTGTTCTTCACTTCTTTCACTCATTTTGTGTTAAGAGTCTAAGGCTGTTTATAAGGCATTTCTTTGACTTGACTCTTTAGGATATGGCTAGGACAGGTGCTAGCACTATACGAGAGGATGGCCTTGAGATCAAGCCTAAGGATCCTATCGCTATTTATGGATGACCCAGAGGTCATGTAAAACCTCAAGATATATCCCATCTAGGGTCAAGGATAAGGGTCTTCAGCAGACCCTGTTCCCCCTTCCTAAGCCAAAGATTCTTCCACTCCAACTAGCGGTGGGCTATGAACTAGCCCAAGCTACACTGGGATTTATTCCTTCTTCAGTGCTCAGAGATGCTTTGTTTTAGCTTTTAGGGTTTTTTGGTGGTGCACCATCTATAGATTAGAGGGGTATAGAGGTAGGGTGCAGCCTATAACTGCAGCTCCTAGAGTTAAGCTCCCTCCTACACCGACAATTGATCAGCTAGTAGTTGCTTATCGATTTGTTGTCCAGTATGCTATTTCCATTGAGGATCATAAAATATAGGGTAGGTTCTTAAGATTGGATCACATAGGTTTTTTGGTGCACCAGGAGAGGATGCTTATGAGTGTCTGATTACTTTTGAGCATAGGATTCATAATTTAGTCCTAGTCGAGACTCGTGCTGTGGACTAATGGACTTGAAAGCTCAACATTGGTGAAGAGGTAATCTTGATTCAAGCCTATTGGAACTTCTCCTTAGACATGGAGTTAGTTCTCAGAGATCTTATTGGAGAAGTACATTCCTCATATCTTTAGGGATCATTTGAGAGATTAGTTTTTGAGGTTGGAGTAGGGATTCATGTATGTTGTGGATTATGAGGCTTATTTTCATGATATGGCTAGGATTGCTACTTCCATTATGACTTCTGACTATAAGAGACTTCGTTGCTTTGTTAGAGGGTTGATATTTCCCCTTCGCATGTCTACCCAAAGTCTAGTTATTGCGGGCATCTCATTTTCTAGGTGTTAGAGCACGCTCAGGTGATGGAGGAGATATATTGAGAGGCTTAAGGGGGTAGTGATAAGAGGCTAGGCATAAAGCAGTTTCAGTGGAGCCATAGAAGTTCTTGATTTAGAGGTAGAAGATCTCATGATGGTACCCTCCACGGCCACAATATCAGCCTCAGAGTCAGCCCAGTATGCCTATTCAGGCAGCGCTCCAGATTACTAAGAAAGGTCTGTCTAGTGCCAGTGATCTTCCTGATCAGGGTAACAGTCATTCTTCTAGGGATTCGTCTTCTGGTTATTACAGTTGTAGTGGTTAGTCTATGTCAGCCAGATAGTCTAGTTATAGTTTATCTCAGGGGGCATGTTATAGTTGTGGATCTTTTGTTCATTATGTGTGAGAGTGCCCTAGTTGTGGGGCGTTTATTGCTTCATCTCAGAGTGTTCCCCCTATTAGAGAAGTTCATCCCTCAGATAGAGGTGGTTTGCATGGTCATAAGGGTAGTTCCCAGGGTTCTTGAGGATGTTTTCAAAATGGTAGGACAGGAGATAGGTCAGGAGCCCAGCTAAGTGGTAAGTATGGTAAGTCATATGCAGTACATGCTAGGCTTAAGTCTAAGTCTTTGGATGCTATCAGTACAGGTATGATTTAGATGTGCATCAGTCAGCCCTTGTTTTATTTGATTTGATCAACTTATTCTTGTGTGTATACTTGTTATGCTCCACGGTTATAGTTATCTTGGGATTTATTATCTGTGCCATTGAGTGTATCTGCTCTTGTGGGTGATTCTTTAGTAGTGGATTGGGTTTTTAAATCATGTTGTCACGACCTAATTTCTCATGTCATGATGACACCTTCTATAACTCACCAGTAGGCAAGCCAAACCTTCAGTCCTGGATGGCTAGTAATGGATACCTAAGAGATAAGAAGAATGCGGTAAAGATGTAATAAAAGATCAAATACATAATATAGTCCTAAAACTTGGTTGTATCACTACAAGAGCTTTTAATATAATATGAGTACAAAAATGAATACAAAGGGAATTAAACTGCTATAACTCATCTCTAAATATAGTATAGAGACTATTCTAGTACTTAAGAGGGAGGAAAGTAATACACCAAATCTCAGGAGCTCACTCTAATGCGGTAAAGATGTAATAAAAGATCAAATACATAATATAGTCCTAAAACTTGGTTGTATCACTACAAGAGCTTTTAATATAATATGAGTACAAAAATGAATACAAAGGGAATTAAACTGCTATAACTCATCTCTAAACATAGTATAGAGACTATTCTAGTACTTAAGAGGGAGGAAAGTAATACACCAAATCTCAGGAGCTCACTTTATGTCTCTGATAAATGGATACTCCGCACGATGCATACATCAATGAAGATAACTTGTACTATGATCTGCAGGCTACAGAAGTGAAGTATGAGTACCAAACATATGGTACTTACTAGACAACTTCCAACTGAGCTCCACGATAAAGCATAGATGTTACAACCCGGACCAGGGCCTAGACGTAATGGGCATCCAAAGTCCAACTAGGACCGGGGAACACCCCCTGTTACCCAACCCAACCACCTTATCCAGCCTTTAATGGGCTGAATTTCAAGTATATAACAAGATAGCGTAGATGCTCTCATGAAGAATCTGGGATAGGGTCACAACCGTGACCAACCCAACCGAGTCCGATCGAACCAACCAACCCATCTAACCATACCAAACCAAACCAAAGGTCATAAACCAGACCATAAACAAAATAGATTCCAACACATATAATAATAATCAATCCCAAAATATAATACGATGGAACAACCAATAATACCATCCAAGGGTTTTAGCCCCAACACCAATACCAATGCTATGGCTAACACCAATACCGATCCTACCCATACCAACCCCCAAAAGTACCACAAAGCCTCCATCCAAAAAAGTAAAAATATCTGATTTGGATATGTCCCCAATCATGACCAAAACAAATTTCAAAAATAAAATGAAAATGTCTAAAGATGTCCAAAACATGAAATAGAGCCATATAAAAGGATGGAAGCTCACCAATTCAGTCCAAATGTTGTCTCCCAAATAAATCACTATGTAGGAGAAGTAGAACGGCTAGTTCTTGCATATTGTGGGTATACAGTTGCTAGTAGACGGGTAGCGAGCGATCTCTAGCATGAACTCAGGATATGGATATAATAATGCCATTTATAAAATCAAGTAAATTCATCCATAATGCATACAACCATACATATATATATATAAGTTCCGGGAAAGGGGGACTGGGTTTAGCATGCATTTAAAACCTTTATCTGGGTTGTGTATCTTTGTCATTCTAAAATGCCCACAGGCAATATGGGTTCAACTCCTCCTGCTGAGAGGGCCCCAGCGCGTGTATTGTCACAACCAGGGAAGATATCCCATTGGGATGAGTAGTACATCCCCCAATATAAGGTGTGACATTATGTACACAGATCACTAACACCACACCTAATATTGGTAAATATAAGTTTCCAGTTTTGGTCCTCTCCCCTCCCCCATCTCCACTTCTACGGTTTAGCTACACCTCCCTCTTTAATGCCCAAATAAAACCATTTTTAAAATAACCAACTAATTTATTTACCATTATTAACCAAGGCCATTTAGTGGTGGTATCGTCATACTGACCATACTTGCAAGTACTATCCATAGCCAACCACATGTAGGTATAGGGGACCCGTAGGTGCCCTTCCAATTACCTTATTAAATCAACTTGGGGGGATCTGTACCCCACAATCATAACTATTTATCTATTTACCATTCTTAATGATTTAAACCATGCATAAATCCTTTACCATGTTTAAATCAAGCAAGAGTTCCAATGCAATGAACATATCTTTATAATCATTTTGTCAAACACATTGGGGGCACAATATATATCCAAAACCAATTCTAATTACCAATAACCATTCTATGTTATCCAATTCCCCAAAACCACCATTAATGCTTATAAAATCATGGAAAACTATAATCAACCATTTATTACAAAAACCCCAAATCTTATTTGAAAAACCCAAAAAGCATACAATATTGAAATCATGAAAACCAATAGAAAAATCATGACTTTAGTTAGAACTAATAACGAGGGAAGAGAATATTCCTTATACCGAGGAATTGATGGTAAGAAACCACTAGAGCAAGCCCCAAATTAGTACTTAAGATTAAACCCTAGCTCTTCCTTACCCCAAAGTTTTTTAGAGGATTTTAAATTGTTTAGGAGTAGCTTCTAAGTGTTAAAGAGAGAAATAATAAAGTAAATAGCCTCCAAAATAGGATAGAAGTTTTGGGGTCCTATTAAGGTAAGTAGGGAAATACAGAATACCCCCTCTTAAGTTGCACAAAAATCTCATCATAGGAATATGACTGACCCATATGAGTTGTACCCTTTCGATACGAGTGGTACCCACTACATGTATCCACCCTCAACCATTGGACCCAACACGGTCCAGTGTATAACTCATCCAACCAAGTCATATCCAAAATGTATGATCCATACCTTCTATCCTTACCTTGGAAGAATGAAATACCAAAAGACTTAAATACTGGCCTCTATACGAGTACTAGATATGAATCGTACTCAACCATACGAATATTATCCCCCAAATCGTATACATTACAGTAAAAATCCAATCACATCCACCTACACTGGTCAGCATATGATTGGATCATACCACTCATACCCCAGTATATTGCTCGTACCCATGAATTATGTTGGATCTAGAAAATGAAATTCAAGGACATTTCCTAAGGACTAAAGGTAGATGCTCAACCCAACTGCCACCATAGTCAATCACATAGGCCTGACATATATCCTCCAATGTCTACATAGTTGTCTCCACTTGTCCATACGACTGCGGATGAAAAGCAGTACTCAAACTAACCTTAGTCCCCAACCTTTTTTGGAAAGAGCACAAGAAGTGAGATGTAAACTGTGTGCCACAATCAGAAAGAATTGAGACAGGCACCCCATGCATCTTCACAATCTCCTAAAGATACAGCTTCGTATTATCCTCCACCAAAAAGGTAGTCCTCACTGGCAAAAATGACTAGACTTTAATATCCTATCTACGATGACCAAAATCAAATCAAAATGATTCTGAGACCGAGGAACACAAGTACTGAAATCTATATTGATCAAATCACATTTCCATTTGGGCAACTCAATTTCCTAATGCAATCCACTTGGCTTCATGTGCTCAACCTTAACTTGTTGACCCACCATGCATTTGGCCACAAAATCAACCACATCCCTATTCATACCATTCCATCAATAGATCTCCTTGAGATCAATGTACATCTTTATCGAGATGAGATGAACAACATAGCGCGATTCATACGCCTTAACCAAAATCTTTGGCCGCAAACTATTGATGTCAGGAACACACAACCTTTCTTAGTACCGTAAAGTACTATCACCACTGATCTAAAACACCACTACCTTTTGCCCACCATCCTTAATCTTAATTTTTATCAAGACATAATCTAGCACTTGATTCTACTTAATCTCTACACCAAGAGATGATTGAACCACTTCTTGCACCATCACACCACCATCCTTCGAGTCCAAAAGACAAACAACAAGATTAGCCAAGCGGTGAGTATCCTTCACCAATTCCCACTTTCTTCCTCCACATGAGCCAAACTCCCCATGGACAGCCTGCTAAGAGCATTAGTAACCATGTTATCCTTACCTGTGTGATAGTGAAGACTCATATGATAATCCTTGAGAAGCTCAAGCCATCTCCTTGCCATGAGATTAAGCTATTTCTAAGTGAACACATACTGTAGACTCTTATGATCCCAAAAGATATCTATGTGAACACCATACAAATAATGCTGCCATATTTTCAAAGAAAACACAACCTCCAAAAGCTCCAAATCATGAGTAGGATAATTCCTCTCATGCACCCTCAACTACCTAGAAAAATAGTCAATAACCTTCACATATTGCATTAATACAAAACCAAGACCTACCCTAGATGCATCACAATAAACCACAAACCTATCATTGCCTTCCAGCAAAGTCATAATTAGAGCCAAAGTTAGATTATCCTTCAAATTCTCAAAACTCCCTTCACAAATATCCAACAAAGAAAACTTACCCTTCTTCAGAGTCAATTTACTCAAAGAATCCACTATCGATGAAATATTTTCCATAAACCGCCTATAATACCCAGCTAAACTAAGAAGCTCCAAATGTCGGATGGATTGATGGGCCTAGCCCACCCCCTTTACCGTAGCATACTTTTAAGGATCACCTATTACCCCCTCACTATAAATAATATGACCCAAGAAAGTCATAGTGTTTAACCAAAACTCAAACTTAGAGAACTTGGCACACAACCACTATTTTTAAGGTTTGCAACACCACACGGAGGTGATTAGCATGATTCACCTCACTCTTTGAATAAATAAGAATGTCATCAATAAACACAATGACAAAAAAATCAAAATACTACCTAAAAACATTGTTTATCAGATCCATAAATGACACCGGGGCATTAGTCAACCTGAATGTCATCACTAAGAACTCAAAAAGCCCATACAGAGAGATAACGCTCAACTTACTCCTATTCCTAAGGGGTAAGGTGGTCGTTATCAATATCCCAACTCACGTTGGGGTTGAATCCACAAGAAGTGAAATGCAAATTTCAAGTCCTATAGGTGATCTAATTACTAAAAGGATACACCGAATGAAAGCAAAAACAAAATTTAAAGTAAAATGGGGGGTTTGGTTTGGATTTTGTTTATAATAATATTTGGTCAAGAAAAACAGTAGTATAGCACTTTTGATTTAAAATTAAGTTTGGAGGTGATCTTGGGATTACACTTACCTAAAAGTAAAGAGCATGTGAGTTAATGATGGTTTGACATGAATCATAGTTGTTATGTGAGATATAGGCTAGGTCGAAGGTCTTTATGGTTAGTCTTTCAACAAAATCACAAAAATGTCACCCATTGGCTTTTTCGAGCACCTAACGAGTGTATAATTCATAGTCACCCAAAACCTCAATTAGACATCCCTATTTCTAGGAAAATTCCTATGACATGACTTAGCTTCCAATTACTCTTATGATTAAGATTGTAAAAGGTAGTAAACCACATACTTAATTGTCCTCTATTGCCTTCTTCCCCTATAGCCCTTTTTCAAGGATGTTATAGGTTCCCATATGTTCACCTTTATCCCTATTTGAAGGATGATGAAGGTTTTCTAAAGTTTTGAATTTTCACCCATCAAACCTATTTGGAGATTTAGGGTTTTCACCCATAAACTCCAACTATTAAACTCAAACAATGGTGGAATCAATACTTAACAACTAAAGATCATGCCAACACAATAACACCCATACATAATTTACACTTTAGTTCAACATAATCCCAAGAATAAATTACTTAGCTACTTATTAATAAATTAAAAAAGATATACCTAAAGGATTATCCAAAGAATCCATTCTCCACAAAACACTATGAATTTAAGTCTCCAAAATTAGTTACAATACTGCCTAATTAGGGTTCTTATTTAAAATTCAAAAATGTCTATGAGGTAAGAAATACCCATAGAAAAAAGGTTTTACCTATATAGGGTTTGGGATTCGGCCAATTGAAGTTACAAAATTGCTCTGGGCATCATTCCCGCTTAGCCGCAATTGCATAAGGTTGTCCGTGACTGCGGAAAATATGATGATGGTATGGTTCCACGATCGCATTCCATTGACCATCTTGACTGACTATGACCGCGTCCTTTGGCCCGAGATTGCGGTAACTGGGGCTAATGACTGCTCTAGGTTTTCAACTGCACCTCTTTGCTTCCATTTGATATCTTTTAGTTTTAATCCACATCTTTTCATCTCACCAACTCTATACCTGCAAAATATGGGTAATAGAGCATTAAATCATGATTAAGTCTCATTTGTTATACAAAACTTGGTAGTGTGCCCGAAAGTTGAGTGCAAATGAGTGGGAAAATCACCACTCATCAACACCCCCAACTTAAAATTTTACTTGTCCTCAAGCAACACCCCCTTGTCATGAGACAATTTCGCATGTATGTCCACATTCTATTACCCAATGATCATGATGACTTTAACTTTATTACTACCACAAAAATCTCTTCACGCATGGGTAAAATTATTTTGACTACACCCCTCAACATAAAATGGAATACTGGAGGACTTAATAGACTTTAAGGAGAAACCATGTGACAACTACTTATACTTTAAAAATGACTCACTTCTTGAACTTAACTTCATTAAACTTCCTTTTGCCTCATTGTTTGGAAGGTGAAAAAATCACCCACCTCAGCTTAATGACATACCTACTCACAAGAAAGAAAAATTCACACACATTTATATTAACCATGCAAAAAGGAATTTAGGTGCAAACATACTCTCTCTCTTAAGAAATTTTCAATGTTAACAACTATCATACTAGAGGCTTTCCCCTATTTTCAATCTCCACTTCAATGACCATATTTGGTTGGGAATCACCAAGGACTTTTTGAGGTTGTAACATAGGTTTAGGGTAGGGTAAGACATCAATTTAGGATAACAATTCAAGACCCTCCTTGAACTTCTACATCACACTCATTCCACTTTTTCTATTGGGCCACTCCTTTTCTTTCTTCATTACCTACTTAACCTTTCTTGCTTTACCCACTTTCTTTTAACTTCTTTTTCTTCTCTTTTTTTGTTGTGTTCAAAAAAAAATCATGCATTTATTTCCTTGGGTGGATCTTTTCTTTCTTCTATTTATTTTTTTTCCTAAACAAGTGAGATTTGTTTTATGAATTCATGGCCTAACGACACCTTTTTCAACTTTTACCACCCCCAACTTGGCTTTTACCTCAAATTGAATTCTTAATCTCAAGGACGATAGGGTTTACAAGGGGGATAATAGAAGGGTCATGACTTGCAATGTGTTTTCCAAAGAAAAGTATGAAGGTACAAAGTGGTTGACTAAGGATTATATCTATCTATTGATAGGCTTTTTAGGCTAAAGTGGGCTTCCAATATCACAAGAATGGACTAGGATCATTTTACCAACCAAATACAATAAAAATTTTAGACTTGAAATCCTAAGGGGTCAAGTTCTAGATGGTACAAGTACAATTGAGATATAGACAAATAAGCTCCCATGCATAGCATACCAATCTTATCGAGAGGGTTCAATTGTTTCTCCCGCTCGAGGCATAAATGTAGCATCAACTAATTCTCCAAAGTCAAGTTTTAGAGTCATAAAAAGAGGAAAAATTTTGTTACAAGGTTGCTCACATCATGCCCTTGAATTTTGCAAAAATTTAGGATAGAGAGGGGTGTTTTCTTTGTATCCACACCATGCATGATTTGATAATCATGGAAACAACCAAAACTATTATCTCAAATTATGGCTCTAATATGGGTGAACCACCAATATGGCTACTCAGAGTTTGCCAATGGGTAAGAATGCAATCCCAAATCATAAATTCCACAAGTACTCAGACTTTCCTTGCGTTGACCTTGACGCCATGAGTACTTAGACTTCTACTGCATCCATGGCTAAAAATACAAGCACTATGTTTTCCCTCTTAAGAATGTCATCACTCAGTCTATCATAGGGAAAAACTTGTCAAATAAAAATAGAATAAAGCAACAATCTGGGAACAAAATAACTAATCCATGCAAATATGGGTACCCTCAAAGTTCCTGCTATATTACAACCTAGATAAAAATAAGAATCATCCAAAAGAGCAGAAAAATATGCAGAGATAATAATAATATAGGACAATAAAGACACCCCTAACTAAAAGGCTAGCAGTGTCCCCTCTGCATAAATAATCAAGGATAAAAGAGATAAGGGTGCTCCCTAAAATTGCATCCACGGGTGTTATTTCTCTCAAACTTTGCATCATCAACATTCTCCTCAAAGTCAAACTACTCAGTTTGGGACTCATCATCACTCTCTACGTAAGAGGAAAAAAGTCGGTCCCAGGGTTTTAGGACCTTTCATAGGCCCTTCACCTCCATCAATATCTTAACAAAGAACGCATCTCTCTTCTCCTCCCTTATGACCATATTTTCTTGTACGCTTTGGAGGTCTCATTATGAATCCACCAAGGAGTAGTCTTTCTCAAGACTAGAAATGGTAGCTTCTTATTTCTTTTGGTCCTCTTTGTACTTCTCATAATCGGCCCGTGCCATATACGAATGATGAGAGGTGGAGGTCTCTCCCGATCCCTGGGGCAAACCAGACACAAGTACCCTAATGGCTGTAATATCAACTCTAATATCCTTAAGCGGTTTAATGGTGGATGGCCTATGTGACTCGAGTTCAGTACATGCCGACTTCCCCAAGTTGATCCTTCTCTTCTTGCCTTTTCCAGGTGCTCCCTCCCCTCGAATCCTCAATGGGTAGATTGGGAGGCTAGGATGCACCCATGTAGATTGGGAGTCCAGGATGCACCCAAGTATCTCCAACATACTCGTCAACCCCCACTCTCCTGCAAAGCTTAGTAATCAAAGAGGGAAAGAAGAGATTCGTACCACCTTGGACCTTGAAGTGGTCCATTTCATTGACCACTAGCTGACCAACATCCAAAGGAATATTGTCTAGAATACAAAAAACCATCCTAGTATGCAAATCTGGGACTATTATCATGTGGGTGCAAGGGGAGACTCGGCTGCATATAATGTGCAACCAAATTTGAGCCTCAGAAGTGAAGTCATTTGTAGAGATGTTTATTTTAGTTCTCACACAAGAGACTTCATTTCTGGGACACAATCTTTCCGCTAACCAACATCCCGACTTACACCCTTTTGCTTTGAATTCTCCCATGTCATCATGTGGGATCCCGTAAACATTATTGATTTGTTTCACCCCAAAGCACACCATCTTTCCCTGGATCTTAATAGTAATATTAGATGGATCTGAGAAAGAAACTTCACTAATGTTGGCATAGAATTCATGGACATATTACTCATTTTCATTGCATGGATCTGGGGAAAAACACCACCACCCTGTGGTCTCAAGCTTGTTATAAAATACTAAAAGCTTTTTCAGCATATTGTCTAAGAAAATGCCTCTTTCTGGGAGCAACTTTGTCTTTTGAAGATCAATGTAGTAGTGAGTGTGGCACGTGGGTGCCATGAATTGAATGTGATCATACTTATCCATGAGATTATCCTGAAAGCACTAGGCACACATTATGTTAATCAATGATATTTTATACATGAACGATGCCACATTGTCTACCAAATCTCATTGGATGGGAACTTGGTGGTGTTTGGCTAAAAATTTAGAGTGCAAGATTTTTTGGGTATGGCAGGATACCTCCTCGGTTATCATGATTGTGGGACATAACTGCATTTACATTGCCGTAACCACAGACCAATGAACGCGATCACAGTAACTAAGAACGGTTCCTAACCATCTTTATATGTTCAAAATTTCTAAATTTTAAGGCCACTAGCATGCTTTACAATAAGGATTTATATTAAAATCGTTGAGAAATGCTATTAGGTGCTTTACTATGCCCTTTCGAATGAAAAAACCAATATTGAATATTCATTTGGGTAATTTATCAAACACATGGTGTGCACACTTCATTTGTATCCTTTTAGAAAATATTTTTGGGTACTCAAGACTTCCCCACTTGTGTGCACACTATATTCTAACAACTAAACACCACACAAATACCATGTATGAAAACATGGAAACATGAAAATCAAAGATTTAGGCCCTCTCTACATCATGCATTTCTATGGCCTATTTTGAAAAATTAAAGCATAAATTTATGGAACCTACCATATTTGTGATGCAAGAGGGATGCAAAGATAGTGTTGGAGAGCTCACAAACTTGACTAGAATTTTGTCCAATTAGAGAGTAAAGCTTGAAAGGGAGTGTAAGGAAAATTGGGAAAAATAAGTGGTCATATAGTTGAACTTACCATGATCGCAGTCATTTGTACACGATCGCGGACGTATGGGTGACCACAATCATACCTAGGAGCTGCGATCGCGGTAACTGAGAGCATTTCTGCTCCCCCATTTTCCACTGTTTAGCCCACTTCTCAAATTCACAAATTTTTCCCTATTAAACTATCAATGCATAAATTTTCATACCTTCCCATTTTTAAGCTCATCCAATGCACTCCATAGTGCCAAAAATACATGTTTTATTCAAATACAAAAGTGAACATCTATGCTACAAATTCATAATAAAAGGATACTGATACGCTCAAATTACAACTCTCGTTAGAAAGTGTAAGCGGTCGCTGTCAAATATAGAACCCAACTGGGTTGGGTGTCGAATCCCACAGGAAATACTATGATCACTAAGTATTGTGATTATTATTAGACTGTTGGTCGAAGATTCCAAGATAAGGGGGTTTTGGTTTAAGTGCACAATAATACTATTAGTGTAACGAATGAGACGATATAAGTAATAAGATTTGATCACAGAGGATGATAAGTTAGGGTTATGTCCACCTTGTAGCTTCTACTTCTATATTAACTATGGGTAATACGAATTTTATACATGCATGCACTTATAGAGAGACGTATTCTAATTCTAAATCCAAGTGTTTTTCAACCATCAAGGATTTATTCACCTTAGTTCTCTCGAACCTAAAGTGTACAACAACTAATACGAAGTCTCCAAGTAATTAATCCTGCTAGGGAATTAACGTGTAAACTAGGGGTTGGAAACCCTAATTTCTTGTCACGCTCTCTTTTCCAAACAACAACTTTTCTCTCGAACAAGTTATTGCTATACTGGCGTATTCCCTATGTTTGCAACCACGAGAATTCAATTATAATGAAGAGAGTAATGATATAAGTGCATTACACATCATAAATTCACAAACCCATAGCAATAGAGAGTATACTACAAGGTTTCCATAACCCTAACAGATAAGTTTAGCTACTCATGAATACAACAGAAATCACAATAGACATAATCATCATACCAAAACTTAGAACAATCTCGGCGATGGAGATGAATAGCGACAATAAGAGAGGAACGTGTTTCTCTCTCTCCGTTGCTCAAGCTAAGCCGTTTTCTGCTCTCTAAAAATATTACAGAATCTGAATTTTTGTGAATAATGTGAATTATGGCTGAAAATTCAGCAATAAGGTTTTTAATAACAACCTTCTCTCCTAAGTTGCTACTGCATCCTTAACTATTTAAAAATGTTGAGTTTGCCCAGGAAAAAGTTCCCATGCATCACATCTAGTCCAAAAGTTGTCTTCCCTTTTATGTGAAGTTTTTCTTTGCTGTCCACAGGTCCCCAAAGTGCTGAAATCTTCCGCATTAGTACCTGAAAAGCATGCTAATCACATAGGTCAGCTCACTTAATTGAAAGTAGACTAAAAGTGCAGGAATTATGTATTTTATCCTCAAAACTTAGCTAAAACATGGGTAAGTTATGGTGCTTAGACGTATAAATACGCCCAACATCACCACCCCACACTTAAAGCTTTGTTCGTCCTCGAACAACATATCTATTTATGCATACTACACAAGCCTTAGCACCCACAAAGGAAGACAAGAAGCTCAAATAGGCTCACATAACAATTATGAACAAGAAGTAGCTTCAGGAATCATTCCTAGACACAACCTACCCTCAAGAATAGACTCATTAAGTTGGAAATTTCATGCATATCATTCAAGAAAATCATATAAATTACCCAACCTTCATCAACCATGTGCCCTCACAACAAGAGAGTTACCCATAATCACTCACAATTATGCAATTTCTAACAAAATAGGCACAAGAATCAAGTTGCGCTCACTCTCACAAAGAATTCTCAAATTACAACTGATGACCATATGTTTTCCCTTAGTGTAATACTCCACTAATATCAGAATGCTAAGATTAGGATCAATTAGGTCTTTTACGGGTTGTAATGCAGGCTAAAGGATGGGTAGGAACTATTTTGGCCAAAAATAGTGACTATCTTCCCTAAGCGCTTTAATACACTACATTATGCAATTAAGATCAATCTCAAACAACCAATTTCCACTTCGTCTATCTTCACAGATTTGTTTTTCACCCCAACTCGTTAAGATTAATTAATAACACTGTGGTGGGAGTATGCAACCATTTCAATTATTTCCTTCTTTTTTTTTGCACCCTTTTCACGTTACGCACCCCTATACTAGCCACCCTCAACTTAAGCACTTTTCCTTAGTTGAGGTGCACAATGTCCAAGAAGGACCAGGGCCAAAACAGGTTCATTGTAACATGTCCGGGATAAAATTTTGAACTTTCTCAACAATTTTAGCTACTCCCAACCACATCAATTGCTCACGCCAATAACTAGACTTTGGGGCATCAATTTCACCTTTTTCCTCTTATTCTCAAACTCCTAACTCACATTGATTTTACATTAAAGCGCCTAGGAGCTTTTTGGATCAAATTACTGTCTATTAAAGAACGGATTAGGCTACATATGAGGCTAACAAAAGAACAAGCTAAAGGATCAATGGGGCTATCTAAGATAATGTACAAAGGTAGGTCAAAAGAAGATAAAAAAAAATATCAGGGCTGCCAAAGAAATGCCTAAATCATCTCCTAAACTCACAATCTTTATTTCGCTTCATACACACACTAGGCAAGTTCTAGCATCAGCCGCAACAAAGAATATACAATAACCTTACACACACATGGCACATGGTCAACTTACTTGGAAGCATCATAGATTCTTGACCCAACAGATAAATGAATTAAACCACAACAATTATCACACAGTGAGTCACAACTTAGAGCCTAAATATTTCAATAGTAGTGATTCAGCACAAACTCTTGTTATAATGTCATGCCGTCTATCAGAACAATTTCATGCATTTTCTAACTAATTACAACTAACTAACTACGACTAAATCAAACAACTAAGATGTAGGAAAGCAGTACACAATACAGCAGACATATACCCGCACCCCACACTTAGACGGAACACACTGCCCTCAGTGTAAATAAATAAGCAAAACCTGATTAGTCAGACTCCTTCTCGATATCCGGGGTCATACCCCCTGCGTCAGAATCATCATCAGAGTCATCATCATCAGAGTTGTCCTCCACATCAGAGTCTAGCAGTCGGTGATCATCGTCTGTCGGCACATTATCATCCAGAGATTCCTCAAAATTTACCCCCACTCCACACATGGCCCGAGCATGCTCATTAAGTGGGTAGTCATAGTCCAACTACCGAAGCTCTGCATCAGTCGGCACATGACCCCCATTCATCATGGTAAACCTAGTCATGCCATACAGATGGCAAAAAAAACTTTCATCTCGAGCATGTCTCTCAGCAGTGGTAAGGGTGATGCCTTGACTAGTTTCTGACTCTTTGATTTTCATGAGGTCTACCTTCTTCGGGTTATGTGGAAACTTATGGTCTGCTGGCTCTTCCTCAATGTGCTCTTTCCTTAAGATTGCAGTCAACAAATTGCCGAAACTAAAATGGAACCTTTTGTGCAGCCTTGCTTTTCACATTGACGATCGTATAACCGCACCAATGTTGATGGGAACATTCGTCATCAGAGCATATACCAAGAAGACTCGATCACGCGTAATCTTAGTGTATTGTGTCCCAGGAATCAAGCAAGAATTGACTATTCTTAACCATATGCGAGCTTCTATGTTCAAAGAAGCATATGGGTAAGTATTGTGACGCCCATTATCTTTGTGACGAGTCCACCGGGTCATGGACCTTGATCCACACAACGTATGTCTGATGGCTCTGTAGGGTGGTCTGTGGTAAAGCTCCTTGAGTGGTGATTGATCCACACTTGGAGTACCCAGGAAAGAGTTGAAGAAATCAACGTTCAATTGCAAGACTTGGCCCCGAATCTTTACTTCACTTCCGGTAGTCCTTGGGGACCAGTTAGCATAAAATTCTCGAGTCAAATCAAGATTGCATTCCCCCATATCTCAAAAGATAAAGTCAAGATTTAGTGCCATGATTTTAGCCAAAATGCGGGGGTCTCTCTTTGCTAAACTTTCCTTCTGGATCAAATCTACATGAACATATTTCTTCACTTTATTGTTCTTATACCACTCTTTCCCTTCCTCCTCCAGAACCCACTTAATCCCAAAAGTGCGTCGAGGCACTTGAATAGAGGAGGAATCAGCCTGGTCTTTTCTTGACCTTTTTGTGAGTTGGATGCTTTCTCGTTTCCCTGTCGTCCTTTCGGAGCCATGTTACCTGAGATCACAATAGAGTCATGTTAGTTTCATTTGGGAAGATTTACTATAATTGAAAAAGAAAATAGTGATGGCACCACCCCACACTTAATTTGTTTGCACAAACTAATTAAGTGAGTGATGTCGATTACTCAGACTTCATCGACATACATTTAGGTGGTATGTTCCAACAACATTAATAGCGTAGTCACACTTTCAACCCTTAACTTTACATAACAATTTCTCAGTTTGATATAGAGAAGCAGCACACAATGGTCATGTAATCGTGATTATCATTTTCAACTTTATTTCATTTGAGCAATGCAATCTTTGAACAAGACTACCACATAGAAATCTTATCATGCTATAGCATAGAAACAATCACACCATCTTATGCTTGTGGTCAATCATGATCATTACATCGATGAACGAGTCATTCGAACATTCAAGCTTACACTCTCAAAATTATGCATTAACTTCAAAATTTCAACTCCATATAAAAAAAAAATTATGACAGTGAATACCAAACAATACATGCCGGAGTAAAGTCAAGAATACCCACAAGAATCCTTTCACTCAATGAGACGCATCATAACAAACCAACCATATTCTCATCACCAAGCACTACTTTAAAATCTAATTGACCATTATAAGTGTATCACTGCAACAACTACGGAATATAAAAGAGCAACTTACTTATTGATGGATCGGGAAGGTGAGTTCGCAAGATTAGATGAGAAAAGAGGAAAACTTGGAGAGGATAAGGGAGCTTGGGCGGCGCCTAGGTTCAACAAACAATTGAGTGGTGTTCAAAGATAGAGGGTCTATTTAAAGGATGAGCCATGGGTCGGTTTGATCCATTTACAAATGGGTTAGTAGGCAAAAAGGCATAAGTAGGCGACGCCTATATCATTGCATAAGCATAAGTAGGCGGCGCCTATAGCATTGCCTATGTTGGCATAGGCGGCGCCTTGCCCATCGCCTATGTGAGGCAGTGAGCATAGGCAATGGCATAGGCGGCGCCTTGCCCATTGCCTATGTTGGCGTAGGCGGCGCTTAGCCTATTGCCTATGTTGGCATAGGCGGTGCCTTGCTCATCGCCAATGTGAGGCAGTGAGCATAGGCAATGTCATAGGCGGCACCTTGCCCATTGCCTATGTTGGCATAGGCGGCGCCTAGCCTATTGCCTATGTTGGCATAGGCTACGCCTAGCCTATGGCCTTTGCTCCATCATTCCTAGACTTACTACCATTGGCATGGCTCACTTTAGAATCAAAATTTTGGACTAAGCTCCTCCTTTGTACGTCTTGCACCTACACTTAATCAAAAACAACAAAAATTATTAGAAGGATGGGTTGCCTCCCACCAAGCGCCTTAGTTTTGGTCGTGACTCGACTCTTCTTTTTGCATTTTTATTTATCGAAAACAAACTCCTAGTGAAACAAAAATGATTAGAATGATGGGTTGTCTCCCATGTAGCGCTTGATTTATTATCGTGGCACGACATAGTTATCTCGAGTACTCAGACTTCCTCGAGATATATGGTGGCTATACATTTTATCGAATCGGTTGGACCGATATATAGCTTCACTCTTTGGCCATTCACCTTAAAGACACCACCATTATTGTTTTCTAACTCTACTACTCTAGATGAGTAAACTTGGATGATTCTGAATGGACCAGACCATTTAGATTTCAACTTACCTGGAAACAGCTTCAGTCTGGATTTGAAAAGAAGTACCAAATCGCCCTTCTGAAAGTTTCGTTGGATAATCCTCCGATCATGGTACTTATTCATCCTTTCCTTGTAGAGATATGCTATTTCGTACGCATGTAGACAGAATTCATCCATCTCATTTAGCTGTCCCAATCTCATATTAATTGTATCATCCCAATTCCGGTTAAGCTACTTCAGTGCCCACATTTCTTTATGTTCTAGCTCAATTGGCATGTGACAAGCCTTTCCATAAACTAGTTGGTATGGTGACATGCCAATTGGTGTTTTAAACGCGGTCCTATATGCCCATAAGGCATCGTCCAACTTTCTGGACCAATCTTTCCTGCTGGCATTCACAGTCTTAGCAAGGATCAGCTTGATCTCACGATTTGAAACCTCTACCTGCTTACTAGTTTGTGGGTGGTACGGTGTAGCTACCTTATGTTGCTTAACCTCATACTTTACCAATACAGCTCTGAACAGCTTGTTGCAAAAATGTGATCCTCCATCGCTTATGATGGTATGAGGTACCCCAAAACGAGAGAAGATATTTCTCTTTAAGAACGCTACGACACTCTTACCTTCATTATCAGCTAGCGCAACTTCTTTGACCCATTTAGATACATAGTCCACAGCAACTAGGATATATTTCATCCCAAATGAACTCACAAATAGGCCCATGAAATCAATACCCCAGACATCGAATAACTCTACTTCAAGCATTTTAGACATGGGCATCTCATGGTGCTTTGAGATAGAGCCTTGCCTCTGACACTGATCACATCTTCTTACGAAATCGCAGGCATCCTTGAATAATGAAGGCCAACAGTAGCCACTTTGCAGTACTTTCCTGGCCGTCCGATCACCTGCATGGTGACCCCCAACTTGGGAAGCATGACTTGCTTCCAGTATGCTAGACATCTCCTCATCTGGGATGCATCGCCTAATAATACCATCAGCACATCGTCGAAAAAAATAAGGCTTATCCCAGAAGTAATGTTTCACATCATGCATGAATTTTTTCTTTTGATGAAAGGAGAGATGCTCAGGAATCACTTTACTTACCACGTAGTTAGCAAAGTTTGCATACCACGGTAAGTCTTCCACCATAGTTGCTAGAATCTCTTCATCGGGGAATACATCATCAATATCAAGGTTGGTTTGCACTATGTGCTCACTCTCAAGTCTAGATAGATGATCAGCTACTTCATTTTCACAACCTTTTCTATCCTTTACCTTAAAATCGAATTCTTGAAGTAGTAACACCCACCTAATTAGCCTTGGCTTAGCATCCTTCTTTGCCATTAGATATCTTAGAGCCGCATGATCTGTATGAACCACTACTTTGGTTCCCAACAAGTAAGCACGGAACTTTTCGAAAGCATAAACAACTGCTAGAAGTTCTTGTTCAGTGACGGTATAGTTCCTCTGTGCTCTATTCAAGGCCTTGCTCGCATAGTAGATTGGGTGAAATAGCCTTTCTTTTTTCTGACCAAGTACAGAACCCAAGGCTACCCCGTTTGCATCACACATAACTTTAAAAGGTAGAGACCAATCGGGTGCTACAATAATAGGAGCTTCAACTAGCTTTCCTTTGAGGCATTAAAATGCCTTCAAGCAATCTTCACCAAAGTAAAACTTTGCTTCCTTCTCCAAAAGTTTGCATAATGGGCTAGCAATCTTGGAGAAGTCTTTAATAAACCTCCGATAAAAACTTGCATGACCGAGAAAACTACGAACCCCCTTTACAGAAATTGGAGGTGGTAGTCTCTCGATAACTTCAATCTTGGCTCGATCAACCTCAATTCCCTTTTCAGAGACTTTATGCCCACGAACGATGACTTCCTTAACCATAAAATGACACTTCTCCCAATTTAACACCAGATTAAATTTAATACATCTCTGCAAAGCCATACTCAGATTTGCCAAGCATGATTCAAATGACTCACCTACAACCGAAAAGTCATCCATAAACACCTCCAAGGTGTCTTCAACCATATCAGAGAAAATGGACATCATACACCGCTGAAAAGTGGCAGGTGCATTACATAGCCCAAATGGCATTCGTTTGAATGCAAAAGTACCATATGGGCATGTAAAAGTGGTCTTCTCCTGATCTTCAGGAGCAATGTAAATCTGATTATATCCAGAATAATCATCTAAGAAATAGAACCATCCCTTCCCTGCCAATCGATCAAGCATTTGATCTATGAATGGCATTGGGAAGTGATCCTTTAACGTCCACGAATTCAGCTTCTGGTAATCCATGCACACTCTCCACCCTGTGACAGTTCTGAGTGGTATTAGCTCATTCTTTTCATTTACGATTACTGTCATGCCCCCTTTCTTGGGAACACATTGTACCGGACTCACCCATTTACTGTCTGAGATTGGATACACCACCCCTGCATCTAACCACTTTATGATTTCTTTCTTCACCACCTCTTGCATAGGTGGATTCAGACGACGTTGATGCTCAATAGTGGGCATGCAATCTTCCTCAAGATGAATCTTGTGCATACATATCCCAGGAGGGATACCAATTATATTAGCAATAGTCCAACCAATGGCTCTCTTGTACCTCTTCAGAACAGAGATGAGAGTCGCTACTTGTTTTTCACCTAAATCAGCAACAACTATAACCGGCAGTGTATTTCCACTTCCCAAGAATGCATACTTTAGATGACTGGGTAGCTCTTTCAACTCTAGCACTAGTGGCTCTTCAATGGATGGCTTCGCTGGTGGTGAAGGTCGATTCTTAAGATCAAGGTCCAGCTTCTTAGGGGCATATGAATATGACCCCATTCCTATCAGAGCACAGATAGTTTCTTCATACTCTTCAACATCCTCATGCTCAAAGTTCAAAAGCACAGCAGCCAATGGCTCAATAGTAAGCTTCTTCTTTGAAGATAATTCCTTCTCATCCTTATAATAAACATCAGCGACAGAGAACACATTCATATCTTTGGGCTGCTTCATTGATTTGCATACATCAAAACGTACCACTTCGTCATTCATCCAAAATAAAAGCTCATTTGCTCGTAAATCAATAAGCACACTTCCTGTTACGAGGAAAGGACGACCCAAGATTATGGGAACTTCAGAATCCACCTCGCAATCCAAAATAACAAAGTTTGCAGGAAAAATAAAGGTAGAAACCTTCACTAGTACATCATATAATATACCAACAAGTCATTTTACCGACCTATCTGCCATTACAAGCCGCATGTTGGTTGGTGTAGGATCGCCCAACACTAACTGTCTGTAAATGGCTAGTGGCATCAAATTAATGCTAGCCCCCAAATCACACAACGCCTTAGCAAAATCCAAAGATCCAACTGTGCAAGGAATATTGAAAGCACCCGGATCTGCCTTCTTCTATACTAGAGACCTCGTGGTAATTGCACTACAATGATGAAAATTATCTGCCAGTTCATAGCTTTCTGCCCTTTTCTTTTTCAAAAGGTCCTTCATGAATTTGGCGTACCCTGGCATCTGCTCCAGTGCCTCCACCAAAGGCACATTAATAGTCAGCTGCTTCAACATGGTCATGAATTTACTGAACCTGGTGTCATCAGCCTTCTTCTTAAGTCTCTGAGGAAAAGGTGGTGGTGGATTTGGAAGAGTTTTCTCCACCACTTTCTTTTTATTTTGCTTCCCATTATCAATCTTTTCAGACTGCTGACATCTAGGTGTAGTATCATGAACGTTCTCATTCTGATTTTTAGCTTCTACAGAATTATCACAATCTGCCTCAATAACATTCTCTTTTATATTATCAACCACCGGCTTGCCTTTGGATGGATTTTCCAACACCTTACCACTCCTGGTAGTAATAGCCAAACATGAGCCATCATTCCTTGGATTTTGCACAATGTCACTAGGCAAAGTGCCAGCTTTTCTTTGATTGAATACCGCTGATAGTTGACTCATTTGTTGTTCCGACTGTTTTATTGCAGTGGAATGTGAGTCAACCATTTGATTCATTGAGGACAAATCATTTTTTACCTCAGTTACTCCCGTGTTGGTTGCCTCCACTCCTTTCAACAGCTTAGCCATCATGTCCTCCATGGACATCTTCCCAGAGCCAGATGCAGTAGCTTCACGATTTCTAGGAGGAACATACAAACCACTCCTGTCAGTCTTATTTTTCCAACTCCTTTGGTCTCGGTCCTTGTATCCGGATTTTTCATAATAGTTCCGACCTTGGTTTCCTTGGACATTGCCTCGGAAACCCCCCTGATTATTCAAGTAATTAGTTTCTTCCTCAGAATCAGAGTCATCTCTTCCCTGTGATACAATAGCTTTGACCTTTTCTGTCTTCCCTAATAATAAATGCTTGGTGAGAAGGTCCATTTGCGTTTTCATGTGAGCCATATCCTGGTCACGTTCCTCTTCTCTTCGCCTCTGTTCTGTCGCCATGCCAATAGATACAGTAGAGCTTGCTACCTCAGAATCCCTGGTATGACAAGATCTACTCTGCTTTGTCATACGATCAAGCATATCACATACCTCAATAAAAGTAAGGTCCATGAATGACCTACCTGCAACATTATCAACCACTGGCTTAGTCACTGAGTTCAAAGCCCTATATAATATTTCCATCAAGTGGATATTTGTCATCTGATGATTTGGGCACCGCATAAGCTTCTTCTTGAACCTTTCCCATGTTTCGTGGAGAGCTTCAGTTGGAAGCTGTCGAAAATTGCTTATCTCATCTCTTAATTGTGATCTCTTGGACGGCGGAAAGAATTTTTCTAGGAAAGCGTCTTTCAGTTGCCTCCAATTGGTAATAGAGTCAGGAGTTAGCCCGTTTAACCATAGAGTTGCCTCTCCAGATAGAGACAATGGAAATAAGCGCATCCTGATTGCATTCTATCCAACTCCTGGATTGTCAAATGACTTGCATGTTGAGATAAAATTAATCAGATGCATATTCGGATCGTCGCCTGCAAATCCACCAAATAACCCCTTGAGTTGCAATAGCTGTATCATGGTGCTAGTGATATTGAACTTGGCTCCGGGTGCCAAGGGCGGAGGAATAATAGCCCCAGTGGCACCAGCCCCATCCAAATCGTCATCATCATCATCAAAAGGAACCTGCATAGCTCGGCCTTCAGGCCTCATTATAGCTTGACGATCTCTATTGACATTCCTGTTCACAGGTGCAGCCATATCATCTGCACGCCTTGGATTTAATAACTTATCATCACCCAGGTCCTTATCATCAAGATTTGTTGCCCGACCTGCGTTATCAGCATTCTGTTGATGTACTTGCGCAGCTGCCAATTCAGTTAATCTAGCCTTCTCCTATTGAGTAGCCATCCTTTCAAGGTTCCGTTGTGCATCCATTCTGCCAATAAGATGTGGTTTGGAATTTATAGGTAATAAGGGCTGACCAGAACTTCGTGTATTTGGCATGCACTCCACTAAACCTGAACAGAACAAAAACAACAAACAAAAAGTAAAATTTGAGAATCTTTGACCAAAGGGTCTATTAACTATCACAAACTTAGTTGACAACCGTATTCCCCGGCAGCGGCGCCAAAATTTGATACGCCCAAATTACAACTCTCGTTAGAAAGTGTAAGCGGTCGCTGTTAAATATAGAACCCAACTGGGTTGGGTGTCGAATCCCACAGGGAATACTATGATCACTAAGTATTGCGATTATTATTAGACTGTTGGTCGAAGATTCCAAGATAAGGGGGTTTTGGTTTAAGTGCACAATAATACTATTAGTGTAACGAATGAGACGATATAAGTAATAAGATTTGATCACAGAGGATGATAAGTTAGGGTTATGTCCACCTTGTAGCTTCTACTTCTATATTAACTATGGGTAATACGAATTTTATACATGCATGCACTTATAGAGAGACGTATTCTAATTCTAAATCCAAGTGTTTTTCAACCATCAAGGATTTATTCACCTTAGTTCTCTCGAACCAAAAGTGTACAACAACTAATACGAACTCTCCAAGTAATTAATCCTGCTAGGGAATTAACGTGTAAACTAGGGGTTGGAAACCCTAATTTCTTGTCACGCTCTCTTTTCCAAACAACAACTTTTCTCTCGAACAAGTTATTGCTATACTGGCGTATTCCCTATGTTTGCAACCATGAGAATTCAATTATAATGAAGAGAGTAATGATATAAGTGCATTACACATCATAAATTCACAAACCCATAGCAATAGAGAGTATACTACAAGGTTTCCATAACCCTAACAGATAAGTTTAGCTACTCATGAATACAACGGAAATCACAATAGACATAATCATCATACCAAAACTTAGAACAATCTCGGCGATGGAGATGAATAGCGACAATAAGAGAGGAACGTGTTTCTCTCTCTCCGTTGCTCAAGCTAAGCCATTTTCTGCTCTCTAAAAATATTACAGAATCTGAATTTTTGTGAATAATGTGAATTATGGCTGAAAATTCAGCAATAAGGTTTTTAATAACAACCTTCTCTCCTAAGTTGCTACTGCATCTTTAACTATTTAAAAATATTGAGTTTGCCCGGGAAAAAGTTCCCATGCATCACATTTAGTCCAAAAGCTGCCTTCCCTTTTATGTGAAGTTTTCCTTTGTTGTCCACAGGTCCCCAAAGTGCTGAAATCTTCCGCATTAGTACCTGAAAAGCATGCTAATCACATAGGTCAGCTCACTTAATTGAAAGTAGACTAAAATTGCAGGAATTATGTATTTTATCCTCAAAACTTAGCTAAAACATGGGTAAGTTATGGTGCTTAGACGTATAAATACGCCTAACATCAGATACGAGCCATTTTTATGGCATTTATGGGTTGCCTCCCACTCAGCGCCTTAGTTAATATCATACACGACGTCTTCCATTTTGTTTCATCCTTAAGAAGGGTCCTCAAGCCCGCCTTCATTCGCCTCCTCAATCTGAATATCTACTATGAACACAACTTGGAGCTCCGTAGATTGGTTCTTCGTCTTACAAACTTTGAAAGTGAGTTCATCCTCTTGCACCCTAAACTCTATCTCCCCTATTTCTAAGTCAACAATGGCCCTTTCGGTGGCTAAAAATGGACAACCAAGTATAATAGGCGACTCTTGGTCCATTTCATAGTCCAAGACCACAAAGTCCACTGGAAGTATAATTTGTCCACTTTAACTAGGACATAAAATAAAATTCCCACCAGCCTTATGATAGATTCGTACGCCATTAAGATTCACATAGAGTTCAGGGTAGGGGGATTCAAACCATGCTTCTTGTAGATAACAAAGGGAATGAGGTTGATGCTTGCACTAAGGTTGCATAGGGCTTTTGTAAACACATACGTTTCGATAGTACAAGGAATTGTGAAAGCTCTAAGATCATCTTTATTTTCCGCAATCGTACTATCCATTATATCACTACAACAATGAGTGACTTAAATGGTGTCACCTTCGACGACCTTCTTTTTTGACATTAATTTCTTCATTAGCTTAGCATATCCTGGGATCTCTTGGATTGCCTCAAGAAATGGGATGTTTATCAATAGATTGCTAATCTTGGCCATAAATTTTTTTTAGCTTATCACCCTCCTCTTTTCATTGCAATTGTTGAGGAAATGTGGGAGGACCTTGGATTGTAGCCCTTGTTTCACTTTGTGGTTTGTTAAGCTCAACCACTTTTTTTTCATCTTTCTCGTCTTCGTTTTCTTGTTTTTGAGGTAACACCCTCTTTGGCTTAGCCTTAGGAACCTTTCCATTCAATTCATTTTTCAAGTGCTCATCAAGTGTCTTCCTACTTCTAGTGACAATTTCTAGGACTTGAGCATCATTCTTTGGATTAGCAATGGTGTCACTAGGGAATCCAACTCTAGTCATAGCATTTAGTTGTGTAGAGATTTGATCAATTTGGGTCTCCAATTGTATGATGGATATGGACTGGGCCACCATGGTTTAAGAGAGTTGAGAAAATTCACCTTTCAATTCACAGGCCATCTTGTCTGTACCTTCCACCCTATTCAAAATTCATGTCAAAACATCCTCGGTTTTGAACTTTTTGAGGTTAATAGAGTTTGACTCTTTGTTATTTTCTCGATTATGAGGGGGTACATAGCGTTTATAATCACACACTCTATCTCTCTGATCCCTATCATATTTGTGATCCATCGAATCTTGATTCCTACCTTAACTTTGATAAGCGGCGTGGTAAACCCCAGTAGTTTTCTGAATACCGGATATCTTCATCCAACTTCTTGGCCTCCCCATCATCCTTATAGGCCTGAGATGCAATGGTGTTTACCACTTTCGTGGGTGCACCCATAACATGCTTTGTCAAGAGCTTAAGTTGGGTAATTATTTTTTCTATGCTCTTCTCTTTTTCCTCATCTCGCTTTGTTTGTTTATTGTCAACCACGGATGTAGAGGGAGAGCTTTTAGGAACTTTAGTATCTCAGATATTCCAACCCTAATTGTGATTTTTCACCTCTCCCAATAATTAAATTGCTTCATGGTAGTGCATCTTCACTAGGGAACCTCCCACCGCGTTGCCTACCATGGTTTTCTTAAGTAGATCAAGAGCCCGGTAGAAAATTTGAAGAAGCATTTTCTTTGTGACCTTATGGTTTGGACAGTTCGCCAATTTTACATTGAACCATTCCCATGCTTCAAACAATGGTTCCCTACTCAATTGTTATAATCTCATCCCAAATTTGGAGCATTTTCGATGGTGGGAAGTATCGATTAAAAAAACCATGGTATACTCATCCCAAGTAGTGATTGAACTGGGTGGGAGTAAATGGAGCCAAAACACCGCCTCACCTATTAAAAAGAATGGGTAAAGGCAAAGATGAATAGAATCTTGAGTGATGTGTGCAATTTTTAAAGGTGCACACACTTCCACAAAATTCTTCAAGTGAACATTGGGATTCTCATACGCTTGTCTCCCATAGAGTCATTTCATTTGTAACATATATAGCATTACACTTTTTACATGGAAAACACCATTCCCATTAGTTGGTGGAATACAGATTGTACTGATTTAGCCCGCATCATTGAGTTGTCCCTCATCATCTATAGGAACATCAAAGGACCCCATGTTACTAGCATTGTCACTCATTGTTGCGTTAACACTATGATCACCTACAAAAATCAAAATCAAAAAAGAAATTAAATCACACCATCCTGGGTATACCCAAGTGAAAATCAAACTTCACAAGTAAAATTTATATTCCACTCTCCGGCAACGGTGCCATTTTGATAACGCTCAACTTAATCCCATTCTCAAGGGTTAAGGCGGTCATTGTAAATATACCAACTCGTGTTAGGGTTGAATCCACAAGGAGTGAAATGCAAATTTCAAGTCCTACAGGTGCTCTAGTTACTAAAAAGATCCCCGGAATGCAAACAAAAACAACATTTAAAGTAAAATGGGGGGTTTGGTTAGGAGTTTATTTATAAAAATCTTTTGTCAAGCAACACACTAGTATAGCACTTTTGATTTAAAATCAAGTTTGGAGGTGATCTTTGGATTATGCCTACCTAAAAGTAAAGATCATGTGAGGTAATGATGGTTTGACATGAATCTTAGTTATTAAGTGAGAGATAGGCTAGGTTGAAGGTCTTTCAACAAAATCACTAAGACGTCACTTATTGGCTCTTTCGAGAACCTAACGAGTATGTCTTTCATAGTCACCCAAAACCTCAATTAGAAATCCCTATTTCTAGGAAAATTCCATTGACATAACTTACCCTTCATGTGCACTTATGTCTAAGACTGTAAAAGGTAGTAAAACACATGCTTAATTGTCCACCATTGTATTGTCCCCCTATGGCCCTGTTTCAAGGATTCTATGGGTTCCTAAATGTTCACCTTCATCCCTCTTTAAATGATGATGAAGGTTTTCTGGAGTTTGGAGTTTTCACCCATCAAAACCATTGGAGATTTGGGGTTTTCACCCACAAATTTCAACTATTAAACTCAAACGATGGTAGGATCCATACTTAACAACTAAAGATCATGCAAACACAACAACACCCATACACAATTTACACTTTATTTCAACATAATCCCAATACTAAATTACCTAGATACTAATGAAGAAAGTAAAGAAAGATATACCATAATGATTATGCAAAGCATCCATTCTTCACAAAACACTAATAATTTAAGTCTCCAAAATTAGTTACAATCTTGGCCAATTAGGGTTCTTATTTCAAATTCAAAAATTTCTATGAGGTAAGCAATACCTAAAGAAAAAAGTGTTTTTGCCTATATAGGATTCGTGATTTTGCCAATTGGAATTACAAAAAGGCCCTGGGCATTATTTCTACTTTGTCGCGATCGCACAAGGTTGTCCGCGACTATAGCCATTGTTATCGCGATATGGTTCTACGATCACGTTCCATTGACTATCTTTGTTGATCGTGATGTGGCCTTTGGCACGCGATGGCGATAACTGGGGCTGATGACTGCTCCAGGTCTTCAACTGCACTTTTTTGCTTCCACTTGATATTTTTTAGCTTCAATCCACATCTTTTCATCACACTAACTCTATGCCTGCAAAATATGGGTATTAGGGCATCAAATCATGATTAAGTCTTATTTATTTATACAAAAATAGGTAGTTTGCATGAAAGTTGAGTACAAATGGTTGGTAAAATAACCACTCATCACCGAATAAGAAAAGCTATCTTAGGGATATCCACCTCCCTAATCATAAGATGATGGTACCCCGACCGAAGATCTATCTTAGAAAAGAACTTGGCATCCTGTAATTGATCAAATAGATCATCTTTCCTCGGGAAATGATACTTGTTCTTGATCCGTACCTTATTCAACTACCTATAGTAAATGCACATCCGAAGGGAACCATCCTTCTTTCGCACGAACAAAACTGGTGCACCCTATGAAGACACACTATGATGAATAAACCCCTTATCCAAAAGATCCTTAAGCTGCTCCTTGAGTTCCCTCAACTTAGCCGGAGCCATTCTATAAGGAGGAATAGATATTGGATGAGTGTTCGGAAGAAAATCAATATCAAACTCTATTTCCCTATCCAGAGGAACACCCGGAATATCCGTCGAAAAAGACCTTTGGGAACTCATTAACTGCAGGAACTGACTATAAAGAAGGACCTTCCTAGTTAGAATCTTTAACCCGAACCAAGTGATAAAGACACCCGTTGGAGATTAACCTCCAAGCTCTAAGATAAGAAATAAACCTTCCTCTAGGTGCTAGAGAACCATCCTTCCATTCCATAATTTGTTCTCCAGGAAACTCAAAGATGACCTTATAGGTCCGACAGTCTAAGAACATAACAGGAGTGTAACAATTCCATGCCCAAGATTACATCAAAATCCACCATACCCAACTCAAACAAATCTACAATAGTCTGTTTTCCACCAACAAATACCACACACCCCCTAGAGACTCTCTTAGAAATAATCGAGTATCCTATGGGGGTAAAAATAAAAAAATATCCAAAATCACTTTAGGATCAAAACTGAAAAATACAACCACGTAAGAGAGAATCGCTCCCGGATCAAGCAAATAATATACATGATGAGAGATAAACTATAACGTACCAGTAACGACATCAGGTTATGTCTCAGATTCTTGCCGGGACATCAAAGCATACAACTTGTTTTGACCAACACTAGAACTAGGAGAAGTAACAGAAGTGGATGCAACACCACCATGTGTAGGAATGGATAATAAAGCCACAGGTACCTTATTCTCCCCCGTAGCGACCTTATTAACTGGACAATCCATGAGCCAATGACCTGGCTAGCCACATCTGAAGAATTTGTCCCTGCCTTCTTTACAATAACTCTGATGAGATTGACCATAAAACTGACAAGGAGGGCATAAAGAAACTGACTGACCTCTGCACACCCGAGATTGGGCACCTGTGCCCATAAGTTTTAATCACCTTGATGATGCCTGTCTCCTGACTGCATTGGGTAAGGGGAACTAGCAGTAGAGAAGGAACCCGAGCTCCCCCATTTATTTTTCTTCCACTTGCCACTATCTCGACCATTCTGGGACTAAGCATCTCCCTGATTAGAAAATCTGCCCCTTTTTCCCTGCCTATCTCTGAACTCCACCTGCCTTTTTTTCCCATCCTCCACTTACTACATATGGACAGTCAACTAAGAAATGCCTATATCCTTAATGAGCAAAGCAGTCTTGTTTTCTAAGATCAAATCCCAATTCAACCCAAAATCGAAATTCCTCATTTTCATCCTCATGTCAGCCTCCAAGTCAGGAGCATAACTTGATAGCTGATGGAACTTCAAGGAATATTCCTTGACAGTCATTCTCCCTTTATTAAGATTCAAAAACTACTCCATCTTAGCTTCCCTCAACTCTTGAGGAAAGAAACAATCCAAGAAAGCATTAGAAAAGGCCTCCCAGAACCCAGATTCTTCCATATCACGACTATATTTGTCCCACTCCTCATACCACTGATAGGAAACATCTTTGAACTAATAAGATGCAAAGTTTACCCCCTCCATATTGTTAGCCTACATCACCCAAAATATATTTTTTATTTCATCAAAGAATCCTTGTGGATCCTTGTCCACCGTTATAGTAAAAGTGGGCGACCCATCTTCATAAATTGAACGACCTTTGCAGCCTGCATAGATAACCCACCAGATACATCCCGCTACGCTTGAGCAGCAACCAATTGAGAAATAGAACGGATAGATTAATGAAACTTTATGTTCATCTCATTGCTCTGTAGGACATGAGAATAGCTGGTAGGATTAGGTAGAACTTCAGTACCATCTAGAATAGGACCCTGAGATCGAAGATGAACCATGGATGTAGGACGTACCCCTTCATCACTATCCCCTGATGGGACAGAAAAATTTCCTTATTTCCCAAATCTACGAAGCATGATTTGAAAGACAAACAAATAATGAATAGAGAAGATTCTAGGACATAGATTCCAAGTTTGAAGATAGAATACTAAATAAGTGAAACATTCTAAATGTCTTGGAGCCTCTCTCTTATTTGTGTGGCCCGCTCACACCCCTAAAAGAGACTCTACTCGACACGGAATTGTGGACTTCCTAGTTGACTATGAACCTAAAGCTCTTATGCCAACTTGTGATGATCCAAACCATGGCCTAGACGTAATGGCTTCCCAAGTCCAACCAGGATCGGGGACCGCCCTCTATTACTCAACCCAACCGTTTTATCCAGCCTTCGATAGGCTGAATGTCAATTATATAAAAGATAGCATAAACACTCTCATGAAGACTCTGGGATAGGGTCACAATCGTGACCAACCCAATCGAGTTCGACCATACCAACCAACCCATCTAATCATACCAAACCAAACCAAAGGCCATAACAAAAAATAGATTAGAAGACATATATTGATAATAAATCCCAAAACATAATATGATGGAACAACCAATAATATTGTCCAAGGGTGTTAGCCCCAACACTAATACCAATGCTATGGCTAACACCAATACCGATCTCGGCCATAACAACCCCCAAAATTACCATAAAGCCTCCATCCAAAAGAGTAAAAATTTACGGTTGGGACATGCCCTCAACCATGGCCAAAACCAATATCCAGTATAAAATAAAAATGTCTAAAGATGTCCATAACATGAAATAGAGCTTTTCAAAAGGATGGAAGCTCACCACTTCATTCTAAATGTTGTCTGCCAAGACAATCACTATGTAGGAGAGTAGAACATATGGTTCCTTCATCGAGTGGGTATACAACCGTCAGTAGGCGGGTTAGCGAGCAATCGCTAGCATGAACTCAGAATAAGGATAAAATATTGTCATTTATAAAACCAAGTAAATCCATCCATAATTCATAAAACCATACATATATATAAGTTCCGGGAAAAGGGAATCGGGTTTAGCATGCATTTAAAACCTTTACCTGGGTTGTGTATCTTTGCCATCCTAAAACACCTACAAGAAATATAGGTTTAGCTCCCCCTACTGAAAGGGCCTAGTACATGTATCCAGACGACCAGGAAAGATATCCCATTGGTATAACTAGTACATCCCCCAATATAAGGTGTGACATCATGTACACAGGCCACCAAGACCATACCTCATATCGGCAAATATGAACTGCCAATTTTGGTCTCCCCGGGACCTCCACCTTACATAATTTAGCTACAACTCCCCCTTTAATTCACAATCAAAACCATTTTCCAAATAACTAACCAATCCATTTACCATTATTAACCAAGGCCATTTAGTGGTGGTATCGTCATACCGACCATACTTGCAAGTACTATCCATAGCCAACCACATGTAGGTATAGGGGACCCTCAGGTGCCCTTCAATTACCATATTAAATCCACTTGGGGGAATCCATACCCCACAAGCATAACCATTTATCCATTTACCTTTCCAAATGATTTAAACTATGCATAAATCTTTTACAAAGTTTAAAACAAGCAAGAGTTCCATTTAAAAGTAATCAATGAAATGAACATATCTTTATAAGCATTTTGTCAAACACGTTGAGGACATATTATATATCCAAAACCAATTCCAATTACCAATAACCATAACATGTAATCCAACTAACCAAAACCATTATTAATTCATATATAAGAATAATTAAAACCATGGAAAACCATAACCAACCATGTATAACAAAACCCCCCAAATCATATTTGAAAACCCCAAAAAGCATAAAACATTGAAATCGTTAAAACCAATAGAAAAATTATACATTTAGTTGGAACTAACAATGAGGGAAGAGAACACGCCTTATACTAGGGAATTGATGGAAAAAAACCACCAAAGAAAGCCCCAAATTAGTTCTCAAGATAAAACCCTAGCTCTTCCTTGCCCCAAAGCTTTTGAGAGGATTTTAGATTGCTTAGGAGTAGTTTCTAAGTTTTAAAGAGAGAAATAATAAAGTAAATAACCTCTCAAATAGGTTAGAAGTCGTGGGGTCCTATTAGGGTAAGTAGGGAAATGTCCAGAATACCCCGACTTAAGTTGGCCAAAAATCCCATCACAGAGATACGACTGACCCATACGAGTCGTAACCTTCAGATACAAGTAGTACCCGCCACTCATATCCATCCTCAAACCTTGGACCCAACACTTTCCTGTAAATGAATCATCCGACCAAGTCGTATCCAAAGAATACGATCCGTACCTTTCACCCGTACCCCTGGCAGAATGGAATACCAAGAGACTTAAACATTGAGCTCTATACTAGTACTAGATATGACTCATACCCAACCATACAACTCTTATCCCCAAATTGTATCCATTCTAGTAACCATCAAATCCCATCCACACATACAGGTCAACATACAACTGGATCATACAAATCATACCCCAGCATACGGCTCGTACCCAAGAGTCGTTTTAGTTCCGGAGAACAGAATTCAAGGACATTTTCTAAGGACCAAAACCTAGGATGTAACAATATATATATAACATATAAAGAGAATGGAAAACTACACATAAATGTCAAGAAACCATATAATATAGCCAATGAGATAATAATGACAAACTATCTTATTCATGTCAAATAGTCTAACATAATAAGGCTAAGGAAGTAATAAGGATGCACTATCTTATTCCAGCCATACATACAAATCTCAATACTATATCATATATCACCGACCAATATACGAATAAAGGACAAAAGAAGGATATATAATAGTATATAAGGCCAAGAAATAAGTATATAATCTAAGTAAATGAAGGAAATAGGGGATATACGATAATACCATAGCAACATATAGCTATATATATACAGACATATAAATAAGGTCAAGTCAAAGTATAGCCTAAATCATCAGACTAACATTTTAAGGCCTTATAATCATAGCAGGAATTGGTACTAGAATACTAAAGGTTCTAACTCATACGTCTAATCATGAGCTAATCATGTATAATACTAAAATTGTAAGATAAAAGAGGCTAGAATCATACCTCAAATCATAATACGGAATCAATAACCAATCTGTAACAAATTATCCATAACAATGGTCATAAAAATAATAGTAATGATAGCGTGAGAAACCGACTAGTACTTATAACCAATAGCTAGCTGAGCCTATTATGTACCCTCATTTTTCCAAGCTCAGAAGGTTCTATCAACATAAAACACACCACAATGTATAGTTATCACCCATACCTATGCAACCCCCACCCCACCCTATATAAGTTCATAGATGCAGACACAATTTAGTGATAGGCAATGTGCATGCAAGAATGAATGCAAGGTATAAAATCAATATCACAATCATCATTCGGACTCAAACTGGTAATATATATATACAATCAATACCCAAAATTAAACCAATCATAAATAATAAAGATTGGTAATTAAACCATTCATAGTAAATCAATACTCAGAATTGAACAAATCATGATATAATTAATACCCGGAATTGAACCGACCATTACATAATCAAGACTTAGAATTGAATCGGTCATAAGATAATCATCATCATAATAGTATCACTAGTAGAAAAATTAAAAACTTAATCAATTCCCTCATTTACCAACATAATAATCAAAGTCACAACCATCCTCTTCTGTCCCATACTAGAGGTAAGTGTATATAGATATATAATAGGTGCATGAACTTAAACAATGGCTAAAAGAGTGTAAATTCATATATACATTGTCCAAGGTAATTTCAAAACTAAATTATTATAAAAATGTAGAAAGGGTCAACATCTTTCATGATCAGAGTAAATACTAATATCAAAATCATGGACCAAAATTGGCCTCAGTCAAATCTTTAAAACGTCATTTCCAATCACTTTGTACATAGGTTATTCGTTAAGACAGACATTTATTATTGTGAAGAAATCCATTTTTAAGGTGAAAAGTAGGCTTTAACCCCTATTTAGGATAAACAATAATAAGGTCATAATCTAGTTAGAATCATATCATTTACCAATGTAATGATCATGAATGTACCTAATCAATGCATTCCATCACCAGTATTCAAATAGTAGAACTATAAGCATTAATATAGTTATAAACCATGACCACATCCCTTACAAGGATCGACACTTCCCAGATGGCCAACTCATATCATAACATGGCCTTGGACCCAATAATACGCCTAAAGTAATCATATCATCATAATTATAGTCTAAGGCACAAATACATATCTGGAACTCAAATCAAAGATCATATTGGAAAAATATCTCATATTTATAGGCCATATATCATAATTTGGGGAAAGACCATCACTATTCATCAAGACACGAAGTAAATCTCATACTAAAGGCTCATTAGCCTCAACTATGCCTAACAAGCATAAGTGAATCCACAAAGACTAACATAAGACTTGACCTAAGATGGGTCAAGGAAACCCACTTCTAATCCTTGAAATCCATAAATAGGCAATTTATGCCCCAAAATAGGATAAGGCATATATGTTAACCTCTAGATGATAAATAATTCATAATCAATCCTAACATAGAAATCCTACCTAGGCCATGAGCAATTTAGTCAACTCCATCTAAGTTACGGGTTTAAGGTCACATAAATAGTCCAAATAATGTTAATCATACTAACCATACATCCAATGCTTAAACCACTTTCCAAACCTAGAATCATATCACATCCATTCTATGAAATAGCTTAATCTAGCAAGAAGGCAATAGGATTCTAAAAGTGGAAAAAAGTATTTCATCTTACGGGTCAAAACCCTCATCTAATTCCCAAAGATCAATAATTAAGACTAAGTCATTATTCCCATAATCAATATTAACATTCACAGTCACATGCAATATATAACATGCATCATCTTACGAAGAAGAGTTGACAGAAGCCTACTTTTACGACGAACTGGAAATCCTTAAATCGTGCCCAAATCATTTATATTCACTCCACGGTCTCAAAATACCGTCTCACTATCAAAATAATAATCTTCTAATCAATATGAAAATAAAGATACCCATATTTGTAACGCCCCGGATAACGGGTCCCGGAGCATCACACGGTGCTTGAGGCTACGAGTAGCCCCAAGCTAAACCTTTGAGCCATTTTTATTTAGTTCAACATAAATCAACGAGGTTTCCATAAATAACCCTCAAATATCAACAGAGTAATCATTATCCAAGAATAAAAGAATTTTAGAAAGATAATAAAATACGACTTATTAGTCAACTCCCAACATCTATACTAGTCTAACAAGCCTCTAAGAAAATCAATAAAACCAGCGAGCCATTGAGACATGCCCCTACTGACTCATACTCACTTATTAAATGTAAATAATTCCGTGAAACCGACATCTGACATCACGTCCTTGGAACATGAGAACTCACCACAACAGAGG
The DNA here is from genome assembly GCA_030864215.1 of Capsicum pubescens. Lineage (NCBI taxonomy): Eukaryota > Viridiplantae > Streptophyta > Magnoliopsida > Solanales > Solanaceae > Capsicum > Capsicum pubescens. The sequence continues at coordinate 4,699,060 of CM061539.1, forward strand.
ATGTAGAACAGCGTACCCGAATAATCACTGTCGAACCTGGAACTGAGCACCTGAACCTATATTTTGAGAAAATGCAGCCCACACCCGAAGATATGGGTCAGTACCATGGAAAGGAACCGAGTATATGGGGGTGTATGTAGTTGTATAAACATCATCATCATAAATATTTATAAGAAATATGCAGGATGTATGAAAGACTCACATAGCCCGAAGAAAATCATCATAATCATGAGAGGATGAAATAAGTACAATAACACATGTGAGTCATCATATAATTTGTCAATCACTTTCAGTTCATCAAGAATATCAATTCTCATAATGTAAATATCATTTAAATCTTTCGAAAGAATAACTTTCGCAATTCCACTTTCAAATCACTTCACCATTCGCCGTAGACACAAGGAAACACACACACACTAGGAGATCCTATAACCAACATAAACCATGTGAGCTACATGGATTCCAACGTACAACCCACATTGGGGAGAGCCATCCTATCCTTGCCATCGGAGTAGGACTATCGATATCAAATCCACACAAACTAGTGATCACTATATAAATCAGCCTCAGGCTCACTCCTAAGGGGGAACGTAGTTCTAGGGAAGTAAGATCGCTTTATACCTCCCACTCGGTGCTAAAGATTTCTCCCGGACTTAGCTCAGATTATTTCAAAGACAATCCACAACAAAATAATTTTAGTAATATATAAATATACATCGGGAGCCATCATGCTTCCCATCTATCAAAATCAACCACGTTGTGGATTTCTTTCACACTCGAGTTCAAAACAACTCCATTTAGACCAAAAGGTCAAATCATTCAAAATATCTCAAATATTCAACATCAACGTGCTTATAACACACACTTTCTCAAAAAAAACACAATTTCGAATGGGGATTCACGACCCAAATATCAAAATCATGATAAATATCGTTCAAGATTCATGCTTTATATCTCCACACATGTATATTCATCTTTTAAAATCATAAACATCAAGATTTCATAATAATCATCATAAGGTATGGGTTCATGCTTCAAATTCGTAAATATCAAATAAAAATCATGCCTTTGTAAAGAAAATTACTTTTGGGCACAAGAACGAAAGAGACTTCTTGTTGAAAACCCCCACATACCTTGAATGATGAACTTTAGATTGATACTCATTTTTTAGATGTTAATCGTGCCTTTGAATGATGGTTCTTGGAGTTCTTGAACTAGGAACTTGGAATCTTGAATAAATTTGCAGAATTAATGGTGAACTTTTGAGGTTCTTGAAGTTGGATGTAGGATCTTAGGGTTTTCTTTTTGAGGGAATTTGTTGAAATATAACATATAATGCTTCTAATAGGCTTTAATATAGGGTTTGTACGGATTTTGGGTGAGGGGGAATGACCAAAACGCCCCTAAAAAATCAAATAATTCTCGAATCTGTCCTTTGATGGACTATTTTGATAGTCTGAAGTAGATCAACCATAACATTTTACTCCGATATCCAAATTGGATGAAACCAATTTCATTAGAAAGAGGACTCTCATATCTTTCTGTTGATATATAGTATCTCACCCAGATCATTGTGTACGAGGAGTTATGATCATTTAAAGTTGGAACAAAAATACGCCAGGCCTCAGTACTTTTTCCTGCAAATTTTACTGTTCACTACTATTCACGGTTCGATCGGAATGTTCATAACTCGTCGCTCGAGTATCCTTCTTGGATGATCCACATATCATTGGAAAGCTTATTCTATACTCTACGCAATGGTGGGTCATAATCTAAGACATTCCACACGGAAAATTTATAATTCATTCTAGAAGATAGAACCCAACACGTTTACGTACAAAATTTCAACAAAAAATTTCCCGGGGTATTACATCATCCCCCCCTTGGAAACATTCGTCCTCGAATGACGCTAGACATGACAAGATTAGATAAGGAATAGAGCATACAGCTGAAACCATTCGTTAGACTCATCACCACATCGTTTCTCACTCCGAATGCAACATAGAATGCATAAATTCAAGAAACTACAGCTGAACACATAATAAATGACAGGTGAACTGCTGCAACTTTTATCAATAGTGCATGATTTAGGAAAGAACGGTACCTTAAGCTTGATCGGAGGTCGCAGAAAATAGGTGTTGGTACTTGTTCGCATATCCACCTCAGCTTCCCAAGTTGCACCCTCAACAGATTGGTTTTGCCACAACACTTTGACCAAGGGAACTTCTTTGTTCCTTAGTCTTCGGACACTGAAATCAAGAATCTCAACAGGAATCTCATCAAAAGAAAGATTTTCTTGAATGTCAGCACTCACAGAGGAATCCACTACCACCGCATCGCTAATATGCTTTCTAAGCATGGAGACATGGAATATTGGATGAACAGAGGACAACTCGGAAGGCAACTCGACCTCATAAGCTACCTTACCAACACAGCTAAGAATTTTGTAAGGACCAACATAATGGGGACTAAGCTTCCCCTTCTTTCCGAATCTCTTCACCCGCCTCATGGGTGAAATTTTCAGATACACTAGGTCACCAACTTCAAACTCAAGGTCTCTCTTTCTAACATCCGCATATGACTTCTGACGACTCAGCGCAATTTTTAACCTTTCCCTAATCAACTTAACTTTTTCCATAGCCTCAAATACCGAATTAGGACCACTCACAGCCGCTTCACCCATCTCGAACCAACCTATGGGTGATCTACACTTTCTCCCATATAAGGCTTCAAACGGAGCCATGTCAATACTAGAGTGGAAACTAGTATTCTAAGCAAACTCTATCAATGGTAAGTGATCATCCTTACTTCCCTTAAAGTCAAGTGCACAAGCTCTCAACATATCCTCTAAGGTCTGGATGGTCCGCTCAGCCTGACCATCGGTCTGCGGATGAAAAGAAAAACTCAAAAGAACTTGGGTACCAAGACCCTTCTGAAAAGCTTTCCAAAATTGCGAAGTGAACTGAGTACCCCTATCCAAAATGATAGACAAGGGAACTTCATGCAGTCTGACTAGCTCTCGTATATACAATCTAGCGTAATCCTCAGCAGTATATGAAGTATGAAAAGGCAAGAAATGAGCAGACTTAGTCAACCTATCAACTACAACCCAAATGGAATCATGATGGCGTCGGGAAGGAGGTAAACCAATCATGAAGTCCATATTTATCTCTTCCCACTTCCAAGTGGGAATACTAAACTCTTGCATCATACCACCAGGTCTTTGGTGTTCAACCTTAACCTGTTGGCATGTTGCACACTTAGCTACAAACGCTGCTATATCTTTCTTCATGCCACTCCACCAATAGATTTCCCGCAAGTCTCGGTACATCTTGGTGGCACCAGGATGAATAGAATATTGCTCCCCATGCACTTCAGCCATAATCCTCTGTCTCAGATCATCAACATTTGGGACACACAATCTACCCTGCAATCTCAACACACCATCTCCCCCTTGGGAGAAAACCTCTACTTTTTGGTCCTTGACTGACTCCTTCAGTCTGACCAAACTAGCATCTAAGTATTGCTTTTCCTTCACTTCCGAAACCAAGGAGGATTCAAAACTACTCTGAACCCTATACTACCTTCAACAGAGTCAAACAACCTAACCCCCAATCTAGCCAAACGATGTACATCACGAGCCAACTCTTTCTTACCTTCTACCACATGCGAAACACTACCCATGGACACTCTACTTAGGGCATCCGCCACAACATTGGCCTTGCCTGGACGGTACAACACACTCATATCATAGTCTTTTAACAATTCTAACTATTGTCTCTGCCTAAGATTCAATTCTCTCTGGGTAAACACATACTGCAGACTCTTATGATCAGTGAAAACATCAACATGGACACCATACAAATAGTGTCTCCAGATTTTCAAGGCAAACACAACAGCAGCCAACTCAAGGTCATGGGTGGGGTAATTTTTCTCATGGGGTTTCAACTATCTAGAAGCATAATCTATCACCTTACCCTTCTGCATCAATACGCAACCCAACCCAACTCTCGAAGCATCACAGTACACCACAAAACCATCAACACCATCAGGCAAAGTCAAAACAGGGGCTGAAGTGAGTCGAGTCTTCAACTCCTGAAAACTCTTCTCATAAGATTCAGACCACAAGAACTTCACTTTTTTTTGGGTCAACCGAGTCATAGGAGACGTTATAGAGGAGAAACCCTCAACAAAATGGCGGTAATAGCCAGCTAAACCTAAGAAACTTTGGATAATAGTCGGAGAAATAGGTCTAGGCCAATTTCTAACAGCTTCGGTCTTTTAGGGATCAACTCTAATACCCTCGGAAGAAATGATATAACCCAGAAAAGCAACTGACCTTAGCCAAAACTCACACTTACTGAACTTGGCAAACAACTTGTGATCTCTAAGGGTTTGCAAGGTAGTTCAGAGATGATCAGAATGTTCATCCTCACTACGGGAGTACACCAGTATAGCATGGACGAACACTATGACAAACATATCCAGATATAGTCTGAACACTCGATTCATAAGGTCCATGAAAGCTTCTGGGGCATTATTTAACCCAAAAGACATAACAAGAAACTCAAAATGTCCATAATGAGTTCGGAAACCAGTTTTTGGGATGTCACATGATGATAGCCGGAATGAAGGTCTATCTTTGAGAAATAACTTGCACCTTGCAATTGGTCAAACAAATCATCTATTCTCGGAAGGGGGTACTTATTTTTTACGGTGACTTTATTCAGTTGGCGGTAATTAATGCACATACGCAAAGAGCCATCATTTTTTCTCACAAACAACACAGGAGCACCCCAAGGAGAAATATTGGGCCTTATGAAACCCTTATCTAGTAGATCTTTATGTTCCTCTTTCAACTTCTTAAGTTCTGCAGGGGCCATACGGTAAGGAGGAATAGAAATGGGCTAAGTATCGGGAAGAAGATCAATCCCGAACTCTATCTCTCTATTAGGAGGTATCCCTGGGAGATCATCTGGAAAGACATCAGAAAACTCATTGACGACGTTAACAGACTGGAGAGTTGGAGTCTCAGACTTAGTGTCTTTCACTCTAACTAAATGGTAAATACACCCCATGGAAATAAGCTTTCTAGCTTTGAGGTAAGAGATAAAATGACTTTTGGGTGACACAGAATTCCTAGACCACTCAAACACGGATGCACCCGGAAACTGAAACTTGACCACTCAGGTCCGACAATCAATAGAGACATAAGAAGAATACATCCAGTCCATACCCAGAATCACATCAAAATCTACTATGTCTAACTCAATCAGATCAGCCAATAAAACTCTATGAAAAATGGTAACAGGACACTTTTTATACACTTTCTGGGCAACAATCGAATCGTCCACTGGGTAGAAACTAGGATAGGCTCAGGAATAATCTCAGGACTTATTTCAAAATTCACAGCAATCAAAGGTGTAACATATGAGAAACTGGATCCAGGATCCAACAAAGCATACATATCAAACTGAAATATATGAAGCATACCAGTAACAACATCGAGAGAGTCCTCCTATTCCTAGCGGTATGGTAAAGCATAGAATCTATTCTGGTGCTGACCGCCAACATTGCTAGAAGAGGCGCCCTGGCTGGGGCTGGGCGAGTCGCTGGAACTGGAGCACTAACAGTCTGAGTCTGGGTCTGAGGGAGATAGTCACGATGCCCTTGTCCATCTTGTGGACAATCTCTAACTCTGTGACCCATGTCACCACACCGAAAAAACCCCTCTTCTCACCCCAACACTCACCCGAATGAGCCCTACCACACTTAGGACACAGGGGATAATTTGGCTTACTTCAGCACTGTACTGGGACCTGGATGCATATGACCTGCTACCTTTCTCCTTCCTACCTCTAGGTACGAGAGCACTAGCAGATGATAGTACTGGCATAGATGAATGATCCTGATACTGAGGGCGACTTCCTCCCTGCGATCTAGTCTGACCCTGTCCGTGCTGCTCAGACCTAGCTCTTATATTCCCTCTCATTCTATCTCTTTCCTTAATCTTATTTGCCTCAATCTATTGGGTATGATTCATCAGCCTAGAATGATTCATCTCACTATTCAGCATAGCAGACCTACACTCCTTAACCACATAACTAGACACTCCAGTCACAAACTTACTCATACTAGCCCGATTATCAGCCACTAAGTCAGGAGCATACTTGGCCAACTGATTGAACTTTAGAAAGTACTCCCTAACAGTCATAGAGCCCTGTCGCAAGTTCATAAACTCTTCAACCTTCGTCTCTCTCATCTCCAAAGGGAAAAACTTATCCGGGAATGCATCCTAGAACTCTTGCAAAGTTGTAGGGACAGCTCCCTCATCTCTACCTTTCCTCCAAGAAACAACCCAGTCATAAGCAAGGTCTTTAAACCTATACGCAGCCAACTCCATACTATGTTCCCCAGATACATACATCACCTGAGTAATCTTCCGCACCTCCTATAAAAACAACCGTGGATCCTTATCAGACTTGGACCCATAGAATTTCGGTAGATTCATCCGCATGAAGTCACGGATCCTGGCAGCAGCTGAATCACCTCCCTGCTGCTGTGGAGCTGAGGCCGGGTTGGCCTGAACATTTTTAGTAACAGCTTGGGCCAACACCTGAAAGGCTGCCCGAAATTCAGTATGAGACACGTTTTCATTCAATGGGTCAGCGGGTTGAGGTTGTTGACCATCATTATTTCTTCTCGCTCGACGTGGAGGCATATTTTTAAAAGAGGAGAGCACGAATCAATAGCAAAGAGAGACACTTTAAGCACGATAGACTTCTAAAATAAAGAATCACACTTTTTCCTAAAACATCTTGTAGCCTCTTGCTCATAGATGTGGCGCGCTACACACCGATGATCAAGACTCTACTTAACGCGGCTTGTTAGACACCCTAGGACACCTTAAAACCCTAGGCTCTGATACCAAGTTTGTAACGCCCCAGAAAATGGGTCCCGAAGTGTCACATGGTGCTTGAGGCTACGAGTAGCCCCAAGCTAACCCTTTGAGCCATTTTCATTCAGTTTAACACAAATCAACGGGGTTTCCATAAATAACTCTCAAATATCAACAGAGTAATCATCATCCAAGAATAAAAGAATTTCAGAAAGATAACAAAATACGACTTATTAGTCAACTCCCAACATCTATACTAGTTTGACAAGCCTCTAAGAAAATCAATAAAACCAGCAAGCCATTGAGACATGCCCCTACTGACTCATACTCACTTATCAAATGTAAACAATTCCGTGAAACCGACATCTGACATCACGTCCTCGGAACATGAGAACTCACCACAACAGAGGATGTAGAACAGCGTGCCCGAAGAATCACAGTCGAACCTGGAACTGAGCACCTGAACCCACATTCCGAGAAAATGTAGCCCACATCCAAAGATGCGGGTCAGTACCATGGAAAGGAACCGAGTATATGGGGGTGTATGTAGTTGTAAAAACATCATCATCATAAATATTTATAAGAAATATGCAGGATGTATGAAAGACTCATATAGCCCGAAAAAAATCATCATAATCATGAGAGGATGAAATAAGTACAATAACACATGTGAGTCATCATATAATTTGTCAATCACTTTCAGTTCATCAATAATATCAATTCTCATAATGTAAATATCATTTAAATCTTTCGAAAGAATAACTTTCACAATTCCACTTTCAAATCACTTCACCATTCACCGTAGACACAAGGAAACACACACACACTGGGAGATCCTATAACCAACATAAACCATGTGAGCTACATGGAGTCCAACGTACAACCCATATTGGGGAGATCCGTCCTATCCTTTCCATCGGAGTAGGACTATCGATATTAAATCCACACAAACTAGTGATCACTATATAAATCAGCCTCAGGCTTACTCCTAAGGGGGCACATAGTTCTAGGGAAGTAAGATCGCTTTATTCCTCCCACTCGGTGCTAAAGATTTCTCCCGGACTTAGCTCAGATCATTTCAAAGACAATCCACAACAAAATAATTTTAGTAATATATAAATATACATCGGGAGCCATCATGCTTCCCATCTATCAAAATCAACCACGTTGTGGATTTCTTTCACACTCGAGTTCAAAACAACTCCATTAAGACCAAAAGGTCAAATCATTCAAAATATCTCAAATATTCAACATCAACGTGCTTATAACACACACTTTCTCAAAAAAACACAATTTCGAATGGGAATTCACGACCCAAATATCAAAATCATGATAAATATCGTTCAAGATTCATGCTTTATATCTCCACACATGTAAATTCATCTTTCAAAATCATAAACATCAACATTTCATAATAATCATCATAAGGTATGGGTTCATGCTTCAAATTCATAAATATCAAATAAAAATCATGCCTTTGTAAAGAAAATTACTTTTGGGCACAAGAACGAAAGAGAGTTCTTGTTAAAAACCCCCCACATACCTTGAATGATGAACTTTAGATCGATACTCATTTTTGAGATGTTAATCGTGCCTTTGAATGATGGTTCTTGGAGTTCTTGAACTAGGAACTTGGAATCTTGAATAAATTTGCAGAATTAATGGTGAACTTTGGAGGTTCTTGAAGTTGGATGTAGTAGCTTAGGGTTTTCTTTTTGAGGGATTTTTTATGAAATATAACATATAATGCTTCTAATAGGCTTTAATATAGGGTTTGGAAGGATTTTGGGTGAGGGGGAATGACCAAAACGCCCCTAAAAAATTAAATAATTCTCGAATCTGTCCTTTGGTGGACTGTTTTGATAGTCTGAAGTAGATCAACCATAACGTTTTACTCCGATATCCAAATTGGATGAAACCAATTTCATTAGAAAGAGGACTCTCATATCTTTCCGTTGATATATCGTATCTTACCCAGATCATTGTGTACGAGGAGTTATGATTGTTTAAAGTTGGAGAAAAAATACGCCAGGCCTCAGTACTTTTTCCTGCACGTTTTACTGTTCACTACTATTCACGGTTCGATCGGAATGTTCATAACTCGTCGCTCGGGTGTCCGTCTTGGATGATCCACATATCGTTGGAAAGCTTATTCGATACTGTAAGAAATGGTGGGTCATAATATAAGACATTCCGTACGGAAAATTTATAATTCATTCTAGAAGATAGAACCCAACACGTTTACGCACAAAATTTCAATGAAAAATTTCCCAGGGTATTACAATATTGCACTATTATGCTTCTGGTCCAAAAATCACACCTAAAATCCCATATGGGTCCCACTTACAAAAAATGCAATTTTGAGACCAACCCAATATTCATACATGTTCAAGGAATTGTCACCATATAAAATAGGTGAAAACCAAGATAAATTTGGGCTAAAACAATCCCTCAAGTAATTAGGGTTTTGAGCAAATAAATCAAGAAATTTCACTAAGAAAAGGGTGAATTCTTACCTTAAATCGGATGATAATCATGAAAATAGATGTTAATCAAGCTCTCAAGTCACCCACAAGCTCTAATTTTAAGATATCTCACCCTTTAGTGTTTTTGCTCTCAATAGGTGGATGAACAATGAGCCAATTCGCAACATAAGGGGCCTATTTATACTCTTTCCAGGCTCTCAGATGTTGCAATTGCCATATGCAGGTGGCGATCGCACTTTCTTACTTCAAAAGCAAGTGTTAAAATTGTAACATTCCATAGTGAAATCACACTTTACCCTCTGCCAAGGGTTCCACAATCACGGCACTTAGTGTGTGATCACCTACCTATAAAATATCAGCTGAAACTTCGAAAAATTTCCAAGTTTTTGCTAAGGCCTCGGGTTTTATGCGGAACACCATATACGTAAAGAAACTATGCAGACATACTAAATTTGATGCCTTGAACATGATATCGAAATTGGATTTTCCATCCGAAGTCATTTTTGGCAAATGTGGGTCCCATACTAAAATTTCCACTTTTTCAACCTTCCAACCAATAGGTCAAAATGAGCTTAGGTGCCTCGGGACCCAAACCAAAGGTCTACCTAGCCTAAAATTGATATTTTAGAGCTACTAGAACAGTTAGAATTTGTATACGAGATCGTTTTACTGAAGTTTTTGTCTAGCAGCCATTTAGAATCAGCAAAGGCTTTAAAATAGGGAAATGAGCCTCGAATCCAAACGATTTGTCCAATCTTTAAACTGATAGCTCCGACAAGTCATAAGTGACATATAACCACTATGAGGAGGCTCAAAATATAATAATGCACACAAATCAAAGAAATTCCCTAGTGGGTCATTACAATATCCACTACTAAAATGACTTTCGTCCTCGAAAGCCAATGGATAGAAAGATCTCATAAGCTCGAAAGAATGGGGTACGAGGCTCGCATTTTCCATGAACGACTTCTCAAATAACCTCTATGAAGAGAGACCACTTTCAAGGGATTTTTCCACAATTATTCCTTTTTCAAATAGCTCTCTCACTTCACTTGGAAATAGCCAAAACTCAACTTCAACCATCAGCTGTCCTCCAATTGAACTGAAAATACCATCTCGATACCTGCAGAAATCCAAAAAGGCTCATTTGAACCAAAACCATCCCAAGACATTAATCATACCACCAACTCCAAATCCAAATATAGCCTTCCTTCACCATTCCATACCTACTATCCACTGCAAACCAGGAGGAAAATCATTATAGTAATGTCCGCGTAATCTCATCACAGAGAACTTGAAGAACTAAAGCTGATCCACTGAAAGTCTACATGGCAAACATAAGAAAATCCCATAAGGCTCTATCTGGGAACACAAACAGAGATAATCAAGGAGTCCAATATATATCAATGCTATAGCTAGTCTCTATGGTAATCAAGATTCTAATCCAGAAGATCAAGGCATAACTACTCATCACTGAACTATTTAATCTAAGATATCCCATCAACCAAGAATAAAACAATACTAAATCTAACTCAAGAAGCGATTATAGGAAAGATCACCTTCCTCTAACTCTCTAACTCCACTTTAGACAAGAACCACATCACAACGGTAAAGTAACATGTTATCTCCACACTCGTACCAAGAGTAAACCATCATAATGATATAAACTCAACAAATATTAGACATGAATCCATGATGTCTCAATATCTATATCAAACCACTATCGGGCAATAAAATAACCACCAGCGAAGAATGGACCCTAAATTGGTCAAGCTCAAAAATAGGATACATAGAAAGGGATAGTCAATGCAACAACCTTCGCAACCCAGGAGGCAAGTCTAAGAATCCCAAACTCAAGAATGACAATATAACCAAACTGTCAACTATAGAACCATAACAAAATCACAGAAGGTCAACTTACCTTTGATACCATAATTGACTCCATAATCAATTTAACATAGCCAATAAAAGAGAAAACAATCAACCTCGACTTGCTATAAGTAAGGAGTCATCAAATCAGGATATAACTACTCAAACCACAGAATAAGAACCACATGGAATGGGATTCAAAGTAGATAACACTAGCCTAAATAGCTACCAAATGAGGATCAATTACAACAAATAATATCAATAACAACAGCAATATAAACAACAATATAATGATTATCTGGTACCAAAATGGAAGTCAATAGTAAGTACCATTCCATGGCCATAATAAGGCAAATGTGCTAAGATAAATGGGACTCAAACCCAAATGCTACACCCATAGGGAGAAAATATCAATACAGATCTACTCCATCCACTACTAAAAGAAATAAACCATAGGGTAGTCATATAATCGTGAATTCAGTATAAAGACACACAATAACTAATATAAACTCATCAAGGCATATAATCATCAATGGGTATGAAGACCCCAATACACACAATAAAAATCTAAATGTGGGAAATAAAATCACACCAATCATGGTGAAATTTGCAACCACATGCCTGACAGATCTATGGGAGAGTAAATCTGAACTTGTCTAAACTCAAACCAACTGACTAAATTATCAACCGAGGCATCATGCGCACTGTCTCTAACTTAAGATTCCACAACATCACGAGGTTGATATAAATGAGTTGAATGACTATAAATTCCATGACAAGAACACCCTCTAGACTAGTAACCGATCTCTCTACAATTATAGAAAACTCCTGAAGCTCTAACCAGGCAAGAATACACACTAAGACTAAATAGCTGCCAACTAACATTAAGAGCACTCTCTACTATAATGCCCATCCTTTCTATTGTCATATCCCTCCTCAAGAACTCTACGTTGGCGGGGAATACATTATAACTTAGCCTGAGTAACCAACTCGCATTGGGGGCACTGTCTGAACAAATGTCCCATCTTGCCATAACCAAGACAAGCTCCTAAAATACTCTAAGATATTGCCCTCATAATCCAAAATGACTGCCATGGCCTGAAGACCCTATACCAAAGACTCTACAATGTCTGATGAGAACTCTGCCCGCCATGATCACCATGAATAATTTTAGAATGACTCATAGACTGAAATACTACATGTCTAAAGCCGATAGGCTGCAAATGAAGTTGAACTCTATTGGACTAATCCTCACTCCCTGATAAAATACCAATAGCACCATACTGATGGCATGGCCTCTTGTCGCCACCTCCATATGTTTCAATGCATGATTTCTCGATGGCCCTTACATAATAACCAACTAGAAAGATGGGAGACTCAGTTGCTACCAAGTGCATCGATACCAAATGGAGTGGCAATTTTAGTCCTCTAATAAATCCATACCCCCTGTCCTGCTCAAAAACATATAGAATAGGAATATGTATGGCCCACACAAGTAACACAATCTCATTTTTAAAAACAAATAAAGAACCTTGATAGACACTAATGGACATAACTTTAATTTGAGAACTACTCAATGAACTGAATGCCATGCTTCATGATGAGGTATTTGTAATTAGACGTGGGACTGAAGTAGTCATAATCTTAAATGGAGCCTTGGCTGGCCCCAAATCCTTTGGCTGACATTGAGGATCTTTGATATTCATATTTGACTCTCTAGTTCGGTGCTATGCTGAAGCTCTAAAGAGAAATATGTGTCGAAGTCTCATCAACATCTATCGACCATCTCACATCATCTATTTGGAAAGAAATAGATTCAAAGAATGTGATTGAGTGCTTATAGCAATACAGACACACGACAAGGAGTCAAATAATTAATTTTTCTAAGAATGCCCTTGTAGCCTTCCAAAGATAGGTTAAGCAAGTCTCTGCACCAATCTGCAGGACTCTACTAAATACTTAACTCATAAACTAATACATCGGGGAACCTAGGCTCAAATACCTATTTATCACAACCCAATTTCTCAGGTCGTTATTGGCCTACTATAACCTACTAGTAGGAAAGCTAAATCCGCAGTACAAAATAACAAGTAATGGACTACCTAAGAGATGAAAGAAGAATGCAGATAGATATAATAAAAGATCAATGACATAATAAAGTCCTAAAACCTAGTGGTATTAGTATAAGAGACTCTAATATAATAAGAGTACAAAAATAAAATACCAAGGAACTACACTATCATAGCTCATCTCTGAATAAAATATAGATACTCGTCTAGTACATAAGAAGAAGGAAAGTAATACTTCAGATGTTAGGATCTTACTCTATGTCTCCAATCCTTGGCCACTTCTCACAACTCACACATCAATGGCGATAACCCATACTATGATCTACAAGTTGTAGAAGTATAGTAAGAGTACAGAATATATGGTGCTCAATAGGAAGTATATATATAACAAATAAACAGAATGGAAAACTACACCCAAATGTCCTGCAACCACATAAGATAGACAATGATATAATAAGGATAAACTATCCTACTTATGTCACAATCCAAACCAGCGCCTAACTGTGATGAACATCTCAAGTCCACTGAGGATCGGAGACCACCCCTTTGCCTTGTCAAACAAACAGAACACACCTAGCAGCAGTAATATTCCAAACATATAACAAGGAAGAAAAGTAATAAACTCAAGACATCTAAGAGTGTCAATAACAATACAAAATCCACAAAGCCACTACTAATACGAAAATAGACTAAGTAAGGACATGCCCCCAACCCTGACAATGACAATGACAATGTTAATATAAACTCTTCAATTCTAGTTTATGAAATGAAATCGATGGAATAATCAAGTCTTTTAAAGAATGAAAGCTTACTACTTCACTATAAATAACTGACAAACAGAACCAATCCAACTAAGACATCAAAGGAAAAGTATAATTTTTTTCAGTGTCGGCTTCGCATGGGGATACAGTGTTCAAAAATAGTTAGTGGATTGAGCACTAGCATGTAACTCAAGGATATGGGATAAAATAAAGACAAGTTAAATCCAATTCATAACCATGTGAACATCACCATATAAATACATAAATAATATTCCCATATAGAAAACGAGGTTTAGCATGAAGTAAAATATTATCCTGGACAATTTAGCTCAACCATCATAACAGGCACTTACGTGCTATATGGGTTCAGCTTCCCCTATTGAAAGGGCCCCAATGTGTGTTAGCCGCACAAAATGGAGGTATCAAAGAAGACCATAGGATTCCTCAACCCCACGTCAATCCAAGATACAAATATATCAATAGTGTGAACCACATACACAACTATCAAACCAAACCTCAGTCGGTAAATATGGGTTTCCAGTATAAGTTATCCAAGACCCACACCTTCACGTCTTAGATACATAACCCCCAATAAGCCTAATTAAAAATAATTTTCATATAACCCATTCATTAACAAAAGGACTAACCATTAAGGAACACCATGGGTATCGTCATATCCTTACACTTGAAAATTTATCTCTATGCCATAAAAATCACATTGACTTGGTGGAATACCCCAACCCTCTTTGTTCATTAAATCAAAACATAGACAAAAAAGCTCTAAACCTTTATGTTCACTATTTAACTATTTATACAAAGCAATAAAAAAAGTGAGTAAGTCAAACTGTGTGACAAAATCAATAACTCTAGCCATTTGTACAAGTAGGTTGAGGGAACATGCATATTCAAACCAAATCCAAGTTCAAAACATCAATTTATGGAAGATACCTTGACCCCTATTCCAATTCCCACACCTATGCACCCTATTAGTTGAAAACATTCAATTCAAAGCATGAACAACTCATAAAAAACATGGGAAAACAATTGAAGGATCAAACATTCCAAAACCCTCAAACATACCAAAACCCATATTCAAATCTATGTAAATAACTCATTTAAAACACATGTTCTTAATAAAGTAAGAATTGGGGAAGAGTAACATGTCTGAGATATCTAGAAGTAAGGAGAGAAATCAACCTTGAGGCCCTAATTGATTGACTTCTAAGAAACCCTAAGTATCTTGACCTTGAAGATTTGAGAGAGTTTGGGGAGTTGTTTTGATTTATTTTAGAGTTATAATGACACACTAAAGTGGTTTTAAGTCGTGGGTCATGATTGGGATAAAGGGGAAATATCTAAAGTACCCTTAATTAAAAGCTGAAAAATTATCGCCAGTAACTATGAGTCACTATATGACTTGTAAGGACACGTTACAACTCATCACCATGATTTGTAGTCAAGACAATAGCTGTAGGACTATTCTCTTGTGAACCTACGATTAACATCATACGACTTATCAAGTGACCTTACGACTCATAGGGTCCAAATAGTAGTCAAGATAGAATTACATGGGGCACACATTGGTTTGTCTATGGATGGAACTATACGACTCTTATAGAGTCTTTACAACTTGTAATCACTAGTCATAGTCATATTAGAAACATCAGGCTAGCAAATTGATCTGGCTACGAGTGGGCCCTTAAGACCTGTAATGACACGTTATGACTTATAAAGAGAGTCATAGTTTGGGAAGGGATGTTACAACTCACAAAATTTTCAGGGACCAAAATCCAAGGTGTTACATCAACCCCACCAAAGATCATTCATCCTCAAATAATGGGACAAGGTTTTCATTAGCACGAATTAACATAGATCACATCTACACTTACCTTAAATAAAGACAGAAAACAAAGATATCAAGGAAATCACAATTTTCTTTAACAAATCCATAAAACAAAAGTGTTAAGGAATACACATACCGCAAGCATAACTATCCAAAGCAAGAAACAAGAATACATATTTGGACTTCATATCCTCTTCAGCTTCACAAGTAGCTTCTTCACACTTTTGGTTTCTCCATAGAAACTTTACCGAAGCCACATCCTTCATTTTTAATGGATGGACTTGCCAATCAAAAATGTCAATTGAAACCTCCTCATGTGATAAGGAATCTAAGATACCAACTCTCTCTAAAGGAACTAGCAAGAAGGGATCACTCATACACTTCTTTAATATCAAAATATGTAAGACCCGATGAATGGAACCCAAACTCAAAGGCAATTCCAACTCATAAACCACATAGCCCACTCGCCTTAAAATATGATATGGACAAACATAAAGGGGACTAAGCTTCCCCGTCCTTCTTAACTGCATCACTGCCTTCATGGGAGACACCTTTAAGAATACCAAATAAGTCACATCAAACCCCAAGTCCCTCTGGCTTACATTTGTATGGGAATTTTGATGACTTTCGACGGCCTTAAGCCTATCCCAAATCACCTTCACCTTATCCATAGCTTGGTGAACCAAATCTTTACCATACAAATTAATTCTTATCAACCCTAAACTACCTAATAGGAGACTTACACCTCCTACCATAAAGAGCTTTAAAAGGAACCATCCCAATACTATAGTGATAGTTATTATTATACGCAAAATTTATGAGAGTTAAATGGTCAACCCAACTACCATCAAAATCAATCACAAAAGACCTTATTAGATCCTCTAAAGTCTGTATTGTCCTCTTTCCTTTTCCATCCGCCTGAGGGTGGAAAGCGGTGCTAAGGTTTATCTTAATTCACAAACCTCTCTGAAAGGAATGCCAAAAGTGAGATGAAAACTGAGTACCTCAATCAGATATTATGGAAACTAGAGCACCATACAACTTCACGATTTCTCAAATGAAAAGCTTAGCATAATCCTCTGCCGAATAATTAGTATTCACTAGAAATAAGTAAGCAGACTTAGTCATCCTATCCACGATAAGCCAAATATAATCAAATTGCTAGTGAAACCGTAGAAGATCGGTAACAAAATCCATATTAATCACTTCCTATTTCCACACGGGCAACTCAATCTCTTGAGATAAACCACCAGGCCTCAAATGCTCCATTTTTACTTGTTGGTAAACCATATACTAGGAAACAAAATTGGTCATATCCCTCTTCATGTTGATCCACCAGTAGATATCCTTCAAGTCATGGTATATCTTTGTTGAACCAGGTTGAACAGTGTATCTCGACTCATGAGCTTTAGCCAAAATTCTTCCTCATAGCCCATTAACATTAGGAACACACAACCTACCTTGATACCTCAAGATACCCTCACCACAAACATCAAAAGACATCACCTTCTAGTGACCCACATCATCCTTAATATGCATCAAAATAGGGTCTAAGACTCAGCACAAAAAGATGACTTCACCATCTCTTCCATAATCACACCACCATCTTCAGATTCTAAGAGAAGAACTCCAAGATTATCTAAACGGTGAATATCCTTCACAAAACCTCGCTTCTCCTTATCAATATGAGATAAGATTTCCAAGGAAAACCTGCCAAGAGCATCAACAACCATATTAGCTTTACCTAGATGTTAATGAAGACTCAAGTCATAAGCCTTGAGCAATTCAAGACATCTCCTCTACCTGAGATTCAACTCCTTCTGGGTGAACACATACTGCAAACTCTTATGGTCTGAAAAGATCTTAACATGAACCCCATAAAAATAGTGATGCCAGATCTTCAAAGAAAAAACCACAACCAATAATTCCAAGTCGTGCATCAGATAATTCTTTCCATGCATCCTCAACTGCCTAAAAGCATATGCAACCACCCTTCCATGTTACATTAACACACAACCCAGCCCCACATAAGATACATCAAAATAAACAACAAAGCTATCAATACCCTTGAGTAGGGTCAAAACTAAAGCCAAAGTTAACTTATCCTTCAGCTACTTAAAACTACCCTCACAAGAATCCAACCATAAGAACTTCACTTTTTCCTGAGTCAACCTAGTCAATGGAGCAGTAATAGAAGAAAGATCTCTACAAATCTTCTATAATACCCAGATAAACCCAAGAAACTCTGTATATTGGTTGGATTCATGGGTCTAGGACACTTCTTAACCATCGAAACTTTTTAAGGATCCACCATGATCCCTTCACTTAAAACAACATGACCAAAAAAGGTAATCGCGTTCAACCAAAACTCACACATACAAAACTTAGCGTACAACCTAATCTTTCAAGGTTTGCAATATTAAACTTGGAATAATAGCTTACACTATTAAAATACACCAAAATATCATTAATAAATATAATTATGAACAAATCCAAGAACTGATAGAATACACAGTTTATAAGATCCATGAATGTCATTGGTGTATTAGTCAATAAAAAGACATGATCAAGAATTCGTATGGCCATATCAAGTATGAAAAGTATTCTTGAGGAGATCCACCTCCCTAATCTTTAACTGATGGTAACCTATAAGGACCCAATTTTCTAGAACCGGAACGTCACACGGTGCTTGTGACCCCGAAGGACTACAAGCTTACCCTCTACTAATATTTGTACCTAAACACTGCATAATATCTGAAGTAAATGCATACACTGGCTATAAGGTTCAAAAAATCTAAAAATACTCAAAATTTAAAAACTGAATACTGATACATCTGTCCGAAAAGCCTCTAAATTGTCTAAATTGTGGAGTTGATGGGACATGTCCCCAATTAACTTCATCTACTAAAAATAGACTAAATATGATGCAATAATGATAAAAGAATCATCCTCGAATAAAGAGGACTCACTACTACGTCTACTGCTACTGATCGGGACTGAACTGTTGAGGATACTCTGGATCTCGTGCCTCTGAACTTATGGTGTCAAATAAAACACCATAGCGCAAATACTTCAGTACGTGGGAATGTACAGAGTATGAAGATGAGGTAAGGCTAAATTCAAGGGATTATGAATACACAATTACTTAACTGAATATTCATGAGAGTACCGAATGATAACACATGCATGAATGTACAAACCATAACTACAATCATAACGACTCTGAATACTGAAACTCGAATACTACTTTACTACCATCTGAACTCACTACTAACACTGAGATACTAAACAATCGAATCATCTGATACGGATAACTGAATACTGGAGTTAAGATCAGTCTTATGGAGCGAGTGATATCAAAAGCTGAGGATACTGAAGCTGACTAACTGAATCTACTCACATCAATGATTAAATCCTGAGCTTTTCTACTCTTGACTGACTGAATCGGAGATCAAACCTCTCTGATAGATGATCACAGAATCTACTATTAATGATAAGAAATGATCAAGTCCAAATCTGATAACAAGATTCCTCAACAGAATCTGAGACTGAGATCAAGCCTATCTGATAGGTGATCTCTGGATCTGATAACAAAATTACTTAACTAAATTTGAGACTGAGATCAAGCCTATCTGATGGGTGATCTCTAGATCTGATAACAAGAATACTCAACTGAATCTGAGACTGAGTGGGTGATCTCTAGATCTAATAATAAGAATACTCAACTGAATCTAAAACTGAGATCAAACCTATCTAATGGGTGATCTCTAGATCTGATAATACTGATACTGAATAACTTTATGTGGGACCATGCCTATCTAACAGGTGGCCCAAGAATCAATGAAACTAGCTGAGTTCCTCACTGAGATAGATTGATTGTATCTGACAGTCCTAATTTCAGAAGATTGTTACTGAAACTACAACTGTGAGAAGTAGTCACTTAACCGATATACCCCGAATCTCAACTAGTGGGATCCAACCTATAACCCCAGCTGGAATGGTGTCAATACCATTCCACGGGTAAATACCTCTCTGGTCAAGCCTCTCTAACGGGTGACCCTCGCAGAAAGTCAGCCTAAGGCAATATAATAGTTAAGCCTCTCTCTACGGGTGACAGCTTCTTCTGGCGGGTGATTCCTGTATCCTACACTAGCTATGCACTTCTGGAGTTCAGGGATTGCTTCTAATGACTCTGTCTCTCTGACGGGGAGCCTCCATCCCTGCTCTCTCTTAGTGCTAGCTCCTACTCCCAACTGAAAGACTCTAAACTGATTCTCAACTGAACACAAACTGAGCTAAATCTGATACTGATCATATTTCTCGTATGATCTAACTGAGTTAAGATGAATTCACTCAGTTCCATATCTGACAGAATACTACTAAATCATGTTATCTAAATGAATGATACAGATCTTTGAATAGAGTACTCAATTACTACAGAGGTCAGAACTGAATACTTAAATACTACTAGATCTGAGCTAAGTGCAGAACTGAGGCTAGATTACTAGTGATACTGAGATTATAGAGATTACTGAGATTACTAAGATTTCTTAAGTTCTGTATCTGTCTGAGAATACAGGGTTCTATTACTCACTGATTTTTTAGAATCATGGCTCGATTGGGATTATCGTGAAAACCAACATGGGCTCTAGACAGTAGCTAAATTATCGGGTATAAATACCCCCAGAACTCGATAACATAAAAGTAAAACATAACCATTCTTGAATAATCAAGACTATGGACATCCATTCACCATCACAATCACTTAGGCATCTCTTCAAGCATTTAAGAATCATAAACATATGATAATATAGGGATACATGCTATTGGCTCATACTCCATTCAATGACGTCTTGCATCAAACACTTAGCATGTATCAAAGAGCACATAATTGGGGCATTTCATGCTATCATGTCACAATTCATTAACTAAGGCTTTTCAACAAACACTTGGCATGCATGGGTTTACACCTTATTGGGGATTTCATGCTATCATGTCATAATTTATTCACTAAGGTTTTTCAACAAACACTTGGTATGCATGGGCTTGCACACAATTGGGGATTTTCTAGTCAACATGCTATAATGGTTCTAATTCCTTCACATAAGCATTTTATCAAACATATGGGGAGCATATTTTGCTTAGTCAACTATTTCTACACTTAATTGACATATACACATCATGTAACAAGCAACTTGAAGAGGTTTATCATGAACACCACATGAATTTCATATACTAGGGTCAAGCTTGAAAATATTGTAAACAAACATGAATCAAAACTCAATAATAGATTGAATATCAATTTCAACTCACATGAATCATGAACAACTCATAAACACAAAATCTTTGGTATTTATAAAATGGTACTTGAGCTTCTTGGATGAAAGGGATCCAAGAATCAACATTTGCATACCTTGGGGAAATTTTTTCCTTTAAGGCTCTTGGAGAGATTCTTGATTTCTTGATGTCTCTTGATTTTTTTCTTGAAGAAGAAATAAGGGTTTTGATTTTGTATAAATCCTAGTTTATTTTTAATTTTGAAGATGAGAAATGAGGCTGAGAGCCTTTATCGGGTATAAATAGGGGTTGAAAAAGTGGGAAAAGACCAAAAAGCTCTTTAAAAAATCGAGTTAAAAAAGCTGAATGGGGGCTGCGACGGTTGAAGCGACGGTCCGTTGGATCGTTCGTTGCACGTTGACCAGAAAATGAACACACTGCCTCGATGTGATAGTCTCAGCAATAGTCCGTCGTATACCCGACGGTCCGTCTGATCGTCCATCGTACGTTGGCCAGGATAAGGCCACACTGTCTGAGCACGACGATCCCAGCAATGGTCCATCACAGTCTTGATGGTATGTAATTTTAGCCTTCGCACTTGGGCCAGAAAAGGGAGTTACTGCCTTGGTTGCGATGGTCTGGGCGACGGTCCATTGCAAACTCGATGGTTCATCAACCCGGTCATCGCACTTGGGCGGTTCCGACTGCTTTCAATAAAATGACCATAACTTACTCGTCCGATTTCAGATTTTAATGAAATTGGTATCGATGGAAAGCTTATTCAATGATCTACATGACAAAAAGTCAATATTAGGGAAATTCTACACGGTTCAAAATATTTCTCACTTGGGAAGGAACTTCTCAAACTTTTAGGACCGAATTTACGCTACACTGAACACGCTCTAAGGCTCAGACTAGGAGAGAATTTTGTGTGGTCTTACATAACCCGACCAAGAATCAATCTTATGAAAGTGCTTAGCACCCTAAATTTGGTCAAAGGGATCATAAATCCTTATAATATGGTACTCATTCTTCACAGACACCTTATTCAATTGGTTATAGTCTATACACATCCGAAGGGACCCATCCTTCTTATGGATGAAGAGTACTGGATCACCCTACAGAGAAACACTAGTGCGGATAAAACTCTTATCAAGAAGATCTTTAAGCTTCTCCTTGAGTTCTTTTAACTTAGCTAGAGGTATTTTATAAAGAGGGATATAGATAGGACGATTGTCCGATAGAAGATCAATCCCAAAATCTATCTCCCTATCGAGAGAAACACTAGAAAGATCTTTAGAAAATACCTCAAAAAACTCATAGACAACAGGGACCAATTGTAAAGAAGGACTCTTCAAGTTAGAATCTTTAACCCAGACCAAGTGATAAAACACCCCTTGGAAATCAACTTTTGGGCTCTAAGATAAGAAATGAACCTTTACTTAGGCACTAAGGAACTACCTTCCCACTCAATCATTTTCTCATTAAAGAATTGGAATCTAACCCTTCGAGTCCTACAATAAATAGACGCATAGCATGATTGCAACCAATCCATCCCTAAGTTAACATCAAAATCTAACATGTCCAACTCTACCAGATCCACTAATGTCTCCCTGTCATAGATAGATACCACACAACCCCTATAAGCTCTTCTAGCTATAAAAGAGTCACCCACTGGGGTAGACATATAAAAAGGATCCAAAATACACTTAGGACAAAAACCAAAATAGATTTCCACATAAGAAAGCATAGACTTGGGATCAAGCAGACAATATACATCACGAGAGAAAAGTTTTAGCATATAAGTAACAACATAAGTATATGCCTCAAAATCCTAACTGGTGGCAAGAGCATACACATAATTTTGTCCAGTGCCAGAGCCAGAAGTAGCGTTTTTTAGTTTAGGAGTAGATGAAGCAGCAATCAGGACTTTATTAGCCCAGTAGCAACATCACCTGAAGGATAGTTCCTCAGAATATAGCTAGGCTGGACACATCTGAAACACTTATTCCTCCCCTCATCAAAATACCCACGATGCAACTATTCACAAAATATGCAAGGAGTATGCAGTGGAGCTGACTAAGCCCCACTGGTTTGAGATTGGGCACCTTGTTCCTTAACCCCACTATTACTCTGAAAATAGAAATCACCAAACAACATAGGATGTGGAGCACTAGTAATAAAATAAGAACCAGAATTCCCCTACTTCTTTTTAGACCACTGCCTTTTCTCTCTACAACTATTCTGCTGACCTCTACCCTACTCAGAATATCGAGATCTCTTACTTTGCCTCTCCCCTATTTTAGTTTTTTTCTTCTTTTCATTTTTACCTTGATGCATATCCACCATAAGCCTAGAGATATCTATGTTACTATTTATCAAGGAGGTCTTGCACTCCAACACCAAATCTTGAGACAAGACCAAAGAAAACTTTGTCATCTTATCCCTCATGCTAGACACTAGATCAAGAGCGTAATGGGACAACTGATGAAATTTTAGGGCATACTCTTTCACAATCATCCTACCCTATTTTAGATTCAGGAACTCCTCAACTTTATCCTCTCTCAATTCTTGAGGAAAGAAACAATCCAGAAAGGCACTAGAAAATTCATCCCATGATGCCAACTCTTCATCATCATCCCTCGACTGATCCCACTCCTTATACGACAGATATACAATATCCATTAGTTGATATACGGCAAATTCTACACCCTCTGAGTTAGAAGTATGCATCACTCTAAAAATATTATCTATATCATCTATGAGCCATTGAGGATCTTCCTCAACCTTAGAGTAAGTGAAAATGTGAGGATTGAGCCTCATAAACTGTCCAACTCGAGTAACCTCAAAAGAACTCATAGAATCCACATCAGAACCCAAATAAGGTGAATGTGATGTTACCAACTGAGTCAAAAGATGAATAGAATGGCAGAACTCAACATTAGTAATATCTCCTTGAGGTTACCAAGAAAGAGTGTCACTGGCGGCAAAGGGGTCGGTGGGGATCAGTGGAACTCCATGAAGAAAATCAAAAGAAACAACCCTAGACCATACCAAAGCCCACATTCAAATCCATGTAAATAAATAAAACACATGCTTTTCATAAAGTAAGATTTGGGAAAGAGTAACATGCCTGAGATATCAAGAAGTACGGAGAGAAATCACCCTTGAGAGCCCTAATTGATTGACTTCTTGAAAACCCTATGTATCTTGACCTTGAAGATTTGAGAAAGTTTGGGAAGTTGGTTTGATTTTTTTAAGCGATCATAACACCCTAAAAGGGTTTTAAGTCATGATCCACGATTGGGAAAAAGGGGAAACGTCCAAAGTTTCCTTGATTAAAATCTAACAAATTATCGCCAGTAACTATGAGTCACTATATGACTCATAAGGGCAAATTATGACTCCACCACGAGTCGTTGTCAAGGAAGTAGCTGGAGGACCCTTATCTGGTGACCCTACCATTCATACCATATGACTCATTGGGTGACTATATGACTCATATGGTCCAAGTCATAGTCAAGATAGAAACACATAGGGCACACACCGATTTGTCTATGGATAGAACTATACAACTCGTATAGAGTCTTTATGACTCGTAACCACTAGCCTTAGTAAAAACTTAAATAGCATGCTAGCATACTGTCTAGCTAAAATTGGGTCCTTAAGACTAGTAATGACATATTACGACTCATAAGGAGAGTCGTAATCTAGGTAGTGAGTTTAAAACTTAGGAAAATTTTAGGGACCAAAATTTATGGAGTTACAATTCATGTCCAAGAGTCGAACATAATAAGGCTAAGGAAGTAATAAGGATATGTAATGCCCCGAATCTGGTACCCAGAATGCTACACGGTGGTCATGACCCCAAGAGACCACAAGCTAACCCATGACTGATATATGTACCTTAGAACTACATAATATACTATATAAATGTGGAATATAAGTTGTAAGGCCATAAGGTTCAACAAAGAATAAAACATAACATTTGGAAATATGGTATGTCAATACCAAAACAACTGAAATAATTGTCTGAACATACTGTAGTCTAAAAACCTCTAAAACTGACTGTCTGAATAAGGATTTGAAGGGACATGTCCCCGACTAACTCCAAACTGTTGAAATAATAAAATCATTATCTGATGAACTAATTATGTAATAGCATCCTCGAATGATGAGGACTCACTGCTGACTATGACTGCTGAAGCTAGAATGTTACTGATGCTCTGGAGCTCGTGCTTCTGAACCTATGGTAATAAAACACAATAGTGGGAATGCGTCAGTACGTTTGAATATACTGGTATGCAAGTGAGGTAGGTTGAATGCAAAAAGGCTTCATTTACACTAACTATGCTGACTGACTGAATAACATGAGCATGAGAATACATGAATGAATGAGTAACTGTAACTGAATTTGTGATGATACTGACTACTAAGTCAAAATACTGATAACATGAGTTACTAATAACTGATATAACTAATATAACTTATGTAACTGATATAACTGATATAACAGATACTGAGTGACTGTATCTGACTGTCTAAGTTCTGATGGAACTAGCCAAGTTCCGTATTGAGCTGAGTGACTGTATATTATAGTCTAGATTCTGACATCTAAAGAACTATCTGAGTTCTATTACTGATATTGAGACTGTAATTGTGGGAAGTAGTCATCTAATTGACATAACCCAATTAACGCAATATAGCTGAGTTGTGGTCCAATCTATAACCTTAATTGGAAGGGTGTCAATACCGCGCCACTGGTAAGGACAAGCTGTAAGTGACCCTCATCTAACAGTGTCCCTAAAAGTGAATGCTGGTAACCTCATCTGACAGTATTTATCCACCTCATCAACCCTCATCTGTCGTTGTTGATGTCACAACCTATGATGGCTACATAGTTCTGGAATGCAAGGATTATTTCTAAGAATCATACCCTCATCTGGCAGTGTGTGTTCCCATCCTTGGGTTCACTCAGTGTTGAATCCTACTCCTATCTAAATAGATACTGAACATAATTAACTGAACTGAACTGGACTGAGTTCATTGAGTTCTATTGACTGACAGAATACTACTGAGATTACTCGATTACTGAGATTAGTGAGTTATTGAGAATCTTGAGATTACTAAGATTACTGAGATTACTATGATTACTGAGTTTTCCTATGTCATGAGACCGACTAAATTCTACTTAGGATGGCTTGACTGAGAGTATCGTGAAAACATGAAATTGGCTCTAGGCACACAGCTAAATTTTTGGGTACAAATACCCCTAGGACTCAATAGAAGGAAACTGACAAATCATGACACTTTTTGAATACATAAGAAACATCAACAGTTCATACTACAACAGTTGGGGATTTCACGAACCACATGGTTATTATAATCTTATACATGGATAGGAATGCATATGACCATATCATGATTTCATAACTCTAATCTCATGAACATTCCATCAAACAGTCATAGGGTACAACAATGGCATTGAAGTCATTTTGAACATAAGGGTTAGGCATGCATCTATCATGTAGGTCATAATTGAGCTATAATGCATAATTTCTAGTCTCTTAGGCATTTTATGAACCACTTAGGATGCATGACTTAGGTCTTAGACATGATCATCAAATTAATACTTCAAAACTCCATGAATCAACTAAATTTATAGATTTCATACCATATATTATCATAGTTTCATGAACAACACATAAAGATTCCAACTTGAGAATCATACAACAATAATCATATAACATAATCATTCCACAATTAAATATTCTCAATACATGATTTAAAACTGGATTCTTGGGCTTCATGGATGAAAGGAATCCATGAATAAACGCTATCCATATCTTAGTTATTGATTTCATAAAGATTGACAGTGGAATTTTCTTAAATTTGGATCCCTAATTGAAAACCCTAATTTGTTCTTGAGAGTATTTTGAGAGAAGAGAGTATATTTTGGTTCAATTGGGGCTAAATCCCATGATTTTAATTTATATAGGGATGGGAAATTGACCATTTTTCCCTTAAAAATGCGAACAATTAATGACTGAAAACTAGGCATCTACGCTATAAGTGACGCGGTGCATCGATGGCATCGACGTGATACCCGACGCCTTACGCCCTTATCGTGCCAAGCCTCAGTAGTTTTTTTATAGTCCCTGCAAAAATGATAACCAACGCAATAGATGACGTGGATTGCCAAGATCGTGTTGGTCCACTATTTTTTGAATCCAAACGCGATTTAAACGAGTTTTGAAAAATCTGAAACTTGTTGGGAACACTTCTTGACCTTCCTGATCATGAATTAATAAAAAAAATAGGCCATTAAAGGACATTAAGGTCGCGAAATAAGATTGCAAACTTTTGAAGGCTAAAATAAACTAATTTCAGAAACTTAGCTAGAATTTTCTAAGTATAGGACCCGTTGACAAGCTTAAAGGACTGAATTAAGCTTAGAAATTTTGTGGGATCTTACAATATCTCCCCCTTGAGAACATTCATCCTCGAATGAGACTAACTGAGATGGGAGAAATGACAAGTTGAAGTATATACTGAACATGAACAACTAGAACATAACTACATGACAGACATTACTGAGGTTCATACTGAGAATGCATATCTGATGAATGATTTTATGGTTGAGCTGATACACGAATATATGACTGAGAGTACTAGTAAGCTGATCATGTATATCTGATGCGTGAATACATGACTGAACTAACTCATGAACATGCGACTAAACATGTAATGGTAAAGATAACAAGTTTGAACTGCAAACTGAGCATGAAACTGAATATAAAGTTTGTAACTAAAATTTGAACATAAGACTGAATAAGCTTAAGGAAAGCTATTACCTTAGGCTGAGTCTGAGTTATCGGATAAGAGGTGAGGATACTTGGTCTGGATATATGTTTCTTCTTCCCAAGTAGCTCCCCCAACGGACTAATTCCGCCAAAGAACTTTTACTAGAGGGACTTCTTTGTTCCTTAGTCTGCGAATCTGATAGTCTAGGATTTTGATTATAATCTCTTCATAAGAGAGGTTGTCCTGAAAATGTATGCTCTGAATAGGAACTACAACTGATGGGTCACCTATGACACTTCTTCAGCAAAGATACATGGAACACTAGATGAACTAAGGCTAGATTTAAAGGTAATTCGAGCTTATAAGCTACCTTGCCAAAGCGATTGAGAATTTTGAAGAGACCGACATATCGGGGACTAATTTTTCCCTTATTGCTGAATCTCTTTACTCCCTTTATGGGAGAGATTTTTAGATAAACATAGTCACCAATCTTGAACTCGATATCCTTTCTGCGTACATCTGTATAAGACTTTTGTCAGCTATGGGAAGCATAAAGTCTATCTCTGATCAACTGAACCTTCTTTAGCGCACCAATACTAAGTCAAGCCTCATAACTGAGGCCTCATTAACTTTGAACCAACCGACTAGAGATCTGCATCTCCTACCATAGAGAGATTTGAACGGATCCATCTGAATATTGGAATGATAGTTGTTGTTGTATGCAAACTTAATCAAAGGCAAGTGGTCATCCCAACTTCCCTTGAAATCAATTGCACATGCGCTCAACATATCTTCTAACGTCTGAATGGTCCTTTTTGCTTGACCATATAGCTGAGGATGAAAGGTTGTACTGAGATAAACTTGGGTACCAATACCCTTTTGGAATGCTTTACAGAAGTGAGAGGTGAACTGGGTATCTCTATCAGAAATAATAGATAATGGAACACAGTGCAATCTGACTAACTCTCTGATATAGAGTTTGGCATAATCCTCAGCTAAATAAGAGGTATGAACTGGAAGAAAATAAGATGATTTGGCCATTCTGTCTACAATGAACTAAACTGAGTCATGCTGGCAACGAGTACGAGGCAAACCCATCACGAAGTCCATGTTCACTTCTTCCCACTTTAAAGTAGGAATACTGAATTCCTGCATGGACCCACTAGGCTTCTGATGCTCTATCTTAACTTGCTGACATATAGAGAACTTAGCAACAAAATCTGTAACATCTCTCTTCATCCCACTCCACCAATAAATCTCCCATAAATCGCGGTACATCTTAGTGGCCCCTGGATAAATCGAGTACCACGTGCCATGTGCTTCTACAAGAATTTGTTGCCTCAAGTCATCTACACCCGGCACATAAAGACGACCCTGAAAATGCAAAACACCATCTCCGCCTTGGGAGAAAACCTCTACTTTATGATCTTTGACTGATTTTTTAAACTTAACAAGACTGGGATCTCTATCCTATTTTTCTTTCACCTAGAAAACTAGAGATGATTTTGAGTTGTTCTGAACCCATATACTACCTTCTGCTAAATCGACTAAGCAGACACCTAGTCTGGCAAACTGATGGACTTCCTGAGATGACTTTTTCTTATCCTTCTCAATATGACCAACATTACCCATAGACAATCTACTAAGAGCGTCGACCACTACATTTACCTTGCCTAAAAGATAAAGGACACTCATTTTGTAATCTTTCAAGAGCTCTAACCACCTTCTCAGATGAAGATTTAGATCTTTCTGAGAGAATACGTACTAAGGATTTTATGATATGTGAAGACATCCACATAAACTCCGTACAAGTAATGCCATCAAATCTTCATGGCAAAAACTACAGTTGCTAACTCAAGATCATGAGTAGGATAATTTTTCTAATAGGGTTTAAGTTGCTTGGAGGCGTAGGCTATAACCTTACCATGCTGCATGAGGACACAACCCAAACCTAATCTGGATGTATCACAATATACTACAAACCCATCTGAACCATCTGGAAGAGCCAAAATTAGAGCTGAGGTGAGTTGAGTCTTTAACTCCTGAAAACTCTTCTTGCAAGGATCTGACCACTGAAACTTTACTTTCTTCTGAGTCAATATGGACATATGGGATGCAATAGAAGAAATACCTTGACAAATCATCAGTAATAGCCATCCAAACCCAAGAAACTCCTTATATCTGATAGAGAGACAGGATGAGGCCAGTTTCTTACTGCTTTGATCTTTTAAGGATCAACTCTAATGACATCACCGGGAACAATATGACGAATGAATTCTACTAACCTTACCCAAAATTCTCACTTACTAAATTTGGCGAACAACTGATAATTTCTGAGAGACTGAAGTATAATTCTGAGATTGTCTGCATGATCATGCTTACTGCGGGAATAGACAAGAATATCATCTATAAAGACTATAACAAACATGTCCAAGTACAGCTTGAACACACGGTTCATTAAGTCCATGAAAGCTACTGGGGCATTGGTAAGACCAAAAGACAAAAATAATAATTTGAAGTGACCTTACCAAGTCTGAAAGGCTATCTTCGAAATGTCACATTCTTTGACTCTGAGCAGATGATAGCCTGATCTAAGTTCTATCTATGAGAAATAGCTAGCCCCCCGAAGTTATTCATATAAGTCATCAATTCTGGGAAGTGGATACTTGTTCTTGACCATAAATTTTTTGAGCTGACGGTAATAAATGCACATTTTAAGAGAACCATATTTCTTTTGCACGAATAAGACTGGTGCGCCCCACGAGGACACACTAGGTCTGATGAATCCCTTATCTAAGAGATCCTTCAACTACTCTTTCAATTCTCCGAGTTCTGTTGGTTCCATTCTATATGGAGGAATAGATATATGCTGAGTATCTAAAAGAAGGTCAATGTCAAAGTCTATTTCTCTTTCAGGAGGAATTCCTGGAAGTTCTTTGGAAAAGATATCTGGATATTCATTCACTACTAGGACTGATTCAAGACTGGGAGTTTTGGAACTAGAGTCCTTAACTCGAACAACATGATAGATACATCCTTTAGATATCATTTTCCTTGCCCGAAGGTAGAAAACAAGTTGTCCTCTGAAAGCTGAAGTACTACCCTTCCACTCTAGAATGGGTTCATTCAAAAACTGAAACTGGACAATTCTATTTCTGCAGTCGACTGTGGCATAGAAGAAATGAAGCCAATCCATGCTGAGAATGACATCAAAATTAGTCATCTCTAATTTGACTAAGTCTGCTGAAGTGACTTTCTGAGATACCATAACCGTACAATTCTTGTATACCCATCGGGCTATGATAGCTTTACCCACTGAGGTAGATACTGAGAAGGGATCTACTAGAATTTTGGGACTGACTTCGAAATCAACTATTATATAAGGAGTAACAAAAGACAAAAAAGCTCTTAAATCTATCAAAGAATAAACATGCAAGTGAAAGATCTGTAATGTACCAGTAACCATATCAGGAGAATTTTACTGATCCTGTCGGGACTGAAGAGCATAGAGTCAGTTTGGGTGTTGCCTACTAGTAGCACTGGAAGTGGCACCCTGCTGATTCGGGTGATCAAACTAAGTTGAGGAATGGTTACACTGACCCTGATAACCTGACTGAGGATAATCCCTGACTCTGTGGCCTAGCTTGCCACATCAGAAACAGACGTCGCTTCCAGCTCTGCAAATGCCCTTGTGATTCTTACCACAAGTCTGACAACGGGGATTGGTTTGGGAACTGCTAACACTGCCCTGAGATTTAAAGCCTGGCGCCCTATCTCTGTTTCCTTCTTTGAATTTTGGCATTGGAGCATTGGCTAAGGCTTAGCAAAGTTGAAACTACCTGTCCCTGCCCTCTTATTCTGCTTATTTCTCATCTTAATCTTTTCTCTTCCATCTGTTGAGCATGGATCATAATCCTGGCTATGTCCATCTCACTAATCAACATTGCAGATCTGCATTCATTGACCACACTATCATTCACCCAGAAACAAACTTACTCATCTTAGCCCTGTTGTCTGCCATTACATGAGGAGTGTATCTAGCTAGTTGAGTAAACTTAAGAGAATACTCTTTCACTATCATGTTTCCCTACCTGAGGTTGATAAATTATAACACCTTAGTTTCCCTCAGCTCTAGGGGAAAGAATCTATCAAGAAAGGTGGTGGCAAACTCCTCCCATTCTATGGGTCCTATATCAATTCCCCTCTCTGTTTTCTACTGTTTGAAGCATGTGTGAGCCACATCCTGCAACTAGTATGCCTCAATCTTAGAACTCTCAATAGATGACACCCCCATGATATCAGTAACCTTCTAAACCTGATCAAGGAATTCCTGAGGGTCCTCATCTGACTTAGACCCAAAAAAGGATGGAGGATTAATTCAGGTGAAGTCCCAAATCCTAGCTGAAGCTAAATTTTCCACTGGGTTGATCGAAACGATAGCTGGTCGTTCATTCTAGGAAGCAACTAAATTAGCAAGAGTAGTGAATGCAGCTCTGAACTCTACATGAGACACATATTCATCCAAGGGATCTTCTTGGACAGGCTGAGAGTCTAGCTGATTTCCATTTCTTCTTTTAGGAGGCATGTTCTGTAATGAAATAGGAGAAACAGATTAGATTGAGAGTTAAATTTGAACTCATGCTCACGGGAATGACATGAATACTAAAAGAAGGGAAATTGTTCCTAAAACATCTTATAGACTCCTGGACATAAATGTGGTGTGCAATACACCTATGCACAAGACTCTACTAGATGTTGGTTTCAGACTTCCTAGGACTCTATTGAACCTTAGTCTCTGATACTAAGTTTGTAACGCCCCGATCTAGTACTCGGTATGCTATACGTTGCTCATGACCCCGAGGGACCACAAGCTAACCCATGACTGATATTTGTACCTGAGCACTGCATAATATACTATATAAATGCAGAATATAAGTTGTAAGGCCGTAAGGTTCAAAACTGAATAAAACATAACATCTGGAAATATGGTATGTCAATACCAAAATAACTTAAATAACTTTTTGAACATACTGTAGTCTGAAAGCCTCTAAAACTAACTATCTGAATATGGATTTGAAGGGACATGTCTCCAACTAACTCCAAACTACTAAAATAATAAAATCATGAACAAATGAAATAATCATGTAATAGTTTCCTCAAATGATGAGGACTCATTGTTGACTATGACTGCTGAAGCAGGAAAGCTATTGATGCTCTGGAGCTCATGCTTCTGATCCTATGGTAATAAAACACCATAGCACGAATGTGTCAGTACGATTGAAAGTACCGGTATACAAGTGAGGTAGACTGAATGTAAAAAGGGTTCATATACATGAACTAGGCTAACTGACTAAATAACATGAGCATGAGAATACATTCATGGATGAGTAACTATAACTAAATTCATGATGACACTAACAACTAAGTTTGAATACTGATAACATGAGTTACTAATAACTGATATAACTGATATAACTGATGTGACTGATATAACTAATATAATTGATTTAACTGATGCTGAGTGACTGTGTCTGACAGTCTAGGTTTTGATGGAACTAGCAGAGTTTCGTACTGAGCTAAGTGACTGTATCTGACAGTCTAAATTCTGAAATCTGACGAACTATTTGAGTTTTATTACTTATACTGAGACTGTAATTGTGGGAAGTAGTCATCTAACCGATATTCTCTAATAAATGCAATATAGCTGAGTTGGGATCTAATCTATAACCCCAATTGGAAGGGTGTCAATACCGCGCCACTGGTAAGGACAAGCTGTCAGTGACCCTCATTTGATAGTGTCCCCAAAAGAGAACGGTGGGACCCTCATCTGACAGTGTTTATCGACCTCATCAACCCTCGTTTGTCAGTGTTGATGTCTCAACCTATGTTGGCTACATAGTTCTGGAATGCAAGGATTACTTCTAAGAATCATACCCTCATCTGGCAGTGTGCATTCCCATCCTTGGGTTCACTCAAAGCTGAATCCTACTCCAATCTAAATAGACACTGAACATGATTAACTGAACTAAACTTGACTAAGTTCATTGAGTTTCGTTGACTGACTGAATACTACTGAGATTATTGGATTACTGAGATTACTGAGTTATTGAGATTCTTGAGATTACTAGGATTACTGAGTTTTGGTGAGTCATGAGACCGACTGAATTCTACTAAGCATGTCTTGACTAAGAGTATTATGAAAATATAACACTGGCTCTAGGTACAACTAAATTTTCAGGTACAAATACCCCCAGGACTCGATAGAAGGAAATTAACAAGGCATGACACTTCTTGAATACATAACCAACATCAACAAGTCATACTACAACAGTTGGGGATTTCATGATGCACATGGTTATCATAATCTTGTACATGGATAGGAATGCATATAACCATATCATGATTTCATCACTCTAATCTCATGAACATTCCATCAAACAGTCATAAGGTATAACAATGGCATGGAAGTTATTTTGAAATAAGGGTTAATCATGCATCTATCATGTAGGTCAGAATTGAGCTATAATGCATAATTTCTTAGTCTCTTAGGCATTTTATCAAACACTTAGGATGCATGACTTAGGGCTTAGACATGATCAGCAAATTAATACTTCAAAACTCCATGAATCAACTAAATTTATAGATTTCATACCACATATTAACATAGTTTCATGAACAACACATAAAGATTCCAACTTGGGAATCATACAACAATAATCACATGAACATAATCATTCCACAATAAAATATTTACAATACATAATTTAAAACTTGATTCTTGGGCTTCATGGATGAAAGGAATCCATGAATGAACAATATTCATAGCTTAGTTATTGATTTCACAAATATTGACGATGGAATTTTCTTAAATTTGGATCCCCAATTAAAAACCCTAATTTATTCTTGAGAGTATTTTGAGAGAAGTGAGTATATTTTGATTCAATTGGGGCTAAATCCCGTGTTTTTAACTTATATAGGGATGGGAAATTGACCCTTTTACCCTTAATATACGGACAATTAATGACTCAAAACTGGGTATCGATGCTATACACGACGCGGTGCGTCGATGGCATCAACGCGATACCCGACGCATAACGCCCTTAACTTGCAAAGCCTCAATAGTTTTTCTGACAATCCCTGTAAAAATGTTAACCAACGCGATAGACGATGCGGCACGCCAAGATCTCATTGGTCAACTATTTTGCGACTCCAAACGTGGTTTAAATGAGTTCTGAAAAATCCAAAACTTGTTCGGGAACACTTATTGACCTTCCTTATCATGAATTAATAAAATATAGGAGATTAAGGACATTAAGGTCGTGAAATGAGATTGCAAACTTTTGAAGGCTAAAATTAACTAAGTTCGAAAACTTAGCTAGAATTTTCCAAGTATAGGATCCCTTGACAAGCTTAAAGGACTGAATTAAGCTTAGAAATTTTTTGGGGACTTACAGGATGCACTATCTTATTCTATCCATACTTTGGAATCTCAACATTATACCATATATCACAAACTAATATATGAATAAAGGGCAAAAGAAGGATATATAATAGTATACAAGGCCATGAAATAAGTAAATAATAGTAAATGAAGGAAAGAAGGGATATACGATAATCCAGAGCTACATATAACTAGATTTATATATATATATATATATATATACACACATACAAATAAGGTAAACTCAAAGTATAGCCTAAATCATCCTACTAGCATTTTAAGACCTCATAATCATAGCATAAACTAGTTCTAGAATACTCGAGATTTAAACTCAGCGTCTAATCATGAGCTAATCATGCATAATATTGAAATCATAAGATAGAAGAGGTCAGAATAATACCTCAAATCTCAATATTGAATTAATAATAAATCTATCACAAATTAGCCATTACAATGATCATAATAAGAATAATAAAATAGTAACGACAGCGTGAGTAACCAGCTAGTTCGAACAACCAATACATAGTTGATCCTATCACGTACTGCCACCGTCCAAGGCTTAAAAGGTTCAATGAACATACAACACACCAAAAGGCATAGTCATCACCCATACCTATTCCACCTATCCCCCCTTTATATGGGCTGATAGATAGAGGCGCACACTGGTTAGGCAATGCGTATAGTATGAAATCAATGTTAAAATCATCATCCGAACTCAAATTGATAATATATAAAGTCAATGCCAAGAATTAAACCTATTATAATATAATCAAGACTCAAAATTGAACTGAACATAATATAATCAATACCCAAAATTAAACCAGCCATAATATAATCAATACTCAAAATTGAACCAATCATAATATAATCAATACTTGAATTGAATCAATCATAATATAATCAAGAATCGAAATTGAGTCAGTCATAAGATAATCATTATCATAATAGTATCTTCAATGGCATAATTAACAATGTGATTTATTCTCTCATTTACAAACATAATCATCATGGTCACAACCATCCTCCTCGGTCCCATATAACAGAAATATATATATATATATATATAATAGGTGTACGAACTTAATCCTTGCTAAAAGAGTGCAAATTAGTAAATCCATTACCTGGGGTAACTTTAGGATTAAATTAGTATAAAAATTTAGAAAGGGTAGAAATCTGTCACGACCAAAGTAAATAGTAGTATCAAAATCATGGACCAAAATATACCTCGGTCAAATCTTTAAAACATCACTTCCAATCTCTTTGCACATAGGTTATTCATTAAGACGAGCATTTATTATTATAAAGAAATCCATTTTTAAGGTGAAAAGTGGGTATTAACCCTTATTTTGGAAAAATGGTAATAAGGTTATAATCTAGTTGGAATTGTATCATTTACCAATGGAATAATCATGAATATACCGAATCTATACATGTCATCACTAGTATTCAAACAATTGAACCATAAACATCAATATAGTTATAAACCACGACCACATCCCTTACAAGGATACACACTTCCCGGATGGATAATTCATATCATAACACGGCCTTAATCCTAATAATTCATTCAGAGAAATCATATCATCATAATCACAACCTTAGGACCAAATACATATTTCAAACTAATATCAGTGATCTTATTGGAAAACTATCTCATATCTATATGACATATATCATAATTCAGAGAAAGACATCACCATTTATCAAGCCACTAAGTAAATCTCATACTAAATGCTTATTAGCCTCAACTATGTCTTACATGTGTAAGTTAATCCATAACGACTAACATAAGTTTTGACCAAAGGTGGGCGAAGGAACCTGCTTCTAATCCTCGAGATCCATATATAGTCAATTTATGACTCAAACTAGGCTAAGGCATCTATATTAACCTCTAGATGATAAATAAGCAATAATCAATCCAAATATAGGAATTCCATCTAGGCCATGAGCAATATAGTGAACTCTGTCTAAGTTGTGGGTTTAAAGTCACTAAAATTGTCCAAATAAGGTTAATCATACTAACCATAATTCCAATTCTTAAACCACATCCAAAACCTAGCATCATGTCATATCCATTATATGAATTAGCTCAATCTAGCAAGAAAGCAATAGGATTTTAAAAGTGAAATAAACATTTCATATTATGGGTCAAAACCCTCATCTAATCCCTAAACTTCAATAATCAAGACTAAATCATTCTTCTTATAATCAATCTTAACATTCACATTCACATGCAATATATAACATGAATCATCCTACGAAGTAGAGTACGCAGAAGCCTACCTCGAAGCTAAACTACAAATCCTTGAAATATCCAAATTATTTGTCTTTACTCTCTAATTTCAAATTGTCATCCCACATCAAAATAATAATCTACTTATTAATGGGAGATTAACAATACCCATACTGCACAATTGTGCTTTGGGTCCAACAATCACACCCAAAACCCCATGTGGGTCCTACTTTTAAAAGTCCCATTTCCAAGACTAGCCCAATGTTCAAACATGCTCAAGGAATCATAACCCTCAAAAATAGGTAAAAAATAAGCTAAATTATGGATAAAATCAAGTC
This sequence comes from Capsicum pubescens, assembly GCA_030864215.1. NCBI lineage: Eukaryota > Viridiplantae > Streptophyta > Magnoliopsida > Solanales > Solanaceae > Capsicum > Capsicum pubescens. The sequence goes on from CM061539.1 coordinate 4,737,079, forward strand.
ATAAAGCTAGTGGGGTTTTGACTAAATAAATTAAGAAATTTCACTAAGAAAAGGGTGAATTCTTAACTTAAATAGGATGATAATCATGAAAATAGATGTTAATCAAGCACCCAAGTCACCCATAAGCTCCAATTATAACATATCTCACCCTTTAGGGATTTTTCTCTCAAGAGGTAGGTGAATAATGAGCCAAATTATGATATAAAGGTCCTATTTATACCTTTTCCAGGAACTCAGATATTGCAATCGCAAGATGCACATGTCGGTCACACGTTCTGGCTTCAGAAGCAAGTGTTGTGATTGAAAATATTCCTTAGTGAGATTGTACTTAGAAGAAAGTGTTGTGCTTGCAACATTCCTTAGTGAGATCACACAATCCTCTCTGCCAAGTATACCACTCTTTGTTATTTTATGGATAATGATAAGAATGTTGAGTCAGAGATAAGTTACTTCATGAGACTCCATTTGAACTTCCTTCCTTCTAGATATAGATTTTATTTCATAATTAAGACATACCGTCCTCATTGGTTTAGCCTTCAATTTGGGTTTTATCATAACCTACCTGAAAGCTTAGAAGGTGATATTCGTAGTGTTTTTCTAGATGAAGACCTTAAATTTTATTGAATTTGTATATTTCATGGCTTAATATGGAAAGCAACTTTTCCTAAAGCCAAATCTAATGTGTGAAAATACTTTTCCACTGCTTATAGATCTTAGTGAGACAAAGTTTATGGGAAATTTCTTAAAGCTAACTTGTAATCTTTGGTGAATATCATAGTTCCTCTTACTGATACTCCTAAAGAACATAACGAGAAGGTCCTAATTGTGGTTAAGCCTCCTATTTTGTAGTCTAAGGTAGTCATTCCATACAAAGTCAAGGTCCCTGTTTATACAATAACTCAAAAGGTGGAGCCGCTCGCTCAGACTCACCAGGATTTTAATAAACGACCATCTTAAGATAAAAACGATAACAGTTATGGAGATCATTGTTGGAAGAAGATGAGACCATCTTTAGATAGGCCAGGCTATACTGACTCGCGTGTGGAGATTCTTGATATTGATAATAGTTTATCAAGGACTTCTCAAACAATTAAAAAGTTAATGACTTGACTCCCTACAATTTTAAAGCATATAAATTGCCTTTATATATCCCCCTTATCATGCTTTCTTTGTGTGTGCTGCAAAACAATGTCCAAACTTTGATGGGTCCTTTCCAAAGTAAGCCACAAGACAGTAGTGAGTTAGTAGCAGGCCAAGACTTAAGAGAGTTATTTGCTCCATCCAAAGAGGTCACTTTTAATCCTCATGGTAAATTTAAAGAATATGTAGAATCAGGCTTCCACCAGTGACCAATGGTAACCATGTCCCTTTTTTTTTATAGAAAAGGGGTTATCTCAGAGCTTAAAAGAGAATTTTTCATAAAATGATGGGCTAGTATCTACACCAAACTCATAAGCTTTACTATGAATTATGCCTTTTAATATCAAAGATGATGTCGAAGTCATACTCTACGACATGACTTGAATGGGTACAGATATTTCCCTTATCATAATATATTGGAGTCTTTCTTTAATCTTGTGACTTCATCTTTGTTGATTAAGCCACAAATATTAAAGATTCAAAGTCATATTTGAAAGCCAAAGAGAGTATTGAGCTTTTATTGAGGGAGAGATAAGAAATCTAAAGAAGTATCTCCTTCCCACAAATCTCTTGAAAAGGCAAGAATGAAGGTGAATAAGTTAAGGAAGGGTGGCTAAGGAAGAGTTTTAGAAGTGTTATAATGTCTCCTTGGTTACAGAAAATGCCTCGAATGTTGTAGAAAAGAAGAAGTAAGTCTTAGAGGTTACTCTACAAGATTTAGTTAAGTATAAACTATGTTTAGATTAGCCCTAGGACATGTTTCATTTCCTTCAAACTTTCTTATCTCTTTCTTTTAGCATTTTATTAAGTAGTTGGATTTATTATTTACCATAGAAACTCCTATTTCTTTATATTGCACATTTCTTTCAATATTCCTTTTGGACTTAAACTTCAAGAATTGATTACTTATTTAGATGTGTTGATGTTGTGGTATTAAATCCTATCTTTCTCTTTAAACTTATTGATAATTGGGTTCACGTCGTTGTCTCACAATCGAGCCGGAATTGAAACTTCTATTTGAAAGCCTTAAGAATTGAAGTTTTTCACTTACAAACTTGATAATTGCAGGATTGGCAGGCTAGTACCCCAAACTATAGGCTTTCGGTATTCCAAATCCCATTGAAGGATCTCCCTTCTTTTTGATACATTGCCCCATTAAGCCACAAATATTAGGCATAAGTACAAAATATCATAAAAATATTTCCATACTTAACTTTCATATAGAGGATCAAGGGCAAACGTGTACTTATGACACTTATACAACTAAACTCAGAATAAAATTCCAATGAGTAAGAACCTCAATTAAGAGGATCAAGTCACAACATATTTCTAGGTGAGTGTTTTATTAATATACTTTTTTTTGTGTCCTAACTTTTGTCTAGGCCACCTCTTACGAGGTTTTCAATCTAGAAGACTTTTTTTGAGCACTAACTTTTTTCCTAGGAAACCAGTTTCGATGTTTTCAACCTAGAGGACTTTTTTTAAGTCATACACAGTTTATACTCTTTCAGGCTAGGAGTGGACATGCAGTTTATTCTCTTTCCTTAAGGAGCATCGTCTTTCTTTAAGGAAAGTATTTCTTCAAGAACTTAGTATTAATATCACAAATTTTCACACCATCTACATCGACAAGCTTGTAAGAACCATTTGAATATACTTCTTATATGACATATGGTCCATCCAAATTTGAAGTGAAATTTCCCTAAGAATACGAGAAGTAATAACGGGCCTCCTCACTACAAGGACTTGATGTCCAACATAAAGTATCTTAAGAAAACATTTTTGTTACAAGAACGGTGTAACGCCCCAAAAATGGGTCCCGAGACATCACACGGTGCTTAGGGATAAAAGTAGCCCCAAGCTAACCCTTTGAGCGTGCTACTACGTCTAAAGATTACCTAAAGATGAATAAAACAATTACTAGTACAGTCATATCATAATCATAACAAATACGAAAATAAATACTTTGTCCGAACAACCATAATGCTAGAAAACCTCAACATACTAATAACTTGGTAAACTAGTCTGACAAAGCCTCTACTACTCAATTAACTAGAGAGCCATTGGGAAAGATCCCCAACTGACTCATACTCAAATGAAAGGGCATAAGTCAACAACTATAAGTACTGAAGTGTGTGAAAATAGGTTCTCAAACCATGAGGACTCACCACTGTGGAGATGCAAATAAAGGTAATCGAGATCACTAACGAGGCTGGGACTGAGCACCTGAACCTATATTATGGGAAAATGTAGCATACAAACAAGTATGTCGATCAGTACCTTGGGAATGTACTCAATATATGGGGTGTATACAATTAAATAAGCCATATCATAAGTCTTTATAGAAAACATGCATGCTATAATAGGTGACTCACAGAGATTGAATAAAATTCTCATAAATCTTGAATAGAAAACTTACAACATAAATCATATGAGTCATTTCACTTTATTCTAAATTTGTACTCTTTCTTTATACTCAAACTTGCGAAGTAGATAAAGTCTTAAAATAACAACCATCAGAACATACACTTTAATATTATGAAAACAAGGAGCTTCTTTGAAACTTATAGATTATAGCACTTGAGAACCTTAAAAATCTTACAAATTATAGCTATCAAAATACATGTACTTTTATCTTAAATAGAGCAGGGACTACTTTGGAAGATTCTTCTAACTGACATAGACCATGTGAGCCACATGGAGTCCAACGTCTTACCCACATTGGGGAGAGCTGTTCTATCCTTGCCATCGGAATAGAACCTTTACTTTTAGTGATCACTAGATTAACCCACTTGGGGCAAATCAAATCCTATGGTGGCTCGTAGTTCTGGGGTATGAGACCTCAGAATCAAGCTCAACTCGGTGCTAAGTACTACTCTCATACTAGGCTCAGAACTTTTTGGAAAATCCACCTTATACAATTCAACAATATGAAATGGTAGCCAATATGCCTCCCTTTAATTTAAATCACAATATGTTGATTCCTTTCTTAACTTAGGATCAAAATCAACTCTTTTCTTTAAACTTTGATAGACTATCTTTAACAAGCTTTGAAACTTCAATGATATGGAGATATCAATACCATTCTTGAAATACTATAGAATATCTCAAAATTCATTCTTAGACCTTAAACATGTATACATATTAAAGAAATCTCAATTCAAAATAGAGGGTAAATCATGACTTCAACCTTAAGAGTATTCCAAACATCAATCATGGAAGGAATATGCAATTCATAACATTAATTCTTAATTCAAATCATAAAATAAGTGAAGTGTCATATAATTCAAGACTTGAACAAATCCATAATCTCATATACTTGAAACATAGCAATTTAGGTATAATTCATCTTGAAAATATTAAAATCTTTTAAGAAAACCAAAACTTTGGGCACAAGAACGGAAAGAGTGTTCTTGTTCAAACCCCACATACCTCGAATTATGAACTTTGATGAATAAGCTTGCTTGAAACTCCTTTTCATACTCTTGAGGGAGGGTTCTTGAAGCCTTTGATTTGGGGGCTTTGAATCTTGACTCAATTTAGCAAAACTATGGTGAATTCTTGAGATTCTTGGAAGAGGATTTGGATGCTTAGGGTTTTTAGTTTGAGAGAAATCATGAAAAATGAGTATAAGTTGCTCAAAAACGACCTTAATCCTCAGTTTCTACGACTTGAGGGCTTGGTGAAAGACAAGATTTCCCTTAGGATTTTTAAAATTGTACCAGGTACACCATTTCAGTCTTTATCACATCGCGGCAATGGGTCCATCGCTATACTCATCGCAATGCGGTCCAATCGCAACGGGCTACTGTTTTTGACAAATGCCGATTTAGGGTTCATTGCGATGCGGGGAAATCGCAATGACCCACTGAAAAGTGACAAACATGGATTTAATCTTCTCCGCAATGCGCCAACCCTTTCATCGCTATACTCACCGCAACATGGTGTAATCGCGGTGAGTCTCTAGAAATTGACAATTGCAAAATTGATCTCCATCTTAATGTGACGGCTTGTCTAACTGGAATCTTGAGTACTAAAAATGCTCTAACTTCTTCTAAATGCTTTAAACATTACTCACTTAGGAAGTCATTTCTTAACCTTATAGAGCCAGAAATAAGCATAATAAAAGTTCATGGTATTATAATATCTCCCTCTTGGGAACATTCGTCCTCGAATGTCGCTCGCTAGGCTAAGAATATAGAGAAAACTGAGGATACACAGCTGAAACAAATCACTAAATTAAATCTATATCTTTCTAAACTCTCGAGTACTTCGGAAAATGCATAATTCATAATAAGAATAGCTATATATCTTAATCTTTTATTAAAAAGGGACTGAATTAAGGAAGAATAGTACCTTCAGCTTGACCTGAAATTGCGAAGAAGAGGTGCGGGTACTTGGCTCGCATATCTACTTCTGCTTCCCAAGTAGCACCCTCAACTGACTGATTTTGCCACAACACTTTGACCAAGGGAACTTCTTTGATCCTTAGTCTCCGGACTTGGTAATCTAGGATTTCAACTGGAATTTCATCAAATGAAAGACTCTCCCGAACATCAGGGCTTTTCGAAGGATCTATAACAATGGAATCACCAATATACTTATTAAGCATGGAGACATGAAAGACCAGATGAATAACTGATAACTCTGCAGTTAACTTAACTTCATAAGATACTTTTTCAAAACGGTTAAGAACTCTGTACAGACCAACATAATGGGCCCTTCTTCCCAAACCTTTTCACCATTTTCATGGGTGAAATTTTCAGATACACCATATCATTAACTTCATACTCAAGGTCTCTTCTTCTTACATCGGCATATGACTTTTGATGACTCTGTGCTGTCTTTAATCTCTCTTTAATCAACTTGACCTTCTCCATGACCTCAAATACTGCAACAGGTCTAGTCAAAGCAGCTTCACCCACTTCGAACCAACCTATGGGTGATCTACATCTTCTACCATACAATGCCTTAAATGGTTCCATTTGGATGCTAGAGTGATAACTATTGTTATACACAAACTTGATCAGCGGAAAATTCTCATCCCAACTACCTTTGAAATCAAGAGCACAGGACCTCAACAGATCTTCCAATGTTTGAATGGTCCTCTCAGCCTGACCATCTGTCTGCGGATGAAAAGCAAAACTCAAATGAACTTGGGTACCAAGACCTCTCTGGAAAGCTCTCCAAAACTGCGAAGTGAACTGAGTACCCTATCTGAGATGATGAAAAGGGAACTCCATGCAACCTGACTTACTCTTGAATATACAATCTAGCATTGTCCTCTGCTGAATAAGTTGTATGCATGGGCAGGAAATGTGCTGACTTAGTCAACCTGTCTACAACAACCCAAATCGAATCATGATGACGACGTGAAAGAGGTAAACTAGTCACAAAATCCATATTCACCTCCTCCCACTTCTAAGTGGGTATACCAAACTCTTGTATCACACCACCAGGTCTTTGATGTTCAACCTTAATATGTTGGCATGTCACACACTTAGCTACAAACTCATCTATATCTTTTTTTATGCCACTCCACCAATAGATTTCCCATAAGTTGCGGTACATCTTGGTAGCACCGAGATGAATAGAATATCGCGCGCCATGCGCTTCATCCATAATTCTCTACCTCAGATCATCAACACAAAGAACACATAATCTACCCTGCAATCTTAACACATCATCTCCCCCTAGGGAGAAAACCTCTACCTTTTGGTCCTTAACCGACTCTTTCAGTCTGACCTAACTAGCGTTTAAGTCTTGCTTCTCCTTTACTTCTGAAACTAAAGAGGATTCGAAACTACTCTGCACCAAAATATTCCCCTCAAGGAAATCAAGCAATCTAACACTCAGCCTAGCCAAACTATCAACATCACGAGCTAACTTTTTCTTACCTTCCTTCACATGCGAAACACTACTCATAGTAAACCTGCTAAGGGCATCTGCCACCACATTGGCCTTGCCTAGATGATACAACACACTCATATCATAGTCTTTTAGCAGTTCTAACTATCTCCTCTGCCTAAGATTTAACTCTCTCTGAGAAAATATGTATTTTAGGATTTTGTGATCAGTGAACACGTCCATATGAACACCATAAAGATAATGTCTCCAAATTTTCCAAGCAAACACTACAACAGCTAATTCCAGATCATGGGTTGGGTAATTCTTCTCATGAGGTTTTAACTATCTAGCGACATAGGCTATAACTTTACCATTCTTCTTTAGCACAAAACCCAAGCCAACTTTAAAGGCATCACAATACACCACAAAACCATCCGTACCATCAAGCAAAGTCAACATAGGGCCTGAAGTGAGTCGAGTTTTCAACTCTTTAAAACTCTTCTCACATGAATCTGACCAAAGGAACTTAACCTTCTTTTGGGTCAATCGGGTCATAAGAGACCCAAAAAAAGAGAAACCTTTAACAAAATGGTGGTAATAGCCAGCTAAAACCCAAGAAACTCCTAATGTCAGATGGAGATATAGGTCTAGGCCAATTTATTACAGCTTTTATCTTTTAAGGATCAACTCTAATACCTTTGGCTAAAATAATATGACCCAGAAAAGCTACAGACCTTAGCCAAAACTCACACTTGCTAAATTTTGCAAACAACTGATGATCTCAAAGAGTTTGCAAGACAATTCTAAGATGATCTACATGTTCACCCTCACTTCGGGAATATACAAGGATATCATCGATGAACATATTACCAACATATCAAGATGTTGTTTGAAAACTCAATTCATGAGGTCCATGAAAGCTGCTGGAGGATTGGTTAGCCCGAAAGACATGAAAAGAAACTCAAAGTGACCATAATGGGTTTGGAAGGCTATCTTTGGGATGTCACACTCTCTTACTTTAAGTTGATGATATCCAGATCGAAGGTTTATCTTTGAGAAGTAACTTGCACCTTGCAATTGGTCAAATAGGTCATCTATTCTCGAAAGAGGGTACTTATCTTTTACTGTGACCTTATTAAGATGGAGATTGCCAATGGACATACGCAAAGAACCATCTTTTTTCTACACGAATACAACAGGTACGCCCCAAGGAGAAATACTGGGATTATGAAACCTTTATTTAAGAGGTATTTGAGTTGATATTTCAACTAAGCTCTGTGGGTGCCATATGGTAGGGAGGAATTGAAATAGGTTGAGTGTCGGGAAGAAGGTCAATCCCGAATTCTATATCTCTATCGGGAGGTACCCCTGGGATATCTTCCAGAAAAATATCAAGAAACTCCTTAACAATGTTGACTGACTAAATAGTTGGAGCCTCAGGATTGGTGTCTTTAACTCTAACTAGGTGATAGCTACAACCTTTAGATATAAGCTTTCTGGATTTGAGATAACAGATTAAATGACTCTTGGGAGATACTGAACTCCCAGACCACTCACAAAATGGTTCATCAACAAACTGAAACTTAACTACATGGGTACGACAGTCTATAGATGCATAACAAGAGTGAAACCAGTTCATACCCAGAATAACATCAAAATCCCCCATATCTAACTCTATCAGATCAATAAGTATAAACCTATAAAGAACAATAATAGGATAATTTTTACACACTTGCTTAGCAACAACTCTCTCTCCTACTGGAGTAGAAACTAGGATAGCCTCAGGAATATTTTTAGGACTCATCTCAAAATTTATAGCAATTAATGGGGTCACATAGGAGAAACTTGACCCAGGGTCCAACAATACATAAACATCAAGGTGAAATACATAGAGCATGCCAGTAACCACATCGAGAGAATCCTCCTGCTCCTAGCGAGAAGGTAGGGCATAGAATCTATTCTAGCATTGTCCGACAGCAGTGCTAGAAGAAGCATCCTGATGAGGGGCTAGACGAGCTACGGGAGCTAGGGCACTAGCAGTCTGAGTCTGGAGGCGAATATCACGGTTCCCCTGTTGGGCATGTGGGCACTCTCTAAGCCTATCTCTCATATTTCCACAACCAAAATAACCTTTTTGATCTGCCAAACACTCACCAAGATGGGTCCTTTCATACTTAGTACAAGGAGGAGAATTAGGCATGTTACACTATTCTGGGATCTAGACACAACAGGCCTATTACCTTACTCCTGCATGCCTCTGGGTGTGGGAGCACTAGAGGATGAAGGCACTTAATGGATGAACGGCTTTGGAACTGTGGGAGGTTCCCTCCATAGGACCTATTCTGGCCATGATCATACTGCTCCAACCTAGCCCTCTTGTTACCTCTTACCCTGTCTCTCTCCCTTATCTTATCTTTCTCTATTTTTTATGCATGTATTATCAACCTAGGAAGATCCATATCCCTGTTGAGCATAGCGGTCCAACACTCTTTCAGCACCAAATTGGACACACCCATCACAAACTTGCTCATACTAGCTTGGGTGTCATAAATCAAATTAGGATCATATTTGGCTAACTGGTTGAACTTCAAGTAGTACTCCTTAATAGTCATGGATCCCTGCCTTAAGTTCATCAACTCCTCAATCTTTTCTTCTCTCATTTCCAATGTAAAGAACTTGTCCAAGAATGCATCTTGGAATACCTGCCAGGTAATAGGGAAATTATCTTCCCCTCTATTCTTCCTCCACACTACAACCCATTCATAAGCTATGTCTTTCAACCAGTAAGATGACAACTCAACACTTTTCACCTCAGAAACATGCATCACCTGTGTGATCTTCCTCGCCTCCTCAAGATATAACTATGGGTCCTCACCTTCCTTAGACCCATGAAACTCTAGCATATTCATCTGCATGAAATCACAAATCCTAGTAACGGATAAATCACCTCCCTGCTGGTATGGAGCTGTGGCCTGGTTATTGGCCTGAACGTTCACAGTACTTCCTGGGATAATGCCATAATGGTTTCTCGAAACTGAGCATGATACACAGTCTCATTCAAAGGACCAGTGGGTGGAGGTAGCTCATTGTTGTTTTTATTGGCTCATCGAGGAGGAATTTTCACACTGTCATAACAGAGCACGAATTAATTGCAGATAGAGGGTCAACTATAAGCATGATAGACTTTGAAAGAAAGAGATGATTTTTTCCTAAAATATCGTGTAGCCTCTTGCTAATATATATGGTGCACTACACACCGATGATCAAGACTCTACTTAACGTGGCTTGTTAAACTCCCTATGACTCCTTAAACCTTAGGCTCAGATACCAAGTTTGTAACACCCCAAAAATGGGTCCTAAGATATCACACGGTGCTTAAGGCTACAAGTACACCCAAGATAACCCTTTGAGCCTTCTACTACATCTAAAGCTTGCCTAAAGATGAATAAAACAATTACTGGTACTGTCATATCATAATTATAACAAATAGGAAGAAAAATACTTTGTCCGAGCAACCACAATATTGAAAAATCTCAACATACTAACAACTTGGTAAACTTGTATGACAAAGCCTCTACTACTCAATTAACTAGAGAGCCATTGAGACAGATCCTCAACTGACTTATACTAAAATGAAAGTACATAAGTCAACTACTATAAATACTGAAGTGCCTAAAAATAGGTCCTCGAACCATGAGGACTTATCACTGTGGAGATGCAGATAAAGGTACTCGAGATCACTGACGAGGCTGGGACTGAGCACCTGAACCTACATTATGAGGAAATGTAGCACACAGACAAGTATATGGATCAGTATCTTTGGAATGTACTGAGTATATGGGGGTGTATGCAATTAAAAAATCCATATCATAAGTCCTTATAGAAAACATGCATGCTATAATAGGTGACTCAAATAGCTTGAGTAAAATTTTCATAAATCATGAATAGAAAACATACAACATAAATCACGTGAGTCATTTCACTTTATTCTAAATTTGTACTCTTTCTTTATACTCAAGCTTGCAAACTAGATAAAGTCTTAAAATAATAACCTTCAGAACATACACTTTAATCTTATGAAAACAAGGAGGTTCTTTGAAACTTACAGATTATAGCACTTGAGAACCATAGAAATCTTAGAATCAGAGCTTTCAAAGTACATGTACTTTTATCTTAAATAGAGTAGGGACAAGTTTGGGAGATTCTTCTAACCGACATAAATCAAGTGAGCCACATGGAGTCCAATGTCTTGCCCACATTAGGGAGAGCAGTTTTATCCTTTCCATCGGAGTAGAACCTTTACTTTTAGCGATCACTATCTTAACCCACTTGGGGTAAATCAAATCCTACGGTGGCTCGTAGTTCTGAGGCATGATACCTCAGAATCAATCCCAACTCGGTGCTAAGTATTACTCCCATACTAGGCTCAGAACTTTCAGGAAAATCCACCTTATACAATTCAACAATATGAAATGGGAGCCAATATGCTTCTTTTTAACTTAAATCACAAGATGTGGATTCCTTTCTTAACTTAGGATCAAAATCAACTCTTTTCTTTAAACTTTGGTGGACTGTCTTTAACAAGCTTTGAAACTTCAATGATATGGAGATATCAATACCATTCTTGAAATACTATAGAATATCTCAAAATTCATTCTTGGGCCTTAAAACATGTATACATATTAAAGAAATCTCAATTCAAAATAGAGGGTAAATCATGACTTCAACCTTAAGAGTATTCCAAACATCAATCATGTAAGAAATATGTAATTCATAACATTAATTCACAATTCAAATCATAAAATAGGTGACGTATCATATAAGTCAAGACTTGAACAAATCCATAATCTCATTACTTGAAATATAGAAATTTAGGCATAATTCATCTTGAAAATATCAAAAGCTTTTAAGAAAAACAAAACTTTGGGCACAAGAACGGAAGGAGTGTTCTTGTTCAAACCCCACATACCTTAAATTATGAACTTTGATGAATAAGCTTGCTTGAGACTCCTTTTTGTACTCTTGAGGTAGGGTTATTGAAGCCTTTGACTTGGGGACTTTGAATCTCTACTCAATTTAGCAAAACTATGGTGAATTCTTGAGATTCTTGGAAGAGGATTTGGATGCTTAGGGTTTTTAGTTTGAGAGAAATCATGAAAAATGAGCATAAGTTGCTCAATAACGACCTTAATCCTCAATTTCTACGACATGAGGGCTTGGTGAAATACAAGATTGCCCTAAGGATTTTTAAAATTGTACCAGGTACGCCGTTTTAGTCTTCACCACATCGCAGCAATGGGTCCATTGCTATACCCATCGCAATGCGGTCCAATTGCGATGGGCTACTTTTTTTGGCAAATGCTGATTTGGGGTTTATCACGACGCGGGGAAATCGCGATGACCCACTGGAAAGTGACAAATATGGATTTAATCTTCACCGCGATGCGCCAATCCTCTCATCGCTATACTCACCGCGACACAGTGTAATCTCGGTGAGTCTCTATAAATTGACAATTGCAAAATTGATCTCCATCGCGACGCGACAGCTTGTCTAACTGGAATCTTGAGTACTAAAAATACTTTAACTTCTTCTCCGAGTGCCCGTTTTTTAAGAATATTATATCGAAGGAAAGCTCATTCAATTTCCCATATTATAAAATGTCGAAATTAGGAAAATTCTATATTCTTTGAACATTAATTACTTAGGAAGTCATTCCTTAACCTTATAGAGCCATAAATAAGCTTAACGAATGTTTGGGGTATTACAAACGAGATAGACAATCTTGGTATCATTTAAGATTTTTTTAAGCCTCTAACCTCTTCTCATCAAGAGCTTCCAACTCCAAAATATGCAACTAAGCAATATCTTCTTTGATGAGCCCTTCTTGAACAACCAATCTTAAAGAATATATTTAACGCTTGGGTGGTAGAACTGCTTCAACTCCAAAAGCAAGGGAGTATGGTGTTGCTTGCATTGGTGTGTGGTAAGTCATGTTATATGCCACAAACCTTCTTCCATTTGTTCATGCCAATCTTGTTTGGATTTAGAGATGACATTCTTCAATAAAGTATTCCAATACTTGTCCCTTTGCAGTCGTTTGGGATATGTATCCAATTTCAAACTATTAAAATTGATGGTACCACCTTGCAAGTCTGTCACTAAGGACTGGTTTCGACATTACAAAATTGATGGAATTTTCCCTATACATAAGATGAATGACATGAGCTTGAAAGTAATTTCCCTAGATACAAAATGAACAACATGAGCTTGAATGTTTCATTTTTTGAATTAAGAAGGTAAATACCAAAAAAAACATTTCGATTAGAGAATAATTCAGCTCATTTGGTGTCATCATTCTGCTTAGATAGTAAAAAAGTTTTCTTTGCCTTCACTATTTTCTTAAGCTAAGGTGCTCCAAATGACCTTTCTTGTGCCTTGATATAGAGCATCAATGGTTTTTCAGATATGGGTGATGCAAGAACTGGAGGCTTCATCAAGTATGATTTGATAATTTCAAAGGCTACTACAAGCTTGATCCGATTTGAAAGGACCATCTTTTTTCATGAGACGGCTAAATGATTGATAGTTGTTGACCAGGTTTGAGATGAATCTTCTTAGATATGCTAGACTTCTTTGAAGTATTTTTAACTCGTGAATGTTTTGTGGCTCCATCCTCTTAAAAATCACGTTTACCTTGGCCTGATCAACCTTAATTCCTTGATCTCGTTCAATAAATCTAAGAAAATTTCTAGAAGTAACTCCGAAGGTACATTTCAATGTGTTCATCCTAAGTTGATATCTTCGAAGCAATTCAATTACCATTCTTAGGTCTTTCAAATGGTCGTCTCTATTTCTTTATTTCATTTCATGAGCCAAACCAGGGCCTGGCCATGACGGGTATCTCAAGTCCCACATTGACCGGAGATCACCCCTTTCAACTAACCTAGTCAGCAAAACAACCTCACGTGTCGGATGGATTTCAAACATATAACAAGATAGTGTAAAATAGGTATAATATTAATTCATGAAGTATCTATACCATACATCAGTAACCGAACAACCGTCTGTCACTAAAACAATCAACCAATCACCCAAGTCCATAGCAATCCAACAAAGCCTCTAAAAATTTGAAATCAATAAATATCAGGACATGCCCTCAACAGTAGCCAAAACAAAGTTTAAACAAGGTCTAAGACATAGGAAATAAGGACCATGAAATGAAGCCTTTCAAGTATGGAAGCTCACCACTTCAATGTCAACTCATGAACTAACTCGAACACCTAATCATTGCGCAAGAAAAATAGAAGAAGTTCTGGTGCTTACATAGCGTGGGGATACAACACCCGAACATGGTTAGTGGTCAGAGTGCTAGAATGTAACTTACGGATAGAGGAATAAAATAATGCTCATTCAAAACCAAATCAATTAACCATATACAATCACATATATATACATATATATATATACCATGCCGGGATAGGGAACAAGGCTTAGCATGAATTTTGAAAACCTTTATCTAGGGTGTGTAGCATAACCGTCATATAACAAGGCACCCACGGTTATATAGTCCTGGATCTCCCCTATCTAGAAAGGCCCCAGTGGGTGTAGCCGCACGAACCAGAGAATATCCATATTTGTATATGCCTTTATGTGGGATTGAATCAGCATAGTCAAGGTGACTTAAGAACCAATGTATACAATATGGGTGACTCGAACCTCCTATTCATATATTCATTTGGGGGACTCTAACCTCCCGATTATATAGCACCCACACTGGCTAGAACGGTTTCTAGTGTTAGTCCTTCGGACTCCACTTTCACAGCCCCGCCACACATCCCACTTTAAATCAAAATTAAAACATTCATTGCACATACAAAACCATTAATCCAAATACTTACAAAATGTATCTCATTGGTATCTTTATGCCAACCTCATTAGTAAGCGCACAACATGTCATTACCATTATTAATCAATTTGGTACTTGAACCCATTGTCTAAACAAAGATATCAATTCAATCAACATTTAGGGACTCGAACCTATTTAGTATTTAAACAAAGTTTATGGCCAACAAGGCCTTCATAAAACCATTTACCAATCATCAACATTTTTTGGCCAATGGCTTAGTTCAAAACACAATTCATTTCATTTATGGTCATCAAGACCTTTACAAAGCCATTCATCCTTCTTTAACATTCTTATGCGAAGCATTAGTTCAAAAAAATATTTCAACTTGTGACCAGATCATTCTCATTGACAATTTCACAAACAAGTTGAGGGGAAAGCATTATCAAAGCCAAAAAAACCAACAAATTTAGTGTTAAACATAACCCATTTGTTAAACCACAATCCCATGCACCCACATGTGCAAAACTATTATCAAAACATGTATAATTATAATTTAAATTATGAGAAAACAATACTCAACATTATGCTTTCAAACTGTTAACCATGATTTTCAAAACCACCAATAATGACTCATGAACAATGCTCTAAACATTTGATTTTAGTGAACCAACAATGAAGGAAGAGTCACATGATTGAGTTACGAAGATTTACGAAAATAATTTGATCCTCAAGCTCTTAGATGACCACTTTGAAGTAACCCTAGCCCAATCTTTCTTGAGAAGTTTTAAGGGGAGTTAAGAGAGAGTTTGATCTTATAAAAAGGTATAATGAAGGACCAAAAAGTGTTATAATAATGTGGGGTCTTAAGGGCTTGGGGTGGGAATTATCCAAAGTACCCCTAGCTTAGGTCTTAAGGGCTTGGTTATGAGTCAAGCCATTGACTCGTCACCACAATATACGACTCTTACCATTGAGTCATCACAAAGACAAAGAATTGGACACCATAAACTATCAAACTTATGAATTCCTAGCCCCACTCGTCACCAAACAATACGACTCATATGGTCTAAGTCGTGACTAACACAGATCACCAAGGGCTTTGACACTGGACAACATACGACTGGACTGTAACCACTCATCCCATGAACATACAAATTTTGAGGAGTCTCTCTTAATTGGGATAGAAATTGGCCAATAACACATTGGTCAACTCATAACTAGGGTCACCTGACCCATAACCACACTATATGACTCAGGTGAGTCGTCAAAAGGAAAGTGAGCTCAAGGCTCGAGGAAATTTCAAGGTACAAAGACTGGGGAGTTTCATTCTCCCTCCTCCCTTAGGGTCATTCATCCACGAATGATAGGACAATGCATTGACTAGCACAATTAAACCCCAAACATCTCTACTCTTACCTTTAAGAAAGAAAACAAAATACTTAGGAAATTTTCAATCTACCTTTACCAAAGACAGAAAACAAAGATATTAAAAGCATACATACCTCAAGCACAAATTTTCAGAATGGAGAATAGGAAGGGATACTTAGACTTCATGCCCTCCTTAGCTTCCTAAGTAGCCTCCTGAAAATTTTGGTTCTTCAATAGAACATTTACCAAAGCCATGTCCTTCATTTACAACCGACAAACCTGTAGATCCAAGATCCTTACTGGGACCTACTCATAGAGGAAAAAATCCAAAATACCAATGTTCTCCAAGGAAACAACCAATAAAGGATCACCTATACATTTCCACAACATGGATACATGGAATACCGGATGAATGGAACTCATACTAGAGGGAAAATCCAACTCATATGCAATAGTACCAACCCATCTCAAAATCAAGTATGGGCTAATATATCGGGGAATGAGCTTCTCTTTATTTCCAAACCATATTATTCCCTTCACGGGAGAGACCTTCAAAATTACCCAATCTCTAATCTCAAACTCCAAGTCCCTTCACCTTACGTCCGTATAGGACTTTTGGTGACTTTGGGCAGTCTTAAGCCTATCCTGAATCACCTTCACCTTCTTCATAGCTTGGTGAATGAAATTTAGGCCAAACATTTTTTCTTCACCAACCTCGAACCACCCAATAAGAGATCTACACCTCTTGCCATATAGTGCCTCAAATGGAACCATACTAATACTAGAGTGGTAACTATTATTATAGGCAAACTCAATGAGAGGAAAATAGTCAAACCAACTACCACCAAAGTCAATTTCACAGGCTTACAATATATCTTCCAGAGATTGAATAGTTTTTCGACTTATCCATCTGACTGCTTGTTAAAGGCGGTAATAAGGCTCACTTTAGTCCCCAAACCTCGCTAAAATGAGTGCCAGAACTGTGATGAGAATTGAGTACCACAATCTGAAATAATCAAGAAAGGCGCACCATGCACCTTTACAACCTCTTGAAGAAAAAATTTTGCATAGTATTCGGCATAATAAGTTGTCCTCACTAGCAAAAAGTGAACCGACATAGTTATCCTATCTACGATGACCCAAATAAAGTCACTCTGATTCCGTGACCGCGAAGATCCAGTAATGAAATCCATATTAATTATCACTCATTTCCACACCAGTAGTTCAATCTCTTGTAGCATCCCTCCGGGCCTCATGCTCTCCACCTTCACTTACTGATACACCACACACATAGCCACAAAGTTAACTATATCCCAATTCATGTTATTTCACCAATACACACCCTTGAGATTATGATACATCTTTGTAGAAAAGAGATGAACCATATACCACAATTCATGGGCCTTGACCAAAATCCTACCTCGCAACCTATCAATATCGGGTACACACAAACTCCCTTGGTACCCCAAAATACTATCACCCTCGATCTCAAAGGCCATCACCTTCTGCTTACCCATATCATCTTTGATCTTTATCAAGAAAAGGTCTAGTACCTATTTCTCCTTTATTTAGAACCAAGAGATGATTGCACCACTTATTGCACAAACACACTACCATTCTTAGAGTCCAAGAGATAAACTCCAAGGTTAGACAAACAGTGAATATCCTTCACCAATTCCTGCTTATCCTTATCCACATGCGACAAGATGCCCATGGACAACCTGCTAAGAGTATCGGCAACCACATTAGCCTTACTTGGGTGGTAGTGAAGACTCATATCATAGTTCTTCAGCAACTCAAGCCGCCTTTTTCTGATGTTAAGCCCTTTTTGAGTGAACAAGTACTAGAGGCTCTTATGATCAGAAAATATATCAACATACACTTTGTACTGATGGTGACGCCAAATTTTTAATATAAATACCACGGCTAACAATTCTAAGTCATAAGTAAAATAGTTTCTCTTATGAACCTTTAACTTTCTAGAGGCATAAGCAACGACCTTGCTAGATGTATCAACACACAGCATAAAACAACCAAAGACGCATCAGAATAGATGGCAAAACCCTCAGTACCCTAAAGTAGGTATAATATGGGAGCTAAAGTCAACTTATCATTTGGCTTCTCAAAGCTACCCTCACAAGCATCAGAAACAAGAACTTTACCTTTTTCTGAGTCAACTTAGTCAATAAATCATCAATATAAGAAAAATTCTACAAACCTCCTATAATAACTGGCTAAACCCAAGAAGCTCCAAATATTGGTTAGAGTCACGGGTGTAGGCCACTTCTTAGCCATAGCAACCTTCTGAGGATCCACCATGATCCCCTCACTAGAAATAATATGATCCAAATATGTTACGACATTCGACCAACATTCACATTTAGAGAACTTAGCATACAAGTGTTGATCTTTCAAAGTCTGCAACAAAAGGCAGAGGTGATCGGCATGATCCTCTACACTCTTGGAGTACACAAAGATATCATTAATAAAGACAATCACGAATAGATCCATAAATTGATGGAGACCCTATTTATCAAGTCCATAAATATCGCAGGGGCATTGGTCAAGCCAAACAACATCACCAAGAACTCAAAATGCCCACACCGAGTATGAAAACTTGTCTTAGAGATATCTTCCTCCCTAATTTTTAACTGTTGATACCCTAACCAAAGGTCGATCTTAGAGAAGAATTTGGCACCCTGAAGCTGATTAAAGAGATCATCAATTCTCAAAAGTGGAAACTTATTCTTTATCGTCACCTTATTTAACTACCGATAATCAATGTACATTCGAAGGAAACCATCTTTCTTATGCACGAACAAGATAGGTGCACTCTATGGGGACACACTAGGACAAATAAAACCCTTGTCTCAAAGGTCTTTCAACTGTTCCTTTAGTTTTTTCAACTCAGCTGGAGTCATTCTATATAGAGGAATAGAAATAGGATGAGTATCCGAAACAAAACCAATACAAAAATCAATCTCCTTATCTAGAGAGAAACTAGATAGATCATCAAAGAAGACTTCAAGAAACTTATTTACCATAGGAATAGAATGTAAAGAAGGACCCTCTATGCTAGAGTCTTTAACCCAGATCAAATGATAAAGACAGCCTTTGGAAATTAACTTTTGGTCTCTAAGATATGATATAAACCTTCCCTTAGGCACTAGGGAACTTCCCTCCCATTCAACCATTGGCATATAAGGGAATTTAAACATGACCTTATGGGTTCAATAGTCTAAACAAGCATAGCAAGAATACAACCAATCCATTCCCAAAATAACATCAAAGTCAACCATGTCTAACTCTATTAAGTCTACAACAGTTTTTTTATTTCCAATAGATATCACACAACCCCTATAAACACTTTTGACAAACACAAAGTCTCCCATTGGGGTAGAAACAAAAAAAGGGTCCGATAAACATTCAGGACCTAGAACAAAATGCACAGCTACAAATAGGGTCACATAAGAGAGAGTGGACCCCAGATTAATTAAATAATACATATCATGAGAAAAGAGTTTCAACATACCAGTAAAAACATCCGAAGATGCCTTAGACTCCTGATAAGTAGTGAGAGCAAAAAGACAGTTCTGACTAGTGCCAGAGCCAGAAGTGGAACCCTTTGGTGTAAGAGCTGATGAATAGGTAACAAGAACCTTATTTTCCCTAGAAGCAACTCTAGAGGGATAATCCCGCTACATATGTCCAATATAACCACACATAAAAAATTGATTCATCCCTTTCTTGCACTAACCATAGTGGTACTGATAATAAAATCTGCAGAAAGGGTAGCACTATGATGAATGGCCCTACTAGCCAGAGATTGGGCACCCTATGCCCTAAAAGCATCACTACCCTAAAAACGTCAGTCACCAAATGACTTTGGGTAGGGAGAACTAGTATTCGAATAGGAGTTAGGAATCTCTTATCTCTTCTTCTTAGACCACTCCCACTCTGCTATTGGCCTCCACCCTATTTTAAATACCAAAATTTCTTAATCTTTCTTGCACCAGTCTCAGCTTGCTTCTTTTTCTCATCTTTGACATATTTATATAAATGACCAATTAGGAAATGTCTATGTCCTTGTTCAATAATATAACCTTATTCTCAAGAATCAAGTCTTGAGACAACCCCAAGGAAAACTTTCTCATCTTGTCCCTCATATTAGACACTAATTCAGGAGCATACCTGGACAATTGATCAAATTTTAAGACATACTCCTTGATATGAGGAGTAGAGCCAACATCTTTACCTCTCAACTATTCCTACTCTTCATACAATTGGTATGACACATCTTTCAATTGATATACAACAAACTCTACACCTTCAACTCGAATACCTAATCACTGCATAGGAAAAGTAAAAGAAGTTCCAATATATGCATCGTATAGGGATAGCATCTCGAGACAGTTAGAAGTTGGAGAGCAAGTAAGTAACTCAGGGATAAAGGAATAAAATAATTCCACCATTCATAACCATATCAATTAACCATATGAAATCACATATATAAATATACATATAGTGTTGGGATAGGGAACAAGGCGTAGCATGAACTTTAAAAACTTTAACCTGGGCTATGTAGCATAACCATCATATAACAAGGCACCCACGGGCTATATGAGCTCATCTCTCCCCAAGCTGGAAAGGCCCCAGTATGTGTAGCCGTATGAACCAAAAAATATCTATATCTATATATGCCATTATGAGGGAGTCAAACCTCCCAACATAGTCAACGTGACTTAAGCACCAATGGACATAAAATGGGGGATCCGTGCCTCTCATTCATATATTTATTCGGAGGACTCAAACCTCAATCATATAGAAACCCGCACCGGTTAGCACGATTTCTAGTGTTAGTCCTTTAGACTCAACTCTCACGACCCGACTACACATCCTGCTTTAAAAACCAATTAAAGCATTCATCAATCATACATAATAATTAATCCAATTTCTTACCAAAGGCATTTCGTTGGTATCATCATACCAACCCCATTGTCAAGCGTAAACATGTCATAACCATTATTAATCAACTTGGTACTTAAACCCATAGTCTAAACAAAAACCTTAATTTAATTCAACATTTAGGGACTCGAACCCATTTAGTATTTCAACTCAATTTATTGCCAACAAGGCCTTCATAAAACCATTTACCAATCATTAACATTCTTAGACCAATGCCTTAGTTCAAAAAATAATTCAATTCAATTTATGGTCATCAAGACCTTTACAAAGCCATTAATCCTTCATTAACATTCTTTTTCCAAGAATTAGTTCAAAACACTATTTAAACTTATGACTAGATCATTCTCATTAACAGTTTCACAAACAGGTTGAGGGAATACCATTATCAAAGCCAATAAAACCAATAAATTTATGGTTAAGCATGACCTATTTATTAAACAACAATTACCATGCACCCATATGTGCAAAACCATTATCAAAAAATGTATAATCATATTTTAAACCATGAGAAAATAATACTCAAAGTTATGCATTCAAACCCTCAATCATAATTTTTAAAAACACCATTAATGACTCATTAACAATGCTCTATACCTATGATATTAGTTAACTAACAATGAAGGAAGAGTCACATGCCTAAGTTATGAAGATTCACACAATGAATTTGATCCTTACGCTCTTAGATGACCATTTTAAAAAACCCTATCCCCTTCTATCTTGAGAAGTTTTAGAGAAAGTTTGATCTTGTAAAAAAATATAATGAAGGACCAAAAGGTGTTATAATAACATGGGGTATTAAGATCTTGGGGTGAAAATGTCCAAAGTACCCCCAACTTAAAAATGTAAAATCCCATCTTTGGTTACGAGTCAAGCCATAGACTCCCCACCACAACATATGACTCATACCATTGAGTCATCACCAAGATAGAGAATTGGACAGCATACACTATCCAACTTACAACTTTCTAGCCTCACTCATCACCAAACCATACTACTCATATGGTCAAAGTCATGACCTACATAGAACACCAAGGGTATGGACACTAGACAACATACGACTGAACCCTAACCATTTTTCATATGAACATACAACTAATGAGGAGTCTCTCATAACTGGTATACGACTTGTCCAATAACATACAAGTCAACTCATGACTAGGGTGACCTGTAACCACACCATATGACTCATATGGTGAGTTGTTAACAGGACAGTGAACTCAAGACTTAAGGAAATTTAAAGGTCAAAAGCCTGGGGTGATTTATTTCACCTTTAAGTCATTCACATAGCACTAAATATTTTTATAGAGTAGGCCATCAAAGATGTTTTGCACAACCCTTGGGTAAGTGGAACTAGCATTCTTCAAATCAAAAGCATCACCTTAGAGTAACAAATACCTTTAGGAGTACAAAATACACTGAACTCGTCATCCTTTGGTTCTATGCTGATTTGGTTATAGTTAGACCAACCATCGGTGAAGGATATTGCTTCATAACTAGTAGTAGTATCAGTCATCAACTTTGGAATGCTTATTGGAAAATCATCCAAAGGGCAGGCATTGTTTAGATTCCTAAAGTCAACATAAACTCAAATTTTTCCATTATTCTTCCTTATAGGCACAATACTTGAAATCCATGTAGGGTATTTAGCTTCACAAATAGAGTCAAATTATGTGTATTTTTTAACCTTATTTTTAATCGACGAAATTAATTCTAGCATATAACGTCTTTGGGCTTGCTTAATAGAATCCATTCTTGACCGCCAACTGATGTAATGCTACTTTTGGATCTAAGTTGGGTATCTCCTTATATAATACACCATAAGATCCAAAGCTCAATTCAGTTGTATTTGCATGCTTAAGGGTTTCAATTCTTGAAATTTCCACTAAGTGTTAAGGACTTAGTCATTTTCAAGACCCCTAAACTTCACGAATTCTTATTTTAGCCTTCCCGACCCAGAGACATTGGTTTTTGAGTTGATTTATATTTATAGAGGTTAAAAGTATGTCTTGGGAGAGTTTTGGGATTTTCAGATGGAGTTCGTGGCATGTTTGGATAATATATACAGTGCACCCTCACGATAATCCACACGGCACAGGGCTTGCTCCACTGAACTAAAGGTCGCGTGATCTGAGGTGTATTTATGAATCTTAGAGTTGTTATCCTAGCTTATTTAGCCTTATTTTGAGTGATTATTATATGATTAACGTGTTAATAATAGTATAAATAATCATCCAAGTGTATAAGTATGTTATTACATTGTTTAAGGTGTATTTCAAACAAGTTTGTACTTAATTTGGTCATTTAGAGTCTAAACGAGAAAATTAGTGTTACTAGTTTAAGCTAGGTGTCGTTCTAGTTTATTGCAATGGGTTCTAACGTGTTAAAAGAGTTCCTAAGGTTATTTATAGTGTTTTTATAATGTTCAATGTGAAATTTAAATAAGCCAAGTGTAAAAACAATAAGTTAAAGATCAACATGGGCAAGCCTAGTCTTATCTTGAGTTTTTAGTTCATTGTTCTTGATATTGTGTTGTTTTGAGATCTAATCCATGGTGCATGATGATGTAGTATGCTTGGTGAGTTGACTTGGTTATATATGGATGATACACAAGCTGTAAATTAAAGGAAAATAATACCAAAAGGCTTGGGATGGAGAAAAAAATGCACAAGACAAAGTTAAGTGTCAAAATTGCAATTCCAGTGTGCCCACGCGATATGGAAATGACGCAGCCCTTTATCCCTAGTAATAAGAAACACCCCATGCCTCTTATTCTAGTGGATATGGCAAGGCATCACGTGGCTTTCTGCAAAGGAGAAAGCAATGCATTGCTAGGCTTAGTCCACACACGGCCAAAGTGCACTATTATAAATAGGATTCCTTTACTTGTTTCTAATCACTTTTGGACAGATCTTAGACGTATTGGAGGCTTATCAACACTTTATTTAGTTTTTACACCTCTTTACTTTATATTTTTAATGGATTATATCATGTAGTCAATTATATTGATTACGGTTATGTCAATTAGTGGCTAAATGCCCCCTTTCCAGGGTTATGGCCAAGAACATGTTTACTTTATCTTTGAATTAAGTTTGTTTGGATTTCTTATCATGTTTGGTTTTTATTATCCTTGTTTTAACTATTTTAAGGATTTTCAACCCTTATAATTCATATTTGTCGACCTTGTGATTTCAGGAGAGGGAATAGGAAGATAGAACATAAGGATAGATAGAGTAAGGTTCATATTCTTTTATAAAATAAGGAATTTGAATTAGCGACTATGATAGGAATATACCTAGCAACCTTTCTTGGTTCACATGTAGAATGATAGCTTTATGTATCTAATTGGATTATTACATCCCCGCTCAACGATGTAGTTGTAATATCCAAGTTATGTAGATGATTAGAGGTCAGGATACCATGATCATATGGTAAACCCTATGAATTAACAACCAAGATAAGCAACATAATGAATGTGGTTCAATAGCGTATTATGACTGCTTGTAGTGCTTTAACCCTGGGCATTCATCCATTGATTGTCCTAAGTCTTTTTTTTTACACTTTACTTTCGTTTACATTTAGTTTATAACTTTCAAAATTCTCTTGGTTACGTTCTCACTAATTTAATCTTAATAGTTGACCTAGAATAGGATAGTTTTTAAACAATTCTCTGAGGGCTCGATATTTGTCTTTTTAAAAAACCACTGTATTATTTGGTGAGAACATGTACCCTTGTGTGTATGCTTGGGCGCAACAAGTTTTTGGCGTCATTGCCAGGGACTTTTATATTGGTAACTAATTTTGTTTTAGTCTTACTTTTTAGATTTCTTTAGTGCTTTACACTTAGTCTCGGTATCAAATTTACAGGTAACAGGTTTTCAGACTAGTAAGCTAGGAAGGGATATGGAATTGGTGAAACCAAGCCCCGAACCCGAGCAACACTTCCATCATTTGAGGAGAGAAGAAATTTTTCTCCCTCGCATACCGCAAATTGAAAAAGAACAAGACTATTCTTCTCTCATGGCTGAAGATCAACCAGCCTGCAGGAAAGTTCGAGAAGTGGCAATCCCACTTTCGACAAATTTGACATACCCTTTAAAACAACCAGTTGTTGGAGGAAACCTTAATCTGAAATAGAACATAGTGCAACTTTTTTCAGCAGCGGACAATTTACTGGGATTTCAAATAAAGATCCACAAGTCTATCTGCAAAACTTTTTGGAGATCAATTACACATTCGTCCCTACGGGTGTGTCAACTGATTATGTTTGACTGACACTATTCCCCTTTTCACTATTGGGGGAAGTGAAGAAGTGGTTGAACACTGATCCTACAAGTTCAATCACAACCTAGGATGACTTAGCCCAAAAATTCCTCATCCAATTCTTTCCATCTAGCAAGACTGCGCAGTGAGATTGTAAGCTTCAAATAGAAGCTAGATAAGAACTTATATCATGCATGGGAGAGGTTTAAAGCTCTTCTTCAAGGACTATCCATATTATCTATAGTCCAACGAGGTTTATCTTACACTTTTGTTGAGGTACTTGACCATAACACAAAACTTTTGCTAGATTCAACTGAAGGTGGTCAAGCTTTGGAGTTGACATAAGATGGGATTTATACTTTGTTGAACCATATCACTTAAGGGAATCCTAACTGGCATTCCAACTCATAAAGAGGTTGCAGGTTTATTAGAGGTTGTCCATTTTACTGCCTTATCAGCTCAGCTTACTGCTCTATAAAATTAGATAAGTAATATAAAGTTGGGGGTTATATAGCATGCAGTAATAGTTAATGGAATTCAACAGATTGTAGGTTGGTGTGAGGTTTATAGCAATAGTGGTCATTCCACAGCTATGTGTGCTGCCAATACTGAGTACGTAATGTTTGTGGTCAATGTTAAGAGGACAAATTATAGGAATTCTTACAATCTAAAGTGGCAGACTCGGCCACTAAATCAACAATGGAATGCCCAATAGCAGTAGTTTCAGTAACCACAGATTTAAGGGAATCAGGCCACAACTTAGACTAGAAATATGGAAGAGATGTCGAAATAACTTATAGATGGTAAAGCACAGTTGGAAGTAGATATAAAGAGTCAACAAGCATAAATAAAAAGCTATCAAGCGGCTATAAGGAGCTTGGAGTTTTGCAGATAGGTCAGATAGCAACAACACAGAATACAAGGTCTAAAGGTGGTTGGCCAAGTAATACTGAAAATCCTAAACAAGTACTGGCAATCACTTTGAGGAGTGGTCTAGAGCTTAATGAAAAACCTCCAATGAAAACTTAGGAGGTAAATGCCGATTTGATTCCTAAACAGGTAGATAACCAGGCTACTAAAAATTTGAGAAAGTCTGAGTACTCAAAAACCAATGAATAGGTGAAGAAGACCCTACCACCACCTTTCCCATAGAGGCTGATACCAAAGGAGGATTCATGCTTTAATAAGTTATTTGACACATTCAAAGAGCTTCAAATTAATGTTACTCTTTTAGATATTTTGCAAGAAATGCTGAAGTACGCCAAGTACTTAAAGGACATGGTAACTAACAAGGTTAAGTTGTAGGATATTGAGATAGTAGCACTCACTGAGAATTATAGCTCTATGATGATGTAGAATATGCCCTAAAAGCTCAAGGACCCTGGGAAGTTCACTCTCCTTATTTAAGGGAATAGTGAGGTGGTCCATGCACTTAGTGACTTAACGGCATGTATCAACTTTATGCCCCTCTTTTTTTTTAACATGTTGGGGTTGGGCACGCTTATAATGAGGCTATATGATAAAGATATGGTGTTTAAAGTGTACAAACCACTCAATACACTATCGAACGACAAAGATTTATGCATGATTAATGTGATTGAAGGGGATAAGTATGGGGTGGTGGAGTCTAGTCCATCAAAGAACTTGTCAAACTTTCTCATTGAGCTTCCCAAGCCTCCAGTACCTCAGCCCAAAATAATGCAAGTTGATGAGCCAAAAATGCTATTGTTGAAAAAGTTATTGACCTTGAGAGTTCATACTCAACATGTCATAAAAAATAAGAAGATGGCCTCCAAGTAGGAGGAAAATGATGAAAAAATATGGTTGACTCATAGATTGGGTCATATCATGACACTAAATGAGGCATTGTATGGGAGGCAAGCCAAGTTAAGGTAGGTTTTATTTTAGTGTTTTTGTTTTTTACCCCACTAATTTTTCTTTTTGTTGAGTCACAGGTTGATGGGATGTCTGAGTACCAAAAAACCTGAGCTAAGAAGCATGGCGAAGACTAAGTGTGGGGTCCCCTAACCCCATTGATGTGTAAAGATGCTACTAGCTAAACCTAGAGTCCTCAAGAAGTATTTATATCTCTACTTTTAAAGTATAATTTAGGGAAAAAATAGATTTTTAAGTGTGGGGAGGGGAAATTCCCATTTTTAGAAGTAATTTTAAAATTTTTTATGTTAGGAATAAGTGAAATATTCTAATTGGTGCTATATTTGATTGGATGATGCATGTGTTTTGGTTTTAAAGAGCATTTTGATTGTATGAATTACTACTCGTGATACTTATAGGTTCATGTATATGACTTTTGTACTTATTGGCTTAATATTGAATTCATGTGAGTGTTTGGTTAAGAGTCTATGAGGATCTTGCTTGAGTTGAACATGTGACATGTGTGATGTAAGGCTGTTTGTATATTCTTGTTGCATGTGATGTCTAGAACTTGCCTGGTGTGTGTACAAAGAAAATAAAGAGTGCAGTTTTACGAGATGATATAGGCATTTCTTTGATATCCATAGTTATACCCTTCTTTTTACCTACTAAGCCTCATTGAGCCTTTAGCTTTTTCTTTGGCAAGCCTCATATGTAGCCTAATTCCCTTCTTCGATTAACATTAATTTGATCCAAAGCTCCTAAGTACTTTAGTATACAATTAATTAAGTAAGGAGTTAGAAATTCAAGAATGAAAAGGTGAAATTGAAGCCCCTAAGTGATAGCTATTGGTGTTAAAAAAAATGATGTGTTGTGGTAGGGAGTTAAGTAATGTAAAGAATAAAAAAATTGTTAATATTGAATAAGTTGTGTACATAGAGCACTCCTACCATAGTATATGTAAGTGAGCTTAATGGGATAGGGAAAAGTGAAAGAATGGGGTAGATAAAAAGGGTGTGAATTGGTTGTTAGAGATAAATTGATTGTATAATGTGATGTATTAAAGAACTTAGGGAATATAGTCACTACTCTTGGCCAAAGTAGTTCCTACCCATCCCCTAGACTACATGACAACCCATAAAGATGTACTTGATCATAAGCTTTAACATTCTGATTTTAGTCGAGTACTACACTAAGGACAATCCTATGGTGCAGTGTGTGCAACTTGTGAATTCCTTGTGAAGGTGAGCATAACTTGATTCTTGTACCCATTCTATTATAATTACATTTATGTAAGTGATTATGGGTAACTCTCTTGTTGTGAGGGAACATGTTTGATGATAGTTAGGTGATTTGTATAATGTATTTTATTGAGCAATATACATTAGTTTGCCAATTTGGTGAGTCAATTCTTGAGGTTAGGATGTTTTGGAGTAGTGTTCTTAAACTTTCAATTGTGTACATAACATGTTTAGTGTAGAAACTTGCTTTCTATGTAGTCATCATAGTAATAGCTTGAGTGTCTTGCATATAGTAGAAGTGCAGAGTCACCTTAGTTTATGATGCTTAGAATAAAGAGTTGTTCAAGGGAGAACTGGGCTTTTAGTGTGGGGTGATTATCTGAGCTGTATTTATGCATCTTAGAGTTGTTATCCTAGCTTATTTAGCCTTGTTTTGAGGGCTTATTGCGTGTGTAATGTGTTAATTATGATATAAATAAGTGTTTAAGTATGTTATTACATTGTTTAAGGTGTATTTTAAATAAGTTTGTAATTAATTTGGTCATTTAGAGTCTAGACGAGAAAATTAGTGTTACTAGCTTGAGCTAGGTGTTATTCTAGTTTATCGAAATGGGTTCTAACATGTTAAAGGAGTTCCTAGGGTTTTTATTGTGAAATTATGAATGGAACAGCATGATTATAATTATCAAAGTGCAATTTAAATAAGCCAAGAGTCAAAACAATAAGTTAAAGATCAACGTGGGCAAGCCTAGTCTTAGCTCGAGTTGTTAGTTCACTATTCTTGATATTGTGTTGTTTTGAGATCTTATCCTTGGTGTATGATGATGTAGGATGATTTGTGAGTTTATTATGGTGATATATGGATGATACATAAGCTGATAATTAAAGGAAAACAACACCAAAAGGCTTGGTATGGAGAAAATTTGCACAAGGCAATGTTAAGTGCCAAAATTGCAATCCCAGTGTGCCCACGCGATATGGACGAGATGCATCCCTTGCTCCTTGGGAATAATAAAATCCCCACACCTATTATTCCAGTGGATAGAGCAAGGTGTCGTGTGTCCTTCTTCAAAGGAGAAAGCAATGCGTCGCTAGGCTTAGTCTACACACGACCAAAGTGCACTACTATAAATAGGATTCCTTTACTTGTATCTAGTCACTTTTGAATGGATCTTGGACATATTGGAGGCTTTTCAACACTTTATTTAGGTTTTGCATCTCTTTAATTTAGCTTTTTAATGGATTATAACATGTATTCAATTATGTTGATTAGGGTTATGTTGATGAGTGGCTAAACGTCCCCCTTTCTGGGGTTAAGGCCAAGAACATGTTTACTTTCACTTTGAATTAATTTTGTTTGGATTTCTTATCATGTTTGGTTATTTTTTATCCTTGTTTTAACTAGTCTAAAGATTAGCGACCCTTAGAATACATATATTGTCGACCTTGTGATCTCAGAAGGGGGAATAGGAAGATAGAACGTGGCAATAGATAGAGTAAGGTTCTAATCACATCCGTGTGGTGCTGCAGACCTTGAAGGAAAAGTAGTTGTATGCCAAGTTCTCTAAGTGTGAGTTTTGTTGAATATTGTAACTTTCTTGGGTCATATTATTTCTAGCGAGGGGATCATGGTGGGATCTGCAAAAGTTTGTTGTGGTTAAAAGATGTCCATACCAATGACTCTATCCAATATTCAGAACTTCTTGGGTTTGGCTAGGTATTATAGGCGGTTTGTGGAAAGTTTCTCGAGTATAGCTTCTTCTTTGACTAAGTTGACTAAGAAGAAGGTCAAGTTCTCTTGGTCGGATGCTTGTGAAGGGAGTTTTGAGAAGTTTAAAGACAAGCTAACTTTAGCTCCAATTCTTACTTTGTCAGAAGGTAATGATAGGTTTGTAGTTTATTACGATGCATCTAGGGTGGGCCTTGGTTGTGTGTTGATATAACATGTGAAGGTAATTGCCTATGCTTATAGGTAGTTGAAGGTGCATAAAAGGAATTATCCCACTCATTACTTGGAGCTTTTGGTTGTTGTATTTGTTTTAATAGTATGATGGCATTATTTGTATGGTGTTCATGCGGATATCTTTTATGATCATAAGAGTCTACAGTATGTGTTCACTTAGAAGGAGCTAAATCTTAATCATAGGAGATGGTTAGAGCAACTCAAGGAATATGATATGAGTCTTCACTATCACCCAGGTAAAGCTAATGTGGCTGTTGATGCTCTTAGCAGGTTGTCCATAGGGAGTTTGGCTCATGTGGAGGAAGGAAAGCGAGAATTGGTGAAGGATATCCATCTCTTGGCTAATCTTAGAGTTCATCTCTTAGACTCCAAAGATGGTAATGTGATGGTACAGGAAGTGGTTCGATCATCTCTTGGTACAAAGATAAATAAAAAGCATGTGTTAGATCCTATCTTGATGAAAATCAAAAGTAATATTGGTGGGAAAAAGGCTATGGTACCAAGGAAAGTTTTGCGTCCCTGATGTCAATAGATTACGACAAAGAGTTATGGTTAAGCTGCACGATTCACGTTATGTTGTACATCTTGGCTGGACAAAGATGTATCATGATCTTAAGGAAATCTATTGGTGGAACGGTATGAAGAGAGATGTGGTTAATTTTGTGGCCAAGTGTGTGGTGTGCCTAAAATTTAAGGTTGAGCACATGAGACCTGGTGGATTGTATCAAAAGATTGATTTACCCAAATAGAAATAGGAGATGATCAATATGGATTTCATTACAGGTCTCCTCAATCTCAGAACAAATTTGATTCGATTTGGGTCATCGTGGATAGAATGACGAAGTCCACTCACTTTTTGCCGGAGAGGACTACCTTTTAGACAAAAGATTATGTAAAGTTGTATCTTCAGGAGATTGTGAAGCTGCATGGGGTACCTGTTTCTATTATTTTTTGTCATGGTACACAGTTTACATCTCACTTATGGCAGTTTTTCAAGAAAGGGTTAGGGACTAAGGTTAGTCCGAGTATTATTTTACATCTGCAAATGGATGGGCAAGTAGAGAGGACCACTAAAACTTTAAAAGATATGCTTCGGGTGTGCGTGTATGATTATGGTGGCAATTGGGTTGAGCATCTACCTCTGGTAGATTTTGCTTACAACAATAGCTATCATTCTAGTATTGGTATGGCCCCTTTTGAAGCATTTTATGGTAGTAGGCATAGATCTCCTATTGGTTAGTTTGAGCTTGGTGAGGTGGATATGTTTGGTCCTGATTTGGTTTATCAAGCTATGGAGAAGGTAAAGGTGATTCGAGATCGACTTAAGGCTGCCCAAAGTCGCCAAAAATCCTATGTTGATGTTAGCCATAGAGACTTGGAGTTTAAGGTTGGAGATAAGGTCTTTCATAAGGTGTCTCCCATGAAGGGAGTAACGTAGTTTGGCAAAAACAGAAAGCTCGACCCCTAATTTGTTGGTCCATATGAGGTCTTGCGGAGGGTTGGTATTGTTGCTTCTGAATTGGACTTGTTTTTTTAGCTTAAGCTCTATTCACCCGATATTCCATGTTTCTTTGTTGAGGAAGTGTGTAGGTTATCCTTCTTCGGTGATTCCTTTATAGGGATTGGGTATCTTAGAATCTTTATCTTATGAATAGGTCCCAGTTGAAATATTAGATAGGCAGGTTCGCCGATTGCGGACAAAGGATGTGGCTTCGTTTAAGGTTCTATGGAAGAACCACAAGGTGGAAGAGGCTACATGGGAAGCGAAGGAGGACATGAAGTCCAAGTATCCTCTCTTGTTTTCTGCTCGTGGGATTTGTGCAGAAGGTATATGTTTTTGAACACATCTTTATTTTCTGAGTTTGTTAAAGGAGATATTGGATCTCTTGCATCTTTGCTCTTTGTCTTGAAGTCAAGAGTAGAGACATATAAGGGTTCGATTAATGTTTGATAATGGAAACGACTTGTGTTTGAGTCTACCCTACCTTATCTGTCATTTGGGGATGAATGTTCCTAGTGGGGGAGGCTGAAATACCCTAGTTTCTAGAACTCAGAATATTTCCTGGAATTCTATTCTACAGACCCAATACGACTTAAGGGTATGAGCTATATGTTGGGGTATGGATGGTATAGTCCTATCATACACTGACTAGTGTTGGCTGGTGGGATTGGATGGCTTACTGGAATGGATATAACTTAGGTTAGTACAAGGTGTTTGGTTGGATATAGATCATTTGGGTTGGGTTTTTCCTTAAATCTTATAACTTAAGTTGGGCCTGAGTACAAGTGGATCACCATGATCCATAAGTTAGGGTACGAATCATACAAGAAAGTTGTATAGTGGACAGTGTTCAAGCCTCTTGGTATTCTATTCTGCTAGGGGTACGGGATGATGATATAGATCATATGGTATGGATACGACTTAGTTTGGATGATTTGTATATAGGACAGTGTTGGGTCCAAGGGTTGAGTCTTAGAATATAAAAAGCAGGTACCACTCGTATAGGTTGGGTACGACTCATAATGGTTAGTTGTATACTTGTAATGGGATTTTGTCCAACTTAAGTGGGGAAAAGTGGGGGTATTCTGGACATTTACTCACTTAACCTAATAAGGCCCCATAACTTTTAACTCTCTTAAAAGGTTATTTACCCTATTATTCTATTCATTAATACTTAGAAACTCTCTCAAAACACTCCATAATTCTCTAAAGAGCTTTTGGGGCAAAGAAGATAGGGTTTCGACTAGAGGAATAATTTAGGGATCTTGTTGGTAATTTCCCTCCATCTACCTTGTCAAGTAAGGATTGTTCTATTCCCTCATTGTTAGTTCTAACTAAAGTCATAGTTTTATATAATGTTTTCTTGGTTTCATTATTGTATGATTTTGGTTTTCAAATATGATTTGGGGGTTTTATTTATAAATACTTGGTTCTGGTATCCCATGGTTTTAGTTATGCTTTTATATGCATTAATGATTGTTTTGGATAATTGTTTGTGTGGGAATGGTTTAATGGTAATTGGAATTGGTTTTGATTTTGTTATGACCCCCAAAGTGTTCGACAAAATGCTTATGAGAATGTTTTCATTGCATTAATGCATTTTCAATGGAACTCTTGCTTGTTTTAACTTGGTAAAGAACTCAAATTATTTAAATATTTTTGAAAGGCTAAAGGCTAATTGGTAATTCTTCTGGGGTACATGGTAATCCTCCAAGTTATTTAATATGGTAAATAGAAGGGTACATAAAAGTCCCTTAATCTATATATGGTTGGCTATGGACAATACTTGCAAGTTATTGGTGGGTATGATGATACCATTACTAATGGCCTTGGTTAATAAATGGATAATGGTTTGGTTGGTTGAAAATAGTTTTAATTGGGGTTAAAGGGGGGTGTAGCAAAGTCGTGGAAAGTGGAGGTCCCTGGGGGACCAAGACTGGAAACTCATATTTGCCGATGTGAGGTTTTGTCTTAATGACCGTGTGCATGATGTCACACTTTATATTGGAGGATGTTCTAGTCATCTCTAATTTTCCTTCCTTGGTTGTGAAGCTTCACGCACTAGGGCCCTTTCAGTAAGGGTAGCTGAACCCATATTGCCTATGGGTGGTTTAGGATGGCAAAGCTACACAGCCTAAGTAACGGTTTTAAGTCCATACTAAACACATGGTATATATAAGTGTAGTTGTATGCATTATTGATGGTTTTACTTGTCTTTTATAAATGGCATTATTTTATCCTTATCCTAAGTTCATGCTTGTGATCACTCGCTAATCGGTCTTCAGGCGGTTGTATACCCATGCTTTGCAGGAACCGGCCAATCCACTCATCTTATTTAGCATTCGGACCTCGGTATCAGCACTTATATTGATGTGGTGACCTTCCATCTTTTTGGAAGCCTCCATTTCATGATATGGATATTCCTACACACTTTGAATTTATTTTTTATATTATTTTTGGCTATTATTAGAGGCAAGTCCCAAATGAATATTCTTACTCTTTTGGTTAGAGGCTTTGTGGTACTACTATGGGTTGGTATGGGCAGGATCGGTATGGATGTCAGCCTTAGAATTGGCATTGGTGGTTGAGCTTATATCCTTGGATGATATTGTTAGTTGTTCCATCATATTTTATTTTAGGATTAGTCATATTATATTTCAGTTCCCATTTGGTTGTGCCCTGGTTTGTGGACTTTGATTTTGGTATTTGTTGGTTTGGTTGGTACGGTCCGACTGTTGGACCTGGTTGGGTCAGTCACGATTATAACCCTATCCAAGAGTCTTGACCTGGAAAATAATTCTATCTTGTTAAATGTTCAGAATTCGGCCAACTTAGGGCAAGCGGCTATAGGTTGGGGTTGGGTAACGGGGGTGGTCTTTGGTCCCAATTAGACTTGGTATGCCTATTATAAAAAGTCCCCCGACCGGATCTTGTCACACTAAGATGTACCATGACTTGCGGAAGATCTATTAGTGGAGTGGTTTGAAGAAAGATATTGCAGAGTTTGTGACAAAGTGCTCAAATCATCAGCAGGTTAAGATTAAGCATCAAAGTCCTAGTGGTACATTTCAGGTGTTCAACATCCCTACTTGGAAGTAGGAGGTGGTGAACATAGACTTTGTGATAAGATTTCCTCATATGCGTCGTTAGCATGATTCAATTTGGGTTATTATCAATAGAATGACCAAGTCAGCCCATTTCTTGCCAATTCATACTTCGTACTCAATTGAGGATTACGCCAGGCTCTATCTTAGGGAGTTAGTAAAGTTTCATGGGGTTCGATTGTCTATCATTTCAGATTGAGGTACTCAGTTTACCTCTCATTTTTGGAAAGCTTTTTAGAAAAGTCTTGGTACCCAAGTACATCTTAGTACACCTTTTCAACCTTAGACTGATGGTCAGGTAGAACAGACCATTCAAAATTTAGAGGACATGTTGAGAGCCTGTGTTATTGACTTTAAAGTTAGTTAGGATGACCACTTACATTTGATAGAGTTTTCCTACAACAATAGTTATCACTCTAGTATTTAGATGGCTTCATTTGAGGCTCTCTATGAGAGGAGATGTAGATCTTCTATTGGTTGGTTTGAAGCAGGAAAGGTTGTTTTGATAGGACCAGATTCAGTGTTAAAGGCGATGGAGAAAGTTCAGTTAATTCAAGTAAGACTAAGGACATTCCAGAGTCACCACAAATCTTATGCAGATGTGAGGATAAGATCTCTTGAGTTTGAGGTTGGTGAATCAGTCTATTTGAATAATTTACATATGAAACGAGTGAAAAGATTTGGAAAGAGGTGGGAAACTCAGTTCCCTGTATGCTGGCCTATTTAGAATCTTGAATCATTTTGGGAAGGTAGCTTATGATCTTGAGTTTCCTGCAGATTTGGCAAAAGTACATCCAGTGTTCTATGTTTCTTTGTTAAAGGAATGTATTAGTGATTCAGTTGTTGTTGTTCCTTTAGAAGTTATGGATGTTCAGGATAGCCTTTCCTTCGAAGAAGTCCCAGTTGAGATTTTTTATCGTCAGATTCACAGACTAAGGAATAAAGAAGTTTCCTTGGTTGAAGTTCTTTGGAGGAATCAGTCTGTTGAGGGAGCTACTTGGAAAGCACAAGCAGATATACGAGCCATATGAAATTCAAGAAGGGGTGAATTGAAATTTTCTTCTTTGAGTCGACTACTGACCCTTCACATCGACTTACCTGCAGATTAGAACACTTCATAAGAGATTAAATTCAAAACAGTTAGGGAAAAAATGAACAAAAAGTAATGTAATAACAAAAAGATTTATCCTAGTTCGGCACACCAATGTAGTGCCTACTTCCAGTCCCCTTGGGTCTAATTTCAAAGTTTCCATAGATCGTTCAAAGTTTGGCTCGAGTACAATGATAGAAAACAAGTTCTGGAGACTTATTTTTCTTGTCAGATCTTGTGACACAGCTTCAATTGATGTTACAAAGTTGTCTCGATCCTACTTTTTATATAACAATTGCAAACTAAAGTTACGAAGCCTTGTGAGACTAAGATTGAGACACTTTGAATTTTCTACTTGAAGTTGCGTAACTTGTGTCTGCCTTCAGTATTTATTATTTATAGTCTTCGCCTGCTACTCTTCATAAGGAAACCCAAGAGATTTGTTCTCAATCAAGGATTTAAATTGATACCTTGATTGAGAAATATAGACGTTTGATATGTCCATATTAGATATTCCCATATACTGCTTAGGATCACGTCCATACCAGATATGTCTATGATCTATCTTTCCTTTTAGTCTTTATGGTTGTGTCCTTCCTTCCTTTGGTTAGATCTTGATTGACATCATACTTTATCTCATCTACCGTGATTTCTAGAACGATGATTCCCCTTCAATTTCACAATGTTTGATTTGATTTCCTTTCCATTTTGTAAGATATTGTCGTGATCCTTTATTCTTTGACCATCAGCAACCTTCAAGTACTTGCATCTTTTATCCATGTTGTAAGATATTGTTATGATCCTTTATTTTTTGACCATCAACAATATTCCAGTATCTACATCCTTCATCCTGCAAAGACTCATCCATTAGTTTTTCATTATTACAACATTACTTAAGGAGGCTAACAATCTCCCTCTTTTGATAATGACAAACTTAAACATCAGTTGACTTCCCTATTAATATTGTTGGTTAGCTCCCCCTGACTTTCTGCCTTGGTGACTGTAGTTGGTTGTAGTTGGCTCTGATGTGATAATAGTCGACTTACGTCCTTTTTTTCCAGTCTAGTTAACTAATGAATATTTTTCCCCTTTTGACATAATCATAAAACATAGAGCAAACACAGCAAAAGGAATATGCCCAGCCACAAAATAAGGGAAAGAACAGAGCAAACAAAAAACACAGTACAACAAGATAACAAGTCAAAAGCATAAAGTACTAGACATGCATAGTTATGGTGGCAGTAGAAACATATTAGAGAGTAGTATGTAGAGTCTTTATACACGCTAGAGTATATGAAGGGACAGACCCCCTTTTGAATAAAATAGTTGAACATCGTTTGGCTAGGAAGTAAGCAACAGTGTTGTGCATATTAGATCAAAAACGATCATATGATTTTTCAACACTCATGGTAAAGTTAGAGTAAGAGTTCTAAACTGAGATGGAAAGCTAATTTGAGAAGGAAGAGGATTCTGACTTGATGGACTCAACTTGGTAAAACATCCTGTTAAACAATCTGACTCCTTTCTATTTGAAGTCGCCAAGGAAGAGTAGCACTTTGTCGATGTTGGTACCTATCTCTTTGACCTGCTGCAGCAGCTTGGCAGTCAACTCTTTGATGCTGGAAATTCCTTCCTCGATAGCAGTGAGCCTATTCTTGATTTCTTCATCCTCCTTGTATTCATAGGACATGGATGTAGGCACAGGTTTACTTACCCTGGACCTATCAGGTCGCCTCTTGATAGACTCCTTTTTATACCATTCTTTTTTCAATCAGAACATGACCCATGTTTGCAAAGGTCTTTGAATCATAGGTTGCAGAGACTTCTACCACTAGATAGTCTAAAATATCAATTCCATAGTGGATAAGAATCTGAGTGATAAGCAAACCATAGGGTAGACTTGCTGAGGTATGGGAGTCAGCTGCACTTTCCACCATATATTCATGAATCCAGGCACTCCAGTTGATCTTGTACTTTTTGATCAGGCAGTAGAGAACAAATACATCTCTACAAGTCATATTACTGAGATATCCTTTTTGAGGAATCAAGGTGGTTTCCTTGATATGAGCCAAAATCCTATTATAGAGACTAAGGGACAGAGGACCAAAAGCGGAGTTGTTTGTGTCAGGATCTGAGACAGACTTCTTTACTTCATCAAAGCTGACTTTAAAATTGTCAGGCCAGGTATCATTCATAAAAAAGACAATGCCAGAGAATTTGGTGTTAAATACTTTCTCAAATAAGAAGTCATTTAGAACAATACGAGTACCAAAAACCAGTGTTTCTAGTTCCTCCTGTCAGGGGAAAGGCGAAGATTGGAGAAAAACATACAGATAGGTTTTTCAAAAACTTCCAGGCCACATAGGTGAAGCATGATCGACAGGTCTTGAGCTTTGAGAATGTGACCATTATTGCAGTGGAATTCCTTTCGGGGGGAGAGTTTGATGACTCGTCCAAAAACAATAGGGTTATTCTTGAAGGTGAGAAATTTCTCATTGTGCGTAAGATTCTAGAACTTATGAATGTCCTCCAGAGGAAGAGATTCCAGAGGAGAGGTTCTCTTTTTGTTAGAGAACGACATAAGACTAGAAGCGGTAAATTTCTTGGACATAGTTGACTGGATAGAGTAAGAGGAGGCTTCTTTAGAGGACTCCGAGAGAAGGACATAGTCAAGGTTGGAGGACTTTTGATTAGGGGAAGATTTTGAAGGAGATGGATTAGCAACTGAATGGGTTTTAGTCATAGTAGGGAAGATGGGGATGAATGAGCATAAAAATGAGAGAAAAGAGAAGGGGAAGAGATAGATTAAAAGATGAGAGCCAAGGGTTAGGAATAAAGATGAAATAGTAGAGGAGTGCTAGGAAGAGAGACGGGTAGAGAAGGAAATGATGAAGGGAGAGAAAATGGTGTCATATGAGGGGGAAGATTTGAAAGGAAAGGACGATGAGGGTAAGAAGGGTTGACGGTTTTTGTGCCAAAAATACTTTAGAAATCCTTTAGTGAATAAAAAAATATAGCACCGAGATTTTCTCCAAATGAAATCCTTCACAATAAATATATAAAATTTTTGGTAAAATTGGTAAGATTGGACTAAGTAAAATTTTATGACCAAATATTACTTATAAGTCATTAATACTAAATCTTTTTGAAGATCTTTCTTCTGATAAAATAAAATTGGACTAAGTAAAATGATTTGTGTCCAAAAATATAACTCATAAATAATTAACACCAAATCTTTTTCTATGAAATCAAGATTTTTGATGAGATTTAATCTTCTTCAAGATCATGGACATAAATCACTTGATTCTAAAACAGAACAACTAAATAGATTATCAGCATAGCATTATCACACGTTCTGGGAACAATCTCAAGAGATAAATTAACATCAAGTAGTTGACCCAAAGTTCAGAGAATTTAAGTACAGTAGCTTCCAGGAGATGTGCATACTGCTCCGATTGTTGAAGAGTCAACCAACATTTGTTCCTCGCTAAGCCATGAATTTAGGACATTACTCATGAGACGAAGCTTTTATCAGAATGGTAAAAATTCTCATAAGAAAATGTTAGAATTATCACGAATAATGTTAAAACATGGAGAAAATATATAAAAATTTTAAAATGTAAAATAATTTGCCTCCCTTTTAAGAAGGTTTTAAAACAGATTTTCAAATTTTGGAGATTGTTTCATGAAAATCTCTTAAAAATTGAGGCAGCTTAAAACATTTGAGAGTATCAACAGATAAGGACAATTCATATTTAATTGTGACCTCGTCAAGGATTTTAATGATGTCAGTGCCCTCTGCCTTTATTTCTATTTCAAGAGTCGACTCTGAAGGGGACATAGTCGACTCTGGTGACATTACCTCCGGGATTGTCACTGAAACTGATAGATTTTTGTCTATATTCTGTACAAATAGATGATACCTTTTTCTTTCTAGCTATACTTTTGGAACATCCACTATCAATCCCTCCCTTTTATAGACTTTGAGGACATGCTCCTGCAAAATAGGAAGATTGATTTTTCTTAGGTAACCAAACGGTATTGGGTCCTTATGGGTTATATGTACTTCCTTTGGCATTTCAAACCATTACACTTTTAGGCTTATGCCTACAACTATAGGATTTGTTCCCTCTCTGTCCACAAATGAAATAAATGGGCCCTCGAAAGGAGAAATAGTTTTTAGCTGATTTAAACAATCCTGGTGAGGAACTCGAATGCTTCTTAAAAGAGTTTGATCTTATGAAACTATGGCTTGGGGATGCCTTAAAATTTCTTAATTTTATTTTTGTACTATAAAGCTCTTAATGAAGTAGGTCAATTTCAATTGAAATGCTTCAATTTCTATTTGCTAGTTTCGTTGTTCCTCTTCGAGTTTTTGTTTAAATTGAGCTTCGCAACTTTTTTATCTTGGCCAAGATTGTTATACTCATCTATAACTTTTTGAAGTTCGTCAGTAATCACATCTAAGTTAGATTTGAGAGTATTAAAGTTACAATAATCGTGTAGTCTTACCTCACTGGATTCACCTGTTGCCATAAAGCATATATTGGCAACCTTTATTTCTTCTTCAGTTTCATCTTCATCGTTCTAGGCTCCAAAATTTTGATTTGTTCTAGACGATCTTCATCTCAATTCTTGACAAATTTTTTTGAAGTTTCAAGGCCTTCCACAGTAGTAACAGAGATCATCATTTCTTGTGGAGTCATTGTTTTTGCCTCCTTAGGATATTTGTTGTCTTTGTCTCATGATCTTCTTTAACACTCGGTTGATGAGGGAAATTCCTTAGCTATTAGCATTGTCCAAAATGTCCTCCTCTCTAGTTGGAGCAGCATTTGACACAACCCACCTCGGGCCTTATCGTGGGTATCCCAAATCCAACCAGGATCGGGGACCTCCCCTTGTTATCCAACCCAACCACCTATATCCCACCTTAGATGAGCTGAATTTAGAACATATAAAAAAGATAACATTATTATTCTCATCGAGACTCTAGGAAAGGGTCACAACCGTGACCGACCCAATCGATTCCAACTGTACTACAACAATCGCCCAACCATACCAAACAAAACCATAAACCATAAACCAAAAGTGAATACCAAAACACAAAATAAAAATCAATCTCAAAATGTAGTAGGATGGAGCAACCAATAATATTGTCCAATGATGTCATCCCACCTGCCTATTCCAATGAAAAGGCTGACACATATACCGATCCCACCCATACTAACCCCCAGAAGTACCATAAAGCCTCTATCAAAAAGAATAAACAAATCCAGTTGGGACACGCCCCCAACCATGGCCAAAACCAATATCCAAAGTAAAAGAAAAGTGTCTAAACAAATCCATAATATGAAATGATGTCTTCCGAAAGGATAGAAGCTCACCACTTCATTCCAAATTTTGATATTGAATCCACGTTCTAAACAGGAAGAGTAGAATGGTCAGTTTCTACATAGCGTGGGTATACAGCAGCCAGTAGATGGGGTATACGAATAACCGCTAGCATGAAACTCAAGATAAGGATAAAATAATGCCAGGTATAAAAACAAGTGGAACTATCCATAATGCATACAACTATACATATATAAGTTCTAGGAAAGGGAATTGGGTTTAGCATACATTTAAAACCTTTACCTGGGTTGTGTAACTTTGACGTCCTAACCACCCACAGTCCATGTGGGTTCAGATCCCCTTGCTGAAAGGGCCCCAGTGCGTATAGTTGCACGACCAGGGAATATCCCATGTGATGACTAGTACATCCCTCTAATATAAATCGTGACACTCACACGTGGTCATCGAAGACCCCTTATATCAGCAAATAAGAGTTTTCGGTTTTGGTCCCCCTGGGACCGCCACCTTCCACAGCTTAGCTACACTCTCTGCCGTTAATGCCCAATTAAAACCATATCAAAACAATTCATTTTCCATCTATTAACCAAGGCCTATATTAGTAGTATCATCATACCACCCCATTAATTGCAAGTATTATCCATAGCTAAACCATTTAGGTTGGGGGACCTTAGGTGGCCTTCAAATTTCCATATTAAATCCACTTGGGGGACGTCAATGTTCCACACAAGCTTAACCATTTAGACTTTAGCCTTTTTCAAACCATTTAAACCATGTATAAATCCTTTAACTAGTTGAAAACATGAAAGAGTTCCAATAAAAGAAGTCAATGCAATGAACATATCTTTATAAGAATTTCATCAAACACCTTAGGGGCATAATAGAACCAAAACCAATTCCAAAGACCATTAAACCATTACCATGCAATCTCATTGTCCAAAACCATCATTAATGCATATAAAAGCATAACTAAAACCATAGGAAACCATAACCAAGCATTTAATATCAAAACCCCCAAATAATAGTTGAAAACCATAATCATGAAATAGTAAAACCATGAAATAAATCATATAAATCATGACTTTAGCTGAAATTACAATGACGGAAGAGAATCATGCATTATACCAAAGAATTGACAGAAAGAAATCACCAAAGCAAGCCCTAAAGCAATCTATAAGATGAAACCCTAACCTTCTATCCCCAAAATCTCTTGAAAGAATTATGAGATGTTTTGGAATAGTTTCTAAGTGTTAATGAAAAGAATAATAGGGTAAATAACTTCCTAAGTGTTTTAGAAGTCGTGGTTCCTAATTAGGGTAAGTAGGGAAAGTAAGGAAATGTACAGAATACCCCAACTTAAATCCCTTAAAAACCCATCACAGGGATACCACTGACCCATATGAGTCGTACCCTCTTATACGATAGGTATCCACTACTCGTATCCAAGCCTCAAACCTTGGATCAAATACCGTCCAGTATACGACTCATTACGATCCGTACCCATGACCCGTATCCCTAGCAACATGAAATACCGGGAGGATCAAACACTACCCACCATAAGATTCCTTGATACGACTCGTACCAAGCCCTACGACTCATACCCTTAAGTTGTACCCATTCCAATGTCCAAAATCGTCCCACCAACTAACACTAGTCAGTATACGACATGATTATACCACTCGTACCCCATCTTATGGCTCGTACCCATGAATCATATTGGTTCTAAAGAACGGATTTCCAGGAAATTTTTTAAGGGTCAAAACCTAGGATGTTTCAGTCTCCCCCACTAGGAACATTCATCCTCGAATGA
The DNA here is from genome assembly GCA_030864215.1 of Capsicum pubescens. Lineage (NCBI taxonomy): Eukaryota > Viridiplantae > Streptophyta > Magnoliopsida > Solanales > Solanaceae > Capsicum > Capsicum pubescens. Next base: position 4,780,439 of record CM061539.1, read on the forward strand.
CGGATAAGGTAGGGTAACCACACACAGAGTTATTTTCATTATCAAACATCTCTTTAACAAAGTTTGAAAACAAAGAGGCGAAGGTGTTAATCTTTCGTTTAAAAAGCTCAGAAAATAAAGATGTGTTCAAGACACATACCTTTCGCATGAATCCCAGGAACATAACACAAATACGGGTACTTAGACTTCATTTCCTCTTCCGCTTCCCAAGTAGCTTGTTCCACCTTATGGTTCTGCCATTGAACCTTAACTGAAACCAGATCTTTGGTCCACAACCAACGAACTTGCCTATCTAATATCTCAATTGGGACCTCTTCACAAGACAGAGAATTTAGAATACCTAATCCTTCCAAAGGAATAATCGAAGAATCACCAAGACACTTCCTCAACCTAGAAACATAAAAGACCGAATGAACCAAACTTAAGATAGATGGCAAATCCAACTCATAAGACACATTTCCAACTTTCGCAAAATCACATAAGGACCAATGAACCGAGGATTGAGTTTCCTTTTTTTTTCAAACTGAACCATTCTTTTCATGGGATACACCTTGAGGAACACCCTATCCCCAACCTCAAATTCCAAGTCTCTATGTCTAACATCTGCATAGGACTTATGGTGACTTTGGGAAGCTTTTAGCCTATCCCAAATCACCTTTACCTTCTCCATCACCCTATAAACCAAATCCAGAGAAAACATGTCTTCTTTCCCATGCTCAAACCACCTAATATGAGATCTACACCTCCTACTATTCAACACCTCGAAAGGAGATATACTAATACTCGACTGATAGTTATTTTTGTAAGTAAAGATTACTAAAGGTAGATGCTCAACCCAATTACCATTATAGTCAATCACACAGGCTCGAAGCATATCCTTCAGTGTCTAAATAGTTCTCTCCACTTGCCCATCCAACTACGGATGAAAAGTAGTACTCAGACTAACCTTAGTCCCCAACCCTTTCTAGAAAGGTTGACAGAAATAAGACGTAAACTGAGTACCACAATTAGAGATAATTAAAATAGGTACCCCATGAGCATCACAATCTCCCGAAGATACAACTGCACATAATCCTCCATCAAAAAGGTAGTACGCACTGTTAAGAAATATACAGACTTGGTCATCCTATCCACAATGACCCAAATCGAATCATACTAATTCTAAAACCGAGAAAGACTGGTAATGAAGTCCATTTTGATCACTTCCCACTTCCATTCAGGAAAATCAATTTCTTCATACAACCCGCCAGGTCTCATGCGCTTAATCTTAACCTGTTGACACACCATATACTTGGTCATGAAATCAGCCATATCCCTCTTTATGCCATTCCACTAATAGATCTCTTTGATATCATGCTACATCTTAGTCGAGCCGAAGATGAACAACATAGCACAACTCATGCACCTCAGCCAAAACCCTCAACCGCAGCTTATTAACATCAGGAACACACCTTGGTACTATAAAGTACCATTACCATTGATCTCAAACACCACTACCTTCTGCCCACCAACATCACTCTTGATTTTCATCAAGACAAGATCCAGCACTTGCTTTTCCTTAATCTCTACACCAAGAGATGATCGAACTACTTTTTGTACAATCACACCATCATCCTTAGAGTCCAAGAGATGAACTCCAAGATTAGCCAAGCAGTGAATACCCTTCACCAATTCCCGCTTTCCTTCGTCCACGTTAGTCAAATTCCTTTCACAAGCATCTGACCAAGAGAACTTAACCTTCTTCTGAGTCAACTTAGTCAAAGGAGCAGCTATCAAAGAAAAGATTTCCACAAACCGCCTATAATTCCTGGCTAAACCCAAGAATCTCTGAATATCAGATGGAGTCGTGGGCCTAGGTCACCTCTTCACCACAACAACCTTCTGCGGATCCACCATGATCCCTTCAATAGAAATAATATGACCCAAGAAAGTAACTGCGTTTAACCAGAACTCACACTTAGAGAACTTAGCATACAGTTGTTGTTCCTTTAAGGTCTGTAAAACCACATGGAGGTAATTAGCATGATCCACCTCACTCATCAAATAAACCAGAATGTCACTAACAAACACAATGATGAAGAGATCCAAATATTGCCTAAACACTTTGTTCATCAAGTCTATAAATATTGTCGGAGCATTAGTCAATCCAAATAACATCACCAAGAACTCAAAATGCCCATACCGAGTATAAAAAGTCATATTAGGGATATCCATCCCCTAATCTTAAGTTGGTGGTACTCAGAATGAAGATCTATCTAAGAGAAAAACTTAGCACCATGTAATTGGTCAACCAAGTCATCTATCCATGGAAGAGGATACTTGTTCTTGATCATCACCTTGTTCAACTTCCTGTAGTCAATGCACTTCCAAAGGGAACCATTCTTTTTGTGCACAAACAACACTGGTGCACCCCATGGAGAAATACTAGGACGAAAAAACCCATTATCCAGAAGATCTTTAAGTTACTCATTGTGTTCCCTTAACTTAGCCAGAGACATTTTATATGCAGAAATAAAAATTGGACGAGTGTCCAAAAGAAAATCAATACCAAACTCTATTTCCCTATATAGAGGAACGCCAGGAAGATCATCCGGAAAGACCTCTAGAAACTCATTAACCACAGGGACCAAAGACAAAGAAAGACCTTCTGAGTTAGAATCTTTAACCTAGACCAGGTGATAAAGACAGCCCTTACAGATTAACCTTCGATCTCTAAGATAAGAAATAAACCTCCCCCTAGGAGCTAAGGAACTACCTTCCCATTTTGTAACCAGTTCACCAGGAAACTTAAAGATAACTCTATGGGTTCAACAATCTATAAACGCATAAGAAGAATGTAACCAATCCATACCAGGAATTACATCAAAATCTATCATATCCAACTCAAATAGATCCGCCAAGGTCTGTTTGCTACCAACAAATACCATATACCCCCTATAGACTCTCGTAATAATAACTGAGTCACCTACTAGGGTAGAAACAAAAAAAGGATCCGAGATAACTTTCGGATTAAAACCTAAAGACACATCCACATATGAAGTCATACAAAAAGAGTGGACCTCAAATCAAGTAAACAATATACATCACGATAGAAAAGTTGTAATGTACCAGTAACAACATCAGGTAATGCCTTGGATTCCTATCGGGATGCCAAAGCATGCAACTTGTTCTGATAAACACTTAAACCAGGAGAAGTAATATAAGAAGATTCCACTCCACAAGGTGTAAGAGCAGAAGATGAAGCCACATTAATCTTATTCGCCCCTATAACAGCCTTATTAATCAGACAATCCCTGAGTTGATGGCCTACTTAGCCATATTTGAAGGACTTAGCCCTTCTTTCATCATAATAACCCGAATGAGAATAACCACATAATCGACAAGGAGGACATGAATAAACTAACTGACCTTCTCTAGCCTTAGATTAGGCAAACTGTGCCCGAGAATTATGACCACCTTGATTACGCCATTCTCCCACCTAATAAGGAGAACTAGTAGAAAAGGAGCCTGAATGCCCCCACTTTTTTCCCTTTCCACTATCCCTACCTCCCTGATCAGAAAACCTACTCCTCTTTTCTTTTCTATCCTCAAACTCTGCCTACTTTTTGTTTTCATCCTCAACCTGTTGTGTATGTACAGTTAACCTCAAGATGTCCATATCTTTAATCAGCAAGGTAGTATTACTCTCCAGAATCAAATCTTTATTCAACCTAGAAGCAAACTTTCTCATTTTCGACCTCATATCATCCAACAAATCAGGAACATACCTTGATAGCTGATGGAACTTCAAAGCATATTTCCTTACAGACATCCTCTCATGCTTGAGGTTCACAAACTTCTCCATCTTTGTTTCCCTCAACTCTTGTGGAAAGAACTGATCCATGAAGGCATTAGAAAATGCCTCCCACAATCCATCCTCTTCAATGTCACCTCTATCTATGTCCTACTCCTCATACCACTAATAAGTAACATCCTTGAGAGGATAAGAAGAAAAGTTAACCCCCTCTATATTAGTATCCTGCATCAGCCAAAAGATTTTTTCCATCTCATCCAAGAAACCTTATAGAATTCTCCTCCACCTTCACCCCAGTAAAAGTTGGAGGACCCATATTCATAAATTGACAAACCCTTATAACCTCAGTAGACAAAGAACCAGTCGTACCCTACTCAACCTGAACAGCAACCAATTAGGCAATAACATGAATAGACTGACAAAATTCTGTGTTTTTCATACTGCCCTAACAGACCAAAGGAGAACTATCTGGAATAGGAGAAAATCCAGTACTGATGTTGGGCGTATTTATACCCCTAAGAACCATAATTTACCCATATTTTAGCTAAGTTTGGAGGATAAAATATATAATTCCTGCACTTTTAGTCCATTTTCCTTTAAGTGAGCTAACCTATGTGATTAGCATGTTTTTCAGGTATTAATGATGAAGATTTCAGCACATTGTGGACCTTTGGGCAGCAAAGGGAAACTTCACATAAGAGGGAAGGCAGCTTTTGGAAGCTTGTGGACTGAATGTGATGCATGGAGAACTTGTCCCGGGCAAAATCAGTATTTCTAAATACTTAGGGATGCAGCAGTAACTTAGTAGGACAAGGATGTTATAAAAACCCTATTTTGCTGAATTTTTCAGCATTCTTTGATGGAATTCATTCGATCACTTTTTATTTATTCAATTTACAGATTCTGTAAGTTTAGACAGAGAAAAACGCTAAGGCTAGAGCATCGGATAGGAGAACAACTTCTTCCCCTTTTGACGCCAAGAATCATTCCCATCGCTAAGATTATTCTAAGTTGTGGTATGATGATTATGTCTATGGTGATTTCCGTTGTACTCATGAGTAGCTAAACTTCTCTGTTAGGGTTATGGAAACCTTGTAAGATACTATCTATTGCTATGAGTTTGTGAATTCTTGATGTGTATGCTACTTATATCATTACCCTCTTCATTTTAATTAAATTCTCATGGTTGCAAACATAGAGAACATGCCATTATAGCATTAGCTTGTTCGGAAGAAAAGTTACATGTTTGGAAAAGAGAGTGTGACAAGGAAATAGGGCTTCTAACCTCTATTTACACGTTAATGCCTTAACCGGATTAACTTCATGGAGAATTTGTACCATTCGTTATACACTTTAGGCTTGGGAGAGCTAAAGTGAAATAAATCCTTGATGGTTGGGAAACACTTGGATTTAGAATTAGAATACGATTCTCTATAAGTGCATGCATGTCTAAATTCCGCGTTACTCATAGTTAATAGAGAAGTAGAAACTACAAGGTGGACATAACCCTAACTTATTATTCTCTATGATTAACCTTTACTAAACAAATCATTCATTCGTTACTTTGATATTATTAATTCACGCCTAAATCAAAACCCCCTTTTTCCGTGGAATTTTCGACCAACAGTCTACTAACAATTGCAACACTTAGTGACCAAGTATTCCCTATGGGATTCGACACCCAACCCAGTTGGGTTCTATATTTGACAGCGACCGCTTACACTTTCTAACGAGAGTTGTAGTTTGGGTGTTATCAAATTTTGGCGCCGTTGCCGGGGAATACGGTTGTCAACTAAGTTTGTGATAGTTACTAGACCCTTTGGTCAAAGATTCTCGAATTTTACTTTTTGTTTGTTGTTTTTGTTTTGTTCAGGTTTGGTAGAGTGCATGCCAAATACACGAAGATTTGGTCAGCCATTATTACCCATAAATCCTGAACCACAACTAATTGGAAGAATGGATGAACAACGTGACTTTGAAAGAAGGGTTGCTCAACAGGAGCAGGCTAGGTTAGCTGCGTTGGCAGCTGCTCAAGTGCATCAATAGAATATTGATAACCCAGGTCGGGCAACAAATCCTGATGAGGAGGACCTGGGTGATGATGAGTTACTTAATCCACGGCGTGCAGATGAGGTGGCAGCACCTGTGAACAGGAGAGATCATCAAGCTAGAATGAGACCTGAATGCCGAGCTGTGAAGGCTCTTTTTTATGATGATGATAATGATGATCTGGATGGGGCGGGTGCCACAGGGACTATTATTCCTCCGCCCTTGGCACCCGAAGACAAGTTCAATATCACTAGAACCATGATCCAGCTGTTGCAACTCAAAGGGTTATTTAGTGGACTTGCAGGCGATGATCCGAATATGCATCTGATCAACTTTATCTCAACATGCAAGTCATTTGACAATCCAGGAGTTAGACAAAATGCAATTCGACTGCGCTTATTTCCGTTGTCTCTATCTGGAGAGGCAACTCTATGGTTGAACGGGCTAACTCCTGATTCTATTACTAATTGGAGGCAACTGAAAGACGCTTTCCTAGAAAGATTCTTTCCACCATCCAAAAGAGCACAATTAAGAGATGAGATCAATAATTTTCGACAGCTTCCAATTGAAGCTCTCCACGAAACATGGGAGAGGTTCAAGAAGAAGCTTAAGCGGTGCCCAAACCATCAGAGGACCAATATCCACTTGATGGAGATATTATAGAGGTCTTTGAATTAGGTGACTAAGCCAGTGGTTGATAATGTTGCAGGTGGGTCATTCATGGACCTTACTTTTATTGAGGCAAGTGATATGCTAGATCGTATGACAATGCAAAGTAGAGCTTGGTATACCAGGGATTCTGAGGTTGCAAGCTCTACTGTATCTATTGGCTTGACGACAGAACAAAGGTGAAGAGAAGAGGAACGTGACCAGGATATGGCTCACATGAAAATGCAGATGGATCTTCTTACCAAGCATTTATTATCAGGGAAGACCAAAAAGTTTAAGGCCGTTGTATCACAGGGAAGAGATGAATCCGATTCGGAGGAGGAAGTAAATTATTTGAATAATCAGGGGGGTTTCCGAGGCAATGCCCAAGGAAACCAAGGTCTAAACTATTATGATAAATACGGATACAAGAATAAGACTGACAGGAGTGGTTTGTATGTTCCTCCTGGAAATCGTGAGGCCGCGACATCTGGCTCTGGGAAGATGTCCATGGAAGATATGATGGCTAAGCTGTTGAAAGGAGTGGAGGCAACCAACACGGGAGTAACGGAGGTAAAAAATGATTTGTCCTCAATAAATCAATTGGTTGATTCACATTCCACTTCAATAAAACAGTTGGAATAACAATTGAGTCAATTATCAGCGGCACTCAATCAAAGAAAAGCTGGCACCCTACCTAGCGACACCGTGTAAAATCCAAGGAATGATGGATCATGTATGGCTATTACTACCAGGAGTGGTAAGGTGTTGGAAAATCCATCCAAAGGCAAGAAGGTGGTTGATAATACAGAAGAGAATGTGATTGAAGCAGATTGTGATGATTCAGTAGAAGCTGAAAGTCTGAACATTCATGACACTACACTTAGACGTCACCAACCTGAAAAGGTTGATAATCTGAAGCAAGATAAAAAGGAAGTGGTGGAGAAAACTATTCCCCTTCCACCACCACCTTTTTCCTCAGAGACTGAAGAAGAAAGCTGATGACACCAGGTTCAGTAAATTCATGACTATGTTGAAGCAACTGACTATTAATGTTCCTTTGGTGGAGGCGCTGGAACAGATGCCTGGGTACGCTAAATTCATGAAGGACCTTTTGACAAAGAAGCGGGCAGCAAGCTATGAGCTGGCAGATAATGTTCATCATTACAGTGCAATCGCTATAAGATCGTTAGTTCAGAAGAAGGAAGATCCTGGTGCTTTCACTATTCCTTGCACGGTTGGATCTTTGGATTTTGCTAAGGCATTGTGCGATTTGGGAGATAGCATCAATTTGATGCCGCTATATATTTACAGAAAGTTGGGGTTGGGTGATCCTACACCAACCAATATGCGGCTCGTGATGGCAGATAGGTCGGTAAAACGACCTGTTGGTATCTTATATGATGTATTGGTGAAGGTTTCCACCTTCATTTTTCCTGCAGACTTTGTTATTTTGGATTGTGAGGTGGATTCTAAAGTTCCCATAATCTTGGGGCGTCCTTTCCTTGCAACAGGAAGTGTGCTTATTGATTTAAGAGCTAATGAGCTTTTATTTCGGATGAATGATGAAGTGGTCCGTTTTGATGTATGCAAATCAATGAAGCAGCCCAAAGATATGAATGTGTTTTCTGTAGCTGATGTTTATTATGAATATGAGAAAGAATTATCTGTAGAGAAGCATCTTATTGTTGATCCATTGGCTGTTGTGCTTATAAATTTTGAGCGTGAGGATGTTGAAGAATATGAAGAAACTATTTATGCTCTAACAGGAATAGGGTCATATTCTCATGCTCCTAAGAAGCTGGACCTTGATCTTAAGAATCGACCTTCACCACCAGTAAAGCCATCCATTAAAGAACCACCAGTGCTAAAATTGAAAGAGCTGCCCAGCCACCTGAAGTATGCATTTTTGGGAAGTGGTGATACACTTCCGGTTATTGTTGCGGCTGATTTAGGTGAACAGCAAGTAGCGGCTCTCATCTCTGTTCCAAAAAAATACAAGAGAGCCATTGGTTGGATTATTGCTGATATCATTGGTATCCCTCCTGGGATATGTATGCACAAGATTCAGCTCAAAGAAGATTGCGTGCCCACAATTGAGCATCAACGTCATTTGAATCCACCTATGCAAAAGGTGGTGAAGAAAGAAATTATTAAGTGGTTAGATGCTGGGGTGGTGTATCCAATCTCCGACAGTAAATGGGTGAGTCCGGTACAATGTGTGCCCAAGAAAGAGGGCATGACGGTAGTCGCAAACGAAAAGAATGAGCTAATTCCACTCAGACCTGTCACAGGGTGGAGAGTGTGCATGGACTACCGGAAGCTGAATTCGTGGACGCTAAAGGATCACTTCACAATGTCATTCATGGACCAAATGCTTGATCGATTGGCAGGGAAGGGATGGTTTTGTTTCTTAGATGGTTATTCCGGCTATAATCAGATCTGGATTGCTCCTGAAGATCAAGAGAAGATTACTTTTACATGCCCGTATGGTACGTTTGCTTTCAAACGTATGCCATTTGGGTTATGTAACGCACCTGCCACTTTTCAGCGTTGTATGATGTCCATTTTTTCTGATATGGTTGAAGACACCTTGGAGGTGTTCATGGACGATTTTTTAGTAGTAGGTGAGTCGTTTGAATCATGCTTGGCAAATCTGAGTATGGCGTTGCAGAGATGTGTTGAATTCAACTTGGTGCTAAACTGGGAGAAGTGCCATTTTATGGTGAAGGAAGGCATTGTTCTTGGGCATAAAGTCTCTGAAAGAGGAATTGAGGTGGATCGAGCCAAGATTGAAGTTATCGAGAAACTACCGCCTCCAATTTCTGTAAAGGGAGTTCGTAGTTTCCTCGGTCATGCAGGTTTTTATTGGAGGTTTATTAAAGACTTCTCCAAGATTTCTAGTCCATTATGCAAACTTTTGGAGAAGGATGCAAAGTTCGACTTCGGTGAAGATTGCTTGAAGGCATTTGAATGCCTCAAAGGGAAGCTAGTTGAAGCTCCTATTATTGTAGCACCCGATTGGTCTCTACCGTTTGAAGTGATGTGTGATGCAAGTGGGGTAGCTTTGGGTGCTGTACTTGGTCAGAAAAGAGAAAGGCTATTTCATCCAATATACTATGCGATCAAGGCCTTGAATGGAGCCCAAAAGAACTATACCGTCACAGAAAAAGAGCTTCTAGCAGTTGTTTATGCTTTTGAAAAGTTCCGTGCTTACTTGTTGGGAACCAAAGTGGTGGTTCATACAGATCATGCGGCTCTGAGATATTTAATGGCAAATAAGGATGCTAAGCCAAGGCTAATTCGGTGGGTGTTATTGCTTCAAGAATTTGATTTCGAGGTAAAGGATAGAAAAGGTTGTGAAAACCAGGTAGCTGATCATCTATCTAGGCTTGAGAGTGAGCACATAGCGCAACCCAACCTTGAGATTGATGATGCATTTCCCGACGAAGAGATCCTAGCCACTATGGTGGAAGATTTACTGTGGTATGCAGACTTTGTGAACTACGTGGTAAGTAAAGTGATGCCTGAGAATCTCTCCTTTCATCAAAAGAGAAAGTTCATGCATGATGTGAAACACTACTTCTGGGATGAACCGTATCTTTTTCGATGATGTGCTGATGGTGTTATTAGGCGATGCATCTCTGATGTGGAGGTGCCTAGCATCTTGGAAGCAAGTCATGCTTCCCAAGTTGGGGGTCACCATGCAGGTGATCGGACAGCCAGGAAGGTATTGCAAAGCGGCTATTATTGGCCTTCATTATTCAAGGATGCCTATGATTTTGTGAGAAGATGTGATCAGTGTCATAGGCAAGGCGCGATTTCAAAGCACCATGAGATGCCCATGTCTAAAATTCTTGAAGTGGAGCTATTTGATGTATGGGGTATTGATTTCATGGGCCCATTTGTGAATTCGTTTAGGATGAAATATATCCTAGTTGCTGTGGATTATGTATCCAAATGGGTCGAAGCGGTAGCGCTGGCTGATAATGAAGGTAAGCGTGTTGTAGCATTCTTAAAGAGAAATATCTTCTCTCGTTTTGGGGTACCACGTACCATCATAAGCTATGGAGGATCATACTTTTGCAACAACCTGTTCAGAGTCATGTTGGTGAAATATGGGGTCAAGCAACATAAGGTAGCTACAACTTACCACCCGCAAACTAGTGGGCAGGTAGAGGTTTCTAATCGGGAGATCAAGCTGAACCTTGCTAAGACTGTAAATGCTAGTAGGAAGGATTGGTCCCGAAAGCTGGATGATGCCTTATGGGCTTATAGGACTGCGTTCAAGACACCAATTGGTATGTCACCTTACCAACTAGTTTATGGGAAGGCTTGTCACTTACCAATCGAGCTCGAACATAAAGCGATGTAGGCGTTGAAGAGGCTTAACCTGAATTGGGATGATGCTATTAATCTGAGATTGGAACAGCTGAATGAGATGGATGAATTCCGTCTACACGCGTATGAAAGAGCAGACCTCTACAAGGAACGGATGAAAAAGTACCATGATCGGAGGATTATCCAACGAAACTTACAGAAGGGTGATTTGGTACTTCTTTTCAACTCCAGACTGAAGCTATTTCCAGGTAAGTTGAAGTCTAGATGGTCTGGTCCATTTAAAATTAGCCAAGTCTACTCGTCTGGAGTAGTAGAGTTAGAAAACAATGATGGTGGTGTCTTTAAGGTGAATGGCCAAGGAGTGAAGCCATATATCGGTCCACTTGACTCGATAAAATGTATAGCCACCGTCTATCTCGATGAAGTCTAAAGTAATCGAGATAACTATGTCGTGCCGCGACAATAAATCAAGCGCTACATGGGAGGCAACCCATGGTTTTTAATAGTTTTGTTCTACTAGGAGTTTGTTTTTGTTAAATAAAAATCCAAAAAGAAGAGTCGAGCCACGACCAAAACTAAGGCGCTTGGTGGGAGGCAACCCATCCGTCTAATCATTTTCTTGTTGTTTTTGATTAAGTGTAGGTGAAATATGTATAAAGGAAGAGATTGGTCCTAAAATTTTGATTTGAAAGTGAGCCATGCTAAGGGTGGTAAGCTAGGAATGATGGAGCAAATGCTATTGGTTAGGCAAGGCCTATGCTAATCTAGGCAATAGACAAGGCAATGCCTATACTAATCTAGGCAATGGACAAGGCAAGGCCTATGAAAATCTAGGCAATGGACAAGGCAAGGCCTATACCATTGCCTATGCTTACTGCCTCACATAGGCAACGGACAAGGCATTGCCTATGCAAATCTAGGCAATACCATAGGCACCGCCTATGTAAATCTAGGCAATACCATAGGCGCCGCCTATGACATTGCCTATGCTCACTATTTCAACAAGGCATTAGCAAAGGCGCCGCCTATGCCCAACAAGTCATTGACAAAGGCGCCGCCTATGTCCAACTAGGCATTGACAAAGGCGTCGCCTATGCCAAGCATAGGCAAAGCATTAGGCGCCGCCTACTTATACCTTTTTGTCTCCTAACCCGATTTTACATGGATCAAACCCGACCCATGGCTTAGGCTATAAATAGATCTTCACCCTTAGAACAAAATGCAATTGTTTTCTCCATATAGGCGCCGCCCAAGCTTCGCCATTCTCTCAAAAAAATTTCTTTTTGCTCATCTAATCTTGCAAGCTCATCTTCTGAATCCATCATCACGTAAGTTATTCTTTTATATTCCGTAGTTGTTGAAATGCTACGTTTATAATGATTTATTATATTTTGAAGTGGTGTGGTGATTAGAATGTGGTTGGTTTGTTATGATACATCTAGTTGAGTGAAAGAATACGTGTGGGTGTTCTTGACTTTGTTCCAACTTGTATTTGATTGTTATACACTGTCATAGTTTTATGAAGTCAAAATTGTGAAGTTAATACATAATCTTGTAAGTTGAAAGCTTGAATGTTTGAATGACTCGTTCGTCGAGATAAAGATCATGATTGACCACAAGCATGAGACGTGGTGATTATTTCTATGCATTAACTTGATACAATCTCTATGTGGTAGTCTTGTTCAAAAAGTGCATTAATCCAATGAAATAACATTGGAAAGGATAATCAAGATTACATGAGAATATGACTGTGCTAAACATGTTGTTGGAACATATCACCTAAATGTATGTCGATGAAGTCTGAGTAATCGACATCACTCACTTAATTAGTCTTGGCAAATAAATTAAGTGTGGGGTGGTGCCATTACTGTTTGTCTTTTGATTGAATCTTCTGAGATGAAGCTAACATGACTCTATTTTGATCTCAGGTAGAATGGCTCCAAAAGGACGACAAGGAAAAGAAAAAGTGTCCACCTCACAGAAAGGTCAGAAACGGTCAAGAAAAAAGCAAGCTGAGTCCTCCTCTTTGCAAGTGCCTCGACGCACTTTCGGGATAAAATGGGTTCTAGAGGAGGAAGGAAAGGAGTGGTACAAGAACAACAAAGTGAAAAAATATGTTCATGTGGATTTGATGCAGAAGGAGAGTCTAGCAAAGAGAGAGCCCCGCATTTTGGCTAAAATCATGTCACTAAATCTTGATTTTATTTTTTGAGATATGGGGGAATACAATCTTGATCTAACGCGAGAGTTTTATGCCAATTGGTCCCCAAAGACTATCGGAAGTGAAGTAAAGATTCGGGGCCAAGTCTTGCAACTGAACGCGGAGTTTTTCAACTCTTTTCTAGGCCTTCCATCTGTGGATCCATCATCGCTCAAGGAGTTTTATCACAGACCTCCCTACAGGACAATCAGACACACACTATGCGGAACAAGGTCCATGGCCCGGTGGAGTCGTCACAAGGATAACGGTCAGCACAATACCTTCCCGTATGCTTCCTTGAATAGAGAAGCTCGTATATGGTTGAGGATAGTCAACTCTTGCCTGATTCCTGGGACACAGTACACAAAGATCACACGTGATAGAGTATGTTTGGTGTACGCTCTGATGACTAATATTCCCATCAACATTGGTGCGGTTATACGATAGTCAATGTGTAAGGCTAGGCTGCACAAAAGGTCCCATTTCATCTTTGGAAATTTGTTGACTGCGATCTTAAGAAAGAAGCACATTGAAGAGGAACCTGCAGATCATAAGCTTCCACACAACCCGAAGAAGGTTGATCTTACGAAAGTTAAAGATCCTGAAACTGGTCATGGCATCAACCTTACCACTGCAGAAAGACATGCTCGAGATGAAAGTTTCTTTCGCCATCTATATGGCATGACTCGGTTTACCATGATGAGTGGGGGTCGGGTTTCGACTGATGCAGAGCTTCAGCAATTGGATTATGACTACCCGATGAATGAGCATGCGCGGGCTATGTGTGGAGTAGGGGTACATTTTGAGGAACCTCTCAATGATGACGTGCCGACTGATGATAATCATCGACTGCCAGACTCAGACGTGGAGGACAACTCTGATGAAGACGACTCTGATAATGATTCCGACGCAGGGGGTATGACCCCAGACATAGAGAAAGAGTCCGACTAATCAGGTTCTCCTTATTTATTTTCCACTGAGGGCAGTGTGTCCAGTCTAAGTGTGGGGTGCTGGTATTTGTATGTTGTATGGTACTTCTTTGCCTACATTTATTCTTGTTTTTGCTAATTAATCGTAATTAGTTAGTTAAATTTTTCGAATTTTTTTTTTAGATTTTGCATGAAATTGTTCTGATAGATGGCATGGTAGTATAACAAGAGTTTGTGCTAAATCATTACTATTGAGACATTTAGGCTCTACGTGTAACTCACTGTGTGATAATTGTGTGGTTTAATTCATTCATCTGTTGGGTCAAGAGTCTATACTGCTCCCAATAAAATTGACCATGTGCCTTGTGTGTGTGAGGATATAGTATATTTTGTGTTGTGATTGATGCTAGAACTTGTCTGGTGTGTGTGTAAAGCGAAATAAAGAGTGTGAGTTTAGGAGATGATTTAGGCATTTCTTTGGCAGCCTGTAATTGTTTACCTTCTTTTTACCTACCTTTGTACATTATCCTAGTGAACCCCCTTTGAGCCTTTAGCTATTTTCTTTGGCAGCCTCATATGTAGCCTAATCCATTTTTTTTTCAAGACCATAATTTGATCCAAACTCCTAAGCGCTTTAAAATTGTAGAATCATGTGGAAAAATAAAAGGAGACTGGTGAAAGTGATGCCTCAGGGTGTATTGGTACTTGAAATTGTTGTGAAAAAGAGTGGCTATTATAGGGATGCTTTCTTAATATAAAAAAAAAAGAAAAAAAAATAAAAAATAATAAAAAATAAAATAAAAAATTTAGAAAAAACAAAAAGATAGTTGTGTTTATGATTGAATAACAAAATGGGTGAAAAGGGGTTGGTAGATGAAAGAGAGGTAGAGTGGTTGTTAAAAGATAGTGTAAATGGCATATTGTAGTGTATTAAAGCGCTTAGGGAACATAGTCACTATTTCTGGCCAAAATAGTCCTACCTGTCCCTTAGCCTACATTACAACCTGTAAAGACCTATTTGATCCTAAACTTAGCATTCCGATTCTAGTAGAGCATTACACTAAGGTCAAGCTTATGGTCATCAGTTGCAACATAAGAATTCTTTGTGAGAAGTGAGAGCAAGGAGAGTCTTATACCCATGTTTCAAAAATTGCAAAACTGTGAGTGATCATGGGTAATATCTTGTGTGAGACACACATGGTTGATGATTTTTGGGTAGTGTTATATGATTCTTTGTGTCTTAACTTGTGGATACGAATTAACCATCCTCACGAGTCTATGTTGGAGGTTGAATTGTTTCTAGTAGTGATCAAGAAACCTACTCTCTATTAATAATTGTCGTGCATGTCTTGTTGAACATTTTGTGTTGCTATTGTGAAATTCTAGTTAGGTGTTTGCATGGACGTAATATTTTGTTCGAGGATGAACAAAGCTTTAAGTGTGGGGTGGTGATGTTGGGCGTATTTATACCCCTAAGAACCATAATTTACCCATATTTTAGCTAAGTTTGGAGGATAAAATATATAATTCCTGCACTTTTAGTCCATTTTCCTTTAAGTGAGCTAACCTATGTGATTAGCATGTTTTTCAGGTATTAATGATGAAGATTTCAGCACTTTGTGGACCTTTGGGCAGCAAAGGGAAACTTCACATAAGAGGGAAGGCAGCTTTTGGAAGCTTGTGGACTGAATGTGATGCATGGAGAACTTGTCCCGGGCAAAATCAGTATTTCTAAATACTTAGGGATGCAGCAGTAACTTAGTAGGACAAGGATGTTATAAAAACCCTATTTTGCTGAATTTTTCAGCATTCTTTGATGGAATTCATTCGATCACTTTTTATTTATTCAATTTACAGATTCTGTAAGTTTAGACAGAGAAAAACGCTAAGGCTAGAGCATCGGATAGGAGAACGACTTCTTCCCCTTTTGACGCCAAGAATCATTCCCATCGCTAAGATTATTCTAAGTTGTGGTATGATGATTATGTCTATGGTGATTTCCATTGTACTCATGAGTAGCTAAACTTCTCTGTTAGGGTTATGGAAACCTTGTAAGATACTATATATTGCTATGAGTTTTTGAATTCTTGATGTGTATGCTACTTATATCATTACTCTCTTCGTTTTAATTAAATTCTCATGGTTGCAAACATAGAGAACATGCCATTATAGCATTAGCTTGTTCGGAAGAAAAGTTACATGTTTGGAAAAGAGAGTGTGACAAGGAAATAGGGCTTCTAACCTCTATTTACACGTTAATGCCTTAACCGGATTAACTTCTTGGAGAATTTGTACCATTCGTTATACACTTTAGGCTCGGGAGAGCTAAAGTGAAATAAATCCTTGATGGTTGGGAAACACTTGGATTTAGAATTAGAATACGATTCTCTATAAGTGCATGCATGTCTAAATTCCGCGTTACTCATAGTTAATAGAGAAGTAGAAACTACAAGGTGGACATAACCATAACTTATTATTCTCTGTGATTAACCTTTACTAAACAAATTATTCATTCGTTACTTTGATATTATTAATTCACGCCTAAATCAAAACCCCCTTTTTCGTGGAATTTTCGACCAACAGTCTACTAACAATTGCAACACTTAGTGACCAAGTATTCCCTGTGGGATTCGACACCCAACCCAGTTGGGTTCTATATTTGACAGCGACCGCTTACACTTTCTAACGAGAGCTGTAGTTTGGGCGTTATCAAGTACTATTAGGAATAGGACTATGAGATTAAAGATATACTCCAAACATAGAATGTACCACTTTAGTATTATCCCCATATGGGATGGAAGAATTTCCTTATGTTCTAAATCTAGGAGGCATGATCTAAAAGACCAACAAACAAGGATTAGATGATATTATAGGATTGAGAACTCAAGATTAAAGATAAAATACCAAGAAAGTGAATCATTATGAAATGTCTTGTAGCCTCTCCCTTATAAGTGTAGCGCGCTTCATACCCTTAAAATAGATTCTACTCAACATGGCTTTATGGATTTCCCAATTGACCAAGAACCTAGGCTTTAATACCAACTTGACATGAACCCTACGCCTTGTCTTAATGGGCATTCCAAATCCAACAGGATCGGGGAACTCCCCCTGTCACCTAACCAAACCACTCATATCCCGCCTTAGATAAGCTGAATGTTGAACATATAGTAAAATAGTGTTATTGTTTTCATTAAGACTCTAGGATATGGTCATAACCGTGACCAACTCAATCGATTTCAACTGTACCGCAACAACCTTCCAATCATACCACACCAAATGATAAACCAAAAAACAAAATAGAATACCAAAACCTAATATGAAAATCAATCCCAAAATATAGTAGGATGGAACAGCCAACAATATCGTCCAATGATGTTAGCCCACTGGCCTATTCCAATTCCAAGGTCGTCATTAATACCGATCCCGGCCATACCAACCCCAGAAGTACCACAAAACCTCTATCTGAAAGAATAAATGAATTCAGTTACGACATTCCCCCAACCATGGCCAAAACAATATCCAAAGTAAAAGAAAAGTATCTACACAAATTCATAACATGAAATGATGCCTTCTAAAAAGATGAAAGTTCACCACTTCAGTCAAAATGCTAATACCAAATCCACATGCTAAACAGAAGGAGTAAAATGGTTGTTTCCTGCATAGTAAGGGTATACAACCACCAGTAGACGAGGTTAGTAAATGACCGCTAGCATGAAATTTAAGATAGAAATAAAATAATGCCAGTCATAAAAATAAATGAAACCATCCATAATTCATACAACCATACATATATAAGTGATGGGAAAGGGAATCGGGTTTAGCATGCATTAAACCCTTACCTGGGTTGTGTAGTTTTATTGTCCTAACAATCTACGGGTCATATGGATTCAGTTCCCTGCATGACCGGGGAATATCCCAAGAGAAGACTAGTACATCCCCCCAATATAAAACGTGGCACTCCCACATGGTCATCAAAGCCCCCTCATATCGGTAAATATGAGTTTTCGATTTTGGTCCCCTTGGGACCGCTACCTTCCACGACTTAACTACATTTTTTGCCATTAATGCCCAATTAAAACCATGTCCAAACAATATATTTTTAATTTATTAACAAAAGAACAATATTCGTGGTATCGTCATACCACCCCATAATTTGCAAGTAATATCCATATCCAATCTATTTAGGATAGAGGACCTTAGGTGCCCTTCTAATTTTAATATTTAATCTACTTGGGACACAACTATGTTCCCCACAAGCTTAACCATTTAGCCTTTAGCCTTTTTCAAACCATTTAAACCATGTATAAATCCATTATCCAGTTTAACACATATTAAAGTTCCAATAAAAGAAGTCAATCCAATAAACATATCTTTATAAGCATTTAATCAAACACCTTGGGGGCATAATACAATCAAAACTAATTCCAAAGAACATTAAATCATTACCAAGCAATCCAATTTTCCAAAACCATCATTAATTCATATAAAAGCATAACTAAAACCAAAGGAAACCATAACCAAATATTTAATATCAAAACCCCCTAAATAATAATTAAAAACCATAATCATGAAATAGTAAAACCATGAAATAAATCATATAAACCATGCCTTTAATTAAAATTATAATGAGGGAAGAGAATTATGTATTATACCAAAGAATTGACAGAAAGAAATCACCAAAGCAAGCCCCAAAGCAATCTATAAGATGAAACCCTAACCTTCTCTCCCTAAAAGCTCTCGAGAGAATTACGCAATGTTTTGGAATAGTTTCTAAGTCTTAATGAAAAGAATAGTAGGGTAAATAACTTCCTAAGTATTTTAGAAGTTGTGGGTCATAATTAGGCAAGTAGGGAAATATCCAGAATTACCCTACTTAAATCACTTAAAAACCTATCACAGGGATACGACTGACCCATACGAGTCATACCCTCTTATACGATTGGTATCCACTACTCATATCCAAGCCTCAACCCTTGGATCAAACACTATCCAGTATATGACTCATCCAACCAAGTCGTAACCACATCTTACAATCTGTACCTATGATCGTATCCCTGGTAAGATAAAATACTAGAAGGATCAAACATTATTTACCATACGAGTCCTTGATATGACTCATACCAAGCCCAATAAATCATACCCTTAAGTCATACCCATTTCAATGTCTAAAACAATCCCAACAACTAACACTAGTCAATATATAACAGGACCATACCACTCATAACCCAGCTTACAGCTCGTACCCATGAGCGTATTGGGTTCAGAGAATGGATTTCCAAGAAATTTTCTAAGGGTCAAAACCTAGGATATTTCAGCATTGAAGGC
Source organism: Capsicum pubescens (assembly GCA_030864215.1). Lineage (NCBI taxonomy): Eukaryota > Viridiplantae > Streptophyta > Magnoliopsida > Solanales > Solanaceae > Capsicum > Capsicum pubescens. The sequence continues at coordinate 4,799,724 of CM061539.1, forward strand.
TACTGGCTTCTTTTTTCATCTTTCTGAAACCTTTTGATATAATTTTTCTTATATGTGATCAGGTTACCTCGCAGTTCATCAAATGTCATATTGTGGAGATCTTCGTCTTCTATAATGGAAGCCTTGGTTTCCCAAGTCTTTGGGATACTTTGAACCAGCTTCTGGACTTATAGGTTGTGAGGATAGATTATCCCTAGTGATTTCAATTCGCACGTGATTTTGCTAAATTTGTCAAACATTGTCTCAATATCCTCATTCTCTTCTGTTTTGAACAATTCGTATTAATTTCCAAGAGTAATAATTTTTGACTTCTTGACTTTGGTGGTTACTTTATAGGTTACCTCCAGTTTATCTCATATTTCTTTTATTTTTTCACATATTGAAATCTTGTCATAATCTTTTCTGCTAACTGCACATAAAAACAAACTTACAGTACATAAGTTAGTTTGAATTTCCTCTTTTTGTTCCTTGGTGACCTTAAAGCTTTCAAGGTCCTCGGTGTTAGAACTGCTAGATTCTTTATCCTTGTCCTTTGACTTCTCCTTGAGTCTTGAATCATATTTGGACCTTTCTTAATGACAACCCAGTCTTGGAAGTCGTTTGATTGGACAAAGATCCTGAACCTATTCTTCAAGTATGAGGAATATTGTCAATTAAAGTATGATGGTCTTATGGAGTAATGACCATCCTGAAGGAGAGCACCACGAATATGATAATTGGTCATTTGATCTTTTCTCACATGTGGTTAAGCAATGCTATCTGTTAGACCTGCTATGATACCAATTAAAATTCAAAAGGGGGTTGAATTGAAATTTTTATCTATGAGTCGACTACTGACCCTTCACAGTCGACTCATATGCAGATTAGAACACTTAACAAATAGATTAAATACAAAACATTAAGAAATAAAGTAACAAAGAGTAAAGTAATAAAATAAATATTTATCCTAGTTCGGCACACCAATGCAGTGCCTACGTCCAATCCCCTTGGGTTTTAAAGTTTTCTTAGATCGTTCAAAGTTTGGCTCGAGTACAATGATAGGAGACAAGTTTTGAAGAGATATTTTGCTCTTTAGATCTTGTGACAAAGTTTCAATTGATGTTACAAAGTTTTCTCGATCCTATTCCTTATATAATAATTGTAAACTAAAGTTAAAAAACCTTATGAGACTAAGATTGAGAAACTTTAAATTTTTACTTGAAGTTGCATAATATGTGTCTATATTTATTCTTCATTACTTATAGTCTTCGGATGCTACTCTTCACAAGAAAACCCAAGAGATTTCTTCTCAATCAAGGATTAAAATTGATTCCTTTATTGAGAAATCTAGCCGTTTGATATGTCCATAACAGATATATCTATATACGGCTTAGGATTATGTTAATATCAGATATGTCTATGATCTATCTTTCATTTTAGTCTTGATTGCTGTGGTCTTCCTTCCTTTGGTTTAGAGCCTGATTGACATTCTACTTTATCTCATCTATCGTGATTTCTGGAATGATGATTCCCCTTTCATTTTCATGATGTTTGATTTGATTTTCTTTCCATGTTGTAAGATATTGTCGTTATCCTTTATTCTTTGACCATCAGCAATCTTCCAGTATCTGTATCCTTTATTCATTCTATAAGATATTGTCGTGATCCTTTATTCTTTAACTATCAGCAATCTTCCAGTATTTGCATCCTTTATCCTACAAAGATTCATCCTTTAGTTTGTCATTATTAAAATATTACTTACGGAGGCTAACACCAAGTACCTCATATTTTCTCTGCAAACTCAAGTTCAGCTTGAGGTAATGATTTTCCTTAGATTGACTATTTTTTATTCTCTATTTCAGCTATGTAACTATTCTCATTCCATTGTATACATCCATGAAATTAGTTTAGTTCATGTATTATGCTTCAAACTCAGTTATGTGATCATATTCCAAGTCATGCATGTTTAGTACATGACCCCAGTTACCTCAGTATTCTAAGTCTAACCAATCTTATTCGAGGATGAATGTTCCCAAAGGAGAATATTTTAATACCCATAAAATCCTAAGATTGATTCAGTTGTAGCTCCATGCATAAGGGGTTCAAGGCTGGAAATTTCCACTAAGTATTAAGGACTTTGTCATTTTGAAGACCCCTAAACTTCACGAATTCTTATTTTTACCTTCCCAACCCTGAGACATTAGTTTTTGAGTTGATTCATGTTTAAAGCTATTAAAAGTATGTATCAAAAGAGTTTTGGGATTTTTGGATGGGGCTTGACACATGTTTAGATAACAGAGACAGTGTACCCTCGCGATGAGCCTGCGGCGCGAGGCCTGCTCCACTGGACTGAGGGTTACGGCATGGGGCTTGCTCCACCGGACTGAGTGTGGCGGCATAGGGCTAGCTCCGCCAGACTAGGGTCGCGACACATGAGTGTTGTGCATCTAGATCCTTGGTCATTGAGATCAAGGGGCAATTGGTCTTTTCCCTCAACCCAAGTCATCTATAACACAATTTGGGACTTTCAAAAGGGTATTATTTGCCTCTTTCACTCAAAAATTGCTCTCAAGAAACTCTCCTCCTTTCCCAAGAACAAAACCCGAGATCTTTCTCAATAAATCAAGAGTTCAAACTTCTAAGTTCAAGAAACCCTCAAGAAATCCTCAAGAAACTAGCTACTAAGGTATGTGGGGTATTCATCAAAGGGTTTCTTTCACCCATTGAGCCCAAAAACTCTATATTTACTTAAGAGTATTAATCTTATCCTACTTTGTAAAATTAATCCATGAATCTCTTGTAAAATCCTTTACAAGCTATGTCTACAAGTGTTTCTAAGTGAATAACGCTATCTCATGTTTTGAATTACAAGCTTTTATGTCATAGTCCATTGATTTTAAGTTAACTCCCTGAATTATGAATCTGGCCATGTAACCATGTTATTTCTCATGTTTAAGACATTCCCATGTTAAATTTTATGCTTCTCACTTATTGGGTGAAATATTTATGCTTTGTGTCTTTTAATTATGACTTCCATATTAAAGTTATAAATATTAATAGCATATTTTTATGATCAGTCAGTGCTGGTGGGTTGTGAATACCTGATACCAATGTGTTTACATAATTTTAGAGTTTCAGGTAATAACTCAGTTAATCCATAAATCTTATCATTATACTTAGACATGCATGATCATGATGAGAGCTATCGAAAAATAATATTCAGTTGAATTTAGTTTAGTTCAGTATAAGTATCAGTGTTAGTTCAGTTGGGAGTAGGATTTAGCACTGATCGAGTGCAGGGATAGTGGCTCTACCATAAATTTAGAAAGAGTTATTAGTATCAGTCCCTATATTCTAAAATTATGCAGTCAGCGTAGGATATAAGGGATCACCCATCAGTTTAGGCTTGACTTCCTATCAGAGGTCACTAGTTAGATTAGGCTTAACACCCTAGTCTTTTGGGAAAATATATTAGTAGATCCACACAGCCAGTGTTAGTACCCGTGGCATGATACTGACACCTTTTTAACTGGGTTACAGGTTGAACTCCGATTAGCTTAGATTAGGGTATGTTGGTTACATGATACCTTCCACAGTCTCGGTCAGTATTTGGTGTATTTTAGATCAGGTTTGCTTGACTAGGTGTACATCTATTCAGTTGTTCAATTATATAGATTTTAGTCTCTCATATTTCAGATAATGTCAGAAACATATTTTATGCTTGGTCTTGCATTCTTATATGTTGCATGTTTATACATTTATGCTCAGTTATCTCATGAATTTCAGTTAGTCCTTAGCACGTACCAATACATTCAAAGTATTGATTGCATACTTTTCTTTGTGATTTGCTATCTTATAGCATAAGATCGGATGCTCAGTTTCCTAACCGTTCTTAGACAACCCAACATTACTCAATAGTAGTAGTGGCGAGTCCTCATCCATTGAGGATATGATTTACTTTTACGATTATTTCATTATTCCTTTATGTTCAGTTAGTTGGAGTTAGTTGGGGGTTTATCCCATCAACTCCTCATGATGTTTACAGGATTTCAGACAGACAGTCAGTCAGAAGATAGACAGTCATTCAGTTTTTAGTATTATCAGTTGTTTTAGATAAATAGTTTAGTTTCCACTATTTATAAGTGTTATATCCTGGGGTTTGACCCTTAGAAAATTTCCTATAATTCCATTCTCTGAACTCAATATGATTCATAGATACGAGCCACATATTGGGGTTTAAGTGGTATGGTCCTATCATATACTGACCAGTGTTGGTTGATGGTATTGGATAGGATACTGGAATGGATACAACTTAGGGTATATAAGTTGTATGTTTGGATACGAGTCGTATTTTGTACTCTTATTATGGAGAACATTCAATCCACTTGGTATTCTATTCTGCTAGGGGTATGGATTGAAGGTACAGATCATATATTATGGATATGACTTGGTTGGATGAGTTGTCTACTGTACAATATTGGTTTTAAGGTTTGAGGTTGGGATATGAGTGGCGGGTACCACTCGTATAGGAAGGGTACAACTCGTGAGGGTCAGTCGTTTTCCTTTGATGGGATTTATGCAACTTAAGTGAGGGTATTCTGGACATTTCTCTACTTACCCTAATTGGACCCCATTACTTCTAACCTACTTGGGAGAGTATTTACCCACTTATTCTATTCATTAACACTTAAAAACTATTCTTTAACACTCTAAAATACACTCAAGAGCTTTTGAGGCAAAGACCTTGGGTTTCATCTTAAAGGACAGTTTACGAATCTCGTTGGTGATTTATCTCCGTCTACTTTGTCAATTAAGGAATGTTTTCTTCCCTCATTGTTAGTTCCAACTAAAGGCATGGTTTTTATCATTTGTTTTCATGATTTCACTATTATATGTTTTTGGGTTTTCAAATATGATTTTGGGGTTTTGTTTATAAATACTTGGTTATGGTTTCCCATGGTTTTAATTATGTGTTTATATGCATTAATGGTGGTTTTGGATAATTGAAATACATGGAATCCTTATTGGTAATTGGAATTGGTTTTGGATATATACTATGCCCCTAATGTGTTTGACAAAATGCTTATTAAGATATGTTCATGACATTGATTACTTTTAAATTGAACTCTTACTTATTTTAAACTTCATAAAGGACTTATGCATAGTTTGAATAGTTTGGAAAAGTAAATGTCTAAATATTTATGCTTATGGGGTACGGAATCCCCCAAGAGGTTTAATATGGTAAATGGAAGGACACTTGAAAGTCCCCTTAAACCTACATATGGTTGGCTATGGATAGTACTTGCAAGTATTATCGGTATGACGATACCACCACTTAATGGCCTTGGTTAATAAATGGCAAATAGATTAGTTGGTTATTTGGAAATGGTTTTAATTAGGCATTAAAGGAGAAGGTGTAGCTAAGCTATAGAAAGTAGAGGTCCCGGGGGACCGAAATTGGAAACTCATATTTGTTGATGTGAGTTTTGGTCTTAGTGATCGTGTGCATGATGTCACACCTTATATTGGGGGATGTACTAGTCATCCCAGGGTTATCTTTCCTGGTTGGGCGGCTACACGCACTGGGGCCCTTTCAGCAGGGGGATTTGAACCCATATTACCCATGGGTAGTTTAGGATGGAAAAGCAACACAACCTAGGTAAAGGTTTTAAATGCATGCTAAACCCAGGTCCCTTCCCCGACACTTATATATATGTCTAGTTGTATGCATTATGAGTGGTTTTACTTGGGTTTATAAATGGCATTATTTTATCCTTATCATGAGTTTATGCTAGTGATCATTCACTAACCCATCTACTGGTGGTTGTATATCCACGCTATGCAGGAACCAGCCATTCAACTCCTTCTATATACTGGTTGACTCAGGGATTAGTATTTGGCCTGAAGTGGTGAGCTTCTATCCTTTTGGAAGGCTCTATATCATGTTATGGACATTTCTAGACACTTTGATTTTATTTGGATATTAGTTTTGGCTATGGTTAGGGGCATGTCCCAATTGGATATTTTTACTCTTTTGGTTAGAGGCTTTGTGGTACTTCTGAGGATTGGTATGGGTGGGATCGGTATTGGTATCAACCTTAGTATTGTCATTGGTATTGAGGCTTACATTATTGGACAATATTTTTGGTTATTCCATCATATTATATTTTGGGATTGATTATCATTATATGCTTTGGTATCCATTTGGTTATGGCTTTTGGTTTTGGTATGGTCGGACTGTTGGCTTTGTATGATAGAAGTTGGTTGGTCGGGCATGATTGTGACCCTATGTTAGAGTCTTCATCAAAGCATTTATGTTATCTTGTTATATGCTTAAAATCTAGCCCATCAAAGGTTGAATAAGGTGGTTAGGTTGGGTAATAGGGGGAGGTCCCCTGTCCTGGTTGGACTTAGGATTATGTCTAGGCCCTGGTTCGAGTCCTGACAAGCTGGTATTAGAGATTTAGGTTCATGTTCAACTAGGAGTCCACAAATTTGTGTCGAGTAGGGTCTCTTTTAGGAGTGCGTAGACACTCATAAGGGAGAGGCTACAAGGCATTTAGAAATGTTTCACTTTCTTGGTATTCTATTTTCAATGTTGGAGTCTAAAGTCTTGGAATCTTCTCTAATCCTTCTATATTCATATTTTAGATCATGTCCCGTAGATCTAGAACACAAGAAAAATCTTCTGTCCCATCTAGGAATAATGTTGAAAGAGTATGCCCTGCGTCGAGGGTTTATATTCAATCTCAGGGTCCTATTCCTGATAGTGCTGGAGTTCCTCTTAATCCTACCAGTTCTCCTCAGGTCCCTTAGGGAAACATGACAAATGCAAAATTTCATCAATCTATCTATGTTTTTTCTTAGTTGGTTGCTTCTCAGGATGAGCGGGATATATCTGGTAGGTTGTCTACTAAGGACACAAGGGTTGGATAATTTATGAAAATGGGTCCTCCTACTTTTACTAGAGTGAAGGTGGAGGAGGATCCATAAGGCTTTTGGGATAAAATGGAGGAGATATTTTGGGTAATGCAGGCTACCAATATGGAGGGGTAAACTTTCCAGCTTATAAGCTCAAAGAAGTTGCTTATCTGTGGTATGAGAAGTGGGATAGGGATAGGGGTGATGTGGAAGAATCAGGGATATGGGATGCCTTTTCTAAAGCCTTCTTGGATCATTTCTTTCCTCAGAAGCTAGGGAAGTTAAGATGGAGGAGTTTGTGAATCTCAACTAGGGCAGAATGACTGTCAAGGAATATGCCTTGAAGTTTCATCAGCTATCAAGGTATGCTCCTAATTTGGTGGCTGACATGAGGATGAGAATGAGGAATTTTTATTCTTAGTTGAATCGGTATTTGATCTTGGAGAGAAAGACTACTTTACTTATTAAAAATATGGATATTTCTCGGTTGACTATTCATATACAGCAAGTGGGGGATGAAAAGAGGAGACGGGCAGAGCTTGGCGATAGATAGGGAAAGAGAGGCAGGTTTTTATATCAGCAAGGTGCTTAGTCATAGGGTAGTTGAGATGGTGCAAAGTGGCAGAAAAAAAAGTGGTGGAGCTTGAGTTCCTTCTCTACTGCTAGTGCCCCTTACCCAAAGTAATCGGGAGACAAGCATCATAGAGGTGGTGATAATTTTTTAGTAGGGTACCCAATCTCAAGTGAGCAAAGGTTAGTCAATTTCTTTATGCCCTCCTTATCGGTTTTATGGTCAACCCCATCAGGAATATTGTGTAAAAGAAAGGGACAAATGCTTCACGTATGGCCAGCCAGGTCATCGGCTCAGGAATTGTCCAGTTAATCAGGTCGTTGTGAGGGCGAATAAAATTCCTGTGGCTTCGTCTTCTGCTCCTACACCTAGTGGTATTCCATTGGCTTCTATTACTTCTCCTGGTTCTAGTGTTGGTCAAAATAAATTGTACACTTTGGCATCCCAGCAGGAATTTGAGGTATCACCTGATGTCGTTACTGGTACATTACAACTTTTTTCCCGTGATATATATTATTTTCTTGATTCAGGCTCCACTCTTTCTTATGTGACTCCTTATATGGCTGTATCTTTTGGTATTGATCTCAAAGTGATTTTGAATCCCTTTTCTATTCCTACCTCGGTAGAAGACTCAGTTATCGCTAAGAGAGTCTATAGGGGGTGCGGTATCTATTGGTGGTAAGCAGACTCTGGTGGATCTGATTTAATTGGGAATGGTGGGTTTTGATGTTATCTTAGGTATGGATTGGCTACACTCTTGTTATGCGTCCTTAGACTATTGAACGAGGAAAGTTATCCTTAAGTTTCCTGGTGAACCGGTTATAGAATCGGAGGGTGGTTCCCTAGCTCCTAGAGGAAGGTTTATTTCTAATCTTAAAGCTCGAAGGTTTATCTCCAAGGGGTGTTTTTATCACTTGGTCTGAGTTAAAGATTCTAGCTCAGAAGGTCCATCTTCACAATCAGTTCTTATGGTTAATGAGTTTCCGAAGGTTTTTTTGGATGATCTTCCTGGAGTTCCTCTAGATAGGAATATAGAGTTTGGTATTGATTTGCTTTTGGACACTCGTCCAATATTTATTTCTCCTTGTAGAATATCTCTAACTGGGTTGAGAAAACTCAAAAATCAAGTTAAGGGTCTTCTAGACAAGGGGTTTATTCATCATAGCGTGCACTAGTGTTATTTATGTGCAAGAAGGATGGTTTTCTTCAGATGTGCATTAAATATAGGTAGTTAAATAAGGGAACGGTCAAGAACAACTATCCTCTCCCTAGAGTAGATGATTTATTTGATCAGTTGCAAGGTGCCAAGTTCTTTTCCAAGATGGATCTTCGATTTGGGTACTATCAGCTTAAGATTACGGAGGTGGATATCCCTAAGATAACTTTTCATACTCAGCATGGGCATTTTGAGTTCTTGGTGATGTCATTTGGATTGACTAATGCCCCGGCGGTATTTATAGATCTAATAAATAGAGTTTTCAAGCAGTATTTAGATATCTTTGTCATTATTTTTATTGATGACATTCTGGTTTATTTGAAGAGTGAAGTGGATCATGCTAATCACCTCCGTGTGGTGTTACAAACCTTAAAGGAATAGTAGTTGTATGCCAAGTTCTCTAAGTGTGAGTTTTAATTGAACTTTGTGACTCTCTTAGGTCATATTATTTCTAGTGAAGGGATAATGGTTGATCCTCAAAAGTTTATTGTGGTGAAGGGGTGGCTAGACCCACGACTTCATTCGATATTGGAGCTTCTTGAGTTTAGCCAGGTATTATAGGTGGTTTGTGGAAAGCTTCTCATCGATAGCTACTCCTTTGACTAAGTTGACTCAGAAGAAGGTTAAGTTTTCTTGGTCGGAATCTTGTGAGGGGAGTTTTGATAAATTGAAGGATAGGTTAACTTTGGCACCAATTTTGACTTTGCTGGAAGGCAATGATAGGTTTGTGGTTTATTGTGATGCATCTCGGGCAGCGCTTCTTTGTGTTTTTATGTAGCATGGAAAGGTGATTGCCTATGCTTCTAGGCATTTAAAGGTGCATGAGAGGAATTATCCTACTAATGAATTCGAGCAGTTGGCGGTTGTGTTAGCTTTGAAAATATGGTGGCATTATTTGTATGGTGTTCACGTAGATATCTTTTCTGATCATATGAGTCTATTGTATGTTTTCACTCAGAAGAAGCTTAATCTCTGGCAGAGGAGATGCTTGAGCTTCTCAAGGACTAGGATCTGAGTCTTCACTACCACCCAGGTAAGGATAACATAGTTGCTGATGCTCTTAGAAGGTTTTCCATGGGTAGTTTGGCTCATGTGGAGGAAGGGAAGCAGGAATTGGTAAAGGATATTCACTGCTTGGCTAATTTTAGAGTTTGTCTCTTGGACTCCAAGGGTGGTGGTGTGATGGTGCAAGAAGTGGTTCAATCATCTCTTGAAGCAGAGATTAAAGAGAAGCAAGTGTTAGATCCTATCTTGATGAAAATCAAGAGTGATATTGGTGGAAAAGAGGTGGTGATGTTTGAGATCAGTGGTGATGGTACTTTTCGGTACCAAGAAAGGTTATGTGTTCCTGATGTCAACAGTTTGTTGCAGAGAATTTTTGTTGAGGTGCATGAATCATGCTATGTTGTTCATCCCGGATCGACAAAGATGTATCATGATCTCAAGAAGATCTATTGGTGGAATGGTATGAAAAAGGATGTGGACGATTTTCTGGCCAAATACATGGTGTGTCAACAGGTTAAGATTGAGCACATGAGGGCCAGTGGATTGCATCAAGAAATTGAGTTGCCCAAATAAAAATAAGAGATAATCAATATGGATTTCGTAACCAGTGTTGCTTGATTTCAAAATTATTTTGATTCGATTTGGGTCATTGTGGATAGGATGACGAAGTCTGCTCACTTTCTGCCAGTGAGGACTACCTTTTCAGCGGAAGATTATGCAAAGTTGTATCTTTCAGAGATTTTCAAGCTGTATGGGGTGCCTGTTTTGATTATTTCTGATTATGGCACGCAGTTTACATCTCACTTCTGGCGGTCTTTCCTGAAAGGGTTGGGGATTAAGGTTAGTCTGAGTACTGTTTTTCATCCACAGTCGGAAGGGCAAGCGAAGAGAACTATTCAGACATTGGAGGGTATGCTTCGGGCCTGTGTGATTGACTATGGTGGAAATTGGGTTGAGCATCTACCCTTGGTAGAGTTTGATTACAACAATAGTTATCATTCTAGTATTGGTATGGCCCCTTTTGAGGCATTGTATGTGTAATACCCCGTATTTCCCTAACTTAAATTAACTCTCAATCTATGAGTTATCCAATATAAAATTTTTGAAATACTCAGTATTTTTCAATTTAGATCCTGACATTGCATAGGAAATTCAATTATCTTTCCAACGATATAAAATTCACCCAAATACGACACCTGGATGAAGAGTTATGGCCATTTTTGTAAGATAGTGTGCCAATTTGGCCACTAACGCATCGCGAAGGCCAGCCAAATGGAAATGGTCACTTTCCAGTGTTCCATAGCAATATTGGTGTATCGCGCCAAGCAGCATTTTAACATTTGTCAATTTCCCGTATACCAACAAAACACCATCGCGTCGTGCCACCAGCCACATTCCCAGTTGACAATTTCCAGTGGCCCGACACGATCTTGGTGCGTCGCGCCAGGGGCCCAGTTCGGAAATTTTTTGAAAAAAATTTAAATATTTTCCAGGGTTAAATGGCTCTTTTCCCATGATTTTATTCCTCTAAGGTGTGAGATTAAAGCCCTAAAAATATTTTAAACCATTTGTTTATCATTAACTTTTTCCCAAATCAACAAGCTTTCTCTCTCAATTAACAAAACCCTAACTTCAAGAAACCAAGAGAAATCTCAAAGGAGTTACCAAGAACTTCAATAAACCCACAAATTAAGGTATGTTAGGTGTTCATCTATGGTTTTCTTTCACCCATAGAGTCCACGAATCTTTTTTTTAAACTACAAGATTGTTGAATTATGAACTCACATGCTTGAATTGAATTGAATTCATGTTTATGTTATTGTTGGGTCTTAGTCCATGATTAAATTACAAGATTTCATGAAATGAATCATTATATATGTTGAATTACATGATCTTCATGATAAACCCTTCAATTTGCAAGTTGTTTGATGAGGCCATGATAATTACATGTGTTGATTATTGAATAACCTAAGCATGCTCCCTATGTATTTGATAAAATGCCTATGCGAGTGAAATAGTGCCATTATAACATGATAGCATGTATTCCCCATTCATGTATAAGTAAATACATTACAAGTGTTTGTTAAAATGTCTCAATGAGTGGATTGTGGTCAAGTAGCCATTATTATGTTTTCAAGATTTTGCTATGATTTACTTTGATGCTATTGAGTCCTGGGGGTATTCAATACCTGACAATTTAGTTATTTATCTAGAGCCAGTGTCAGTTATAAAATAGTATCATCCATGTCACGATCAGTAGAACTAAGTCAGTTATAGAACATAAGAAAACTCAGTAAACTAAGTATCAATCCAGTCCAGTTCAGTATAATCAATCCTGTGTCTTTCAGTTGAGAGTAGGATTCAGCACGAAGTGAACCCAGGGATGGGGGCTCACCTGCCAGTATAGGGTGTGATCCTTAGAAGCAATCCTTGCATTCAAAAACTACGTAGCCAGCATAGGTTAAGACATCAAACCTGCCAGTTGAGGGTTGATGAGAACCTGCCAGATGAGGGTTCCACCATTCTCATTAGAGTACCTACTAGATGAGGGTATATCTTCAGTTGTCTTTACCCGTGGCACGGTACTGACACCCTTCCAATTAGGGTTACAGGTTGGACCCAACTCATTTATCTTATCTTATTTGGGGTATGTCGATTAGATGATTACCTCCCACAGTTTCAATTTTAGTCTTCGGTATAGAACTTAGTTCAGTTCTATAGAATCAGGACTGTCAGATAGAGTCAATCAGTATCAGTAACTCAGTTATTAGTAACTCGGACTATCAAATACCCAGTATTAGAACTCAGTACTTAGCTTCAAAAAAGCTCAGTTATAGTATATATATATATATACGCACAATATTGCATACTCAGTATTTACATTAGTTTAGATTATCCATGTACTCTCATGTTCAGTCACTCTATATAATTCAGTCAATTATTATTCATGCATATAAACCCTTGCATTTAGCCTTACCTCATCTAGCATACCAGTACATTCCACATACTGATGCATACTCTTTTTTTGCACTATGATGCCTCATATCATAGGTTCGGACGCTCTGGTTCCCAACCGCGCATAGACAGATTTAGATTTAACTAGCATATCAGATTTAGTAGTGAGTCCTCATCTATCGAGGATATTCTTTTATTTTATTATTTTAGTAAACTCACTATTTTAGTAGATGGAGTTAGTTGGGGGATTGTCCCATCAAATCCACTTTGAGATGGTTTCAGTTAGAGGCTTTTTAGACTAGTTTTTAGACAGTATTCAGTTCTAAAGATGTTATATTTTATTAGTATTTCAGATGTTTTAAACCTTATGGAATTTCATCCTATTTTTTTGCATTTATATCAGTATTATTATTCAGTGCTCACAGCAGATATCAGTCATGGGTTAGCTTATGGTCCTTTGGGGTTGTAAGCATCGTATGGCATCTGAGGTACAGACTCGGGGATTTATAGTATAGTAGGAGGTGTAGATCTCCTATTGGTTGGTTTGAGCTTAGTGAGGCAGGCATGTTAGGTTCGTATTTTGTTTATCAAGCTATCGAGAAGGTGAAGGTGATTTAGGATAGGCTTAATGATGCTAGAGTCATCAAAAGTCTTATGCGATGCTAGGCATAGAGACTTAGAGTTTGAGGTTAGGGATAAGTTTTTCCTAAATGTGTCTCCCATAAAGGAAGTAGTGTGATTTACAAATAAGGGAAAGCTTAGTCCTTAGTATATTAGTCCTTAATTGATTTTGCGAAGGGCTGGTAATATTGCTTATGAATTGGAATTACCTTATAGTTTGGTCTTGGTTCATCTGGTATTTCATGTTTCCATATTGAGGAAATGCATTGGTGATCCTTCATGGGTTGTTCCTATAGAAGGATTGGGTATCTCGAATTCTCTGTCTTGTAAAGAGATCCCAGTTGAGATACTGGATAGGCAGGTTCGTCGATTATGAACAACATATGTGGCTTCGGTTGAGGTTCTATGAAAAAACCACAAGGTGGAAGAGGCTACATGGGAAGTAGGGGAGGACATGAAATCCAAGTATCCGCTCTTGTTTTCTGCTTCTGGGATTCGTGCGGAAGGTGTGTGTCCTTGAACACATCTTTATTTTTAGAGTTTGTTAAAGGAAAGATTAATATCTTTGCCTTTTTGTTTTTGAACTTTAATAAAGATTGGGAATATATTTCATAATACAAATAGCTCGTGTTGGAATCTATTCTACCTTATCCGTCATTCAGGGACGAATGTTCCTAGTGGGGAGAATGTTACATCCTGGGGTTTGGACCTTAGAAAATTTCCTAGAATTCCATTCTCTGAACCCAATACTACTCATGGGTACAAGCCTTATAGTGGGGTACGAGTGGTATGGTCCTATCATACACTGACCGGTGTTGGATGATGGGATTAGATAGGTTACAATAATGGATACGACTTAGTAGAAATGAGTCATATGATTGGATATAAGTCGTATCTTATACTCATATAGTGGATAGCATTCAAGCCACTTGGTATTCTATTCTGCTAGGGGTACGGATGGAAGGTACAGATCCTATGTTGTGGATATAACTTTTTGGCTGAGTCATATACTGGACAGTGTTGGATCCAAGGGTTGAGGTTGGGATACGAGTGGCAGGTACCACTCGTATAGGAAGGGTACGACTTGTGAGGGTCAGTTGTATCCCTGTGACGGGATTTTGTGCAACTTAAGCAGGGGTATTCTGGATATTTTCCTACTTACCCTAATAGGAACCCACGACTTCTAACCTACTTGGGAGAGTATTTATTCTATTATTCTATTCATTAACACTTAGAAACTATTCTTAAACACTTTAAAATCCTCTCAAAAGCTTTTGGATCAAAGAGTTAGGGTTTCATCTTAAAGTCTAATTTACGAATCTCATTGGTGATTTCTCTCTGTCTACTTTGTCAATTAAGGCATGTTCTCTTCCCTCATTGTTAGTTCCAACTAAAGGCATGGTTTTTATCATTTGTTTTCATGATTTCATTATTGTATGCTTTTGGTTTTTCAAATATGATTTTGGTTTTAATTATGCTTTTATATGCATTAATGGTAGTTTTGGATAATTGGAATACATAGAATGGTTATTGGTAATTGGAACTGGTTTTGGATATCTACTATGCCCCCAATGTGTTTGACAAAATGCTTATAAAGACATGTTCATTGCATTAATTACTTTTAAATGAAACTCTTACTTGTTTAAAACTTGGTAAAGGACTTATGCATAGTTTAAATGGTTTAGAAAGGTAAATGGCTAAATGTTTATACTTGTGGGGTACGGAATCCCCCAAGACGTTTAATATGGTAAATTAAAGTGCACTTAAAAGTCCCCTTAAGCCTACATATGGTGTGCTATGGATAGTACTTGGAAGTATAGTTGGTATGAAGATACCACCACTAAATGGCCTTGGTTAATAAATAATAAATGGATTGGTTGGTTATTTGGAAATGGTTTTAATTAGGCATTAAAGGGGGAGGTGTAGCTAAGCCGTGGAAGGTGGAGGTCCCGAGGGGTTGGTTTTACTTGGTTAGGCATAAATGTATGGTTGTATACATTATGGATGGTTTTACTTGGTTTTATAAATGGTATTATTTTATCCTTATCCTGAGTTCATGCTAGCGATCACTCTCTAACCCTTCTACTGGCGGTTGTATACCCACGATATGCAGGAACCGGCATTCTACTCCTCCTACATAGTGGTTGACTCGGGGGATCATCTTTTGGACTGAAGTGGTGATTTTTCATCCTTTTGGAAGGCTCCATTTCATGTTATGGACATCTGTAGACACTTTGATTTTATTTTGGATATTGGTTTTGGCCATGGTTAGGGGTATATCCCAACCGAATATTTTTTTACTCTTTTGGTTAGAGGCTTTGTGGTATTTCTGAGGGTTGGTATAGACGGGATCGGTATTGGTGTTAGCCTTAGTGTTGGCATTGTTATTAGGGCTGACATGATTGGATGATATTATTAGTTGTTCCATCGTATTATATTTTGGGATTGATTATCATTATATGCTTTGGTATCCATTTGGTTATGGTCTGGTTTATGGCCTTTGGTTTGGTTTTGGTATGGTCGGACGGTTGGCTTGGTACAGTTGAACTCGGTTGAGTCGATCACGATTGTGACCCTATCCCCGAGTCTTCATGAGTATCTTATTATATGCTTGAAATTTAGCCCATCAAAAGTTGTATAAGGTGGTTGGGTTGGGTAATCAGGGGCGGTCCCCGATCCTGGTTGGACTTGGGATGCCCATTACGTCTAGGCCGTGGTTTGGGTCAAGACAATTGGATATTCAGACC
The DNA here is from genome assembly GCA_030864215.1 of Capsicum pubescens. Classification (NCBI taxonomy): domain Eukaryota; kingdom Viridiplantae; phylum Streptophyta; class Magnoliopsida; order Solanales; family Solanaceae; genus Capsicum; species Capsicum pubescens. The sequence goes on from CM061539.1 coordinate 4,815,739, forward strand.
GATCATTGATTTATTTGTTTTGGTATTTCAGGTTTACAGTATCTTACCAGATTATCTTCCGTCCATGTGTTATATTATTATTTTAGTCAGTGCTCACAGCAGGTACCAACTCATGGGTTAGCTTGTGGTCACTTGTGACCGTAAGCACCGCTGTCGCAACTAGGGGGTAACCTCGGGTAGGGACACCTTATAACTCTAAGCAAAGACATCCGTATATTCTTTGAATGTGTCCATATAAGCAATTTCTTCATCTATTTTTAGAAAAGTTCTCGGATAAGTTGGTCTTGGGTCTTATATCATTTCTAAGATTGACTTCCTTCAAGGGATCTATTGTGGTCTTCACTCCTTCAAGTTTTTATGGAGTATCTTCAGCATCTTCCTCTTCTTAAGGATCATTGTCATAATAGATATGTGGTAACACCACAAAATATCTTCCAACTTTTCATGAACCTTCATTTGAGATGATACATTATTCTTACTTTAGGTAGTAATATGATATGAAGAGCCTACACTTTCTTCATCTTCCTCACATTTCTTGGTATAGACTACAGTATGAGTCCTTACTTAACACCTACTTACATAAAACGCTAGTTCTGCCTGTCATTTTACTCTAGAAGGAATCGGACTTTGGAAATCCTTTTGGATTCTAGGTGAAGAGTGCATTGTCATTCTTTGACAAATTATCCAACGTTTGTTGCTTTTATTCGTATTGAGTGGAACCAACCTATTGAATACAAAAGTTTTTGTAGTTGACTCTCCAAGTCGATGAAATATAGAAGGCCTTTTACTGGAAGCAGTGGACTCCTCTTCCACTATGATGTAGTTGCGAACTGACCATTTTATGGAGATGTGAATTGAAAGTGGCGGTGTGTTCCCTAGGCATTCACCTGCGTGCCTAGTTGTACTTTCTAACTGAAATTTTCCCAACCTTGATGGCTCATTAAGATTGTATCTAGCCTTTAAAATAACTTCTAAGTATTTGGATCAAAGCCTTCTTTTTTATGATGCATAGGGATTGTTATATCTTGTGGCGGACTTCGAATCATAAACTCTCCAAGTAGTCTTGAGGATAGGTTTATTGCATCTATCATCATAATAGGTAGATTTAGCCTCTCTAGTACATTATCTTGGGTATCCGATGAATGATCTTCATCCTTCTTTACCTTTGGTGCTTAGAGCACAAGAGTTGGATTCTTTTTAAAAATACAATATTTAATTTATTTGAAGTAGAGGCTTCTTAGTGGCAATTTTTTTACAACCACCGTGACCTTATTAGCTGCAAGATCATCACACTTGTTTTTATGACATTATCAACCCTTTTCGCATTCACAGCATAATTCTATAAGTAGAATTTTGCGTCAACAAATTGTGACTCATCTTCAGCGAATGCCTTATCATCAAAATCTATTTTTCTTTTCACTCTGCCTTCGAGATACTTCAGCATTTATAGTAATAGCATGAGACAATTTTGTTCTCGTGTACCCAAGTCCTACCAAGAAATATGTTGTATGAAGTTTTGGCATTAATCACATGCATCAACACATTTGATCACAAATTATTCATATGAATCCCTAACTTGATAGATCCTATGGCCTTTTGAACCCCTTGGTTGAACCCCTAAATCATCAAATGACTTTCAGCAAGTTCAACAGTAGTGATGCCAAGCTTTTTTATTGTGCGAATAGGTAGGATGTTAACAATGGATCCCTCATCTATCAAGATTTTATTTATCTTTTTTTTCTAGAACATGACCCACCGTGTAGAAGGGATAATTGTGTAGGTTTCACCAAGCAGGAGATCACCATTTGTAAATGTGATTTGTATATTAAGTACATATGTTTTTTTGGCTAATAGGTTCAGTAGGTTTTTCCAAAGATGAAGGAACTTATAATTTTCACCTTTGCCCCTTCTTTCCGAGTATTAAAACAAAGTACCTCAACGTTGACTTGAGCCATCTTTGTACAAAACCAACCTAGTATGAATTCTTCCAAAGTCACAAGACGTTGTGGTTTTTGGTAGTGATGCTCTACTTCCCTCATTGTAACGCCCCAAAAATGGATCCCGAGATATCACACGGTGCTCAAGACTACGAGTAGTCTCAAGCTAACCCTGTAGCCTTTGACTAAATTTGAAACTCATAATAAAGAAATATAAATATATAACCAATACTGAAATGCTAAATTTTTTCTGATCAAAATAGGAGTTAACTGAACACAATATCTGAGAATATTTAACTTAAACATCTGTACAATCAATACTGGAAATCTGAGTTATAACTAGCAGTCTGACAAGCCTCTACTACTAACAACTAGGGAGCTGCTGGGAAAGACCCCCCCGATGACTCAATCTGACTGAAAATAACTGAACAGGCTACTTTGATAAATTAAAGTCTGAATAATTGGGTCCTCGAACTATGAAGACTCACCAATTGTCGGGATATAGATAGAGATGCTCACGGTCGAACACACTACTGAAACTGAGCACCTAAACAAATATTATTAAACAATGTAGCACATAGACATATATGTTGATCAGTACTTTTGGAATGTACTGAGTATGTTGGAGTGAATGAATTACCAAAATAATATCTCAATATTCATAAAAATTTATGAAAGAATGCATGCTACGTGTAATAACTCACATTGGCTTAAATAACTAATAGCTGAAAATCATTAATGATAAAGCTTACTGTGTAAGTCTCGTAAGCCATCACATTTAGTTCTAAAAGTTGTACTTGTATTCTATCTTTAAATCTTGCAGTCCAAGTGTAGAAAGGACTTACTTTTATATTTGTACACTGAAATCTGAAATCTCAGGACTAATATCTTGTGTAAGATAATATCTAAAGGAAACTGTGAGCCTTCACACTTAAATTCTAAAGCTTTTTTGTAAGTTTTTGCCTTCAAGGAGGTTCTTCTAATCTACATAAATCATATGAGCTATCATGGAGTCCAACGTCTAGTTCCCCTAAGGGGAAAACCTCATGTTGGGTAGAGGTGTCATACTCTTGCCGAGGAGTATAACCTGAGCTAAGTGATCACAATATGTATCTGTATCCATATACAAATAGAATATAATTTGAATTTGTACCTATGTTGGCTCGTAATTCTTGGGAAGTAGGATGTGCTAAACCCACACTTCTTGTTCATGCTAAAAACTCCCTTTAATTTGTATGCTCATTCAGTAGGAAATCCACTTTAAAAACTAACATAAGGGTTTACTATGAAAACCAGTTATGCATCTGTTTACTTTAAATTGTAATCAAAACTATTATTAAAACTGATAAAGTGGATCCCATATCTCAGCTAAGGATCAAAAGATCAATCTTGTTCAAAAAATTGAATATAAACTAATCATAGGATGCTTAAAGGCATAATCTTCTTGGAATATCAATATTTAAACTAGGGCTTAGTAACCCATACTTTAACTCTTGTCAAATCATCACAAGGTTCATGCTTGATAATCAAAATCTTGAAAGTTCTTTCACAATTCTAGTTAAGACAATGAAATTCAATTCTCAATACATGTAAAACCAAGCCAAATTTATGGATACGTAAAATAGAGATGCAATTCAACATTTAATTGACTTGTAACATTATAAACATCAAATAATGACAATTGGGTATAAACCCTATACTCAAATCATGTATATTCATGTAAATTCAAGTTTAAAAAATAGTTTTGGGCACAAGAATGAAAGAGTTATCCTTGTTCATAAGCCCACATACCTTAATTGATTAAATTGATGAAGACACTTGACTTTGAATCCCTATTTGTGTTCTTAAAGATTGTTTCTTGAAGATCTTGAACCTGGAAGTTTGGATTGTTAACTTTCTTAAAGAAGGAGTAATGGGTTTGTTCTTGATTTCCTAGAGCTAAGATTTTTATTAGATATGAAGAAGATGAATAATGATGTATCTATGCTATTTGGGGCTGAAATTATGTGTTTAGGACGGTTTTGATATGAGACAAAAGACCTTATTTTCCTCCAATATTCAGAATAAAAAGCTGAAAAATTTAGGAGTGTGTGTCACATGCTCTGAAGCCCCAGAATGAAGCGTGTATCACATGCTCTATCGCATGCTCTCTAGGGGTGTACTGGAGCATGTGTCGCACGCTAATCACATTTAGCTACTGTTTTTTACTTCCAAACATGTCCTTACACTTGTCCAAAAATTTTGAAACTCACCTGAAAGGTACCTTTGACAACCCTGATCATGAATCAACTTCAAAATCGACATTCTAAGGCCGGGAAGGTCGGTAATGAAATCATGAAAGTTTAGGAGTTTTAGAAATGACTAAGTCTCAACACTTGGTTTAATTTTTAGGTTCTAAGTGTCTTAAGCAAGCACTAAGAGCTGAATTAAGCTAAAAACATACGGTGAATAACAATATCCCCCATTGGGAACATTCGTCCTCGAATGAGACTAGTTAAGATGAGGATACTGAGGAACTGAGATGATATACTAACATTCATACTAAAAACTTCATTACATGGTTGAATCTAACTCATGATGAATTACTGAACTAATTTGAGAAAGTATGCAATGTCATGAAAGTAATCACATGACTGGAACTAAGACTGGAAAAGAACTGAGCTAAAGAAGACTGTTACCTTAGGCTGAGTCTGAGTTTGTGGAGAAAAGGTGAGGGTACTTGGTTCATATGTCTACTTCAGCTTCCCAAGTGGCACCCTTAACGGACTGATTCCGCCAAAGAACTTTGACCAAGGGAACTTCTTTGTTTCTTAGTCTACGGATCTGGTGATCTAGAATCTTTACTGGAAGTTCTTCATATGAGAGGCTATTCAGAATACTTGTGCTTTCTAGAGGGACTACAACAGCTGAATCATCCACACACTTCTTCAATAAGGATATATGGAACACTGGGTGAAATGATGATAAGTTTGCAGGTAGCTTAAGCTCATACGCTACCTTCCCCACACGACTCAATATTCCATAGGACCCACATATCAATGACTAAACTTCTCCTATTTGCCAAATCTCTTCACCCCCTTCTGGGGTAAAACCTTCAAATAAACTAAATCATCGACTTCAAACTCAAGATGTCTCCTTCTTACATCTATATAAGATTTCTGACGAATCTGAGCTATTTTCAATCTCTCTCGATTCAACTGGAATTTCTCCATAGCTTCAAACACTACCTATGGCCCTATCAAAGTGGCCTCGCCTACTTCGAACCAACCCAAAAGTGATGTACGTCTCCTGACATAAAGAGCTTCAAATGGGGCCATCTGAATACTAGAATAGTAACTGTTATTGTAGGCGAATTCGATCAACGGTAAGTGGTTATCCCAACTGCCTTTGAAGTCAAGAACACATGCCCTAAACATATCATCTAGGGTCCGAATGGTCCTCTCTGCCTGACCATCTGTTTAAGGTTGAAAAGCTAAAATGAGATTAACTTAGGTACCGAGACCCTTCAGAAAGGCTTTCCAAAAGTGAGAGGTAAACTGGGTACCTTTATCTGAAATGATGGACAAAAAAACTCCATGCAATCTGAATAACTCTCTAATATACAGTCTAGCATAGTCTTTAGCTGTGTAAGACGTATGAACTGGTAAGAAGTGGGCTGATTTCTTCAACCTATCTACAATAACCCCAATCAAATCATGTTGACGACGCGAACGGGGTAATCCTGTCACAAAGTCCATGTTCACCTCTTCCAACTTCTAAGAGGGGATACCAAACTCCTTTATCATGCCACCGGGTCTTTGATGCTCTACCTTAACCTGTTGGCAAGTAGCACACTAGGCCATAAATTTTGCGATATCTTTCTTCATACCACTCCATCGACTTCCCACAAATCGCGGTACATCTTGGTGGCTCCTGGGTGAATGGAGTAACGTGCACCATGCGCTTCTGCCATTTTCCGTTTCCTCAAATTGTCAACGCACGACACACAATCTACTCTGGTACCTCAGCACACCATTCCCCCCTCCCCCCCACCCTCCCAAGAAAACCTCAACCGTTTGGTCTTTAACTGACCCTTTCAGCTTAACCAAACTAGAGTCCTTATCTTGTTTCTCTTTCACTTTAGACACTAGAGAAGATTTTAAAATACCCTGAACCCAAATATTCTCCTCAGCTGATTCAACTAACCTCACACCCAATCTAGCTAACTGGTGAACTTCTCAAACTAGTTTCTTCTTGTCACTCTCTACATGCACAACACCACCCATAGAAAGTTTACTAAGGGCGTCTGCCACGACATTGGCTTTGCCCAAATGGTATAAAATACTCATATCATAATCTTTCAACAATTCTAACCACCTTTTTGGGCAAAGATTTAAATCCCTCTGAGTAAACATATATTGCAAGCTTTTGTGGTCCGTGAATATATCAACATGCACCCCATAAATATAGTGCCTCTAGATTTTTAATGCAAACACAACAGTAGCTAACTCAAGGTCATAGGTAGGCTAGTTCTTTTCATGGGGCTTAAGTTGTCTAGAGGCATAGGATATGACCCTACCTCTCTGAATTAAGACAAAACTCAGACCAACTCTAGAGGCATCACAGTAGATAATGAATCCATCTATACTATCAAGTAACTCTAAAATGGGGGCTGAAGTGAGCCGAGCTTTCAACTCCTGAAAACTCTTCTCATAGGAACTAACCATTGAAACTTAATATTTTTTTGAGTCAATCTAGACATAGGGGACATAATAGATGAAAACCCCTCAACAAACCATTGGTAATATCCATCTAAACCCAAGAAACTTCAGATGTCAGATAGAGAGATAGGTCTAGGCTAGTTTCACACTTCTTCAGTCTTTTGGGGATCAACTCTAATGCCATCATCGAAAATAATATGACCGAGGAAAGCTACTGATCTTAGCCAAAATTCACACTTGCTAAATTTGGCGTACAACTGGTGATCTCTAAGAGTTTACAACACAATTCTAAGATAGTCTGCATGGTCATCCTCACTACGAGAAAAGACAAGGACATCATCGATAAAGACTATGACAAATATGTCTAAGTACTATTTGAACACTCGGTTCATCAGATCCATGAAGGCTGTTGGGGCATTTGTTAGCCCAAAGGACATGATGAGAAACTTAAAGTGACCATAACGGGTCCTGAAAGTTGTCTTTGGAATATCACATTCCCTTACTTTAAGCTAGTGATAGCCGGATCTAAGGTCTATCTTAGAGAGGTAACTTGCACCATGAAATTGATCAAATAAGTCATCAATCCTAGGAAAAGGATATTTGTTTTTTATTGTGACTTTTATTTAGCTGATGATAGTCAATGCACATTCGCAAAGAACCATCTTTCTTTCACACGAATAGGACGGGAGCGCCCCATGGGGAGACATTGGGCCTTATGAAACCTTTATCTAAGAGGTCTTTAAGATGCTTTTTAAAATTCTTAAGCTAGGTTGGAGCCATACGATATGGAGGAATGAAGATGGGATGAGTATCTAGAAAAAGGTCAATACCGAGTTCTATTTTCCTATTGGGAGGTACCCCTAGAAAATCTTCGAGAAAAACTTTAGGAAACTCATTGACTACACGGACTGACTAAATTGTTGGAGTCTCAGACTTAGTCTCTTTGACTCATACTAGATGATAAATTTTGATATCAACTTTCTGGCCTTAAGATAGGATATGAAAGGACTCTTGGGAGACATTAAATTACCTTCCTACTCAAAGACTGGCTCATCAGGAAACTGAAACTTCACTACTCGAGTACGACAATCTATAGATGCATAACAGGAACGGAGCCAATCCATGCCCATAATAATTTCAAAATCGACCATGTCTAACTCTATTAAGTCTACTAATATGATCTTATGAAGGACAGTGATAAGACACTTTCTATAGATTTGTTTGAAAATAACTGAATCCCTCACTGGGGTGGAAACTAAGAAGGGATTAGAAAGATTTTAAGGACTTAATCCAAAATTCATCGTAACTAACGGAGTAACATAAGAGAGATTTGACCCTGGGTCCAACAACACATAAATATTAAAATAAAATATACGAAGCATACCAGTAACAACATCTGATGAACTCTCCTGATCCTGATAGGATGGTAAGGCATAGAATTGATTTTGTGCTGACCGCCACCGGTACTGAATGATGCGCCCTGAGGAAGGGCTGGGCGGCCTAGTGGAGCTGGTGTGCTAGTAGCCTAAGTCTGGGGACGAACATCTCTGTTTCCTTGCTTAGCATACGGGTACTCTTTGATTTCGTAACCCAACTTACCAAACCCAAAACAACCTTTCTGTCCCAACAAAACACTCACCAAAATAATTCTTCCTATACTTAGCACATGTAGGATAACTGGGTCTTCCACCCACACTTTTCTAAGACCTGGACATAGAAGTCTTACCCCATTGTCCCTGCTTGGCCCTGGGTGCTGGAGCACTGGCTGAAGATGGCACTAGCATAGACAGGTGACCCTAAAACTGTGAACGATTACCTCCTCTAGACCTTGTCTGGCCATAGTCAAACTGCTCGGTTCTAGCCTTCTTATTTACCCTCTCTCTCCCCTTCAACTTCTCCACCTCAATCTATTGAGCATGAGTTATCAATCTAGCAAGATCTATATCCCCAATAAGAATGGCAGTCCTACACTCCTTGATTACCAAACTAGACACTCCAGTAACAAACTTACTCATACTAAATCTACGATCAGCTATCAAATCAGGAGCATACTTAGATAACTGATTGAACTTAAGGCAGTACTCTTTCATTATCATCGAGCCCTGACTCAAGTTCATGAACTCCTTTACCTTAGCTTCTCTCAATTTGCATAAAAAGAACCTGTCTAGAAACGCATCTTTAAACACCTGCTAACTCAAAGGAGATGCATTCTCACCTCTACCATTCTTTCACATAACCACCCATTCATGAGCCATATCCTTCGACCTATAGGATGCCAACTCCAAACTCTCCTCCTCAGTAACATGCATAATATAGGTGATCTTTTTTACCTCATCAAGATACAACTGTGGGTCCTCACCTACTTTTGACCCAAAGAATTCAGGCGGATTCATTCTCATGAAGTCACGGATTCTAGTTGCAGCTAAATCATCATTATGATGAAGTGGGACTGTAGCCTGAAGGTTTCCCTAAATATTGGCAGTCACAGCTTGGGCTAACGCCTGAAAGACAACCCAAAATTCAACATGGGATACATTTTCATTCAGAGGATCAGCAGGCTGGGGTGGCTGGTTATCATTTCTGCGTGCATTAGCTCAGCGAGGAGGTATATTCAACTATCATGTAATAGTACAATTTAAAAGAAGATAGAGGCACTGTAAGCACGATAGATTATGAAAGAAAAAGATGATTTCTAAAAATGTCCCATAGCCTCTTGCTCATAAATGTGGTGTGCTTTACACCCATGATTAAGACTCTACGTAATGCGACTTTTCTGACTCCCTAAGACTCTTTAAACATTAGGCTCTGATACCAAGTTTGTAACACCCCAAAAATGGGTCCTGAGACGTCACATGGTGCTCAAGACTACGAGTTGTCTCAAGCTAACCCTGTAGCTTTCTACTAAAACTAAAACTCATAATAAAGAAATATAAATATATAATCAATGCTAAAAAGTTAAATTCTGTCTGATCTAAACTGGAGTTAACTGAACACAATATTTAAGAATACTTGACTTAAAAAATTGGACAATCAACACTGGAAATCTGAGTTATAACTAGCAGTCTGACAAGCCTCTACTACTAAAAACTAGGGAGCCGCTGGGAAAGACCCCCAACTGACTCAATCTGAATAAAAATAACTGAACAGGCTACTTTGATAAATTGAAAGTCTGAATAACTGGGTCTGCAAACTATGAGGACTTACCAACTATCGAGATGTAGATAGAGATTCTCATGGTCAATCACACTGTTGGAACTGAACACCTGAACCTATATTATTAAACAATGTAACACATAGGCATATATGTGGATCAGTACTTTTGGAATGTACTAAGCATGTGGGGGTGAATGCATTATAAAAACAATATCTCAATAGTCACAAAAATTTATGAAAGAATGCATGTTAGGTGTAATGACTCACATTGGCTTGAATAACTAAAAGCTAAAATCATAAATCATAAATGATAAATCATACTATGTAAGTCTCGTGAGCAATCACATTTAGTTCTAAAATTTGTACTTGTATTCTATCTTTAAATCTTGCAGTCTAAGTGTAGAGTACTTACTTTTATAGCTGTAAACTGAAATCTGAAATCTCATGACTAATATCTTATGTAAGATAATATCTGAAGGAAACTGCGAGCCTTTACACTAAATTCTAAAGCTTTTCTGTAAGTTTTTGCTATCAGGGAGGTTCATTTAATTGACATAAACCATGTGAGCTATCATGGAGTCCAATGTCTAGTTCCCTTAAGGGGAAAACCTCATGTAGGGTAGAGGTGTCATACTCTTGCCGAGGAGTATAACGTGAGCTAAGTGATCACAATATGTATCTGTATCCATATACAAATAGAATATAATTTGAATCTGTACCTATGTTGGCTCGTAATTCTTGGGAAGTAGGATGTGCTAAACCCACACTTCCCGCTCGGTGCTAAATACTCCCTTTAATTTGTATGCTCATTGATGATAGGCGAATTTACATGCCTATAGCACTATATTTTGCCCATATTTTAGCCTAGTTTTGAGAACAAATTATATATTTCATGCACTTTTAGTCCTTTTTCCTGTAAGTGAGCTAACGAACATGATTAGCAAAGTTTCAGGTATAAATGATGCAGAATTCAGCATTTCATGGATAACTTGACGCCAAAGAAAGCTTCACGAAAGGAGAAAAGCCAATCTTGGACGCCAAGGACTAAAGATGGCGCATGGAAATTCTGTCCCGGGCTAAAACAATATTTCTGAAGACTTTGGGGACTAGCAGTAACTTATTAGGATTAGGATAATGATACATTAACCTAGTACAATTGGGTTAAGTATTTCATTAGCTTATTAGGATTAGGATAATGATATATTAACCTAGTACAATTGGGTTAAGTATTTCATTAGCTTAGTAGGATTTGGTTAAGCATTTCATTAGCTTAGTAGGAATAGGATATGGGTATTATAAATACCCTATCTTGCTAGAGATTTTGAGACATCTTCTTACATTCAATTCTATTACTCTACAACTCTTCTTCTAATTCTTCCATTAATTCTATTTTTCTTCTTCTATTCATCTATTCTTAAATTCCACAACAAGAGAAACGTTACTTTGCTAAGGGATTCACGCCTAACGCCTACCACACCATTACAAACGTGAAATCTTTATTGTGGTATAACAATAATGTCAATTGTGATTTCCTTCGCACTCATGGGTAACTAAACTTCTCTGTTGGGGTTATGGAAGCCGAATGAGATACTATCTATTGCTGTGAGTTTGTGAGTTCGTGACACGTATGCTGCTTATATCATTATTCTCTTCATCTTAATCTAAATTCTTTGTGGTTGCAAACGCAAGAATACACCAGTATAACATTTAACTTGTTCGAAAGAAAGGTTATCTGTCTGGAAAAGAGATAATATCAAGGTAGTAGGGTCCCATCCCCTATTAAAAAGTTAGTGCCGTAACTGGATTAACCTCTTGGAGAATTCGTACTGTTAGACATGCTTTAAGCTCGAAAGAGTTAAAGTGAAATAATCCTCGAATAGGTCGAAAGACGCCTGGATTTACCATCGAATACAATTCTCTATAAGCACATGCATGTCTGAATTCCGCACACTCATAGCCAATAGAGACGTATAACTCAGAAGGTGGACATAACCCCAACTCCTCAATTCTCATTGTTTAGATATTACAAAACATTCGTTCTTTTACTTTGCTATTTTCTGCTTTACTCTCTTATTTTGGTTACATTACTATCACAATACAATTCCCCCTTTTTTTACGAGACTTGCACTAAAAGTCTAGTAATCTTTGCTTACTTGTTGACCAAGCTATTCCCTGTGGGATCGATACCCAACCCAGTTGGGTTCTATATTTGACAAACGACCGCTTTACACTCCTACGAGAGCTGTAGATTGAGCGTTATCAAAAATTGGCGCCGTTGCCGGGGAATACAAGTGTCAATTAAGTTCGTAATAATTACTAGACCCTTTGGTCTAAGATTCTCGTACTTTTACTTTTAGTTTTTGTTTTTGTTTACTGCAGGTTTTTATTCAGTGCATGCCCCATACCCGAAGTTCTAGTCAACCGTTATTACCTATCAATCCTGAACCACAACGTATTCGCAGAATGGAGGCACAACACTCAATTGAAAGGATGGCTGCTCAACAGGAACAGGCGAGACTAGCTGCGCTAGCCGCCGCTCAAGTGCATCAACAGAATATTGATAACCCTGGGCGAGCAACAAACCCTGACGATGAAGATCTAGGTGATGACGAGCTACTAAACCCTAGGCATGCCACTGAGATCGCAACACCTGCCAACAGAAGAGATCGTCAAGCTAGGTTTAGGCCTGAACGCCAAGCTATGCAGCCAGCTTTCGATGATGATGATGATGATCTTGATGGAGCCGGAGCCACAAGAGCCATTATTCCTCTACCATTGGCACCCGGAGCCAAGTTCAACATCACAAGAACCATGATTCAGTTATTGCAACTCAAGGGATTATTTGGTGGACTAGCAGGCGATGATCCGAATATGCATCTCATCAACTTTATTTCTATATGCAAGTCGTTTGACAATCCTGGAGTTGGTCAGAATGCAATTCGGTTACGCTTATTTCCATTGTCTCTGTCTGGGGAGGCAACTCTATGGTTGAATGGGCTGACTCCTGATTCTATTACAAATTGGAGGCAATTGAGAGACGCTTTCCTAGAAAGATTCTTTCTGCCATCCAAAAGAGCACAATTGAGAGATGAAATCAGTAACTTTCGTCAGCTTCCCACTGAAGCTCTTCATGAAACATGGGAGAGGTTCAAGACAAAGCTAGAAAGGTGCCCAAACCATTATATGACTAATGTTCACCTAATGGAGATATTATATAGAGCCCTGAATTCAATAACTAAACCAGTGGTGGATAATGCGGCTGGAGGATCCTTTATGGATCTCACCTTTGGTCAAGCAAGCAATATGCTAGATCGTATGACGAAACAAAGTAGAGCTTGGCATACCAGGGATTCTGAGGTAGCAAGCCCCACTTTATCTATTGGCATAACTGCAGACCAAAGAAGAAGACAAGAAGAACGTGATCAAGATATGGTGCACATGAAAACATAAGTGGATCTTCTTACAAAGCATTTATTATCAGGGAAGACCGAAAAAGTGAAAGCTATTGCGTCAAAAGGAAGAGACGAATCTGATTCGGAAGAAGAAGCCAACTACTTAAACAATCAGGGGGTTTCCGAGGTAATACCCAAGGAAACCAAAGTCGGAACTATTATGATAAATATGGAAACAAGGACCAAGGTAGTTGGAATAACAAGAATGACAAAAGTGGTTTGTATGTTCCCCCTGGAAGACGTGACGCCACCACATCTAGTTCTGGAAGTATGGAAGACATGATGGCTAAACTATTGAAAGGAGTGGAAGCAACTAGCATGGGAGTAACGGAGGTAATAAATGATTTGTCCTCTATGAAGCAATTAGTTGATTCACATTCCACTTCAATCAAGCAAATAGAACAGCAATTGAGCCAACTTTCAGCAGCACTCAATCGAAGAAAGGCTGGCACTTTACCTAGCGACACTGTACAAAATCCAAGGAATGAGGGATCATGCACGGCTATTACTACTCGAAGTGGTAAGGTGCTGGAAACTTCAAAAAAAGGCAAGCAAGTGGTTGACGAAGAAGCGGAAATTAATGATAAGGCGAAAGGGGAAGATGCCGCAGCAGCCGATCCTAACGTCCTTAACGTCACTCCTCACGACATGCAGCCTGGAAAAGCTGAAAAATAGAAGCAAGAGGAGAAGAAAGCCGTGGAGAGAACAATTCCATACCCACCACCACCTTTTCCCCAAAGATTGAAGAAGGTGGCGGATGATACGAAGTTCAGCAAATTCATGACTATGTTAAAGCAGCTGACCATTAATGTTCCATTGGTGGAAGCACTTGAACAAATGCCTGGGTATGTGAAATTTATGAAGGATCTTTTAACAAAGAAGCGGGCAGTAAGCTATGAGCCGGCAGATAATATTCATCATTGCAGTGCAATTGCCACAAGGTCCTTAGTACAGAAGAAGGCAGACCCTGGTGCTTTCACTATTCCTTGCACGGTTGGATCTATGAATTTTGCTAAGGCATTGTGCGATTTGGGAGCTAGCATCAATTTGATGCCACTATCCGTCTACAGAAAGTTGGGGTTGGGCGACCCTACACCAACCAATATGCGGCTCGTGATGGCAGATAGGTCGGTAAAACGACCTGTGGGTATCTTGAATGATGTGTTGGTAAAGGTGTCTACCTTCATTTTTCCTGCAGACTTTGTGATTTTGGATTGCGAGGTGGATTCTGAAGTTCCCATAATCTTGGGACGTCCTTTCCTTGCAACAGGAAGTGTGCTTATTGACATGAGAGCTAATGAGCTTTTATTTCGGTTGAATGACGAAGTGGTCCGCTTTGATATATGCAAAGAAATGAAGCAGCCCAGCGATATGAATGTGTTCTCTGTAGCTGATGTTCATCATGAGGATAAGAAAGCATTATCTGTAGAGAAACAGCTTACTGTTGAGTCATTGTCTGCTGCGTCACTGAATGTTGAGCATGAGGACGATGAAGATTATGAAGAACTTATGGGTGCTCTAACAGAAATAGAGTCCTATTCCCATACTCCTAAGCAACCGGACCGTGATCTTAAGAATCAACCGTCACCAACAGCGAAGACTTCCCTTGAAGAGCCACCAATGCTAGAATCGAAAGAGCTCCCCGATTATCTAAGGTATGTGTTCTTGGAAAGTATAAATATACTTCCGGTGAGTGCAGATGATTTAAGTAAACAGCACGTAGAGGCTCTCATCTCTGCTCTGAAGAGATACATGAGAGCTATGGGTTGGACTATTGATGATATAATTGGAATCCCTCCTGGGATAGGCATGCACAAGGGTCATCTCGAAGAAGATTGCATGCCTACAAGTAAGCCTCATTATCGTCTGAATCCATTCAGAAAACGATCCACCATCTATCTCGACGAAGTCTAAGTACTCGAGGTAACTATGTCGTGCCGCGACAATAAGTCAAGCGCTAGATGGGAGGCAACCCATCGTTTATCATTTTTCATTTTTCTTTCGTTCTATTACGTGTTTGCTTTTGATAAATAAAAATCCAAAAATAAGAGTCGTGCCACGACCAAAACTAAGGCGCTTGATGGGAGGCAACCCATTATTCTAATCGTTTTTATTGTTTTTGAGCAAATGTAGGTGCAAGAGGTATCCAACGAGGAGATCAGTTTCAAATTTTGATTTGGACGTATTGCATGGTAAAGGTGGTAAGTTAGGCATGAAGATGCAAAAGGCTATGGATTGAGCATTGCTCATGACAATATAGGCATCGAGCAAGGCTAGGCCTAGGTAAAACTAGGCCACGAACAAGGCATGGCCTATACTATAGCCCAAGGTCTCGGAATCTAGTGTGCTATAGCATAGGCGCCGCCCATGCTCAAGTATGCCATAGCATAGGCGCCGCCTATGCTAAAGCATTTGGTCTCTGAATCTCATATGCCATGCTAAAGGCGCCGCCTATGGTCACTAAAGGCATTGAACTAGGCGCCGCCTATGCTAGCAAATGCTTTGCATTAGGCGCCGCCTATGGTCACCATAGGAAAAGCTAAAGGCGCCGCCTATGGTCACTTTTTGTCTCCAAAACGGATTTTAAATGGGTCAAAACCCGACCCGTTCTTTTCCTATATAAAGGAGACTTAGTCTTGAGGCACAAACACATTGAAAAACTAACATAGGCTCCGCACATAGCATCCAAATCTTCCCAAAACTTTTGCTCTTCCACTTCACAAGAACATCTCCAAAGGCTTCAATCACGTAAGTACTCTTGTGTTCTTCATCTATTTTTTGTAAGTACTACGTTACTATGTCTATTATGAATTGCTAAATCTTGAAGAAGTATTGGAGATGTGAATGTGTTTGAATTGTTGATACACAACCAAGTGAGTGAACATATACGTTAGGATGATCTTAACTTGTTTCCGACTTCAATTCGATTTTGATGCATTGTCATACTACTTGCGGAATTGCTATAGTCATGAACATTGCATACTCTTGTCACTTGAATACTTACATGTTGGGATGTCTCGCTCATCGGAATAAGACTTATAGTTGCCTACCGACATAGGAGATTGTGATTATTGATAGAAACTATACCATGATGTAATCCCTATGTAGAAGTCTTGATATACCTAACATGAAAGTATTGCAAAGATTGCAAGAAGTGTTACATATCTGAATTTCTTGTTGGAATATAGCCCCTAAAACGTATGTCGATGAAGTCTGAGTAATCGACCACTTTCACTTCACTAGTCTGTACCAACAAACTAAGTGTGGGGTGGTGCCACTACTGCTTGTTTATAGATTGTATCCATCGAGATGATGCTAACATGAACATTGTTTTAAGTCTCAGGTACAATGGCACCCAAAGCAAGACAAGGCAAAGATAAGGCTACCACTTCACAAAAAGGCAAGAAAAGAGGCCGAAAAGAGCAAGGAGAACCCTCCTCGCTGCAAATACCTCGACTCACTCTTGGAATTAAGTGGGATACTTATGAGGAACTTCTGAGGATGACGACTCTGATGATTATTCCGATGCAAGGGGTATGACCCCAGACATAGAGGATGAGTCCGACTAACCAGGTTCTTCTTATTTATTTTCCACTGAGGACAGTGTGTCCCGTCTAAGTGTGGGGTGCTGGTATTTGCATGCTATACTTCTCCATCCACATTTGCATTTATTTATGTTTGTTTGTAGTAAATTGTTTTTTTTAGATTAGCTTCGCATGAAATTATTCTAATAGGCAGCATGAGATTATGACAAGAGTTTGTGCTAAAATCATGACTATTGAGACACTTAGGCTCTAATTGTGACTCACTATGTGATATTGTTTGGTTTAATTCCTTCATCTGTTGGGTCAAGAGTCTATACTACTCCCAATAAAGTCGACCATGTGCCTTGTGTGTGTGAGCTAATAGTATATTCTGTGCTTGTGGCTGATGCTAGAACTTGCCTGGTATGTATGTAAAGCGAAAATAAGGAGTGTAAGTTTAGGAGATGATTTAGTCATTTCTTTGGCAACCTATATTTGTTTACCTTGATTTTTACCTACCCATGGACATTATCCTAGTTAACCCTTTTGAGCCTTTAGCCTATTTTCTTTGACAACCTCATATGTAAGCCTAATCCATTTTTTTTCAAGACCATAATTTGATCCAAATTCCTAAGTGCTTTAAAGTGTAAAGTCATGTGACAAAATAAGAGGAAATTGGGTGACTATGATGCTTTAGAATGCATTGGTGCTTGAAATTGCTATGAAAAAGAAGTGCTATCATAAGAGGTATGTTATGAAAAGAAAAAGGAAGAAAAAACTGAAAAGTTAGTCATGTTTAAAATCGAAAAACAAAAGAGGAGAAAAAGGGTGGTAGAATAAATGAAAGAAAGGTTGTTAGAAAGAAAAGTGTTAATGACACAATGTGATGTATTAAAGCGCTTAGGAACATAGTCACTATCTCTGGCCAAAATAGTCCTACCCGTCCCTTAGCCTACATTACAACCATCAAAAGACCTATTTGATTCTAAGCTTAGCATTCTGACATTTAGTGGAGCATTACACTAAGGGCAAGCCTATGGTCATCAGTTGCTACATATGAATTCTTTGTGAGAGTGAGAGCAAGGATATTTTGATACCCATGTTTGAAAAATATGCTATACTTGTGAGTGATTATGGGTAATATATTGTGAGACACACATGGTTGATGAGTTTTGGGTAGTCGTGTATGATTTTTTGTGCCTTAACCTTTGAATATGAGTTGACCACCATCACGAGTCTATGCTAGAGGTTAAACTGTTTCTACTAATGATCGAAAAACTACTCTTTGTTGATAATTGTTGTGCTTGTCTTGACGAATATTTTGTGTTGTTGCTGTGAAACCCTAAGTTGATGTTTAGAGGGACATGATATTTTGTTCGAGGACGAACAAAGCTTCAAGTGTGGGGTGTTGATGATAGGCGAATTTACACGCCTATAGCACTATATTTTGCCCATATTTTAGCCTAGTTTTGAGAACAAATTATATATTTCATGCACTTTTAGTCCTTTTTCCTGTAAGTGAGCTAACGAACATGATTAGCAAAGTTTCAGGTATAAATGATGCAGAATTCAGCATTTCATGGATAACTTGACGCCAAAGAAAGCTTCACGAAAGGAGAAAAGCCAATCTTGGACGCCAAGGACTAAAGATGGCGCATGGAAATTCTGTCCCGGGCTAAAACAACATTTCTGAAGACTTTGGGGACTAGCAGTAATTTATTAGGATTAGGATAATGATACATTAACCTAGTACAATTGGGTTAAGTATTTCATTAGCTTATTAGGATTAGGATAATGATACATTAACCTAGTACAATTGGGTTAAGTATTTCATTAGCTTAGTAGGATTTGGTTAAGCATTTCATTAGCTTAGTAGGAATAGGATATGGGTATTATAAATACCCTATCTTGCTAGAGATTTTGAGACATCTTCTTACATTCAATTCTATTACTCTACAACTCTTCTTCTAATTCTTCCATTAATTCTATTTTTCTTCTTCTATTCATCTATTCTTAAATTCCACAACAAGAGAAACGTTACTTTGCTAAGGGATTCACGCCTAACGCCTACCACACCATTACAAACGTGAAATCTTTATTGTGGTATAACAACAATGTCAATTGTGATTTCCTTCGCACTCATGGGTAACTAAACTTCTCTGTTGGGGTTATGGAAGCCGAATGAGATACTATCTATTGCTGTGAGTTTGTGAGTTCGTGACACGTATGCTGCTTATATCATTATTCTCTTCATCTTAATCTAAATTCTTTGTGGTTGCAAACGCAAGAATACGCCAGTATAACATTTAACTTGTTCGAAAGAAAGGTTATCTGTCTAGAAAAGAGATAATATCAAGGTAGTAGGGTCCCATCCCCTATTAAAAAGTTAGTGCCGTAACTGGATTAACCTCTTGGAGAATTCGTACCGTTAGACACGCTTTAAGCTCGAAAGAGTTAAAGTGAAATAATCCTCGAATAGGTCGAAAGACGCCTGGATTTACCATCGAATACAATTCTCTATAAGCACATGCATGTCTGAATTCCGCACACTCATAGCCAATAGAGACGTATAACTCAGAAGGTGGACATAACCCCAACTCCTCAATTCTCATTGTTTACATATTACAAAACATTCGTTCTTTTACTTTGCTATTTTCTGCTTTACTCTCTTATTTTGGTTACATTACTATCACAATACAATTCCCCCCTTTTTTACGAGACTTGCACTAAAAGTCTAGTAATCTTTGCTTACTTGTTGACCAAGCTATTCCCTGTGGGATCGATACCCAACCCAGTTGGGTTCTATATTTGACAAACGACCGCTTTACACTCCTACGAGAGCTGTAGATTGAGCGTTATCACTCATTCAGTAGGAAATCCACTTTAAAAACCAACATAAGGGTTTACTATGAAAACCAGTTATGCATCTGTTTACTTTAAACTATAATCAAAACTGTATTAAAACTGATAAAGTGGATCCCATGTCTCAGCTAAGGATCAAAATATCAATCTTGTTCAAAAAATTGAATATAAACTAATCATTGGATGCTTAAAGGCATAATCTTCTTGGAATATCAATATTCAAACTAGGGCTTAATAACCCATACTTTAACTCATGTCAAATCATCACAAGGTTCATACTTGATAATCAAAATCTTGAAATTTCTTTAACAATTCTAGTCAAGACAATGAAATTCAATTCTCAATATATGTAAAACAAAGACAAACGTATAGATACGTAAAATAGAGGTGAAATTCAACATTCAAATAACTTGTAACATTATAACATCAAATAATGACAATTGGGTATAAACCCTATACTCACATCATATATATTCGGGTAAATTCAAGTTTAAAAACTAGTTTTGGGCACAAGGATGAAAGAGTTATCCTTGTTCATAACTCCATATACCTTAATTGATTAAATTAATGAAGACACTTGACTTTGAATTCCTATTTGTTTTTGTGAAATTTTTTTTTAAAGATCTTGAACCCGAAAGCTTGGACTATTAACTTTCTTGAAAAAGGAGTAATGGTTTTGTTCTTGATTTCTTAGAGCTAGGGTTTTTCTTAGAGATAAAGAAGATGAATAATGATGTATCTATGCTATTTGGGGCTAAAGTTATGTGTTTAGGACGGTTTTGATATGAGACAAAAGACCTTATTGTCCTTTAATACGCAGAATCAAAGCTGAAAAATTCATGAGCGTGCTACGGAGCATTCGTCGCATGCTCTGAAGCCCCGAAATCGAGCGTGCTCTATCGCATGCTCCCTGGGGTGGACTGGAGCGCGCGTCACATGCTAATCGCATGCATGTTTTTTAATTCCATACATATCCTTACGCTTGTCCAAAAATTTTTAAACTCACCCGAGAGGTACCTTTGACAACCTCGATCATGAATTAACTTTAAAATCGACATTCTAAGGCCGGAAAGGTTGGGAATGAAATCATCAAAGTTTAAGAGTTTTAGAAATGACTAAGTCTCAAAACTTAGTTGTATTTTCAGGTTCTAAGTGTCTTAAACAAGCACAAAGAGATGAATTAAGCTAAAAATATATGAGGTATAACACTCATCCTCTTTGAAAGCTCAACCAACCTCTATTTTCCCGATTTCTTCATCATTCTCCTTCTAGTTGGTTGCTCAAACGACTCTTTTCATAGGCTCGTCTTCTTGCATCTATGCCTAGTCACCAAAGTCCAACCGTCATCGTCACCTCCTTTAACTGAAGACTTTGCTCTAATGATTCCTTTTATGCTCTTCAAAGCATCTTCTAATCGAATCAAGCTAGCCAAAAGTGATAGGGATATAATGTGAACTTGTTATCTCATCATCAAAGAAATTTTTTTCTTATTTGCCAGCTACATGATTTTGTCCTCTAGAAGGTAACCCACAAGCCTATGATACTTGCAATAGTTTGGGTCATTAATCCTTCTAGCATCGTTGGGCCACTTCATCGTTGGTAGATCAATGAGCTTATGCTCAAGAAGTTCATTGTAAATTTTAGCAACAACAGAATCAAGAAAGGGATATTTCTTTTCTTGCATCTCCTTAAAGTCAACTTTTGATTTGAGCGTGCTTAAGAAGTCATCCTGACGCTTTGCTTCTTTCTCTGGTGAACTTCACAAGAGACACATCGACATTCATGGATTCCTTTTTGTCATTTTTGGGGACAAACTTGCTCCAGTTTTTGGGTTTCTGTTTATCCTTTCCCTTTCGAATATAAATTCAAAGGCTTTGAGTTAGATCATGAATTTGAAGTTGATTTGTGAATTTAATGGATTTGAGCTTGACTTGTACTTGAATTCAAGGGTTTTGGGTCTTGTTCTTAAATCTTGTGGTCATGATCTTGGATTTTGATGAACTGGATCTTGAATGGTTGAATTTGTAGAGAAATCTGCGATGTTTGATCAATGAGTTTTCTCTTGCTTCTTGTTAGAATTGTTGGTCCCTTTTTTGAATTATGAGATCTATATTTATAGTTATAGGAAGGAAAGAGTTATGGTGAAGATGGGTTTCTTTTGGTCAATCAGATTTAAGTGGCATGATGATATTTGATTAGACCTTGAATTTCACCTAGCATGCTGCATCATTTTGACATGTGACATGATCCTATTGACTCCTTCATTTGACTTGATATGCCATGTCATTTGACACGTGACACCAAATTGGACCTCTAGTATAAGATGATATCTTGGACTTAGCAAAATGGACTCATCGTTTGTAGCCCAGCTTAATGGGTTAACCCAATAACAATTGGACTTTTACTAAATCCATATATGTTTGGACTTAAATAATTAATTCAATTGTATTAGTTCGCAATATTTATTCGGGACTAATATAATTTAAATTTAATATAATTCAAATTTCATACGAATTTAAATTTAATAAAATTTGGTTGCATACAATCACTAAAGTAACATCAATCGTGAAAGATTTTCTAATCCTCAACTGACAAATTGTTATATTTTATTTTTGTTATGTTTTATCTTTTGTTTTTAGCACACAGAAAGTCAAATAATATATATATTGCTTTTTTACACTTCAAAATTTTTTATTTGCATTACAAAATTTAAGTGTATTAAGTATTTAGGGATAAATAATAATTATTATTAGTCCGTTGTGTGAATTGTTAAGTAAGAAAATGGATAGGGATAAGTGGAAATAGCAGCAGTTAGAAGTTGGAAGTGATAACAGTTTTGGTTGGGAGGGAAGGCAAGTATATAAAGTGCGTGGTCTCCTCCGCACATTTGTGTTGTGTGCCAACACCACCAAATGGCAACAAAGCTTGTACTCTCTCCTCTCTCTCTTCCTCCCACTTTCCACGCTCCACACTATTCTCCCCGGCATCTATGTCGTCCAACAACACCCACAACCCGCTTCACTGTTCAAGCATTTAACCATGTACATCATCTCTTCACTGCTCCTCCTCCTCTGCTTTTTCAAGAAAACCCATCTTCTCTTTTCTCAATTGCAGCAGCAGATGCTGGTTATTCATTGGCTAGCTACTACACTTCTCTAGGTCTGTTTGTCATCTCTGTTCCTGGTCTTTGGTCCCTTATTAAACGATCTGTCAAATCCAAGATTGTGAAGAAGACATTTGTTAAGGAAGGGATAGAGGAAGGAAAGAAAGCGGCTAACCAGGTTGCTGGCGAAATTCTTTCATTCTTCACTCGAAATAATTTCGCTGTCTTGGATAGAGGAGAGACTATTACGTGAGTTAACCCCACTCACTCCCCAATTTACCTTTTACTTATCTTATCCTTGCAATGCCCCTTAGAGTATCTTTAACTTTTATCTGCGGTAATGATTTGAATTATTTTGAAAAATGTGACAACTACCTGAAAACCTTTGTTGATTGCACAATTGCATCCTTCAGTTATTGGATTGTTTTCCATAAGACTGGATTTGGTAATTGGACTTCTATTTTTTCATCTCATTTTATTTTTATTTTTCATTTTCGTTCTTAGCTTTTTCCAGCTCAATTCATTCTTAGTTGATGCAAAGAGCTTGGCTTTTGTTTTTGCATCAAACTCTGCCGTTGGCTGCATTAAATTGTCTTTCCTCGTGTTTATTTTCAGCTGAAAGTGGACATTTATTTTGTATCTTTTCATCTGAACCTGCTAATTAAGTGATGATGCTCTGGAAACTGTACATCATCACTGCTGTTATTTGAGCATCTTCATGAAGATGAGTGAGACGGTTAGAAGCTGTTTCACCATATCATGTTCTGTTTGCCTGCAGGAGCCCCTTTCTTTTTCCAGAAAATGCAATGCAATTTCGATCACTGCATTGCTTTTCTCTAGAAAGAAAGAGTTCATTCTATTAGTATATTTGTTATGCCTTGACCTGTGAGAGATTTTTTCGACCTCAATAACGGAATCTTCATTAATTAGAAACATCTACAGTCATTGTTTCAGCCTCTCTCTCTTTTCCATTGATATTAATTCAACTTTTGCATCCTGAAGGTTTGAAGGAATGATGGTTCCAAGCCGAGGACAAGCAGCACTGTTAACTTTCTGCACCTGTATAAGCTTGGGAAGTATTGCCCTTGTTCTTACTATAACAGTTCCAGATGTAGGCAATAATTGGTTCTGGATCACTGCCTTAAGTCCGTTAGCGTAAGTATTGCTAATATAAAGATCATCTGTCAACTCTGATTATGAATTGCTGATGATTAGAAACCATTTGTTTTTTTTAAATCGGGAGCAGGGGTGTATATTATTGGACTCGAGCATCTAGAAAGGAGCAGATCAAGGTGAAAATGATGGTGGCAAATGATGGAAGCTTGTCAGAAATCGTTGTTCAAGGTGATGACCAAGAAGTAGAGAAAATGCGGAAGGAGCTACAGCTGAGTGAAAAAGGCATGGTTTATGTTAAGGGCTTACTTGAAAGATGATATTACGCGGTTTTCTTGTAAGATATATATGCCTGAAACATACTCCATGATTTTTCGCCAATAACATTTTGATGTTCCTTTATCGTTCTTATGTGTTAACCTGAAAATTTCTAAGAAACTGTAAATTAATAGCACATGCATATATTAATCACAAGTTCTTGTGCAATAGGGGTGAATGTGTCTACTGTAACTTGATCTTCTTTTTGACATGAAAGAATATTAATTCTGACCCTTCTCTAAAATACATAATCATAAGGAGAAAAGGCTGCAGAGAAAGGGGGAGAATGAAGTTCCCGCCTTATAATTAACAACAACAACAATACGAGTGAAATCCCACAAGTGGAGTTTGGGGAGGGTAGGATGTACGTAGACCTTACCTTTACCTAACCTTACCTTAACCTTGTGGAGGTAGAGAGACTGTTTCGAGAAGA
The DNA here is from genome assembly GCA_030864215.1 of Capsicum pubescens. Lineage (NCBI taxonomy): Eukaryota > Viridiplantae > Streptophyta > Magnoliopsida > Solanales > Solanaceae > Capsicum > Capsicum pubescens. The sequence goes on from CM061539.1 coordinate 4,840,334, forward strand.
CCCTTAGGTTGAGTAAAACAAATCAAAGTAGGTATGAAAGGGGAAAAAACAACAGTGAAGAAAACAATAGCAGCTAGTCAAAGGAAATAGTAACAGCAAGAACAAACACATAATGTGATAATTGAAGCACAGTAAACACATGATGAAGGAAATCAAAAGCAATAGACTACAAGAATAAGGCTATTACTACGACACACAATACTCACTATCTACTATCCTTTTACCCTAATCTGCGACTTCCACATCCTCCTATCTAGGATCATGTCCTAGGTAGTTGAAGTTGTACTATGTTGTATGTAATCATCTCTTCCCCATACTTCTTCGGTCAACATTCACCTCTCTTTGTATTCTCTATATCCAACCTCTCACACCTCCTCATTGTGACTTTTGCGCTTCTCCTCATCACATGCCCAAACCATTTCTGTCTCACTTCCCTCATCTTTTCCACCACTAAGGCCACTCCTACCTTTTCCTAGATATCCTTATTCCTGTTCCTATCACTTCTAGTATGTCCACACATCCATCTCAATATCCTCATTCCTGCAACATGCATCTTTTGAATGTGGGAGTTTTTGATTGGCAACACTTCATCCCATACAACAAAGTTGCTCTAACCACCATTATGTAGAAATTATCTTTAAAATTTTTGTGATACCTTTTTATCACACAAAACTCCAAAGACAAGCCTCCACTTTATCCATGCTGCAGCAATACGATGTGTGACATCATCATCGATGTCCCCGCTTTCGTGGATTAAAGACTTAAGATACTTAAAACCATCTCTCTTGATGATAGCCTGTGTGTCAAGCCTCACTTCTATGTCTACCTCATAACTTTCATACCTTGCATAACGAAATTCACATTCCAAATAGGAACGGGCTAAGTGTTGATCCCTGATGTAAACCCATCTCAACTGAAAAATGCTTGGAGTGGATAACCTTAATTGCTGACCTTATTTTATCATCTTAGGCAGGCTAAATTGTTTAGCAAAGTCAATAGAGAAAGAAGTATCATCACGTTCACATTGCCTAGGGTGACGAACAAAAGGCAACGTCTGTGACACGATATTGAACTTTTGAGTGGCTACTTATACTGTCTGGATTCACCAATGCCCCAATAACTTTTTGGATCTTGATGAACAGTTAAGTTATTCCATTTGTTTTTGACCAATTCATCATGGTCTACCTTGTCCTCGATGATATTGTCATTTATAGAGAACCACATTGAGCATCTTCATAGGATTTACCAAGTTCTAAAAGAGACATGCTATATATTAACCATCATTGCACAACCACATTCAGCCATCTCTACCAACTACCACTTCGAACCCACCATTGCTGACCACCACCATTGCCAGCTTCTATTGGGACTATTTTTGGAGTGTGTTTCATCAAACTAGTATTTAGACATCAAACTAGTATTTAGACTACCATAAAATATATTTTCTTTTAAATTATATATATATTTATTAGGTTTTAAAGAAAGATAAAATATAGACATATCCAGAAGCTAGAAAATACTATTAATCATCCAGTAGTCAAGTTTAGAGATAATCTTTTAATAATCAGATATAGATTAGATTCAAACATCTTAATGTTGAAAAGAAAAGCAAGATGGCCCAACTTTTGTTCTAGAACAGAGAACTTGGAACCAGTAATTTTTAATGGTGATTTTTGGGCCAGCGTACTCACTCGATCGCACCAATATAAATATCAGGTAACTCTGGGTGCAACTTGGAAGCAGTAGCGTTCACAGATCTGTGTTTCACTTTCGATCCGAACTTCAGTTTAATGATGGTCTCCAATATAATCTTTTTCTTTTTAATGTTGTGTGCAGACCAGCTTGCGCACCCAATTAATTCTATGGGATACTTGTTACCTTCCACCAGCGTAAATATGATAACTCTGTCCAACAAGGCTTAGACAGACGCAAAGAAATCACCTAGTATTTTGAGATTTAAACCTGAGACCTCATGGTTATTAACCCACTTCATTGACCTCTAGGCTACAACCTTTGATAAAAATTTCAATATAATCCTTCTTTTTTCGATTAGGTAATATATTAGAAGGTCTAGGATTAGAACTAGTTGATGCATAGATTTCATAATCAGACAAGTAAATGAGAGAGCGTTGAAGGAAAATATAGAGATTTTTTCCCAAATGAGGGAACTTTATAATGTTTGACCAATTTTCTCGAACTCTGTGCTTCAATGCGCTATTGGATGTTATTTCCATAATATGAAGCTTCTTAGCAGATTGAATTGATTACTTACAGTTATATGCAGCAAATTAAGTGTCAACTAGTCATGTTGAACAACCAGGAATTGTTGAGCTATATGACAGCAACAATTTGGTAAATGTAGCCTCTAGAGAAAACAACAATGACCTGAAAATTTATCTCTATCTGGCATCCAACTGTGTGATGCTTACTTCATTGATGGAACTTTTGCAATGCTTGCTCGATGAACTGTCGGCTTCAGTGAATCGGCTTCTGCCATTGAAAAAGTCTGGCTCCTTAGGCAAGGGTAGCACTACATCACTACCCAACATGAGCACAACTGATGTCATACTCGGCCTATCTTCTGAACACTGCTGCACGCATAATAGACCTACATGGACTGATCATTGAACTTCAGACTCATTGCATGACTGCCTTAGTTGAGTATCTATTGCTTCCATAACCCTGCCTTCTTTGAAAAGGATCCACAGTTGAACATTTGATATCATGCAGTTAGATGTTATAAGTTTTACTTGACATAATTTTTGCACCATATAAGATAGACAAAGAAGAGCTCCTACGTCCTAGAAAATTATGATTATGGTCTGGATGAAAGAACTCTCCGTTTCGCTTCCTGCTTAAAATCTTCAGTACTAGAATTCCAAAGCTAAATACATCTGATTTCACTGAAAATTTTCCTTCTGCTGCATACTCCGGAGAAATGTAGCCACTATAGGATAATGTCAAACAAAGAAATAAGAAGCTTTTTAGTGGACTGCAAATAGTTCATCGGTTTAAAGATCATTACTACGTCCCAACCACTCTTGTTGTCATGGAGTCTCTTTTCCACCGAAACTTCTTGCCGTGCCAAAATCAGATATCTTCGGGTTCATATCATTGTCTAGCAAAACATTACTAGGTTTAAGATCTCTGTGGACTTTCCACAATCTTGAGTCTTCATGAAGATAAAGACTAGAGAAGTCCTCAAGCAATTCCATTAATAATATGGAATCACTTAGGCCAATCAAGTGGTGACCTCCTATCTGTATCTGCGAAGTTCCAGATCTTGTAATAAGATCCTTTCAAATATTTCAAATGAAAGAATAGATAACCAAATCCATCTGATGATTGAACTATTTCGAGAGTTGATTCGTGAAAAGCTAAGTATGTTAAGAGTTCAGAGAAGTGAGAACCAATCATAAAGGAACCAATCCAGGCTATTATTTGGCATACCAAGAAGAGTCACAAGATTCCGATGCTGGAGTTTAGCTATGAAGATGATCTCATTCTTGAACTCATCAGTTCCCTGTGCTGAGTATCTTGAAAGTCTCATTACTTTAATTTCTTGTCCATCTTTCAGCATACCTTAGGTTTTCTAAGGCAATTAGTTGATAGAGCTTCTCAAGAATATTTTGCTGACAAATAATAAACTAGAGCTTGACATTACTGTTTAGGTGAAATAGGAGAATGGCAGATAAATTTTCTTACTGAAACTTGTGTTTGTCCCTTTTAAAAGTTCAGAAATTGCTTTCTAGGCAGTTAGATTGGATAAAACAGAAAGAGCTGCTGTTAACATTGTTACCTTGTAAACAGGTCCAAAACCACCTTCTCCAAGCTTGTTGTTCAGTGAAAAGTTATTGGTAGCATGAGATATAGTTTCAAAATCAAACAACGGTAAATCTAGCTCTTCATCTTTGCTTTCATTAGTGCCGAACATTTCAGAGCTTCTTATTCCTCTTCCTGTTAAAATAAGGACTTAATTGGGATGTAAAGAGAGAAATTCTGATATTTACCAAATGTGACTGCAGATAAAAGGTACCACTAATACAAAAGCAGCAAAACCACTGGTTTACCTTTGCTAAAATGTTGCTGATCCTGATCCTTCTTCTTCTTTTGCCTTATGTATAAGATTTGGCATAGTGCCAAGAACAGACCTAACACTGCCAGGGGCAAGCTGATTCTCAGTTTCTTTACTTTCCCTCTACTGGAGTTACCCGAGGATCAAAATAAATTCATCTTTTTTGTTTTGTTTTCAAAGAATGAATTAAAAATTCAACTTGCTCATTCAATGATATATAATTTGGTCAGCCTTGCATGACAAAGTGAAGAAACAGATTTGTACCCAACTCAGAAGAGTCCAACTTTATATAGACATCTTGCCCAGTAGCACCAAACTCTCTGATGTCCATCAGCTCATTATACCAAAGCAGCAGTCTTCAGTTTTCCCTGTCATGCCTGGATTTGCATGCGCCATATACGAGCAGTTTCTCAAGCACAATTCCTCACATGCATTAAGAGTAACTCCTTGTCTGTACCAGCAAAAAATGAGTGTCTGGCAACTTGATGCCTGAATATTTCAAGAATTTAACTTCCTTTTGGCGATTCAATGATGTCTTTCTAACACAGCCTTTTGACAAATTCCCCCTTGCCCATTCTGTTGGATCTTTGGGTTCAAGTTTATCCAAACATTGCATATTGGAGACTTACCACTGTTGCACAAACCATATGAGTGACACTGGCTATAAATGTCACAGGTGATAGTTGGCGCACTGACAACATCATCCCAATTTGCAGTCTGATTGTTCCATTCTGAAAGCTGTAGCACCCCATTTAGTTGCATCCCTGCCCATTGAAATAATAGAGCTGTCTGTGAGTTCATACATGAAGGATATTTCCTCAGGATCAGATAAGAATGTATAGTTATAACCCTTCTACGAGGTGTCCCGAGATGGTTCATTTGGAAAGACTCGACCATTGCATGATCCAGTCCCGTAGAGTTCAATGGAACCATTCATGGTGAATGTTTGTAGGAATCCACGAGGATCAAATGTCCAAGTAAACCTACCCCTGGAAGGATCATTTGTGCTCTTCCATGACCACTGGGGACGACGAAAACCAGTTTTAAGATCGGTCCCAAGCTTCATTCCAGGTAAAAGTGTGTCACCTGGATCGTCAAAACTCCGCCACAGGAAACTTTCAGGCTTATCCTCGGCTGCATCTCTTACTACAAGATTGCCTGAATCAAGAAGTTGTGCTTTCTACACATGTTTAGTGGCATTGGAGGACCAAATGACACTGCCAGAGGCATTTTAAAGAGTACGAGTTCCTTGTCTGGTAATATTTAACCTACCGGATGTATCGTTGAGTGGAGTGTCTCGATTAGCAACCCATACCACTGTCTGTACAGTAACTTTATTGAGCCATATTCGTAACTCGTAAGTACCATTTTCTGGATGTCCCAGGGGAGAAAAATCCCAACTTAAACTTGCCACCTGATGAAATAATGGTGCTTCTATTTGTTAGAGGTTGATTTACAGGTAAGGTATCTAGGGCACTAGGCAGAATCCATATGGATGACAAGAAAAGTATTCCTATGGCTTCCATTGGTTTCCAGATGGAGTTTCAAGTAGCTGTTTCCTTACAAATGGAGTCATTGACATGTTCAGAATAGGTGTATAGGTGTGGTTTTCATATGACGTATGGAAACCTTGATAATCAATTTGACTAAACATGTCGGCTTTTTAAAAAGATGGAGGAGCAGAAAGATTAAAATGATTCTCTCAATATTTTTGTTGATCATAAGAGGACATTTGAAAAAAAAAAAAAATGGGAGGAGGACGGGAAAACGGGAGGAGATTAGGGGAATTACATTCACAAATTAGCAAATTTTTATGCAAAAGAATGACTAGTAATTAAAACAAATTTCAATATTCCTTCTTTGTTTTAGTTATCGCAATTCAAAAAAGTTCATCTTCCTCAAATTTTCTTCTACTTGTTTGTGCTTAAGAATTGTTTTTAGCTCTTGAACTTGCATGTCAGTAATATGGCCTTTTTTCCTTTTTCTTGAACTCTATTATAAATGTACCATATATACAGTGAATGTCTACTTTATCATATATTGTGTATGTCTATTTATGAAAAAATTACAATCTCAAGGTTAGTTTTTCTCTATAAATAAAGGGTTTTTCTCATTATAATTCATCCCTAAAGAGAAATAACATTTATTCTCTCTATTTTCTCTACTTTTCTTCTCTGTTCTTTAATATTTTATAACACGTTATCAGTACGAGTCTCTAATTAATTAAGATATATACTTTAATTAGTTCGATACTTTAATTAGTTCGATGGCAGAAGAGTCACCACGGATAAGTATTAAATTAGAGAGATTACAGAAAAGGAAACAAGTTACAGTGTCAATAGGCCAATGGATATTGAGAGAAATTTTCTTTCTCTGTTTGTATTCGTAATCCATATATCACCTTACATATATTAATATTTTATGTAAAAGGTAAAAGTCTTTATTTTATTACTATATAGTATTAGGTTTGTTCATATTAACTTATGTTCATGGTTATTTTGGAGTGTTATGTTCGCACAACGATAATTTATATAATTTTAAATTGATGATATAATGATGGCTAAGGCAGCCGATTTATGCCTAAGATGACTTTATATGAATATGACATTGAGTTTGAATCTCAATGCATCGTATTGATGATATAATGATGGCTAAGGTAAACCAACATGTTTTGGGTGAAAGACATGAAATTTCTCTCATTGAATATATATGATCCATTCTTTTTGTAGTGAATGTGGTAGCTGTGCACTGTCTGAAAGAAGACAAGTCATTGAATGCACGAATATACGCGTGGAGGGACAATATGATAATGATCATCAAAAGTGATGATATTTTCACACGCATATTATGATCATAAGATATATTATAGAAAAATTCTCTGCGTCATATGTATGCCTCGATTTGCTCCTGAAGTAGCAATATCTTGAAAGAGGTTCTAAGCTATCATAATTTGATATATTTAAGGCATGATTATATTTCATTCCTGAGAAATGAGAATTTCGATTGTTTCAATACAAACATACACTTGATTGTGATGATATCACAACACACCTCCGAAAGAGGTTGAATAATCGAGAAAGTTATTCTGAAATCTACTTCTAAAGTAGTAAAACTGAAATTTATCCATGTAATAGTAAATTTAAAATTTACTAAAGTAAAAAGTACATGTCATGGTAAACTTGGAGTTTGCTAGAATGAAAGTTCGTAAATTGACATGAATGATTGCGACATCCCAAAGATGTGCATAGTGAGCATTGAACATATATTGAAGAACTAGAAAATTCTTCATGAACATTTAATATTGTTTGTTCTCATGATAAGTTGGTTGGACCAACTAATTTTGGGATTGGATCCCTTAAAATCTGAAAAGTATAAAGGTGAATATGGGCTCGTTCACCTTTCATGTGATCTATTAAGATGCATCGATATAAGATGATCACATGTGAGTTTATTGTCAACCTGCAGTTTGACATTCATAAAGTTGTCTGCTCAGTAAAATTGAGTTAAGAGCATAATTTTCATATTATATAATCAAGACAATTTATCTTGATGATGATTTGGCATTGAATGTCTTCAATAAATAGATAAACAATTGCTAATGAGAACAGAGTATCATGTGTTTGTTTGAAATATGATATATTGCATATAATAGCACTTGTATGCATTAGACCAATAAATTATGATTATTTCTTCCCTCTAAATTGGTTCAAGGTCAGTAACCAACTATTCCGTCTAATAATTTTAATGTGCGGTGTACGATTAATGAATATACCATGATGCACAAAGATGAATTCCTCAAAGAACATGGAGGATGTATGTTAGTTTTTCTAACATAAGGGGGAGATTATAAGCAGCTATAAAATATGTTAGAAATTATCATAAGATCCTCATTCAAAAGATAATTCAAGTCAAATGCCGAATGCATCTCATATTTGAGCTGCAAGTGCTCCTATTTGTGTCCCTAAAGGACAAAGTCTATGCATGCGTGAAGCACGGTAGACTAATCGGTTCTAAATGAAATAATCCTCGAAAAGGACAAGGATCAAACAATCATAATAAGAAGGCAATGTGCTCTTGAAGAGACTACGACATAACACTTCATGAAACCTTATGAGAAGTTCAGGTATCTGAAAACAAAGAAGTGATGAGATCTCAAAATGTTATGTCGCATTGTGAACCGACACAAAATGAGAAATCGTCGACTATATATTTGATACAATATTGGCGCAATATTGTAAAAGATTACGAGGATCTGAATTCTACGTTAATTTAAGCATGCTGAGGTAGAAACATTTATCAAGTGACATGAAAGGATGCATCTTGGTAGGCGTAAAACTTATTTGATTTGCAGTTCAGACACTTGAAGATGTCACACATGAAATGTTGAATATTGTCACTTGACAAAATTTATATGAAAATTTCTTTAAGGATTCAAAATATAAATGTTTCTTGGAAACTAATTGATAATCCTTATATTGTATAAGGTCATAGCTTAAAAATTATTGAAACTCTTGGGGAGTTTTCAAAGCAATAGATTATTTGGTGAAATAAAAAATATACCGAATTAGATTGGTTATGAAGTACCATATCTTAGTGCAAGTGGTGCACTCATGTATCTTGCAAATACTACAAGGCCTGATACAGCCTTTTCAGTCAATTTATTAGCAAAGTATATTTTTGCTCCTACTAGGAGACATCAGAATGGGATTAAACACATGAGCTTGTTTTATTTTAAATATTATAGTCCCGATCTTATTGGTCATGCTGATGTTGGGTACTTATCTGACCCACATAAAGCTCGATCTCAAACAGCCTATGCATTCATATGTGGTGGTACTGTCATATCTTGGGGATATATAAAGTAGACTATCGTAGTCACTTCATCAAATCATGTTTAGATAATAGCTATTCACGAAGCTAGCCGAGAATGTGTATGGTTGAGGTCCATGATACATCTAATTCGAGAAAATGTGGTTTGAAATGCGGTAATGTACCCACAATTTTATACAGAGATAATGCAACATGCATAACATATCTTAATAGAGGATTCATAAAAGGAGATAGAACGAAGCACACTTCATCAAAGATTTTCTACATACATGAGCTACAAAAGAATGGTGATATTAACGTGCAACATATTCATTCAAGTGATAATATGATTGATTTATTCACCAAGTCTCCTCCAATTGCAACTTTTAAGAAGATGGTGCACAAGATCGGAATGCAAAAGTTCAACGATGTTCTCATTAGGGGGAGTTAATACGCGTTGTACTCTTTTTTCCTTACGACTTTTTGTCCCACTGGGTTTTTCTTATAAGGTTTTTAATGAGGCAGACTATATGCGTATTGTTAGATATGTGTACTCTTTTTTCTTCACTAGATTTATTTCCCACAGGGTTTTTTTCTAGTAAGGTTTTAACGAGGCACATCATCTATCAATTACACATTCAAGGGAGAGTGTGATAAATGTACCATATATAGTGAGTATCTACTTTACCATATATAGTGAATACCTACATTACTATTTATTGTGTATGTCTATTTATGGAAATGTTACAAACCCCAAGGTTAGTTTTCCCTTACAAATAAAGAGATTTTCCCTCATTGTAATTCATCCCTCAAGAGAAATAACAATTATTCTCTCTACTCTTCTTCTTTGTTCTTTAATATTTCATAACAAACTCACTTTTTTTGCATTTTTCCATCATATGCTCCAAGTATTTTTCTATACGATTTTTTTTTGCTTGTTGATTAAAAAGTAATTTTGTAACTGAAGCTACATCCATCGGTCTATCTATCTGTCTATCTATCTATCGGTCTATCTATCTATCCTTCTATCTATCTATCCGCCTATCCGTCTATCCATATTAGGAGTTTCAACATAATTCAAATAAGAAAAAATTTAAAAATAATTAATATCTCAGTTAATTTTAAATTATTAAATTTAAAAAATAGTAAATAGAAAATTTAAACAACATTCAAAAATAACATCGTTTACTTTATTAGTTGATTTCAAAATGCTACATATTAGGAGTTTCAATATAGTTCAATTAAGAAAAAATTTAATAATAATTAAAATTTTAGTTGATTTTAAATTATTAAATTTAAGAAAAATAATAATGACAATTTTAAACATCCTAACAACATAAATAGTACCACTATGAATGGAACAATCTAAATTGTTAAGTGAGAAGTGAAAAAAGAATAATAAGTGATAAGTGATATCATATTGCGTTAGCACAAAATTACTTTTTTACTATAAGAAAATTATAATTTTAATAAGTTACTCGAGAAAATTGAATGAAAGGTGTTTTTAAGTCTTGAATGAAGGATTTGTGACATTGACCATTTAAAGGATCAAACATAATTTAGAAACTTGATTAAGTTAATCGTGGACTTAATTAATATTTTTAAAACTTTCTAATTTTTTTTAAAATACAAATCAACCCACGCCCCTCTCCTCTCCAAATCAACCATCTCTCTCCCCTCTCCCCTCTCCCCTCTCCCCTCTCCCTCGATAGTTTCTCTCAAACTTCTCCCAACCAACAGTTCTACAAATTTCTCCCTTCAATCTCCGATAATTTTGTAATACCCTATATTAGACTTAGCCTAGTTCAGCCCCTCGTGCTTGTCTAAGAGGACTAGAGCCAAAAAATTTAGCTAAGTGTTGAAGAATTAACCTTATTTTGACTACTTATGTTCGAAGATTTTTAAGTTGACCTTTCGAACTTCGAGACGATGGTTTTTCAGTTGATTCATTTCAGAGTGTAAGAAGCATGCCTCGGAGAAGTTTCAGAATTTTCGGATGAGGTTAGGGTCATGTTTGAATTTCGATTCCAGCAGCTCAACGCGATTCCACTACGTCGCACTGGGAATAACGATGGGCATGGCATCGCGTCGCGCCAAGCCCACCAACGGTATTCCAGTTGCAACTTTAATCTCCAAGGGGGGCAATAAAGCCATTTACCCTGACCCTAAGTAGTAAAAATAGAAGATTAGATGTCAATTTAAGCATTATACATTCATTCTTTATTAAATTTCTCTCCAAGAAACCCTAACCTAATTTCAATAAATTCAAAACTCCATTACATCCTCTTCAAGACAATCAAGAATCTAAGTTTCTGAATCCAAGAACTTCAAGAAGAAGTCTTCAAGAACATCTTTAAGAGTTAAAAGTCAAGTTTCTACATCAAATTAAGCTTAATAAGGTATGTGGGGTTATGAACAAGGGTATCCTTTCACCCTTGTGCCCAAATTACATAATTTTTGAGAATTTAGTTACCTATTTTGAAGTAGGGTTAATACCCATGTTTCTATATTCTTGAAGCATGTGATTATTATGAGATTTAAAATTCAAGTTATCAAGAAACGCTTATGTTTATGTTTTGTCTTATGAGATTTATATTATGCATGAGATTGCACTACCTTGACTTGATATTGTTGAAGTATTTCAAGATTTGTATTGAGCATGAAGTTTTGTTATAATTCACTTGAGTTTAAGGCATAGGTTTTTAAGCCCTAAGTTTAAGTGTTGAGATTTCAAGAAGATCATGCTCTTAAGTTTTGTTTGATGATTTTATACCAAGATTTAAAGAAGATGGATCTTTTGATCCTCAGCTGAGAGATGGAATCCACATTTATTCATTTTGATCATAATTTAGAGCAAATAGATGCATAACTGGTTTCATTATAAACTCTTATGTTATTTTGAGGTACATTTCCTAAAGAGAGAGCATATAAATAATATGGGAGTAGTATTTAGCACTGAGTTGGGTATGATTTTGAGGTCTCATACCCCAAAACTACGAGTCAACGTAGGTTCAGCTTATTCCTAATATGGATGAATTACAGATAGTGATCACTTAGCTCAGGTCCTACTCTGTGGCAAGAGTAGAACGGCTTTCCCCAACGTGAGTTTTTCCCTAGGTGGAACAATAATTTGGACTCCATGATAGCTCACATAGTTTATGTCGGTTAGAAGAACCTACCAATAGAAAAAGTAAAAGTACAACTTTTAGAACTAAGTGTTATGACTCACAAGATTTATACAGTACACTTGATTACTCATGATTGATGATTTTTCGTTTTCAGTTTTATTCAAGCTCAAGGTGAGTTATTTACGTATGACATGCATTATCTAAAGGTTTATATTACTATTGAGTACTGTTTTACTTATGCATTCACCCCCACTTACTCAGTACATTCCAAAAGAACTGATCCATATATATGTCTATGTGCTACTGTAACACCCCGAAAACGGGTCCTGAAACGTCACACGGTGCTTAAGGCTACGAGTAGCCCGAAGCTAACCCTTTCATCCTGATACTTCACACAATAGCTTACTTAGAGATAAAATATACAAAACACTAGTGTTATCATGTCAAATGATAAGAAGTACAAAGAAAATACTCTGTCTATGCAACCATAATACTGAAAATCTCAACAATTCTAATAATCTGGTAACTATTCTGACAAAGCCTCTACTACTCAAATATACTGGAGAGCCATTGGGACGGTTCCCAATTGACTCATACTCAAGTGAAGAGAAATAAACCAACAAACAAAAATACCGATATATCTGAAAAGAAGTCCTCGAAACATGAGGACTCACCACTACTGAAATGTAGATGAAGTACCCAAAATTCACTAACGAGGCTGGGACTGAGCACCTGATCCTACATTACGAGAAAATATAGCATACAAACAAGTATGTGGATCAGTACTTGGGAATGTACTGAGCATATGGGGGTGAATGCATTTACACAAAATAATATCACAGTTCTTTACGGAAAACATGCATGCAAATATAGATGACTCACATAGCTTGAATAAAATTCTCATAACTTGTGAAAAGAAGGCAAACAATATAAATCACGTGAGTCATTTCACTTTGTTCTTTCTTTGTTCTCACACTGGTAAACTAGATGAAATCTCAAAATAATAACTTTCAGGACATGCTTTAAATCATGTGAAGATAAGTAACTTCTTTAAGGCTTAATCATCATGACACTTGAAAATCTTAGAATCGTAGCTTTCAAAATACTTATACTTTCAAACTCATGCTTATAGCCTTAGGAGAGTAAAACTTCTTTGAAAACTCAAGAACTTGGTACTTTAAGAACTTTAAGGTTTGAGACTCGAGAAAACTTAAGAAAACTTTAGGACGCTATAACTTTGGAAACTTGGGGAGTTTCTTCTAACTGACATAAACTATGTGAGATACATGGAGTCCAAAATCTTGCCCACATTGGGGAGAGTTGTTCTATCCTTGCCATTAGAGTATAACCTTAACTTTTAGTGATCTTTATCTTAACCCAGTTGGGGTAAATCAGAAACCTATGGGGGCACGTAGTTCTGGGGCATGAGACCTCAAAATAAAGCCTAACTCGATGCTAAATACTACTACCTTACTTAGCTCAAAACTTTAAGAAAATTCACCTTAAACAACTCAGCAATATGTAATGGGAATTAATATGTTATCCCCTTTTTATCTCAAATCAAAATGATGTAGATTTCTTTCTTAGCTTAGGTTCAAAACTCAATTCTTCTCTTGAAATCTTGATAGACTTTTCATGAATAAGCTTTGGAACTTCAACAACAAGAGAATTTAGGCACATTTCTTGAAACACTTAAAAGAGTATCACTAACTCATTCTCAAAAACTCATAATTCAACAATAAGGCTCAATTCATAACAACAAGTCTTGGGGCTTCTTAAAAATATGACATCAATATAGGAATGTGCAACTTATAACATGAATTATCAATTTAAATCATAAATATGTAAAATAATTATGCAACTCAATACTTGGGCAAGTTATAATCTCATAAACTAAAAATATAGCAAAATAATATGAATTCACTGTGGAAATACTAAATTCTTTAAGAAAAACTAAAGTTTTTGGGTAGAACAATGAAAGAGTGTCCTTTTTCAAACCCCACATACCTTAAACTTTAAGGATTTAAATGAACTCTTAACTTTGGTTTGCTATTTGTGAGACTATTGGGTGCTTCTTGTAGCCCTCGGAATGGGGAATCTAAATCTTGAAAAATTATTGAAAAGCTACGGTGGAATCTTGAGTTCTCTTGGGTTTAAAATTGAAACCCTAGGATAAGTTCTTGGTGAATTTTGATGAAAGTGGTTGTGTTTTGGTGTTTTAGAGGTTAAATTTTGTGTTAGAGCGGAAAGGGGTTCGGAATTACCCAAATTGCCCTTAATGAAGCGGGTTAAATTGCTAAATTTCCCAAGTGCGTATAGCTGAGCATGCATCGCATTCTCTATCCCACCGGACTGGAGCATGCGTCGCATGGTCCATCGCATGGTACCAAGGGTGCGATGCACCATACGACGCATGCAAATCGCATGGTGCTACTATTTTGAAAACTAAACACATCCTAAATGAGGTTCAAAAATTCTAAAACTCCCCTGAGATGTTCTATAGACTTGCCCCATCACAATGCAAAAAATCATGAAACGGAGGTCGGAAAGGTCGCAAAATAATTCAACAAAGATTGAAGGCTCAAAATAATTGAAGGCTCAAAATAAACTAAGTGTTAGAATACTTAGCTAAAGTTCTAAGTGTTAAGTTTCTTGTGACTCGTTTTGACGGCTTAATGATGAGGAAACTTCACGGGGTCCTACAGCTACATTGTCTTATAATGTAGGTCTAGGTGCTCAGTTCCAGTAGCGTGATTGATCGCGAGCATCTTTACATACATCCCGACTGTTGGTATGTCCTTATAGTTTGAGGACTCATTTATTCAGATTTTTCAGCTTTATGAAGTATTTTAAATCAGTTGTTTTCAGCTTAGTTCGAGTCAAATGGGGGTTTGTCCCAATGGCTCTCTCGTTAATAATAGAGGCTTGTCAGACTATGTTTATCTTCTAGATTCTGAAGCATTGTTTCCAAGATTAAGATTTTCGTTTAAGACAGTAATTCAGTATTTCCAAGATTTCGCTTGACTAGTTCACCTTTATTATAAGTTTCAAAATTATTAGAAATCTTAAAGGGTTAGCTTGGGGCTACTTGTAGTCTTGAGCATCGTGTGACGTTTAGGATACTTTTTTGGGGCGTTAAAACTTTGTATCATAGCCTAAGATTTAAAGAATCCTAGGAAGTCAGACAAGCCACATACGTAGAGTCTTGATCATGGGTGTAAAGCGCACCACATTTATGAGCAAGAGGCTATGAAATAATTTAGGAAGTCATCCTCTTTCTTTCATGATCTATTGCGCTTACAATTATCTTTATCTACTTTTACGTGATGGAATATGTCTCTTTGCTGAGATAATGCACACAGAAATGGTGACCAACCACCAATGCAAGACAACTCTCTGAGTAAGAATGCAGCTCATGCTGAGTTTCGAGCTACCTTTTAGGCATTGGCCCAAGCTGTGACTGCCAATGTTCAGGGCAAGCATCAGGCTGCAGTCTCACTTCAGTAAAATAGTGATTTAGCTGCAACCAAAATTCATGATTTTATGAGAATGAATCCACCTGAGTTCTTTGGGTCAAAAGTTGGTGAGGACCCACAAGTTTTCATTGATGAAGTGAGAAAAATCACTCAGATTATGCATGTTACTGAGAAGGAGAGTGTAGAATTGACATCTTATAGGATGAAAGATGTTGCTTATGATTGGGTTGTTATATGGAAGAATGGTAGGGATGAAAATGCATCTCCTATGAGTTGGCAAGTGTTTCAGGATGCGTTACTGGACAAGTTCTTTCCGCCTGAGATGAGAGAAGTTAAGATTGTAGAATTCATAAACTTGAGGCAGGGCTCGATAACAGTGAAGGAGTACTTCCTTAAGTTCACCCAGTTGTCTAAGTTTGCTCCTGAGTTGATAGCTGACCCTAGATCTAGCATGAGTAAGTTTGTGAAGTGTCTGGTTTGGTAGTCAAGGAGTATAGGACTACCATGCTTATTGGGGATATGTATCTTGCTAGGCTGATGACTCATGCTTAACAAATTAGGTAGAGAAGTTGAAGGAGAGAGAAAGGGAAAATAAGAAGGCTAGAATCGGACAGTTTCAGTATAGCCAACCAAGGTCTGGAGGGGGAAATCATTTGCAGTTTCAGAGTCGCTCGTCTATGCTAGCACCATCTGCAGCCAGTGCCCCTGCACCTAAAACCAAGCAGGAGCAGTGGGGCAGGACTTCTATTTCTAGGTTTCAGAGTAGTGTGGGTGGAAGACCCAAAGTGTGGTAGAAACCATCCTGGTGAGTATTTAATGAGAATGAGGGGTTGCTATAGATGTGCCAAGTTGGGTCACGAAATCAAAGAATGTCCGTATGCTAAGCATGAAAGTAGGGATATTCATCCCCTGACTCAGGCTACTAGTGCACTAGCTCCTCCAGGTCGCTAGTCCCTTCTCAGGACGCATCATCCAGTACCGGTGGCGGTCAGCACCAGAATTGGTTCTATGTTTTACCATCCCGATAGGAGTAGGAGAGTTTACCTGATGTTGTTACTAGTACACTTCGTGATTTCCATTTTGATATTTATGTGTTGTTAGACCTCAGATCACATCTCTCTTATGTGACTCCTTTGATTATGGAAAATTTTGGAATAGATCCTGAAAGGCTCTCCAAGCCCTTTTTATTATCCACCTCAGTAGGTGAGTCAGTTATTGCCAGACGAGTCTATAAGAAGTGTCTTATCACTTCCCTGTATAAGATCATACTAGTGGAACTAATAGAGTTAGAAATGGTAGATTTCAATGTTATTTTAGGCATGAATTGGATCCATTCGTGCTATGTATCAATAGATTGTCGTACCCGTATGGTGAAGTTTCAATTTCCTGATGAGGCAGTTTTTGAGTGGGAAGATAGTATTGAATCTGCCAAGAGTCATTTCATATCTTATCTTAAGGCCAGAAAGCTGATATCCAAAGGAAATATTTATCATTTAGTTTGAGTCAAAGGCACTAAGTCTGACGCTCTAATAGTTCATACAGTTCGTATAGTTAATGAGTTTCCTAAGGGTATTTTTGAAGATTTTCTAGGGCTACCTCCTGATAGAGAAATAGAATTCAATATTGATCTTCTTGCTAATACCCAACCCATCTCTATCCCATATTGTATGGCTCCTTCCGAGCTTAAAGAATTAAAAGAATACCTTAAGGACCTCTTAGATAAAGGTTTTATAAGGCCCAGTGTTTGTCCATGGGGCACTCCAGTCTTGTTCGTGCATTAGAAAGATGGCTCTCTCTGAATGTGCATTGACTATCGCCAGTTGAACAAAGATACAATCAAGAACAAATATCCTCTTCCTAGGATTGATTACTTATTCAACCAGTTTTAGGGTGCAAGTTATTTTTTTAAAATAGACCACAGATCCGACTATCATCAGTTTAAAGTAGGGGAGTGTGATATTCCTAAAATAACATTCAGAATCCCTTATGTCACTTTGAATTCCTAGTCATGTCCATCAGGCTAATGAATGCCCTAGCAACCTTCGTGGACTTGATGAACAGAGTGTTCAAGTAGTACTTGGACATGTTCGTCACAGTATTCGTTGATGACATCCTTGTCTATTCCCGTAGTAAGAATGGCCATGCAGACTATCTCAAAATCATGTTGCAAACTCTTAGAGATCATCAGTTGTTTTCCTAATTCAGTAAGTGTGAGTTTTTGATAAGGTCGGTATCTTTCCTTGGCCATATAGTTTTCGGTGATGGCAGCAAAGTTGATCCTCAAAAAATCAAAACAGTGAGAAACTAGCCTAGACCCATCTCTCTACCAGACATCAGAAGTTTTTTAGGTTTGGCTGGCTATTACCGATGGTTTGTTGAAGGTTTTTCATCTATTGTGGCCCCCATGTCTAGATTTACTCAAAAGAAAGTTAAGTTCTAGTGGTCAGATTCCTATGAGAAGAGTTTTCATGAGTTGAAGACTCGACTCACTTCAGCCCCAGTTTTAGCACTACCTGATGGTACAAATGGATTTGTTGTTTACTGTGATGCTTCTAGAGTTGGTATGGGTTGTGCTTTGATGCAGAGATGTAAGTTCATAGTCATTGCCTCTAGGCAACTTAAACCCCATGAAAAGAATTATGCTACTCATGACCTTGAGTTAGCAGTTGTTGTTTTTGCCTTGAAAATTCGGAGGCATTATCTTTATGAGGTGCATGTTGATGTGTTCACAGATCACAAAAGTTTGTAGTATGTGTTTTTGCAGAGTGAGTTAAATCTTCGTTAGAGAAGGTGATTAGAATTGTTAAAGGACTGTGATATGAGTGTTTTGTATCACCCAGGCAAAGCCAATATTGTGGCAGACGCCCTTAGTAGACTGTCTATGGGTAGTGTTGATTATATAGAGAAAGATAAAAATAATTTAGTTCATGAGGTTCATCAATTGGCTAGATTAGGTGTTCGATTGGTTGATTCAACTAAAGGTAGTGTATGGGTTCAGAATAGTTCGAAGTCTTCTTTTGTTTTTGAAGTGAATGAGAAACAAGATAGAGATTCCATTTTGGCTAAGTTGAAGGAGTCAGTCAGAGATCAGAAAGTAGAGGTTTTCCCACAAGGGGGAGATGACGTGTTACATTACTAGGGTAGACTGTGTGTGCCATGTGTTGTTGGTTTGAGACAACGAATTTTGACAGAAGCGTGTGGTATGCATTACTCTATTCACCCAGGAGCCACTAAGATGTACCACAATTTGGGAGAAATCTATTGGTGGAGTGGGATGAAGAGGGATATTACTGAGTTTGAAGCCAAGTGTGCTAATTGTCAACAGGTTAAGGTTGAGCACCAAAAGCTTGGTGGCATCTTGCAGGAGTTTAATATTCCTACTTGGAAGTGGGAAAAAGTGAAAATGGACTTTGTGACGGGGTTACCTTGTTCGCATCATCAACATGATTTGATTTGGGTTATTGTTAGCAGAATGACCAAGTCAGCCCATTTTCTGCCAGTCCATACTTCTTTTTCAACTGAAGATTATGCTAAGCTTTATATTAGAGGGTTATTCATATTGCATAGAATTCTTTTGTCCATCATTTCAGATAGGGGTACAAAGTTTAACTCTTATTTTTGGAAGGCTTTTCAGAAGGGTCTTGGTACCCAAGTTTATCTCAGTTCAGCTTTTCATCCTCAGTGTAACGCCCCAAAGTTTTTCTTAGATAAATTTTTGTCCCTAAAGTATCAAGCATTGGCTTTTAGAATGATTTATACTTATTTTCCTGTGGAATTCCTTATATTTTAACTTTTCATTACGTAGATGACCGAATAGGTTTTCTGTCGACATAAGATTCATCCAAAACTAACACTCGGTGAAGGAGTTATGGTTAATTTAAGTCCTAGTCGTAAAACACCATCATTCCTGTCCTTGGTGCATCGCGGAGAGGGTGTAAATGACGATGGTCAATTTCTAGTGAGACTTCGCGATGGTGGTGTATCGCGGAGTGGGACAAATTCCCATTCGTTAATTTCCAGTGAGCCACCGCGATAGTGGCGCATCGCGGTGGCCCATAAGATCGGGTTCCTAGTTTAAATTTTTCCAGTTTCATTCAGAAGTTAACAAGGGTAGTTTGGACTTTTTCCAAGTCTCTTAAAACGTCCAAAACAGGAGATTAAGACCTCTACAGGCATAATATACGACATTCTCAAGATTTTTCTCAAAATAAAAACCCTAGTTCATATACTTCTTCTCCAAGAAACACAAGATTCAATCGTGGGTTTTCAAAATTAATTGAAGATTTGGAATCCTCGCATTGTAGGCTTCAAGATGCAATCGTTAATTTCCAAAATAGAGGTACGTGGGGTTTTTCTAAAATCTCATGGGTATAGAAATCATGTTTTAAGAAAAAGGGTTTTTGATTTATGAATATAATCATGTTTTAGAAGTTTTTGACGGTATTGTTTTGGTCTTTAAACCTTTCCCCAAATTGATTAAAAACTTATATATATATATATATGTGTGTGTGTGTGTGTGTGTGTGTGTATGAATGTGTTTAAGGATGAATATTCAATTGAGAGCATGACTTATGATGAACCCCTCTCTTGTTTTGATGTTTCCCATCTTTTATATGATATAAATTGTTCTAAATTGCATCCTAAAAGCATTATATGAAATGTCGTGATTTTTACTATGACTTGTACATGAATTTTGAGCTCAAAAGAGAGGGTTATGCATGTTGATAAATGTTGAAAATACATATAATGAAAGACTGCATGGTTTTACCTAAAGTACATGACCACCACATGTTTGAAGTATTCTTGCATAGTATTGACTTATGTTTTTGGAACATGAAATCTTTTATATTGTTTGCATGTTTGGGTGGTATGAACTGTGTTTTAATGAAAGAATTATGCATGATGCATTATGGCTCAGAAATAGGACTTGCAAGTTTTGGTGTGACGACACTAATTCAGATTATGCCATGATAATTCATAACAGAATAGAATGCATGTTTGAAATCATACTTTTCAGGTGTTGAAACTAGAAAAAAATGCATGATTCAGAACAGGATAAAATTGGACATAAAGAGAGCTTATGTGGTTCCCCGAAGAAGGCATGAGATCAGACAACTCATTGTCCAAAACCATGATTTACCAATTCGGGTACATTATATTACGCTGGCCTAGTGCCATGTGGCGTATCAGAATTAGAAACTCCAACCCTTGCGGCACACTCGGGTTAGGAGATTCCCCGCTGAGTCAATGGCGGATTCCATACAGCCCGTGGGATTTTAGAATTGTAGGGTTGTACCACCTAACTCAGAATTAATACGAAGATCAGAAACTGTATTGTCAAGAATGATTTATGATTTTACAGAAAGGTGCCCATGTGTTTTTGAACTATTTCATGCATGATATTTTGATAAATTCCTCTCCAACTATTTTATTTATATAAAAGCTTTATTTTGGATTACTTTGCGTACCAGTACATCAGTATTGACCCCCTCACATCCCTCCAGGTTCTGAGGCTCAGTCTAGGAGTACAGAAAAGTAGTAGATTGTTATCAGATAGAGTTGCAGTATCCAGTTGGTGAGCCTTCTCTATTCCAAAAGGCTTGTTTACTTTCAAACAACTATTATTAGACATGGTTTTGGTCTACTGGGGGCCTTGTCCCAGTTTTTAGATTGTCTTAGTGATCATGTAGTAGAGATTTCGAAGACGGTTTCCAGATGATGTTAGACGGTTTTGGATTGTCATTCTCTATTATTGAATTTATATCAGATTTATGACCATGATTCTGTTTTACTGAAATTTTCCCATTTCCTTATTTGTGTATGAATGGTGTATATGATTTCAAGTTAGAAGGGTATCCGAGCCTTCGTGGTTCAGGATGCCCGTCATGGCCAGGGACTCGGTTCGGGTTGGGTCTTGACAAACTTGGTATCAGAGCATGGTTCATAGTCCCAAGGTGTCTGCGAAATCACATCAGGTAGAGTCTTGTTTATGGGTGTGAAGCGCGCCACACTTATAATCAGGAGGCTACTACGCGTTTAGGTAAATGTTTCCCCTCTTTGTGATTTAGTTCGTGCTTTAGAGTCTGAATTAGAATTGTCCCCTAATCAGTGACCTATTGTATTTCAGAAAACATTCATGCCTCCCCGTCGTCCCAACAACCAGGATACTCAGGATGATGAAGTCGGCCCCACCCATGGGATGTGGACCCATAATAGAGCGCATACTCCAGAACATGTTCCTACTCCGGGAGTACCTCCAGTCCCGACCAGTCCTCCTCGAGCCCCAAGAGCACATGTTAATCATCCCCAGTCTTCTCTGATGGACATATCGAATACAAAATTCAGACAGTCCATTCACATGCTTGCACAGCTGGTAGCCGCATAGACTCAGAGGTCGGAGGATAATGTGTCTGCATCTGTTACTTTTGAGGCAACTAGGGTGGGCCAGTTCTTGAGAATTAACCCACCCAAATTCTCTGGGACTAAGGTAGAAAAGGACCCACAGGAGTTCGTAGAAAAAATAGAGAAGATTTTCAAAGTAATGCATGTGGATCAGGTGGAAGGGGTTGAGTTAACAGCATACCAGCTTAAGGATGTAGCGAGCCAATGGTACAATAGAGTGGGAAGGGCACTCTTTATCACCTAGAGGGCACTTCATATCTTATCTCAGAGCCCGTAAACTTATTTCCAAGGGTTTCTTGTATCATCTTATTCGGGTTAAAGATTCTAACACCGAAAGTCTTCCTCTTCAGTCTGTCCCTATAGTAAATGAATTCCCGAAAGTTTTTATAGATGATCTCCCAGGAATTCCACCTGATAGAGAGATAGATTTTGGCATTGATGTACTGCTAGATACCCATCCTATTTCTATTCTGCCGTATAGAATGGCTCCTGCGGAGCTAAAAGAGTTGAAAGAACAGCTAGCAGATCTTCTAGATAAATGTTTTATCAGACCTTGTGTTTCTCCCTGGGGTGCACCTGTACTCTTCGTGCAAAAGAAGGATGGTTCCCTGCGTATGTGCATAGATTACCATCAGCTGAATAAGGTCACTATTAAAAATAAATATCCTCTTCCTAGGATTAGTGGCCTCTTCGACCAACTTCAGGGTTCCAAGTATTTTTCTAAAATAGACCTTCGCTCGGGATATCATCAGTTGAAAGTTAGGGAGTCAGACATTCCTAAAACAGCTTTTCGAACCAGATATGGTCATTATGAATTCTTAATCATGTCCTTCGAGTTGATTAATACTCCTGCAGCTTTCATGGACCTAATGAATAGGGTCTTCCGTTAGTTCCTAGACCGGCTTGTCATAGTTTTTATTGATGACATCTTGATTTACTCCAAAAATGAGGATGACCATGCCAATCACCTTCGAATTATTCTTTAGACTCTCAAGGATCATAATTTGTATGCGAAATTCTCCAAGTGTGAATTCTGGCTAAATGCTATTGCTTTCTTGGGGCATATTATGTCTAGTGAGGGGATTCGGGTTGATCCCCAAAAGTTTGAGGCAGTGAGAAAATGGCCCAGACCCACGACTCCAACCGATATTCGGAGCTTTTTGGGTTTGGAAGGTTATTACAGAAGGTTCATAGAGAGTTTTTCTACCATAGTTGCACCACTTACTAAGTTGACTCAGAAAAAGGTGAAGTTTTTGTGATCTGACTCTTGTGAGAATAGTTTTGAGAAGTTGAAAGACAAGTTGACTACTGCTCCTATTTTGACTCTTTCGGAAGGTACAGAGGGTTTTGTTGTGTATTGTGATGTGTCTCGAGTGGGACTTGGTTGTGTACTTATGCAGGATGGTAAGGTAGTAGCTTATGCATCTCGACAATTGAAAGTGCACGAGCGGAACTACCCCACTCATGACTTGGAGTTAGAGGTTGTGGTTTTTGCCCTTAAGATTTGGCATCACTATTTGTACAGGGTACATGTTGATATATTCACTGACCACAAGAGTTTACAGTATGTTTTCTCGTAGAAAGAATTGAACCTCAGGCAGAGGTGCTGGATGGAATTGCTAAAGGATTACGACATGAGCCTGCACTATCATCCAGGCAAGGCAAATATGGTAGTCAACGCCCTCAGTAGGTTATCTATGGGTATTCTTTCTCATGTTGAGGAAGAGAAGAGGGAGATAGTGAAGGATATTCACTGGCTTTCAAATCTAGGAGTGTGACTCTTGGATTCCGAAGATGGGGGAGTGGTTGTTCATGAGATAGCTAAATCTTCCCTTTGTGCAGAAGTTAAAGAGAAGCAGGTTGAAGATCCCATCTTGATACAGATCAAGAAAGATATGGGTCAACAAAAGGTATTGTCATTTGAAATTAGTGGTGATGGTATTTTGAGATACCAGGGTAGGTTGTGTGTGCCAGATGTAGATGGTCTGAGGAAGAGAATCCTTGATGAAGCTCACACGTCGAGGTATGTTGTTCACCCTGGCTCTACTAAGATGTATCATGATTTGAAAACCATTTATTGGTGGAATAATATAAAGCATGATGTGGCTAACTATGTTGCCAAGTGTTTGAATTGTCAACAAGTTAAAGTGGAACATATGAGGCAAGGTGGTTCTTCCTAAGAGATAGACTTGCCCTTGTGGAAGTGGGAGATAATCAATATGGACTTCATTATAGGACTCCCGAAGTCCCGAAACCAGTATGATTCTATATGGGTAATTGTAGATAGGCTGACTAAGTCAACCCACTTTCTGCCAGTCAGGACTAACTATTTGGGAGAGGATTATGCTAAGCTGTTCATTGCAGAAATAGTTCATTTGCATGGGGCACCTGTGTCCATCATATCTGACCAAGGTACACAGTTTTTTTCTCAGTTTTAGAGATCTTTTCAGAGAGGTTTAGGTACCCAAGTGAACCTAAGCACTGCTTTTCACCCTCAGACTGATGGGCAGGCTGAGTGCCCCATTCAGACTCTTGAGGACATGTTGAGGGCCTGTGTAATTGATTTTAAAGGTTGTTGGGTGGAGCACTTTCCTCTGATAGAGTTCGCATATAATAACAGCTTCCATTCCATTATTAAGATGGCACCATTTGAGGCATTGTATGGGAGAAGATGTAGGTCTCTGATAGGATGGTATGAAGTAGGTGAGATGCAGATGTTTGAGCCTGACCTTGTTCATCAGGCAATGGAGGATGTGAAAGTCATTAGAGAATTACTTAAGACAGCTCAGAGTCATCAAAAATCCTACGCCAATGTTAAGAGAAGAGATTTAGAGTTTGAAGTTGGAGATTGGGTATTTCTCAAGGTTTCTCCCATGAAGGGAGTCATGCGATTCGGGAAGAAAGGTAAGCTGAGTCCTCGCTATGTAGGGCCATACCAGATTGTGAGAAGGATAAGTGGAGTTGAGTATGAGTTAGAATTGCCTGCCAGTTTGGGTTCTGTTCATCCGGTATTTCATATATCTATGTTGAAGAAGTGTATTGGAGACCATTCTTTAGCATTGCCTGTCGAAGAAATCAAAGTGATAGACTCCTTATCCTATGAAGAAGACCCTGCAGAAATTTTGGATCGCCAAGTGAGAAGATTGAGGAGCAAAGAGATAGCCTCAGTTAAAGTGTTGTGGAGAAACCCGAAAATTGAAGAAGCAACTTGGGAATCAGAGGTTGACATGAGAGCTAGATACCCAAACCTTTTTTATCAAGTGGATAACGAAATGGAAGGTACAATCCTTGCCTTATTCTTTCTATGCCTTAGTATGCTTAAACTTATTCTTGTCTGTGTCCCGCGTCAATATTCGGGGGCAAATGTTTCCAAGGGGGGATATTGTAACGCCCTGAAGTTTTTCTTATCTAAATTTTTGTCCCTAAAGTATCAAGCATTGTCTTCTAGAATGATTTATACTTATTTACCTGTGGAATTCCTTAGATTTCAACTTTTCATTACGTAGATGATCGAATAGGTTTTCTGTCGATATAAGATTCGTCTAAAACTGACATTCGGTGAAGGAGTTATGGTTAATTTAAGTCCTAGTCGTAAAACACCGTCATTCCTATCCTTGGCGCATCGCGGAGAGGGTGTAAATGATGATGGTCAATTTCCAGTGAGACTCTACAATAGTGGCGCATCGCGGAGTGGGAAAAATTCCCATTCGTCAATTTCCAGTGAGCCACCCCGATAGTGGCGCGTGCGGTGGCCCATAAGATCGGGTTCCCAGTTTAAATTTTTCCAGTTTCGTTCAGAAGTTAACAAGGGTAGTTTGGACTTTTTCCAAGTCTCTTAAAACATCCAAAACAGGAGATTAAGACCTCTACATGCATAATATACATCATTCTCAAGATCTCCCTCAAAGAAACTCAAGATTCAACCATGGGTTTTCAAAATAAATTAAAGATTTGGAATCCTCGCATCGTAGGCTTCAAGAAGCATCCGTTGATTTCCGAAATAGAGGTACGCGGGGTTTTTCTAAAATATCATGGGTATAGAAATCATGTTTTAAGAAAAAGGGTTTTTGATTTATGAATATAATTATGTTTTAGAAGTTTTTGACGGTGTTGTTTTGGTCTTTAGACCTTCCCCCAAATTGATTGAAAAATTATATATATATATATATATATATATATATATATATGTATGAATGTGTTTAAGGATGAATATTCAGTTCAGAGCATGACTTATGATGAAACCCTCTCTTGTTATGATGTTTCCCATCTTTTATATGATATAAATTGTTCTAAATAGCATCCTGAAAGCATGCTATGAAATGTCTTGATTTTTACTATGAATTGTACATGAATTTTGAGCTCAAAAGAGAGGGTTATGCATGTTGATAAATGTTGAAAATACATATAATGAAAGAGTGCATGGTTTTACCTAAAGTACATGACCACCACATGTTTGAAGTATTCTTGCATAGTATTGACTTGTGTTTTCGGAACATGAAATCTTTTATACTATTTGCATGTTTGGGTGGTGTGAACTGTGTTTTAATAAAAAAATTATGCATGATGCATTATGGCTCAGAAATAGGACTTGCAAGTTTTGGTGTGACGACACTAATTCAGATTATGCCATGATAATTCAGAGCAGAATAGAATGCATGTTTGAAATCAGACTTTTTGGATGTTGAAACTAGAAAAAATGCATGATTCAAAACAGAATAAAATTGGGCATAAAGAGAGCTTAGGTGATTCCTCGAAGAAGGCATGAGTTCAGACAACTCATTACCCGAAATCGTGATTTGCCGATCTGGGTACATTATATTACGCTGGCCTAGTGTCGTATGGCGTATCAGAATTAAAAACTCCAACCCTTGCGGCACACTCGGGTTGGGGGATTCCCCGCCGAGTCAATGAAGGATTCCATACAGCCCGTGGGATTTTAGAATTGTAGGGGTGTACCACCTGACTCAGAATTAATACGAAGATCAAAAACTGCATTGTCAAGAATGATTTATGATTTTACAGAAAGGTGCCCATGTGTTTTAGAACTATTTCATGCATGATATTTTGACAAATTACTCTTCAACTATTTTATTTATATAAAAGCTTTATTTTGGATTACTTTGCGTACAAGTACATCAGTGTTGACCCCCCTCCTCCCTCCAGGTTCTGAGGCTCAGTCTAGGGGTCTAGAAAAGTAGTAGATTTTTATCAAACAGAGTTGTAGTATCCAGGTGGTGAGCCTTCTCTATTCCAGAAGGCTTGTTTTCAGACAACTATTATTAGACATGGTTTTGGTCTACTGGGGCCTTGTCCCAGTTTTCAGATCATCTTAGTAATCATGTAGTAGAGATTTTGCAGACGGTTTCCAGATGATGTTAGATGGTTTTGGATTGTCCTTCTCTATTATTGAATTTATATCAGATTTATGACCATGATTCCATTTTGCTGAAATTTTTGCATTTTCTTATTTGTGTATGAATGGTGTATATGATTTCAAGTTACAAGGGTATCCAGGCCTTCGTGGTTTGGGATGCCCGTCATGGCCAGGGCCTCGATTTGGGTCGTGACACTCTGATAGATGGTCAGGTAGAAAGGACCATTCAGACCCTAGAGGATATGTTGAGGGCATGTGTTTTTGACTTTAAAAAAAGTTGGGATGACCAATTGCCTTTGATAGAGTTTTCCTACAACAATAGTTATCATTCCAGTATCCAGATGGCTCCGTTTGAGGCTCTCTATGGGAAAAGGTGTAGATCACCCATTGGTTAGTTTGCAGTGGGTGAGGCTACTTTAACAGAGCCACATGTAGTTTTTGAAGCTATGGAAAAAGTTCAGTTGATTAGAGAGAGGCTTAAGACAGCTCAGAGTCGCCATAAATCTTATGCAGATGTGAGGAGAAGGGATTTTGAGTTTGAGGGTGGTGACTTAGTTTATTTGAAGATTTCATCCATGAAACGGGTTAAGAGATTCGGCAAAGAGGGTAAGCTTAGTACCTGATATGTTTGCCCTTATAGAATATTGAATCGTGTTGGAAAGGTAGCATATGAGCTTGAGTTGCCCGTAGATTTATCATTCGTTCATCTAGTGTTTCATGTCTCCTTATTGAAGAAGTGTATTGGTGATCCAACTATTGTGGTTCCTTTGAAAAGCACTGAAATTCAGGATTGCCTTTCTTATAAAGAGACCCCAATTGAGATACTTAATCACCAAATTTGTAATCTAAGGAATAAAGAAGTTCCCTTGGTCAAAGTTCTTTTGCGAAATCAATTCATTGAGGGTTCCACTTGGGAGGTAGAAGAAGATATGCGAACCAAGTACCCTCATCTTTTCTCTGCAACTTCAGACTCAGCTTAATGTAACCGTTTTCCTCAGATAATCTCTTTTCCATTCTCAATTTGAGCTTTATATAATCACCTTTTATGTCATAATCATGTATTCAAATACGCTCTATCATGTAGTCATGTTTCCAGTTATGCAAGTTCAGTGTGTAATCTCAATTCCTTAATATTCTCAACTTAAGCAGTCTCATTTGAGGATGAATATTCCTAAGGGGGAGATATTGTAGTACTCCGTATTAGACTTCTAGTGCTTGCCTAAAAGGCTTAGAGCCTAAAAATTTAGCTAAGTGTTGAAGACATAGCCTTATTTTGACTACTTAAATTCAAATATTTTTAAGTTGACCTTCTGGGCTTTAAGATGATGGTTTTTCAGTTGATTCATGTGTTAGAGGTGTAAGGATAATACCTCAGGGAAACTTTGGAATTTTCGAACGAGGTTTGGGTCATGTTTGGATTTTGATTCTAGCAGATCAACGTGATTCATGTTTGGATTTTGATTCTAGCACCGGGAATAGCGATGGGCATGCCATCGCATCGCGCCAAGCCTACAAACGTCATTCCAGTTGCGACTTTAATCTCCAAGGGGGCAATAAAGTCACTTACCCTCACCCCAAGTCATAAAAATAGAAGATTAGATGTCGGTTTAAGCATTATACACTTACTCTTCATCAAATTTCTCTCCAAGAAACCCAAACCTAATTTCAAGAAATCCAAAACTCCATTACATCCTCTTCAAGACAATCAAGAATCTAAGTTTTCAAATCCAAGAACTTAAAGAAGAAGCCTTCAAGAAGAAGCCTTCAAGAACATCTTTAAGAGTTCAAAGTCAAGTTTCTACATCAAATTAAGCTTAATAAGGTACGTGGGGTTATAAACAAGGGTATCCTTTCACCCTTGTGCCCAAATTACATAATTTTTGAGAATTTATTTACTTGTTTTGAAGTAGGGTTCATACCCAAGTTTCTATATTCTTGAAGCATGTGATTATTAAGAGATTTAAAGTTCAAGTTATCAAGAAGTGCTTATGTGTATATTTTATCTAATGAGATTTCTATTATACATGAGATTGTACTACCTTGACTTGATATTGTTGAAGTATTTCAAGATTTTTATTGAGCATGAAGTTTTGTTATGAATTCACTTGGGTTTAAAGCATGGGTTTTTAAGACCTAACTTTAAGTATTGAGATTTCAAGAAGATCATTCTCTTAAGTTTTATTTGATGTTTTTATACCAAGATTTAAAGAAAGATGGATCTTTTGATCCTCTGCTAAGAAATTGAATCCACATTTATTTATTTTGATCATAATTTAGATTAAATAGATGCATAACTGGTTTTTATTATAAACCCTTTTGCTATTTTGAGGTGGATTTCCTAAAGAGAGAGCATATAAGTGATATGGTAGTAGTATTTAGCACCGAGTTGGGTATGATTCCAAGGTCACATGCCCCAAAATTTTGGGCCAACGTAGGTTCAGCTTATTCCCAATATGGATGAATTATAGATAGTGACCACTTAGCTCAGGTCCTACTCCATGGCAAGAGTAGGATGTCTCTCCCCAACATGAGTTTTTCCCTAAGGTAACGAGACGTTGGACTCCATGATAGCTCACTTAGTTTATGTCAGTCAGAAGAACCTACCAATTGAAAGAGTAAAAGTATATCTTTTAAAATTAAGTGTTATGACTCACAAGATTTATACAGTTAACTTAATTATTCATGATTGAAGATTTTCAGTTTTCAGTTTTCAGTTTTATTCAAGCTCAAGGTGATTCATTTACACTTGGCATGCATTATTTAAAGGTTTATATGACTATTGAGTACTGATGTACTTATACATTCACCCCCACATACTCAGTACAATCTAGAAGTATTGATTCACATATATGTCTATGTGCTACATTGTCTTATAATATAGGTCCAGGTACTCGCCAAGCCTACAAACGTCATTCCAGTTCAGATTTTTCAGTTTTATGAAGTATTTTAAATCAGTTGTTTTCAGCATAGTTCGAGTCAGCTGGGGGATTGTCCAAGTGGCTCTCTAGTTATAGTAGAGGCTTGTCGTACTGTGTTTATGTTCTAGATTCTGAAGCATTATTTCCAAGATTAATATTTTCATTTAAGATAGTAATTCATTATTTCAAGATTTCTCTTGGCTAGTTCACCTTTATTATACGTTTCAAAGTTATTAGAAGGCTTAAAGGGTTAGCTTGAGGCTACTTGTAGTCTTGAGCACCGTGTGACATTTCAGGTACTTTTCCAGGGTGTTACAAGCTTCAATCTTCAACAAAAAATAGTTAGGCCTCGAGTTTCTTTTTGACTTTCAATCATCAATTGATGTGACAACATTACTCTCCGGCGAAAAGAACTTCGAGTTCCTTATTGTTTCTTTTTGTCTTTCAAAGGTAAAAAGTTATGGTTTTTTAGTTATGAAGAAAAATAGGAAATTATGCCAACTTCTCTTCTATTATTGGTTAATAATTTTAATATTTGTTGCTTAAATTTTAAATGGGAACTAAAGAAAATCCTAATTTATGGTCTTTCTTCTCTTCTATTTTCGGAGTGAAATATGATTTTTTTGTTGTTATGTAGTTCTTGTTGTCAAACTGTTGATTCGATTTGTTGGTGTTTGTTGTGTTTTTTGAAGTTTGTTTGTTGTATTTTGTGTTTGTACAAACAAAACAACAATGTTGGTGTTTTGGGTTACTATTACTGGTCTTAGTGTGTGTGTTGTATGTGTTGTATTAGTGTTGCTGGGTTGATTTGTTATTGTTCTTGGTAAAAATGATGTAATTGATATTAAATGGTAATAAATTTGTTGTTTTATTGAACAAAATCTTGTTACTAGTTTGTTTTTCTACATCAGATTAACCTTCTGATGCAACAAATGAACTATTTATTGGATGAAATCCTATCAACTTTTCCAACAGATCATTCATCTATTGTACTAGATGACCCTTCTGTCGGAGAAAATTTAAACAATATTGATAGTTGATAACAGTTCTAATAGATCATCCATATGTTGAAACGGATGAATAATTTGTTGCACAAATCGGTTATCTGTTACAATAGGTGAGTGATCTGGTGGAAGAAATCACAACAGTTCCAATAGATTACTCATTTGTTGCATCAGGTTAGTTATATGTTGCAATAGATAAGTCACCTATTGCAACAAATGAGTGATTTGTTCGAATTGTTATTTTACTGTATTATACTTTTTAGATTTACTATTATTCTTTTTTTAACGATGCATTAATCAATTATATTTTTTCTATTTTTATGTTATTTTGTAGATAATTGGTTCCCAAAAGAAATAAAACCTAATAAAGTCCAAGTAAAGAAATAAGTGAAGCAACTAGTCTACATATACCACTTTATGAGCTTGATTTGCAAGCGATATCTCAATCAGAAGTAGAAGATAATGAACATGGGGATGAGGAATGTTTCAAAAGAGATTATCAAAATGCTAATAGCCCTTCCACCGAGGAGTTGGTCAAAACCTTCAACATTGATAGTTATCATGTGAGAATGCAGTGCGATGGTGCCACAGATTTAACTGGTGAATTTGTGGTTAAGTCAGCCGTGAAAAAATATTTTGATACCTTCAGAAAAATACTTCGAGATAAAAAATTTGATGCTTATATCAGGTATAACTACTTTGTGGATTATCTTGATTTGTTGGAGGACAACATGCTTATTTTCAAATTACCATGGTATATGATCTTCTCAAACATAGGTTTATGTATGAAAATAAAGATAAGATGAATGAAGCGGGGATAAATTACTGTGCCGTGCCTGTTTGTTTTGGTTGTAAGGAGTTTGCAATAGTTACTGGACTAAAATATTATCCTCCTTCTCAACCTATACTTATTGTAACCCAAAAAATGCACCCACACACTAAAAAAGGCAAAGGAAAGTCAAGTGATGGTGATGACTTATTGTCCCCTGTTGGTTCGAGCTTCAAAAATAAAAATTTGATAGAAGAGTTGACAGGTAAAAGACTTACAAAGAAGAACAAACAATCATTGTGCTTGGTTTGGTTTGTACATAATATTTATTGGGCGAGACATGTTAACAACAATATACCACTTGATTTAATAAGGCTCTCTGATGATCTTGAGGCATTTAACATCTATCTTTGAGGTTATGAAAGCTTCAAAATGACTGTCAAATATTTGTTGACTTTGTTAATGCCAAAGACAGCGATCTTATATGTCTTTCTATAGGCTTTCATGGTAAATATTTTATTTATTATAATTAATTTATTTTTTATTGAATAATTTTTTTGATTTATTGGCATTATTTTACAGGCTTGGATATTTAAAGTCATTCCTTATTTGAGAGAACAAGTGAACTACCAGAAAGAAGTTTCATGTTCAGAAATCTTGAGATGATTATCGACCAAAACTGATAAAAAGTAAAATTTCTTGATCTCTTCAGCCCCCCAAAGGACGCAGTAAGTCTAATTCTAATTAAGTTTTTATTTTAATTAATAATTTTTTAAATGATTTAATTATAGTTCTAATATATGTACTGGCTTATTTTAGATTGTACATTCGTGGCTTGTTCCGACTGATTGAGAGTTGAATATGCCATTTTTTTCTTACTTTACGATCTTGAAAACATTATCGGATCCTAAAGTCATTGATAGAATAAAAAAGGAATTATTTGGAGCAACAAACATCATAATAAAAGCAATTTTGGAGGGTGGACTTGTTGTTGTTGATGGTGTTAGTGTTGATGGAGTTATTGATGGTGGTAGTGGTAGCGGTAGTGGTAATGATGCTACTTTTGGGGATAATGATGCTCCTCTTGCAGTTTTTGAAACAACAAACCATTATGATTATGATCATACTAGTTTTATGAATTTTTCCCCTCCTAGCGAATATTCTGCATGCAAATGTCAAAACTGTAAGGCGAAACACGATGGAGTGATTAATGTTATTAATGCATTAACTGCTTCTGCAAAGAAATTAACATCTTAGAGGAGTGTCATTCCATTAAAGAGGATTTCATATCATACACTCCATTAGAGATTAAGGTGGCTAAGAGGAGAAGGAAAAAAAATTCCAAGGCATTATCAAGTATTGAAAAAAGCAAAGTTGCAACTCCTCTATTTTTCTCTTGCACTTTTGAGCAATGTAAAAGGGGCACAGAAGAAAAGCATGAGATAAAAAGGTGAATATTTATCATCTATTCCAACAAACAAACAAACTACATATATGTTTCAACAGATGACACATCTGCTGAAAATTATCAAATAAATATAGACATATATTGCAACAGATGACTAACCTGTTGCATCAGATGCATTATCTATTGCAACATATGTTTTTTCTATTTTAGGAAATCAAATAGGTCTTCATACTATTTTAATTTATCTCAAGAGATGACCTATCTGTTGAAACAGATGGGTCATCTGTTGAGATAAATTAAATCAAGACTTCTAACTGTTTCAGTTTATCCCAACAGATGATTCATATGTTGTAATAGATGGTTCATTTATTGGAAATTATCATATAGGTCTTCCTCCAATAGATGAGTTATTTTTTCTATTTTTTTTGTATCTTTGTGATTAGCATTGACAATTCTGGCTTTTCAGGTGGATGTCACAGAAGAAGCTACTGCTGAACAACATAATATCACAGTTGATAATCCATCAACTGCTTCTAAAGAGAAAGAAAAAGTGAAGCCTTTCAGTCCAAGAGAACAAAAGAATTATCTGTTTGAAGGGTTCAACATCTGAGATGGAGCTCCAAAAAAACTAATAAAGTTGATCAACGACTAGTTAGAGTGGATTGCCGATGGACTGTTAAAGCTTCATGCCAACAAGTACATAAGTCATTTTTTAAAATATTGATTTATGCAATTCTTCTTGTAAAAATATGATATTAACACATATAAATCATGCAGAAAATAAAATGACGAACACAATAAAGTGAACCAATCGGGTCTTGATTTTGATATGTTTGACTTTGTTGTTGCATATCTCAAAATAAATAATTGGTTCTATTTGATGTCACAACTCCAAAATTGTTGGAATAATGAGGTCTAAATGCCATATATCTTACTATTAATACTATATTTAATTATATCTATTTATTAATTTTATTGCTACGTACTATGAAATATTTGATAATATATGCAGCACATCGATGTTTTTTTTACTACCTCCAAAAAAAGATCAACTTATAAATACAACAACAATACAGATACACGATATACAATTATTTGTGCAAAGTTTACATCAATAATTCCTACGATAGGTATTGTCAACAATAACCGAAAATTTTCCGAAATGAGGAATGCTTAATCAACATCATCAAAGGTTTTAGCATTTTTGCCTGCTTACTTTGGCATTTGGTCGATGAAGTGTACATCTCAATCAATTGTGGTGATAAATTTCATTGGGTGTTGGTTGTCGTTGCTCTAAAAAAGAGTTGCATCCAAGTTTATGACTCGATATCAAAAAGAAAACATTTTGGGTTGTCATATGAGATATAAAAGTTAGAGAAAATATTGCCTACTTACCTTGATATAAGTGGCTCTTTGGATCAAAATATTCGTACTAATTAGTCGACGATTGAAGCATACCGGGATAAAATGAATAATCCATTTGGTGTAAAATATATTGATGAAATTTCTCAAGAATCTAGTGGTAGTCTGTAAGTATCATGATTTTTTTTTATTTCATAAATTTCACAACTCCTATATTAATTGCAAGATGTGGATTATCTTATTTTTACAAACGTTGGAATTGCTGTCTTTTGGTTGCCGCTTACGCCAAGTGTTTGAGCGATGGATTACAAGTACCAAATGATGGACTTGATGCCAGATTACTCCGTAAAATATATGCTACTCTTTTATGAAAATAAGGAGAAGTGAAGGCTCATAAATTGAACACTAGCGACATTAATGATCCACGACGATCAAAGCCAAATTCTATAGCACTAGAAGAAGAAGAACTTGTCAATATTGAGTAGATCTTTATAGCTTGAGTCTATCAAAGTAATAACCTCTCCTTAGGAATTGTTGACTTCAAAACTTAAATTGTAAATATATATCATTTGTACCCATAACAATATTTTACATTTCATTTATTTGTTGATTTATTTAATGTAATGTAATTTGTGAAGACTTCAATTTATTTTATTTTATCTATGAATTTTATTTTGTTCTTAGATTTGAACTTATTAATTGAAATGAAATACTATATTCAAATATTGCAACAAACAATAGATCTATTGCAAAATATGTCACATCTATTGAAAATTATCAAACAGGTCTTCTTACAGGTTTGAATTATTCGAATAGATGGACTATCTGTTGCAAGTAATGGTTCATTTATTGGTACAAATTAAAACAATATTGTTATTGTAACCGATGAACCATCTGTTGCAACAGATAGTCTATCTGTTGGAATAATTTAAACAAGTAGGAAGACCTGTTTGATAATTTACAACAAATGTGACATCTACTGCAACAGATCCATCATCTGTTGCATTATTTTTGTGCTAATTCATAAGTTTGCAAATTTAATAAAAAAATAGAATTTCATCAATCATAAAAAATTAAAAAATTGACATTACTTAAACAACATGCAATTAAGTTAAAAACTTAGAATAAAAATTGTCATCTATTTTTACATTTTATTTTTTAAACACATGCTTCAAACTTTCATATAGGATCCCAGCAACTCAGACCTCTTGCATCCTTTCCATAACATTATCACACAGAAGGACCTTGACAATGAGATTTTGATGCCGGTTAGAAAACATTCAATATATGCATGTGAGTATGACCCGTACGCAAAATTGATGTCATTTTTCTCAAGGTTATTTTTTCGACCTTCAAAAGTCAATTTTTTGAACACTTACTCTGGCAATCCATTCATTAAGTCACTTTGCTCCAATAATTTGGGGAGCAAATCTAATAGTGGTTGCACCTAGGAGAAAAACTCATGGTCCTCGAAGCATGGTAAGTTGAAGTCATAAGAATTAAGGTGTCCCTTATGGACGAAGATCTCAAGTCACAAACTATTTTTTCCCAGGTTCATGACTGAAAAAATTCTCTTTGCCCTAATTCAACTCATTTCATATGGATATGAAATTTTCTCTCTAATATAGTTAATCATATCTTTATTCAATTCAAACTTTGAAATTAATATCTCAAGATCTAGGGCACTGGAAGTGGTCTCTTTGGCAATGATTAAGTTGTAACTACTCTTGAAATTATTGTAGAAGTTTAGGTTCATTATACTATTGAAAGGATCATATGATTCTCTGTACACGAGGTGCCTTTCTCTCATGAGGTAGAGAATTTTATCAACATGTTGTTATATAAGAAGAAATTTATAAATAGGTTTGTATTTTAAAAAAAAATGAAAAGACAAAATGGATTGCCCACCTGGTATAATATATGGTTGATTTGTTGCATAGGTTCTCTAAATCTATCAATAGATTAGCCATATTCTGTGAACTATGCAATAAATGAACCACCTATTACAATAGATGAGTCACCTATTACGTAGCTTCTATGAACCTTTGTAAACAAATTACCTAATCTACTGTAACTTATATAGCAGATGGATAATTTGTTAAAACTATAATTTAGAAGGTTAGGTTATTAAAAGTAAAAACATACCCTGTCCTCATACCACTCATACATATTTGTCATCGTCTTGAAGTCTTCGGAGGAAAGTGGATTCATCATGAATCACCTTGCATGTTTGTTGGAATTCTTATAGTTTATCACAGTCATCAGTTTGCTGGTACCAATGGTTGCGTATATGTCCACCTTCCTCAATGGTACCTGAACTTCATAAACATTTGATGAAGGAGGATTTGCAATTTTATTTAATTTCCTATTTGAGAGTATACGTACAATTATTTTTTCCTTCTTCCTAATGTCCTCTGATGAGTGTATGGCTCTCTCACCTTCTTGGATAGTATAACACCTCTTGAATTTCAATTCATTGACAGTATCAGTTAGATCATCTATTATTTTGAAGAGCTTATTATGTTTATCCATGCAGTTTTTGCATTTTCAAAGAGAACGTTAAGCTTGAAGAGGGGTGAGTTGGACTACTAAAAGGGGTGAATGGGAAATCATCATTTTCTAGAAGGTTAAATGTGGCTTCATACATATTGATTTTTACTTGAGCATCTGCAACATGCTCAGCATCATGGCTACCATAAACATCAACAACTCCATCAGCAACACCCCCACAAGAATCACCTTAATCTGTTGCAGTAGGTTGGTCATGAAGAGCCTCAACATGAGGCTGACTTGCCTAACTGCTCTTCTTATGGATGTTTCTCCAACCAATTTCTTCTTTATTAAATCCACTGTTGGGTCTACTATTGTATGACTAAGACCTAGAGTAATAAAAAATTCATCCCATACTCCTGTTGAGTAGGTACAAGCCATGGATTCACAACCTATAAATAAAAGTAGATATGTTTAAATCAAATAATAATTTGCAGTCAATTGGGTAATATGTTAACACAGATAACTTATGCAACAAATGATTTTTTGTTACAATACATGATTCATTTGTTTTAATAGTTTAACCATTTGTTGTATCAAATTAGCCATTTATTGCATAAGTTGTAGTAGATGGGTAATTTGTTGAGCCAGTTTCAAAGAACCAAAGCAATAGATAGGTAATCAGTTGTAAAATATGAATCATCTTGTCATAATATATTACCCATCTGTTGCAACAGTTGTTGTAGATGGTAATCTGTTAAGATAAATTACAATAGATGAACCAGTTGTTGCAATAGACGGCCCATCTATTTCAATATCTTTCTTTAAGTCAAATTATTATACTTGAAAGAAGACTTACTATATCATCTGGAGGGTTAAGGAGATCAACCTCCTTAATTTTTGTGTTGCTATTTGCAGCCAATCACCTAAGGATCCTTGGCTGAATAACCTCTTTCGGATAATCCTTGACCTGCTTTCAGATATGAGGAATAGCTTCAGATGCCCAATCCTAAAAAATGTAAAAAAGAAGCAAAAAAAAAGTCATCATAATTATTCAATATAAATTAATGCAAGGGTAAACAAATAGTGATTAAATTTACCATGAAAGCCCATGAAATCCATATATGATGATCATTTTTAGGGATAGTGTCAATAAATATTTGATAGTGAACTTGTAGTTTTCATATCCCTAGGGATAAATATTGAATTTATCCAAATCTTGATCAAGTACCAACAAATCATCTTCTATGACTTTATGAAATGTGTGAGTGTTCCGATGATTGCGTTCCATTTCTCCGGCAGCAAAACGTTGTCATTGCACCCGAAGAATTACTTGATACCGGTGAGGTTGGCCGAAAACTTTTACCAAATGTATCGCACGAAAGAAGGAAGAAACTCAATTTGACTCGATTGTTTGAAATTTGAAAGTTGATTGGGAGTATTTCTGATTTTGTGAATCTCATTAATTTATTGTGTAACTTATTGTGCGTGATTTACTCCACAGAATAAAAGAGAATCTGTTACTTCCTTACATAAATATCTTGTCAGTTTTAAATGCATCACTTTTTATATGTGTCACCTTATAACATATGTATCACGATTTTTAAAAAGTGGGATAAGATGTAATTAACCAAATAGTTGGGATAAAATCTAATATCACTTAAGGATTTAGAAATTTATGTAAGTTCGCCATATTTTAAAAAGGGCCAAATGGCCCAAATTGAAAACAATATCAGTATTGTATATGGATTGTATCTGAACTACATATGTCAAAATGACCCAAATTAGAAAATGACTATAAAATGGAAATACTTTATCCGACTGACCACTTTTTTGCAAAATCTCAAATTTGAGCTATTTATTTTAAAAAGTGCTAGACAGTGTCCTTTTCCCTTTTGCATATGGTACGGGACGAGTAACTTGTAACTCTCTTATATTGTAACTTTGTTTAACCCAGTCTCTCATTTAGGATAATTACTAGAGGAGCATGGTCCGTGTCAGCACGGGCCCAACATTAAGATATTTATTTGTCTTTTCAATCTTGATATATTTAAATAAAAAAATTTAATAAAAGGATTGCATATGTTTTCTAGGATTCATTCGGAATCAAGCTTGAGTTCAACATATGTTATTTTAATATGTATTTAGATAATTTAAGTTGTTAACTATTGTAATTTGTAATATTTTTTATGTAATTTTCAAATTAATATACAATACTTTTCTTGTCCAAATTTTTTTGGCATTGATAGTCAATTATATTTTAAAAATAATTTAAGTTTTTAATTATTGTGATTTATAATACTTTTTTTCTATTCTAATTTCAGTGACACTAATATAATTTAAAGAGTCGACCACATATTTTATATCTTTTAAATTTTTTAAGTTGTCAATTATTGTGATTTCTAGTATTTTTCATGAAATTTTTTGAAATATATAACATATTAAATTATTTTTAGATATTTTAAGTTGTTAACTATTGTAATTTATAATACTTTTTATATAAT
This sequence comes from Capsicum pubescens, assembly GCA_030864215.1. NCBI lineage: Eukaryota > Viridiplantae > Streptophyta > Magnoliopsida > Solanales > Solanaceae > Capsicum > Capsicum pubescens. Next base: position 4,880,053 of record CM061539.1, read on the forward strand.
TTTTGAATAATATATGTTACTCTCCTTGTGCAGAGTTTTGTGTCGACGATAGCCAATTATATTTTTTAAATAATTTAAATTTTTTATCATAGTGATTTATAAATTTTTTTCTATTTCAACTTATGTGACCCAATGCTTAAATGACCATAATAATTAATTAGGGGTGATATAGTCAAATGTAATTATTATTATTTATTATTTATTATTTTTATTATGTGTATGTGTTGATTCAAGAAGAATTTGGAAACATTTAGAAATGTGTTGAATGTTACAAATGTTAATAATCCATTTGGTGCTTCTTGATTTCTCTACATTTATCTCTTGTGTGTTTTTACTCTTTTGCCCTTTGAGTATATGTAGTAATTTTTATTTTTTGAAAAAAATATCATGAAAATTTTTATTCGTAGTATAATTAATTGCGGGTGATATATTAAAATCACGATTAAAGCAGCTGGAGCAGAAATCAGTCAATTTTAAAAAAAATTGTTAATTATTTTTATTTACAGTACTTTTTATTTCATTTTCAAATAATATATGTTGTTTTATATCTTCTTCTATCCCGTCTCAATTTATGTGGTACTAATATAATTTTGATAGTCAATCAAATATTTTATGTTGACATATCATTTTGTTATTCTTATTTTTCTAATACATAAATGACTTATAATAAGGAGTGATATAGTAAAATCATCGTTCCAAAGATGAAAAATTAATTTAAAACATTAAGAGTTAATTTCGCATTTTATGTCTATTTTATTTTTCATTAAATATTATTTATTTTCTTAATACCTAGATGACTCGTAATAATTAATTAAGAGCGATTGATTATGTTATTACTATAAAATTAATATAATTTTATCATATCCAATAGTAATCACCGATAATTCACCAAAATAGTATGATATTATTAAACATTATTGGATAGTGCATTATATTCATCTATCACAATAATAAAATTTTACTATATATTTTTCTTTATTTCTTTTTAACTTGATACATATTGACCCAACACAAATTCTAAGAAAATATTCATTAGCAATTTATTTTATTAAATTTATTAGTTTTGTACTTTAAAAATTTAAAGTTAAGTTTAAATATTAGTATTTCTATATAAGAAAACAATAATTTTAAAATTTAAATTTACTAAAATAAATAAATTAATTTTCTATATAAAAGTCAATTAAAATAATAAAATTGATTTACTTTAAATATTTAGTTGCAATTAATTAAGATAATTTTTTATTTTGTCATTATTTATGCTGCACCGATAAAATTTTGAGAGTTGAATAGAACTTCTATCTATTTTTAAAAAAGTATTTTAACTTGTTAATTATTGTGATTTATAATAATTTTTACGTAATTATCAAATAATATATTTACTCCTTATGTCCCAATTTGTGTAGCTTCGATACAATTTTGAGAATCAACTAAAATTTTTATATATCTTTTAAATATTTTAAGTTGTTAATTATTATGACTTGCAGTACTTTTTCTTTTATCTCAATTTATGTGGCATTAGTCAATAAAATTTCTATGTCTTTTAAATATTTCACGTTATTAATTATTGTGATTCGTGGTAACAAATTAGTTGTGAACATGATAGCCAATTAAAAAAAAAAATTGCTTCCAATATGTAGTTATAGTTAGTTAATATAAATTAATAGAATATATTAAATAGTTAAATCATTATGATGAAACAATGGAATTATTATATATTGGAGCATTGTATGTAATTAAGTGGGAGTGGGGATTTTCGGTAATTGCATGAGAGGTGGTCGAAACCACCTCTTCTATATAATAGAAAAGAAAAGAAAAGTTTGTGACTTAATTTCTTCTGTGAGGTTGTAGGTAGTACATATCGGTCTAAATGACTATAGAGGACCTATCACCCTCCTCATTCAAAACCCCCAATATCTGGGTCAACTGACCATGGCGAGCCTCAACCAGGGACTCCTGTCATATGGGACCAACGTCTGGATGGCCACTCTGTTCCATATTTTCAACACTCCAGCCATGGAGGAGCTGACCACAGAGGCAATGTCATGCACCATCAACCATCTCGGTCAGTGCCTCCCTTTCTTCCCTCCACCGGACCCAGCTCTAATGCTACTGGGACCAACTTGTACTCATCCCTCGGGGGACCTCTCCCCAACTGTAACCCAAGCCCCCACTCCATCTCCAATCACCCCATCCCCATATCTCACCCTGGAGAGGGTACAGAGGGTGAATGTCCTGGGGCCTTGAAGGCAAGCAACAGGGATATGGAAGACTTCCTATCACAACTCAGAATTCCAAGAACAGAGACCCTTACCTTGGAAGAGCCTCTAGAGCTAAAGTTCTCAGAGCCATTTCAGGAAATTGTGATTATTCTGATTCCCTTAAGGCTAGAAAGTCTAGGTTTAAGGTTAAGGACAACAAAAGCAATGCCAGAGAAGCATCCCACAGCCCTACTAACTCCACTAAGCAAGAAAAAGAAGGTCGGTGCCTTGAATTCCACCTCCAACCAAAAGGGGAAGGGCAAGGTGAGTGCAATGAAGCCCCCACATCCACTCCTCTCAAACATGAATAACTGCATTATTTGGAATGCAAGAGGAGCAAAAAATGTTGAGTTCAGGAAACATTGCAAAGTTATGGTCAACATCCACAAACCATGCATTCTTTCCCTCCTAGAAACCAAAATGTCTGATCATCGGGATCTTTATGAACAACTTAGTTTTCAGAACCACATCCAATCAAAAGCCATGGGTAGCTCTGGTGGTCTGGTCATTATGTGGAGAGAGGATGTGGTCTCCATAACCTCTATTTCCATCTCTAGTCAAGCTATCCATGCTAAAGGTCAGGTCAGTTCCCCCCCCCCTTTCTCTTGGTTTCTCACTATCATCTATGCTAGTACTGACTTCCATACTAGGGCAGAACTTTGGGACCAGCTCAACTCCTTCTCTGACAACCATATCTTTCCTGACAGGAATAGTTGGCTGGTGGGAGGGGATTTTAATGAGATTCTTAGAGCCTTTGAAAAATTTGGAGGAGCCAGGATTGACCTGAACAGGTCCAATCTCTTCAAGAGCTGCATTAACACTTGTAGGCTTATAGACCTCGGTTTCAAGGGTAGCAAGTACACGTGGTCTAACATGAGGTATAGGAATAGACAGGGTCTCATCATTGAGAGACTTGATAAATGCCTAGCAAATGACCTTTGGATTCACCTCTACCCAGAGGCAACGGTCACCCACCTTCCTAGAACCCACTCTGACCATGCCCCTCTTCTCCTGAACTTTGGCTCTCCCCCTAATAACCAATCGAAATCCTTTAGAGTGGAGTCTATGTGGATCACTCACCAAGAGTTCCCTAACCTTGTCAGGGACTCCTTTCTGGATTGCTCCTGTATTACTCTGGCTACCCTGAATTTTGAGGTGAAGGCCAAGGACTGGAACAAGCTCATCTTTAGGAATATCTTCAGCAAAAAAAAGAAGTTGCTTGCTAGGTTAGCAGGGATCCAAAAATCCCCCAGCTACCCCACTAGCTCCTTCCTTCAAGGGCTAGAGCAAACTCTCCTGAAGGACTTCAATTATATCCTCAACCTTGAAACAGAATTTTGGAAACATAAGTCTAGAATCTCTTGGCTTCTTGAAGGGGATTCCAATACCAGGTTCTTTCACACTACCACTCTCAATAGAAGAAGGAGAAATAGGATCAATTCCCTCATGGATGAAAGTGGTAACTCGCACTATCATCCTGCTGACATTGCTAGAACTGTCTACACCTTCTATTCAAATTCTATACTACTGAGTATACCCTAGGGAACAAAGCTACTCAGCTTAACTCTTCCTCTTTGGGCTCCACAGCCACCTAGACCATGATCTCCTTGATGCCATCCCCTCCATGGAGGAGGTCAAAAGAGTTGTCTTCTCCTTCAAACCTAACAAGTCCCCTGGTCCAGATGGGTTACATCCCTTCATGTACCAAAAGTTTTGGGACATACTTGGACCCCCTCTTGTGAAATTTTGCCAGGACACCTTCAATTCAAGCTCCATGGACCCTAGGGTCAACTCAACCTATCTTTGCATTATCCCCAAGTGCAGAAATACTACTACCCTTAAAAACTTCAGATCTATTGGACTGCGTAACACACAGTACAAAATCATCACCTCTAGGATCAAGCCCTATCTGGCAAAAGTCATCAGCCCCAACCAAGCTAGCTTCATGGCTAAAAGAAGGGCTTCTGATAATGCCATTATTGTCCAGGAATATGTTAGACACTTCTCAAATATGAAAGGGAAACAGACTAGCATGATCCTCAAAATTGACCTAGAAAAGGCTTTTGGCAGAATTGAGTGGTCTTTCATTAGACAAGCTCTTTTATTCTTCAACTTCCCGAAGAAGCTTTCAAACCTCATTCTCTCCTACATATCTACCTCCTCCATCTGCATCTTGGTCAATGGGGGAAAGACCACCCCCTTCATTCTCTCCAGAGGCATTAGGTAAGGAGACCCTATGTCCCCTTACCTCTTCATCCTTTGTATGGAACTTCTGTCAAAAAGAATTAACTATGAGGTGGACATCCTCCTCTGGACCCGTATCTCTATCTCCAAAAAAGGGCCTTTAATGTCCCATCTTTTCTTTGCGGATGATCTCACACTTTTTGCTAAGGCTGATTCCAGGAATTGCAACACCATTAACAAAATCCTCCTCCATTTCAGCTCTCACTTGGGCCAAAGAGCTAACGTTGACAAATCTAAAGTAATCTTCTCTGCTAACTGCAGGCAAAAGGATCAGAATAACCTTTCCTCTATCCTGGGCATTCCCCACTCAAACCACTTTGGTAAATATCTGGGATTCCCCATATTTCACAAGAAGTCGGCAAAGGGGAACTTCCTTTTCATTTTTGATAATCTCTCTAGCAAGCTGGCTGATTGGAAGACTAAGCTCCTCAACATGTCTGGTAGGGTCACTCTAGACAAGTCCTCCTTGGCCTCTATCCCCGACCATATCATGTAGTATATTCAGCTCCCTAGCAGCATTCTCAAGCTGATAGATAGGACCCAGAGAAACTTTATTTGGGGCACTACTGAAGCCAAGAGGAAGATGCACCTCCTAGGTTGGAACACCCTCACCCTCCCTAGGAAGTATGGTGGGCTTGGCATACAAAGGGTTGTCATTAAGAATAAAGCCCTGTTGTGTAGCCTGAGCTGGGGATTGTTCTCTGAACCAAACTCCCTTTGGGACAACATCTTCCTATCTAAATATGGGTCTAATGGGGTTTTTTCCAGTAATAGCTCCAGGACCTGGAACAATGTTACTAACTCCTGGAGTCTATGCAGAGATGCTCTCTTCTGGGCCAACAAAGATGGATCTAAGGTGGAAGCCTGGGAGGATAGATGGATACCTGGAATGCCCCCTCTTTCCACCTTGGTGGAGGGTCCAACTACTAACCTCATCTTAGTTAAGGATATCTGGAGGGAGGGTGATTGGGACTTCACTTCCTTACCTTTTAAAATCCCTCCTAAAATTATCCTCAATATGCAGAATACCTTTCACCACAGCAGCCACCTTTCTAAGGACACTCCCCTCTGGAGACTCAAAGGAGATGGCACCTTCTCCTGTAAAAGTGTTTATCACTACATCTCCAACCTAGTAATGGGACATTACAAATCCAACAGTTCCTTCAAATGGATCTGGGAGCTGCAAACCCCCAACAAGATCAAAACTTTTATGCAGCTTTTGTACCATAACAGCCTTCCCTCTAAGGTAACCCTTTCCTCGAGGGGTCTGAACTTGCAAACTTACTGCCATATCTGCAGTAACCAACCTGAAGACCAACACCACATCTTCTTTGCTTGTGATAATGCAAAGTTGTTCTGGCAAACACTTATATAGAGATATAAAGGATCTCTGAACATTCAACTCTCTTGGTTTAGCACCAACAACTGGACTTCTACTTGGAGAATCCTGAAAGGAGAGGAATTTGATTCCAATACCTCTTAGGCCATCCTCCTTCCTTTTAGCCTGTGGCACCTTTGGAAGATTAGGAATGCCAACCTATTCCAACAAAACCCCTCATCCCCAAGCTTCAGCATACCTTATGCAGAGGAAGTGGAATAACAACACATGGGCTCCCCTCACAGCCTGGCTGATAGAAAAATCATTGCTCTCAACTGGTCTCCCCCCCCCCTCCAAATTACTTCAGGCTTAACACGGATAGGTCTTGCTTGGGTAACCCAAGAAGAGGTGGTATTGGTGGAGTCATAAGAGATGATAAAGGGGACTGGGTGGTAGGATTCAGCAAAAGTTTCATCCACACCACTAACAATCTCATGGAGTTCATGGCTCTCAAGGAGGGCCTAAATCTGGCCTATCAACAGAATCTCAAGCCTCTTGATATCAATGTTGACTCCAAAGAAGTTATTAACATGTTACAAAATGGTAATCAGCTATATGACTCACTTATCTTTGAATGCAGATCTCTACTAAGGAACTTAGGGAATCCTCCAATCTACCACACGTACAGAGAAAGGAATAGAGTAGCTGATCTCTTGGCGAAGCAGGGCTCCATCCAGGACCTCTTTGATAGACTCCATGTCTATGCAACTCCCCCACCTAGCGTAGGGATAGTTTTTTGGGAAGACTTCTCGGGGAAAACCTTCTCCCGTCTTGTACCTAGTAATGGGATTTCTTTAGAATCCCCTTATGTTTTTGTGCCTGATTAAGCAACGCTTGTAAAGTTCAAACAGTGGCTTTTTATTTAATGGATTCTCTCCTCACCAAAAAAAAAAAAAAAGACTATGGAGGATGTTAAAAAATTATTTTTGAAACTTCGTTGGATTCAGAAAGTTGCAAGACTATCTTGACCACCTTTTGGAGCCTCTTCACCGTGTAAGTCCTTTAATTCTATCAATTGTACTACTTAGCTACCCCATGCACTTTGTACAATTTTGACAAATTCTCTTAAAACTAAGTTGATCGATGCACCGATGTCATAATCAGGCGGGTCGATCTGTGGGAAACGTAGAATATGAAGAATAGAATGAAAAAACACTTGGTACATTTGACAAATCCTCTTCTGTACAGTTACAGCTAAAGTCGTTTGGCTGAACAACTGGAAGCAGTTGAGCTGTGTGAAATAAAGAATATAAAGTAAATAAAGTCTCGAGAAACAAACAGTTATGAAAAATATATCTCCTATCTAGCATCCAACGATGTGATGCTTAATTCATTTCCAGAATGTTCGCCAAGCTTGCTAGATGAGCTATTAACTTCACCGAATTGGCTTCTGCTAGTAAAAAACCCTGGCTCTTTAGGTGAGGGCAATGGAACGTCACTAGATAACATCAGCACAACTGACGACATGCTAGGCCTATCTTCTGGACACTGCTGCACACACAATAGACCTACATGGACTGATCTATGTACTTCAGATAGGTTGCATAACTCCTTTAGATGTGTATTTATTACTTCCAAAACCCTGCCTTCTTTGAAGTGGATCCAAACCTGAACAGTTGATATCATGAAATTAGATACTAGAATGTTTGCTAACATGATTTTTGCACCATATATATAAGATTAGATGAGTTCCTACATGTCCTAGAAGATTATGGTGATGGTCTGGATGAAAGAACCCTCTATTTCGCTTCCCGCTTAAAATCTCCAGTACTAGAACTCCAAAGCTAAATACATCTGATTTCACTGAGAATTTCCCTTCTTCTGCATACTCCGGAGACATGTAGCCACTGTAAGATAATGTCAAACAAAGTAAGTAAGTAGCTTTTTTTTCCAAATCACGAACAAAGTTAGTATTTTTCTAGTGGAGTTGAAGTAGCTCTATGGTTTAAAGATCTTTACTATGTTCCAACCACTCTTGTCGTCATGGCTCCAGTCTCATTTCCTCCGAAACTTCTGGCCATGCCGAAGTCAGATATCTTCGGGTTCATATCAATGTCTAGCAAAACATTGCTAGGTTTAAGATCTCTGTGGATTATCCGCAATCTTGAATCTTGATGAAGATAGAGAAGTCCTCGAGCAATTCCATTAATAATATGGAAGAACTTAGGCCAATCAACCAGTGACCTCCTATTTGTATCTGCAAAAATCTAGAGCTTATAATAGAATCCTTTAAGATAATTCAAATCAAAGAACAGATAACCAAATTCATCTGATGATTGAACTATTTCGACAGATGATTCGTGAAGAGCAAATGTGTTAAAGAGTTCAGAGAAGTGAGAACCAACCAAAAAGGAACCAATCCAAGCTATTATTCGGCATGTACTCATAAACCAGCATCTTTTCTTCTACTTGAATACAGCAACCAAGAAGCTTCACAAGATCCCGATGCTGGAGTTTAGCAATGAAGATAACCTCATTCTTGAACTCATCAGTTCCTTGTGCTGAGTATCTTGAAAGTCTCTTTACTGCAATTTCTTGCCCATCTTTCAGCATACCCTAGATATCCTCAAGCAATTAGGTGAAAGAGCTTTTCTAGATTTTTTCCCCGGACACCGCGCATAGTGGTAGCTTTAGTGCACCGGGATGCCTTTTTTTTTTAGCTTTTCTAGATTTTTTACTGAAAAAAAAAGTGAATAAACCAGACCCTGGCACCTTTTTAAGTACCTTGTTTGAATTGGAATTAACTGTTCATGACATTTGCTGTTTAGGTAAAATAGGAGAATGGGGGATAGATTTTCTTTCTTACCGGAACATGTTCTCTTTTAAAGGTTACAGAAGTTTGTCAATGTTCCAGCATAGATAATATCTTGAAAATGCTAAGCAGTTTGTTTTAAGAAAAAGAAAGAGTTGCAGTTGACAAGGTTACCTTGTAAACAGGTCCAAAACCACCCTCTCCAAGCTTGTTGCTCAGTGAAAAGTTATTGGTAGCGTCCAAGATAGTTGCAAAATCAAACAATGGTAAATCTAGATCGTCATTTTTCCTCTCATTAATGTAGAACATTTCAGAGCTTCTCATTCCTCTTTCTGTCAAAATAAAGACCTAATTGGTTGTTGAGAGAGAATTTCTAAGATTTCAATTTCAAAGCAGCAAAACATCAGGTTACCTTCGCTAAAATGTTGTTGATTCTGATCCTCCTCCACTTTCTTATTCGTCTTCTTCTTCTTTTGCCGTATGTACAAGATCAAACATAGTGCTGAGAGAAGACTTAATGCTGCCAATGGCAAGCTGATTCTCAATTTCTTTAATTTCTCTTTACTGGAGTTTCCTGATGATTAATAAAAATTCATCTTAGTGTGATATGTAGGAAACCTTTTTTTCTTTTCAACACAACAACATCAACTTGTTCATTTTATGAATTTAATTTGGTCTAGGAAATTCAAGACTGTAAAGAAGCAGACCTGCTCCTATCTCTGTCTCAGAAGAGTCAAACTTTATATAGATATCTTGCCCACTAGCACCAAATTCTCTGATGTCCATCAGCTCATCAAACCAAAGCAAGCAGTCTTCATTTGTTCCTGTTGTGTCTAGGTTTGCATACGCCACACATGAACAGTTTCTCAAGCACAATTCCTCGCATGTATTAAGAGCTACTCCTCGACCGTACCAGGAAAATCGAGTGTCTGGCAACTTGATGCCTGAATACTTCAAGAATTTAACTTCCTTTTGGCAATTCAATGTTGTCTTTCTAGCACAGCCACCTGACCAATTTCCCCTGGCCCATTCTGTTGGATCTTTGGGTTCAAATTTATCCAAACATCTGCAGATTGGAGAGTTACCGCTGTTACACAAACCATATGTGTGACACTGGCCGTAAATGTCACAGTTGTCTGCTGGTGCGCTACCAAAGTTATCCCAATTCTGAGTTTGATTGTTCCATGTTGAAAGCTCTAGAAATCCATTTAGTTGCATCACTACCCTTCCAATGGCAGAGCTGTCTTTGAGTTCATACGTGAAATATATTTTCTCTGAATCGGATGCAAATATATAGTTATAAGCAGGACTTGGCAGCAGAGATGGTGAATTAGCAAAGCTTTGACCATTCCATGCTCCACCCCTGAAGCGTTCGATGGAACCGTTCATGAGAAATGGCTGTGGGAATCCATGAGAATCAAATATGAAACTAAACGTACCCTTAGCAGGGTCATTTCTGCTCTTCCATGACCAAAGGGATCGACGGAAACCAGTCTTAAGATCGATCCCAATCTTAACTCCAGGCAAAGCTGTGTCACAAGGATAGTCAAAACTCTGCCACAGGTAATTCTCGGTCTCATCTCTAACAACAAGATTGCCTGAATCCAGAAGCTGTGCTATTGGATTTTGCACGCGTCTGGTGACATTGGAGGACCAAACAATACGGCCAGAACCGTCTAAAAGAGTAAGATTTCCTTGTCTTGTAAAATTGAGCACACCATTTTCATCATTGAGTGGAGTGTCTCGATTAGCAACCCATACCACTGTCTGTACAGTAACTTTATTGAACCATATTCCAAGGTATCTTTTACTGGATGTTGGAGTTGTAGAGAAAAAACCCAACTCAAAATTTCCAGCTGAAGAAATTATGGTTTTTCCATCAGTTAAAGGTTGATCTGTAGGTATGGTATCTGCAGCTCTAGAAAGAATCAATATGGAAAATATGGAAGACAAGAACAAATGAACATTTATGGTTTGCATGATGGTTGCTGCTTTAGTTAAGGAATATGCAGAATTCTGATCAAGCGTAGTCTGGGGCTATTGATGAAACATGTTTGATAATAGTAATAATCACAGAGAGAGCATAGTTGGTAGTTGGTCAACATGACTGAATTGCAACTATATTTTTTTTTTCTGAGACCAACTAGAGTTGAGGCGACGTCTCTGACTGACAAATGCGTGGAAAAAATGGTCACTGTAGCAGCCACCAAGCATTTTCGATTTTTTTACTCGCTCAGTTCAAAAATTAACTAGCAAAAATAAAAATTTAATTAAAAAATAAATGATAAGTAAAGATAAATGAAAAAAATATTAAATTTCAATTAAATATGAATAATATTGTAAAATCAATGTATCAATCATTATTTTCTCAATAAATATATTAAATAAAATTGCGACTTGAACAAGAGAGAATTAATTAGCAGCTTGTCAATAAAGAAATTTAAAATGGTCAAACTTTTTCTAGAACTACAAAAGGTTCAAATTTATCCTCCTGCTGCTTTTCAATTTTTGTGCCTTTTTTATTCTGACGAAAAAAAGTCAAATATCCTATTGAACTACGCGAAATGATCCGAATTTGCACTTGAACTTTAGCAAGTTTAATTTTTTTCCAGCCAACATTCGACTTAGTTCTAAATCCATCACCAATGTAACAGTTGATGCTCTCCACTCTCAAAAAACATCATTCGAAGACCAATGTAACTCCACATAAAACACACAAGTTCCACACAAAACCACCATTTGTATGATTCTCTCACACCTTCATTTTCATTTCATCTTCACCATTTTTCATGCCGCCACTTCACATAATTATGTCGTATGACCGCCGTCCTTTAATCATTTACTCCTATCTCGATCACTATAATATTGTTGCAAATAATTTAGAAGCTAAATATTATTGAATTCCAAGAGCTCGTTTGGATAGAATTAAAATCTGATCAAATCAGCTTTTAATCTTCTTTTTAACTTTTTAAGGTGTTGGTAAAACTAAAAAGTGCTTAGAAAAAAGTTAAAAACAAAGAATAAAAAGGTGAGAAGTTGGGTACCCCAACTTTTTGCTTTTTAAATTAAATTTTTTTTAGGTTTGACCAAAACATTTACCTTTTTATCTCTTATATTTTCCTCCAATTCCAACAATATCCTAAACTTGTAACCCTTAAATATAGAAATTTTTTTCTTTTTCTCTTTGCCGCTTCACTTCATCTCTTCCCTCTAATTTCCTCTTCATTTTTCTTCTTTGTTTTCATCGAATACATCATTAATCAGAGATTTGTTCAAAAAAATTATTTTAAAATTAAAAATTATAAATAATTCACTTTATTTATAGTGTTAACAACTTTAAGTCATTTTAACAACAAAAAAGTGTTTAACATCACTTGTTTTCCAAACGCATCAATAACTTTTTTCCAGTTTCAGCACTTCTATCCAAACACTTATCTGTTTAATTTATAAACACTTATTTTAAATTTTTAACTTAAGCTAAAAAACTATTTTTTTAATCTTATCCAAACGGGCTCTAAGTGATGAAAGTGGATAGAAAATAGAGGGAAAGTAAATTAAACTTTCACTTTAAGAAAAGAAATGCTCCCACATTGGTGGAAGAAAGAAACTTCTTCGTGTTTAAATGTAGAAGCATGCCTGATAGTGAAGCAAGAAGAACAGAAGTCTCACCTTATTGTTGTTGCGTGATTCGACTTTAGATTTGTCAATTAAGTGTCATCTTTTTGAACAAAATTCAGGACGCATGTCATAATGCACCTCAAAGGGACGCGACCCTTCGAGGCATTATTTGTAAAAGGAAGTGCGACCTGCACCACCAAACGATTCGAAATTATGCGGTTTTTAATGAACCATTGCTTCGTTTCTGAAGCACCATCGTTTTGGCTATAAATTTATGATTTTTTCGTCAGGTAAAGGTATGAAAATTTGAAGTGAAAAACATCTTCGTCTTTCTAAATACTCAATTGTTAAGTGAGTTCGTAGCTCGGCAAATTTGAGATACTACTATTTGCTTAAGTGAATCATTTTATCCTGAAAAGACATATTTCATTAATTTCGGGTGCTTGAAGAGAATAAATTTTTTAAGGACACGCTGTAAATTTGGTGGACTTGATTCGTTCATTTCCTCATCTCTTTTTTAATGATTTATTTTTTGTCCAGAAAATAATTTGAACTTTATTTTGATAATTGATAAATTGTTTGAACTTGTGTTTGAAGTTCTTATTGTTAATACAAATTTTATTCCCGAAAAATAATAATTATATTGTATACGTAGGTTTGTTTTTGCTATTGTAGAATGATGTGGAACTCTAGCATCGCTATTAATTATCTAAAAAAATTGGTTATGGCTAATAATAATATGGTGGATGCAATTGTTTGTCAGGTTGCTTATGAGTCTCGAAATACATGAAAAAACTTGATATTCGTACAATGCAATTGTTTTTTTGTCTATAAAAAAATTCTTGAAGGATTTAAAAAACTTAAAAGTGATTTCATTGAATATCCTAATGATGTACTTTTTATCCTTAATTAAGATTTTATTTCATTGAATTTTTCTAACAAAATTTTGAATGAGGCAACACTCTTTTTCTATCAATAAGATTCTTTTTATGAAAATTATTTTGTATATAATTATTACATTGTTTATTGCAAGTTATAGCGACACATTTATATAATAATTGAATTAAGAATTTAATTGCAAGGTGTGGTAATTTTAAAAAAAAAAAATCATTTAATACATATTTATTAGTCAAATTATCTCTTATTTTTTAGCTTTTAGATTTTTTTCTCTCCTCATTAACTCTTTTAATAATTATGGAAGAAATAATTTTGATTTTTATAATTATCTCTATTTATGTGTTTTTTTACCTTTATTAGTAAAGTTACATTAGTTGTTATTGAACTACGGAGCAAAATTTGATTAAAAAAAAAATCATTGATACACGTTTATTGATTTTTCAGTAAAATATTATTTTTTTTATATTTTCAAGATTTACACATTTTTCGTCTTTAATTTATTGATAAAAGATTTTCTTCACCATTTATATACTCTCTTTTCCTTAAATAATTTTTTTCCTTCTCTTTTACAGAACTCTCTAGGTTTATGTATTATCTTTATTTTTTCTTCAACGAAAATTTTATTTGGGGTTACAATTTCGACTCATGTTAGGATTGTATTTTTGATTTATTTTTGTTTGAATCAAAACTGCAAGGTGTAAATTAGATTCTACTCCAACTAGAAAGAACTCTAAATTATTGGAAGAAAATAGCTTGATTATACTTTCAAGACCTTTCTTTGATTTGGGGTGTTTTACCCCATATCCAGTTTCGAAGAATAAGAAAAAGATCGTTCAAAGTAGTTCAGTTTTGAATGATCAAAGTGAAATTTTGCCAGGATAAAATTAATTTTTTAAAAAATATATCATCTTTGAAGTAGCCGCACATGAGCATACAAAGAGAAATAGTGTCAAAAAAAGTAATTATTCCACAAGGTAAGAGGTTTTATAAGAAAAAAAATATTGTCATTGAGCAAATATTCGACTTCAATTTCAAAAAAGAAATTCCGTCTCACAAATAAAAACATCAAAATTTAAAAATCATGGACTTAATCGAGTTACAAGATCCTAAATGTAATGTGACTGTTGACAAAGTTGTTGATAAAAAGAATGAGAAGAAAAAATTGTAAGGTCAATATAATGAAAAAAAAAATTGGTGATTTTTTTGTTTTTGTATTATAATAGTATAAAATTGTATTTTACATGTATTTTTTTTACAATAACATATATGTCAATTAGATTTCATAATCTAATTTTGTCATTTTATAAAATTTAGAATTTCTTTTAATTTTCTTAAATTTAACTATAAAATTTAGTGGTCACTTATTTATTACTTTTTCATAAGTATATGTGTCATTTCATAAATTATGTATTGGTCAATGTTATTTGTCATATAGTTCAATATTTTCATTTGATGTAATATTTAAATAATTAATCTAACTTTGTTAATCGATTTTTATTCTTAGGAGAAAAAGTGTATAGTTATTAATCGTCATACATTAAGATCAATATATTTGATGATCTTAGAAAGAGATGGAACAAAAAATATTTTAAATCTTTTGAAAATTCTTCATTTGGTCATTTCTTGAATATGCAGAATCTGAAAATGCAGTTGTAGCTCCTTCGTAATCTATTGCATGCAGAAACGGATAATGACAGTGGTGATTTGTTCAACTTTTAATATCAATTGAAAGATATTTTATTTTGACAAGGGAGAATTATGTGTAGTCAGTGGATTGAAATGTCGTAAGAAAACTGATTTTATTTCTAAAAAAAATAGAATGATGGAGCATAAAATATCAATGATATTTTATATTTGTCTTCATCATAAACAACAAAAATATCAATATGTATGCGTTATAAGAATTGATATTATTCATTCTTAGTGGTGAAAAAATAGTATAAGCAACTTATTAGAACCGATATATATCATTTATTGATATTTATAAAAACAATAAAATTCAGGAACAAAAAACATAAAAAAAAAATAAAAAAAATAAGAAACAATTTAACACTAGAATAAAATAAAAAAAATACATATTCTAACTTAAGCTGGAGGTGTATGTTTGTGGCATGTTGTCTTATTATGTTAATTTCGATAATAATTACTACACGATGCCTTTGATATTTTATATTTGTCTTCATTTAATATTTTATATTTGTCTTCATTCTTTTGTTGACGCATATATTAAGCTCATTGTCCTTCGTTGAATCTTTGGTTTCCAATACAAACAATGATTTGTTCATTATGTCCTACTAGTTTCATCAATATATCATTCTTTGTTATGTACAATGGATATTTTACAAAGACATCAACAACAATTTTTTTCTGATCTAGATAGACCTTCACTCTTGTATCATTGTGTATGATCATTAGCGGGCATCTATTACTTATTATGTACTTAATTTATATTTCTATTGAAGTTGTATTTATCTTTAATTGAGTTGCAATTGCATTTACTAATCTTTTATATTTTGTGTTTACATCATACATAATCCCTTCTATATCAAAATCTTTGAGTCTCCCTGTTGAAACAATAAGTATAATATCAGGATAATTTAAGTAATGTAATATGAAAGTATAAAGAAACATTAACATTAATAATCATACACAAACAATGCTGGAAAAACTATATATGTGAAATCCACCAAATCGATCATCAAAACAAATAGTACAAACACACATATATCTAGTAAACAAGTTCAAAAATAAAGAGCAACAAAAAACAAGTAATGCTAACCAAATTTAGGAAAATTTGTAGAATTCAAATCATGCACAAGTTTGTTTAGGTCAACTCTCTGAATTATATTAGTGAAGTAAAAGCAAGCAGACTGTATATAAGTAGCTTTCAATGTGTGTTCTTTCAATTGTTATTTCTTTTTTCCTTTCCAATGTCCTTCTCCCTTAATGTTGGTAATGGTGGATGATGTTTTTAGCGTATTAAAAAAAATAGTTTTAAATTAAATTTTTTTTGAATTGTTTTTCGTAATCAATAATCAAAGATTAAATATATCAAACAAGATAACATACCTGTGATATTCCATCTCCGTCCATGATGTATCATAATTAAATGCAAATTATCATCATTCATATTGTATAGCATCTTCTTAAATTTGCTTTTTGACAAACTAGAATTTTACACAAAATACTCAAAACGCTAGTTTATATCAATTTTGAAGAACTAAAATACCTAAATTTTATGAAAGATTTTGATTGAAAATAATATATTTTTGTTGATATGTTGCAGGAATAAGAAAAAAAAGAAAAAGATGTTGAAGAAGAAAAAGAATGTCTGTTTTAGAAAAGAAAAACGAAAACAGTTCAAGAGAGATTTTGAGGTATGGTTGATATATGTTATTAACTGTCATATATTTTAAAGGAAGGGTCATTTAATTTTGTTATTATCTGTTATTTTCTTTTTTTTTGTGATTTTTTTATTTTTTTATAAAAATGAAAAATCTATATTTATTACTTTTTTAAAAAAAATGTTATAAGTTGCAAACTAAAAAAGAAAAATTGAAAAATTTAACAACTTAATATGGTATATTTAGGGTTTTTTTCTTTTTTCCCGACTTTTCTTAATAAAGATTTTATGAGAAATACACCTTATATTTATATCATTCCAACGAATACATAACATACTCAAACATCTATAATAATCATCAAATAATAGTTAGTTAATACACATTTTCTGTTCTGATATTAATGTATATCAGTTGTAGTGGATGTCTATCAAGATCTATCAAGATGTAGTTTGATATCTATCAGAATTTGAAGTATCTGTCTTATACTCAGAAATTAGGAGTAAATTTCTCCTATAAATAGAAGGGTTTCCTTCATTGTAAATCACCCCTCAAGAGAAATAAGAATAACTCTCTCTATTCTCTCTACTCTTCTTCTTTATTCTTTCTAGTTTTATAACACGTTATCAGCACGACTTTAATTTAATAATTATATAAGTTAGTATGCATGCAATACAAATGATTAAGTTTATGTTTGTAACTAAAAATGAATGAAGAAAGTAAATTATATTAAAACGAACAATGCTATATAAGCTTATGTTATGCAGTAAACTGATATTTATATCATTAATACACAAACAAGATGAAAAAGGTACTAAGAGAACTTTAAACCATAAAATTAAACACAACACCATGTCAGTATATTAATTTAATAGTGAAAATGATAAAGATACCAAAACTACAAATATATTCATTTACACATTGAGATATATTTAACAAGATCTTAAATTATGTTATACAATAAATAATGCATTATGAAACATTATTATACACATTAACATATAAAATATGTATTTTACTGTATCATGATGTCCCTATATTATATTTCATAAATTAAACCTTGAAACATGCTACCATTGACATTGGTATAATATGTGGTACTAATTCAAAATTAAAATAACATGATAGCATATATATGTATTGATAGAAAAATATATTCAGACATAAATAATAAGCAAATATTGTGCTACATGAGCACAATTACAACGAAATCATAAATAGAGCATAGAATATTAATAGTTGCATAACATGCAAATTATATAATAATATTATTATATAAGTATATTAAAATCACACAATTGACAAATACAAGAAAGTAAGTTGCTTTACTAGGACTCATTTATTACTGCTCATCTAAGTAGCAGATCTGCACGCAGATCCATCTCATGAAGTATTTGTGTCACGAATTTTTATTTTTTTCAAGCAAATAGACTTGGTGATAATATTTAAAATATTATAACGGAGATCATATTAAGAAGTCTTTTATCATTAAAATAAAATAAAATTCAACTCAATTATTTAATGAACTATGACAATACTAAAGCAATCAATACTATTTAAAAGATAAAGTAGTACTCATGTAAACAACTATTTTTACATGATCTTTTATTCACTAACAATTATTACTATCAAAATTTAAAAAAAAAAAAAAAATAGTTCATTCTTTCATATTCACGGAACCATCACCAATCAAGTGATCAATCTTTCCTTCAGGGTGCTCAAAGAAGTCTGCTACATCCAAACTTTTGATGTCAACATTATTTTCAAAGAAAAAGTTAGCCTCAAAATTCTCTCTTTCTTCTTTAGTGATGCTTGATAAAGACCAACCAAGTGCTTCAAAGCACGACAGTCACGTGAATAATGTCTGTTTTGCAGAGAAATTTTGACTTTTGAAAGAGAGTCGCCACTTAATTTTGAAAAGGAATTAAGAAACCTTTATAAAACACTTTAAACGATCTAAAACAGAAAAATCGTTTAAGTTAAGAGATTCTAGATAAGAGATTCTTATTAACGTTTTAGGAAGGTGTTAGGCACCTAAAACGTCCGCTAACTTGCGGTTATCCGGACTGTTTGAAAATCATCTTTGATTAACTTTGAAAAAAGTTTATTTTTTGAAAAGAAAGCAATTTTAGAAATATTTTGACGTTTATGCAAAACTAGTTTTTAACGACTTGACTAGGGGATTAACAAGGTTCGCAAGAAACATGTAAACAAGTAAGCGAAAAGGGGAGAAGAGATTCAGGCCATTGGACCCAAATTGATGAGACCTGTCCTAGTCTAATAGGGCATTTGACCTATTTTACCTGTCCTAATCTAGCTCTCGAGCTTTTAGCTCGACTCTTGCTCCACCTGTATTAGATACAAATTTGGCTTCGAGGCCCAAATGAATATTTAAAAGAAATGAATAAAATGAATGACGACAAATAAAGCAATAAAAGTGAGATTTTCTCGAATCTCCTAGCTACAACAATAATGGATATCAGCTTCCTTCCTTCCATCGGCAACTTCTTTCTCCAAAATCAATCTCCCTGGAAGGACTCGAGGTGGTGACTCGAATGCGAAGTAAACCATGACAAACCATCATTGAAATGCACATGGGAAGAGTCTCTTTTGGGACTCAGCATTTTTGCATGTCAACATAAGAAGGAAAAGGAGAAAGATTAGAATCTGTTCAAATGGATGATAATTATTTAACAGTCAAGCTTATGCACCCAGTTATCAAAACAGAACATATTAAAGGTCAGCGATAATCCGGAAAAATACAATCCCTATTCACCACAAAGAAACCATAAGACTATAATTGCTAAAAATCGAGATGCGGTTGTTTCAAGCTCTTTTAACATATTAATACGATCGAAGCTACAGAAGAACTCATAGATGACACTCGGAGTGCAACAAGATGTAATTATTTTTTACAAAGAGAATATGTATGTAATTTGAGAAGCTAAAAAAGATTCTCTTAACTAAGATACAAATGATGTCTTCGAGAGTAAAGGCAGATTCAGAGTAAAGATGAAGAAAATTGTATATTTCTAACCATCCTGAGACAAATGCTAATACATATAGGTATGGGAGCAAAGAGAAATCATGATCGATTGGTACGGGATCAAAGACAAATACACAGGAAGGCAAAATTATGAACTTGCATAAATTTTGGATAAGCTTCCAGCTACTAGTTTCCGAGATAGTGGCATCCATTATTATATGTAAAAGCTAAGTCCAATACTTTTATTCAAAAGAAATTGAACCAAACAAAACTAATGCATCTTTGACGGAGATTGACTGCAGTACTATGAGAAAAATCAATTTGAATAATCTGGTTCAAATATTGAGGTTCATGACAAGGGTGATAAAGCTCCTAATACATGTATTGAGACACTAATAAAGTGATCAAGAACTTTTTGCAATTAGCAGGTATACTAAGCAAATAACATGAACTCTTAGGACTTAGCAGGTATGAATTGCGCGAACAACTTTCCTATCAAAGCATCACTGAAGTGTTGACTAATTATGAATTTAGTTAAGACATGACAAAATATAATAACCTTTTTTACATAAATTCTTACCAGGAGAAGATTAATATAAAGGAGAAAAATAATTTTTCAAAAGGGAAATGGATTGAAATTCATCTTTACAGATTTACACTCCAAAGCAAAACATGATTCTAGGGACGGAGGTTGACGAACTAGAAATACCCATTCTCTATTTGACCAACTGAGAATACTAATTCTCTTATGGGGAAAATTTGAACCCCATTTAAATGTAATCAACGAACTTCTATTTACCAAACTCAAGAAAACTCATGGAACATGTATGAACCTAATCCAAGCATGAACACCCGTCCCCTATTTACAAGTTGAAATTTAACTAAAAAATCATGAGTATAATACGTTACCATGAATAGTGAGATCACAGATGAACAAAAAGGGTTAAATCAATGACTACAGAGACTAAACAGTAATTCGGACAACTATGCAAGGGTATTATCTCAGCGAAAGTAATATAACGATTACATAATCCTGTAACCTCCGAAGCTCTCTACAGCAAAACAACCCAAGCAACATTATTGCTAAAATATTATTAAAGCAAGAAACGATCAGTATGAAGGGCAAGAAGAACGAGAAAATGATAGATAAAATTAAAAGGGCAAAATATGTTTACCTCTTTCTTAGAAGAAATTTCCTCTCAAATTTTCAAACCTAGGAACTTTCGGACCCCCTGTTTCGATGCAGCAAACGGGACTCGAGCTATCAGAAAAATTTCACCACTGGGAGCTGATGTTGTCGACTCGGGAACTTCCAGTTGATAGACTATCTTCCCAAAAAGAATGGACGAGAAAATTTTTGCAAAATACACACTTTGATTTCGGAGTTCCAAACCCAACTTTCGAAAAAAAAAAAAAAACTCGTCTCTTACGACTTCTATCTTTCACCTCAAAGCTTCGACCCCTTCCCCCCTCAAAAGAGAAGAGATCCCCAGAAAGAAAGAAGACAAATTCCCCAAAATTTCTCTGAAAGAAACCTAACCCTCCAATCTCCAATCCCTTTCTCGGCTCTCTGTGAACTCTTTTATAGAAGGGATTGAGGGCATTCCAGGAATTTCCAAAAATAGCCCATTTGAATTTTGAATTCCCCCCCTCTAGCTCTATTTTTGTCCTCAATCCGCCCAAAATTGGGTTTGGTGGACCAATAGAAATGGGAGAAACGAATTCTTTCCCAGACCCAATGAAAAATCGCCAAATATGTACCTAATTCGTACCATTATCCAAAAATATGCAGAATCTAGACGTTAGAAGAGCCAACTCATGCTTTTCTAGAAGCTTCTCGGATTGTCCATGGTACAACATCGCGTAGGACGCGCAAAGAGGATAAAGGCGAGCTAGTTGCGGGTCGACTCGGGTCTGGTCGAGAAGTGTTTGGATTTTGGATTGACTGGTTGTTGTTGTTGATGTTGAATATCGGGTGTTTTTGTGAAGAAGAGGGGATAAAGGGGATTATTGATGTGGGCCGGGTTAGGGGTTTTGGTTGGGCTGATATTGGATTAGTTTTGGGCTGATGGTTTTTTAAAATAAGAAATGGGTTGTTGGGCATCTAGCTGTTGGGCCGAAATTGATATGTTGTTGGGTTATAGTGGGTAGATTAGGGATTTAGGCTATTTATCAAATAGCCAACGAATGAAGAGTTTAGACAATCATATTTAAATCTTAGCCTAATTCAAATTAAATTGACTAATTATATTACAATTGTGGTCAAATTAATTTCAATGAAGGTCTAATTTAATAAATTGTCCAAATCAAAACGTCATTTGAAATGAATTAACAACCAATTCAATTCTGAAGTTTCTTGATCCGATAAAATCGAACTCCTATTCATCCAAATAAATTATTTTTGCGAATAAATTATAATTAAATTAAGATTTTAATCATTATAAGCTTACTTCAACATAAGCTTTGATCACAATCCGCTATTTGTAAAACCAATATTCAAGCCTCAAAATGGTATAATTTCGTATAATTCAATACGACAATATACAATCGCTACTTAAAAATGACAAAATTACGTCCAGGAAATATTTTGAAAATCTTTTATTTCGGATAAGATAAACGTTGTAATTTTATTTGAGAATCGAATAAACTCTAAATTAAACTGAGTTATGGAGGGCAAAAATTAGATGTCAACAATGTCCTTTTCCACCACATCAAAAATAAGTAATTGCTTCACGTTTCTCATTTTTTCTCTTTTTGTTCGATGAATGATTAACACTCGGAATAGGGTTTTTTTCTTAGTCATCACAACGACGTCCACGTCCACGATCAGGGTTGCGATCTTTTCCATGCCTAGCATGGTGAGTATGCACATCATTCACCTCAGGGAGTGATGCAGATCCAGGAGATCGATTCTCGTGATTTTTCATCAATAAATCATTATTTTGTTTAGCCACGAGAAGATGAGAACTCGATTCAGTATACTTATTGAAACCTTTTTCTCAATATTGCTCCTGTAATAGCACATTCGAGGCATGAAAAGTGAATAATGTCTTTTCCATCATATCGTTATCATTGACCATCTCTCCACATAGTTTTAATTAAGAAGAAATTCTGAATATGAAAGAATTGTACTCATGAACAGACTTATAGTCTTGAAACCTTAGATGCATCCATTCATATCGTGCTTTCGGGAGGATGACCATCTTTAAGTGGTCAAACCATTCTTTTAGGCTATTCCACAATACGAGTGGATCCTTAGTAGTAAGGTATTCAATTTTCAGTACTTCGTCGAGATGATGACGCAAGAAAATCATAGCCTTAGCACGATTTTGACTAGATTCTGTATTTTTTTCTTTATGGCGTCTCCAAGACCCATAGCATCTAGGTGGATTTCAACATTCAGTACCCATGAAATATGCTTTTTGCCCGAACTTTGAAAGGCAACGAACTCACACTTTGTAAGATCGTTAGACATATGAAAAGGGAAAGAAAAATAATAATACCTTAGCCTTAGCCTTCAAATTTGAGATGGTAGAGTCTCGTGCTGATAACATGTTATAAAACTAGAAAGAATAAAGAAGAAGAGTAGAGAGAATAGAGAGATTAATTCTTATTTCTCTTGGGGGTGATTTACAATGAAGGAAGCCCTTCTATTTATAGGAAAAATTTACTCCTAGTTTCTGAGTACAAAACAGATACTTCATAATTGGACAGCTTACTTTGAAAATTATCCATATCTTCAAATAAAATGACATACACCAAATAAAATATATATTAAATCTTTGTACAAAGTGAAAGCTTATACTATAAGGAATGGTTAATCACCCTTTACTAAGCAATTAAATAAAGTATGTCCAACTCAAAATTTCATAATTTTTCAAATACCTTAATACTTTACTGGAGAAAAAAATAATTTATTTTTCAATAGTTAAACAATTAGTACGTACTTGTAGCTTAGTATGATATGCATTCGGCATTTGACTTGAATTATCTTTTGAATGAGGATTTGATGATAATTTCTAACATATTTCATAGCTGCTTATAATCTCCCCCTTATGTTAGAAAAAATAACGTACATCCTCCATCTTCTTTGAGGAATCAATCTTTGTGCATCATGGTATATTCATTAATCGTATACCGCACATCAAAACTATTAGATGGAATAGTTGGTTCCCAATCTTAAACTAATTAAGAGGAAAGAAATAATCATAATTTATTGGTCTAATGCATACAAGTGTTATTGTATGCAACATATCATATTTCAGATCAATAAATGAAGTTTTATTCTCATTGGCAATGGTTTAGCTATTTATTGAAGTCATTCAATGTCAAACCATCATCATCAAGATGAATTGTCTTGATTGCACAATCTGAAAATTATGCTTTTAACTCAATTTTATTGAACAAGCAACTTTATGAATGTCAGACTGCAGGTTGACAATAAACGTACTAGTGATCATCTTATATCGATGCATTTTTTCAAGATATCACATGATAGGTGAACGGGACCTTATTCACCTTTTATACTTTTCAGATTTTAAGGAATCCAACCCCAATATTAGTTGGTCCAACCAACTTATCATGAGAACAAGCAACATTAAAGTTCATGAAGAATTTTCAATTTCTTCAATATATGTTCAATACTCAGTATGCACATCTTTAGGATGTCGATCGTTCATGTCAATTTATGAACTTTTATTCTATCAAACTTCAAGTTTATCATGACATACAGCTTTTACTTTAGTAAATTTCAGATTTACTACTTTAGAAGTAAATTTCAAAATAACTCTTCTAAGTTATTCTGCCTTGGAAGTGAGTTGTGATACCATCACAATCAAGTGCACATTGCATTAATAAGCTTCTCATTCCCCATGAATGGAATATTAATCATTCCTTAAGCGTACCAAATTATTATAGCTACTAAAAAAGCAAATTGAGGCATACATATGATTTATTGCTACCACATTTAATTCAAGAAATAGAGTAAATTGTCATCTTTCAGATTTATTATAAATTGCTACCACATTCACTTTATGAAAGCGAACATATTCAATAGGATATATTTCATGAATTTTCATGAAATACACCATCCGTTAGTGTCATAGCTAATGAATCTAAAGCACGCTTGAAGCGTGGCAGACCATTAGGTTCTAAGGATAGAAATTCTAGAAAAAGAAAAACAAATGGTCAAGATGACACTACGAAAGATCCTCATATGAAAGTTCAAGATTTGAGCAATATTAATATTCCTGAAGCAATAAATGACCCTGAGACTCAAAAAAATGAGGAACTATCCATAAATTTAAGTGATGTTGAAACTAATTTGAATCGATCTAAAATAGTAGTGGATTATGCCTTTTCATATAATGTTGCAACGAAAATCATGCAAGATAGTGAGGATCTTGAACCTCGATCTGTCACAGAACGTCGACAAAGAAATGACTGGCCAAAATGGCAAGAAGCAATTCAATCTGAATTAAATTCACTTGCCAAATATGAAGTTTTTGGACCTATAACTCAAACACCTAATGGTGTTAAGCCTGTTGGCTATAAATGGGTATTTGTACGAAAAATAAAATAAAAAAATGAAATACAAAGGTATAAGGCACATCTTTTTTGCACAAGGTTTTTCACAACGGCCTGGTGTCGATGATGACGAGACATATTTACCAGTTATGGATGCAATGACATTGCGTTATATTATTAATTTCACTATTCATGAGAGACTTGAAATGCATTTGATGGATGTGGTAACAGCCTATCTATATGGATCACTTGATAATGAGATATACATGAAAATTTCCAAAGGATTTAAAATGCCGAAAGCATATAGTTCAAAGCCTCAAAAAATGTATTCCATTAGATTGCAAAGATCATTGTATGGTTTAAAGCAATTTGGACGCATGTTGTATAACCGTCTTAGTGGATATTTATCTAAGGAAGGTTATATTGTAATACCCATGCTTTTTCTTAGCTTGAAAATCATCTCAAGGATGTTATAACTTGCTTTGAAATAAGAATTCATTATTATACATATGTTATTTTTATAATTTTAACTTCCTATCATGTGGTAAATTGAATAAGTTTTCCATCGATAGATAATTCGCCAAATACGACACCCGGGCGAAGAGTTAAAGCCTTTTTAGAGAGATAGTGTATCACCTGAGCCTTCAGCGCGTCGTGTAGATAGCTCAAATGGCAATTGTTAATTTTCAGTGTTGCTCCGCAATACTGGCGCGTCGAGCTAAACTTTCAGGTCGCAGATAAGGTGGCAACGCGATATCTTCGCGTCGCGCCACCGTACAAATTCCCATTAGTCACTTTCCAGTGACTTGGCGTGTCGCGCCAAGTATGAAAATCGAGAAATTTTCTCAGAAATTAAAGACGTGTCCTAGGGTTAAAAGGGTCAATTTCCCCTCCCCCCCTATATAAGCTCCCAAACACGGGATTTAGCCTTTATTCATCCAAAATATTGTTGTTTCTCTCAAATACTCTCAAGAACTCAAGATAGGGTTTTCATAAAAGGTCCAATTTCAAGAAAATCTCTCTGTCAACCCTCGTAGATTCACAAACTAAGGTATGTGTAGTGTTCATCTACGGATCCTTTTTCATCCGTGGAGCTCAAGAACTAACTTTTAAATAATAAATTATGATTTTCATGATGTGGTATGATTTTGATCATGTTGATGATTGTTAATTATGTTTTAAGATGGTATCTTGGTGTATTTTCATGAAGGTTGTGAACATGCTAGTGAAATCCATAAATTTAGGTGGCTCCAAATTTGTTAAGATGATGAATACACCTATGCCATAAAGTGTGCATGTAAGGTGTTTGATAAAATGCCTAGAATGATAAAATCATGTTCCTTATGACTCAATAGTACTTAATGGACAAGTCCATGCTACCCCTCATGATTCAATACAAATTCTATGTTATTGTTGTGTATTGATTGTTATGTTATGAAAATTCATGATATTTAAATCATGCAAGTATGTACATGTTACATGCATTCCTTTCCATGATCAAGAATATGATAACCATGTGAAGCATGAAATCCCGTAATTATAGCATTGTGAATTATGAACTGTACTCCTACGATCAAGAAGTGTCATGGTTATGTCAGTTTCCTTCCATCGAGTACTGGGGGTACTTGTACCCGGAAAATATAGTTGTCTTCCTAGAGCCCATGTCATACTTTCACGATATCCTCAGTCAGTCATGTGACTTCAGTATTTCAGTTTTGTTTTGGTATTGTGATACCACTTTATTCAGACGTTATCATTATTTAATTATGTTCAGTATTGAACCTTATGGCCTTTTAGTGCATGTTTCCGTATTTTTATGTCATGTTATGCAGTATACAGGTACAGATATCAGTCATGGGTTAGCTTGTGGTCCTTCGGGGTCATGATCACCGTGTAGCGTTCTGGTTTAAAAAATTAGGGCGTTACAAACTTGGTATCAAAGCCAAAGGTTCAATAGAGTCCTAGGAAGTCTGAAAGTCTTATCTAGTATAGTATTGTATATGGGTATGTTGCGCTCCATATTTATGTGCAGGAGGCTATAAGATATTTAAGAACAGTTTCCCCTCTTTCAGTATTCATGTCGTGCCAGTGAGTATAATCTCAAGTCAGTCTCTCAGTCTAATCCATTCTTCTCTTTATTTTAGAATATGCCTCCCAAGAGAAGAAACCAGTCAGCCCCCCAGCCCGAAGAACCTTTGGGCAAACATGTTTCTCATGTGGAATTCAAAACCATACTCACCACTCTTGCTCAGTCAGTCACTGCTCAGAATGAACGACTAGCTGTCATTCCGGCCAACCCAGTGGCTAATTCAGCTGCAGCTAGCATTCGGGACTTCACCCGAATGAACCCTCCATCATTCTTTGGGTCTAAGACAGATGAAGACCCTCAGGAATTCATTGATCAGATTCAGAAGGTGACAGATATCATGGGGGTGACCACTGCTGAGAGTGCTGAGCTAGCCGCCTATCAGTTGCAGGATGTGGCTCATACTTGGTACAAACAGTGGAAGTCCGAAAGGGTAGATGATGCAGGTCCTATAGAGTGGGAAGAGTTTGTCACGGCATTCTTAGATAGATTTTTTCCCCTAGAGCTGAGGGAGGCGAAGGTTCTAGAGTTCATCAACCTCAGGCAGGGCAACATGACAGTGAAAGAGTATTCTCTCAGGTTTACTCAATTATCCAGATATGCCCCTCATGTGGTTGCAGACAGTAGAGCTAAAATGAGTAAGTTCGTTTCAGGGGTGAATGACAGCATGGTAAATGAGTGTAGGTCTGCAATGTTGAACAGTGACATAACTTTAGCTAGGCTTATGACTCATGCTCAGCAGATTGAGGAGCAGAAAGTTAGAGTCAGGAAGAAGCAGAACAAGAGAGCAAAGACAGGTAGTTTCAACTTTGCTCAGCCTAAATAAGAGGGAGAAAACTGTTCTCAGTTTCGTCCTAAGCTATTAATTCCAGCTCCTTCTTTGGCCAGTGCTCCAGTTCCTAAGTTCATAGATAGAGCGCCAGGCTCTAAGTCTCAGGGAAGCATCAGCAATGCCCGAACTAATCCCCTATGTTAGACTTGTGGTAAGAAACACAAGGGTGCTTGTAGAGATGGTAACAATTTCTATTTCGGTTGTGGTAAGCCAGGCCATAGAGTCAGAGATTGTCCCCAGTCGGGTTATCAGGGTCAGCAAAACCATTTTGCAGCTCAGTCCGGTCGCCCGAACCAGTAGGGTGCCACTTCCAGTGCTACTAGTGGGCAACGCCCAAACAGACTTTATGCTCTTCAGACCCGACAGGATCAGGAAAATTCTCCTGATGTCGTTACTGGTACGTTACATATTTTTCATATTTATGTTTACGCTTTTCTAGATCCAGGTGCATCCTTGTCTTTTGTTACTCCTTATATATCCGGCGATTTCGGAGTCATTCCCAAAATTCTAGCAGAGCCTTTTTCAGTCTCTACCCCAGTGGGTAAAACCATCATAGCCCGGCAGGTATACAGGAACTGCCCGGTTATGATATTTCAGAGAATCACTTCAGCAGACTTAGTCGAATTAGAGATGACTGATTCTGATGTCATTCTCGACATGGATTGGCTTCATTTCTGCTATGCCACAGTCGACTGCAGAAACAGAATAGTTTAATTTTAGTTTCTGAATAAGCCCATCCTAGAGTGGAAGAGTAATACTTCATCTTTTAGGGGTTAGCTTGTTTCCTACCTTCGGGCAAGGAAAATGATATCTAAGGGATGCGTTTACCATCTCGTTCATGTTAAGGACTCTGGTTCCGAATCTCTCAGTCTTGAATCAGTCCCAGTGGTTAATGAATTTTTGGATGTCTTTCCCAAAGATCTTACGGGCATTCCTCCCGAAAGGGAAATAGACTTCGTTATTGATCTTCTTCCAGATACTCAGCCTATCTCTATTTCGCCATACAGAATGGCACCAGTAAAACTCAAGGAACTGAAAGAACAGTTGAAGGATCTCTTAGATAAGGGCTTCATCGGACCCAACGTTTCCCCGTGGGGCACAAAAGTTTTATTCGTGCGCAAGAAAGATGATTATCTTAGAATGTGCATAGATTACCGGCAGCTCAATAAAGTCACAGTCAAGAACAAGTATCCTCTTCCTAAAATCAACGAACTATTTGACCAACTTCAGGGTGCTAGTTATTTCTCCAAGATAGACCTCAGATCGAGCTATCATCAGCTCAGAGTTAGAGAATGTGACATTCTGAAAACCATTTTTTGTACTCAGTATGGTCACTTCAAATTCTTAGTCGTGGCATTTGTTCTTACCAATGCCCCTGCAGCTTTCATGGACTTGATGAACCGTGTGTTCAAGTAGTACTTGGACATGTTCGTCATAGTCTTCATAGATAATATTCTGGTCTATTCCCGCACATAGCGCGATCATTTAGACCATCTCAGAATTGTTCTTCAAACTCTCAGAGATCATCAGTTATTCACCAAATTCAGTAAGTTTGAATTTTGGCTAAGGTCAGTAGCATTCCTTGGTCATATTATTTTCGGTGATGGCATTAGAGTAGATCCTCAAAAGACCAAAGCAGTAAGAAACTGGCCTTGCCCTGTCTCTCCATCAGATATCAAGAGTTTCTTGCGTTTGGCTGGCTATTACAGATGGTTTGTTGAGGGATTTTCTTCTATTGCATCCCCTATGTCCAGCTTGACTCAGAAGAAAATCAAGTTTCAGTGGTCAGATTCCTGCGAGAAGAATTATCCTA
This sequence comes from Capsicum pubescens, assembly GCA_030864215.1. Taxonomy (NCBI): domain Eukaryota; kingdom Viridiplantae; phylum Streptophyta; class Magnoliopsida; order Solanales; family Solanaceae; genus Capsicum; species Capsicum pubescens. Next base: position 4,909,784 of record CM061539.1, read on the forward strand.
CTCATGATCTTGAGTTAGCAGCCGTAGTATTTGCCTTAAAGATTTGAAGTCATTATCTCTACGGAGTTCATGTAGATGTCTTCACAGATCATAAGAGTCTTCAGTATGTCTTTTCTCAGAAAGATCTCAATCTTTGTCAGAGAAGGTGGTTAGAGCTCTTGAAGGATTATAACATGAGTGTCCTTTAGCATCTGAGCAAGGCCAACATTTTGGCCGACGCTCTCAGTAGACTCTCCATGGGTAGTATTTCTCATGTTGAGGACAGCAAGAAGAAGTTAGCTCAGGAAATCCATCAGCATGCCAGACTAGGCGTTCGCTTAGTCGACTCTTCAGAGGGTGGTGTATGCGTTCAGAGTAGTTCAAAATCATCTCTAGTTTCCGAGGTAAAAGAAAAGTAAGACAGGGATCTAGCCTTTTCAAGCTAAAAGAGTCTGTCAGAGATCAGAAAGTAGAGGTTTTCTCCCAAGGAGGAGATGGTGTTCTTCGTTGTCAGGGTCATCTGTGTGTTCCAGGTGTAGATGACTTAAGGCAGCGAATTCTTTCAGAAGCGCATGGTGCGCGATACTCTATTCATCCAGGGTCCACTAAGATTTACCGCGACTTACCGGAGATCTATTGGTGGATTGGGATGAAGAGAGATGTTGCAGAGTTTGTGGCTAAGTGCTCTACATGTCAGCAAGTTAAGATAGAGCATCAGAAGCCTAGTGGTTCCATGCAGGAGTTCACCATTCCTACTTGGAAGTAGGAGAAAGTGAACATAGACTTCGTGACGGGTTTGCCTCAAACTCGTCATCAGCATGATTCAGTTCGGGTCATTGTAGATAGAATGACCAAGTCAGCTCATTTCCTTCCAGTTCATACCTCTTATTCAGCCGAGGATTAGGCCAAACTCTACATCATAGAGTTGGTCAGATTACACGGTGTTCCTTTATCAATCATCTCAGACAGAGGTACCCAGTTCACCTCTCACTTCTGGAAAGCATTCTAAAAGGGTCTTGGTACCCAAGTTCATCTTAGTACAGCCTTTCATCCTCAGATAGATGGTCAAGCAGAAAGGACCATTCAGACTCTAGAAGATATGCTAAGGGTGTGTGCAATTGATTTCAAGAGAAGTTGGGATGACCACTTGCCTTTGATTGAATTTGCATACAATAATAGCTATCATTCCAGTATTTAGATGGCTCCATTCAAAGCTCTCTATGGTAGGAGATGTAGATCTCCAGTTGGTTGGTTCGAAGTTAGTGAGGCCTCAGTCATAGGGCCTGACTTAGTATTCGATGCCTTAGAAAAAGTTCAGCTAATCAGAGAAAGACTCCGGGCTGCTTAGAGTCGACAGGAGTCTTATGCAAATGTTCGTAGAAAGGATCTCGAGTTTGAGATTGATGATTATGTCTATCTAAAGATCTCTCACATGAAGGGAGTGAAGCGGTTCGACAAGAAGGGACAGCTCAGTGCCCGATATGTCGGTCCCTTCAAGATTCTCAGTCGATTAGGCAAGGTAGCTTATGAGCTCGAATTGCCTTTAGATCTAGCCTCAGTCCATCCAGTCTTCCATGTCTCTTTGATCAAGAAGTGCATAGGTGACCCATCAGTCGTAGTCCCTATTCAAAGAACAAATGTTTAGAACAGTCTCTCCTATGAGGAAATTCTAGTCGAAATTCTAGACTATTAGACTCGTAGACTGAGGAACAAAGAAATCCCTCTAGTCAAGGTTCTTTGGAAAAATCAGTCCGTCGAGGGAGCTACTTGGGAATCAGAAGCATACATGCATACCAAGTATCCTCACCTCTTTTTAGCCAATCCAGATCAAGCTCAAGGTAACAGTTCTCTTTAAGCTTATTCAGTTTCACATATAGTATTCAATACAACTTGGTATTCAGTTTCATGCTTATGTTTCATCACAAACCCGGTATCAAGTACCATTGCATATTCAGTCATGCATACATGTATCAGTCCAGTATATAATCATGCATAATATATGCATTCTCATTTCGAGAACTTCAGTTATCAGAAACCTCAGTCATGCATTCATGAATCAGTTACACATGCATCAGATATGCACGTTCAGTATGTTATATTCAGCTTATCAGTCATGTCCGTCATGAGATCATGTTCCATTTATCCATGTTCAATTCATGTTCAGTTTATTGTTTCCCCTCTTAGTTGGTCTCATTCGAGGATGAATATTCTCAAGGGGGAGATATTGTAATACCCGTGCTTTTTCTTAGCTTGAAAATCATCTTAAGGATGTTAGAACTTGCTTTGAAATAAGAATTTATTCTTATACACGTGGTATTTCTATAATTTTCACTTCCTATCACGTGAGAAATTGAATAAGTTTTCCATCGATATATGATTTGCCCAAATCTGACACCCGGGCGAAGAGTTAGAGCCCTTTTTACAGAGACAGTGTATCACCTGAGCCTTCAGCGCATCGCGGAGATAGCTCGAATGGCAATTATCAATTTCCAGTGTTGCTCCGCGATACTGGCGCGTCGCACTAAATTTTCAGGTCGCAGATAAGGTGGCAACGCGATAGTTCCGCGTCGCGCCACCGTGCAAATTCCCATTTGTCACTTTTCAGTGACTTGGCGCGATGGTGGCGCGTCGCGCCAAGGATAAAAATTGAGAAATTTTCTCAGAAATTAAAGACGTGTCCTAGGGTTAAAAGGGTCAATTCCCCTCCCCCCCCCCCCCGTATAAGCTCTCAAACACGGAATTTAGCCTTTATTCATCCAAAATATTAATGCTTCTCTCAAATACTCTCAAGAAATCAAGCTAGGGTTTTCATAGAAGGTCCAACTGACTCATACTCAGTTATCAAATGTAAACAATTCCGTGAAACCAACATCAGACATCACGTCCTCGGAACATGAGGACTCACCACAACAGAGGATGTAGAACAGCGTGCCCGAAGAATCACTGTCGAACCTAGAAATGAGCACCTAAACCTACATTCCGAGAAAATGCAGCCCACATCCGAAGATGTGGGTCAGTACCATGGAAAGGAACCGAGTATATGGGGGTGTATGCAGTTGTATAAACATCATCATCATAAATATTTATAAGAAATATGCAAGATGTATGAAAGACTCACATAGCCCAAAGAAAATCATCATAATCATGAGAGGATGAAATAAGTACAATAACACATGTGAGTCATCATATAATTTGTCAATCACTTTCAGTTCATCAAGAATATCAATTCTCATAATGTAAATATCATTTAAATCTTTCGAAAGAATAACTTTCACAATTCCACTTTCAAATCACTTCACCATTCACCATAGACACAAGGAAACACATACACATGGGGAGATCCTATAATCGACATAAACCATATGAGCTACATGGAGTCCAACGTATAACCCACGTTGGGGAGAGCCGTCCTATCCTTGCCATCGGAGTAGGACTATCGATATCAAATCCACACAAACTAGTGATCACTATATAAATCAGCCTCAAGCTCACTCCTACGGGGGCACGTAGATCTAGGGAAGTAAGGTCGCTTTATACCTCCCACTCGGTGCTAAAGATTTCTCCCGTACTTAGCTCAGATCATTTCAAAGACAATTCACAATAAAACAATTTCAATAATATATAAATATACATCGGGAGCCATCATGCTTCCCATCTATCAAAATCAACCACGTTGTGGATTTCTTTCACACTCGAGTTCAAAACAACTTCATTAAGATCAAATCATTCAAAATATCTCAAATATTCAATATCTACGTGCTTATAACACACACTTTCTCAAAAAAAAAACAATTTCCAATGGGGATTCACGACCCAAATATTAAAATCATGATAAATATCGTTCAAGATTCATGCTTTATATCACCACATATGTAAATTCATCTTTCAAAATCATAAACATCAAGATTTCATAATAATCATCATATGATATGGGTTTATGCTTCAAATTCATAAAAATCAAATAAAAATCATGTCTTTGTAAAGAAAATTACTTTTGGGCACAAGAACGAAATTCCACATACTTTGAATGATGAACTTTAGATCGATACTCGTTTTTGAGATGTTAATCGTGCCTTTGAATGATGGTTCTTGGAGTTCTTGAACTAGGAACTTGGAATCTTGAATCAATTTGCAGAATTAATGGTGAACTTTGGAGGTTCTTGAAGTTGGATGTAGGAGCTTAGGGTTTTCTTTTTGAGGGAATTTGATGAAATATAACATATAATGCTTCTAATAGGCTTTAATATAGGGTTTGGACGGATTTTGGGTGAGGAAGAATGACCAAAACGCCCCTAAAAATCAAATAATTCTTGAATCTGTCCTTTGGTGGAATGTTTTGATAGTCTGAAGTAGATCAACCATAACGTTTTACTCCGATATCCAAATTGGATGAAACCAATTTCATTAGTAAGAGGACTCTCATATATTTCCGTTGATATATAGTATCTCACCCAGATCATTGTGTACGAGGAGTTATGATCGTTTGAAGTTGACCCAAAAATTCACTTTTGATAGGCTGAAGTAGATCGACCATAACTTTTTGCTCCGATAGACAAATTGGATGAAACCAATTTCATTGGAAATAGGACTCGCAGAGCTTTCCGTTGATATATAGTAGATCACCTAGATCATTATGTACAAGGATTTATGATCGTTTAAAGTTGGAGCAAAAATACGCCAGGCCTCAGTACTTTTTCCTGCATGTTTTACTGTTCACTACTATTCACGGTTCGATCGGAATGTTCATAACTCGTCGCTCGGGTGTCCGTTTTGGATGATCCACATATCGTTGGAAATCTTATTCGATACTCTACATAATGGTGGGTAATAATCTAAGACATTCTGCACGAAAAATTTATAATTCATTCTAGAAGATAAAATCCAACACGTTTACGCACAAAATTTCAACGAAAAATTTACTGGGGTATTACATCATCCCCTCCTTGGAAACATTCGTCCTCGAATGACGCTAGACATGCCAAGATTAGATAAGGAATAGAGCATACAGCTGAAACCATCCGTTAGACTCATCACCACATCGTTTCTCACTCCGAATGCAACATAGAATGCATAAATTCAAGAAACTACAGCTGAACACATAATAAATGACAGCTGAACTGCTGCAACTTTTATCAAAAGTGCATGATTTAGGAAAGAACGGTACCTTCGGCTTGATCGGAGTTCGCGGAAAATAGGTGCGGGTACTTGGATCGCATATCCGCCTCAGCTTCCTAAGTTGCACCCTCAACAGATTGGTTTCGCCACAACACCTTGACCAAGGGAACTTCTTTGTTCCTTAGTCTTCGGACACTGAAATCAAGAATCTCAACAGGAATCTCATCAAAAGAAAGATTTTCTTGAATGTCAGCACTCACAGAGGAATCCACTACCACAGCATCGCTAATATTCTTTCTAAGCATGAAGACATGGAATATTGGATGAACAGAGGACAATTCGGAAGGCAACTCTACTTCATAAGCTACCTTACCAACACGGCTAAGAATTTTGTAAGGACCAACATAACGGGGACTAAGCTTCCCCTTCTTTTCGAATCTCTTCACCCCCCTCATGGGTGAAATTTTTAGATACACTAGGTCACCAACTTCAAACTCAAGGTCTCTCCTTCTAACATCCGCATATGACTTCTGACGACTCTGTGCAGTTTTCAACTTTTCCCTAATCAACTTAACTTTTTCCATAGCCTCAAATACCGAATCAGGACCACTCACAGCCGCTTCACCAACCTCGAACCAACCTATGGGTGATCTACACTTCCTCCCATATAAGGCTTCAAACGGAGCCATGCCAATACTAGAGTGGAAACTGTTATTGTAAGCAAACTCTATCAACGGTAAGTGATCATCCCAACTTTCCTTAAAGTCAAGTGCACAAGCTCTCAACATATCCTCTAAGGTTTGGATGGTTCGCTCAGCCTGACCATCGGTCTGCGGATGAAAAGCAGAACTCAAAAGCACTTGGGTACCAAGACCCTTCTGAAAAGCTTTCCAAAATTGTGAAGTGAACTGAGTACCCCTATCCGAAATGATAGACAAGGGAACTCCATGCAGTCTGACTAGCTCTCGGATATACAATCTAGCGTAATCCTCCGCAGTATATGAAGTATGAATAGGCAAGAAATGAGCAGACTTAGTCAACCTATCAACCACAAACCAAATGGAATCATGATGGCGTCGGGAAGGAGGTAAACCAATCACGAAGTCCATATTTATCTCTTCCCACTTCCAGGTGGGAATACTAAACTCTTGCATCATACCACCAGGTCTTTGGTGTTCAACCTTAACCTGTTGGCATGTTGCACACTTAGCTACAAACGCTGCTATATCTTTCTTCATGCCACTCCACCAATAGATTTCCCGCAAGTCTCGGTACATCTTGGTGGCACCAGGATGAATAGAATATCGCGCCCCATGCGCTTTAGCCATAATCCTCTGTCTCAGATCATCAATATTCGGGAAACACAATCTACCCTGCAATCTCAATACACCATCTCCCCCTTGGGAGAAAACCTCTACTTTTTGGTCCTTGACTGACTCCTTCAGTCTGACCAAACTAGCATCTAAGTATTGTTTTTTCTTCACTTCCAAAACAAAGGAGGATTCAGAACTACTCTGAACCCCTATACTACCTTCAGCAGAGTCAAACAACCTAACCCCCAATCTAGCCAAACGATGTACATCACGAGCCAACTCTTTCTTACCTTCTACCACATGCGAAACACTACCCATGGACACTCTACTTAGGGCATCCGCCACAACATTGGCCTTGCCCGGATGGTACAGCACACTCATATCATAGTCCTTTAACAATTCTAACCATCGTCTCTGCCTAAGATTCAATTCTCTCTGGGTAAACACATACTACAGACTCTTATGATCAGTGAAAACATCAACATGGACACCATACAAATAGTGTCTCTAGATTTTCAAAGCAAACACAACAGCAGCCAACTCAAGGTCATGGGTGGGGTAATTTTTTCTCATGGGGTTTCAACTGTCTAGAAGCATAAGCTATCACCTTACCCTTCTGCATCAATACGCAACCCAACCCAACTCTCGAAGCATCACAGTACACCACAAAACCATCAACACTATCAGGCAAAGTAAAAACAGGGGCTGAAGTGAGTCGAGTCTTCAACTCCTGAAAACTCTTCTCACAAGATTCGGACCACAAGAACTTCACTTTCTTTTGGGCCAACTGAGTCATAGGAGACGCTATAGGGGAGAAACCCTCAACAAAACGACGGTAATAGCCAGCTAAACCCAAGAAACTTTGGATATCAGTCGGAGAAATAGGTCTAGGCCAATTTCTAACAGCTTCGATCTTTTGGGGATCAACTCTAATACCCTCAGAAGAAATGATATGACCCAGAAAAGCAACTGACCATAGCCAAAACTCACACATACTGAACTTGGCAAACAACTTGTGATCTCTAAGGGTTTGCAAGACAGTTCGAAGATGATCAGAATGTTCATCCTCACTACGGGAGTACACCAGTATATCATCGATGAACACTATGACAAACATATCCAGATATGATCTGAACACTCGATTCATGAGGTCCATGAAAGCTGTTGGGGCATTAGTTAACCCGAAAGACATAACAAGAAACTCAAATGGCCATAACGAGTTCGGAAAGCGGTTTTCGGGATGTCACACTCCCTAACTTTGAGTTGATGATAGCCGGAACGAAGGTCTATCTTTGAGAAATAACTTGCACCTTGCAATTGGTCAAACAAATCATCTATTCTCAGAAGGGGGTACTTATTTTTTACGGTGACTTTATTCAGTTGGCGGTAATCAATGCACATATGCAAAGAGACATCTTTCTTTCTCACAAACAACACAGGAGCACCCCAAGGAGAAACACTGGGCCTTATGAAACCCTTATCTAGTAGATCTTTGAGTTCCTCTTTCAAATCCTTAAGTTCTACAGGGGCCATACGGTAAGGAGGAATAGAAATGGGTTGAGTATCGGGAAGAAGATCAATCCCGAACTCTATCTCTCTATCAGGAGGTATCCCTGGGAGATCATCCGAAAAGACATCAGAAATTCAATGGGTCAGCAGGTTGAGGTTGCTGACCATCATTATTTCTTTTCGCTCGACGTGGAGGCATATTTCTGAAAGAGGAGAGCACGAATCAATAGCAGAGAGAGACACTTTAAGCACGATAGACTTCTGAAAGAAAGAATCACACTTTTTCCTAAAACGTCTTGTAGCCTCTTGCTCATAGATGTGGCGCGCTACACACTGATGATCAAGCCTCTACTTAACGCGGTTTGTCAAACTCCCTAGGATACCTTAAAACCTTAGGCTCTGATACCAAGTTTGTAACGCTCCGAAAAACGGGTCCCGGAGCGTCACACGGTGCTTGAGGCTACGAGAAGCCCCAAGCTAACCCTTTGAGCCATTTTCATTCAGTTCAACACAAATCAACGGGGTTTCCATAAATAACCCTCAAATATCAATAGAGTAATCATCATCCAAGAATAAAAGAATTTCAGAAAGATAACAAAATACAACTTATTAGTCAACTCCCAACATCTATACTAGTCTGACAAGCCTCTAAGAAAATCAATAAAACCAGCGAGCCATTGAGACATGCCCCAACTGACTCATACTCAGTTATCAAATGTAAACAATTCCGTGAAACCAACATCAGAAATCACGTCCTCGGAACATGAGGACTCACCACAACAGAGGATGTAGAACAGCGTGCCCGAAGAATCACTGTCGAACCTAAAACTGAGCACCTGAACCTACATTCCGAGAAAATGCAGCCCACATCCGAAGATGTGGGTCAGTACCATGGAAAGGAATTGAGTATATGGGGGTGTATGCAGTTGTATAAACATCATCATCATAAATATTTATAAGAAATATGCAGGATGTATGAAAGACTCACATAGCCCAAAGAAAATCATCATAATCATGAGAGGATGAAATAAGTACAATAACACATGTGAGTCATCATATAATTTGTCAATCACTTTCAGTTCATCAAGAATATCAATTCTCATAATGTAAATATCATTTAAATCTTTCGAAAGAATAACTTTCACAATTCCACTTTCAAATCACTTCACCATTCACCATAGACACAAAGAAACACACACACACGGGGAGATCCTATAACCAACATAAACCATGTGAGATACATGGAGTCCAACGTACAACCCACATTGGGGAGAGTCGTCTTATCCTTTCCATCGGAGTAGGACTATCGATATCAAATCCATACAAACTAGTGATCACTATATAAATCAGCCTCAGGCTCACTCCTACGGGGGCACGTAGTTCTAGGGAAGTAAGGTCGTTTTATACCTCTCACTCGGTGCTAAAGATTTCTCCCGGACTTAGCTCAGATCATTTCAAAGACAATCCACAACAAAATAATTTCAATAATATAAAAATATACATCGGGAGCCATCATGCTTCCCATCTATCAAAATCAACCACGTTGTGGATTTCTTTCACACTCGAGTTCAAAACAACTCCATTAAGACCAAAAGGTCAAATCATTCAAAATATCTCAAATATTCAACATCAATGTGCTTATAACACACACTTTCTCAAAAAAAAAACACAATTTCTAATGGGGATTCACGATCCAAATATCAAAATCATGATAAATATCGTTCAAGATTCATGCTTTATATCACCACACATGTAAATTCATCTTTCAAAATCATAAACATCAAGATTTCATAATAATCATCATAAGATATGGGTTCATGCTTCAAATTCATAAAAATCAAATAAAAATCATGCCTTTGTAAAGAAAATTACTTTTGGGCACAAGAACGAAAGAGAGTTCTTGTTGAAAAACCCCACATACCTTGAATGATGAACTTTAGATCGATACTCATTTTTGAGATGTTAATCGTGCCTTTGAATGATGGTTCTTGGAGTTCTTGAACTAGGAACTTGGAATCTTAAATAAATTTGCAGAATTAATGATGAACTTTGGAGGTTATTGAAGTTGGATGTAGGAGCTTAGGGTTTTATTTTTGAGGGAATTTGATGAAATATAACATATAATGCTTCTAATAGGCTTTAATATAGGGTTTGGATGGATTTTGGGTGAGGGGGAATGACCAAAACGCCCCTAAAAATTAAATAATTCTCGAATCTGTCCTTTGGTGGAATGTTTTGATAGTCTGAAGTAGATCAACCATAACGTTTTACTCTGATATCCAAATTGGATGAAACTAATTTCATTAGAAAGAGGACTCCCATATCTTTCCGTTGATATATAGTATCTCACCCAGATCATTGTGTACGAGGAGTTATGATTGTTTGAAGTTGACCCAAAAATTTACTTTTGATAGGTTGAAGTAGATCGACCATAACTTTTTGCTCCGATAGGCAAATTGGATGAAACCAATTTCATTGGAAATAGGACTCGCAGAGCTTTCCGTTGATATATAGTAGATCACCTAGATCATTATGTACAAGGAGTTATGATCGTTTAAGTTGGAGCAAAAATACGCCAGGCCTCAGTACTTTTTCCTGTACGTTTTACTGTTCACTACTATTCACAGTTCGATCGGAATGTTCATAACTCGTCGCTCGGGTGTCCGTTTTGGATGATCCACATATCGTTGGAAAGATTATTCGATACTCTACGCAATGGTAGGTCATAATCTAAGACATTCTGCATGAAAAATTTATAATTCATTCTAGAAGATAGAACCCAACACGTTTACGCATAAAATTTCAATGAAAAATTTCCCGGGGTATTACAGGAACACACACTATCAGATGAGGGTGTGATTCTTAGCAGTCATCCTTGCGTTCCAGAACTATGTAGCCAGTATAGGTTGATACATCAACACTGTCAGATGAAGGTTGATGAGGTGGATAAGCACTGTCAGATGAGGGCTCCACCGTTCTCTTTTAGGGACACTGTCAGATGAGGGTTACCTACAGCTTGTCCTTACCAGTGGCGCGGTATTGACACCCTCCCAGTCAGGGAAATGATTGGATCGCAGCACAGCTATTATAGCATACATGGGGCATGTCGGTTAAATAACTACTTCCCACAGTTTCAGTGTAAGTCTCAGTAAAAGAACTCAAATAGTTCTTCAAAATTCAGGACTGTCAGATACAGTCAACTTAGATACAGTACGGAGCTCAGATAGTTCCTTCAGATTCAGGACTGTCAGATATAGTCACTCATGTTATCAGTTATCAGAACTCATCTTCAGTCATATTAGATATCAGTAAATACATGTCATCAGCATACAGATTCAGTTATCATGTCCTCGCGATTTCAGTTACTACGTATTCATGCATGCACTCTCACGTTCATATTAGTAAATCAGTTATTATTATTCATGCATGTAAACCCCATGTATTCAGCCTGCCTCACTTGGATACTTAGTACATTCCCACGTACTGACGCATTTGCGTTATGTTGCTTTTTTTTTTATGTTACACCATAGGTTCAGAGACACGACTTCCAGATCAGCAGCAGCAGTAGTACTTCAGTAGTTAGAGTTTTAGCAGTGAGTCCTCATTCTCCGAGGATGTGATTTTATTTTTATCATTTCAGTTCAGATTCAGTTAACGGAGTTAGTTGGGAGCATGTCCCATCAACTCCTTATTCAGACAGTTAGAGGCTTTCAGACGACTACAGTATTTTCATGTTTCAGACTTCAGTATTTCAGTTTTGTTTTGGTATTGTGATACCACTTTATTCAGACATTATCATTATTCAGTTATGTTCAGTATTGAACCTTATGGTCTTTCAATGCATGTTTTCACATTTTTATGTCATTTTATGCAGTATACAGGTACAGATATCAGTCATGGGTTAGCTTGTGGTCCTTTGGGGTCATAAGCACCATGTAGTTTTTCGGTTCAGAAAATCGGAGTGTTACTTATACGAATGATGAAATTTGCCCATGTGTTTTCATAAAGAAAACAACGCCGGAGTTTGTTAAACTTGTTGTCTATGTCGATGACATAAACCTTATTGGAACGCCAATAGAGCTTCAAAAGGCAATTGATTACCTAAAGAAAGAATTTGAGATGAAAGATCTCGGAAAGACAAAGTTATGCCTTAGTTTGCAAATTGAGCATTTGACAAACGATATCTTTGTCCATCAATCTGCCTATAGAGAAAAGGTGTTGAAATGATTCTATATAGATGGAGCACATCAATTAAGTACTCCAATGGTTGTTCGATCACTTGATGTGAATAAGGATCCATTCCGACCTTAAGAAAAGAATGAGGAACTCCTTGGTCTTGAAATATCATATCTTAGTGCAATTGGTGCACTAATTTATCTTGCAAATACTGCAAGGCCTGATATAGTCTTTTCAGTTAATTTGTTAGCAAGGTATAGTTCTGCTCCTACAAGGAGATATTGGAATGGGATCAAACAAATATTACGGTATCTAAAAGGGACTATCGATATGGGCTTATTTTATTCTAAAGATTGCAGTTCCGATCTTATTGGTTATGCTGATGTTGGGTACTTATCTAACTCACATAAAGCTCGGTCTTAAACAGGCTATGTGTTCATATGTGAGGGTACTGTCATAGCTTGGAGATCAACAAAGCAGTCTATCATAGCCACTTCATCGAATCACGCTGAGATTATAGCTATTCATGAAGCAAGCCGAGAGTGTATGTGATTGAGGTCCATAATACATCTCATTCGAGAAAAATGTGGCTTGAAATGTGACAAAGTACCCATAATTTTATATGAAGATAATGCAGCATGCATAGCACAACTTAAAGGAGGATTCATAAAAGGAGATAAAACGAACCACATTTCGCCAAAGCTCTTCTATACACGTGAGCTCCAAATGAATTATGATATTGAGATTCGTTCAAGTGACAATGTGACTGATTTATTCACCAAGTCTCTTCCAACTGCAACTTTCAAGAAGATGGTGCACAAGATCGGAATGCAAAGGTTCAAGGATGTTCTTATTAGGGGAGCTAATACGCACTGTGTTCTTTTTCCCTTACGAGATTTTGTCCCACTGGTTTTCTTAATTTTTAATGAGGCAGTCGATATGCGTATTGTTAGACATTCAATGGGGAGTGTTATGATATTAATGTATATCAATTGTAGTGAATGTCTATCAAAATCTATCGAGATATAGTTTGAGATCTATCAGGATTTGAAGTATTTGTCTTGTACTCAGAAACTAGGAGTAAATTTCCCCTATAAATAGAACCCTACAAATAGGACTTCCTTCATTGTAAATCACCCCTCAAGAAAAATAAGAATTACTCTCTTTATTCTCTCTACTCTTCTTCTTTATTCTTTCTAGTTTTATAACACTTTCACTATAATTTATCACCAAACCATGATAAATTCATGCAATTTGAAGTAAACATCACATGCACATAAGACTTTTACTATATTTAAGCGACTAATTTGAAGTAAACATCACATGCACATAAGACTTTTACTATATTTAAGCGACTAAATGAGAAACATATTACAAACCCAAAAGTAAGAAGTAAAAGGTACTTATTAGGTTGCTCAACCATGTCGTAGTAGATGCCATTTTTAGAGCCGGCCATGAGCTGTTAAAGGCTCTGTTCTATTCAGATACAAATATAAAAAGTACAAGGATCAAGGTGTTGAAAAGCAGTATGAGTGAATCCATTGCAGTCAAAATCAAAATAATTACTACAATAGAAAGAGAAGACACGATTTAGTCAACTTTTTAATAACTAACTAAAGATACACCGTTCCAATAACTAGAAAGCAGTAGTATATATACATTCCCCGGACATACTATAACAAAATAACAGAAAAGCAGCAAAACCATATCCAATTTCCATTTACGGCAAGACACGCCTCCCTGCAAAGAAGGATGCAACAATGAATTATGCTTCTTTGTTCATCAGTCAGCAAGTTTTAGTAGCCTAATAAGGCAGCAGATGAAGAAGAATGAATCCTACTAGTCATAAAAACAGAAAAGAGTCCTTGAAAATCAAACGAGATTCATTTAGATTGTAATCACTTTTATATGATTGTTTTGACAACTTTCATCAATTTATACGTCTTGAAACCCAAAAAGATTTTATCACTGTATCCAAAATAAAGAGTGGACATCCACACTATTTTCCCTGATCTCAGTGCTGAACATGTGTGGGAAGTGACTCGTTCAGATCACTAAAATAGTCACCACTGACAGTCTAAAACCATACGGAACTTATTAAAGCTTTTCTTGTTCAACATATGGATAAACCTTAACAAAGAAGTATTGTGAAATTATTATTCTCCCTCACAAGATCATTATTTTTGAGGAAAAGACACAAGATCATCGTTCTCTTAATAGATTGATGAACAGATGTCAACCAAAAGCATGCACTAAATGAGAGATGATTATGAAAGAAACAATTAGCTACTTTATCCCAAAAGAGAACAAAAGAGTAATTAACTATATTAATGAAGCTACAAGGCTGCAGTTCTCAAGAAATTATCCACTGCCAAAAAGGTGGATTCCGAACAAGCAGTTGTCAGCCATAGCTACTATGTACATGAAGATATCAGACGATAACTCTTATAAGTGGACCTGGTAAAGCAATGACTTCTACATACCTAGAAGAATCACTTCTTAGTGGCAAATCCATGCAGCACTAGCATTCCAAAATTGATGGTTGAGAAGCAGCTTATAGTTGCCATTCAATGGGAGGTATTCCCATCTTTTCCAAAAGTTGATTTGTCTGAGAAAAATGCCTGCAGAAGTAATCACCAGTTGAAGGCAAATAAAAACAGTTTGATATTTAGCTTCCTAGTCAATTCAAGCATGAAACTTGATAATGTAAAGACAGCACACTGTCATTTTTAAAAATTGCAGAAATCTCATGTTAGAAGGTGCCATCTCCTCAAGCACAAGTAAATGGCAGGATGTTGGCCACTGTGACTCCATATCCCACTGCATTCTAGCAAAAGAAACTTCATCCAATCACACTACCATAAATGGTTGAGTCAATAAATGGGTGGTTTATTGACTTGGCCAAAAGTTGCCTGGGCTGAAATGGGCTATAACCCCTCACATCCAATTCTTATTATGTTCTAATTTTTTATTCGTTGTTTTGTAATTTTTTAGTACCTAATAAAACTTGTTTTTTCTCTTTATTATGGTTATATATATATCAAATGAAAAGGTCCTTCTGAAAATATTTTGACAAGATTTTCTTGCGTCAATATGGGCTATGCATCAGCCCAACTTTTGTTGAGCTGAGCTAATAATAAATGTAGAGAGGGGGGGGTCAATGACCAGCCCAAATTTGGGGATGTTTTGCTGGTTCGGCTTGTCATGATTCATGGGCTAATTTTGACACCCCTAAACAAGACCGAGATAAAAATTATCATTTTACACAATTTAAGATCATAAGCTGATCCAGAGTTTCTTATTTTTCTTGTTGAACAAAGAAAACAAATAAGAAAGTAGTTATATAAGTTCCTGTTTGTTCCTTTTGTGAATAGGAGAACAGAGAACTTGCGACTTCAAAGGAAATCAGGCCCTTGAAACAAATAAAAAAAGGCTGATTGGTTGCTCATATGCATCAGTCATGTTGTGCATCCCCCCCCCCCCCCCCCAACATATTTATTATCATATAATACCTCTCATAAAAGTAAATAGGAAAAAATGTTTTAGAAAATAAATATTTAATGCAACGTAATAACTAAACTCATATAACATAACAATAGCACTCTGATATATAAAGCATGAAATGCATAAGACGAATTTCAGTTGAAATGAGTCTGCTGTCAAGGGAACTCACCGACATCCAAAGAAGCCTCTATTTGCAGACAAGCCAGAAGGGTGTGCTGATTTCAGAATATGGTGCTTTGTTTCATCAACTAACCTGTAAAGGAAAAGGGTTAATTAGGAGGGAAATGGAATAGTTCCCGTTGAACCTTGTCTGCACAATTTCGAATCAATTTCAAGAAAGTAGAGCTTGAACAGCGCAATTTCATTCCCAGTGTTTTTAACAGCGCAATTTCATTCCCAGTGTTTTTACAGTTAGATTTGATCTTTTATCAAATGAAAAGTCATCATTTATGGAATCTTTCATTAGACATTCGAAGCAATTACCTAAATCGTAAACTTAAACCTTTTCAGCATAATGGAAAATCAATACCTAGCATCTAAAGTTGTACTAAGGATACCTTACTGGGATGTCGCCGTAACTAGCTGCAGGTATTGCTATTTATTTCTAAACCAAGGAAACAAAAAATCAGAAAGTATTGTAGGGAGTGCAATAGATCTGCCAATCCTGTGTTGATGGTGTAACAGTTGCTTTAGAGAAAGAAAAAAAGGATAAAACAGAATAGTTGCAACTCAAGTGGAAAAGGATGACCAGCTATTGTTCCAAAATTCCAAGCATGTAACAAGAAAAATATAGTAGTTTACTTTATAAATAAAATATGTCTTTTTTTATCTTCAAGAAGTATGACATGAAAAAGAATACCAGTTCAAATGATATTCTGGTCGACCTTGTCTAAGAGTGCCTTATGCAGCTTTCACTATAGATGGCATGCTATGTTTAATATAAAAACTTAAGCTTGAGAAAAGACTGGTGAGAAGAAATATTCCGTGAAATATTCTAGATGTCATCACTCTAAGGGCACATAACAAGTTTGACACAAAAAGTGCAAATTTATAGGAGAAATCCTTGGTAACATGTAGTTTTGGGAACTAATATTGAGCGAAGAATTTCAGTCATAAAATTTCTGAAAGAAAATAGATACAAAGATGTTCCACTTCTTACTTCTCTTCAAGGTCCATTCAGTTAGAATTCAATGCACATTAAATTTTGTAAACTTAGATGCTAACAGTCAAATTAAATGGCTCTCCTAAAGTACCAGCAAGAAGCTGAAAATGGAAGCAAAGCAGAGATTTTCATTCACAGGAAATTTAACCAGAATCTGCTACTGGACGTTCAAAAATGTTTGCAGATCATCCCCCTATCCTTGTACTTCTGCTGAACACTTAAACTTGCAGGTATAATTCCAACAGGGGCAAAGGTTACAAGTGATGCCCAAAAAATTACCAAGTCGTCTCGTGACTAACTACAATAAAGTCTGGATTTCCAGTCAGATATTAATAAACTTAATAGAGTACTAGCAGCCTTGTGATGAATCACCTGGCTTTTGCTTGGGCATAGTTACCCCACAGAATGAAAACCACTCCCTCTTTCTTCTGAGAAATTGTTTTTATGACAGCATCTGTAAATTGCTCCCAGCCTTTATTTGCATGAGAATTTGCCTGATGATGCCTAACTGAGAGTATATCAGGGAAAACAAAAGGCTCAAAATGCAATTGATTAGTAGAAGACAAGAAGCAGTGTCATAGCATCTCTTCAAAGAAAAAGAAAAGCATATGACATGATAAAGTATTCGAGAACAAATGAAGAGTCTTCTTCAAAAAGGGAATTGAAAGTGCTAACTATGTGTATATGTAAAACTGATTCATAATTACACAGTACTCAGGGAGCACTTTACAGCAAAAGAACTCCAAGAACCTGAAGCTAATCTAAATACCTAAATGGAGTCTGGTATATCCAGAATTTCTGCAGTTTCTACAGAGTAGGATAGTTGTCAACCATCCGTATACATGTACAAATAGGAACCTATCTGTATAATTGTGTACTTACTATCGACAGCCATCTAACAAGATCTTCCCACATTCTTTTGCCTGGGATTTTAGCTTCTTTGATATTTCTGCCTAATCCGAACCCACAAGTTGCTTTTGTGTGTTAAGATCAATGGCTGAACTTAACTATTTCCCTGGAAGGGTAAAGCGATGAAAAGTTGCACAGTTGGCCTAGATCAAGTCTAGGGTACACTCCACTTTAGCTTAGGCAGCACTTAAATGTTTGCTTTGCTGGTGAGTTCTAAGCTCAGTATTAATCAACAAAATAGACCTACAGCAAGTTGTTGACTCGATTAAGTCAAGAACTAAGAAGCTATTAGCTACGAAGGATAGAGAATGCGTGAAATTTTGTTGTATTACTGCTAACAGAAATATTCACTATTAAAATGAGCTAAGCTTGTCTAACTAAAAATGATGAGCTAAAGCCCTATTATAAAAGTATAAAGCTGGTTGGCAACTACTAGTAAGATTTCCTTGCATGCTGCTCTCTAAAAGCTTCTCTCGCTTGTAGCATAATACGATGCTAGATACTGGTTAGTGGTCAGTGAAGGAACCAGGTGTTCTCCCTTCTGGGACATCCAATAAAATTGGAAGGAGACACAGAAGATTAGCATGGCCCCTGTGCAAGGATGACACGCACAAATCGAGAAATGGTTCTAATTTAAAAAAAAAAAAAAAATACTACTGTCAGTGTTGCTTGTGGGCATGGGCACTGCCTGTGCATTGGCCACAAACAAGTGGGCCAAAGTAGGGGCAAGAGTGATTGTAAGTTGGTGCAGCCAAGGCCAAGCCACTCAAATCGTACATGGCATTGAACTACTTCCGATAGCATTATGGAGCATCTTCAACATCATGGGACCAAGATTAGACAGCAACAATATGCATGCAAATTCTATATGATAGGTTTCATGTCAGTAAATCTTTATGTTTCAGTCATGTGTATGCAACCCAAAAATTAGGCAATAAACTTAAGCATAAAGAAAGTCTGAAATATGACAAATATGATGTCTAACAAGTAACAATAAGATTACAAAATACAGCAAATTTCACATTGCAGGAGATACCTTTGGTACAGTAGGCAACTTGTCCGATGCCTTCAAATTCGAACCTTAAAATATCTAGATTCATTAAAGATTGATTCTGAATCACTCTTAATTAACTACATCGTGATGACTTTCTCATTTATTTACCTAAATCAAATTCTCCGAACTAATAAACAAACAAATTTTAATCGATTTATGGAGAGAGAGAGAGAGAGAGAGAGATTATGTCAGTTAGTATCTCCTTTTACTTCATATACTATTAATCTTCACAAGCACATCTGTGGCGATAGCAATATAATATAGCCCTAAAGAGGAAATGAGTATAAATTAATCCAAAAGGAATATGCGTAGATCAATATATAAAACCATTGAAGACACAAAAGAGTTACCTGTTAAAACAGCATTTAGAAGCAGAACGCCCTGTAAAGAAACGTGGTGTATGTCAGACAATTACATAAAGCAAGAAAAAACTGAAGGCTATAAAAGTGTTGTCAACATAGAAAAAATTGACCTTGGTCATAACTCAACCCCAAAAGTTAGCTCATGAGGTGAGGATTGCCCAAGACCATGTAAAAGACCTTCCCATCCCTAAATGACTAATGTGGGGACTCAACACCCCCTCGCATGTCCAGGCCTGGCAACCCGAGTGTGTAAAATAAAATATAGGGGCCCAACATAGAGTAAAGAGAAAAATTGTGATGGGTTTGGCGCTGTAACCATCATAAGAAAATGAAATTTGGACCTAACTCAACCCCAAAAGCTAGCTCATTAGATGTGGTTTCCAAAGACCATATAAAGAGATCCTCTCATCACTAAATTAACTGTTGGAGTCACACCTCGGTGGGTTAAAGGGTCCTTGGATTCCTTATATGGTCTTGGGCAATCCTCCTCTCATGAGCTAGCTTTTGAGGTTGAGTTAGGCCCAAGATCCATTCTTTACATGGTATCAGAGCCAGATTCACCCAATTCATTGGTTTCCGATGGTGGGCCCCCCATCTTATATTGTCCACGCTCCAGATGTCCAGCCCTGGGCGTGCGGGGGGTGTTGGAGTCCCACATCAGTGGGTTAAAGGGTCCTTGATCTCCTTATATGGTTTGAGCAATCCTCCCCTCATGAGCTAGCTTTTGAGGTTGAGTTAAGCCCAAGATCCATTCTTTACATTAACGATGTGGGAATTCAACAAACACAACTTATAAAGAGTACATCATAATTTACAAAGTTATTTTTGCTGTGTGGAAACATCGGTTTCATTTAATAGAAATTTAAAATTGAACCATGAACAACTCTAATTTCCTGCTGAAACTAAGCATGAATCTAGGATACGTACGCTCTAAATAAAAACCTTCTTACCTTAACAAGAAGCAAGCATGCTTTCAAGTATGCAAGTGAGCCAGTGCTATGGGGGAGAGGTGTAAGTTGAGAATTTCTATCATTATACACCTTTATGCTACAGTTTAGTCCTAAATATTCGACCAGTAGTGTACAAAAGTGACAAATTCCAGATTTCGAACCACTGATCAAATTATAAATTTCTGACAGTTTACAGATTTTATATTGTTATGTATTTCAATCAAAATAAGCTTGCACAAATATCAACTTGGTCCAAGTTAGGAGTCACCGCTATTAGACAAGCATGTAGGAAACCACAGGTTCACCACGTACTCAATAGCTGGCCCCAACTTTAAGAAATAATCAGCAGTTGATTAAGAACAAATCATTGATCTTTAATTAGTTGATATTGGAATTTTAACGTTGCAACCATTTACAGCTTGTTACAGTTGATATTTGAATAAATCATTGATCATTACAGCTTGCCAGTTGACATATAGGTTCAGTGAACAAAACCGGCATAAAAATTATGCAGCCACATCTTGCCTAAACATCAAATATAGGTTTCCATGAAATGAATTGAAAGAGATCAGAAGTGGATGGTAGTTGAAATAATGGCCATGCTTCAATAGAACTTCCAGTGTCAAATATGTCACAAAAAACTCCAAGAATGAAAATTGTGAAGGTAACAAGTCATTGATTTTGACTGAACAAAATGATATACGTAAAGCACAGTGGAAAAAGAAATTAACTTCATATGAAACCCAAATAAAGTAGATGACAAGTTCCACCAAGAACTTCAGAATCACCTGTACAGCCCATTGTTCAAGATTTCCATGAACTGGTATTGAACAGCCCAAATCTTGCTTAAGTTCTTTATATATGTTCATCAGACTAGAAGGGACTTTCACACCTTTAGGCACCGAGAAAGAGAGGCCCATTGCTTGACCTGGTCCATGATATGGATCCTGAAATCACGTTGAAAAAGGATCATGCTGCTGTAAGTTAGAAAGATGCTTTCAGCAAAGGCTCAAATATTTCTGAAAGTGTAGCTTCATTACCAACTTCCTATCATTACCAAATTCCTGAAGGCGATATCTGAGATGAATACCAGATTACTCCAATAAGATAGATGTCCAAAGAGAACTAAAGCAACTTCTGTATTTTATCTTAAATTAAGAGATCTCTAGGTTTTTAGATTTCAGATAGTTGCATTTCAAAAACTAAGAAATTAAATAGCACAGGTGCACGTGCGGCATAATGCTTTACTTTCTCCTTTTTGGGTAAGGTTGTAAGGTTTTCAATAAAAAAATCGAGTTTATACAGATTGTGATTCCTTGAGAACATACTATTAGTGACATGTGAATTCTACCTTCAAACCTAGAAACTCTACCTGTCCAATGATGACAGCCTTTACCCTGTCAAATGAAGTAGTGTTAAGAGCATTAAAAATCAGTTGTTGTGGAGGATAAATTGGGACACCGCCATTAATTTCTTTTTCCACAAATTTGCACAAGTTCCCTGCATAGGGCTTTTGAAATTCCCCTGGCAGTGCTTCCAACCATGTCTCCTCAATCAACAGTTCCTGTAACTTCACATATCCAACTCCCTCACCTAACAATTGGTACACAAGAGATGTCATTTCAGTGCCTAGCAAGGAATAAGTAGTTTAACCAAAGGCTCTCTAAAGTAGCAATCTTACTTTTGAGTTTTGAAACTGAGTATCTACATTGCTCTTTGGCATGAAAAATCAAATATTATAAGTAGAAAAAATTCAATTATTACATTATTATCTCAAGTAATACAAATACTGCAGAGAAAAAAAAAATATTTCCCTTTGGCAAGCTACAGCACAAAAGCCTAGACTTGTGAGAATTTATCACATAAAGCCCAAACTATCTCGTGGCTTAGTTTGCTGACATGGTAGAAAAAAATTGAAAGCGATAACAAGTATTATATATAAATCAGGACAAAGCTTGTTCTGAATCCAAATATACAGATGAGAGCAAAAAATTTGTCCTTGTTCTTCTTACAAGGATTCTATGATATCTATCAGTGCATCCACATCTTCTAGCAGTTCCTCCTTACACCAAAGATGAAATAGAAGAAACAATACATTTCAATTTGCTGCGCATTTACTATACTTTTCTGCAAAACATCTTGAATTTCTTTCCTTCCAAATAGTCCAAAAAAACTAACATGATTTTTTAAACTAATCCAATTCAACAACTTTTTTTGTTTCTTTTAACAACATCCGTACATTAAAGGGACAACAAAAAATAAACATGTACCACAAATATATGTCCAAACATCAAAACATTATAAGCCACATCAGTTAGCTTGTCCGCTTTTAATTTGGAACGACTGTAACCAGAATGTGTAATAAATATTTCCACAAAGCCTTAGTGGTCAAAGTTACCCAGTACATGTGCTAGTGTGAGATGGCGCGTACATACACAGTGGAATAGTTCATGTCCGTACCAAATTGGCCCCAACAACACCATTGTGAAACAACTACGGAAATATGAATTGGTCAATATTTCTCGAGAAATGTGTCGGATTCTTATTTGGAATTTGCTCTCCTAATTTCTTAAAAACTATTGGATGAAGTTAAAATGCAGTCGTTGATACCTTTTGCGGTGTTGAAAATGCATCACAATCGTTTCCAAAAAAAAGAAAAAAAGAATAGAAAAACCCGGTCCTAACGCAAACTTAAGTGAAGGAACCAAAAATAATTGTTTAACAGACCGTTTGGGTTTGATTTGTTGATTTTATCAGAACAAAGTTTGAGGTTCCTTTTTGCCTTTGCGAGTGATCTATTGAACTCCATTCTGGACTTTTGCTCAGACGTTAGGGATGATACGTCTTTGGGGTCTTGGGCACTACAAATCAAGTTTTCTGGAGAAGAGACCCGTTTTACGCGCTTTGCTGCTGGTTGCTTCAGCACATCCATTAGGGTTCTCGATGACGAAGACGACATTTTCTTTTTTCTTGTTTTTTTTTTTTTGGTAAACGCAGTGAGGAGCAAAGAGGAAATGGGACCTAAAATCTCTGGCGGGAACACAACCAGGGGGCATGTCATTTCATATTCTATAATCACTTTTATAATTTATTTTCGAGATAATACATTGAAACACCCCTAAACTTGTGGTCAAAATTTACTTTAGATCCTAAATTAATCGAATAATTATTTACCCCTTTAATAATTTTAAAGTGAATTAATTTCCTCCTCTATGACTGACGTGACAAAAAAAAAACGAGTAAATTTTTTTTTAATAAAAAGAGCCCACTTTTATTATTATTATTATTATTATTATTATTATTATTATTATTATTATTATTATATATATATATATATATATATATATATAAGTAACCAACTTCTTCATCGTTTCCAAATTCCCTCCCCTGTTTCCATCACCCCCATCCCATCCCACAACACCATTTCTTTCTCTATTTTTTTCGTAACCCACCACCCTCACCCACCCCGTTCTTCATATGAGGCGAAGCCATGGGAAATTTCATCCATGAAAAATTTCGTAAAAGTTGAAATTGAATGTTTTGAGAAGTTTTTGAACTATAACTTTTATGTTTTTGAGTTAAAAATTTATGAAATTTATGGTACTTGATAGAAAATTTGTGTCAAAATTATCTCAAAGTTGACAACTTTGTTGTTTTAGTAATTTTGTTTTGTCTTTTGACAAGGGTGGTTGAACCCAAAATTCGATTATGAAAAAAGAGCAAAAGGGTGATTGAATCCAAAATTCTAGAAATGTTGACTGTTAAAAACGTTGAGGGAGTTAGAATTGAAGGTTGAAATAATATTTTTAATGGAGGAAAAACCTTAAATTGATGTCTTTATGGTTGTTCTCTTGATGGTGTTAGTGGGGAAAATGAAAAAAAAAAAAAAAAAAGGGAAGTCATTTTCGTGGCAGGGGTGGGGGTTCGAAGGGGAGAAAGAGACGGGGAGGGGAGTGGGGGTGGGGGGAATGGTCTGAGAAGAAGAAAAAAATAGTTGTGGAGGGTTGAAGAGTGGGGCGGGAGCGGCGGGGAATCTAACTGAAGAAGAAGGAGGAGTTGGGGGGAGAGGGAGTGAAGAAGAAAGCGATTTTTTTTTTAATTATTTTTATTAAATATATGTGTGGCATCTTTTTAAAAATAAATATTGTGTGGCAATGACGTGGCAATGGCATGACAGTGACGTGGACGCGTGTGTAGTGCACCTCCCTTTGTGAGAGTGGTAATGTATTTTAAGGGGGGTATTTAATTCACTTAAAAGTTGTTAAGGGGGTATATAATTTTCCAACTAGTTAAGGGTCTAAAGTAAGTTTTGGCTGCAAGTTCAAGGGTGTTTCGATGTATTATCTCTTTATTACTCCCTCCTTGCATTTTCCTTGCCATCGAAAATTTATTAGGTATTAATTTCATAAATTCATTTTATTAATTAATTGGAAATTTAAATTTAATTATTAATAATCACTCTATTTTATTTTACTTGATTTCTATATTAGAAATAGTCATTTTAATTTCTTGTTCAGACTATAAAATTAAAAGAATTTTATTATACACTTCTCTTTCTATTCTTAGTATTAAGTAACATATAAAATAGTAATAGTCAAATTTTAAAATCCCAAAACATCATCAATAAAGTCAATTTGGTAAAATATACCCTAATAATTTTTTAACAAAAAATATGTCAAGTCAACAAGTATCAAATAAAATGAACAGAAAAAGTACGTTATATAATCATTTGACTTGATTTCATAAATTAGACAAGTAAATTGAAACTGTTATAAATGTATTTATGTGAATGTCTATGAAGATCTAATAAGATCTAGCTGGTATCTATCGGGATTTGAAGTATCTGTCTTTTAGTAAAAAAAAAGAGTATTTTTTCCTATAAATAGAGAGTTTTTGTTCATTGTATTCTCAACATCTTATGATCTCTCATCCTTCAAGAGAAATAAAGAAGTCTCCCTCTTCTCTCCATTTATTTATGTTGTTCTCTATTTATATTTTATAACACACTACAAAAAACGGATATAGTTGCGAGGGTTTATTTACGGGGATTATTTTAATCTTTGCAAAATTATATTAAATGCGGCGGTTACAAATGTGCCGCTAAAAATTATATAATTTGGGGGGGGGGGGGGGGGTAACCTCCACTATCTATCAAAAAAATACCGTCAAAAACTTATATAATTTGCGGGAATTTTAACACCCGCTATCCATTCTAAAAAAATACTGCTCCAAATAATATAATTTGCGGGGGATTTAACCCCCGCTATCCATAAAAAAAAATACCGCTAACACAGTATATTTCTCCCTTTCCCCCCCCCCCCCCCAAAACATTTGTCTCTCTCATTTTTCCCAAAAATATTTCTCTCATTTTCCCAAAATATTTCGCGTCTGCCATTGCTGCTGGGAGGTACGCCGATCGTTATACACAGTGGGAGGTCTCCGTCCATTTTCTTTCCAGCTCCGATCAACTGTTAAGGTCTCCATTAGCTTTTTGTAGATGTAAAACTAGCTTGCTTTAGCTTTATCTATTGTTAATCATCTGGTTATTAATGAAAATTTCTAGTTTATGTTATTGATTTTGCTTAATTTCTAATTTTTCTTCGTTGATTTTGCTCGATTTTCCTATTTTCTTCATCGACTTTGCCTCATTTTTCTTTTTTCTTTATCAATTTTGCTTGATTTTTAGTGTTTCTTCATTATTTAGAGTGAGTTTTCTCTTTGTCCAATTTAAGAAATTTCATATCAGTTATGCCTTAATTTAAGTTTAGCTCATAGAAAAAATAATAGAAAATCAGCTATATGTTCAGAGAAGTCAATTTTTTCAATTAAAACGAAGAAGATGAAGAATTTCATGACTTTGTTTTCTTATAGAGAATGCCATGAGTTTGAACTGGCCAGGAAAGTAACAAGATGAGTGAATGAGAGTGTTGTTAGAAATAAGAAATTGTATTTTCCAAGATATCAAATTTAGTGAATAGAAGAATTATAAAAAAAATTGTGGATTTCTTGTTTCTGTGGGTTGCTTCTTAATCTGTGAGGTTAAGACAGGGGGGTTGTTGCATTGGTATTTGGTTGTGAATTGACCAGTGCCTTTTTATTTTATGCAAGGACGATAGTAAAGAGGCAGTTGTACAACAATTTCGCTGGTTTATTTTTTGGATTGTCATTTACTAGGTCCAATCCTGCATTTGTGCAATCTATATGGTTAAATTAGATTTGACTCAAGAGTTGTATTTAGGTAAAGGGGTAAATAGGTGTTGTACGTGTTATGAACTGCTTTTGTATCTACTAAGTGGCCTTTTGTTCTTTGTATGTGAGGTATCAATTAATGTCGAGGGCGTGTATTATGCATATATAGCTCATGATATGTGTAGGCAGCAACCTGCATTTTTTGAATCCTTGTGCAAGGAATCACCAAAAATGTTGTGTCAACAAATATGTGAAGGATTGATCGAGTAACACGAAGTTATGCAACACCAGGGTGATGTAATACATTAGTAACATTGCATTCTCTTGTGCACTGTTTCGGCATCTTGCTCCATACACAACCTACTTAGACTAATCGAAGATATGCTAGGCTTCTATATTTCATTAAGAAGCCGTTTGGCCATAGAAATTATCCACTTTTTTTTTTTTCACTTTATAGAATTTGTGGTGTTTGGCCATAGATATTCCAAAAATAATTCCAAAATTATTTTCTGAAAAGTAAAAGCAACTTTTTGTTGTTTTTCACCTTTTTTCCAATTCCAATTCCAATTCCAACTTTTATTATTATTACTACATATAACCCCAATTTTTTTAATATTACACAAAGCCCTTATTGCACAAATCCACAACCAACAATCATAAACAAATGCCAACTACTATTTGTATTTTTCTTTCACTATAATATTACACAAAGCTTATTAACTGCACTAGATCAGAATAACTCGAGAGTTTTGCAAATTTAATTTGGAACACATATCCGCAGTCCTATATCACTTAAACAGTGCAAAAAATGTTATATTCAGTACTTATTTGCTAACTTTTCTTTATGTGTTGCAATGAGCAATCAAAATATCAAAAGTAGTTGCATAGCACTAAGATTAGCAATATAAATTACAACTTTCACCTCTTGTGATAAGTATATGGTCAATAAGTTGCCCAGGCAAGCACTTCATGATTCAGAACTAATTATGCAGACTAATAATAAATGCAACTTTACGGGGGCAAGTAAATTATTTGTGTTGCATTTGCCCTGAGCAACCAATATTTTTTCGTCAGAATATATTGTGGAATGCATTTTGTGAACCAAAGCCAAAATCATCAGAATATTTTTTCGTCAGGTAATTTCTTGAGACATTAAAGCCATTTAAATCAGTAGATAAATTAGTTGGGCAAGTTTGATAGTTTTTAAAGGTTTAGGACATAAGATTAAATTTAAAAAAGACTTTTCAAAAGTCTAAAAACATCTTTCAAAAACACATGGCCAAACACAACTCCAACTTCAAATTTTTTTAGTTTTTATGGCCAAACGCTTACTAAATGTATTCTCCTTAAAATTGCAATTCCTTTCAAGGATTTCCATGACTCTTTCAAAGTCGGGATTAGGAATTATGATGTGGGTCTTGAAATTGAATTGAATAATACAATAAAATACCTTCGTTTTGTAGTTTGATAGCCCACGTACAATGCAAATGCCAAGGAAGTCTATCACAACAACATACCCAGTATATTCTCACCAAGTAGGTCTGAAGAGGGTAAGTCTACCAACCACACACTGTGTTTCATGGTTTGTATTAGTCACTTGTTTAATTTGTTGCTGCAAGGATCTAAAACCACACAATCTTCTGATGGATCAGAAGATGAATGTGCTCAAATTAGCTGATTTTGGACTTGGTAGGGCTTATATTGTGCCCATCAAGAAGTACACGCATGAGGTAATTTTACTACTCTACTGTAGCATCTATAATCAATAATCATGCATCTATGCTATCTTTATATCCCTTGTGTGTGAAAATATTTCTTTTTTCTTCAGATATTAACCCTGTAGTATAGAGCCCCTGAGGTTCTTCTTGGAGCTACTCATTACTGCACACTAGTTGGCATGTGGTCTGTTGGTTGTATATTTGGTAAAATACCTATTCATACATCCTCTTTCGAGTGATCTTTATCTCCTTTTAGGTTGTATAATATTATATTATTATTAAACATAGAGTTATATATGCTCTTTTGTGGTTCAGTTTCAACCTCAGCTGAACTAGTGACAAACCAAGCCCTCTTCCCTGGAGACTCTGATCTGCAATAACTGCTTCACATTTTCAGGTTTAGAACTAAAAATCACCTGTTTTTGAGCTTTGTTCCTCAACTATTCCACCATTCTAATCTCAACAGAATTACGGTGCAGGTTGCTAGGTAATCCTAATGAACGATTCTGGCCTGGGGTAAGCAAATTATTTAACTGGCACAAATACCCCCAATGAAAACCACAACCACTCTCGACTGTTGTACCTGGTCTAGCTGAAGATGGGATTAACCTTCTACAGGTATTTTTTTTATGTAAAAACTGATGGCTGTCTGATTTGATTAGCCTGTTAGAATGAGATGATTTATGATTTGGATTGCCATTTACTATGCCCAATCTTGCGTTTGTGCAATCTAATCTCTATGTTTTAAAATGAATGCAATACACACTTTATTCATAATTATTTGGCAAGTGCTAGCTCAATAGTAAATTCTTTTCCAATAAGAATTGATAAACCTGTCATCTCCAGAACACCAGATGCACTTCTATCAATTTTTGTTCCAATTTTAGTGGTCAAATTATATGCACTTACTTTGCTCACCCCTTTTTTCAGTCCAAGAAAGTGACTTCGTGTATTGTCCAATTCTTATTCAAAGCAAACTCTTCATTCATAACCTTTGATCTGAGATATAACTTGTTATTCACAACATTAGTGTGAAATTTCACAAGGCTTCATTTTTCTCCCTCTCCTCCCATTTCAACGTCTTCGCCATCGTCCAAGAAGACTTCTCCTAAACTATTTCCCATGTTGTTGATGGTAACAAGTAGTTCAAATGGAGTTTCCCTTGCTGCTCTTGTTGTCATTGCTTCTCCTTCCATTGCCACAATATTTCCCTCTCGGAGGTGCACATTGATATGATCACGAGGCGCATCTAGGTTGATGTAGCTACCAGACTTCATGTTTACGTAGTTTGAATAGTTGAAGAGGTTGAACCAGGTACCGAATGAAAAATATGCATTAACTGAAACCGCACTAGATGTTAATACTGGTGATATCATTAATCTGTTATCGATTAGAAACTAAGAGTCGATGGTGTAAGTGCTTGTATTCTTGGGGAATGAGAACAAAAGAGGTCATGCTATAGGGATGCTTTTGGTATGTGCCTCGAGCATTAACGTGTAGAAGTATGGTAAGAGCCTATAGCGTAGTCTAAGCACTTTCTTTGTTGTTGCAGCTACTGAATCCCAAATGTATAGCTCTTGATGGATAGTGAAATTCTTACTGTGGTCCCTTGCAAAGGGATAAAATGCACCTAGCTACACTCGACGAGAAATTGATTACCAGATATCAGAAAAGTGTCATTCTAAGGTCATGGGGTGCCAGAGGTGGATCTAGTATTTATATTTAATGAGGTAAGGATTTTTGGACAGTGACTACAAGTTCATGTGCAATAATAACTGATCATATAATGAGTATCAATATTCAATATATCATCAAGTTTAGCAAAAACATAATAGACCGGGTATTTCTAACTAGTCGTGCCTTCTCCGATTCAGTTTTCTTTTGTTCCTTAATCTTGACTAATTCAATTTGATCCAAGTCATAGCTAAGATTTACGGGATAGGACATATCTAATATCCTATCCCAATTTGAAGTTTTGTCCTAAAAGTTTCATATTTAAATAAGAAAAAAAAGAATGATCATATAGGTTATTTTAAACTTCTGGACTGAGATCATAAACTTTCAGTATATGCAGCAAAGTATTTCATTAAAGATGAAAGAACTTGTACCTGAATCCAACGGCGACATAATTCTTCAGTAGTATTTTTGGCCATTGTGGTGAAGTGCATAGACAAGTTTCTTCATCTGGTTAAGTGGGAAGTTAACTTGGGGATCTGTTCAATTTGATCCAAGTCATAGCTAAGATTTACGGGATAGGACATATCTAATATCCTATCCCAATTTGAAGTTTTGTCCTAAAAGTTTCACATTTAAATAAGAAAAAAAAGAATGATCATATAGGTTATTTTAAACTTCTGGACTGAGATCATAAACTTTCAGTATATGCAGCAAAGTATTTCTTTAAAGATGAAAGAACTTGTACCTGAATCCAACGGCGACATAATTCTTCAGTAGTATTTTTGGCCATTGTGGTGAAGTGCATAGACAAGTTTCTTCATCTGGTTAAGTGGGAAGTTAACTTGGGGATCTGTTTCTTCTTTTTGCCTGTACTTTAAATTGAACAACATCAAAAGTATGATGTTGAAATGCTTGAAATTTGTAAAGCTATTACATAGATATGTAAAGCTATTGGAATCTGTCTAATCATGCTAACTAATAAAGGCATGATCTTGGCAGTTCTTGTTGCATCGTCCTTCATGTATAACAGATACCTGGTGATAGTTAAGTGACTTTAAACATCATTGGATATAGTGTGTATATGGTATTTTATAGAAACGTTTGTTTCTATTTCACCACAAAAATGTTGATGAATGCTTTATTTTATGCAATGGAGTCTGTCAGTAATCTGAACAAAGGGTTGTTGTCCATTGAAGGGCTGTAAAATGTTTAATTAAGCTTCATTTAGTATAGTCTTTTCTTTTCTAACTTCATAAGACATGTACTGTAATTGCATCTTGTTTATGGTATTATTGGATATGCGGATTTCCAACATGGTGTTAAAACATGATGTTCATATAACTTGTTGTTTATAATAAGGACCGAAAGTTTATCGATTAATTCTTATACTTTACATTTTTATATAGCCAAGTGATTCGACTAGTGGAAGCATTTCACCCATGGATGCAAGAAGATCACGTGATGATAATGGTCCTAATGACATTCTTTGATTTCGTTGTATTTGTCTTGGGTATTCAACTATGATGATGTAATTGTGTGGTTGGAGTGAATCTTAAAATATTGAAAGTTTTGTGTTTAAATTTGATTTTGTAGTTTGAAGATACTAGTTAATGTTGAAAATTTAGAGTTTGAAGATGTTAATGTTGAAAAATTAATTTTGAAGTTTAATGTTCAATATATTTTTTATATGTTTGTCAATTACAATGTTTAATTACTCTGTTATATTAATGATATATGAATTGAACAAATAGTGAATTGTAGGTTATGCCTAAAGGAACAATTACATTTGAGCTAAAATTAGAATAATTAGTTATTGAAAATTGATGGGCCCTACTAAATTTTTAAAAAAATAAAACAATTGTGGAGGTTTTAACTCCCGCAAGTTTTAAATAAAATTTTATTATAAAAAGAATTAAATTTCGAATAACGAGGGTCAATAACTGCTGCAAATTAATTATGGGGGTCGTAACCGCCGCAAAATAACCACCGTAAATTAATTATAGGGGTCAGAAAAAAATCGCTGCAAATTATTTGTGAAGGCTCGTATTTTGGGGTTTTGAGAACCGCCGGAATTATATTTTGCAAAATTAATCCCCGTAATTTGACCTGTTTTTTGTAGTGACACGTTATCATCACGAAGCTCTAATAACCAGCTGAGTAAGATTAATTTCTTTCACAAAACTTCATCTTTCACAAGACTCTAACATTGTTAAATGGTTTTTGTGTTGGTATATCCATCATTAGTTATGTTGATGGGTTATCACAACAGAGGGTGTGATTGAGGAAGCAAAATTATCACACAAACGTTAACTTACATCAAATCCAAAATCTTAATTTGTATTGCAATTATGGAAGGATAAAACAAGTGACATGGTGATAATGCCTGAAATATGGTTCACTGACATATGTCAAATATACTCTTGTCAAAATTGAAAAAAATAAATAAAAAATCACCGACTGGTTGTATGTTATTAATCCTTTTTGAGGTTTGTGGCTTTGTTATGTTA
Source organism: Capsicum pubescens (assembly GCA_030864215.1). Classification (NCBI taxonomy): domain Eukaryota; kingdom Viridiplantae; phylum Streptophyta; class Magnoliopsida; order Solanales; family Solanaceae; genus Capsicum; species Capsicum pubescens. Next base: position 4,941,908 of record CM061539.1, read on the forward strand.
TTATATCGCCAGCACAGGTAAAGTTATATATGATAGTGGACAAGTTATACTTTGTACAATATTTGAATTGTTTCTTAGAAGTTTTATTATCTAAATTATGTAGAAAAATTATGTTTAGCTTTATGTTTATTCTTGTTTTAAACATAATTTATATATGATATTGGACATCTTATCCTTGATCTATTATATTATTGGTTGAGGATGACGAGACCGTAGATACAAATATCATCATATAAAAGGATAAGCGATCGAGCTAGAATTTCGATGCACCAGGGTGAAAATATATATGGTATTGGATTTAAGTCTCATTGATCTAAGCCTAAGACGCCTTTATATATGTAAGACATTGGGTTTGAATCTCAATGCACCATATTGATGATATTATGATGGTTAAGGCATAATAATGTGTATTTCATGAAAAATCATGAAACATGTCCTATTGAATATGGTTCATTCCTGAAGTGAATGTGGTAGCAGTACATAACATGTCTGAAAGAAGACAATTGGTTGAATAAATGCACATAAATGTGGAAAAGGGATAAAATAATAATATTTTCACATGTTTGCATGCCTTGATCTTGAAAGAGAATATAAGTTATCATAATTTGATAGGCTTAAAGCACGGTTATATTTCAAATCTGGGGAATGAGAACCTTATTAATCCAAACGTGCATTTGTTTGTGATGGTATCACAACTCACTTCCGAAAGAGGCAAAATAACTGAGAAGAGTTATTTTGAAATCTACTTCTGAAGTAGTAAATTCGAAAATTTATTCATGTAATAGTAAATCTGATATTTACTAAAGCCAAAAAAATACATGTCATGTTAAACTTGGAGTTTACTAATATAAAAGTTCATAAATCGACATGAACGATTGCGACATCCCAAAGATGTGCATAGTGAGTATTAAACATATATTGAAGAATTAGAAAATTCTTTATGAGCTTTTAGTTTTGCTTGTTCTCATCATAAGTGGGTTGGACCAACTAATGTTGGGATTGGATCCCTTAAAATCTGAAAATTATAAAAGGTGAACATGGGCCCGTTCACCTATCATGTGATATGTTGAAAAGATGCATCAATAAACTGATCACATGTACATTTATTGTCAACCTGCAGTTTGACATTCATAAAGTTGCTTTCTCAATAAAATTGAGATAAAAGCATAATTTTCAGATTATGTAATCAAGACAACTCATCTTGATGATGATGGTTTGACATTGAATGTCTTCGATAAATAGCTAAATCATTGCTAATGAGACAAAATTTCATGTATTGGTCTGAAACATGATATGCTGCATACAATAGCACTTGTATGCATATAAATTATGATTATTTCTTCCCTCTCAGTTGGTTCAAGGTCAGGAACCAACTATTCCATCTAATAATTTTGATGTGCGGTATACGATTAATGAATATACCATGATGCACAAACATGGATTCCTCAAAGAAGATAGAGAGTGTATATTAGCTTTCCTAACATAAGGGGGAGATTATAAGCAACTATGAAATATGTTAGGAATTATCATCAAATCCTCATTCAAAAGATAACTCAAGTCAAATGTCAAAAGTATCTCATATTAAGCTGCAAGTGCTCCTATTTTGTGTCCTATAATGATAAAGTCTATGCATGCGTGAAGCATGATAGACCAATCGGTTCCAAATGAAATAATCCATGAAAAAATAAGGAGCAAATAATCATAATAAGAAGGCAATTTGCTCTTGAAGAGCCTACGACATAATACTTTATGAAACCTTATGAGAGGTTCAGGTACCTAAAAATAATGAAGTGGTGAGATCTCAAAATGTTATATCATATTGTGAACCGAAATAAAATAAGAATTTATCGACGATACCATTGACACAATATTGTGAAAGATTACGAGGATCTTAATTCTACGTATATTTAAGCATACTGACGTAGAAACATTTATCAAATAACCTGAAAGGCTGCATTTTGATAAGCGTACAACTTATTTGATTTGCAGTCCAGACACTTGAAAATGTCACATATGAAATGTTGAATATTGTCACTTGACAAAATTTACATGAAAACTTGTTTAAGGATTCAAAATGTTTAAAGCATATAAAAGTTTCTGGGAAACTTAGTTAGAATCCTTATATTGTATAAGCTTATAGCTTGAAAGTTATTGAAACTCTTGAAGAGTTTTCAAAAGCAATAAATTATTTGCCTACATGAGAAATATATTGAATTGAACTGGTTATAAAATACCATATCTTAGTGCAATTGGTGCACTCATGTATCTTGCAAATACTACAAGGCCCGATATATCTTTTCGATCAATTTATTAGCAAGAGATGATGCAACTTGCATAGCACATCTTAATAGAGGATTCATAAAAAGAAATAGAACGAAGCACACTTCATCAAAGCTTCTCCACATACATGAGCTACAAAAAAATAGTGATATTAACGTGCAACAGATTCGTCCAAATGATAATGTGTCTGATTTATTGACCAAGTCTACTCCAATTGCAACTTTCAAGAAGATGGTGCACAAGATCGTGATGCAAAAGTTCAAGGATGTTCTCATTAGGGGGAACAAATACGTGTTGTACTCTTTTTCCCTTTCAAGGTGTAAGGTTTTTAATGAGGCAGCCTATATGCGTATTGTTAAAGTTGTGTACTCTTTTTACTTTACTAAAAAAAAAATTCCCATTGGATTTTTCCTAGTAAGGTTTTAACGAGGCACATTATCTATCTAGACATTCAGGGGTGTTATAAATGTATTTACACTATAGTAAATGTCTATCAAGATCTAATAAGATCTATCAAGATCTAATTAAGATCTAGTTGGTATCTATCAGGATTTGAAGTATCTGTCATTTGGTCAGAAACTAGGAGTATTTTTCCCTATAAATAGAGGGGTTTTGTTCATTGTAATCTCAACAATCTTATGATCTCTCATTCTTCAAGAGAAATATAGAAGCCTCCCTCTTCTCTCTATATATTCTTATTGTTCTTTATTTATATTTCATAACAGAAACAAATATTTTTAATAAGTACAACAAATAAATGAAATAAGGGGGTATTTGTCTTCCTAATGCTGATTTGGCACGCATCTCAAATAAAATCTTAATTAAAGGTATATTTCACTTTAAAAAATTCTTTCAAAACTCTTTTTCCTTTGCAAAACTAATCTACTAATGATACTTTAAAACTTTAAATTTGCTATTTGCAACATCCCATATCTCAGGCTAAGGTTTGGCCTATGTGATAAACTAATCTAAGGTACGTGTGTTGCACGTGTTTTTGACATCACACATTTAAATTATATACAAAAATAAATCTTTTGTGAAAGAATACACCTAATAAAATATTTATTCATCTTAGTCTCTATCATATGTTGGACGTCAAAACACTTGTTTTGACATTGAATTTTCATATCATATTGGTAAATTCCTAAGTCACAAACAAATATACATTGTGGTAATGAAATAATTGGAGTCTCTCCATATTTAATTGGATGTCTCAAATTCTTCACTTCAATGCATCAAAAAGAGTTTTGTCACTTGATACATTGAGCCGATTAAACAAAAGAAGACCTCCAAATTTAATTTTCCTTCAAGATTTTATTCATCAATCATGTCTATATTATCATTGTTCAGCCGCCTTCAAGATACCTTCAAAATTAGTGCAAAGCAAATCAAATATATAATTTTCTGACGTGAGAAAAAAAAAACATAAATCAAACAACCTAAACCCCAAAACAAAGGTATGCATGAACTAAGAATCAATTAATTTAGTTCTTTATACGTATCTTGTAATATTGAATTCTAAATTGAGAAGTTAACTTTAAAAAAAAATTATTAGACGAATTAAAATATATAATGACAAGACAACGAATAAACGAAGAAACCAGAACCTTGTGATAGAACACCATGAATGTGTCATTCTAATTTAATATATGTATGCTCTTTTTTTTTCATTTTAGAAGTCTAGACGATATTCATAAACAGTTTTTCAAAACATGAAAAAATATTTTCAAGAAATAACTTAAATATTTTAAGAGGAAAAATTTAGTCTAATAATTCCATAAAAAAATTTGTGCCAATAATAAATTTCATAAAGTTTGGATATCCAATATTGATAAAAGAAATAATATCATAAATTGTTAATCAAATTAATAACACGAGCTCTACAAAACAAAGCTAGCTATTTTGAAGATTTTACATCTTTTCGTTCAATTTTTAAAGACAACCGAGATAAAATAGAATTTGATCTGCTCCTACAAACTATATATATGAGAAATAATAATTAATCATGAACTCTTAAATTTTAGGATCTTATACATTTCAAATAAGAAAAATTTTGATAAATAAAATTCTAGTTAATCTTAAAGTTCTATATATTAAAAATTAATTTGAATAACAATTTTGTCCAATGTAAAATCTACTTCTAAATGAAAAAAAAGGGCATTGTGGGATCTATAAACTGTATGATTGAACTTTTTCATGTTTCACTTGCTTTTGATGCCTCTTATCTATTTCAAAAACTTTTAGATTATGTAGGTAGCTTATCCTATTCTAGAAAGTGTTTGAGATGCTTGCATCTATATTTATGGTTCAGATGATTCAGTGGAGGGAGATAATGTCCTCCATGGTATTTTTTTTTCTCATTCAATATTCGATATTCACATTAAAATTCGACTAAATTCGAATTTATGTCTCTCCCTTCTTCCTTAACCTTTTAATCTATCTACAGCTATGCATATCTAGAAACTGGCTAGAAAACAACATTCTTCAACAACAGAAAAATATAATTTTAAACATGCTACACAATAGATCATGACAATAATCTATAAAATATTAGCTAAATTCTACAAAAATAAAAGAAAATATTTGCATATATCTCTTCATAAAACACCAAAAGAAACTTTCAAACTGTTATAAAAGAAAATAGAATAGAAAGCTGATATAGACAAAAAGGAGAGTGTATCCCTAAGTAGTACAACAACACGAATCAATTTCCAACCATGACTAAGGTTCTAAACAACATAGAAAAGAAGAGCTGCAATTTTAAATTTTGGCGATAATAAAGAAAATTATAACCTTTAATTTTTTCGGCAACTTTATTTTGCATCAATATGATTGTTTTGTGCAAAATTTCGACAAGCGATTTTCATCTAAAAGGAAAACACGAGATTCATTATCAATTATTGATTATAAATAATTCATATATAATTTTTAAAGATATAAACTAAAACAAATAATAAAAGGGAGAAAATATAATGATAATGAATGACAGAAAAAGATTTGAAACAAAAAGAAAAAGAAAACTTAGAAGTAGAAGACAGTTTCTAGTGAAGGTTGATCCAAAATATACTTAAAGAGAATTGTAAGCATTATTTTTATATAAGGTAAATCTATAATTGATTTAGAATTGTTAAATATTATTTTTGATAAACTTTAAAACAATGGTATTCTAGATAAGTTATATCGCAACATTAATTGTCCACGTAATTGGCCATCGTAGAATTTTCAACTAATTGACTTTCTTTTAAAGATTTAGTTAAGGTAATATTTTAATTAATTTTAAATTCCAAAATTTAAGGTAGATAACTCAAACAAGGAAAGGTTTGATGGCTAAATTTAAATGAATTTTAAGTTTTAAATATTAGAAAAATAGTGAAAAGACAGTTTTGTCTATTACGGAGTATTTTAATGAAGGACAAAAAGTTAAAATCATTTTTCTAAGTTTCACACTTCTAATATGTTATAAATATAGATTATAGATATAAATATAGAATATAGATTATCTATAATCTATATCTATATCTATAATCTATAATCTATAATATATTAAAAGTGTGAACACCATTAGAAACATGATTTGAATTTTTTGTCCATTATTAAAACACTCTGTAATAGATAAAATCGTCTTTTTATTTTTTTTTAAAATATTATTTTAATTATATTTATTATATTTTAAAGTAAAGAGTCCTAAAATATATGGTAAGTTTTTACAAACAAAGGAGTACAATTTTTTGGTAAGAGAAGGAAAAATTTAAAAAGTAGTACACTTTTTTCGGCTAAAACAGACATAAGGCGTTAATAGCTCTTTCTTTTTTCCCTGTAAGAAGAAGTTAAAATTGAGAAAAGTTCAAAAAGGAAAAAATGAATCATAAAATAAGTAAAAGATTTATTATTATATAAATAAATCAATATCATCTAAATATAATATGTTATTAAATTTGTCACTCATGTATCTTTTTAGTTTGATAAAAAAAAGTGTAATTTAATTATTTTCCTAATGGATTTGAAATCAACTAAAATAATTTATTAATTTTTTCTTATTTCAATTATGAAATTTAGGACTTTCAAATCAATTACTATTGTATATTAATTTTTTCTTATTTAGGACTCTCTTATATATACAGATAGAAAACTGCCAACATCACAAAATTCTCAAGGTATGCTTATAATCTCGGTCATTTTTTTCTTCGATGAATTTTGCGTCTTTTTTTCTTCAAGATTCAAGATATTTATTTTTCCTTCAAAATTCAATTGCATAACCTGAAAATTTAAATATTTGTTTTTCTTTCGCCATCGATATAGGTTCTTCTTCTACTTTATTGTTTTCCCTTCACCATCGATATTCATTCTGCTTCTATTTTATTATAATTTTTTTTGTTATTATTAATTTGTTATAAGTAGTTATGTTATATTATTATGCTCTTATATAATGTAGTTTTATTATTTAGAATATGTTTCCGTATATCAATATAATTTTAACTTTTGATATCAATAAGCGAAATTTGTTCACTCTGTTTAATTTGTTCCTTAAATTTTTTTTTTTGGTCTCCCAGGTATCCCCACAGCCGGCAGCCATGAGAATAATCCTCCGTTCCTCTGTCAATGCACTAAGCGGTGGGGAACTAGCCACAGAGTTTGCTCCATTCGCTAGAGGCGGGGATCGAACCCCCGACCTCTTGGTTAAGGGACATGACGCTGAACCACCATACCAACTCTAGTGGTTGCTCCTTAATTGTTAATGTGATGATTAATTATCATTGTATTAATTTGAGATTTTTGTAGGAACCTGCAAATTTCAAAATATGTTCTATGTTTATATAAACATATCCATGTTTATATAGTTAATTATAGTTGTGACTACTTTGTTTTAACTGAATATTAGTAAGAGAAAATAGTCAAATGTCCCTCCAATCTATTACCCAAATACCAACTACACTTTTATACTTCATAAGGATCCTATTACCTCTCCGGACTATTTTAAAGTATAATTAATTCCACCCTGAAATGCTATACTCAAATTTGAAGTGTGTAGTGAAACATACGCACCACCCCAAATTTAACAAATTTATTTTCTATTTAAAAATAATTTCTACTTACTTTCTTTCTTATTTTTTTTCTTTTCATTACCTTCCACCATTTTCACCATTAAAATAAGGGAAAAAGGGTCAATATTACCCCCCTACTTTGGAAAATTGGCTAAATATATCATTTTATTATGATATATATCAATTATAGTGAATGTCTATCAAGATCTATCAAGATCTATTTGATGTCTATCAGGATTTGATGTATTTGTCTTTTAGTGTGAAACTAGGGGCAAATTTCCCCTATAAATAAAAAGACTTCCTTTATTGTAAATCATCCCTCAGGAGAAGAAATAAGAATCACTCTCTTTATTCTCTCTACTCTTCTTCTTGTTCTTTATTGTTTTATAACACGTTATCAGCACGAGACTCTACCGGCTCAAATTTGAAGGCTAAGGCCAAGGTATTATTATTTTTCTTTTTTTTTATGGCTAACAATCTTACGAAGTGTGAGTTCGTTGCCCTTCAAAGTTCGGGCAAGAACTATATTTCATGGGTGTTAGATGCTGAAATCCACCTAGATATTATGGGTCTTAGAGACGCCATAAAGAATGAAAATACAACATCTAGTCAAAATCGTACTAAGGCTATGATTTTCTTGCGTCATCATCTTAACGAAGTACTAAAAATTGAATACCTTACTACTAAGGATCCACTCGTATTGTGGAATAACCTAAAAGAAAGGTTTGAGAACTTAAAGATGGTCATCCTCCCGAAATCACGATATGAGTGGATGCATCTATGATTCAAGACTACAAGTCTGTTCATGAATACAATTCTACCATGTTCGGAATTTCTTCTCAATTGAAACTATGTGGAGAGACGGTCAATGATGACGATATGATGGAAAAGACACTCTCCACTTTTCATGCCTCGAATGTGCTATTCCAACAGTAATATCGAGAAAAAGGTTTCAAGAAGTATACTGAACTGAGTTCTCATCTTTTCGTGGCTGAAAAAATAATGATTTGTTGATGAAAAATCACGAGAACCGACCAAATGGATCTGCACCATTCCTTGAAGTGAATGATGTGCACGCTCACCATGCTAGATGTGGAAAAGGTCGCGGCCCTTGTCGTGGATGTGGTCGTGGACGTGGTCTTGGTCGTGATGACCAAGAAAGAAATCCTGTTCTAGGTGTTAATCATTCATCTAACAAAAAGAGAAAAGATGAGAAACGTGAAACAATTACTTGTTTCCGATGTGGTGGAAAAGGACACTATTTACGTGACCGTCGTGCTCTCAAACACTTAGTGGACCTTTATCAAGCATCACTAAAGAAGAAAGAGAGAAATCTCGAGGCTAACTTTCTCTCTAAAAATAATGTTAACATCACATACTTGGATGTAGCAGACTTTTACAAGCACCCTGAAGGAAAGATTGATCACTTGATTGGTGATGGTTCCGTAAACATGGAAGAATGAATACTTTTAAATTTTTTATTGTTGATAAGAGTTAGAGAGTAAAAATCATGTAAAAGTAGTTGTTTGCATGAGTATTGGTTTTTAATTCGTATTGATTAGTTCAATGATATTATTGTAATTTATTATTGAAGTGAATGGAATTTCAATTTCGTCATTATTAAAAAAAGGGAAAAAGACGACGATACGTGCAACTTGCACGAACTTCTGTTGTGTTCATTATTGCATATTAATATTTTGCGTGTTAATATTTTTAGCTTTGCATGTTAATATTTTTAATATAATATTCACATATAGTCATTACTTATCCATATGTGTTCAGAAAATATAATATAATAATATGATATTATTATTGCATATTAATGTACTGGACAAAATATAATATAACAATATTATATTATTATTGTATGTATTGCATGATACTGTTTCGTACTATTAATTATAAATAATATATTATGTATTAGATTCCTTATCAAATATTATATTGTTTCAATAGTTTTTGGACATATTTTTTTTAATTTCTTAGTAATGTCGGATTAATAATTTTTGATAGTATAAGCTTTTACTTTGTACAAAAATTTAATATATATCTTATTTGGTGTATGTCATTTTATTTGAAGATATGGATAATTTTCAAAGTAAGCTATCAAACTGCGAAGATATATGTTTGATTGATTTTGGCACTACATATACGATATTCAAAGACGAGAAATATTTCTCTCATCTAAACATGGGCAAGATTAATGTCACTACAATTTCTGGTAGTGCTAATTTGATTGAAGGCTTTAGAAAAGCCATTATAATCTTTTCCAAGGGAACTAAACTCATCATAAATAATGCTATGTTCTCTCCCAAGTCTCGAAGAAACTTGATGAGTTTTAAAGATATCCATGAAAATGGTTATCATATCAAGATAATTGATCAGATAAATCTTGAATATCTTGGTATCACCAAAAATGTCTCTGGGCAGACATGTGTTATTGAAAAGTTTCCTGCTTTATCTTGCATGTATTGGACAAAAATTTGTACAATTGAGGCACATTCTATAGTAAATCAGAAGTTTACTGATTCCAATACTTTTGTACTTTGGCATGATCGTCTGGGACATCCAGGATCAATAATGATAAGACGAATCATAGAAAATTCAAATGGGCATCCATTAAAGAACTTGAAGGTTCTTTCAAATGATAAATTTTCATGCAATGCTTGTTATCAAGGCAAACTGATCGTGAGGCCATCAACAACAAAAGTTGGGATTGAATCCCCCGCGTTCTTGAAATGCATACATGGGGATATTTGTGGACCCATTCACCCACCTAGTGGGTTATTTAGATACTTTATGGTCCTAATAGATGCTTCATCTAGATGGTTTCATGTATCCCTATTGTCATCTTGCAACTTGGCATTTGCAAAATTATTGACACAACTAATACGATTACGGGCACAGTTTTCCGATAATCAAATTAAGTCTATTCGCCTTGATAATGCTGCAGAATTTTCATCCCAACAATTTAATGACTATTGCTTATCGATTGGGATAAGAGTGGAACATCCTGTACTCCATGTTCACACTCAAAATGGCCTTGCTGAGTCATTAATTAAACGTCTGCAGTTGATAGCAAGACCATTGCTTACGAAAACTAAGTTGCCCAATTCTGTTTGGGGTCATGCAATTTTTCATGCTGCAACACTTGTTCGTCTTAGACCGACAAATTATCATAAATTTTCTCCGCTGCAATTGGTTTTGGGTCAAGAGCCTAATATATCTCATTTTAGAATTTTTGGGTGCGGTGTATATGTGCCTATAGCACCACCAAACCGCACCAAGATGGGCCCCCAAAGAAGGTTAGAAATTTATGTTGGGTTTGAATCACCCTTCATTATTTGCTATCTTGAACCATTAACGAGAGATATGTTCACTGCTCGATTTGCAGATTATCGGTTTGATGAGATAGTTTTCTCAAAATTAGGGAGAGAAGATAGTAACATCAAAAGAGAAATTTTGTGAAAAAATTCATCACTATCTCATCTTGATCCACGTGCTTCTATTTGTGAGCAAGAAGTACAAAAGATTATTCATCTGTAGAAAATTGCAAATCAAATGCCGGACGCATTTGTTGATTTGAAAAGGATCATCAAATCACATATTCCTGCAGAGAATATCTCAATTCGAATTGATATCTCTAAAGGACCATCCACTAGTGTCATAGCTAATGAATCTAAAGCACGCTTGAAGTGTGGCAGACCTTTAGGTTCTAAGGATCGAAATCCTGGAAAAAGAAAAACAAATGGTCAAGATGACACTACGAAAGATCCTCATATGGAAGCTCAAGATTTGAGCAATGTTGATATTCCTGAAGGAATCAATGAGCCTGAGACTCAAGAAAATGAGGAACTATCCATAAATTCAAGTGATGTTGAAACTAATTTGAATCGATCTAAAATAGTAATGGATCATGTCTTTGCATACTATGTTGCAATGAAAATCATGCAAGATAGCAAGGATCTTGAACCTCGGTTGTCACAGAATGTCGACAAAGAAATGACTGACCAAAATGGCAACAAGAAATTCAATCTGAATTGAATTCACTTACCAAACGTGAAGTTTTTAGACCTATAACTCAAACACCTAATGGTGTTAAGCCTGTTGGCTATAAATGGGTCTTTGTGCGGAAAAAAATAAGAAAAATGAAATACAAAGGTATAAAGCACGCCTTGTTGCACAAGAATTTTCACAATGGCCTGGTGTCGATTATGATGAGACATATTCACCGGTTATGGATGCAATAACATTGCGTTATCTTATTAGTTTCACTGTCCATGAGAGACTTGAGATGCATTTGATGGATGTGGTAACAACCTATCTATATGGATCACTTGATAATGAGATATACATGAAAATTCTCGAAGGATTTAAAATACCGAAAGCATATAGTTCAAAGCCTCGGGAAATGTATTCCATTAGATTGCAAAGATCATTGTATGGCTTGACGCAATCTGGACGTATATGGTATAACCATCTTAGTGAATATTTATCTAAAGAAGGTTATACGAATGATGAAATTTGCCCATGCGTTTTCATAAAGAAAACAACATCGAAGTTTGTTATACTTGCTGCTTATGTCGATGATATAAACTTTATTGGAACGCTAATAGAGCTTTAAAAGGCAATTTATTACCTAAAGAAAGAATTTGAGATGAAAGATCTCGGAAAGACAAAGTTATGCCTTGGTTTGCAAATTGAGCATTTGATAAACGGTATCTTTGTCCATCAATCTGTCTACACAAAAAAGGTGTTGAAACGATTCTATATGGATGGAGCATATCCATTAAGTACTCCGATAGTTGTTCGATCACTTGATATGAATAAGGATCCATTCCGACCTCAAGAAAAGAATGAGGAACTCCTTGGTCTTGAAATGCCATATCTTAGTGCAATTGGTGCACTAATGTATCTTGTAAATACTGCAAGGCCTGATATTGCCTTTTCAGTAAATTTGCTAGCAAGGTATAGTTCTACTCCTACTTGGAGACATTGGAATATGATCAAACACATATTACGGTATCTAAAGGGGACTATCGATATGGGCTTATTTTATTCAAAAGATTGCAATCCCTCTTTTGTTGGTTATGCTGATGCTGGGTACTTATCTGACCCGCATAAATCTCGGTCTCAAACAGGCTATGTATTTATATGTGGGGGTACTGCCATATCTTGGAGATCAATAAAGCAGTCTATCGTAGCCACTTCAGCGAATCACACAAAGATTATAGTTATTCATGAAGCAAGACGAGAGTGTGTGTGGTTGAGGTCCATAATACATCTCATTATAGAAAAATGTGGCTTGAAATATGACAAAGTACCCACGATTTTATATGAAGATAATGCAACATGCATAGCACAACTTAGAGGAGGATTCATAAAAGGAGATAGAACGAAGAACATTTTGATAAAGCTCTTCTATACACATGAGCTCCAAAAGAATGGTGATATTGATGTATAATAGATTCGTTCAAGTGACAATATGGCTGGCTTATTCACCAAGTCTCTTCCAACTGCAACTTTCATGAAGATGGTGCACAAGTTCGGAATGCAAAGGTTCAAGGAAGTTCTTATTAAAGGGAGCTAATACCCGTTGTACTATTTTTCCCTTACGAGGTTTTGTCTCACTGGGTTTTCCTTGTAAGGTTTTTAATGAGGCAGATTATATATGTATTGTTACACATTCAAGGGGGAGTGTTATGATATATATCAATTATAGTGAATGTCTATCAAGATCTATTTGATGTCTATCAGGATTTGATGTATTTGTCTTTTAGTTTGAAACTAGGGGCAGATTCCCCCTATAAATAGAAGGGTTTCCTTCATTGTAAATCATCTCTCAAGAGAAGAAATAAGAATCACTCTCTGTATTCTTTCTACTCTTCTTGTTCTTTATTGTTTTATAACACATTTATCCTACTTTTAGGTTAAATTTATCCTCGTTGTCCTACTAAGGGCCAAATATAAAAAAATTAATTAAATATAACCTTCGTCATACTTCAGCCAAATTTACCCTCAATGTCATACTTTGGGACAAATTTATCCTCGTTGTTAAGAATTTTTTCACATGTAACATTTCTTTAATAGAAAAGCTCAAATCAACGTTAGGTACTCTATTTTATTTAAAAAAATAAAACATACTCTAATCTAACCCGCCCAACCCGACTCAAGCCATAAAACAGGCACAAACAAATATACCTCTCTCAGTTCTGTTAGTCAATTTTTTCAACGAGATCAAGCCATTGCATATTTATTAGTGTATAGATCACGAAAAATGAATTTGCATAAGTTCAAACACAAACAAATATACTCTTTCCTCAGTTCATGGATTTGCATCAATGCAAAGCTCATGAAAAATATCACGTAGCAGTTAAACCCAACAAATTAGGCCTACTGAAATTATCTCTGGCTGATTCAGTTAAAAGACTTTTTATGTGGTAATCGTGTCATCTCTTTATTTTTATGTTTTTATATACAGTTTGAATCTACTTAAATTTTTCATCATGTCATTTCTCAGAAACTTGTCCACTGAATCCAGAATATAGATGCACATAGAATTGCATAGCAAATTTTGAAAGAACATAATTGGAATATGAGCAGAGTTTGTAATAGACATTTTCTCTAGTTTCATGCTTCTATATTATTCCATTTCATTGTACTTTTTGTTCATTTTTAAACAACCTACCAGCGTTGCAAGTTGAAATAGAAGTATATTTGTTTGTTGAAAAAATTCGACCAACAGAAATAAAAGCGGAGGTATATTTATTTGTATATTTCTTGTGGGCGGGTCGGATGAGTTAGATTATGGTGCATTTTATTTTTAAAAATTGGGTCATTTAATATTGATTTGAACTTTTTTGTTAAAGAAAAGCGTACATATGAAAACTTTTTAACAATAAGGGAAATTTACCCTCAAAGTATGACATCGAGAGTATCTTTGCCTCCAAAGTATGACAAATGATATATTTGATCAATTTTCTAATATAGAGAGATAAATTTGATCTAAAAGTATGACAACGGTGGTCAATTTAACCCAAAAGTATTACGAAGAATATAGTTAACCAAATTTTCAAAGTAGAAGGATAAATTTGAACTTGTTCCTTACAACAATATAAAAGTCTCTCTTCTGCAATTAGCTAAAAATGCAAAAAAAAGGGGCCAGTTCTTTTGAAGAATCTAATCAAGAATCTTCTTCTAATGATGAATCCGAACAACGATCATTAATGGATATGTTGAAAATACAGAATCATCAAATGAGATTGAAAAAAAAGTTAACTTTTCGGCGTGGAATTAAAAGAACAATAAATTGGTTTATTTTATTTCATTCTTTGACTTTTAATTATGCATAAATAAAGATATAGATTTAACTTTTATTCTTGAATAACTTGAAAGAATGATTTGTAAGTATGTAAGAGAGGAAAAATGAGGTAAACTAACAAGAAATCTGAAAGAAAGAAGAAATAAAAAAATCGCTGGAGAAAGTCGCAAACAAAATCATCTTTTTTGTCTTCCCCTTCTCCATTGATTATTTCCTCACCATTTCTGAATGATTAGTATTTTTCCCGGACAAATACAAAGATTTATCATTAATATAAGATGGAGATGCTATGGTTGTTATTCCTTCTTCTCTATGGAAGTGGTTGAGGGAAAGTAATTACCTCAATTGCGGAAGTCATTTTGTTTATAAGAAATAAATAAATAAAATATATAAATACAAAAAATGAAAGATATACTCTCTCCCTCTATATATATACTAGTTACTAGAGGGTTTGGGCCACAGGTGACAAAAGAGTTTTAAAATGAGGTGTAGGTGACACAAGTCTTAATTATTAGGTGGAGGTGACAATTTCTTTATTATGGATTAAGAAAGTTGGAAAAGTTTGAAAATAACCCACAAGTTTTTAAATTTATACTTTGATCCAAATGTTAGCCTATATAACGAAAAACGGAGGGAAAAAAGGCGCATTTCTCTCTTTTCTCTCCCATTGTTGTTTTCTCTCTCTTAGCGATTTTTGTTGTTCATTGTTGCTGCTGCTTCATTCATCATCTTCTGCTTCATTATCATCTCATCATCTTCTACTTCATTATCATCTTCATCTTGTACTTGTTGACCATTTGTTGTTGTTGTTGTTACCACTACTGTTGTTATTTAACCAATTTTTTAGGTCAAATTTTATTTCTAACATTACTTTCCACTTTGGCATTACTTCATAGGAGACGTTGGTAAGTCAAATTATGATTTTTAGTTGAATTTATCATCTGGGTAACTGCTATTGGGTTGTTGTTTTCCAACAATGGATAGAACCCAATCATGAATCCAACATAAAATCCATCTGTTTAAACAGATAAATCATATGTTGCGACAGATGAGATATCTGTTTCAACGAAAGACTGATATGTTGGATTCATGTTTAAACAGATGGGTCATCTATTGTAACATTTGACATATATATTGCAACGGATTAGTTACCTGTTGCAACAGAACCTGAACACAATTCCAATATAGGTTACAATAGATTAATAACCTGTTGCAACAGGTAAGTCATCTGTCGTAACAGGTTAATTATCTGTTGCAACTGTCACTCATCTGTTGGAATCAACTTCAAAGGTGATTTAGTTATAACATCAATTCCAACAGGAGATTCATCTGTTGCAACAGATATTCATACCCGTAACATGAATCCCAATAGGTAAGAATTTATTGTGACTCATCACTTACCTGTTACAACAGATAACACATCTGTTGGGATTCATTCATGGAACTATGAAATCACTATCAACTTTTTTTAACAAATGACTTTATTTAGGTACCACTAATGGAGGGATTAATAACAATAGGGGTGGATTGTCATGGTCAATGGGTCGAGAAGAGCAATCGATATGTATGGCATTGGAAGAAGGGTGAAATGCTAGAGACGATAGCTATGATAGTCTAAAGTGATGTTTCATATGATGATTTTGTGAACTTAATCATCAACTTTTGTGGACTGAATTGTCAATCGGAAGAATTCGCCATCAGCTACATGCACAGCTCCTTTGAAAATCAGAGGGTACTGCCTTTCAAGATAATCGATCAGGTTTGGTTGCATTCTTATCTAAGTGATTCAACCAGGCCGGTGTTAAGGGTGTACATGGTTGAAAAGACGAGAGAGAATGAGAACCAGAACGTAGAAGAAGAAGAAAAAGAAAAAAAAGACTTCTTTGATGATAGGTTGGATGATCTAGACATAAATATTCCAGATGATGATCAAACACCTACGTCCGTTGATGCGACCAATACGATGTGCAGTTCTTCTCAATCGACACAATCTGGAAATCTTCAAGACGATGGGACCAACTTTTTTGTTGGAAAGTCGTTCAAGGACAAGAATGAACTATCTAACACTTTATTTATTTCTTGCTTGAAAAAAGATTTCAGAATAAAAAAGGTGATTAATTCGAGCAGTGTCTTTTGCTTCAAATGTGCTAATTCGAACTGCAAGTGGTGGTTGAGAGAGGTGAAGTACGCAAGTTCTAATAGATTCGTCATTCATAAACATGAAAAGCATCACACATATGATTCGAAGCACATCTCGAGCCAAAATCCTCACGCCACGGCAAAGGTCCTCGGTGAATATTTCAGAAGTAGTTTCCCCGATGGAAAAGGCCTTTCAACAAGGCTTATGTCCAATCAACTTCTTACGGATTTAGGTGTCCTGGTCAGTTATTGGAAGGTATATACGACCATGGGGATTGCCAAGGACCTGGTTCGGGGGACACTCGAGCATAGGTATGAAGTCTTGGATGCTTATCATTACATGATTGAGTCCACAAATTCAGGAAGTGAGATAACATTGCATCTAAAGGAAAACGGAAGGTTCAAGTGCTTTTTTGTATCCTATGGTACTTGGATTCAAGGTTTTCGAAATTTGAGAAAAGGCATAGCCGTCGACGGTATCTTCTTGAGGAGCAGGTATAATGGAGTTCTACTAGCGGCGGTGGTGCAGGATGCGGAGAATCACATCTTTCCTGTCACTTTTTATGTAGCGGACAAGGAATATGATGCCTCTTATGGATTTTTTTTGAACAACTGCGACGTTGTGTCGAAGATACCGAAGAATTGTGTTTTGTATCGGATAGGCATCCAAGTATTCCAAAGATGGGTTCACTTTTCTTCACTTCTACTTGCTCTGGTTGTTGCATCAGGTATCTTGGAGAGAACATTCGAAACAACTATCACAACGAAAGGGTCGTCACCCCTTTTTATAGAGCAGCTAAAACATATAGTAGAGAGGAGTTTTTAGACCATTTCAATCAAATAGCGGATGTGAATCCCAAGGTAGCAGAATTTCTTGCACGTGTCGGTTTTGAGAGATGGAGCCCAGCATTTTGTCTGGCAAATAGGTACATTCTTATGAATTTAATGTCTTGTTTGATTTACAAGTTTAGTTTGATGTCGTACTAAGTGATTCTTTTCTATAGGTACAATATTATGACATCAAACATAGTTGAATCGGTGAATTCATTGTTTGGCGATGAAAGAGAATTTCCCATCAAGGCTATGTTTGAAAAAATAAGCGAGAAATATAGTAATTTTTTTAACGAAAGGCGTATGCAGTTCAAGTGCCCAGAAAAAAGAACCCGATTTGTTCTCGAAATTGAAAAGAAAATATCAATGAACATCAGTTTGGGGAATAGGTTATTCTCTCATAAAATAGCAGATTACAAATTCCATATCACCGGTCATGGTAATGCTGCCATGGTTGATCTTTAAATAAGATCTTGTACGTGTAGAGTTTTTGACTTGGACAAAATACCTTGTCCACATGCTATGGCAGCCCTTCGAGCTCAATGCGGCCATAAATATGGACCTAAATTTTATGAGCACTCCTCTCAATATTATTCGGTGGAAAAATATGAAATGATATATTGTGGGAATATTACTCTGGTGCCTCCCGAAGAATCTTGAGTTGTTCCCGTAGAGCTTATGGGGAGATTAATACCTCCTCCATATATTGACCCGAGCACTATCAAACCGGGAAGAAAGCCATATACATGGAGGCGTGGAGTTGGAGAATCATTTTCATCAAGAAGAAACAAGTTCTACATATGTAAGTGCTGGCCACAAAAGAACTACATGTCCGAATCATAATCCACCATGATCGTTGTAATTGCAGAAACTTGTATTGTTGTTTGTGGACTTTTATATATTTAACTCATTATTGTGAACCTAATGTTATCATTTATTATATATAAAATGTCTTTTTTTAAATAACTTGTGCATCAATAAAATGAGGCAAAACAAGAACTAAATAATACAGTAGACCACAATTATTCTCAACAGTTGCACAAACAACTGGAATGCTTTCCTCCAAAAGATGAAAATCTGTTAAAACAGATGTATAATCTGTTGAAACCCAACAGATGACCAATCGGTTCCAACACATGGTCCATCTGTTGAAAGAATTCAAAAGCCAAAATTGCTAGTGCTACTGGATTCAACATTGCCTTCAATCGTCGACATGTTAAATAGACAGAATGAAAATTGAATAAGAATTAAAACTCCAAAGTCTGACTAAAAGAAAAATTTTCATTAAATGAAAAATAAAATACATTAGGTATAGATCCGATATAGAAAGATTAAAATACATACGCTAAAACAAAAAAACACATTCTAATTATTATTATCATCATCATCATCATTAATGACAGTAGGCCAATCAACTCGCAGCAGCAGGTCTCTTATCAGCCTCTGCATCTCTCTGAACATTGTCGCTCTCACAGCGACCAACTCGCTCTGTAGGTCATTAACCTGCCTTTGAAGTTCCCGCACTGTGTCGCGTAGAATAGCAATGTCCGAAAAAGGATCAGCCATATCTAGAACACGCATGAATTGACAAATGTAAAGAAAAATATTCACAATATAATACAACATCTACGACCAACTGGTAAATTTACGCCAGAAAAAAACTTACCTCAACGAGAAAAAAATATGCTCTTTGAAGAGAAGTGGTTGAAGATGTCACACGAAAGAAAAAAATGCAAGAAATAAATAGAATTGAATGAAGATTAAGGAGGGACCTATAATATAATCTGGACGTGTCATGCCAAAAGACAGGACTGTTCAGCTCCATTGTATTAATTACATTCAAACTGGTGGCATTTTGTTTTCTGTGAAAAGTTGCGACTTTTTCTTTTACATTAATTACTTCTCACCTTTTCATAGCGGTTTGAGACTCGATAAAAGCCGTTATTATTGAGTTGTTGCAATAAATCGTCCATTCTTTTTAACAGATTTAGCATCTGTTGTAATAGATGGATTGAATGTGCAACAGATGGTCTGTCAAAACAGATTTACCATCTGTTGCAATAGATGGTTTGTATACACAACATATAAGACATCTGATGCAAGTTATGTATTATCTGTTGTGACAGATGGACAGTATATGTTGGAGGAGATATTTTGATATCTTCTAACAGCTGATTCCTCAGTTTCAACAGATGGAGTATTCGGTTCATTAGCTATTTTGAATGCGTTAGATAAAAAGTCACGACTCATCACCTCTTTTTAATAGTCCCTCTGTTTCGTATTAGTTTGGCCCTATGGGCTTGGCACACCATTTAATAAAAATATAAATTAGGTGATTATTTTATCAAATTGGCCTTATTAATTATGATTTGAAAGTATAAATGTGAATAATATACTTTATGTAGTCATTTAATAATAGGGGTAATCTTGGAAGAATGTAATAAAATTATCTTGATTTTATAAATAGGAAAACTAAATTGAAACAAATTTTTTTAGCAAAAAGTAATCATATAGGTGCAGATGAATAAAAAAAACAGTCTGGTCTATAGCAACAGATTTACCATTTGTTGCAATATATGGATTATCTGTTGCGACCGATGGACCATATGTTGGAGGAGATATTTTTATTTCTTCCAACAACTGATTCATCAGTTGCAACAGATAGAGATTTCGATTCATCCGTTGTTTTGAATTTGTTAAGATAAAAAGTTACGACTCTTCACACCTCCATTTTAATAGTCATCACATGCGTGCAGATGAATAAACAACACTGTCTGACATGTTCTGATGGGGTAATACAAAATTGAGTGAATTAACAGATGACCAATATGATGCAATAGATTACCCATCTGTTCAACCGATGAGGCATCGTTTGCAAATGATGGATGATATGTTGCAACAGATGGGACATCTATTGGAATAAATCAAACAAGCCTTGCTACTGGTTTGATTTCTTCAAAAGTTGCTTCGTATGTTCTAACAGCTGATTCATCAGTTGCAACAGTTTCCCCAACTGTTGCAACACCACCACCAACAACATCAACAATAAAAAATAAACAAAACAACACCATATGTTCCAACACCATCCACAACACAAACATCACATGTTCTAACACAACCACCACCCCCAACAACAACACCACCAAAGTACCAAACAAAAGACATAAAAAAAACTATACTGATAACAATGCTTTTTAAGTTCTCCCAACAGATGATTTTTTTTGCATATTTTAATAAAAACAACGGTTCGTTCATTCAAGACTTAAAAGTCACCTTTCCTTCAATTTTCTCAATAAATAGCAAACTGGCAATGGGTAAATCATTAATAGGAAAAAATATAAATATCTAATTTAAATGACATACAAAGAAGAAGACGACATGAAAAGAGCAACTTTGAACCATACCTGCAATGTCAAAAAAGCAAATGGATCAAAACATCCAGTTCAGTCGAGAAAAGATATTGATTGGTTGAGATCCCAAAGGATACTCATCCGAAAGAAAAGAGAAAAGAGAGGAAAAAAGGAAACAACAAAGATAATTCAGAATAAAGAATAAAGAAGAGTTATGAGTTGAGTCTAAACTACTTTATGGCTGAAAGAGAGAAAGTTCTTGATATGGGGTTTTTTAAATATTCATTAATAACTTTTGAGGGGCACGAGGGGACGGTGACATTGAAAAGACCAGATAAGCCTACTCACTCAGGAGATTTTTGAGTTATTCAAGTAGTATCGAGTAATATTTTTTACCGCCTTAGTATTTTAACTATTTTATCTTGGATAGGAAATACCTAAATTACTTTATAAAAAAAAAGATCTAAAAATATTTAAGTGCAACAGATGACTTAATCTGTTTGATAGTTTACAAAAGATTCGTGATCTGTCGTAAAAAATGACATAATCTGTTTGATAGTTTACAACAGATGCGTAATATGTTGCAACATATTACCTAATCTGTTTGATTTGATCCAACAGAAAAGACATCTATTGCAACAGGTTGAACATTTGTTTATATATAATTTTAATTGATTTCATATGTTAGACTAAAACCTTAATTGAATATGAGTTCTCATAGGGTCAAATACAACTTTAATTGAGTTTTTTGGCAATTTCATGATGAGACGGTACTGCGTTTCTCTGACCAGAGTCGTCGATCGATCACTCTGAGCCGAGCCGATTCTTACTACCTCATATGTTAGACTAATACCTTAATTGATTAATCTAGGAATAGGGTACTAATACCTTGATTAAATAATCTGGGACTAGGGGTGAGTTCTCATACGGTCAACTACAACTTCAATTGAGTCTTTTGGCAATTGCATGATGAGACGGTACTGTGTTCCTCCCGACTAGAGTTGTCGATTGATAACTCTGAGTCGAACCGATTCTTACTACCTCATATGTTAGACTAATACCTTAATTGATTAATCTAGGACTAGGGTACTAATACCCTAATTGAATATAGGGTCAACTACAACTTCAATTGAGTTTTTTGTCAATTGCATGATGAGACGGTACTGCGTTCCTCCCAACAAGAGTCATCGATCGATCACTCTGAGCTGAACCGATTCTTACTACCTCACATGTTCAACTAATACCTTAATTGATTGATCTAGGACTAGGAGTGAGTTCTCATAATGTCAACTACAATAGATGACAGCGCCTATTTGATAATTTACAATAGATGGGTAATCTATTGCAATATATGACTTAATCTATTTGATAATTTACAACAGATGGGTAATCTGTTGCAACAGATGACTTAATCTGTTTGATAGTTTACAACAGATTCGTGATCTGTCGCAACTAATGGCTTAATCTGTTTGATAGTTTATAACAGATGCACAATATGTTGCAACATATTACATAATCTGTTTGATTTGATCCAACAAAAAATACATCTGTTGCAACAGGTTGAACATTTGTTTATATATAATTCAATTGAGTTCATATGTTAGACTAATACCTTAATTGAATGTGAGTTCTCATAGGGTTAACTACAACTTAAATTGAGTCTTTTGTCAATTGCATGATGAAACGGTACTGCGTTCCTCCCGACCAGAGTCGGCGATCGATCACTCTGAGCCAAACCGATTCTTACTACCTCATATGTTAGACTAATACCTTAATTGATTAATCTAGGACTAGGGTACTAATACCTTAATTGAATAATCTAGGACTAGGGGTGAGTTCTCATAGGGTAGACTATCGAGTAATCTAGGACTAGGGGTGAGTTCTCATATGGTCAGCCACAACAGATGGCATCGCCTATTTTATAATTTACAACATATGGGAAATCTATTGCGATATATGACAATCCATTTGATAATTTACAACAGATGGGTAATCTGTCGCAACAGATGACTTTATCTGTTTGATAATTTATATCAGATTCGTAGTTTGTTGTTACCTAATCTGATTGATAATTTACAATAGATGAGAATTCTGACGCAATATGTTGAACATTTATTTTTTACAATTTCAATTGAGTTCATATGTTAGACTTATAGTACCTAAATTAATTAATCTAGGACCAGGGGTGAGTTTTCACAGGGTTACCTCCTAGAGTACTCGGTCAACAACAACTTTAATTGTTTTTATATAATTTCAATTGAATTACCTTTTCGGCAATTGCATGATGAGAGGGTTAAAAATTACGCATATATTTTATGATTTTAAAAATAATTAAGATCATTTCGTACCAATTTAACATTTTCAAAACTACTTGTCATTCTTTTCCAAAATAGAAATCAACCCATACAAAATATTTCATTATTTCAAATCTCGAGGTCTGGCTCTTTCTCTCTCATTCTCACTCAACAATACAGTACAGACAACAACTACTCAATAAATTTGCTTAACCCTCCACAATAGATCTCTTTTCTTCTTATTTTCGACCATATAAGTGTTATTTTCTACTTCATTCTTGCTTGTATCAGTCGTTTTCTTTGTCTTCATACGCAACAGAGTTCGAGAAGAGCTCTATATTTGTTTTTTTTTCTAAAAAATAAGGGCTTTTAAGTTAATGATTAAAAATAAAACTTTTAGTTGTATTATCTTCAAGAATGGGTTTACAATTTTGAGTTTTGATGGTAAAATCGTAGGAAGAACTCGAGAAATCTCTAGTTTCCGTCCCAGTATTCCATTGACTGTCGTGGTATAGTTGGATGGTGTTTGTGGTGTTGTTGTTGTTGGTGGTGGTATTTATGGTCATCGTGGTGGCACCGGTGGTGGCATTGGTTGGTGGTGTTTGTGGTGGTGTCGGTATACGTGGTGTTTGTTTGTTTATTGGCATTGGTTGGTGGTGTTTATGGTGGTGGCTGTTGGTGTGTCGGTATTCGTGGTGTTTGTAATGTATTTTTTAAAATCTATGCATACATCAACTGTAATGTAATTTTTCTTTTTCTGTCTATTGGTAAAACATATCTCACAAAAGAAAAAAAAGTGAAAGTGGATTAACGTCTGATCACTCAAAAAAAGGCTACAGTACAGAGGGATTCGGAGGAGTTTCCTGAACAATCTCAGTTAAGGAAAACTGAAGCTGAGGAGAGATATGAAAACAACGTTGAGGGAGGTGGACAAGGGTTCGTAGATGGTGATGAAGAAAATGAAAGTGAGAAAGAGGAGGAATTGGAGAGTCAGAAAGAGAAAGAGGATGATCATCAACATGATGATAATGGATCACCGATGGGGCATGAGTTAATATCGATATCCCAGCATAATCCTGTCAAAACTTTTAGTATTGACATGTTTCAAGTTGCGATGCCGATAAATGACCCAGAAGGAAAATAACTAACTAGTCAAATTGTACTTAAATGTCACATGGAGAGATTTTTTGAACATTTTATGAAAATTATGAAGAACGAAAACATAGGCGGACTTTTTAAGAAGAACTTCTTTGGACGCTTTCTTGAGCTGCCTGAGGACCCCTCTGCCCGTATCCGTTTCCCTATGACAATGGTATAAGGTCTTCTCAAGTGCAGGATCAAGTACGCAGGGGATGATAAAGATCCGGAGGAGGGGGACAAAAAGAAGATGGATGAAATCTGGATCAACTATTGTGGAATGCCTGTTTGTTTTGGCTTGCAAGAGTTTTCCATAGTAATGGGCTTGAGATGCCATCGTCCAAAAAGACCACCACCCTGCAAAAGATCCAAGGCAAAAAAATACAAGGGAAAAATAGATGGGTTGTTTGACATTGCTCGACGTGGCTACAAAGCATCGGATTTGTTGACATATCTCGAGGATAAAACCATACCAGAGCAATACAGGGAGAAATTATGATTAGTTTGGTTTGCCATTCGTTTATATTGGCTAGAGAAGTCAACAAGGTCATAGAAGATGATTTGTTGGCGCGTACTGAGGATTTTGATAAATTCAACAATTATCCTTGGGGATATGACAACTTCTACTTGACTGTCCAATATTTACTGACAAAGCTATCCTCAGGGAAGACCACATTATACGGCTTTCCTTGGGCTTTCATGGTAAAATTAATCACTAATTTTACTCATCCATTAATTTATATTGAATATAGTTATTATGATTTTTTTTTGCTTGCTTCCTGTTTACATTTTTTAGGCTTGGGCATTTGAAGCCATTTCCCTCCTCCGAAAGTAGTTAATGGATTACCCGGGTGAGGTTTCTCATCCAAGGATATTTAGGTGGTTGTCTACAAAGAGCAACACCAATATTAAGGAGGCTGATCTCTTTAACCCTACGGATGATGCAGTACTTCTTCTTCAAGTAAAATAATTCTACTTAAAGATAAGAAA
The DNA here is from genome assembly GCA_030864215.1 of Capsicum pubescens. Lineage (NCBI taxonomy): Eukaryota > Viridiplantae > Streptophyta > Magnoliopsida > Solanales > Solanaceae > Capsicum > Capsicum pubescens. The sequence continues at coordinate 4,967,292 of CM061539.1, forward strand.
GATATTGAACAGATGTTATATCTGGTGCAACAGTTGTTATATCTGAAGCACCAGATGGGACATCTGTTGTGTTGGGGTATATCTTGCATCAGATTACCCATCTGTTGCTTTGGTTTTCTGACCCCGACTCCTAAAAGATTAACCATCTACTGCAAATTATGTAACAGATGTTTAATCTGATAACATATCATTCATCTGTTGCTACGTACATATCATCTTTTGCATAACAGATTACCCGTCTTGTGCAACTGTTGCAATAGATGATTGATATTTTTCATCAGATTATCCATTGTTGCTCTGTTTCTCTGATGTTTTTTTTAAATGTAGACCAACTGTGAAAATTATTATATTATATTATTTAAATGCATTTGTTTTTTTCTTTTTTATAGGTTGTGCATCCATGGATCGTGCCTACTGAGGAGGAGTCGGTGATGACTTCTTATATTACTCTAGGTCATGTTGATACTATTGCAGACCCAACGGTGGATTTAATAAAGAAGGAAATGGCTGGAGCAACAGCCATAAGAAGAGCAGTTAGGCAAGGTCAGCCTAATGTTGAGGCTCTTCGTGACCAACCTTTTACTAAGGGAGATCCGGGTGCTTCTTCTGGTGGAGTTGTTGGTGTTGGTGGCAGGCATGCTGATGCTGCTACCACTCGTGATGATGAGTATATTGATGCTCAAGAAAGAATAAATACGTTTGAAAACACCCCTTTTTGCCCTTACACAGGTACCTCTCACCCCTCTTCACCCTCGTGTTCTCGTTGTGAATGCGATGAGTGCAAGGACAGACAGGATAAACTCTTTGAAAAAGTAGAGGCTATCTCTAAAGCTATCGAGGAATTCAAATCCAAGAGGTGTGTCATACCATCCAAGAAGGTGAGGGAGCCACACACTCTTACAACGTTGGTTAGAAGAAAGAAAAGAGAAATTAGAGACCTACTCTCCTCTCAAAAATCAAAAGAAATTATAATTCCTCCCTCTCCAAAAGTTGTTGAAGTTCAGGGGCCAGTCAAGACGGTGGACATATATGTGGAACTTGGCGCCGAAGAGAAGAGGGATCTGCGACAGGCCAAGAATGCCAAGCCAGGCGTACCAGATTACCCCAGGCCTCCCTTTTCCCCCCAAGACTTCCAGACTATGATTGATATGCGTATGCCGTACGAGGACAAGACAATTTACATTTCCTAACCTAGCCATTCTAATCTACCCCATGAAGAAGAAGTTACGCAACAGATTTCACATCTATTGCAACAGCTGGGTATACTGGTGTAACTAGTTGTGGTTCGGTTGCAACTTATTATCCATCTGTTGCATAAGTTGCATTGGATTATTGATTCAGAGAACCCTATGCAATAGATGGACCATCCGTTGCATATTTACAATTACTAATCTATTTAAAAATTGACTTCTTATCTCACAGAATGTTGACATAATTCTCTGCCTCATGAGGAAAAGACAATTAACGTACCGAGAAGCTTATGACACTGCCGATAGGATAATGGACCTCGACTTCTGTAAGAAGCTCAAGGATAGGTACGATCAACTCAATGGAGAGGCGTCAACCCTTGGCGTGGGACTTGATTTACTAGTTCCTACGTTGGTATTGGATGAAGAAAAAACGTTAAGATATGTTAGAGGGGACAAGCCAAATCCACACAGCAAGAATTGGACCGAGGCAAAAAAGATTCTTGCATTCACTAGCGTGAATGACATACATTATCGGGCTGTTGAGATACTACTCGAGGAGGGAATGATCAATATTTATGACTCCAACGTATCTCTCATCAATGATTTCGATCTTTTTCTCCTCGTGGAGCCACTGATGGTGCTGTTGCCCATCTTATTGAGGCAGAGTAAACTAATGAATCATTTTTCAAAGGAAGTATTGATGATGAACTCATAGGATTTTAAAGGTCGAAACAGGGTAATGATCCTTCCAAAAGATGATGTCGTTAAAGCGAGCGGCTGGCACGCTCTTGCACACATCGAATGATTGCTGACCGGCACAGAAATGGCCAAACCAATGACTTTTCTGTGCGACAATACTGTGGAAAACCTGCAAGAGGTTTGGGCTTATGGGGTACTAACTGGACGCTTGAAGCCTGTGTATATAGAAGAGCCTGTGAAAAAGAAATTTTTAATTTCAAGTCACCCTTCACTTTATTACATATACATGTAGTGGCAATAATTTTTTTCTGCTGAAAGTTGAGTTTTTTATAATGCAATAGATTAGATTGTCAATCTGTTATAAAATATCTTTAATCCGTTCTGGCAGATAGTTTATCTGTTGCAATAGGTTGGTCATCTGTTGCATTACACCGATGTTATTTCTATGAATAATCTAATAATCTAAGTCTAATCTGTTGCAACAGTGGGATGACCTGTTTGATAATTTTCAACAGATGACCTAAATATTTCAACATATGCCTAAATTTTTTTGATATTTTCCAACAGTTACGCTTGAATATCCATGTGCTCGTCGACAACAAACCAGTAGAAAATACACATACCACCATAAAAATTTCAACAATTAGGCTTCAATATCCATGTGCCCAACAACACCAAACCAGTAGCAATAACGACAATAATGTAGTATCTTCTTGCTCGATTTTGTTTATCTTCAGAAGCCTTGACTTTGTTCAACAAACCCCAGATTACACGATTTACTTGTGAAGGGTGTTGTTCTTCATACCAATCAAAGTAATCGCATCCACCTAATTTCTATAAAAAAGACAACACAATTACAAAACAATTACAAGTCAAGAATTAATCAACTAATTAAATAAAAAAATATTATCTTTGAAATCTTACAAGTAAAAAACTACGACCCAGATTTTATTGAGTCCAAGAAGTCTTTAACAGAGCTTCATGACCGCACTTACAATATCAAAAATCTTTATCACAAAAAACAGTGAAAGATGCGCTTGACATTGTCAAGGTCAGTTGGAAAAATGAAAGTAATAATTTGAAGAATTTGGATAGATAAAAGAAGTTGACGATGAAGAAGAAGATTTAGGAATTTAGGATTAAATTTTAGGAATAAGAAGAATATATAAGACAATGGGGGGAAAAATGACCGTTGGAGGTCAAGTGACGGCAAGTCAGCGAAATGTGCCAGACTGACACTGACACATTTAATGCCTATTTTATTTTACGTGTTTAAAATGAACATGTCTACTTGATGCCTATTTTATTTTAGGTGTTTGAACTGAACACCGTCGATGGATTGCACATTTTTTATTTTAATTCAATTCACTTTAACCTTGTTACACGTAGTGACAATTTTTTATGTCCAACGAAAGTTGAATTTTTATAATGCAACAGATTCTTCATCTGTTGTAACAGTTATCCTACCTGTTCAGACATATAGTTTATCTGTTGCAATAGGTTGGTCATCCGTTGCATTATCTTGATGTTTTTATCTAAAGTCCATTTGTTGCAACAGTGGGAAGACCTGTTTGATAAATTTCAACAGATAACCTACCTGTTGCAACATATGTATAAATTTGTTCTATTATTCCAATAGATATGTCGTCTATTGCAACAGATAAAGTCCATCTGTTGCAACATATGTCTAAATCTGTCCTTTTTTCCCAATAGTTGTGTCATCTATTGCATTATCTTGATGTTTTTATCTAAAGTCCATCTATTGCAACAGTGGGAAAACCTATTTGATAAATTCCAACAGATCACCTACCTATTGCAACATATGTCTAAACCTGTTCGATTTTTTTAATAGATGTGTCATCTCTTGCAACAGATATATTATCTCTTGCAATATTTGAATCTAGTATTCCTTTTCAATTAATAAGTTCAAATCTAAGAAATAAATAAAATTCGTAGACAAAATAAAATAAATCGAAGCCTTTATAAATTAGCTGAAATAAGTCAACGAATAAATGAAATGTAAAAAAATTATTATGGGTACAGATCTCAACAAATACATCAACAACAATTTAAGTATACTGCCAAGGATTGCTTTGACAAGCTCAAGCTATAAAGATCTACTCAGTATGGACTAGTTGTTCTTCATCCGGTGCTATGGAATTCGGCTTTTCTTATCGTGGATCTTTATTGTCGCTTGCGTATGGTTTTTGCGCTTTCTGTTCTCCGTATTTCCATAAAAAGAGTAGCATATTGTCAATGCTGTTCAGCAGTATCTTCTTCTATATCCACCTAGAAAGCCAGAATTGGTCAATGCTAATCACGGAGATACAACAAAATAGAAAAGGATAACTCATCTCTTCTATCAAATCAAACAGGTCTTCCTCCCGTTTTAAATTATCCCAAACATAGTATATTTCTATTGCAATAATGAATCAATTGTTGGGAAAAATTTCTACATGAGGAAGACCCTGTGTGATAATTTCCAATGGATGAACCATCCGTTGCAACATATGAATCATATGTTGCAGCAGATAGGTCATCTGTTGGTACAAATAAAAGTAGTATGAAGATCTGTTTGGTTTGCTAAAATATATAAGACATATGTTGCACCAGATAAAGTATCTGGTGCAACAGGTTAGTCAACTGTTGCAACAGATGTATATATCTGTTTGATAATTTCAGCAGATGTGTCATCTGTTGAAACATATATGTGTCTGTTTGTTTTGTCAGTTGGAAGACATATAATATATTCACCTTCTTCAGCTCGTGCTGCTCTCCTTTGGACATTGTACGTTGCTCAGTGCAACACACAGACAGAGGAGTTGCAATTTTACTTTTTTGGATGCCTGATAATGCCCTGAAAATCACTCTCCTTCTCCTCTTGGCCCTAATCTCTAATGGAGCGGATGGAAATAAAATCCTCTTTGATGGAATGAGATCCCTCTTAGATGTCAATTCCTTTACAGAAGTAGTTAATGCATTAATAGCATTAATCACTACATCATGTTTCGCCCTGCAGTCTTGACATTTGCATGCAGAACATTCGCTGGGAGAGGCAAAATATGTATAACCAGTATGATCATACTCATAATGGTTTACTTTAAGTACTGTAAGAGGAGCATCATTAGCACCAACAGCAGCACCACTACCACCACCAACAGCTCCATCAACAAGAACAAGCCCACCCTCCAAAATTATTTTTCTTGTAATGTCTGTTGCTCCAAACAATTCCATTTTTATTCTGTCGATGACCTTAGGGTCCGATAAAGTTTGCACAGACCATAAAGTAAGAAAAAATGACATCTTCAACTCTAGATTGGTCGGAACTAACGACGAATGCACATTCTAACATAAATTATTTTATATATTAGAATGATGATTAGATCATTCATAAAAAACATTAATTAAAAGAAAAATTAATTATAATTATACTTACTGCATCCTTCGGGGGATTGAAGAGGTCAAGAAATTTTATATTTTTATCAATTTTGGCCGACAACCATCTCAAGATTCTTGGACAGGAAACTCCTTCCTGGTAGTTCACTTGTTGTCTCAAATAAGGAATGACTTCAAACGCCCAAGCCTATAAAATAACGCCAATAAATCAAAACCATTATTGAGCGAAATAAATGAATGATATCATAATAAAAGAAAGAAACATTTACCATGAAAGCCCATGGGAAGCCATATAAGTTGATTGTCTTTGGCGCTAACGGAGTCAACAAATATTTGACAGTCATTTTTAAGCTTTCATACCTCCATGGATAGCTGTTAAACGCCTCAAGATCCTCGGAGAGCTTTATTAAACCGAGGCTTATGTTGTTGTTAACGTCTCTCGCCCAAAGAATATCATGTACAAACCAAACCAAGCACAATGACTGCTTGTGCTTCTTTGAAAGTCTTTTACCTTTCAATTCTTCTATCAAATTTTTATTTTTAAAGCTTGGACCAATAATGGACACCAGGTCATCACGATCACACGACTTGCTTTTGCCTTTTTTGGGTGTGCGGGGTGCTTTTTTTGGGTTAGAATATGTATAACTTGAGAAGGAGGATAACATTTTAGTCCAATAACTATGACAAACTCCTTCCAACCAAAACAAACAGGCATGCCACAGTAATTTATCCACACCTCATCTATCTTATCTTTGTTTTCATACATAAACCTACGCTTGAGAAGTTCATATACCATTTTCATTTGGAAACGATCATTGTTGTCCTCCGGCAAATCAAGATATTTCCCAAAATAGCTGTCCCTGAAATAAGCATCCAAGTTTTGTTCTCCAAGTATTTTTCTGAAGGCGTCGAAAGATTTTCCTATGGCTGACTTAACCACGAAATCACCCGTTAAATCTGCGGCACCATCGCACTACATTCTCACAGGATAAAGATCAATGCTGAAGGCTTTGACCAACTCATCGGTGGAAGGGCTATTAGCATCTGCATCATCTCTTTTGAAATATTCCTCCTCCCCGTGTTTATCATATTCTGCTCTCGATTGAGATAACGCTTGTAAAGCAAGCTCATAGAGTGGTGGATGTAGCCTAGTTGCTTCACTTGTTCCTTTACTTGGACTTGATTCAGTTTTTGTTCTTTTGGGAACCATATTATCTAAAATTAATAGGAACATAAAATAATATATTATTGTTGATTAATGCATCGTTAAAAAAGGATAACAGTAAATCAAATAAGCAAAACAGTAAAATAATAGTTGCAGCAGATCACCGATCTGTTGCACCAGGTAGTATATCTGTTGCAGCATATAACCAAACTGTTGCAGTGGATGAGTAATCTGTTGCAACAATACAAAACATATCACTCATCTTTTAAGACAGATGAATGGTCTGTTCAACAGATCACACAACCGTTGTGACATCATCTGTTGCAACATATGAGTGATCTGTTGGAATAGTTAAATAATCCGTAGTAATGACTAAGTAATCTGTTGTGACAATACAAAATATATCACTCATCTGTTGAGAAAGATAAATGGTTTGTGCAACAGGTCACATATTTTTTGTAACACATGAGTGATCTGTTGGAACAGTTATCAACAATCAATATTGTTTAGATTTCTTCCAACATAAGGTCGTCTATCGTGGCATATGAATGATCAGTTGGAAAAATCAAGTCTTAGACTTTTCCTGTAGGAAGAGTTGGTAGGATTTTATCCTACAAGAGGTTCATCTGTTGCATCAGATCATTAATCTGATGGTTCTTCCGTTGCACCAGATGGTTAATTAGTTGCATCAGATTTTTATCCGATGTTTAATCTGTTGCAACATATGATAAAGCTGTTGCATCAGATATTTAATCTGTTGCATCAGATTATTAATCTGTTGCATCATAATTGTAATCTGATGTTTCCTCTGGTGCATCAGATGGTTGATCTGTTGCATCATATGATAAATCTATTGCATCAGATGATTAATATGTTACACCAGATGGGTAATCTGTCGGAGGAAACAGTAGCACAATTTTGTTAAATAAAAAACAACAATTTAACCATTTTTACCAAGAACAAGAACAAAACAAATCAAACCAAATTGTCCTTTTGTTTTTATAAACACAAACAATAAAAATCAAACTTCAAAAAAATGCAACAAACAACAAAATATCATAATTCACTTCAAAAAGAGAAGAGAAGAAATACAAAAAATTAGGGTTTTATTCAGACCGCATTTCAAATTAGTGCAACAACTATTAAAATTGTTAACCAATGCTATAAGAGAAGTTGGCTCAAGTTCTTCGTTTTCTTCAAAATTAAAAAGGCCATAAATTTTTACCTGTGAAAGGAGAAAAAGAACGATGAAGAATTCGTAGCTGTTGTGGACGGAGAGCAAGGTTGTCACGTCGATTGAAGTCGAAAAGGAACTTGAAGCCCAACTATTTGTAGTTGGATGTTGAAGTCGCCGAGGATTGAAATAAGAAATTTGCAGAACAGTTGATTGGGAGAGAGTTGAGAGAAGTTGTCGAGAGAGGGATGAGAGACAGGTTGATTGAACTAAAGAGAGGAACTCGAAGCCCAACTATTTATCGTCGGAGGTAGAAGTCATCGGGGGTTGAAGGGAGAAATTTTACAGAACTGTTGGTTGGGAGAGAGTTGAGAGAAGCTGTCGAGAGAGAGGAGAGAGTGATTGATTTGGATTGAAGAGGGGTGTGGGTTGGGTTGATTTATATTTTTGAAAAGATTAGAAAGTTTTGAAAATATTAATCAAGTCCACAATTAACTTGATCAGGTTTCCTAATAATGTTTGACCCTATCTGTTGGTCAATGCCACCAATCCTTCATTCAAGACTTAAAAGACATCTTTCCTTCAATTTTCTCTAGTTACTAATAGTCCGTGCCTTTTTTAAAATTTATTTTAATTATTGTGATTTATAGTTTTTTTATATATTTTTTAATTATATAACAAAATATTTTTTTTAGATATTTTAAGTTATTAAGTATTGTAATTTATACAGTAATATTTTTTATGTAATTTTCAAATGCTTAGATGACCATACTAATTAATTATGAGTAATATGGTAAAGTTACGATTGAAGCAACATAGCTGGCATGTCTTAATGACTCACAACAACTAATTAGAAGTGATATACCAAAATTACTTAAAAAATACTTGTGCAACTTTTTAAATGGTCATAATAATTAATTAGGAGTGACATAGTAAAATCACGATTGAAACAACGAAGCAAACATGTCTAATTAGAAGCGTTATAACAAAATTACTATGCAAAAATACTTGGTGAAGCAGCTGAAGCAGACATGTCATAAATATCTATTTTACCTTTTTATTAAATATTATTAATTTTCTAATACATAAATAAATTTATAATAATTAATTAGCGATGATATAATAAAATTATGGAGGAAACAACTTATGAAGTAGACAGGAGAAACAGCCATGCTGACGGAGACCTGTCTGCTTCTCCTACCCCATTCCCTCTCAGTAGATAATAAATTTGTATTTATATATATATATATATATATATATATATATATATATATATATATCAGAAGAAGTCAAGTGACAAGCTATTGAAAAGTCACGTGATAGTTTTAGCCTTTAGGACAAAACTTAGTAGTATTGTAATAAAAAAATTTAATTAAAAGAGTGGAAATATTTGCATTTGAAAATATTAGTATTTTTTTTTTAAATTATCATTAGCTTGAGTCTAGGAACCTAATATTGAAGAGTCCTAAATAAACTCATACAATCCATAAACTTTCTCTTTCAATGTTTTAAAATATATTCAAATATTAAATAAAAGATAATAATATTATAATGATAATAATAAGAATAATTATAATAAAACAGTAGTAGTGGTGGTGGTCGTGGCGATAGCGGTAGTGGCGATAGTAGCGGTAGTATCGGCAGGAGCACTACAGTAGTAGTGGCAGCGAATGCGGCAGAGGCGGCAGAATAATTATTTGTTGAAAGGTCGCGTGTGAATCACCTTCCTTTGGGTGATTGAATAAGTGGTCCAAGTGGGCAGATATATACCATTTAAATATGAAAGAAAAAAGTCTAGGGGGTCATAAGACCCCTACGAAATTTAATATGCGCAACTGTAAATTTAGGCAAAGTACAGATATTTTTCGGACTATTACCTCTAATAAGAAATACTAATATTATATTTAAAAGGATAAAAAAGAGAACTAAATTTATTCGTCTTTTATTTTGTTAGTGTTTATTACTTCCTCCGATTAAAAAAGAATGACCTACTTTCCTTTTGAGTTTGTTTAAAAAAGAATGACCTCTTTAATTTTTAATAACTTTTAAATTTTAACTTTCCACATGACATGTTTAAAATCACGAGATTGAAGAGCATTTTGATACATTTGACATATCTTTAATTTAAAATCACAAAATTTAATTTTTTTTTCTTAAATTTCGAGCCAAGTCAAACTAGGTTATTCTTTTTTAAAAGAAGGGAGTATAAAAAATACGGATTAATTTCATTGATTTCAAATATTTCTCTTAATTTAAATATATATTTAAGATAAGCATGCCAATTTTTTTTAAAAAAATAAGGATAAGAAAGTACAATAAACTTACAGATGAATTATATTAATGTAGATGATGTTTAACATTTTTTTTTTTATATATACACACACACACACATATATATATATATATATATATATATATATATATATATATATATATATTTGGGTCTGAATCCAAGTAAGTGATATTTTTCATTATGATTTTGTACAAGTAAAATACATTTTTAAAGAATTTAATGCATGATGTTAGACTAAGAAATTATTATTTTAAATAGACTTTTGATTAGGATTCAAGTCCGAGAGCTGATTGAGGAATATGGTGAAAAATTATCATTAATAACTTTAAAAATCTGTGCTTATGAGCAACTTTTGCGTTCATGAAAAAACATATTGCAGGTTCTAAAATGATTAAAGAAAATTCAAAATAAATAAATATTTATTTTTACAATTTGCAATATTTTAACTTATTATTTTGAAGGTGACAAAAATATTTTATAGTGAAAGTATGAATGAAAAGTAACAAAACGACAAAAAAAGTATAAATGAAAAGAAGATAGATATTTTTAAATATTTTTTGATAAATGAAACAGAGAGAACTAACCTATCATGAAAGGGAAAATAAAATAACAAAGTAACTGCAAAAATATTAGAAGAAACATACATATTATGATTTAAATAATGAAGAGAAACATTGTATTTGTACACATATAAAATAATAAAAAATTCATGCTTTAAATTTATGCACGTATGCATATAAACTATCTTAAAAAAAATCAAATTTTGTTCATTATTTTTTCCCCCTCAATTTAGTTATTAAAGAAGAGAAAAAAATAGTATTGTCTAGATTAGTTTATTAGAACTTGAAAATAAAAAATAATAGTTTGGATTTTCAATTTTAAAATATTTAAATATTTTAAAATTTAATAACATGTACAACTTTTTTACCTCAATTTTCTCCTATTCCCAAGAGAATGACTGATTTATTAAAATTAAAATCAAAATTTTCATGATAGTTCAATAATAAAAGTAATTACTCTATTAATTTTAATTTGAATTGATGACTAAAATTCTCATTTTTATTACAATAGAATTTTGTCAAATCAGTTATTTAAATACTTAATTCAAAAATACATTATTAATTAGAAAGACAACTTTATGTAGCATTATTACATCACATTCATATATCTACTCTCTTTTGGGAAGATTACAAAATAAAATTTGCAGGTATTTAGATATTTCAATTGATTTATGTTTTATTTTTTAATTTTAGTTACAAATCTACATCTCTATTTATTATTTTTAACTAATTATGTGTAGTATAAAAAAATAAAAATAAAATATTCAAAAGACTAAAATAATTTTTACAGTATATGCGAGTGAGTCATAGCATTGAATGTTAAGATGCAATCTAAAAAAGTACATTTAATAATGTAACTTAGAGTTTAATTAACATAATGTACATATGTTATATATTAAATTTCTTCTTCAAAATTTTTTACATGCACTATGGAACTCATTTTAGTTATAAGTACATGTTAATAATATTTTTGAATTTGATTTAAAAAAAAGAAATTTTAAATTCAAATATACGAGATAAATTCATATTCTGATAGATGTGAAAATGTTTGACTTAACTTTTAAATTATAATCACTTCTAATAGATTAGATTATTTTGGAATCTTCTTTTAATTTATATTTTATTTATTCTATTATGCATAACAAAATTTGTCTATTCTAATGTTTATATTTTGAAGTAAGATAGAAAAAAACTCAACGCTTATGTACGTAACACAAAATATAATCTAATTGAAGGTCTAATCAGAGAAAAGTGAAGAAATGAAATTACAATAGAAAAAAATATACATGGGGGATTGGGGGTGGGTGGAGGGAGGAAATTTAAGTAATTTTTGAGAATATAATGAAGAAATCAGATAATACACATATTTCTATTTATAAAATTTTGCACGAAAGAGATGGAGGGATAGTAATAAAACTTTAAATTGCTTTTGACAATCTGAAATATTTAAATTATAAAAATATAAATTTTATATATATATATATATATATATATATATATATATATAATGTTGAGGTGGGGGGAGAGGGATGTGGGGGGTGGACAGAGTATATTAATCATCCACCTTCTTTAAATTGTGAGTAATATTATAAAAAGAATATGAAACATAAATTTTCTTTACAATTAGACAATTATTTTTTTGTATAAATTTGATTAGCGATGAGGATTGGGTGAGGGGGAGGAGTGGGAAAGGGTGGAGGCGTGTGAGGGGAAAGGGGTAGAAAAATATTTGTATTTTAAAAAAAATGATTGGGGGGTGGAGAAAATGTGGGTAGAAAAAGATTTTATTTTATTTTTTCATTTCATTGAGAAATAAAATGATAGATGAACTTTTTTTTCAAGATAATATCTATAATATATTAAAAGTGTGAAGACCCTTAGAAAAGTGATTCAAAGTTTTAACCCTTCATTAAAACACTCTGCTTTAGACAAAATCATCTTTTTACTATTTTTAAAATTATTATTTAGTTATTTATTATCTTGAAAAGGAATCCTAAAATATATGATAAGAGAAAAGTCCTACAATATATGGTAAGAAAAAATAAATATTGATAGATTTTTGTCTCCATAAGATAAAAATAAAACCAAATCACTTAAGGAGACATAAAAAACTCATGTTTGATTGAAATATTTATATTTATTATGCAATTATCAGGAAATTTCGGGTATAGGTTTCTTTTTTTTTTTGGTTAAAAGTTTAAAACGCAGAAAAAAAGATAAAAAGTACAAAACTTTTTATTTATTTATTTGAAAGTTACCAGGGGGTTTGGACCACAGGTGACAAAAGAGTTTTAAAATGAGGTGTAGGTGACAATTACTTATTATGGATTAAGAAAGTTGGAGAAGTTTGAAAATAACCCACAAGTTTTTAAATTTACACTTTGATTCAAATGTTAGCCTATATAACGGAAAATGGAGGAAAAAAAGGCGTCTTTCTCTCTCTTCTCACCCATTGTTATTTTTTCTCTCTTAGCAATTTTTGTTGTTCATTATTGCTGCTGCTTCATTCATCATCTTCTGCTTCATTATCATCATCTTCTACTTCATTATCATCTTCATCTTCTTCTTATTGACCATTTGTTGTTGTTGTTACCGCTACTGTTGCTATTTGACCAGTTTCTTAGGTCAAATTTTGTTTCGAACATCACTTTCCACTTTGACATTACTTCATAGGAGACGTTGGTAAGTCAAATTAAGATTTTTAGTTGAATTTTTCATTTGGATAACTGCTATTGTGTTGTTGTTTTTCAACAATGGATAGAACCCAATCATGAATCCAACATAAGATCCATCTGTTTAAATAGATAAATCATCTGTTATGACAGATGAGACATCCGTTTCAATGGAAGACTGATATGTTGGATTCATGCTTAAAAAGATAGGTCACCTGTTGCAACATTTGACATATCTGTTGCAACAGATTAGTTACCTGTTGCAATAGAACCTGAACACAATTCCAACATTTTTTACAACAGATTAATAACCTATTGCAACAAGTAAGTCATCTGTCGCAACAGGTTAATAATCTGTTGCAACTGTCACTCATATGTTGGAATCAGCTTCAAAGGTGATTTAGTTGTAACATCAATCTCAATAGGCGCTTCATCTGTTGCAACAGATATTCAAGAGCGTAACATGAATTCCAACAGGTAAGAATCTGTTGTGACTCATCACTTACCTGTTGCAACAGATAACACATCTGTTGGGATTCATTCACGGCACTATGAAATCACTATCAACTTTTTTTAACAAATGACTTTATTTAGGTACCACTAATGGAGGGATCAATAATAATAGGGGTGGATTGTCATGGTCAATGGGTCGAGAAGAGCAATTGATATGTATGAATTTGGAAGGAGGGTGAAATGCTAGAAATGATAGCTATGACAGTCCAAAATGATGTTTCGTATGATGATTTTGTGAACTTAATCATCAACTTTTGTGGACTGAATCATCAATCAGAAGAATTCGCCATCAGCTACATGCACAACTTCTTTGAAAATCAGAGGGTACTGCCTTTCAAGATAACCAATCAGGTTCGGTTGCGTTCTTATCTAAGTGATTCAACCAGGCCGGCGTTAAGGGTGTACATGGTTTAAAAAATGAGAGAGAATGAGAACCAGAATAAAGAAGAAAAATAAGAAAAAAGGACTTCTTTGATGATAGGTTGGATGATCTAGACATAAATATTCCAGATGATAATCAAACACCTACGCCCGTTGATGCGACCAATACGATGTGCAGTTCTTCTCAATCGACACAATATGGAAATCTTCAAGACGACGGGACTGACTTTTTTATTGGAATGTCATTCAAGGACAAGAATGAATTATCTAACACTTTGTTTATTTCTTGCTTGAAAAAAGATTTCAGAATAAAGAAGGTGATTAATTCGAGCAGTGTCTTTTGCTTCAAATGTGCTAATTCGAACTGCAAGTGGTGGTTGAGAGCGGTGAAGTATGCAAGTTCTGACAGATTCGTCATTCATAAACATGAAAAGCATCACACATGTGGTTTAGAGCACATCTCGGGCCAAAATCCTCACGCCACGGCAAAGGTCCTCGGTGAATATTTCAGGAGTAATTTCCCCGATGGCAAAGGCCCTTCAACAAGGCTTATGGCCAATGAACTCCTTATGGATTTGGGTGTCCTGGTCTGTTATTGGAAGGTATATACGGTCATGGGGATTGCCAAGGACCTGGTTAGCGGGACACTCGAGCATGGGTATGAAGTCTTGGATGCTTACCGTTACATGATTGAGTCCACAAATCCCGAAAGTAAGACAACATTACATCTGGATGAAAACGGAAGGTTCAAGTATTTTTTTGTATCCTATGGTGCTTGGATTCAAGGTTTTCGATATTTGAGAAAAGGCATAGCCATCGATGGTACCTTCTTGAGGAGCAGGTATAATGGAGTTCTGCTAGCGGCGGTGGCAAAGGATGCGGAGAATCACATCTTTTCTGTCACTTTTTATGTAGCGGGCAAGGAATATGATGCCTCTTATGGATTTTTTTTGAACAACTACGACCCTGCCTCGAAGATACCAAAGAGTTGTGTTTTGTATCAGATAGGCATCTAAGTATTCCAAAGATGGGTTCACTTTTCTTCACTTCAGCTTACTTTGGTTGTTGCATCAGGTATCTTGGAGAGAACATTCGAAACAACTATCATAACGAAAGGGTCATCACTTTTTTATAGAGAAGCTAAAGCATATTGTAGAGAGGAGTTTTTAGACCATTTCAATCAAATAGCGGATGTGAATCCCGAGGTGGAAGAATTTATCGCACGTGTCGGTTTCGAGAGATGGAGTCGGGCATTCTGTACAACAAATAGGTACATTCTTATGAATTTAATGTCTCATTTGATTTACAAGTTTAGTATGATGTCGTACTAAGTGATTCTTTTCTATAGGTACAATATTATGACATCAAACATAGCTGAATCGGTGAATTCATTGTTTGGAGATGAATAAGAATTTTCCATCAAGGCTATGTTTGAAAAAATAAGGGAGAAATATAGCGATTTTTTAACGAAAGGCGTGTGCATTTCAAGTGCCCAAAAAAAAGAACCCGATTTGTTCTCAAAATAGAAAAAAAATATCAATGAACATCAGTTTGGGGAATAGGTTATTCTCTCATAAAAAATAGCAGATTACAAATTCCGTATCACAGGTCATGGTGATGCTGCCACAGTCATTCTTCAAACAAGATCTTGTACGTGTAGAGTTTTTGACTTGGACAAAATACCTTGTCCATATACTATGGCAGCCCTTCGAGCTCAATATGGTCATAAATATGGACCTGAAGTTTACGAGCACTCCTCTCAATATTATTCGGTAGAAAAATATGAAATGACATATAGTAGGCATATTACTCCGCTGCCTCCCGAAGAATCTTGGGTTGTTCTAGTAGATCTTATGGGGAGATTAATACCTCCTCCATATATTGACCCGAGCACTATCAAACTGGGAAGAAAGCCATATAAATAGAGGCGTGAAGTTGGAGAATCATTTTCATCAAGAAGAAACAAGTGCTACATATGTAAGTGCTGGCCACAAAAGAACTATATGTCCGAATCATAATCCACCATGATCGTTGTAATTGCAGAAACTTGTGTTGTTGTTTGTTTGTTTGTTGTGGACTTTTATATATTTAACTCATTGTTGTGAACCTAATGTTATCATTTATTAAATATAAAATGTCTTTTTTTTAAATAACTTGTGCATCAATAAAATGAGGCAAAACATGAACTAAATAATACAGTAGACCACAATTATTCTCAACAGTTGCACAAACAACTGGAATGCTTTCCTCCAACAGATGAAAATCTGTTGAAACAGATGTATAATCTGTTGAAACCCAACAAATGACCAATCGATTCCAACACATGATCCATCTATTGAAAGAATTCAAAAGCCAAAATTGCTAGTGCTACTGGATTCAACATTGCCTTCAACCGTCGACATGTTAACATGTATTAGATTAGAAGAAATAGACAGAATGAAAATTGAATAAGAATTAAAACTCCAAAGTCTGACTAAAAGTAAATTTTTTATTAAATGAAAAATAAAATACATTAGGTATAGCTCCGATATAGAAAGATTAAAATACATACGCTAAAAGAAAAAAACACATTCTAATTATTATTATCATCATCATCATCATTAATGACAGCCGACTAATCAACTCGCAGCAGTAGGGCTCTCATCATCCTCTGTATCTCTCTGAACATTGTCGCTCTCACAGCGACCAACTCACTCTGCAGGTCATTAACCTGTCTTTGAAGTTCCCGCACTGTGTCGCATAGAATAGTAATATCCGAAAAAGGATCAGCCATATCTAGAACACGCATAATTGACAAATATAAAGAAAAAAGTCCAAAATATAATACAACATATACGACCAACTGATAAATTTACACCATAAAAAAACTTACCTCAATGAGAAAGGAATATGCTCTTTGAAGAGAAGTGGTTGAAGATGTCACACGAAAGGAAAAAATGCAAGAAATAAATAGAGTTGAATGAATATTAAGGAGGGATCTATTTATAGAGGATTGAATCTGGACGCGTCAGGCCAAAAGGCAGGACTGTTCAGCTCCAATGTATTAATTACATTCAAATTGGTGGCATTTTTTTCTGTGAAAAGTCACGACTTTTTCTTTTACATTAATTACTTCTCACCTTTTCATAGCTGTTTGAGACTCGATAAAAGTCGTTATTATTGAGCTGTTGCAATAGATCGTCCATTATTTTTAACAGATTTAGCATCTGTTGTAATAGATGGATTGAATGTGCAACAGACGGTCTGTCAAAATAGATTTACCATCTGTTGCAATAGATGGTTTGTATATACAACAGATAAGACATCAAATGCAACTTATGTATTATCTGCTGCGACAGATGGACAATATATGTTGGAGGAGATGTTTTGATATCTTCTAACAGCTGATGCATCAATTTCAACTGATGGAGTATTCGGTTCATTAGCTATTTTGAATGTGTTAGATAAAAAGTCGCGACTCTTCACCTCTTTTTAATAATTCCTTCATTTCGTATTAGTTGGGCCCTATGGGCGTGGCACACCATTTAATAAAAATATAAATTAGGTGATTATTTTATCAAATTTTCCTTATTAATTATGATTTAAAAGTATAAATGTGAATAATATACTTTATGTAGTCATTTAATAATAGGGGTAATCTTGGAAGAATGTAATAAAATTATCTTGATTTTATAAATAGGAAAACTAAATAGAAACAAACATTTTTAGCAAGAAGTAATCACATGCGTGCAGATGAATAAAAAAACAGTCTGGTCTATCGCAATAGATTTACCATCTGTTGCAATATATGGATTATCTGTTGCGACAGATGGATCATATGTTGGAGGAGATGTTTTTATTTCTTCCAACAGCTGATTCGTCAGTTGCAACAGATAGAGATTTCGATTCATCAGTTTTTTTGAATTTTTTAAGATAAAAAGTTATGACTCTTCACACCTCCATTTTAATAGTCATCCATGCGTGCAGATGATTAACAACACTGTCTGACATGTCCTGATGGGGTAGGAAGAATAAGGTGCGTGCAATGGATCCCATTTTCATGCGTACGAGTTATGTATATTATTGTTCAGGCTACCGTAAAGACACACATAAAGTGCAATGATTTTGTGAAGGCAGTTTTTTATCGATTAGACACTGATCCTTCAAACAAGATCCTGCATTATACAGTTTAGTTTGATAGGTGTGAACTGATAAGGCCGAAGGGTTCCAAGACGGTGGTGTCGATACCCCGTTACAATTTAATGATGATTCATGCTCTTGTTTTTGTGTCAAGTTTGGGGAAGGGTTTAAATTTTTGGCGTCAGTGTAAATATCCAATAGTGATTGGACCGGTTTTAATGGCACAATGGACTTTTTGAAAGGCCTCCGAAGCCTCGCAATGCTGCAAACAACGATAAAACCAATAGAAATTCCCCTGGTCCAAATTTATATGGATAGATTTATGGAGAAGACTTTTTTACAGCAGAAGGTGCTTGGAAGAATACTCGTGCACGAAGGGGAGGTGGAGAAGGACATATATCATTTCAGACCTTGTTTAAGAGGAAACACAGGGTAGGAAGGAAAGTTTAGCGAAATTGGCCAATGAAATTCACATGAGAAACAAAAAAACTGGACGACCTTTAAATGTAGAAGTGTATCAAAATATAAAAATCCGTCAGTCGATGAAAAAAAAAAAGAATGGACAACAGGACTGGAGCTGGACACTTTGCTCGAGAATGCAACTAGCGAGCGTGTCCTAAATGAAGACTCTCACAAAATGCAAGACTAGAACTCCAAGGAAAAAGCTTCGCTAGCACGGAAGGTGGTAAGATTGTCGGTTAAAATTGAAACCTACATGTCAATTCAGACCGACAATCTTACCACCTTCCATGCTTGCAAAACTGCTTTCTTAGAGTTCTAGTCCTGCATTTTGTGAGTCTTCGTTGAGGCCACGCTCGCTAGTTGCAGTCTCTAGCAAAGTGACCAGGTCAATTCCTCTTGACCATTCTTCTTTTTCTTCAACGACTGATGGATTTTCATTTTTGGATACACTTTCACATTTGCAGCTCACCCAGTTTTTTTATTTTTCATGTCAATTTCATAAGCTAATTTTTCTACACTTTCCTTCCCACCCTGTGTATCCTCTTAAACAAGGACTGAGATGATAGACCTTCTCAACCTCCCTCTTCCTGCACAGGTTTTCTCCCAAACACCTTCTGCTGTATATAGTCTCCTCCAACAACCCATTCATATAAATTTGGACCAGGAAAATTTCTATTAGATCCATCGTTGTTTGTTGCAGTGTGAGGCTTCGAAGGATTTTCAACAAGTCCATTGCGCCATTAAAACCGGTCCAATCATTATTGGATATTTACACTGCCGCCAAAAATTTGAACCCTTCCCCAAACTTGACACAAAAACATGAGCATAAACCGTCATTAAATTATAACGGGGTATCGACACCACCGTCTTGGTCCCTCAACCTTACCAGTTTGAATTTAAGAATCTTAACTGTAAAATGTCATATCTTGTTTGAAGGATTAATGCCTAGTAGGTAAAGAACAAATATTCATAAAATCATTGTACTGGATATGTATTTTCATGATAGGTTGATCAGTAATACATACCTACCACATATGAAGTGGTTCCATCTGCAAGCAGCTTATTCCTCCGAACCCATCTTTACTCTAGCCTTTAATGCTGGCCGAGCAAAAATGGATCCAATTTCACTTTCTTTTGTCTGCAAACAAGATAAATACATTTGATGTCAAACAAGAGAAGAACAAAAAGAACATTACAAAAGGGTAACACAAAATTGAGTGAATCAACAGATGACCAATGTGATGCAACAAATTACCCATTTGTTCAACCGATGAGGCATCGTTGCAAAGGATGGATGACATGTTGCAACAGATGGGTCATCTGTTGGAATAAATCAACCAGCCTTGCTACTAGTTTGATTTCTTCAAACAGTTGCTCCATCTGTTCCAACAGCTGATTCATTAGTTGCAACAGTTGAGAAAACTGTTGCAACACCACCACCACCAACATCAACAACAAAGAAATAAAACAACACCATATGTTCCAACACCATCCATAACACAAACATCACATGTTCCAATACAACCCCCCCCCCCCCCCAACAATAGTACCACCAAAGTACCAAACAAAAGACATAAAAAAAAATTATACTGACAACAAGGCTTTTTAAGTTCTCCCAACAGATGACTTTTTTGCATATTTTAATAAAAACAACGATTCGTTCATTCAAGACTTAAAAGTCACCTTTCCTTTAATTTTCTCAATAAATAGGAAACTGGTAATAGGTAAATCATTAATAGCAACAAATGTAAATATCTAATTTAAGTGACATACAAAGAAGAAGACGAGATAAGAAGAGCAACAGTGAACCATACCTGCAATGTCAAAAATACAAACGGATCAGAACATCCAGTTCAGTCAAGAAAAAATATTGATTGGTTGAGATCCTAAAGGATCCTCATCTGAAAAAAGAGAGAAAAGAGAAGAAAAAAGGAAACAACAAAGATAATTGAGAATAAAGAATAAAGAAGAGTGATAAGTTGAGTCTAGACTACTTTATGGCTGAAGGAGAGAGTTCTAGATATGGGGGGGGGGGGGGGTTTAAATATTCATTAATAACTTTTGAGGGACATGAGGAGACAGTGACATTGAAAAGACCAGATAAGACTACTCACTCAAGAGATTTTTGATTTATCCAAGTAGTACCGAGTAGTATTTTTTACCGCCTTAGTATTTTAACTATTTTATCTCGGACAGGAAATACCTAAATTGCTTTTAAAAAAGGATCTTAAAACATTTAAGTGCAATAGATGACTTAATCTGTTTGATAGTTTACAATAGATTCGTGATCTGTCGCAACAAATGACGTAATCTGTTTGATAGTTTACAACTAATGCATAATATGTTGCAACAGATTACCTAATCTGTTTGACTTGATCCAATAAAAAATACATCTGTTGCAATAGGTTGAACATTTGTTTATATATAATTTCAATTGAGTTCATATTTTAGACTAATACCATAATTGAATGTGAGTTCTCATAGGGTCAACTATAACTTTAATTGAGTCTTTTGGAAATTGCATGATGAGACGGTATTGCGTTCCTCCCGACCAGAGTCTTCGATCGATCACTCTGAGCTAAACGTATTCTTACTACCTCATATGTTAGACTAATACCTTAATTGATTAATCTAGGACTAGGGTACTAATACCTTAATTGAATAATCTGAGACTAGGGGTGAGTTCTCATAGGGTAAACTACAACTTTAATTTAGTCTTTTGGCAATTGCATGATGAGATGGTACTGTGTTCCTCCTGACCAGAGTCTTCGATCAATAACTCTGAGCTGAACTGATTCTTACTACCTCATATGTTAGACTAATACCTTAATTGATTAATGTAGGACTAGGGTACTAATACCATAATTGAATAATTTGGGACTAGGGGTGAGTTCTCATAGGGTCAACTACAACTTCAATTGAGTCTTTTGGCAATTGCATGATAAGACGGTACTGCGTTCCTCCCGACAAGAGTCCTCGATCGATCACTTTGATCCAAACCGATTCTTACTACCTCATATGTTCAACTAATACCTTAATTGATTAATCTAGGACTAGGGGTGAGTTCTCATAATGTCAACTACAATAGATGACAGTGCCTATTTGATAATTTACAATAGATGGGTAATCTATTACAACATATGACTTAATCCATTTGATAATTTACAACAGATGGGTAATCTCTCGCAACAGATGACTTAATCTGTTTGATAGTTTACAATAGATTCATGATCTGTCGCAACAAATGACGTAATCTATTTGATAGTTTACAACAGATGCGTAATATATTGCAACAGATTACATAATTTATTTGATTTGATCCAACAGAAAATACATCTGTTGCAATAGGTTGAGCATTTGTTTATATATAATTCAATTAAGCTCATATGTTAGACTAATACCTTAATTGAATGTGAGTTCTCATAGGGTCAACTACAACTTCAATTGAATCTTTTGGCAATTGTATAATGAGACGGTACTACGTTCCTCCTGACCAGAGTCGTCGATCGATAACTCTGAGACGAACCGATTCTTACTACCTCATATGTTAAACTAATACCTTAATTGATTAATCTAGGACTAGGGTACTAATACCTTGATTGAATAATTTAGGACTAGGGGTGAGTTCTCATAGGGTAAACTATTGATTAATCTAGGACTAGGGGTGAGTTCTCATAAGGTCAACCATAATAGATGGCAGCGCCTATTTGATAATTTACAACATATGGGTAATCTATTTCGACATATGACAATCTATTTGATAATTTACAACAGATGGGTAATCTGTCACAATAGATGACTTAATCTGTTTGATAATTTACAATAGATTCGTAATCTGTTGTTACCTAATCTGATTGATAATTTACAACAGACGAGAAATCTGACGCAATATGTTGAACATTTATTTTTTACAATATCAATTGAGTTCATATGTTAGACTAATAGTACCTAAATTAATTAATCTAGGACCAGGCATAGGGTCAACTAGAGTACTTGGTCAACTACAACTTCAATTGTTTTTATACAATTTCAATTAAATTACTCTTTTGGCAATTACATGATGAGAGGGTTAAAAATTACGCATATATTTTATGATTTTAAAAATAATTAAGATCAAATTAACATTTTCAAAACTACTTGTCATTCTTTTCCAAAATACAAATCAACCCATACAAAACGTTTCATTATTTCAAATCTCGAGGTCTCGCTCTTTCTCTCTCATTCTCACTCAACAATAAAGTACAAACAACAACTACTCAATAAATTTGCTCAACCCTCCACAACAGATCGCTTTTCTTCTCATTTTTGACCACATAAGTGTTATTTTCGACTTCATTCTTGCTTTTATCAGTCGTTTTCTTTGTCTTAGGAGGCAACAGAGTTCGAGAAGAGCTCTATATTTGTTATTTTTTCTAAAAATAAAGGATTTTAAAATCTATGCATACATCAGTTGTATTGTAATTTTTGTTTTTCTTTGTCTGTAGGTAAAACATGTCTCCCCCAAAAAAAGAAAGTAAAAGTGGATCAACATCTGACCACCCAAAAAAAAAGCTACAGTATAGAGGGATTTAGAGGAGCTTTCTGAACAATCTCAGTCAGGAAAAAGTGAAGCTGAGGAAAGATATGAAAACTACGTTGAGGAAGGTGGACAAGGGTCTGTAGATGGTGATGAAGAAAATAAAAGTGAGAAAGAGGAGGAATTGGAGAGTGAGAAAGAGAAAGAGGATAATAACAGCATGATGATAATGGATCACCGATGGTGCGTGAATTAATATCGACATCCCAGTATGATCCTGTCAAAACTTTTAGTATTGACAGGTTTCAAGTTGCGATGCCGATAAATGACCCAGAAGGAAAACAACTAACTGTTCAAATTGTACTTAAATGTCAGATGGGGAAATTTTTTGAACATTTTATGAAAATTATGAAGAACGAAAACATAGGCGGACTTTTTAAGAAGAGCTACTTTGGACACTTTCTTGAGCTTCCTGAGGACCCCTCTGCCCATATCCGCTTCCCTATGATGATGGTATATGGTCTTCTCAAGTACAGGATTAAGTATGCAGGGGATGATAAAGATTCGGAGGAGGGGGCAAAAAGAAGATGGATGAAATCTGGATCAATTACTGTGGAATGCCTGTTTGTTTTGGCTTGCAAGAGTTTTCCATAGTGACGGGCTTGATATGCCATCGTCCAGAAGGACCACCACTCCGCAAAAGATCCAAGGCAGGAAAATGCAAGAAAAAAATAGATGGGTTATTTGACATTGCTCAAAGTGGCTATAAAACATCGAATTTGTTGACAAATATCGAGGATAAAACCATACCAGAGCAGTACAAGGAGTAATTGTGCTTAGTTTGGTTTGCCCATTCGGTTATATTGACAAGAGACGTCAACAAGGTCATATAAGATGATTTGTTGGCGCGTGCTGAGGATTTTTATAAATTCAACAATTATCCCTGGGGATATGACAGCTTCTACTTGACTGTCCAATAGTTACTGACAAAGCTATCCTCAGGGAAGACCACATTATACGACTTTTCTTGGGCTTTCATGGTAAAATTAATCACTAATTTTACTCATCCATTAATTTATATTGAATATAGTTATTATGACTTTTTTTTACTTGCTTCCTGTTTACATTTTTTAGGCTTGGGCATTTGAAGCCATTCTTCCCCTCCGAAAGCAGTTAATGGATTACCCGGATGAGGTTTCTCATCCAAGGATGTTTAGGTGGTTGGCTGCAAAGAGCAACACCACTATTAAGGAGGTTGATCTCTTTAACCCTCCAAATGATGCAGTACATCTTCTTCAAGTAAAATAATTCTACTGAGAGAAAGATATTGAACAAATGTTATATCTGGTGCAACAGATGTTATATCTGATGCATCAGATGGGGCATTTGTTGGGACAGGGTATGTCTTGCATCAGATTACCCATCTGTTTTTTTGGTTCTCTGAACTCGACTCCTAAAAGATTAACCATCTACTACAAATTATGCAACAAATATGTAATCTGATAACATATTGTTCATCTATTGCGACGTACAGATCAACTGTTGCATAACAGATTACCCGTCTTGTGCAACTATTGCAACAGATGATTGATATTTTGCATCAGATTATCCTTGTGTTGCTCTATTTTTCTGAACCAGACTCAAACGAATTTTATCCATATACTGCAAACTATGCAACAGATGGGTCTTTTTTTTAAATGTATCCCAACTGTGAAAATTATTATATTATATATTTAAATGCATCTGTCTTTTTTTTATAGGTTGTGCATCCATGGATCGTGCCTACTGAGGAGGAGTCGGTGATGACTTCTTCTATTACTCTAGGTCATGTTGATACTATAGCAGACCCAACGATGGAGTTAATGAAAAAGGAATTGGCTGGAGCAACAGCCATAAGAAGAGCAGTTAGGCAAGGTCAGCCTAATATTGAGGCTTTTCATGACCAACCTTTTACTGAGGCAGATCTGGGTGCTTCTTCTGGTGGAGTTGTTGGTGTTGGTGGCAGGCATGCTGATGCTGCTACCACTCGTGATGATGAGCATGTTGATGCTCAATAAAGAATAAATAGGTTTGAAAACACCTTTTTTCGCCCTTACACAGGTCCCTCTCACCCCTCTTCACCCTCGTGTTCTCGTTGCGGATGCGAAGAGTACAAGGACAGACAGGATAAACTCTTTAAAAAAATAGAGGCTATCTCTAAAGCTATCGAGGAATTCAAATCAAAGAGGTGTGTCATACCATCCAAGAAGGTGAGGGAACCGCACACTCCTACAGTGTTAGTTAGGAGAAAGAAAAGAGCAATTAGAGACGTACTCTCCGGTCGAAAATCAAAGAAATTGCAATTCCTCTCTCTCCAAAAGTTGTTGAAGTTTATGGGCCAGTCAAGAAGGTGGACATATACTTGGAACTTGGTGTCGAAATGAAGAGGGATCTACGACAGGCCAAGAATGCCAAGCCAGGCGCACCAGATTACCCCAGGCCTCTTTTTCCCCCCCAAGACTTCCAGACTATGACTGATATGCGTATGCCGTAACAGGATAAGTTAAGTTTACTTTTCCTAACCTAGACCTTCTAATCTACCCCATGAAGAAGAAGCTACGCAACATATTTCAAATCTGTTGCAACAGTTGGGTATACTGGTGTAACTGGTAGTGGTTCTGTTGCAACTTATTATCCATCTGTTACATAAGTTGCGTTGGATGGACCCTATGCAACAGATGGACCATCTGTTGCATCTTTAATATTACTAAACTATTTAAAAATTGACTTCTTATCTCAGAGCATGTTGACATAATTCTCTGCCTCATGAGTAAAAGGCAATTAACGTACCGGGAAGCTTATGATGCTGTTGATAGAATAATGGACCTCGACTTCTGCAAGAAGCTCAAGGATAGGTACGATCAACTCAATGGGGAGGCGTTATCCCTTGGTGTGGGACTTGATTTTTTAGTTCCTACGTTGGTCTTGGATGAATAAGAAGTGATGAAATATGTTAGAGGGGACAGGCCAAATCCACATGGCAAGAGCTGGACCGAGGCAAAAAGGATTCTTGCAGTCATTAGCATGAACGACATGCATTATTGGGTTGTTGAGATACTACTCAAGTAGGGAAATATCAATGTTTATGACTCCAACGTACCTCTAATCGACAATTTTGATCTTTTTCTCTTTATGGAGCCACTGATGGTGTTGTTACCCATTTTTTTGAGGGAGAGTAAACTGATGAATCATTTGCCAAAGGAAGTGTTGATGAAGAAATCATGAGATTTTGAAGGTCGAAACAAGGGAATGATTCTTCCAAAAGATGATGTCGCTAAAGCAAGCGGCTCGCACGCTCTTGCACACATCGAATGTTTGCTGACCGACATAGAAATAGCTGAGCCAATGACTTTTCTGTGCGACAACGCTGTGGCAAACTTCCAAGAGGTCTGGGCTTATGGGGTACTAACTGGACGCTTGAAGACTGTGTATATAGAAGAGCCTGTGAAATAAAAAATTTTAATTCCAAGTCACCCTTCACTTTATTACATGTACATGTAGTGACAATAATTTTTTTCTGATGAAAGTTGAGTTTTTATAATGCAATAGATTGTCAATTTTTTGTAAAATATATTTAATCCATTCTGGCAGATAGTTTATCTGTTGCAATAGGTTGGTCATCTGTTGCATTATGCCGATGTTATTTCTATGAATAATCTAATAATCTAAGTCTAATCTATTACAACAGTGGGAAGACCTGTTTGATAATTTCCAACAGATGACCTAAATTTTACAACATATGCCTAAATCTTTTTGATAGTTTCCAACAATTACGCTTGAATATCCATGTGCTCGACAATATCAAACCAGTAGTAAATACACACACCACCATGAAAATTTCAGCAATTAGGCTTGAATATCCATGTGCCCAACAACACCAAACCAGTAGCAATAACGGCAACAATGTAGTCTCTTCTTGCTCAACTTTGTTTATCTTTAGAAGCCTTGACTTTGTTCAATAAACCCCAGATTACACGATTTACTTGTGAAGGGTGTCGTTCTTCATACCAATCAAAGTAATCGCATCCACCCAATTTCTATAAGAAAGATAACACAATTAAAAAATAATTACAAGTCAATAATTAATCAACTAATTAAATAAAAAAATATTACCTTTAAAATCTTACAAGTAAAAAACCTATGATCCAGATTTTGTTGAGTCCAAGAAGTCTTTAACAGAGCTTCTTGACCGCACTTACAATATCGAAAATCTTTATCACAAAAAATAGTGGAATATGCGCTCGACATTGTCAAGCTCAGTTAGAAAAAATGAAAGAAATAATTTGATGAATTTGGATAGATAAAAGAAGATGACGATGAAGAAGAAGATTTGGGAATTTAGGGTTAAATTTTAGGAGGAAGATGAATATATAACACAATGAGGGGGATGTCCATTGGGGGGGGGAGTGAAGGTGACAACAAGTTAGCAAAATGTGCCAGACTGACACATTTGATGCCTATTTTATTTTACGTGTTTAAAATGAACACTGTCTACTTGATGCCTATTTTATTTTGGGTGTTTGAACTGAACACCGTTGATGGGTTCCGTCTTTTTATATCAATTAAATTCACTTTAACCTTTTTAAAAGTAGTGGCAATTTTTAATGTCCAACGAAAGTTGAATTTTTATAATGCAACAGATTCTCCATCCGTTATAACAGTTATTCTACCTGTTCTGACATATAGTTTATCTGTTGCAATAGGTTGGTCATCTGTTGCATTATCTCGATGTTTTTATCTAAGTCCATCTGTTGCAACAGTGGGAAGACCTATTTGATAAATTCCAACAGATTACCTACCTGTTGCAACATATGTCTAAATCTGTTCGATTTTTCCAATAGATGTGTCGTCTGTTACAACAGATACATTATCTGTTGTAATATTTGAATATAGTATTCCTTTTCAATTAATAAGTTCAAATTTGAGGAATAAATAAAATTCGTAGACACAATAAAATAAATCGAAGCCTTCATAAATTAGCTGAAATAAGTCAACGAATAAATGAAATGTAAAAAAATTGTTATGGGTACAGATCTTAACAAATACATCAATATAATTTAAGTATACTACCAAGGATTACTTTGACAGGTTTAAACTATAAAGATCTACTCAGTATGGACAAGTTGTTCTTCATCCGGTGCTATGGAATTCGGCTTTGCTTGTCGTGGATCTTTATTGTCGCTTACGTACGGTTTCTGCGCTTTTTGTTCTTCGTATTTCCATAAAAAGAGTAGTATATTGTCAATGTTGTTCAGCAGTAGCTTCTTCTACATCCACCTGGAAAGCCAGAATTGGTCAATGCTAATCACGGAGATACAACAAAACGGAAAAAGATAACTCATCTCTTCAAGCAAATCTAACAGGCCTTCCTCCCATTTTAAATTATCCCAAATAAATTATATTTCTGTTACAACAATAAATCAACTGTTGGGATAAATTTCTACATGAGTAAGACCTTGTATGATAATTTCCAACGGATGAACCATCCGTTGCAACATATAAATCATCTATTGCAGCAGATAGGTCGTCTGTTGGTACAAATAAAAGTGGTATGAAAAGATGTTTGATTTGCTAAAACAGATGAGACATATGTTGTACCAGATACTTTATCTGGTGCAAAAGGTTAGGCAACTGTTGCAACAGATGTATATATTTGTTTGATAATTTTCAGCAGATGTATCATCTGTTGAAACAGATATGTGTCTGTTTATTTTGTCAGTTGGAAGACATATAATATATTTACCTTCTTCAGCTTGTGCTGCTCTTCTTTGGATATTGTGCGTTGCTCAGTGCAACACACAGACAGAGGAGTTGCAATTTTGCTTTTTTGGATGCTTGATTATGCCCTGGAAATCACTTTCCTTCTCCTCTTAGCCCTAATCTCTAATGAAGTGGATGGAAAAAAAATCTTTTTTGATGGAATGATACCCCTCTTAGATGTCAATTCCTTTACAGAAGCAGTTAATGCATTAATAGCATTAATCACTACATCATGTTTTGCCCTGCAGTCTTGACATTTGCATGCAGAACATTCGCTGGGAGAGGCAAAATCTGTATAACCAGTATGATCATACTCATAATGGTTTGCTTTAAATACTGTAAGAGAAGCATCATTAGCACCAACAGAAGCACCACTACCACTACCAACAGCTCCATCACCACCTAGACCATCAACAATAACAAGTCCACCCTCCAAAATTATTTTTCTTGTAATGGTTGTTGCTCCAAACAATTTCATTTTTATTCTTTCAATGACCTTAGGGTCCGATAAAGTTTGCACAGATCGTAAAGTAAGAATAAATGGCATCTTCAACTCTCGATTGATTGGAACTAGCGACGTATGCACAATTTAACATAAATCATTACATATATTAGAATGATGATTAGATCATTCAAAAAAACATTAATTAAAAGAAAAAATTAATTATAATTAGACTTACTGCATTCTTTGGGGGGTTGAAGAGATCAAGAAAATTTACATTTTTATCAGTTTTGACAGACAACCATCTCAAGATTCTTGGACAGAAAACTCCTCCTGGTAGTTCACTTGTTGTCTCAAATAAGGAATGGCTTCAAACACCCAAGCCTATAAAATAACGCCAGTAAATCAAAACCATTATTGAGTGAAAAAAATGAATGATATCATAATAGAAGAAAGAAACATTTACCATGAAAGCCTATGGGAAGCCATATAAGTTGACTGTCTTTGGCGCTAACGGAGTCAACAAATATTTGACAGTCATTTTGAAGCTTTCATACCCCCAAGGATAGCTGTTAAACGCCTCAAGATCCTCGGAGAACTTTATTAAACTGAGGCTTATGTTGTTGTTAACGTCTCTCACCCAAAGAATATTATGTACAAACCAAATCAAGCATAATGACTACTTGTGCCTCTTTGAAAGTCCTTTAACTTTCAATGCTTCTAACAAATTTTTATTTTTGAAGCTTGGACCAACAGTGGACACCAGGTCATCACGATCACACGACTTACCTTTGCCTTTTTTGGGTGTACGGGTGCTTTTTTTGGGTTAGAATAGGTACAACTTGAGAAGAAAAATAACATTTTAGTCCAATAACTATGGTAAACTCCTTCCAACCAAAACAAATAAGCATGCCACAGTAATTTATCCACACCTCATCCATCTTATCTTTGTTTTCATACATAAACCTACGCTTGAGAAGTTCATATACCATTTTCATTTGAAAACGATCATTGTTGTCCTCCGACAAATCAAGATATTTCCCAAAGCAACTGTCCCTGAAATAAGAATCCAATTTTGGTTCTCAAAGTATTTTTCTGAAGACATCAAAAGATTTTCCCATGGCTGGATTAACCACGAAATCACCCGTTAAATCTGCGGCACCATCGCACTGCATTCTCACAAGAAAATAATCAATGCTGAAGGCTTTGACCAACTCTTCAGTGGAAGGGCTATTAGCATTTGCATTATCTCTTTTGAAATATTCCTCTTTCCCGTGTCCTTTATATTCTGCTCCCAATTGAGATAACACTTGTAAAGCAAACTTATAGAGTGGTGGATATAGCCTAGCTGCTTCACTTGTTTCTTTACTTAGACTTGATTCAATTTCTGTTCTTTTGGGAACCATATTATCTAAAATTAATAGGAACATAAAATAATATATTATTATTAATTAATGCATCGTTAAAAAAGGATAAAAGTAAATCAAACAAGCAAAACAGTAAAATAACAGTTGCAACAGATCACCGATCTGTTGCACCAAGTAGTATATCTGTTGCAGCATATAACAAACTATTGCAGCGGATGAGTAATCTGTTGCAACAATACAAAACATATCACTTATTTTTTAAGACAGATGAATGGTCTGTGCAACAGATCACACAACTATTGTGACAGCATCTGTTGCAACATATGAGTGATTTATTGGAACAGTTAAATAATCCGTTGCAACGGCTGAGTAATTTGTTGCGACAATACAAAACATATCACTCATCTGTTGAGAAAGATGAATGGTTTGTGCAACAGATCACACATCTGTTGTAACATATGAGTGATCTGTCAGAGCAGTTAACTAACCTGCAGCAACGACTGAGTAATCTATTGGGATAATACAAAATATATCACTCATCTGTCGAGAAAGATGAATGGTCTGTGCAACAGGTCACACATCTATTACAACATATGAGTGATCTATTGGAACAGTTATCAACGGTCAATATTGTTTAGATTTCTTCCAACATAGGGTCGTCTATCGCGGCAGATGAATGATCAGTTGGAAAAATCAAGTCTTGGACATTTCCTGTAGGAAGAGTTGATAAGATTTTATCCAACAGGAGGTTCATCTATTGCATCGGATCATTAATCTGTTGGTTCTTTCATTGCACCAGATGGTTAATTAGTTGCATCAGATTTTTTATCCGATTCTTAATCTGTTGCAACATATGGTAAAGTTGTTGCATCATATAGTTAATTTGTTGCATCAGAATTGTAATCAGATGGTTTCTCTGGTGCATCAGATGGTTGATCTGTTGCATCAGATGGTTAATATATTGCACCAGATGGGTAATTTGTCGGAGAAAACAAAAAATAGTAGCACGATTTTGTTCAACAAAAAAACAATAATTTCACCATTTTTACTAAGAACAAGAACAGAACAAATCAACCCAAATTATCATTTTATAAACACAAACAATAAAAATCAAACTTCAAAAAAATGCAACAAATAATAAAATATCATAATTCACTTCGAAAAGAGAGGAGAAGAAATACCAGAAATTAGGGTTTTATTCAGACCACATTTCAAATTAATGCAACAATTATTGAAATTGGTAACCAATACTATAAGAGAAGTTGGCTCAAGTTCCTCGTTTTCTTCAAAACTAAAAAGGCCATAAACATTTACCTGTGAAAGAAGAAAAGGAACGATGAAAAATTCAAAGCTGTTGTGGCAGGAGAGCAAGTCTGTCACGTCGATTGAAGGTTGAAGTTGAAAAGGAACTCGAAGCCCAACTATTTGTAGTCTGATGTTGAAGTCGCCGAGGATTGAAATGAAAAATTTACAGAACAGTTGGTTGGGAGAGAGTTGAGAGAAGTTGTCGAGAGAGGGATGAGAGACAGGTTGATTTGAATTGAAGAGGGGAACTCGAACCCCAACTATTTTTCGCCGGAGGTAGAAGTCGCAGAAAGTTGAAGGGAGAAAAAAGGGAAACTCGAAGTCCAACTATTTGTCGCCGAAGGTAAAAGTCGTCGGGGGTTGAAGGGAGAAATTTTGCAGAACTATTGGTTGAGAGAGAGTTGAGAGAAGCTGTCGAGAGAGAGGAGAGAGTGGTTGATTTGGATTGAAGAGGAGTGTGGGTTGGGTTGATTTGTATTTTTGCAAAGATTAGAAAGTTTTAAAAATATTAATCAAGTCCACAATTAACTTAATCAAGTTTCCTAATGATGTTTGACCCTATCTGTTGGTCAATGTCACCAATCCTTCATTCAAGACTTAAAAGACACCTTTCCTTCAATTTTCTCAAGTTACCAACATGGAAAAAAAAGGATAGAAAGTACTATTATTAGCTTTGGTTAAACCAAGAAGGAAAAAAGAGATTTAATACAAAAATGAGTAGGAAATTATTGGTGCGAAACTCCTAATATTTAGCAATCATATTTCATATTTATTTTACTCGAAACTAATATTATTCTAATATGGCAAATAATATATGGAATAAAAAAAACATATTTCTGTAACTCTTTCTTGGAGAAAAAGATTTTAAACTTTTATAAATTGCGAATGTTTCTTTTTATTGTAACAGAGTATGGATGTCGCGAATTATAATAGAAGGAAAAATTCTTTTTTATTTATGTATTTGAATATGTTTCTTGTGATATCGCAACTTTAATTTTATGTGCAATTTAGTTGTAATGTCATTGCATGCCCTCTATATTTATTTTAATAAATTTGTGGTTTTTTTTTTTTTTATATATTTGCATTAAGTATAAAGACATGGAGGTCATAATTGATAGAAGGTTTTCGATTTATGAATTATATTTTTTTGTAATTTCATAACTTTTATGTGCAATTTAGTTATAATATTGTTGCATGCCTGTAGTCAGGGACGGAGCTACACTTAGGATAGGGGGGTTATCCGAACTCCCATCGACGAAAAATTATACTATATATACGTGGTTACAATTATTTTTATGTATATATAGTAGATGTCGAACCCCTATAGTTAGTTCGTATGTTCACTTGTGAAATCTCTTGGTGAAAATCTTGGCTCCGCCACTGCCTGTAGTATATTTATTTTCAAAATATTATGATTCTTTCTTTATATAGATACATTAGAAAGGAGAGTATGAAGGTCACATATTAAAGTAGAAGGTTAATTTCTTTTTATGAATCATGTTTTAATTTTATAATCAATTGAAATCACGTGCAGCGAAAAGTCTAGAACTTCTTTGAAATAGAATTCAACATGTCACGACCCAAAAATAAGGATCATGATGGCACTTGTCGTGGCGTACCTTGACAAGTAAGCCTATCACCCAAACTGATACAAAAAGAAGAAAAGACAAAAATATCCCACGGTAAGGCTTCTAGAACGAAGCCGAACCATATAAGTAATCATAATAATGCGGAAAGAACTTATCCAAAATACCAATCATGCCCAAAACCAGGTGTCAATAGTGTAAGAACTACTAGTACAATCCAAGAGTCAAATACATCAAAAAAATAACCACAAAAGAATAATAACTATCTCCGAAATCTAATAAAAATATAACTAGTATAGAAAGATAGAGGTGAACTTCGAACGCATGAATGTCTAACCGCTACCTTGGAAGATCCAACAATCGCCCGAATCAAGTAAGTTGAGGCGCACTCGAGCTAGGACCTGCACCGAAAGGGCACAGTAGGCATGAGTACGGTCCACTTGTACTCAGTAGGTATCATAGGCCGACCAAGAAAAGTAGTAAATAAAACATACAAAATATACACTAAGGGCACGTCACCTGCAATAAGAAAATGTCCCACAACAGTAGCCCACACCGCTTGCACTAACAGTTTAATATATCTAACATATATTACATTAACACACCAAGATATAGGAAACAAGTATACATTACGTTACATATAAATAGAATAAGAGAGAATATGTAGATACAAGATCATCAACTACAAGTAAAGGAAGGTAAGACAAATACATAGATGACAAGTCAATAAGACAATACAACACAATATTAACACAATAAAGTAAGTGCAATGTATATGATGATGATGATGATGATGATGCACGAGGTCGTCGCACATCCTCCGGGATCGTCGCACAATCCCCGTATACACCTACGGAGCTAAAGCATCCCGACGTAGGACTCATGGGGGGTTCGTTAACCCAAATACAATCCATATATCTCGTATCTCATTTTTGGTACATCTCTCAAAAAGGATTTTATAAGGTGTTACAATGTCTTTTAAAAAGGTGTTGTCAGTGTTTCTAGATGTTGCCACAGTGGTACCAATATTTCACGAATGAGTATGATACGAAGATGTAATGCTCACAACCAATCACAATGAGTATTTACACAAACAAGCACATGATATAATTCCACAACCAACCACAATGATACATTTCCACAACCACATACGCCAATATCCGCTCATTATGTTCGTATCATCTATGAATTTTCACATGTCTCATTTGCCAATAAAGTATGAATATAATCATAATACACCAATGGTACCATATGAGTATTTTAACAACACAATATAATTATTCATATGTATTCAAGGCTATCAATATCACATAGGACCCCACACGGTCACATATATCACATAATATCTCAATTTCGACAATTATATCACATATAAGCCCCCACAAAGGCACAACACATAAATAGCCATTTTTCATGATTAGTTACCACCCTTAACATTCATTTTGTACCATCATTTATCACTTAGCCCAGTCTGAAGAGTTAAGTCATAACCTACCTCGAAAGCCGAAATCGATCCGATACACTTGAACCCGCGACCTTACTTTTCACGAACAATTTTGAACTTCACTAAAAATATAAAATATGAAATAAACGCGTCAAAACAAAACCAACGACACCCATATTGACTACTTTTGATTCGGGGTCAAAACGGACCCCCAAAATGGATTTTCAAAAAAAGAAGGGCAAAATTGGAACTTTACTTCAAAAACATGTTCTCCATATTTTTAGGAATCTAAAGCTGAAAACCCAAGTTAAATCGAGTAAAAAACGGAGTTTAAATCGAAGAAAAACTATTTTTGAGTTTTATCGGTAAAATCTTTGAAATCCGGGTTAAAATAAAGAATCGGAGTTGTTTTGAAAATTAAATTGATGAAAAACTAGTAATTATAAGATAAAAATATTATTCAAGTGAAAGGGGTGAAATTTGGATTTAAAATCATGCCCTAAGATTTTTGAGGTTTTGAGGAATTCATCAAGAAATTACTAAGAAAAGGGGTGAATTCTTACCTTAAATCCGTAATAAAACCAAAAAATGAGTGTTAATCTAGTTTCCCAAGCTCCCACAAACTTCACTTTTAAGCCCCTAAACTATTTAGGGTTTAACTCCCAAGAGACAAGATGAAAAATGAGCAAAATAAGTCAAAAAATGTTATTTATCAGTGCAGATTTTTCTGCACTGCTGTTAACTCAATCCAGACTTCAACGAGGTGCCCGGGATTCGTTCGGAGTCTGATTTAAGCAAATGAACAATGAAAACACACTAAATTCGACATTCCGGACGCGATGGCGATACCATATTTTCCATAAAATGTCGTTTTCACAAAATTGACCCCCGAAACCTGAAATCACAACTTTTCAAACCGAGGGTCGAAATGAGATTTAAAAGCCCTAATATCATACCAAACATGCTAACACCCTAGATTCAACATTCCGGATCTACTGGCGAAGTCGTATTTTCCATCCAAGGTCGTTTCGATCAAATGTGGGTCCCACTCCCATATTTTCAATTTTCCAACTTTTCGATCAATGGGTTGAAATGAGTTCGGGTGCACCGGGACCCGAATCAAAGGTTTACCTAGCCTAAAATTGATATTCCGGAGCTTCTGGCGTAGTCCGTTCGGTCATCCATCGTACGGATCAAAATATATCCACATAAGTCCAAATTAAGGCTCTTTAAGCCATCAAAACCCACAATATTGTATAAATGATACCAAAGTGCATCGAAAATCATGCCAATCACTCCCACACCCTAAAAATATCATAATGAAATTACGGGGAGGGGTAAAATAGTCAAATCACATAAAATCACAAATTTCACATATTTCATCAAATTTTTAGGTCGTTACATCATCCACTACTTAAAATCTAGTTCGTCTTCGAACTAAGGCAAGAAAATACTTGACTCAATGAAAAGCTGGGGATAAGAACTACACATATCAGACTCAACCTCTGAAGTAGCCTCATCTACAAGTTGATGTCACCACTGGACTTTAACCATAGGGATCACTCTAGAGCGCAACCGTCTAACATCCCTAACCAAAAAGGAAATCGTCTTCTCTACAAAGGACAATCGCTCATCTAACTGAACCGACTCCCAACGAATGACATGAGACTCATCAGGAATATAGCAATGAAGCATAGAAACATGAAAAACTAGACGAACAACTGATAGATCAAGGGGAAAAACCAACTCATAATCCTCATCACCAACAATTCGAAGAATCTCAAATGGACCAATGTACCTAGGGCTAAGCTTGCCCCTCTTTCCAAACCTCATCACACCCTTCATGAGTGAAACTCGAAGAAAAACATGATCACCTACACCAAGTCTCAAGGCACGAAGTCTACGATCAACATAACACTTCTGTCTACTCTGAAACGCTCTAAGTCTATCCTAAATTACCTGTACTTTATCAAATGACTCACGAAGCAAGTACGTACCTCGAGGTCTCACCTTTGAAACATCAAACCAACTCACTGGGGAGCGACAATGCCTACCATACAACGTCTCAAAAAGAGCCATATCAATACTGGAGTGGTAGCTATTACTATATGCAAACTCTGCTAAAGCCAAATGTTGCTCCCACTGGCCACCAAAATCCAACGCGCATACGTGAAACATATCCTTCAAAACCTAGATAGTCCGCTCAGATTGGCCATCAGTCTGGGGTGAAACACTGTGCTAAGATCAACCTGAGTACCCAACTCATCCTGAAAAGTCTTCCAAAAGTGAGATGTGAACACAAAACGTCGATCTGAAATAATAGACACCAACGCACCATGCAGACGCATATCTCACGAATGAATATATGGGCTAACCTCTCAGCACTGAATGAGACCTAAACCGAAATAAAATAAGCTGACTTGGTCAATCAATCCAAGATGACCCAAACACTGTCAGAACCATGAAATGTACGAGGCAAACTAGTCACGAAGTCCATAGTGATTTGTTCCCACTTCCACTCGGGAATGGGTAACTCTAAAGCAAACCACCAGGTCTCATATACTTGGCCTTCACCAGCTGAATATCATGCCTCATACCACCCCAAAAGTAGTGTTGCCTCAAATCACGATACATCTTAGTCATACCTGTATAGATAGAATATCTGAAACAATGGGCTTCCTCCAAGATCAACCTAATCCAATCACTACTCTCGACACACAAACTCAACCCCCAATTCTCAAAACTCTATCTAAATCAAGTGAGGCTTCCTTAGACTTCCCACTACACATCTAATCACGAATCAACCTCAATCCAACATCGTCAAACTGATGAGCTCGAATCTGTCCCATCAAAGAAGATCTAGCCTCCATAAATGCCAAAACACGCCCTGGTGTTGAAATATCAAGCCTAACTATCTGATTAGGTAAAAACTGAATCTCTAAGGCCAAAAGCCTTTCCTAGGTCATAAGATGCGCCAAACTACCCATGCTAGTCGACTTCTGGCTCAAGGTATCCGCAACCACATTAGCCTTGCTCGAAAGGTAGAGGATAGTCAAGTCATAATATTTAAGCAACTCAAGCCAACGGTGCTGCCTCATATGAAGATCTCACTGGTAAAGAAGTACTGAAGACTATGATGATCTGAGAAGATCTCACAATGGACTCCATACAAGTAGTGCCTCCACAACTTCAAGTCAAACACAACTGCGCACAACTCCAAATCATGGGTAGGATAATTCCTCTCATGAGGCTCCAATCTTGACGAGACGCATACATAATTACCTTGCCCTGGTGTATCAACCCAACACCTAAACCAACACCTAAAGCAGCACAAAAGATAATAAAGCCCACGCCCTTCTTGGGCAAAGCCAATATAGGAGCTGAAGTCAATAAATCCTTGAGCTTTTGAAAGCTCGCCTCACAACATCATACCACTGGAAAGAATTCTTCTTCTGAATCAACTTGGTCGACGGAGCTGCAATGGAAGAGAAACCCTCAACAAAACACTAATAATACCCGGCCAAGCCAATAAAACTCCAAATCTCGATGGGCAAAGTAAGTCTAGCCCAATCACAAACCACTGCAACCTTAGCTGGATCAACCATAATACTTTCTTTAGTCATCACATGATCCAAGAAAGAAACTGACTCCAACCAAAACTCGCACTTAGAGAACTTAGCAAACAACTTCTTATACTCAATCTCTAAAGCATAATCCACAAATGATCCTCATGCTCAACTTTATTCTTGGAATAAACCAAGATATCATCTATAAATACCATAACAAAGGAGTCAAGATACGGTCGAAGCACCCAGTCCATCAACTCCATGAATGCGGCAGGGGCATGGATCAACCCAAAAGACATGACTAAGAACTCATAATGACCATATCGAGCCCGAAAAGCAGTTTTTGAAATATCCAAAGCATTAATCCTCAACTGGTGATAACCAGACCTCAAATCAATCTTCAAAAAAACCGCAACACCCTGAAGCTGATCAAATAAATTATCGATGCGAGAAAGAGGATACTTATTCTTAACCATCACCTTATCCAATTGCCAATAATCAATACATATCCGCATAAACCCATCCTTTCTCTTCACAAATAAGACAGGTACACCCCAAGGTGAAATACTAGGTCAAATAAATCTCTTATCCAACGACTCCTGTAACTGATCCTTCAGTTCCTTCAACTCTGCTGGGGCCATCCTATAAGGAGAAATAAAAATGGGCTTGGTGCCTAACTCAACATCAATAATAAAATCAATATCTCGATCTGAAGTCATACTAAGCAAGTCCATAGGGAACATATCTATAAACTCACGGACAACATAGACAGAATCCAAGGAAGGAGGTGAAGCAACACTGGTGTAATGAATATGGACCAAGTAAGATAAACATCCCCTCTCAACTAATTTACGAGCCTGAACATAAGATATGACCCTTTTAGGACTCGAATAGAAGTGTACCCTTCCAAGCTATCCTTAGCACATCCGACGAAGCTAAAGTCACAGTCCTGGCATAACAATCTAAGATAACATGATAAAGAGACAACCAATCCATACCCAAAATAACATCAAAATCGATCATATCTAACACAAGCAAGTCTATCAAAGTATCACGCTCGACAAAAGTCACCACACAAGATCGATGCACCCGATCCACCACTAAAGAATCACCTATCGGGGTAGATACTCGAATAGGCATGGAAAGAGGCTCAGTAACAGAATCAAAACCCAAAGCAAAATACACAGATGCATAGGAGAAAGTCGATCCGGGATCAAATAATACAGATGCAAGTCTGAAACAAATGAGGAAGGTTTCTGTAATCACAACATCAGAAGCCTCTGCATCAGGTCTGGCTGGTATAGCATAACACTATTCATGACTACCAACTGGCTGAGTAGCCCCACAACTACCAACACAGGATCTACTATCCTTACCTCTTGAACCTTTGGTAGAACACCTACCTCTCACAGCTGAAATAAGAATAGCTCTAAACACACGACGAGAACAGCCTTTGGCCACATGGTCAATCTCATCACACACATAGCAACCTCTACGACCAATCTCAATAAGAGAAAGTACAACTGAGCCTGAACGACCACCATGAACTGCTGAACAAGAAGATCCACCAGCTGAACTCTATAAAATCACCTACACTGGCCTACCATGGTATCTACGAGATCCTCTAGAATCTCTGCCTCGAGAGGTCTGACTCCTGAACTCACTAAAATATCGCACCTTCTTGGCGCCTCCTTGAGATGCACTAATAATACCCTCTGTCATCTTACCGTGATACACAATACTCTAAAGAGAAGCTCCAAGCATAATTATCTGAGATGCAACCAACTAAAGAGAAATATCAAAACCCTTCACGAACTTTTGAATCTTCTCAAACTCGATGGAAATGCTATCTTAGAAATATCTGGACAGGGTATGAAAGTATGCCTTATACTCAAAACTGTCATGGAGCCCCGCTCCAAATTATCAAACTCGTCACACATACGATCTCTCAAATTGAAAGGTACAAATTTCTCCAAAAAGGCATCAACAAACTAATCCCAAAACAACTCAGGAGCATCAATAAACCTACAACCAACAAACGATATCCACTAATTTCTTACAATATTTCTCAACTAATAGTATCATAGGCAATTCCATTCGCGTAGAAAGAGTGAAACACAACTCAGAACAGAAGATATGAAAGAATCCGCACAATAAGGAATAAAATGAGGGAAGTTTTCTAAAGACATCCTATAGCCTCTTGAAGATAGATATGGACGTCTACGTACCGATCCACGAGACTCTATTAGACATCCCGTTCTTACACTGTTGAGACCAATGAAACCTGACTGCTCTGATACCAATTTGTCATGACCCAAAAATAAGGGTCATGATGGCACTTGTCGTGGCGTACCTTGACAAGTAAGCCTATCACCCAAACTGATACAAAAAGAAGAAAAGATAGAAATATCCCACGATAAGGCTTCTAGAATAAAGACGAACCATATAAGTAATTATAATAATGTGGAA
Source organism: Capsicum pubescens (assembly GCA_030864215.1). Classification (NCBI taxonomy): domain Eukaryota; kingdom Viridiplantae; phylum Streptophyta; class Magnoliopsida; order Solanales; family Solanaceae; genus Capsicum; species Capsicum pubescens. The sequence goes on from CM061539.1 coordinate 5,008,410, forward strand.
AGAACTAATCTAAAATACCAATCATGCCCAAAACCAGGTGTCAATAGTGTAAGAACTACTAGTACAATCCAAGAGTCAAATACATTGGAAAAATAACCACAAAGGAATAATAACTGTCTCCGAATACTAATAAAGACATAACTAGTATAGAAAGATAGAGGTGAACTTCGGATGTATGAATGTCCAACTGCTACCTTGAAAGCTCCAACAATTGCCCGAATCAAGCAAGTTGAGGCGCACTCGAGCTAGGACCTGCACCGAAAGGGCGCAGTAGGCATGAGTACGGTCCACTTGTACTCAGTAGGTATCATAGGCCGACCAAGCAAAGTAGTAAATAAAACATACAAAATATACACTAAGGGCACGTCACCTGCAATTAGAAAATATCCCACAATGGTAGCCCACACTGTTTGCACTAATAATTCTAATATATCTCATATATATTACATCAACACACCAAGATATAGGACACAAGTATACATTACGTTACAATAAATAGAATAAGAGAGAACATGTAGATACAAGATCATCAAATACAAGTAAAGGAAGGTAAGACAAATACATAGATGACAACTCAATAAGACAATACAACACAATATAAACACAATAAAGTAAGTGCAATGTGTATGATGATGATGATGATGAAGCACGAGGTCGTCGCACAACCTCCGGGATTGTCGCACAATCCCCGTATACACCTACGGAGCTAAAGCATCCCGACGTAGGACTCATGGGGGGTTCATCAACCCAAATACAATCCATATATCTCATATCTCCTTTCTGGTACATCCCTCGGAAAGGGTTTTATAAGGTGTTACAATGTCTTTTAAAAAGGTGTTGCCAGTGTTTCTCTGATGTTGCCACAGTGGTACCAATATTTCATGAATGAGTATGATATGAAGATGCAATGCTCACAACCAATCACAATGAGTATTTCCACAAACAAGCACATGATATAATTCCACAACCAACCACAATGATACATTTCCACAACCACATACGCTAATATCCGCTCATTATGTTCGTATCATCCATGAATTTTCACATGTCTCATTTGCCAATTGTCACGCCTCAAATCCTATTAGGGATGACTGGCACCCGTAATTGAGGAGGCCCGGGAGAACCAGCTCATAACCTTATACTTCCCATGCATACCTCTATGATAACCCAAAATTCGGACAGCATCATGTCGCATATAAAAGGAAATAATCACCTGTATAAGCTCGAGCACACATATATATGTATATACAATACTTGGCTGTTAGAGCCATCACGTCTATTAACAAAACACCACCTTGACTGTACATTAGGTCTACAAAGCCTCTAGACAATACACAGAGTTTAACTAGGGTCGAAACACACCCCGTCATATAACTAACTTCTATACAATACCAAAAGTGACTGGATATGACACGGAAAGCCCCAAAGCAAACTGGAGCTCACCAAAAGCAGTTGGATATCTTATCTCCTACTTGTGCGGTGTATGAGCTAAGGTACATGTGCCTGCAGCATAAAATGTAGGTCCCCCGTGGGGGACGTCAGTATGAAATATGTACTGAGTATGTAAAGCTGTAGATAATCACATATGATATAGGAGCTCAATAGAAATCAGAAACAAGTGAATAAATCGTAATAGGAGTGAACCACACTTACTAGAACTTGTGACAACCTATACATTGTATTTATTCAATCACTTTACCTTCGTTTGTATCATCTTTGTAATCATTACTATACTGTACTGTGACCATTAGGATGCCTCCAGTACATATCAACTAGGATCGACCCATGATAGGCTTATGCCCTTGGGATACCACCCATAAACACATAAATAGGGATCGACCCATGATAGGCTTATTCCCCTGGGATACCACCCGATAAGAGAGAACTTCGATCACTTAGTTCAATTAATCTTTGAGATTGTTATTTCGGTCGCCACCACATTTTTGATACTTTGAAACAATGATACATCAATAAGAGACATATAAATAGACCATCAATGCAATAACAATGAAGTAAGAACTCATTGGCACATCAATGAAGTGTTTTGGAGTCATCAATGCCATAAAAATGAAGTAGGAACTTATTGGTATATCAATGAAACATTTTGGAGTCATTAATAGCACATGGATCTTGTTTGAGTAACCGGATACCTTCTGAAATTCATTAGTGCAATAAACATGTAAGATTTAGAAAACAAGTAAGTATTGGAATGTCTTGACATCTTGTAGGGTGGAAACAAGTTCATTGGTAACGTAGGACATCATACAAAACCATTATGGATCACATGTTATTGAATAACTTTGGAAACTTTCTTAATAGAATAATTGTTCACTTTCATGCCAAAGATATGGTATAGAGTATGCTTTACATACCTGACTGTCAACATTTAATACTAGTCCCAAATGGACTTCCCGCCTTTTCGGATTACTTATCTACAATGAACATATATAGCAATCTAGTATTAGCAACCAAAAGTCACAATTCAATTATTTGAATTCACCAAACTAGTGTTTAAGTAGTAAGCCTTAATTACACCATAAAGGGTGTCACCTTAACCCTCTTATACTCCAATTACATTCGCATGTCATGCATATTCATACAACATCCTCCAATATCAAGTTTGGATTCATTTATCCTTCCAACCAATCCATTAAACCAAATTGAGCCATAGATATAAATAATCATCAATTCAACAGTGTATCACCATATCCACCTTCCATAACTCAATTACCATATCCACCTTCCACAATTCGATACAACCAAACCATGCAAAATAGTCCATAACCCTATTTCCATCACCTTTCAATATCATTCAATACATATAATCCTCTATCACACATATACATATGGAAAAGAATAAAGGCAAACAATATTCATACCTTAGAATTCACCTCTTGATTATGCAATCCTATTTGCACAAATAATAGGTGCCGTTCGAAGCTCTCGAGATGACAAACGCAGTTATCGAATTACTTTGGAATTTCTACGGTTGAATCAAAAGTAATTTAAAGGTCAAATTTGGCTAGGGTTTGTTATTTCTCAATGATTGATGATGAAAATGAGTTTTTGAACTCATATAAATGTATATATACACATATTCCCGTCCATAATATAATAGGAAATGACCAAAATGCCTTTAAAATTTAAATAATGTCAAATCTGTCCTTTGGTGGACTGTTTTGATAAGCTAAAGTAGATCGACCATAACTCTTTGCTCCGATATCGAATTTGGGTGAAATTGATATCGTTGGAAGGATAATTCAAAGGTATTTCATTTCATATAAAGTAGGCCACCCAGTTCGTCCTGTACAAGGAGTTATGGTCGTTTGAAGTTGACCCTAAAAATCTATTTTGATAGGCTGAAGTAAAATGAGTATAACTCCTTACTCAGATTTTGGATTTGGATGAAACCAATTGAATTGGAAAGAAGACTCAAAGATCTTTCTTTTCGTAGGTCGCAGCTCTCCCAGTTCATTATATTAAGGGAGTTATGATCGTTCGAAGTTGACCCAAAAATTTGGCTGGCCTCAGTAGTTCGTGTGCAGGAAATTTTTCTGCACATTTACTATTCTCAAATATCCCGGCCACCGTTTTATAGTTTCGAACGTGCTCGATTATATCCGAATCCTATCCGTTTTTGGAAATCTTTATATCTTTGGAAATATTATTCAATAACCTTCGCATGGAGCCATCGACGGGCAAATTCCGGTATAAATAAAATAAAAAAATTAATTCCATATAAATAAGACCAATACACGTACTTGAATACGCCAATACACGTACTTGAATACAGGGTGTTACACCAATAAAGTATGAATATAATCACAATACACCAATGGTACCATATTAGCATTTTAACAACACAATATAATTATTCATATGTATTCAAGGCTATCAATATCACATAGGACCCCACACGATTACACATATCACATAATATCTCAATTTCGATAATTACATCACATATATGCCCCCACACAGGCACAACACATAAATAGCCATTTTTCATGATTAGTTCTCACCCTTAACATGCATTTTGTACCATCATTTACCACCCATCCCAGTCTGAAGAGTTAAACCATAACCTACCTCGAAAACCAAAACCGATCCGCTACACTTGAACCCGCGATCTTATTTTTCATGAACAATTCTGAACTTCACTAAAAATATCAAATATGAAATCCACGCGTCAAAACGAAACCAATGACACCCATATTGACTACTTTTGGTTCGGGGTCAAAACGAACCTCCAAAATAGATTTTTGAATAAAGAAGGGCAAAATCAGAACTTTACTTCAAAAATATATTTCTCATATTTTTAGAAACCTACAACTGAAAATCCAAGTTAAATCGAGTAAAAAATGGGGTTCAAATCGAAGAAAAATTATTTCTGAGCTTTATCGGGTAAAGTCTTTGAAATCCGGGTTAAAGTCAAGAATTGGAGTTGTTTTAAAGGTTAAATTGATGAAAAACTAGTAATTATAAGATAAAAATATTATTCAAGTGAAAGGGGTGAAATTTGGGTTTAAAATAATGCCCCTAAGATTTTTGGGGTTTTGAGAAATTTATCAAGAAATTACTAAGAAAAGAGGTGAATTCTTACCTTAAATTCGTCATAAAACCAAGAAATGAGTGTTAATCTAACTTCGAAGCTCCCACAAACTTCACTTTTAAGCTCCCAAACTATTTAGGATTTAACTCCCAAGAGACAAGATGAAAAATGAGCAAAATAAGTTAAAAAAAGGTTATTTATCAGTGCAAATTTTTCTGCACTGCTGTAAAAAAAAAGCTGTTTTTTTTTAACTCAATCCGTACTTCAACGGGGTGCCCGGGATTCGTTTGGAGTCCGATTTAAGCAAACGAACTATGAAACCACACTAAATTCGACATTCCGGACGCGATGGAGATATCAGATTTTCCAAAAAATTTCATTTTCACAAAATTGACCCCCGAAACCCGAAAGCACAACTTTTCAAACGGAGGGTCGAAATGAGATTTAAAAGCCGTAAAATCATACCAAACATGCTAACACCCTAAAATCGACATTCCGGATATGCTGGCGAAGTCGTATTTTCCATTCGAGTTCATTTCGATCAAATGTGGGTCCCACTCCCATATTTTCAATTTTCCAACTTTCCGATCAATAGGTCGAAATGAGTTCGGGTGCACCGGTACCCGAACCAAAAGTCTACCTAGCCTAAAATTGATATTCCGGAGCTGCTGGCGCAGTCCGTTCGGTCATCCGTCGCACGGATCAAAAGATATCCACATAAGTCTAAATTAAGGCTCTTTAAGCCATCAAAACCCACAATATTGTATAAATGATACCAAAGTGCATCGAAAATCATGTCAATCACTTCCACACCCTGAAAATATCATAATGCAACTACGGAGAGGGGTAAAACAGTCAAATCACACAAAATTACAAATTTCACATATTTTATCAAATTTTTAGGTCGTTACACAACATATACACTAAAATAACAAATTTATCCTATTTTGGGACAATTGCTTTATTTTTGGGGAAAAAAATTCTAAAAATGTGTACAATTGTTTTAGACTTGAATTCAACGTGTGTATATATGTGTATATAAATATATATAGTTTTTTCTACTTTTACTATATTTTCTTATTTTATTTTCATTCAAGTCGTTCTTTAGGGTCAAAATTTCCTTCCAGGCGAAAATGAAAGGTTAGTTTCAATTGCATTATTTTGATATTCTTATTATCGTATTGTTTTATTTTAATTTACAGATAGTAGATGAATGTCGGTCGGCTTTGAAGATTTTTTTTAGGTAAAGATTAGGTTTAACTATATTATTTTAATATCTCTATTAGTGTATTATTTTGTGATAGTTTATAGGTCGTAGATGATAGTTTACAGGTCGTTGATGAATGTTGATCAACTTTGAGAATTTTTTGTGTACAAGTTAGGTTTAATTGGATTATTTTGATATCTTTTTTATCGTATTATTTTTTTATAATTTACAGGTGGTAGATAAATGTCGACTGGCATTGAAAAAAAAAATTAAGGTAAAAATTAGATTTAATTTTATTTTTTTTAATAACTCTGATTTGTGAATTTTTTTTGTATAAAGGTTAGGCTTAAATGTATTATTTTGATATCTCTATTATCATATTATTTTATTGTAGTTTATAGGTGACAGATGAATGTCTGTCGGTTTTTGAGGAATTTTTTGTGTAATGGTTAGATTTAATTATATTATTTTTATATCTCTATCATCGTGTTATTTTGTTGTAGTTTACAATGTCGATCGTTTTTTATATTTTTTTGGTAAAAGTTAGGTTTAATTAAATAAATTCTCCATCTTTACATTCAAAAGATGTTGAATTTAATTATTGTACTCATCTTTATCGATTTAAATAAATATCATATTTAGTGTATATTTGAATTCATTAAAGTGAGATACACGCGCAAAGCGCGTACACCTAAACTAGTAATATAATAAGTTTGAACGAGACATTACAACATGAAGCGATCAGAAATATTACTTTAATATTAGTCGCACATCGCATGAATACATATACTAGTATAATTATAACTGAAGTATTAAAATTACTTTTTACATGTTTTTGCATCTCTCTCACTCTCTTTAAGAGAGTGAAATGCACTCTCCGTGCCGATTCAACAATTAAGGAGTTGTTTATTTCATTTTTAAATAATTAGGAGAATGATAGGGCTTTCATGAAGTATAAATGTGTAGTTGATAAAGGAGTAATAGGTTGGAGGGTTATTTGTCTATTTTTCCTAATATCTCTATCTATATCTATATATACTAAATAACAAGAAAGTCTTGCTTAAGATGTTGCTAAGTGACAGCCTATAATTAGGCCTTCCTAAGATCTCTATCTATATCTATATATACTAAATAACAAGAAAGTCTTGTTAAGATGTTGCTAAGTGGCAGCCTATAATTAGGCCTTGTGTTACTTTTCAGGACAATTTAGTTAAGTTAGGTAAAAAATAGCTAGTAGTTATTATTTTTAAATATTTAAATTAAATCCTTTTTAATATAGTAATATTTTATTTTAAATCTACTACAACTAACAAAAAAAATTGTTGGGTGCGGATTAGGTGCGTAGATTCAACTAGATAATAAATACGTATGTATTTATTTTTATAATGAATATTATTGATTGGAATAATTTTCATTTTTATCTTCTTGACTTAAGATGTTTTATTAATTCATATTCTAAATTAGATATTATCGTGATTAGATTATCTAGTGTTTTAGGATCCTCGTTAGTAATATGTAATCTTTTGTATTCTAGGTATAAACTATATAGTTGAGTTTCTATTTCTTTTAATGATTTATTCTTTTCGTGAGATGTCATTAATTTATTTGGTTTATTATTTTATCCTGTAGTAACTGCAGAGTTACAAATTTCTGTATAATAATTTATCCTATCTGTACTGTAGTATATATCTAATTCTAGATTTTCTATGTCATTTATTATCTTGTGTTGTTCTTCTCGTAGTGAGTTTTTTAAATTATGTAAACTATCACATGTACTTTTTTCTAAATTTTCTAAGTTTTTTTCTATCCATATTAACTTTTCTTTTAGATCTTCCATTATTTTTTTAATTCGGTTTCTGTAATTAATCTCATTGTTTAGACTATCTTGGTTTTCCCTAGTTTTTCTAATATATTCTAACATCCACAGTCTTGATCTGAATAATATCCTTCTGGGTAAATGTCTTCGTATATCTGTTCTAACGCATTTATTGTTTCAATTTCGTAGTTTATTACTTCTTCTAATATTATTTTCTTAATATCTATAATTTCTATGTCTTTAAGTATATATAAGATTAAAACTTTAAGATTATCTATCATTTAAAATTGACTAAATATTTTATTATAATATTTTGTAGTTGTTTGTTTCAGGCTTAGTAGTTCTTGTATATTTTTATTAAGAAATTCTATGTAATTTATCATGCTAAGTATTTATAAGAGTAGTTAGGTAGGCATGGTATATAATTTACTCTAGCCATGTAATATTTACCAAATGCTTTTTCTAATATGATTTTTCTTATATCTACTACTTTTATATCTTTAAGTGCATACAAAATAAGTATTTTAAATTTATCTACCATCTCATCAGATAAATAATTATTCATTTTCATAAAATTGTTTTTTTCAAAATATTCCCTTCAACCATGTTCATAACAAAATATGGTCATCTTAGATTACTATATACTAGATTATTCTTAAATAACATGTTCTTCGGTCACTATTAGCATGGTAATCTGGATATTTTCCCTTAAACAACGCCTCTACTCTGGTTACTCCCCACCACGGCTTCTTGCCTTATTGGTTTCACCTTTAGGATGGCATAGTTCTTAGGGATTTTTCTCCTTTTCCACTTTGCTAATAAACTTCTTAACATATTATTCTTCGAATAATTCTACTATAAAGTAACTAACATGAATTTATTTTATCATACCATGATTGTTGGGAATTATGAATTTAGTTATTCATAATCATAAATAAATATACCTGTTTGGGTAGGTTTGATATTTCTGAGCTTTGTTCATCCATAGATTTTTCCATTGAAATATACCTGTTTTTAATTAACTGAGCAAAATATTTTTTGTGGATTTGAGAGAATATTTGCTTCAACGCATGAAGGCTTGCTTTGCAATGCCTTCTTGCTTCTTTATTTATAGAGTGAACGATCTTTACAACGTACTTTACATGTTTTTTACATGTTTTCTAAAAAAGCTAAAAAACAAAAATAGACTAAAAAAGTCCTAAAGTCTATTTCCTAGACTACCTAAAAGTCTTAGTCTAAAAAGTAAGTCTAAAAAGTAGACTTTACAAGAATAGTAGTTTACAAAGACTTTTACGTAAATAAATATCTTGTCTCCGTTGATTTTGTCGTATCTGCTATATCTCCATTATTGCTCCTTGTCTTATCTTTCCAGCTGGCGTCTTTATCTCTTTTTATTCTAGCTGAACTGCTGGGACATCATTATCTCATCCATTACATTTGGAACATTTGTGATCTGGATATTTATGTCCAATAGTCTTGCAGTATCTGGTCAATAATTCTTCCGAAATAAATTTTTCTCTGATAGCTCTGGCAATAGGTTCTGTTTCTGGTTTAAGCAACGTGATAATCCATTGCCTGATAGTTTCCATATCTGTTTCTCGTAACTCTTTTGAATTTGAATATATTAGTACATGATTTCTTGAATAGTAGCTCCATATGGGATTTTGTTTGCAATATGTATTTGCTAGCTCTTGTAAAATTGTAGATAGTCCGATAATCCTTTTGTTTGCATAAAATTTTGGTATCTCGATTCTAGGTATCTCTGGTTGTGAAATAATATCTTGTGGTATAATCATATCTCGTGTCATTCCTATCTTTACAACTTGTATAGGTTTTTTAACTTCATCAAATAATATCTCTGCTGGTGCCGTGTAAATTTTTATAAAAAACAAAGTACCTCTGGTTATTCTTTTAAAAGTGATAAATGCTTCATATATCTCTGGTATAGTGGATATTTCAGTTCCGTCCGTGGTATATACAGTACTAAGTAGTCCATATTCGTAGCAAGTTTTAACTAAGTTTGGTTTGGTTTTAGGTAAGGCAATTAGTTTATTATATCCGGTCAATCTCTGGGTTATATAGTTTGTATCTGGTTCTTGGATATTTGTAGCTTTGGGGTTGCTATTTAAAAAGGTTTGTACATTGTAGATATTTTCTATGTATGTACGGGCTGTGTAGTTGTATGTCTTTTTGTCTTGGTTTAGACTATCTCGGTATGTGGTAACTTGTGGGGGTATAAACATGGGATCTTTTGATGTATTTGGGGTATATGGTTTTTCAAATAGCTTATTTAGGTTCATATTTTTTCTAACTCCTTTGCTTGTACCTGCAGAAGTAGATAGAGAAACGTTATGGGTTTTATGGAGTGTCCCAACGTCTCCTTCTAGCTCTGGAATTTTACTGTCTTCCGATCGACATAGCTCTGCGCATTGCTGAGTTAGCTGATTCATAGCTATAGACTTCAGTTTATCTTCACTAGTCTTTAGCTTTAGCTCTTCTATCTCAGTACCCATACTGTCCACTTTTAATGAAAGCGTAGTTAGGGCGTTGAGTATTTTTTCATGTATATTTTCTTCTATCATTTCAGTCTGTGTAGCTTTGTCTTGATATGTAATCTGCAATAACATTTTTGTTAGTACTGATTACTTCTATTATAAATGTAAAATTTAATATGTTTAAAACTAGTCTCCGAATTTCTTTTGTTGTAGCTGAATTTTGTATTTTCTTTGTTAGCCACCAGCGTACCTGTGTATTATCTGTTCGCACAATAAATTTGTTATATACAATATATGGCTCAAATGCTAACAAACATTTATATAATGAACATAATTCTTTTCTATTTATTTCTCATTTTATTTCTATCTCGTTGACCGTACCTGAGTAATATCTACAATGGTGTTCTATTTTTTCTGCTTCATATTTATATTTAAGTACTCCTCCGTAACTATATTCACTAGCATCTGCTTCTACTATATATATAAATTTTCTATTTTCATCTGGAAATTGTAATTTTGGTAATTCTTTACAAAGTATTTTTATTTTTTGAACTTGTTTTTTATCTTCTTCATTATAGTTATATTCCATGTCCTTTTTTAGTTTTTTCTGTAGTGGTTTTAAGTTTTCTGCTAATTTTGAAATATATTCTATTACTTGGTTTACTAATCCTAAAAATGATTGTAATTTCTTTTTCGTATCTAATTCTTCTTTCGAATTTATTATTTTTTGTACTATATGTTGTTGCATTTTTACTCCACTTTTATCTATTTGTATTCCTAAAAATTCTATCTGATTTTTCATAATTTCAGCTTTCTTTTTACTTAAACTTATTCCCGATTTTTCTATTATATTCGTAAATTGTTCCAATAATTTTAAATGTTCTTCTTTGGTCTTTGTATATAATAGTATATCGTCTATATATACTATACAATTAGGTAGTTGTTTAAAATAACTATCCATAAAATGTTGATATCTACCTGGTGCATTTTTATATCCAAATGGTAGTACATTCCATTCATAAAATCCTTGTGGTACCGTAAATGCGGTTAATTCCTTAGATTCTTCTTCTAACTTTAGATGGTAAAATCCTGATTTGCAATCAAATTTACTAAAATAATTATATCCTTGTATTTGTCTTATTTTTAATATCTTATTTGGTATTGGGTAATTATAAGTTATTGTTTTTGCATTTAAATTTCTATAATCAATAACCATTCTACTTTTTCCTCTTTTTTGTTCACTATGTTTATTTACTATAAATGCTGGGCTATTATGTTTACTATTACTTTTTTGTATATATTATTTTTCTAATAATTCTTCTATATGCATTTTAAATTCTTTTAAATCATCAAAATTATATGTTAATGGTTTCTGGGTTATTATGCTATTTTTATCTATTAATTCAATTTTTATAGTAGTTTTATGTTTTTCCCATCCTTTTAATGGATCTTCACTATATAATTGTTCTAATTTTCTGTTAACTATTTCTATCTTATTTATTGAAAATATAGTTATTTCTGTTTTATTTATCGAAAATACGACTAGTTCTATTGTATCTTCAGTATTTTTTATATTTTCTAACTTTTGTGTAATTTTTTCATTTCCTTTTATCCAATCAGTTTTCTTTCTTATTTTATTATTAACTCTTTTTGCTCTTACTTTCTGTTTACATGGTGTTGTAAACCACCAGTCTGTTCTAGTTATTATATGTGGGTATAATTTATCTAGAAACGGCATTCCTAAAAGCATATCTTTTGATGTTAGTTCATAATTATAAATTTCTTCTATTGTTAATATTTTATCCCATACTTGTGTTTTTACATTCTTAGCTTTGTAAGTAATTAAGCTTCCTTCGTTATTAAATCCTTTAACTATTATTGGTGTTTTTAATTTATCCCATTTACTTTCTGGTAAGCAATTATATCTACATGAATTAGTTTCTGCTCCTGTATCTATCATAGGCGTATAATATCTACTGTAATATCCTTCTACTACTATCTTCATTAATACATATATTTTCATTTTATGTTAATGCTCTTCTTAAGAATAATTTCTCTCTGTTATATGTTATAGTTAATTGTGTATGTTCTATATTATATGGTTTTACTTAATCTAACCATTTTATTCCTAATATTATGTCTGTTTTTTGCATTTCTTCTTTTACTTCAAATTCTATTTTTATTTTTCTTATTCCTATTATTATTTCTTTTTCTGCTATATTTTTAGTGTTTATTAAACTTCTTGGTAGATCTGGGCATATATTATTGTCGGTTTTTATTTCCTCATTTTTTACTAGATATTTTGCTATATAATTTTCTTCTTGTCCTGTATTTAAGAGTATTAAATATTCTTTTTCATTTACCTTTCCTGTTATGTAATATTGGTTTGAATTATCTATTGAACTTGTTTCATAACTTATTCTTTTTGATGAGCTTGATGATTCCGGTTTATCATAAGCTGTTCTTTTTGTTGTACTTATTCTATCATTTATTATTTCTAGATTTTCTTCTACATCTATGTCTCTATAACTATAATCATTATAATCTATTGTTTTTACAAATTGTTCGAATGGGCTATCTATTTGTATCTTGTTAATCTTATTTTTTCCTGTTATTTTATGTTTTGTTGTTAATACATATAAATTTTTGCATCTTGCTGTAAATATTTTACTTCCTGGGGTTAATTCTATTCCTGATATCTTCCAATATAATACTAGTGATTTATCTATATTTCTATCTGTTACTGCTACTGAATAATTTGCACTTATTATAAATTTAAATTTTTGGTATATTAAATTTCCTTTTATGGCAGTTATTATACTTTTTTCTATAGGTTTTATAATTCTATCATCTGTTAAATATAATTCTATTGGTGTATCTATTCCTTCTCTAAAACATGCTTTTATTAATATTTCTGTACCTCCAAGGTGTACATATTTTATTGGGTCTCTACTTTTTATATCGTTTATCTCTTTATTAATTATTCTTTTTGCTACTAGTGGTATACTGGCTTTACCTTTTGCATATCTACAGTCTATTACATGTTCTTTTTTACTTACTACATAATATTCTTCCTTTTTTCTAGTAAATATATTTTTTATTGTTGGTATTTTAAATATTTTTTCTACACTTAAGTCTAACTCTTTTCCTTTTATTTCATCAAATACATTGTTATCAAATATTATTTTTTGATCTGTTCCTTCGTCATTTAAATATTCTTCTTTTGTTAATATTTTTATATCTTCTTCAGTCATTTAATTCGTCTAATTCACTATCTATTTCGTTATCTGTTTCATTCTCTGAAATTTCATATATACTGTCTTCACTTTCTAATTCGTAATCTATGTAATCTATCTGCATATATTCTGTGTTTTCTATTTTTATTTCTGATATTTGTTTATTTTTTGGGTTTTTAGGTAATTTACAATCTCTAGCTAGATGTCCTATTTTTCCGCAATTATAACAAGTACATTCTTTTATAGATTTCTTTTTCCTATATGGTCTTTTATGTTTATAGTTTTTTACATAATATCTTTTTCTTGGTTTCTTATACTTATATTTTGATTTTTTGTATTTCTTATATTTCTTATGTCTTTTTCTTTTCTTATAATATCTATCTTCGCATCCAAATTGAGGTGCTATCTTATCTTTGCAACATGCTAAATTTCTTATTAATGTTTTTTCCATTTTTATTTCTTGTCTATATTTTTCACATAGGTTTCTATACCATTGTTGTAAAAATTTTATTCTTGCTCCTAGAGTATCTACTATTTTTGTTTCATCCCAACTTTTTATTATTTTTAAACTAAATGGTTCAGGTAATTTATTAAAATATAATTTTCTTATTTCTTTACTTTCTTCTATATTATATGCTCCTTTATAATAATATTCTTTAAATGCGCAAGTATATTCATCTATGTAACACATATTACATATTGCTAATTTTAACATTAAATTCCTATTTATATCTATCTCTTCATTTTGTTCTTCTTCTGTTGTTGTCATGCTACTAAATTCGTCTTTTATAGCTGTTTCATATTTTTTTAATAATTCTATAGGTGTTAATATTTTTCCTTCTGTAGATTTGTCAGTTCTTAATATTCTTTTACTATTTTCAGTTAGATTTAAAAACCATAATTTCACTGTTCCTATTAGTGTTCTTTCTATATATTCTGGTGCATCTGTTACACTTATATTATTATCTAATAATTGTTTTGTCATATATCCTATCCATAATTGTATCGTTTTTTCTGTATCTATTACACAATCTAAGTCTAAAAAGTTATAATTTTTATTAACTATTTGTTTTGGTGTCCATTTATCATATTCATTCTTTAGATTATATCTTTTAAACTTATTCTTATAATATGTAGGTTTCCTTATTTCTGATGTACTAGGTATTATATTTTGGTCTTCTTTTTTATCAAGAGTATTTATTTATGTGTTGATATTCTCTAAGTTTTCTTCATTAATTACTTCTTGTTTTTCATTGATTTCTAAATTTTTTGTATTTGTTAATATTTCTGTATATGTTTCACTATCTTCTGAATCATAATTGTCTGTCTCTTCAACATCTATATTATTTATTTCTAATTCCTTGTTTTTTATTTCTTTATTGTCTATTTCTAGTTTTTCTTTAAATTGATTTATCTCGTTTAATAATTTTTGTTCTTTATCTTTTTCTTTTTTTTCTTTCTGTCTTTTTTCATACAGATCTTTTAACATTTGTAATTCTTTTTCTAATTCAGCAATCCTACTATTTTTAGTTTCTTCTATTTTTTGTATTTCTTCTGTAGTTTGTTGTTTTATTTTTTCTATTTCCTTTTTTCTATCTATTTCTTCGTTTTCTCTTTCTATTCTTACCATAGCTGTCAATTTATCTTCTAATTTTAATTCTTCTTTTTCTAACATTAAATATAAATGTTCGCCTATTTTCTTATATCTTCTTCCTAAATTAGAAAATACTATTCTTATTTTTAATCCTTCGTGATTTTCATATATTTTTTCGTCTATTATAAATTCTTCTTTGTTCATTTTATTGTAAATAGTTCATGTTGATATATATATTCTAAACTATCTATTTGTGATTCTAAATTTGATATTTCATCTTTTTGTGCATTTATTGAGTTTTTACTAACTCCGGCAAATATATTATAATTTAATCTTTCTATTCTTATTTTTAATTCTTTAAGTTTTTCAGATATAGTTTGTTTTAGTTCTTTGTATTTTTGTATTTTATTCATTTAAAAAATATTTATAGTACTTTGGTGGATATCTAAATCTAATTTTATCATAATTAAGTGGTATATGTCTCATTCTTCTAGATTTTAAATGGATTATTAATTTTGTTTCAATACTAGATATTAAGGTAATTAGGTAAGCTAATCTTTGTGGGTTTTCTTTTGTTTTATTTAGACTTATATATTCCGAATAATTACTAATTAAAGATTCTTTAATTTTTCTAAAAGCTTCTCTGTTTTTAAATGGTCTTCTCATAATTAATATTGATTAATATTGATTAACTCCATGTTAAGTAAATCCGATCTAAATTCATAAACACATAAACTCAAACATATATATTACTTCTGTATTTTTTTTTTAAATAACTGCGCTCTTAAATAACTGCGCTCTGATACCATTTGGATGTGGGTGCGGATTAGGTGCGTAGATTCAACTAGATAATAAATACGTATGTATTTATTTTTATAATGAATATAAATTTAAGATTTAAAATTTAAAATGAAAAAAACTTTTGACTCATAAAAAAATAAAATTAAATACGCCAACTTCCTTTATAATTTGTTAAGAATACAAAATAATAAAACAAAAACTGTAAACTCAATCAAAATGTGTCTTTTGGACTATTGTTTGAATAACTATGTCATAATAAATTATGCATTTTTCATATATTAAAAAAAAACTAATTTTTGATGCGGCTTATTCAAACACATTTTTACTTTTTTTATTTTGTAGTAATGAAGTAAAAAATACTTTTATATCTTATGTTAATAAATTAAATATATGTCAATTGTATCAAAATATTTTAATTTTTTTTTATATTAAATTTGTCATTTGAAAAGTTGAAAGAATCGCTCATTTTGAAACGAACTAATAAGAAAAGTCGTCCACATAAATTGAAATGGAATAGTAAATTTATAATAAACATTCTAAAACATTAATTTGTTTTGAAAGAGTAAAAAACCTAGAAGTAAAATAAAATAAAACTAACCTAACTTAAATCACCCGCACCACCTCATTTTTTTTTTTTTCCCACGTCTCACCATGCACTCACCCATTATCCACACACAAATTGAGTTAAATAAATTAGAGATTATGTATGATATTTATTATATTTCATATGCATAAGACTTAATTTATTTTTTATGAATAAATTTAAAATTGAATGTGTATCAACTAATTAACATCTATATCTTCTATATATTATTACTAAAAGTAAGTAATAAAATAAAAAAGGGTGTTCTTTTAGGATTTTTTTCTCTTCTTTCCAAATTGAATATTTGCTTGAATGTGTGCCAATTAATTAACATCTATATCAAGAAAATATATCTTCTATATATCTTACTTTAATTTTTTTTCAGTACTTTAATTGTTAAGTTATATAGAATAATAAATAAAGTATAAAAAACTAAGAACTCTATAAACCTCTACAAAATAACAGAAAACTACAAAAATAAATAAATTCAAGTCATTCAAATTCAAACAAATAAGAGAATACTTAAATGAAAATAAATAAATAAAAATTATATAATAAAAAATTCTAAACATTTTATTTGTTTAAAAAAATAACTGATTTTACACTTTTTTAAAATTTAAAAAGAAAAAAAAAAACTAACCTAACCTCCTATGCACGTCCACACTTCCCTACCCATTTCCCTGGCACGTCTCCCACTCCTAACATTTTTTTATTTTTTATTTTTGAAAAAAAAAAAAAAAAATAAGAGACAAAAACTATCAATGCATAATATCCACGTTTCCAAAACTTCCACAATAAATCTGCTAGCAGTTTTTAATATATTTTAAAATTCCTATATTAATTTTTAACAAATTAGGCATAAATTCAAAGTAGTTACAATGTTTACACATTTTTGCTTTCTTTGATCAGATGTTTTTAAAAACACAACAACATCTTGGCAACATTGAAAAACTAATATTCTTAGAAAAATCATTTTTACACCGAAAGCAACCATAATGATTCAGTTAAGACAAATTTCTTTTTTGCAAATAACACTTCTTCATCTTTTTGACGTTTTAATTTTTATTTAGGGAAAAAGCATCATTTCCACCCCATACTATACAAGAAAAGTCTAAGCCACACCTAAATTATATAAGTGACCTATTACACACCTTAACTATATAAAAGTGATATTATTACCTCCCCGCGACCCTCATTCTAAGGCGCGTGTGTTACACTTATTTTAGGCGCGTCCAGCCTATTAAATAACAAAAGTAAACGGCTAAAAACATTAAGAGAAAAGGCATCGTTTCCACCCCAAACTATAGTCGAAAAGTCGAATCCACACCTAAACTATATAAGTGACATATTACACACCTTAACTATTAAAAAGTGATACTTTTTACTGACGTGGTGCTGACGTGGAAGCGCGTGTAAAACACTACACCACATGCAAGTGGTGGTAGCCTGACAGGGTGTAAATAGTTTCACTTTTTATAGTTTAGGTGTGTAATAGGTCACTAGTATAGTTTAGGTGTGGCTTCGACTTTTCGGGTATAGTTTGGGGTGGAAACGATGCCTTTTCCCTTTTATTTATTTTGTGTTTATAAAAATAATATGATTGTTTTTGCAACAAGATGTTGCTAGTGTCACGATCCAAAAACTAGGGTCATGATGGCACTTGTCGTAGCGTACCTTGATAAGTAAGTCTATCACCCAAACTGATACGAAAAGAGAAAAAGTTAGAAATATCCCAAGGTAAGGCTTCTAGAACGAAGCCGAACTATATAAATAATCATAACAATGCGGAAAGAACTTATCCCAACTACCAATCATGCCCAAAACCAGGTGTCAATAGTGTAAGAACTACTAATACAATCCAAGAGTCAAATACATCGGAGAAATAACCACAAAGGAGTAATAACTGTCTTCGAATACTAATAAAGACATAAATAGTAAAGAAAGATAGAGGTGACCTTCGGACGCGTGAATGTCCAACCGCTACCTTGGAAGCTCCAACAATCGCCCGAATCAAGTAAGCTGAGGCGCACTCGAGCTAGGACCTGCACCGAAAGGGCGCAGTAGGCATGAGTACGGTTCACTTGTACTCAGTAGGTATCATAGGCCGACCAAGCAAAGTAGTAAATAATGCATACAAAATATACACTAAGGGCACGTCACCTACAATCAGAAAATGTCCCACAACGGTAGCGTACACTGCTTGCACTAACAGTTCTAGTATATCTCACATATATTACAAAAACACACCAAGATATAGAACCCAAGTATACATTATGTCACATATAAATAGAACAAGAGAGAACATGTAGATACAAGATCATCAAATACAAGTAAAGGAAGGTAAGACAAATACACAGATGACAAGTCAATAAGGAAATACAACACAACATAAACACAATAGAGTAAGTGCAATGTATATGATAATGATGATGATGGTGCACGAGGTTGTCGCACAACCTCCGGGATCGTCGCACAATCCCCGTATACACCTACGGATCTAAATCTTCCTTACGTAGGATCCATGGGAGGTTCGTCAACCCATATACAATCCACATATCTCATATCTCTTTTCTGGCATATCCCTCGAAAATAGTTTTATAAGGTGTTACAATATTTTTAAAAAGGTGTTGCCAGTGTTTCTCAGATATTGCCACGGTGGTACCAATGTTTCATAAATGAGTATGATATGAAGATGTAATGCTCACAACCAATCACAATAAGTATTTCCACAACCAACCACATGATATATTTCTATAACTAACCACAATAATACATTTCCACAACCACATGAGCCAATATTCGCTTGATATTTTCATTTCATCCATGAATTTCCACATGTCTCATATGCCAATAAAGTATGAATATAATCACAATACACCAATAGTGCCACATTAAACAATACAATACAATTACTCACATGTATTCAAGGCTATCAATGTCACATAGGACCTCACACGGTCAAACATATCACATAATATTTTAATTTCGACAATTACATCACATATAGGCCCCCACACGGGCACAATACGTAGATATCCATTTTTCATGATTAGTTATCGCCCTTAACATGCATTTTGTACCATCATTTACTACCCAACCCAGTCTGAAGAGTTAAGCCACAACCTACCTCGAACGCTGAAACCAGTCCGCTACACTTGAACCCGCGACCTCACTTTTCACGAACAATCCTGAACTTCACTAGAAACATCAAATATGAAATCTACGCATCAAAACAAAACCAACGACACCCATATTGACTACTTTTGGTTCGGGATCAAAACAGACCCCCAAAATGAGTTTCCGAAAAAGAAAGGCAAAATCAGAATTTACTTCAAAAACATGTTCCCCGTGTTTTTAGGAACCTACAGCTGAAAACCCAAGTTAAATCGAGTCAAAAACGAGGTTCAAATCGAAGAAAAATTATTTTTGAGCTTTACTGGGTAAAATATTTGAAATCCGGGTTAAAATCCAGAATCGGAGTTGTTTTGAAGGTTAAATTGATGAAAAACTAGTAATTATAAGATAAAAGTATTATTCAAGTGAAAATGAGTGAAATTTGGGTTTAAAATCATACCCTAAGATTTTTGGGGTCTTGAGAAATTAATGAAGAAATTACTAAGAAAATGATAAATTCTTACTTTAAATCCGTAATATAATCAAGAAATAGGTGTTAATCTAGTTTCTCAAGCTCCCACAAACTTCACTTTTAAGCTCCTAAAATATTTAGGATTTAACTCTCAAGAGACAAGATGAAAAATGAGCAAAATAGGCCAAAAATGCAGATTTTTCTGCAATAGCTGTGCAGTCTTTTTTTCAAGTCGGAATGGACTTCGACGGGGTGCTCGGGATTCGTTCGGGATCTGTTTTATGCAAACAAACTATGCAACCACAATAAATTCGATGTTCCGGACGCGATGGCTATACCAGATTTTCCAGAAAAAGTCATTTTCACAAAATTGACCCTCGAAACCCGAAAACATAATTTTTCAATCGAGGGTCGAAATGAGATTTAAAAGGCGTAATATCATACCAAACATGATAGCATACTAAAATCGATATTTCAGATCTGCTGGCGAAGTTGAATTTTCCATACGAGGTCGTTTCGACTAAATGTGGGTCCCACACCCAACTTTCCAATTTTTCAACTTTCCGATCAATAGGTCGAAATGAGCTCGGGTGCACCAGGACCTGAACCCAAGGTTTGCCTAGTCTAAGATTGATATTCCGGAGCTGCTGGCGCAGTCCGTTCGGCCATCCGTCACACGGATCAAAATATAACCACATGAGTCCATAATAAGGCTCTCAAAGCCATCAAAAACCACAATATTGCATAAATGATACCAAAATGCATCGAAAATAATGTCAATCACTCCCACACCCCAGAAATATCATAATGCCTCTACGGAGAGGGGTAAAATAGTTAAATCACACAAAATCACAAATTTCATATATTTCATCAATCTTTTTTCTTTTTTTTCAGGTCGTTACATCATCCATCACTAAAAATCTAGTTCGTCCTCGAACTAAGACAAGGAAATACCTGAATCAATGAAAAGCTGGGGATAAGAACTATGCATATCAGACTCAATCTCCAAGTAGCCACATCTACAGGTCAAAGTTGCCACTGGACCTGAACTAGAAGGATCACTTTAGAGCGCAACTGCCTAACATCCCTAGCCAAAATGGAAACTGGCTCCTCAACAAAGGACAACCGCTCATCTAACTGAACTGACTCCCAACGAATGACATAAGACTCATCAAGAATATAACAACGAAGCATAAAAACTTGAAAACTGGATGAACAACTGATAGATCAGGGGGCAAAGCAAACTCATAAGCCACATCACCAACAGTCCGAAGAATCTGAAATAGACCAATATACCTGGGGCTAAGCTTGCCCCTTTTCCCAAACTTCATCACACCCTTCATGGGTGAAACTCCAAGGAAAACACGATCACCAACACCAAATCTCAAGGCATGAAATCTACGATCAACATAACACTTCTGCAAACTCTGAGTCGCTCTAAGTCTATCCTGAAAGACTCAGACTCTATCCAAAGACTCACGAAGAAAGTACGCACCTCGAGGTCTCACCTCTGAAATATCGAACCAGCCTACAGGAGAAAGACAACACCTACCACACAATGCCTCAAAAAGAGCTATATCAACACTGGAATGGTAACTATTATTATATGCAAACTCTGCTAAAGCCAAATGTTGCTCCCACTGGCCACCAAAATCCATCACGCACGCGCGGAGCATATCCTCTAAAACCTAGATAGTCCGCTCTGACTGGTCATTAGTCTGGGGTGAAACGTTGTGCTGAGATCGACCCAAGTACCCAACTCATCCTAAAAAGTCTTCCAAAAGTGAAATGTGAACACAGAACCTCGATCTAAAATAATGGACACTGGCACACCATGAAGACGCGCAATCTCATGAATGACGATAGGGGCTAACCTCTCAACACTAAATGAGACCTGAACCGAAATAAAATAAGCTAACTTGGTCAATCAATCTACGATGACCCAAACACTGTCAGAACCATGAAATGTACGAGGCAAACCAGTCACAAAGTCCATAGTGATGCTTCCCACTTCCACTCAGGAACGGGTAACCTCTGGAGCAAACCATCAGGTCTCAAATGCTCGGCCTTCACCTGGTGACAACATAGGCAACGAGCTAGAAAATCCACTATATCTCGCCTCATACCACCCCACCAGTAGTGCTGCCTCAAATCACGATACATCTCAGTTACACCTGGATGGATAGAATATCTGAAATAATAGGCCTCCTCCAAGATCAACCTAATCCAGTCACCCACTTTCCACACACAACTTGACCTCCATTACGTAAAACTCCATATGAATCAAGCGAGGCTTCCTTCATCTCTCCACTCAATATCTTATCTCGAATCGACCTCAATCCAACATCATCAAACTGATGAGCTCGAATCTGCTCCATCAAAGAAGATCTAGTATCCACAAATGCTAAAACATACCCCGATGTCGAAATATCAAGTCTAACCATCTGGTTAGCTAAAGATTGAACCTCTAAGGCCAAAGACCTCTCCTGGGTCAAAAAATGCGCCAAGCTACCTATGCTAGCCGACTTCTAGCTCAAGGCATCCACAACCACATTAGCCTTGCCTTGATGGTAGAGAATAGTCAAGTCATAATCCTTAAGCAACTCAAGCCAACGACGCTGCCTCCTAAGAAGATCTCGCTGATAAAGAAGTACCGTAGGTTACGATGATCTGAGAAGATCTCATAATGGAATCCATACAAGTAGTGCCTCCAAAACTTCAAGGCAAACACAACTGCGCACAACTCCAAATAATGGGTAGGATAAATCCTCTCATGAGGCTTCAATTTTGACGAGACACATACACAATTACCTTGACCTCCTGCATCAACACAACACCTAAGCCAATACCTGAAGCATTGCAAAAGACAATAAAGACTACGCCCTCCTTGGGCAAAGCCAAATAGGAGCTGAAGTCGATAAATCCTTCAGCTTTTTAAAGGCTGCCTCATAAACCTCAGACCACTGAAAAGAAATCTTCTTTTGGGTCAACTTGGTCAATGAAGCTGCAATGGAAGAGAAACCCTTAACAAAACACTAATAATACCCGACCAGGCCAATAAAACTCAGAATCTCGGTGGGCGAAGTAAGTCTATCCCAATCACGAACTGCTGCAACCTTAGTTGGATCAACCATAATACCTTCCTTAGTCACCACATGACCGAAGATAGAAACAGACTCCAACCAAAACTCGCTTTTAGAGAACTTAGCATACAACTTCTCATCCCTCAATCTCTAAAACATAATCCACAAATGCTCCTCCTTCTCAGCCTCACTCTTAGAATAAACCAAGATATCATCTATAAATACTATCACCAAGGAGTCGAGATATAGTCGAAACACCCAGTTCATCAACTCCACGAACACAACACAAGAATTGATCAACCCAAAAGACATGACCAAGAACTCATAATGACCATATCTAGTCTAAAAAACTATTGTTGGAATATCCAAAGCCCTAATCCTCAACTGGTGATAACCGAACCTTAATTTTAATCTTCGAAGACACCGCAACACCCTGAAGCTGATCAAATAAATCACCAATGCGAGAAAAAGGATACTTATTCTTTACCGTCACCTCATTCAACTGTCGATAATCAATACACATCCGCATAGACCCATTATCTTTCTTTACAAACAAGACAGACGCACCCCAAGGTAAAACACTAGGTTGAATAAATCCCTTATCCAATAACTCCTACAACTGATCCTTCAGTTTCTTCAACTCTGCTGGGACCATCCTATAAGGAGGAATAGAAATGGGCTTGGTGCCCGACTCAACATCAATAATAAAATCAATATCTCAATCCGAAGGCATACTAGGCAAGTCCGTAGGGAACACCTCCATAAACTCACGGATAACACGGACAAAATCCAAGGAAGGAGGCGAAACAACACTTGTTTGACGAATATAAGCCAACTAAGATAAATATCCCTTCTCAACCAATTTAGGAGCCTGAACATAAGATATAATCCTTTTTGGACCCAAATTAAGCATACCCTTTCCAAGTTATCCTTGTCACACCAACTAAAGCTAAAGTCAGAGTCTTAACAAAACAATCTAAGACAACAAGATAAGGAGCCAACCAATCCATACCCAAAAATAACATCAAAATCGATCATATCTAACACAAGTAAGCCTACCAAAGTCTCACGCCCGACAAAAGTCACAACACAAGATCAGTATGCCCGATCCACCACTAAAGAATCACCTACCGGGGTAGATACACAAATAGACATGGCAGAAGGCTCACTAACAGAATCAAAACCCCAAGCAAAATACGTAAAAACATAGGAGAAAGTCAATTAAGGATCAAATAATATAGATGCAGGTCTGAAACAAATGACGGTACCTGCGATCACAACATCTGAAGCCTCCACCTCAAATCTGACTGATATAGCGTAACACTGTCCACGACTACCAACTGGCTGAGTAGCCCCACAACCACCAACACGGGCTTTACCATCTCTATCTATTGCATTTAGTAGAACCCCGACCTCTCACAACTGAAATAAGAGTAGCTCTAAACACACGGCATGAACATTCCTTGGCCACATGGCCAATCTCATCACACACATAACAACCTCTACGACCAGTCTTAACAAGAGAAAGTACAACTGAGCCCGAATGGCCACCCTGAACTGCTGAACTAGAATATCCACCAGTTGAACTCTACAAAAATCATCTGTACTGGCCTACCATGGTATCCACGAGAACCTCTAAAATCTCTACCTCAAGAGGTTTGACTCCTGAACACACAAAAATGTCGCGCCTTCTTGGCGCCTCCATGAGATGCACTAAGAATACCCTCTGTCATCTTAGCATGATTCACAATACTCTGAAAAGAAGCCCCAAACACAACCATCTGAGACGCAGCCAACTGAAGGAAGACAACCCAACCGTTCATAAACTTTTGAATCTTCTCAAACTCGGTGGAAATGCTATCTTAGAAATATCTAGACAGAGTATAGAAGCATGCCTTATACTCAAAAACTGTCATGGAGCCCCGCTCCAAATTATCAAACTCGTCCCACATACGATCTCTCAAACTAAAAGGCACAAACCACTCTAGAAAGGCATCAACAAACTGATCCCATGACAACTCAGGAGCATTAACAAGCCTACAACCAACAATGATATCCAATAATCTTTCGCTGCATCTCTCAACTGATAAGAGGTATAAGCAACTCCATTCACGAAGAAAGAGTGAAACACAACTTAGAATACAGGGTATGAAAGAATTAGAACGATAAGGAGTAAAATGAGGGAAGTTTCCTAAAGACGTCCTCTAGCCTCTCGAAGATAGATATGGACGTCTATGTATCGATCCGCGAGACTCTATTAGACATCCCGTTCTTATACCATTGAGACCAATGAAACCTGGCTGCTCTGATACCAATTTGTCACGACCCAAAAACTAGGGGCATGATGACACTTGTTGCAGCGTACCTTGACAAGTAAGCCTATTACCCAAACTGATACAAAAAAAAAAGTTAGAAATATCCCAAGGTAAGGCTTCTAGAATAAAGTCGAACTATATAAATAATTATAACAATGCGGAAAGAATTTATCCCAACTACCAATCATGCCCAAAATCAGGTGTCAATAGTGTAAGAACTACTAATACAATCCAAGAGTCAAATACATCAAAAAATAACCACAAAGGAGTAATAACTGTCTTCGAATACTAATAAAGACAAAACTAGTAAAGAAAAATAGAGGTGAACTTCGGACGCGTGAATGTTCAACCGCTACCTTGGAAGCTCCAACAATCGCCCGAATCAAGTAAGCTGAGGCGCACTCGAGCTAGGACCTGCACCGAAAGGGAGCAGTAGGCATAAGTACGGTCCACTTGTACTCAGTAGGTATCATAGGCCGACCAAGCAAAATAGTAAATAATGCATACAAAATATACACTAAGGGCACGTCACCTACAATCAGAAAATGTCCCACAACGGTAGCGTACACTGCTTGCACTAACAGTTCTAGTATATCTCACATATATTACAAAAACACACCAATATATAGAACCCAAGTATACATTATGTCACATTTAAATAGAACAAGAGAGAACATGTAGATACAAATCATCAAATACAAGTAAAGGAAGGTAAGACAAATACATAGATGACAAGTTAATAAGGCAATACAACACAACATCAACACAATGGAGTAAGTACAATATATATGATAATGATGATGATGGTGGACGAGGTTGTCGCACAACCTCCGGGATCGTCGCACAATCCCCATATACACCTACGGAGCTAAAACTTTCTTACGTAGGACCCATGGGGGGTTCGTCAACCCATATACAATCCACATATCCCATATCTCCTTTCTGATATATCCTTCAAAAAGAGTTTTATAAGGTTTTACAATATTTTTAAAAAGGTGTTGCCAGTATTTCTCAGATGTTGCCACGGTGGTACCAATGTTTCATGAAAGAGTATGATATGAAGATGTAATGCTCACAACTAATCACAATAAGTATTTCCACAACCAACCACATGATATATTTCCACAACCAACCACAATGATATATTTCCACAACCACATGAGCCAATATTCACTTATTATTTTCATTTCATCCATGAATTTTCACATGTCTCATATGCTAATAAAGTATGAATATAATCACAATACACCAATGGTGACACTTTAAACAATGTAATACCATTACTCACATGTATTAAAGGCTATCAATGTCACATAGGACCCCACACGGTCAAATATATCACATAATATTTCAATTTCGATAATTACATTACATATAGGCCCCCACACGGGTACAACACGTAGATAGCCATTTTTCATGATTAGTTCTAACCCTTAACATGCATTTTGTACCATCATTTACTACCCAGCCCAGTCTAAAGAGTTAAGCCATAACCTACCTCGAACACCAAAACCGGTCCGTTACACTTGAACCTACGACCTTACTTTTCACGAACAATCCTGAACTTCACTAGAATCATCAAATATGAAATCTATGCTTCAAAACAAAACCAACGACACCCATATTGACTACTTTTGGTTCGGGGTCAAAACAGACCCCCAAAATGGGTTTTCGAAAAAGAAGGGCAAAATCAAAACTTTACTTCAAAAACATGTTCCCCATGTTTTTAGGAACCTACGGCTGAAAACTCAAGTTAAATCGAGTAAAAAACGAGGTTCAAATCGAAGAAAAACCATTTTTGAGCTTTACTGGGTAAAATATTTGAAATCTGGATTAAAATCCAGAATCGGAGTTGTTTTGAAGGCTAAATTGATGAAAAAATAGTAATTATAAGATAAAAGTAATATTCAAGTGAAAATAAGTGAAATTTGGGTTTAAAATCATGCCCTAAGATTTTTGAGGTTTTGAGAAATTAATGAAGAAATTACTAAGAAAATGGACAATTCTTACTTTAAATCCGTAATATAATCAAGAAATAAGTGTTAATTTAGTTTCTCAAACTCCCACAAACTTCACTTTTAAGCTCCCAAAATATTTAGAGTTTAACTCTCAAGAGGCAAGATGAAAAATGAGCAAAATGGATCAAAAAGGGTGAAAAATCTACTATATATTGCAGATTTTTCTGCAATAGCTGTGCAGTCTTTTTTTCTAAGTCGAAATGGATTTCTACGGGGTGCTCGGGATTTCGAAACTTGTTTTATGCAAACGAACTATGCAGCCACACTAAATTCAATATTTTGGACGCGATGGCGATACCAAATTTTTCATAAAAAGTTGTTTTCATAAAATTGACCCCCGAAACCTGAAATCATAATTTTCCAAATCGAGAGTCGAAATGAGATTTAAAAGCCGTAAAATCATACGAAACATGTTAACACACTAAAATTGATATTTTGGATCTGCTGGCGAAGTCGAATTTTTCATACGAGGTCGTTTCGACTAAATGTGGGTCCCACACCCAACTTTTCAATTTTTCAACTTTTCGATCAATAGGTCAAAATGAGCTCGGGTGCACAGGACCCGAACCCAAGGCGTACCTAGCCTAAAATTGATATTCCAAAGCTGCTGGCGCAGTCCGTTAGGCCATCTGTTGCACGGATCAAAATATAACCACATGAGTCCATAATAAGGTTCTCAAAGCCATAAAAAATCGCAATATTGCATAAATGATACCAAAATGCATCGAAAATCATGTCAATCACTCCCACACTCCAGAAATATCATAATGCAACTACAGGGAGTGGTAAAACAACCAAATCACATAAAATCATAAATTTCATATATTTCATCAATTTTTTTTCAGGTCGTTACAGTTAGATTTTCATGTTTACTGAATTTTTTGGTGTAACATCTCCTCTAAACTTACCGCAACTTTTGTAGATTCTTCTTTGTCACTTTAAATAATTTTTTTTTTTAAACTTTTATTTAATTTCAGGTGTAAGAATATTTATCACATATAAGTGCAACAATGAATTGAAAATCAATGTCAGTTGAAAGCATCAAACAGGTCCTACAAAGTATCAAGTAAAAGCACTGGCAATAGCGCTTCATAAAATAGACAATTTCAGCAATATGTGATGCAATTTGATATCACACTTAGAGAGAACAAGTATTGGAATAATGATTTTTTTTGGAGACTTATATTCTGTTTTTGAAATTATATGCTCTTTATTTATATTGTTATTTGGTGGTTATAGTAATACATTTACATTATAATAAAATTAAAATCGGACTTTGAAAGTGGCTTATCAAAATTTGTATGGGATGTCAAGCATGTAGTCAGACACATTTCAGTTTATTTGTTTTATTCGATCACTCACGTAGAATAAAAAAATATATGATTGAGAATTATTTCCTTATATTCTTAATTTTTTCAAGTGAATTTATTTACAAAGCGGAATTTAAATATGCAAAATTCAATAACTCCGTCATTTCTTTTTCTTACACCGCAACATGAAGTGTGAGATAATATCTTGGAGCAACATTGATACTTAAAATGTTCTAATTCTAATTTGAAATTTTTGTTGTGGTCTAAACGAACTTAATTCCTCTTTACAAATTAGTTTTAATTAGTGTTACATGGCCTTGAATTATGAACTGTTTTTTTTTTCTTGATTATCCTATACATTTTAATCTATCATGATTAAGTCCGTTTTTGTATAAATTTGAATATTTAAAAATTATGTGAAAAGTATTATAAGTTACAATTTTTCTCATATCAATATGATGAATAAATAAATCTTAAAATCTTGATCAAAGTTCATATCTTTTGACTTTCAATAATAAAATTATGAGTTATAAAAATAAACGGGTGGAGTACGTGAGTATTAATTTGTCACTTTCTGAAGGTTAGAGCATGTGTTATATTATTTTCCACATGAGCATATTTAATTAGTATTTTGGTGTTACCACAGTATTTGCCAGCATGATTTGAGTATAGGATAACCACCTCAAAGCTTTATATTTGTCATGTGCTTTAACATTTTGATATCAAGTTCAATAAAATTTGCAAACATAATTGTTAATAAGATATGAAAGAAAAATAATAATTTATATACTTAGCAAATATTAAAAGAAAATATTAAAAGAAAAATAGTAAACAAGGTTATTAATTTTTGGGGCTAGGCTAATAAAAATTTAAAATAGTGACGGTGTGAGAATTTAAATTTTATGATAGCAACATCAAGAAATAATATTTGATTCTAAATTCAGATATTTGTATCTATTTAGAAAAATAGTAAAGACAAATATAAAATTTGCTTTAAAAATTATTGGATTCAAGAATTTTATTTATCAGCTTTTGACTAATCGGTAAAAAGCAAGACACAAAATAAAGAAAACTAAATAATTATAAGTAATTCTTTAAAAAATCAAAGAATATTTCAGGAATAAAATGTCTACATTATATTAAAAAGGAAGTAATATGTAATGATGCTAAAGCAAGTGATGATAAAGTAATAAAATATCATCCTAGCAAAGTAAAATACTAATAGTTGAAATAGTGGTTAAATGCATTAAAATAATATAAAAATTTAAAAAGTTATTTGGTGACTATAATTAATTTTCCTTAAATTAATAGTAATTTTTATTATTGGGCATATTAGATTGAAAAATAAAATTACAGTTGAAATATAATATAATATAATCAAATATGCTCAAGTAAATAGTTGAATTGATATTGTATTTCTATCACATAGATGGATTGATATTATATTTCTTTTGTTTTGTGTAATCTCAAAAAACTCTATTCATACGTGGTATGAAAGGGTGTTTGGCATGTTTGAAAGATATGACCTGAAATTCACACTGTGACTGCTTCTTTCATTGAGTTAGCTAAAGAAAATCAACATTATTACTAATTATCAAGAGTTTGCAATTTTTGTTGTTATTTTTATTTAATAACTTAATTAAATAAACTTCATATCATTTATATGTCAAAAATTTTATATTTATAAACAACTAATAAATGATCATGAATCAGATAGTTTAAATTTCACAATCAATAAAATAAAATAAAATTTAATGGGTCAAACTAATAAAATAATAATTTTTTTAATTAATTTCTCTCTAATATTTTTCTCGCATCGCGCTGGGACGAATGCTAGTATATATACTAAATAGCAAGAAAGTCTTGCTTAGATTGTTGCCAAGTGGCAGCCTAAGATGACCCCATGTGTTAGTTTTAGGACAAATTAGGTAAAGTTAGGTCTAATTAGTTATTAGTTATTGTGTTCAATTAATTTTTTTAATACTTTTTAAATTTTCCTGCAGTTTTTTTTAATTCAAAACTAGTATTAGTTCCCGCGTGATGTGCGAATTATTTCAAACCTAGAAAATAAGTATTTATTTTTATTTTTTTAATGAATTGTTGTTAATAAAAAGTAACATTTTGTATGGTATATATATAGTATTTAATATTTATTACTTCAATATTGTCAATATCTTCAAATAATACATAATTTGTTTAAATTTTGCCGGCAGAAAATTGAATATGAAAATACAACTCAAACCTTAACTATTATTGTCAACGTACTGTAAAATTGAAAAAATATTTTCAAAAAATATGGTTAATTGCCTTGCTTTCGAAGAAAATTTGATAAAAAATAATATTCTATAAAGTAATGCAAAGTTGAAGTAATGTATAATTTTCTCTGAAACAATTTACACACATATAATATCTTCATCATCATCCTTGAAACTTTACTTCTTATTTTTTTTAAAATTAAATATTAAAATTTAATTTTGTATTCCCTTTATCCAAATTTATATGATTTTTTTTTTGTAGTCATTTTTTTTTAAAAAATATTATACATTTTTAGTATACGTATTCGAGCGATGTGTGAATATTTTAAAGAAAAAAATAGAAAAATATAATATAAATGAATGTATATCAATTATGGGTAACATATTGCACATTTCTTATGGTATGTGTAACTGCTACTGATTCATTATTGGTTATTTCTTTCAAACAATATACACTTTTATACTTCTAAGGCTAATATACAATAAGAGGGTGCAACACAAACTTAATTATTGTGGACGTACTTAAAGAGTGAAGGTAGTTCTGAGAAGTGATATTGTTCATTAACATGTTTCTTCTTGCCTAAATTGCTTTTAATGCTCTCTCTAATGATTAAAAGAGAAATTTCAACCATCCTCATAATATATATACAATATGTACATACAAAATTCATCACTCATAAGCAATTTGTATTCTATGCTTGAATTCTTTCATTATTTGAATTTAAGACAAATATTTTGCATTCTAATTATTTATTCTATTTTTAAAATCAATTCAAAGCATAAATAACTAAATAATTAGTATGCTTAGCCTCTCTTCATACATGCTCCCCCTGTTATTATATTTTTATAACTCTAATTTTCAACGTTATTGATTCTATTAATTGAAAGTTAATGAAAAGATTATTTGCCTTGACACTATTATATAATATACTCTTATAGAATAATAAATTATCACGTGAAAGAGATGACATATTATTAAAAAAAAGATTTTATCCAACTTTATAAGGTTACAATTATATGTATACATCTTTGACTATTATATTTTTTTTTACATTATAAATAAGAAATTAAAAAATTATGAAATTCATCGTTAAATTATCACTAAATTATTCATAGCTAACCGTTTTTTGACAATATGTCGCTAATTTTTTTTTATCTAAAGAATCGTTTAAGTTTAATTAAATATATAATAAAAAAATACTTATAACTACTCTTAAAATAATTCAGCCATTTATTCTATAGGAATAGCGTCAATGAATAATTGATTCATCTACTAAAATTTAGTGTGTAAATTATTAAGAAAGGCATGTAAATGTATCCAAATACTCAGCCTTTACTTCAATAAAAAAAATTTACTTTTCAATCTAACCTCAGACCAATTCAAGTCTCTATTTTTTTAGTGCATTGCTGCATTACTACATTTCTATTGGTTTGTACACAGAATATATGTTTTCTGAAACTGATATTTGAAGAATAGAGGACGGATTAAAATGCACAATAATGTTAATGGGAAGGTCTCAATTGATGTCAAAATTATTGAATACGGTAGATATGACTATTTCTTTCTTTCTATGTAATTTTTTGTCCAATCCGATTAAAAAAAATTAATGATACCTACAACACAAACAAACGTCATAAAATTAAAATTATGGTGGTTATGAAAAGACGCAGAAGAAGTTCTTTCTAATTTTTTTCCTTTACCTTTTTTTGTGATTATGCCTCATAAATCATGTGTGAGAGTGTAATCAACATAAATGTGATTTAGTGATAACTGAATTCAAACTTCATCAAGTATGCAACAAATTGGTTCCAAAAGAAAAAAAAACTACATAGAAAAATATGCATATACAGTTAAAGGAATGAACCTTATCAATAATTTGTTCACGTTCCTTGACACACATTCGATGATCTTAATGGCTTATTTAGATAACATCTGTTTCGTCTTCTCCTTCGTGTGATTCATTTTCTGCACAAAACATCAAATATGATGGATAGATACCACCAAATCAATAAGTTCTCCGTGCATAAATCAACCTTGCAAGAAATTAAAGAAAAAAATAAAATTTATCTTACCGACATTCAGTTTATGCTGCTATAATTTAAAGTGTATCAAACTCCCTTGAAATCTGATGATTCTGCAATATTAATCAAAATTAGAGATTTATAAATGAATAATGTGCATAAGAACCAACAGTACATCAATATGAAGAACACACAAATTGATGACACCAGCCTGTTGTAATAACTTTAACTGTTGTGATAGCTTCCAAAACATCAATAGCGCTGACACAATGACCTATCATATAACATACAATATGGGAGAAAAACATAAAGATGAATGTACCATCAAACACTCTTAACAACATTCAACTGTTCTCTGCATCAATAATAGTAAAAATTACAGTAATTAAATTCTTCAATGATAACTTTTAGAGAAAAGAGAGGATAAAAACTTGTTTTTAATTTCCACAATTAAGAAGCAACATTATTGTTCTCGTAAAATCGTGCATATATGAATCTTTTTGAGTATTTGCAAGTTTACTCTTCTTAAGGTGCTAATTCTTATTTTTAATAAATGTGTTTATTATGTGAATTAAATAAGAAATTGTATCGACTTTGAAGTTGTAATCAATTTGAATTCAAAAGTCTAATTAAAAATATATTTTTATTCTTACGTATTTTTTTAATGAGCATTGTCAGATTGTCTTGTTTATTTAATTTTTTAAAATTTTAATAATGAATAAAATATAAATATTAACCTTATTTTTAATCCATCTATTTCTTAGATATTTTTAAAACACACACAGACACATATTTAATCAGAAGAACAAATAAAAAGAGATTTAAAAAGATCCACAAATAAATAAACTAATCAAGTCTTTATCCAAATTTTCCGCCCTCCATTTTTGCCTAACTTTCCATTTTCGTCCCACGTTTGCACTCTTATATCAATTAACTTTTAGCTAAAATTAAAATCTAAAATAATGACTCTAATAATTTAAATAATTTAATAATTTAAAATATTATAAATTCTAAAATATTTAAATAATTTTCTTCCTAATTCCTAACCGGTAATTGATGAGGATGGGTTAATGACTCTAATAAAGATATTGATAGTATAATTATTTATTATTAAATGGGTAACTTTCTAATAGTTAATGGTTGAATTTTTAAATTATAAATATCAAAGAAATTAATCAATAAGAATTAATTGTTTGATGTAGTGGTTTAGCATATTTAAAATAAAATATTTTCATAAAAAATATTAATATTTTTTATTTTAATATTTTAAATTTAACAAAATAACTAATTAGTAACTAAATTAACTAATTTCTCCTAAGAAAATAACACATGTAATAATCCTGTGCTGCCACTTAGCAAGATCTTGACATTACTTTCTTGCTTTTTATTATTATTATTATTATTATTATAATAATAATAATATAGAATATAGATATATAGATATTCAACAATACTTGTTCAATTTGAAATATCAATGAATAA
Organism: Capsicum pubescens; assembly: GCA_030864215.1. Classification (NCBI taxonomy): domain Eukaryota; kingdom Viridiplantae; phylum Streptophyta; class Magnoliopsida; order Solanales; family Solanaceae; genus Capsicum; species Capsicum pubescens. Next base: position 5,042,765 of record CM061539.1, read on the forward strand.
TTTAATCATTTCTACCATTTTATCCTTAGTTATTAATTAATTACATTCATTGTCCAATACATCTCAAAGCACTGAATTAGTTATATTTAAAGAATGATATGATAAAATTAATCTTATCATTTACTATTTCTTAATTTATATGCTAAGTTAATAGTGGACAACTATTGATAGACGGATGAAACGGATGAAATAGTAGGATACAGTTTAGCAATTTTTGTGATTTGTTTCTTCATCTTGCTTCTTATTTTGTTCTTGTTCAAGTATAAGTTTCATCATCCCAAGGTAAAATTTTCAAGTAATGAAGACATAAATGACTTGCAAAAATATAGATGGAAAAAAAAAATATAATTCTATCTAACCAATATTGTAACATGTTTTATGTGTGACATGTAGAAAAGCAAGATTTTTAAAAAGATGTGAGTGATGCAGTTAAAGGGCTGTTTTTGTTTTTTAAATACCTGAGTTTATGTTGATCACGTTATAGGAAGGTTTTGGTCTCCTCATGTAAGAGCACTTCTGTCAAAACAGTGTTCATAACAAAAGCTATTACATACTTGAATCATTGTACCAAGAGGTTTTTGGATAAAACAATATCAGAAAAGACATAATTATTTTAAATTTTGATTTTATTTTCAACTACACAACTTTTCTTTTGAAAGGTCCTATTACATCCTATACTACTTTAAAATAGAATATATACACCCTTAATTGTTAGGTGGTAAAGTCATGTGAGAGGCTAAAACTAACTTAAAGTCTATGAATATTAATAAATTGTTATTTTTTAATTGAATATTTTTATAAATAATTAATATACATAAATATATGTTAAAATTTAAGAATATATTTTAAAATTTATTTTCCTTTTTTTCTTTATCAAATAAAGTCAAAATTAATTTTTCTCCATTTTAGTAATTGGCACTATTGTTGACTTTGTTTAATTTGTTTTCAATTTTTTTTAATTTTGATGCTAAATTTAGTTGATGAATTAATTTAAGCTGATGATTTTTTGGAAAAGTTTGTTTTTTCTTAAATTGTTAGGGTTCATTTTTTTTCGTGTTTAAGTCATTTTATTATAATTTTTCAAAAGATAGACCCACATTTTCTTTTATATATTTGATTTTCTAAAAATTCTTAACTCATGACATTATATTATCATTTGTTTGCTTCTAGTTGTACCAATCACTTTTAAATGAAAAACAATTAATTTAATTATGCATCGATAATAATATCAATAATTTTTTTATGGAATTTCTAAATTAAAATTTGCTATTATTTGAATATCAAGAAGTCTATGTATTGACAGTAATATCAATAAAAATACTACTACAAACTATAATCTCATAATAAAGTAATAACTTTTAGACAGTCAATTTTTTTTTTTAATTAATGTTATATTTTAGTAGCGTCAATTACTGAAAAGAACAAATAATGAAATTTGACCTTATTTTCAATCGGAAACAACCTCTCTACTTCTTCGAATGTAGTGGTATGGACTGCGTATATTTTACCCTCCCCAAACCCCACTATGAGCTTGTTGTTGTTGTGTATTTCCTAAAGGCAGAAAAGAAAACAGTTTTAAAATATATACTTAAATTTTAATATTATTCAATATTTTGTGCTAATTAATTATAAAATGATCAATAAAAATATGACATGTGATCATATTAATTAGAATTTAAGTTATTTTTTCATTTCTCACATGTCTTCTAATAGAGTTAGTACATTCTCTTTGCCATCTAACATAACAACAACAACAACAACATACCCAGTATATTTCCACCGGGTCTTTGCCATCTAACACATAAGTAATATTATCTTTTAAACGAATGTGTAGTTGATAATATGATCACAGTTCACGATACTTGTACCGTTTCCCAAACAATATTTCATATTTTGGACACTCCAAAAATAAGATGATGAGTAATCATGCATATTTAAATATTATAGTAAATATTAGTATACGTTGAAAGGCCATCCAACTCTAAGTGGCTTGAATGTTTTGTACATTATATGGTATTGTCTTGTACAACAATGAAAAGGGAACATAAAATAACAATGAACAACAAATTATATTCCTGTGTAACTTGAGATGGTCAAATTGCTTAGCTTGGCAACAACACATTTGTCAATGTAGTGCCAATAATTAAAATACTGTCCAGTGCAATGCTTATGTCAAAATTCATCACCTTTTATTTTTTTAGTACATGTTTGATACTCCTTTAGTTGCCTTACACACTTAGGGTTGCAACTTACTTTCAGTGTCGCTGCAAGTATTTTACCCATAGTCTCCTATGATTTTCGCCAACTTCATCCACCGTAAGGCCGCATTCCTCGGTTGATCAAACTCTTTATATCATCATACAATAATCATCCTAAAATGTAGTAGTAGTATAGTTTCATTACAATATATAGCTTTGTTTACAAAACTATGTTACATAATTTGCAGATACATAACCACAATTGCATACTTTATTTGAATTTTTTTACTCACACTTAGTATTGTATGCAATTCTTGTAGTGTCCAAATGACCATACACTATACACAAACTGCATAATTGGAGCACAAATTATTGTCCTACTTGCCAAGTTGAACTTGAAAATATAAGGTGCTTAGCCTTAGAGAAAGTAGCAAAGTCATTGGAATTGCCCTGCAGACATCAAAATTTTAGATATCACAAAATATTAGATTACAATAGAAAGCTCAAACACGAAAGACATTTACAAAATTAGTCCTTATCATTGTCCTTAAGCTGGATCAGAATGCTCGATAAAAGGGGAAATTTCAAAACTCATACTGAATCTCAAGGAGGATCACAAAGTTGATATGCACACGAGATGCACATTAAATCATTGATATGTTAAATCAAATGCAGAAGTAGTTGAGAATGCAATATGGATGCTCACAGTAAGTATTAGTTTTGGTCATGAGTTCTGTTTAGTGATGTACACTTAATTTTGATCACATTCAATATTTGTCAACTCATACCCAAATTGTGCGTTCAACTGCATGCATAGAGAAAATAATTAGCAGATGATATGATACATGAATATATGCTATGCCAAACAATTAAAGATTGATAACAATTTATCTTCAAGTTTTGACTTTATTTTTCTTGATTTTTTTGAAAAAAAAGAAAAAAAATTCATTATTCATAAATGTATCCCTATTTCCTCTATTTTTTTAAATTGGGTGTGGGGATTAGCACCAAATTAAAGATAACAACAGTATTCGAATGCAGTCGCAAAAGATGACAACATAAGCACCATTCGAAAATCTCAAAATCAACAACAAACATGAACATAATGCAACAAAGAAGATCCCAAAAAGCAGAAGAACAACCTTCTAGAGATATGACACTTTCACTGGAATTAGAAGGTAATGCATAGTTCCTTACTACCTCATCGCCCATCAATTTTCTTTGCAAAAACTGAATTCAAATTTAAGAAATAGTCTTCATAATCGTGCAAGAATTATTGATAAACATTTATATTGAAACTATACTTTTTAAATCACATTATCTTACCGCATATATATAAAGAGAGATATAGATGTGTCAAAGAACTTATACATGTTTCGCGGAGAGGTGTCAACACCTATTTAGATGAATCTTATGAACTGGAACCAACCATGGGTGCTTTCAAGAGTGAAATCTAAGTATTTTCTTTTGTCAATAACACCTTGGATCTATATTTCAAAGATTGTAAGAATCTACACTTCCGTAACATTAAATATTGAATTCTCCCAACACGTTTCTTCAAAATACCTAAATAGAGAACAACAGTCAACACAAACACTCAACCCATTAGCATACATTTGAAAAGTAATTCATAAAAATTGAATGCAAAACAAACTGCGTAAAAATAAAACTAATTTGCTCAACTCGAAATGGGAGAAACCCAGAAGGTAAATTGCCCAAAAAAAATAAAGTCAAAACCATCAAAATTACTTTAAAAAAGCAAAAAAACTTAACCCATTAATAAAAATTATGAAAATAACCCGTGAAAATTGCATCTTGAACAAACTCTAAAAAGAAAACTAACTTGCTAAAATCGAAATGGGCAATTGTGCACACAAATCCTTCATTGATTGATTAATTCAAATATAGATTTGACTTGCTCTGTTTGTAATTCTCACACAATTCAAGACTATTTACGGAGTAGGTTGTTAATACCCATGTCTTATTAAGTGCATGTAGTGCACTGTGAACGTGGAGGAAATTAAAACGGGAATAGCTACGTGGGGTGAGAGAATTGGGGAAATGAGGTGGTTTAATTTATTAAAATCTTTTCTCTTCTTTTATTTTTAATTTTTTTTTTGTATTAAAGGTTAATATACAAATATTAAAAATATAGATAGAATCCTTAGGTTTAAGTTTTTTTAATACAGACACAATAAGTTTCTTTCTCATGAAGTTTATAATAATATAGAATATACATGAAATATATTTATAAATTAAATTAAATAGATAACCATCATTATAACTAAAAATATCACAAAGTTTGAATTTTTAAGAAAGTTGTGTAGTTAATTTTATTTTGTGAGAGTCAAAATAAGTTTTTTTCATTTCCACTTTTAAATCTTAATCTTTTTTTAAATGTGGCGTATTGTAGCAATTTTTCTGTGAGTTGTAGTAGATATATAATAAAATATTGTATTAGAAAGTATAAGTATTTAAATTATTTTAATTTTAAAAAACTAATAATTACTAACTAACCATTATCTAATTTAACTAAGTTGTTCTAAAAATAAACACATGACGTAATTATAGGCCGGGACTTGGCAATATCTTAGACAAGACTTTCTTGCTATTTAGTATATATAGATTCTGACCCTTTTTAATCATAGCAATGGTTGGTTGTTACTATGAATTAAAAAACTTCCGATTTATTGAACTGAAAATAAATCTATGCCATTTGTTTTCACTTTTTATTAAATGAAACATATATTTAGTTGATATTAATATTATTTTAAAATATTCTCACGAAAATGAAAATTGTCAAGTTATTTTAAATTTAAAACTGTAAATTCTGAAATTAAAAGTATATCAATTTTAAAAGAGAATAATGTGGGTTGTTAGTGTTACATTTCTATTAGGAATTATTTGTTCTATTTTTTCAAAAATAAATTTTAGCATTACTTAAAGTTTTAATTCAGAGTAGTTATTCAAAATTCAATTTTTTTTACAATTTTATACTCTTCCTAAAAAAAAAATTGTACCTTAATTATAGATAACACTAATCCGTTTCTATCCACTCTAAATTATCTTTTTGAATTTTTTTTTAAAAAAATTAATTAACCTAAACTAACCCCAACCCACATCTGAGTAACTTGAGAAAACTAAAGGAAATGTGTCTTTTAAGTCTTGAATGAAGGATTGGTGACATTGACCAACTTAAAGGGTCAAACATCATTAGAAAACTTGATTAAGTTAATTGTGGACTTGATTAATATTTTCAAAACTTTCTAATCTTTTCAAAAATACAAATCAACCTAACCTACACCCCTCTTCAATCCAAATCAACCACTCTCTCTCCAGCTTCTCTCAATTCTCTCCCAACCAATAGTTCTGCAAAATTTCTCCCTTCAACCTCCGACGACAAATAGTCGGGCGAGTTCCTTTTTGACTTTCAACCATCAATCGACGTGAAGACTTCTCCGGTGACAACAACTTCGAGTTCTTCGTCGTCCCATTTCCTATTTCATAGGTAAAAAATTATGAAGAAACAGAGGAACTTGAGCCAACTCTCTTCTAGTATTGAAATGTGGACAGAATAAAATCCTAATTTCTGGCATTTCTTCTTGTTGTCGTACTGTTGATTCGAATTTGTTGGTGATTTTTTGTCACAATTATGTTCTTAGTGTGTGTGTGTGTGTGATGTGTTGGTGTTGCTGGGTCGATTTGTTGTTTGTCTTGGTAAGAATGGTATTGCAACAGATGAAATATCTGATGTAATAGATGAAACATATGATGCAACAGATGAAAATATGATGCAACATATGAAAATCTGATGCAACTATGAAAATCTGATGCAACAGGTGAACAATCTAACAGATTATTCATCTGTTGCGACAAATGACTCTTCTGTTTGGAAGAAATCTAAACAATATTGATCCAACAGATAACTGATTAGTGATCTATTTTTATTCTTTCCAACAGTTTACTCTTCATTTTGCAACAAATTAGTGACTGTTTTTATTTTTTCCAACGATTTACTCATCCATTGCAACAGGTCGGTTATATGTTGCAATAGATAACATACATGGTGCAACATATTAGTGATCCATTTTTATTTTTTCCAACGGTTTACTCATCCGTTGCGACAGGTCGGTTATATGTTGCAACAGATAACAGACCAGTGTAATAGATTAGTGATCTATTTTTATGGTTTCCAACGAATTACTCATCCGTTGCAACAGATCAGTTATATGTTGCATCAGATAAAATACCAGGCACAATGGATTAGTGTTGTTTTTATGGTTCCCATAGATTACTCATCCGTAGCAACAGGTCGATTATATGTTGCAACAGATAACATACCTAGTGCAACAGATTAGTTGTCTGTTAGAACTGTTATATTACTGTTATGCATTAATCAATTATAATCTATGTTATGTTCCTGTTAATTTAAGATAACATGGCTCCCAAAAGAAAAGAAATCGAATCAAGTCCAAGTAAAGGAACAAGTACAGCAGCTCAGCTACATCCACCATTCTATGAGCTTGCTTTACAAGCGTTATCTCAATCAGGAGCAGAAGATAATGAACACCGGGAGGAGGAATCTTTCAAAAGAGATGATCCAAATGCTAATAGACCTTCTGCCGAAGAGTTGGTCAAAACCTCCAGCATTGATCGTTATCCTGTGAGAATGCAGTCCGATTGTGCCACAGATTTAACGGGTGATCTCGTGGTTAATTCAGTCATGGAAAAAACTTTCGACGCCTTCAAAAAAATACTTCGAGAACAAAAATTGGATTATTATTTCAGGGAAAGCTGCTTTGGGCAATATCTTGATTTGCCGGAGGACAACAATGCTCGTTTCCAGGTGAAAATGGTATATGATCTTCTCAAGTGCAGGTTTATGTATGAAAACAAAGATAGGATGGATGAGATGTGGATAAAATACTATGGCATACCTATTTTTTTTTTGTTGGAAGGAGTTTGTCATAGTTACCGGACTAAAATATTATCCTTATTCTCCTTCTCAAGTTATACCTACTCTGGCTGAAAAAAAGTACTCCGCACACCCAAAAAAGGAAAAGGCAAGTCGAGTGATCGTGATCACTTGGTGTCCATTGTTGTTCCAAGCTTCAAAAATAAAAATCTGATAGAAGCGTTGAAAGGTAAAGGACTTTCAAAGAAGCACAAGCAATCATTATGTTTGGTTTGGTTTGGTTTGGTTTGTACATAATGTTCTTAGGGCGAGAGACGTTAACAACAACATAAGCCTCGTTTTAATAAATCTCTCCGAGGATCTTGAGGCATTAATAGCTATCCTTGGGCTTATGAAAGCTTCAAAATGACTGTCGAATATTTGTTGACTCCGTTAACGCAAAAAATAGTCAACTTATATGGCTTTCCATGGGCCTTCATGGTAAATATTTCTTTTATCATAATATGATTCATCATTTTTTTATTCAATAATGTTTTTGATTTATTGGTGTTATGTTATAGGCTTGGGCATTTGAAGCCATTCCTTATTTGAGACAACAAGTGAACTACCAGGAAGAAGTTTCCTGTCCAATAATTCTGAGATGGTTGTCAGCCAAAACCTATAAAAATGTAAAATTTCTTGATCTTTTCAATCCCCCCAAGGAAGCAGTAAGTTGAATTCTAATCAAGTTTTTATTTTAATTAATGATTAAATGATTTCATCATCATTCTTAATATATATACTGATTTATTTTAGATTGTCCATCCGTGGCTGGTTCCGAACAACTGAGAGTTGAAGATGTCATTTTTTCTTACTTTACAGTCTGTTCAAACTTTATCGTACCCTAACGTCGTTGATGGAATAAAAATAGAATTGTTTGGAGCAACAACCATCACAAGAAAAATAATTTTAGAGGGTGGGGCTAATGATGCTCCTCTTACAGTTTTTGAAACAACAAGACATTTGATTATATCATAATGGTTGTACAGATTTTTCTCCAGATTTTGCCGCATCTAGAGAATGTTCTTCATGCAAATGTCAAGACTGCAAGGCGAAACACGATGGAGTGATTAATGCTATTCATGTACTAACTGTTTCTGTAAAGAAAATGATATTTAAGAGGGGTGCCATTTCATCAAAGAGGATTTCATATCCAGACACTCCACTAGAGATCAAGACGGCTAAGAGGAGAAGGAAAGACACTTTCAAGGCATCATCAATCATAAAAAAAGCAAGATTGCAACGCCTCTGTCTTTGTCTTGCACCGATTTTCAATGTGCAAGGGCCATAGGAGAGCAACATAAGCTGAAGAAGGTGAATGTATATCATCCATTCCAAAAAATAAACAAGCACATATCTATTTCAACAGATGATACATCTGCTGAAAATTATCAAATAATATATATATTTGTTGCAACTGTTATCTAACCTGTTGCAGCAGATTCGTTATCTGTTTCAACAGATGAGTCTTATGTTGCAACAAATGGGTCATCTGTTCAAAATTATCGAACTTCTCTGATTTACCTGTTCGAATTTATCCCAAATAAGGGTGTCAAGTGGGTCGGGCCGACCCGGCCCGACCTGACCCTCGTAACTAACCCAGCTCGGTTTGACCCGGCCCGATAAGCCCTAGGGCTTTAGGGTTTTGGGTCCCGGGCCGGTTATTTTTTTAAAATGGGCCCGGCTAACCCGGCCCGGACCAAGCCCGATCCAGGCCCTCCGGTTAACCGGCCCGGATACCTTATTTTTATTAAAAAAATAAAAAAAAATTGGGATTTTGGGCCAAAATAGCCGTTTTTGGGTCCAAACGGCTAGTTTGGGCCCATTTATTAAAAAAGAATAATTTAACTTTAAAAAATATTTTTTAAATCCAAAATAAATTCTATAAATACCCTACAACTTCAAATCATTTTTCACTCAATTTTTCACTCTCTCAAATCTCATTCTCTCTCAAATCTCAAATCTCAATTCTCAATTCTCAAATATTAAATAGATTTAATTTCTTAAAGTGTTCACTTTAATTTTTTAATTTTTCGTTTACAAAGTACGAGCGGAAACTTCTAAAGTCGCAACCTTCGGATACTTCCAAAATTTGGTATTGTCGTTCCATCTCTTACGTTTAATTTTTATTTATTGTATTAATTGTTTAATATTTAATTTTATTATATTTGTGTATTTTGAATATTTTTAGTTTAATTTAATTTATATTATGGATAAATTAAGAAACCTCGCTACTAAAAGGTATTAAATTTTTTTGTCCCGGAAGCGGTAGTGATAGTAAAAAGCGAATTACTAGCGGTAGAGGTAGTTCAAGTAGTAGATATACCCGTGTGCCTTCACCTCCGGTACCACTTGGTACACCTTTTGAGGAAGAAATAGGTGTAGGTGCTCACGATATGGATTATGTAGAAGCTCAAAAAAATTACGGTATAGAAGAAGAAAATGAAGTAGATGCGGTTAACTAGACGAAGATAATGAAAATATTGCTGAGACACCCGCAGTAGGAGATGTTAACGTTAGATCTGAATCGGTTAATCTCCCTCCCCGTCCTCCCAGTTCCCCAAGACCTCGTAAAAGAACTAGTGTTGCATGATAATTTTTTGAACGTATATTAGATATTGAGGTGCAATGCAATATTTGTCAACAAATATATAAGCATAGAAGTGGACGCAAGCAAGGGGGTACGGGTACGTTAATGAGACATATAGCTGAAGATCACAAAAGAGAGTTAAATATTGCACAAGGTGGTGGGGATGTTCGTGGACAACACAAACTAGAATGGACCCAGCAACCGGTCACGTAGCGAAGAAGTATAATAAATTGAGGGACCGGGAAGAAATAGCTAAAATGATAGTTGTGGGTTGTTAGCCTTTTAGTTTTCCTTCTTCTGATGCCTTTATTCATTATATACAAGCAATTTATAATCCTATGTTTAACGGTATTCCTAAAACTACTTGTCGGTCTGATATTTTTAAACTTCATTCACAATATTATTTTTATTTATCAACATTGTTAAAAATATTCAATGTAGATTGTCCCTAACTTCTGATCTTGGTCGTGCTGTAAATAAAAATAATTATTTAACCGTTACTTGTCATTGGATGGATAGTAATTTCGTGATGCACAAACGTATTCTTGCTTTTTTATATGATGAAGATCGTAACATACTGGACAATTTATTGTTGATTCTATTGTTAAAATTGCCGGATATTATGGTATCAAAAATAAAATTTTATGTATTGCTTTTGATAATGCATCTAACAACAAGACTGCTATAAAAAAATTAAAATCTACGCTATCTCCGCCTTTGCCTGAAATTTTTCATATTAAGTGTGCATGTCATATATATAATTTAATTGTAAAAGATGGTCTTGAGTTTTTTGAGCTTTATATTAAAAAAATCTGTTTTGCCGTTGGTTTTATTCAAAGAAATAATCGTAGATCGAGAATTAGAGAATTTAAAGTTAAATGTCAAGAAAATGGACTTACATCGATTTTGATGCTTGAGGAAATTGATACTAGATGGAATTCTACGTATGAATTTTTAAAAACTGGTTATAAATATAGAATTCCTATTACACTAGCTTTTAACCAACATTGCGGTTCATTTGCTGATTCTACTGATTGCATGCTACATAATTCTGATTGGGTTGTAATTAATGATCTTGTTAAGTTTTTAGAAAAATTTTATGTAGCTACGGTTGAATTTTCCGGTGCTTATTATCCTACTATTTGTAATATTTTGGCATATATAACCGATATTTCTGGTTTGCTCAAAGAATATAAAAATAAAGAAGGTTAAAAAGAAGCTGTTGGCGCTATGTTTACGAAATTAAAAAAATATTTTTTTCCGATTCTCCCTATTTACTTGGTTGGTGCTATGCTAAATCCGTGCATGAAATATAATAATATGTGCCACTTTAGTACTCTTATTTATACTAACTTAGAAATAAATACTAACCATGATTCTGAACAAGTACAACCTGACTTGTGGACGGCTACGGCTGATGCAAAAGATTACATAGAAAAATTATATAATCACTATGCTGATTTATTTGATTTAGCCGTACCTACAAATATCACTCCAACTGTCACTCCTCATCCTCCCGAGGAGCCATCATCTTCTAAAAGGCCAGCACATAGTGGTTTTTCTGATTCGTTTTATGATTTAAATTGTTGGAACAGTGTTGATGAGAGAACTTACACATCAACTTATCGGGAAGAGCTGAAATATTATCTTCGGACGGCACCAGAGGATCGCAGACGACGAATCAACACATTGGATTGGTGGAGGAGTAATGAAACACAATATCCTGTGCTTTCAAGATTAGCTAGAGATATCTTGAATGTTCCAATGTCAACTGTTGCATCAGAGAGCGCCTTTAGTCAGGGACGACAACAACTTGGAGACAACTGACACTCATTGGGAAGCAATGCAATGAATGTTCTAGTTTGCCTCAGAGATTGGATTAGAGCAGAAAGAAGAAACCAAGGAATGGAACCGGAACCGAGCGACGAGCGACGAGCTGAAACTTGAAGAAATTATGACTTCACGGGAGAACTCAGCAGAATCAAGTCCAATGCATGGTTTTACCCCCATTGACTTCGACTATCCTATACAAATTCCCGTTAATATTAACATGAATGAGTTGAAAAAAATGATGCATAATTTGTAGATTTTTCATTCATGTAAATTATAAATTTTGGATCATTTTGCAATCAATAAAATTCCCCAAATTCATTCACTCCTAGTCCTTGCTTTTTATATTTTTTCATTTAACGATTTAAAATTTTAAATTGAATTTGTAGTTTTCTACTTTAAATTAAAAACTTAATTCTAATATATTATTAATTTACTACCAAATATTATTAATTTATTATATTAAGTAGCATATGTTTTGTATATTTGTGCATATATCTTCTATAGAAGTGTATATTTAACGTATACAAGTGTATATGTTTTATAAATTAGTATATAAGTATATCTATATATATTGTAATGTATATATATTGTAGTATATTTTATAAGTAGTAGTATATATACATTGAATAGTGCGTATACACATGTATATATCTTCTATAAAAGTGTATATTTAACGTATACATGTGTATATGTTTTATAAATTAGTATATAACTATATCTATATATATTGTAATGTATATATATTGTAGTATATTTTATAAGTAATAGTATATATACATTGTATGGTGCATATACACATGTATATATCTTGTATATTTAACGTATACATGTGTATATGTTTTATGAATTAGTATATAAGTATATCTATATATATTGTAATGTATATATATTTTGGTATATTTTATAAGTAGTAGTATATATACATTGAATGGTGCGTATATATGAGTAATTGACTAATTGTGTATATGTGTATATATTTTTTAAATTCTAATGTAGTATATACTATATATATAGTGTATATATATTATTTAACGTATTTATAATGTATATAGGTGGGTATATGTAATGTATATTGAAAGAAAGTTTTTTTTTATATTTTTGATCGGGTTTGACCGATTTTTTAACTGGGTTTGACCGGATTTTGGTGGGTTTGACCGGGTTGGGTTAAGTGGGCCGGGTGAGGGTGGGTTTTAATTTTTTTACTGTTTGGCCTGGCCCGGCCTGACTAGCACCAAAACCGGCCCTCAACCCGATTAAAATAGAAGGGTCGGTTCCGGGTTGGCCCGGCCCGGCCCGTTTGACACCCATAGTCCCAACAGATAATCCATCTGATGCAACATAAGACTCATTTGTCGCAACAGATGAAAAATCTGTTGTATATCTCCACTTAGCATTGACAATTCTGGCTTTCCAGGTGGATGTCACAGCTACTGCCGAAGAGCATAATATCACAGTTGATAATCCATCAACTGCTTCAAAAGATGAAGAAAAAGTGGAGCCTGTCATTTTGGGAGAACGGAAGAGTTACCCGTTTGAAGGGTTAAACATCTCGAACGAGGCTCCAAAAAAACTAACACAGTTGATCAACGACTATTCAGAATGGATTGCCGATGGGCTGTTAAAGCATCATGCCGGCAGGTACATAAATCAATTTTATAGATATTGGTTTATACAATTCTTGTTGTAAGAACCTGACATTAACACATATAAATTATCATGTAGAAAACAAAATGACGAGCGTTACAAAGTGAACAAATCGAGTCTTGGTTTTGATATGTTTGACTTTGTTGTTGCACATCTCGAAATGAAGAATTGGTTTTATTTGATGTCACAGCCTCAAACTTGCTGGAATGATGAGGTTTAAATTCCATACATATTACTATTAATTAATACTTTATTTAATTGCATCTGCTTATTGATTTTTTCGTTACGTAATTAGAGATGTTTGATAATATGTGCAACATATCGATGCCATTTTTTACTACCTCCGAAAGAAGGCCAAGTTTCAAACACAAGAACAATACAGATACACAACAGGCAATTGTTTGTACAAAGTTTACATCAATAATGCCTACGATAGGTATTGTCAACAGCAGCCGGAAGTTTCCCGAAATGAGGAATGCTTAATCAACATCATCAAAGGTTTTAGCATTCTCGCTGGCTTACCTTGACATTTGGTCGATGTAGTGTATATCCCAATCAATTGTGGTGATGAAATCCATTGGGTGTTGGCTGTCGTCGTTCTAAAAGAGAGGCGCATCCGGGTTTATGACTCGATGTCGCGAAGGAGACGTTTCGGGCCGTCGTCTGAGATACAAAAGCTGTCCAAAATATTGCCTACTTACCTTAATATGAGTGACTTTTTGGACCAAAAAGTTAGTACTGATTGGTCGACGATTGAAGCATACCGGGATAAAATGGCTAATCCATTTGATGTACAATATGTTGACGGAATTTCTCAACAAACCATTGGTAGCCTATAGGTTTAAGCGTCAGGATTTAGTTTCATTTCACAAATTTCACAACGCTTGCATGAACTACAAGATATGGATTATCTGTTTTATTATAACGCAGGTATTGCGGTCCTTTTGTTGCCGCCTATGTCGAGTATTTGAGCGATAGATTACAAGTACCAAATGATGAACTTGATGCCGGATTACTCCGCCAAAGATATGCTGCTCTTTTATGGAAATACGGAGAAACGAAATCTCAGAAGCCGTACGCAACCGATGTTAAAGATCCACGACGACCAAAGCCGAATTTCGTAGCACCAAATGAAGAACAACTTGTCCATATTGATTACATCATTATAGCTTGAGTCCGTCAATGTAATTACCCATCCTCTTTGGTTTAACTTGTTGATTTATTTGTAGAGTAGATCGTTTGTACCCATAATGATTTTTTTTATATTTCATTTATTTGTTGAGTTATTTCTTGTAATTTTCGGAGGCTTCGATTTATTTTATTCTGTCTATGAATATAATTAATCCTTAGTTTTGAATATGTTAATTGAAATGGAGTACTAGATTCAAATATCGCAACAGATAATACATCTGCTGCAATAGACGACATATCTTATCAGACAGATTTAGACATATATTACAATATGAGATGCAACACGTAGGTCATCTGCTGGAAATTATATAACAGGTCTTCCTACTTTTTGATTTTCTCCAACAGATTACCGATTAGTTGCAACAGATAGATTATATGTTGCAATAGAACGTATATCTGTTGTGACAAACAGACTGGGAACATCTGCATAACGCAACAGATGACCAACCTATTCCAATAGATAATCAATCTGTCATAACAGGTACTATATCTGCTATGACAGATATAAAATCTGTTGCATTATAAAAATTCAACTTGGCCAGACATAAAAATTATTGCCACTACATGTAAAGTGAATTAACTTGAAATGAAAATTTGTTATCGTGTTCGTCTCTGTCTTTGTACATGTTCTTTTTTATACACGGGCTCCAACCATTTAGTTAGTACCCCATATGCCCAGACCCATTGCATCTTTCCCACAACGGTGTCGTACATATCGGTCATTTGTGTGCCGGTCAGCAAACACTCGATGTATGCAAGCGAGTACGGCCCGCACGCTGCACCGGTTATATTTTTTGAGAGATGGATGTTCTTATTTTAAACTTTAAAATCCCATGATTCCTTCGGCAAGACTTCAGCCGACAAATGATCCATCAGCTTACTCTGCATCAAAAACTTGGGTAACAACTTCAAGAATGACTTCTCGCTGAAGACAAGTAAGTTGCAGTCATAAACCTTAATCTTTCCCTCATATAGTAGTATCTCAACAGTGAGAAAATGTATGACATCCACGTTCATGACTGCAAGGATTCTCTTTGCCTTGGTCCAGCTCTTGCCGTGTGGATATGGCCTCTTCCCTCTAACATATTTAATCGCTTCTTCATCCCATTGGAACGTAGAAACTGACTGATCAAATCTCGGGCTACCGAAATCAGCTATCTTACAGAGTTTAGCGTACCTATCCTTGAAATTGTTGTAGAAGTTGAGGTCCATTATTGTAATGACCTAAAAATTTGATGAAATATGTGAAATTTATGATTTTATATGATTTGACTATTTTACCCCTTCCGATTATTGCATTATGGTATTTCTGGGGTGTGGGAGTGATTGACATAATTTTTGATACATTTTGGTATCATTTATGCGATATTGTGATTTTTGATGACTTTAAGAGTCTTATTTTGGACCTATATGGATATCTTTTGATCCGTGCGATGGATGACCGAACGGACTATGCCAGCAGCTCTGAAATATTGATTTTAGGCTAGGTAGACCTTAGGTTCGGGTCCCGGTGCACCCGAGCTCATTTCGACCTATTGATCGAAAGTTGAAAAATTAGAAATATGGGTGTGGGACCCACATTTGATCAAAACAACCTCGGATGGAAAATCTGACTTCTCCAGCAGATCCGAAATGTCAATTTTAGAGTGTTAGCATATTTGGTATGATTTTACGGCATTTAGATCTCATTTCGACCCTCGATTTGAAAAGTTATGATTTCGGGTTTTGGGGGTCAATTTTGTGAAAAAGATATTTTATGGAAAATTTAGTATCGCCATCGCGTCCGGAATGTCAAATTTAGTGTGGTTGCATAGTTCGCTTGCTTAAATCGGACTCCTAATGAATCCTGGACACCCTGTTGAAGTCCGTATTGAGTTAAAAAAAATAGTTTTTTCTTTTGACAGCAGTGCAGAAAAATCTGCACTGATAAATAATTTTTTTTGACCTATTTTACTCATTTTTTATCTTGTCTCTTGGGTGTTAAACCCTAAATAGTTTGGGAGCTTAAAAGTGAAGTTTGCGAGGGCTTGAAAAGCTAGATTAACACTTTTTTCTTGGTTTTATTACGGATTAAAGGTAAGAATTCACCCTTTTCTTAGTAATTTCTTCATTAATTTCTCAAAACCCCAAAAATCTTAGGACATGATTTTAAATCCAAATTTTACTCATTTTCACTTGAATAATATTTTTATCTTATAATTACTAGTTTTTCATCAATTTAACCTTCAAAACAACTCCGATTCTTGATTTTAACTCGGATTTCAAATATTTTACCCCGTAAAGCTTAAAAATGGTTTTTCCTCGTTTTGAACCTCGTTTTTGACTCGATTTAACTAGAGTTTTCAGCTGTAGGTTCCTAAAAATATGAGGAACATATTTTTGAAGTTAAGTTTCGATTTTTCCCTTCTTTTTCGAAAATCCATTTTGGGGGTTCGTTTTAACCCCAAACCAAACGTAATCAATATGGGTGTCGTTGGTTTTGTTTTGATGCATATATTTCATATTAGATATTTCTAGTGAAGTTCAAAATTTTTCGTGAAAAGTAAGGTCGCGGGTTCAAGTGTAGCGGACCGGTTTCGGCTTTCGAGGTAGG
This sequence comes from Capsicum pubescens, assembly GCA_030864215.1. Taxonomy (NCBI): domain Eukaryota; kingdom Viridiplantae; phylum Streptophyta; class Magnoliopsida; order Solanales; family Solanaceae; genus Capsicum; species Capsicum pubescens. Next base: position 5,059,768 of record CM061539.1, read on the forward strand.
TTATGACTTAACTCTTTAGACTGGGATGGGTAGTAAATGATGATATAAAATGCATGTTAAGGGTGGAAACTAATCATGAAAAATGGCTATCTACGTGTTGTGGTGTGGGGGCTTATATGTGATGTAATTGCCGAAATTAAAATATTATGTGATATGTTTGACCGTGTGGGGTCCTATGTGATATTGATAGCCTTGAATACATGTGAACAATTGTATTGTATTGTTTAATGTTGTACCATTGGTGTATTGTGATTATATTTATACTTTATTGACATATAAGACATGTGGAAATTCATGGATGAAATAAAAATAATGAGTGGATATTGGCTTATGTGGTCGTGGAAATGTATCATTGTGGTTGGTTGTGGAAATATATCATGTGGTTGGTTGTGGAAATACTTATTGTGATGGGTTGTGAGCATTAAATCTTCATATCATACCCATTCATGAAACATTGGTATCACCGTGGCAACATCTGAGAAACACTGGCAACACCTTTTTAAAAATATTATAACACCTTATTAAACCCTTTTAGAGGGATATTTCAAAAAGGATATATGAGATATTGGATTGTATATAGGTTGATGAACCCCCCATGGGTCCTACGTCGGGATGTTTTAGCTCTGTAGGTGTATACGAGGATTGTACGACGATCCCAGAGGTTATGCGACAACCTCGTGCATCATCATCATCATCATCATTATCATCATCATCATCATCATTATCATATACATTACACTTACTTAATTGTATTTATGTTGTGTTATATTGCCTTATTGACTTGTCATCTATATGTTCTCTTTTGTTCTAATTATATGTAACATAATGTATACTTGTGTTCTATATCTTGTTTTTTTTTAATATATGTGAAATATATTAGAACTGTTAGTGCAAGCGGTGTGGGCTACCGTTGTGGGACATTTTCTGATTGCAGGTGACGTGCCCTTAGTGTATATTTTTTATGCTTTATTTACTACTTTGCTTGGTCGGCCTATGATACCTACTGAGTGCAAGTGGACCGTACTCATTCCTACTTCGCCCTTTTGGTGCAGGTCCTAGCTCGAGTGCGCCTCAGCTTACTTACCTCGGGCTATTCTTGGAGCTTCCAAGGTAGCGGTTGGACATTCATGCGTCCGAAGTTCACCTCTATCTTTCTATACTAGTTGTGTCTTTATTAGTATTCGGAGACAGTTATTATTCCTTTGTGGTTATTTTCCGATGTATTTGACTCTTGGATTGTACTAGTAGTTCTTACACTATTGACACCTGGTTTTGCGTATGATTGGTAGTTTGGATAAGTTCTTTTCGCATTGTTATGATTACTTATATGGTTTGGCTTCATTCTAGAAGCCTCATAGTGGGATAATTCTATCTTTTTTTCATTTCGTATCAGTTTGGGTGATAGGCTTACTTGTCAAGGTACGCCGCGACAAGTGCCATCATGACCCTAGTTTTTGGGTCGTGACAAATTTGATATCAAAGCAGCTAGGTTTCATTAGTCTCAATAGTGTAAGAACGGAATGTCTAATAGAGTCTCACGGATCGGTACATAGACGTTCGTATCTATCTTCGAGAGGCTATAGGATGTCTTTAGGAAACTTCCCTCATTTTATTCCTTATTGTGCGAATTCCTTCATATCTTCTGTTCTGAGTTGTGTTTCACTCTTTTTACGCGAATGGAGTTGGTTATGCTACTATTAGTTGAGAGATGTTGTGGGAAATTAGTGGATATCATTTTTTGGTTGTAGTCTTGTTGATGCTCCTGAGTTGTCCTGGGATCAGTTTGTTGATGCCTTTCTGGAAAAATTTATACCTTTCAGTTTGAGAGATTGTATGTGTGACGAGTTTGATAATTTGGAGCGGGGCTCCATGACAGTTTTGAGTATAAGGCATGCTTTCATACCCTGTCAAGATATTTCTAAGATAACATTTTCATCGAGTTTGAGAAGATTCAAAAGCTTGTGAAGGGTTGGGTTGTCTTTTTTCAGTTGGCTATATCTCAGATGGTTGTGTTTGGGGCTTATTTTCAGAGTATTATGGATCATGCTAAGATGACAGAGGGTATTCTTAGTGCATCTTAGGGAGGCTCCAAGAGGGTGCATCGTTTTGGTAAGTTCAGGAGTTGGACCTCTCAAGGCAGAGATTTTAGAGGTTCTCGTGGATATCATGGTAGGCCAGTGCAGGTGACTTTATAGAGTTCATCTGGTGGATCTTCTAGTTCAGCAGTTCAGGGTGACCGTTCGGGCTCAATTTTACTTTCTCTTATTGAGACTGGTCATACTGGTTGCTATGTGTGTGATGAGTTCTATCATGTGGCCAAGGACTGTTCTTGCCATGTGTTTAGAGCTATTCCCATTTCAGCTGTGAGAGATAGGTGTTCTACCAAAGGTGCAAGAGGTAGAGATGGTAGAGCTCGTGTTGGTGGTTGTGGGGCTACTCAGCCAGTTGGTAGTCACAAATAGTGTTACGCTATATCAGTCAAATTTAAGATGGAGGCTTTAGATGTTGTGATCACAGGTACCATTTCATTTGTTTCAGACCTGCATCTTATTATTTGATCTTGGATCGACTTTCTTTTATGAGTCCATATATTTTGCTTCGGGTTTGGATTCTGTTAGGGAGCCTCTTGCCATGACTATTCATATATCTACCCCGATAGGTGATTCTTTAGTGGTGGATCGGGTGCATTAATTTTGTGTTGTGACTTTTGGTGAGCGTGATACTTTAATAGACTTGTTTGTGTTAGATATGGTCGATTTTGATGCTATTTTGGGTATAGATTGGTTGGCTTTTTCTCATGCCATCCTAAATCGTTATGCCAAGATTGTGACTTTAGCTTCATCGGGTGTGCCAAGGATAACTTGGAAGGGTACACTCCATTCGGGTCCTAAGAGGGTCATATCTTATGTTCAGGCTCGTAAATTGGTTGAGAGGGGATGTTTATCTTACTTGGACCATATTTATTACACCAATATTATTTCGCCCTCTTCCCTGGATTCTGTCCGTGTCGTTCGTGAGTTTATGGATGTGTTCCCTACAGACTTGCCTAGTATGCCTTTGGATCGAGATATTGATTTTATTATTGATGTTGAGCCGGGCACTAAGCCCATTTCTATTCCTCCTTATCGGATGGCCCCAATAGAGTTGAAGGAACTAAAGGATCAGTTACAGGAATTGTTAGATAAGGGATTTATTCAACCTAGTATTTCACCTTGGGGGCGCCTGTCTTGTTTGTGAAGAAAAAAGATGGGTCTATGCGGATGTGTATTGATTGTCAGTAGTTGAACAAGATGATGGTTAAGAATAAGTATTCTCTTCCTCGCAGTGATGATTTATTTAATCAACTTCAGGGTGTTGCGGTGTTTTTGAAGATTGATTTGCGGTTTAGTTTTCACCAGTTGAGGATTAGAGCTTTGGATATTATGAAAATAGATTTTTGAACTCGATATGATCATTATGAGTTCTTGGTCATGTCTTATGGGTTGACCAATTCCCCTGCCTTGTTCATGGAGTTGATGAATAAGTTGTCTCGACCATGTCTTGACTCCTTTATTATGGTATTTATAGATGATATCTTGGTTTATTCTAAGAATAAGGTTGAGCAAGAGGATCATTTGTGGATTATGCTTTAGAGATTGAGGGATAAGAAGTTGTATGCTAAGTTCTCTAAGTGCGAGTTTTGGTTGGAGTCAGTTTCTTTCTCGAGTCATGTGATGACTAAAGAAGGTATTATGGTTGATCCATCTAAGGTTACAGTGGTTTGTGATTGGGATAGATCTACTTTGCCCATCGAGATTTGGAGTTTTATTAGTTTGGCCGGGTATTATTAGTGTTTATTAAGGGTTTCTCTTCCATTGCAGCTCCGTCGACCAAGTTGACTTAGAAGAAGAATTCTTTCCAGTGGTATGATGTTGTGAGGCAAGTTTTCAAAAGCTCTAGGATTTATTGACTTCAGCTTCTATATTGGCTTTGCCCAAGAAGGGCGTGGGCTTTATTGTCTTTTATGATGCTTTAGGTATTGGTTAGGTGTTGAGTTGATGTAGGAGGGCAAGGTAATTAAGTATGCATCTCGTCAAAATTGGAGCCTCATGACAGGAATTATCTTACCCATGATTTAGAGTTGTGAGCAGTTTTGTTTACCTTGAAGTTGTGAAGACACTACTTGTATGGAGTCCGTTGTGAGATCTTCTCAGATCATTGTAGCCTTCAGTACTTCTTTACTAGTGAGATCTTCTCAGATCATTGTAGCCTTCAATACTTCTTTACTAGTGAGATCTTCATATGAGGCAACACCGTTGGCTTGAGTTGCTTAAGGATTATGACTTAACTTTCCTCTACCATCAGGGAAAGGCTAATGTGGTTGCAGATGGCTTGAACCGAAAGTCGACTAGCATGGGTAGCTTGGTGCATCTTTTGACCTAGGAGAGGACTTTGGCCTTAGAGGTTTAGTTTTTAGCTAACCAGATGGTTAGGCTAGATATTTTAACACCTGGGCGTGTTTTGTCATTTATGGAGGTTAAAACTTCTTTGATGGAGCAGATTTAAGCTTATTGGTTTGATGATGTTGGATTGAGGTTGATTCGAGATAATATGTTGAGTGAAGAGGTTAAGAAAGCTTTACTTGATTCAGATCGAGTTTTGAGGATTGGGGGTTGAGTTTGTGTGCTGAGAGTGGTGATTGGATTAGGTTGATCTTGGAGGAGGCCTATTGTTTCAGATATTCTATCCATCCAAGTGTGACTAAGATGTATCGTAATTTGAGGCAGCACTACTGGTAGGGTGGTATGAGGCGAGATATAGCGGATTTTGTGGCTTGTTGCCTATGTTATCAGCAGGTGAAGGCCGAGCATATGAGACCTGGTGGTTTGCTTCAGAGGTTACCCGTTCATGAGTGGAAGTAGGAACGCATCACTATGGACTTTGTGACTAGTTTGCCTCGTACATTTCATGGTTTTGATAGTGTTTGGGTCATCGTGGATTGATTGACCAAGTCAGCTTATTTTATTCCGGTTTAGGTCTCATTCAGTGCTGAGAGGTTAGCCCATATCTTCATTCGTGAGATTATACGTCTGCATGGTGAGTCGATGTCCATTATTTTAGATCGGGGTTTTGTGTTCACATCTCACTTTTGGAAGACGTTTCAGGATGAGTTGGGTACTCGAGTTGATCTTAGCATAACATTTCACCCCAGACTGATGGCCAGTCAGGGCAGACTATTCAGGCTTTAGAGGATATGCGCCGCAAGTGCGCGATTGATTTTGGTGGCAAGTGGGAGCAGCTTTTGCCTTTACCAGAATTTATATATAGTAATAGTTATCATTCCAGTATTGAGATAGCTCCTTTTGAGGTGTTGTGTGGTAGGTGTTGTCGCACTCCTGTAGGCTGGTTTGATGTTTCAGAGCTGAGACCTCGAGGTGCGTACTTTTTTCGTGAGTCTTTAGATAGAGTCTGAGTCTTTCAGGATAGACTTAGAGCAGGTCAGAGTGGAGAAGTGCTATGTTGATCATAGAATTCGTGCCTTGAGATTTGGTATTAGTGATCGAGTTTCCCTTCGAGTTTCACCCATGAAGGGTGTGATGAAGTTTGGGAAGAGGGGCAAGCTTAGCCCTTGGTATATTGATCCAATTGAGATTCTTCGTACTATTGGTGATGTGGCTTATGAGTTGACTTTTCCCCTTGATTTATCAGTTGTTCTTCCAGTTTTCATGTTTTATGCTTCGTTGCTATATTCTTGATGAGTCTCATGTCATTCGTTGGGAGTCAGTTCAGTTAGATGAGCAGTTGTCCTTTGTTGAGGAGCCAGTTTCTATTCAAAAATCATAATCAAGGTATGTGGGGTTTGAACAAGAATATCCTTTCATTTTTGTGCCCAAAGAATTGGTTATTACTATTGAAATTTCATGATTTTTGCAAGTGGGTTTACACCCAAATTACTTTATTGAGGATTTATGAGATTTGAGTTGATTAAGTTTGATATTTATGATTATTTTACCATCATATTTCTTAAATTGAGAATTTAAACCATGAGTTGTATATTGTCATTATGTATTGATGATTTCTAAGCGATTTAAAACAAGTGTCATGATTTGTGCTTTTTCATGAGAAGTTTGAGTGTTGAATATATATATTGATATTGATCTCGAAAGTCAAGAATGAGTCCTATGATGTTTTCTTGAAGCTTTTGATGCTTGATATGATTTGATAAGCAAGTGTACTTGATGATGAGAAAGATTATTTTGAGTTTGAGTCGAGTTAGGAATCCACAAGTTGATTATGATTCACAGATGAGATATATTTACATTTTGGTCTTCATGATAGACCCTTGAGTTGATTGAGGTGGATTTCCTAATGCGTTCTGAGATGAGTCTGGGAGGAGTATTTAGCACCGAGCGGGAAGTGTGGGTTCAACGCATCCTACTTTTTCAGAACTACGTGCCACCGTAGGATTGAGATTTGAGGGCCAAAGTGTCGAGTTTGTGACCACAGAGATGAGTTTGAGGTTATACTCCCTGGCAAGAGTATAATGCTCCCGCCAATGTGGGGTTCCTTCCTTAGAAGGGCAAAACATTGGACTCCATGTGGCTCACATGGTTTATGTCGGTTATAAGAAACTCCCAAATCCATAATAATTTAAGTTTCTTGAGTTACCGAGTCACTTTAATTCATGAGTCAAAGAGTTTGAGTTGAGTCCAATGATTTATGAGATTTATGAAGCATGTGTTACTGTTGATGATTTATGAGAAACTATATTACAGTTTAATTCAAGCGAAAAGAGTCATTATTGTCAGCATGCATGATTTTATTTTACATTTATGATATTATTTAAAAATGTTGCTTACACCCCCACATACTCAGTACATTCCAAAGTACTGACCCCCATATATTTTTATGTGCTACGGTGTCTTATAATGTAGGTACAAATTGTAGCATAGATACCGTATTCAATCAGTTTGCAGCTTCCAGTCAGCAGGTGATGAGTCCTTTTGATTCAAGGGCTTGAGTTAGTTATACAGTTCGAGAAGTATTGTATTTTTCTTATTTTAGTCGTATTGAGCTTGGATAGTTGGGAGTCTTGACCTGGATATCTAAAGTCAGTACCGGTAGAGGCTTTATAGACAGTCGGTAGAAGTTGGTGTATTCAGTTTCAGTTTCATTTTGTAAAAGTAGAGTTGTAATCTTGTAAAGTTCACGTTTGTATTGATCAAGTTCAGATAAGTTCTATGTTTTTGCTAATTTTAAATAGATTTAAGTATTTTATTCAGTTGCTTATGAGTTATTCCAGTAGGAGGGTTAGCTTGGGGACACTAGTGCCCCTAAGCATCGTGTGACATCTCGGGACCCAATTTCGGAGCGTTACAAACTTGGTATCAGAGGACAGAGTTCAAGTGTCCTAGGGTGTCTATGAAGCCGTGTCTAGTAGAGTCTTGCGGAACGGTACGGAGACGTCTGTACTTTTCTTCGAGAGGCTACAAGGCATTTTGGAAAGGTCTCCATTCTTTCAAGTCTTAGATCGTGCTATAGAAAGGTTCTTTGAGAAACTTATACGAATTCTCATCTCACTCTATTCAGGGCATCCCCGCCTTATTTTTAAGGTATTAGAGACATTCAAGCTCAACTCTTTGCAGATAGTACTTTCTTAAAAAGTCTCCACAGATAGTTATGGAGTTGTAAATGAGCTAGAAAGTATCCTATTAGTGCCTTATCATACGTTGCTTATAAATCGTGCAATAAGCCCAAGTCAGTTGCGCTTCCAGATTCCTTCTCAAAATCCATAACGATAATCTATACTTCTTTATCTATGTACTGTTCTTGAGGTAACATGATCAGCGAGTCCTAATTTTCTCTCTCTGATAATGCTCTCAGACTTACTAGTGAGGAGTTTCAGAAGTTTCACAAAATGGCTTGAGCGGAGCCTTCCAGCGTGTTATAAGTTCCCCCAAGCTTAATGTTATGTTCTCACCCTTATGATTCGTTCAGTTAAGACAAAGTGAGATGTGTATTCTTAAATCATCGAATATTGTATGTCAAGTTTCTACCTCTCGTAATCTTGTCATCATTATGTTGTTGAAAATTAAAGACTAGTGAAGCCGGGTGAGGCCTATTTTGATTCACTAGTGACTCGTTGTTCATCTTGTTTTCTCGTGCTGGTTGGAACTCAGTTTAGAGGTGTAGTGGCAAGAAGGGTGGTAAGTGTGATTTATTGAAAGTATGTATAGCCGAGCCTTTTTGTATGTGATCGAGTTAGTGATGAAGTGATATGTACTTGTGCGTCAGCTAGTGGAAGAAAGAGAAAGAGTTACTGGTTAAGGTAAATAATAGTTTGCTTGAAGTATGAAGAGAGTTGTTGACGGTGTATATTGCACAAGACAAGTATAGGTTATGGATGAAGATACTTAGTGGATGAGTTTTGTTAACTTAGGTGCTCCTGAGATTGCAAGAGGAAGTTAAGTTGAGGCTTAAAGTGCTATGGACTAATTTAAGCTGTGTATGAAGGATAGATAGTAATGATGGGTAGAAGAAGGACGTGTTGATGGATTGCAAATGAGATAGGCCATATGATTATGACCAATTATTGATGTTATGAGGTTTAAGTGGGCTAGTGTTTATTGATGTTTTATTTCCAAGTCAAAATTGTGTGTGTGAGGTAAAGTTGTAAGTTATGTTGAGCGCTGGGCATTAAGCTTGGATGATTGGTGGCTATGAAGGTGGATGTGACGATTTCTTGGTTAATGGCACTAGTTATAGGAAAGTGACCTAATATGCTTAAACAGTGTATGTAAGACCTTAAGTTTGGTTGATTTGTAGTCAAGTTTGATATTGTATCTATGATAAGGAAGTTTGCCTAAGGTGCTATGGGGCTGCATTATTTGCAAGGATCATTGCATGTGGGGTAAATAGTGGCACCGTGGAGCTACTAGGTGGAGAAAAGACTAGTCAGTTAATGAATGATATTCTTGATGGCTAATTTAAGAAGTTTAGATTGAAAATGTTGAGCCTTTTTGTGTGATTTTAATTCTCATTGTTTAGAAATATAAGTTTACAAGTGTGATATTAGTAGGATATGACAGTAGTAGTATGGTCCGTCAAAGGTTGGGAAGTATTCAAGTTGAGCGTTAGAATCTAAGATTTGAAATTTCGAAGTTGAGTTAATAGAAATAAGGGTTGAAGCGTTAGATGGTGTATACTCCAACTATGGGGATGATCGTGCAGATTCGAAGTTAGTGAGTGTCCAAGTATCATATGATGACTACTGGAGGTATAGAGGGATATGATGTAACTCAGACGGTGATGTAAGGAAGTGGTTGTGTGTTCTCAGGTGTAGTCATTCAGATTAAATTCTATTGTTCTTGTGTATTGATTATATCCCGGACTCTAGAGTAAAATGATTTCAGTTTAGACTAGCGTGTATATAGTGGTTTATCTACTCAGAGTGATGTCTTAAGTCTAAGAGGGAGATGATAGGACGGGTAACCAAGATAAGCTTTCAGATTTTAGGAGATGTACCGGTAAGTTGTAAGGTAGCGGTGAGAAAGAATGATGCTCGACCCATTCTTATTTCAGTATTTTTTTTAGTTATCCCAATAATTACTCATGCTTTACGTTTCAGTTCCATGATCATAACTCGTGCATATCATAAAGAATCATGCCCTCTCTTAGTTCCCAAAATGCGGAGTTTCAGATCTTTCAGCAGTTGGAATTACCTTTCGTAGTTCCAAATTTAGGTCATACGGCTCATGACTCACGTACTCAGGCCTTGTGGTATGTTCAGTTCAAGTACTCAAGTAATGCTTCTAATGATCAACAAAAAAATTCAGATTTATATGGTGCATGTCCTCGAGCCATATTTCTTTGATAAGTTTATAATGTTAAATTCTCTATTTCTCAAGCCTCAGTTTAGTGTCAAGTTATTCATAGTATCTATTCACGTGTCAAATCCTCATGCTCTAATTTTTTAGTTATGTTTCCTTAATCAAGATAGTGGAGGTGAATAGTTGTTTAGACGGGACAAAAAAAGATATTTCCTTATCGACGATAGAGGGTGGCATGCTTACTTTGGCTAGGCGGTAATGTGAAGTGAGATTGAGGCTAAGTCTTTGATACATGTCATGGTTAGTTGAAGTTTAATGTGTTATGATTGGGGAGATTGTTGTATGTTCGTTTTGTGTAATTCCATGAGTCTGAAGGAATATTGAAGTAAAACGTTTGTGTAGGACTTGATTAGTTAGGAGTATATCGGGTGTGCTTGCTTAAGGTGAGTACATGGGAGTTGTTCTTGATAAGAGGTGTGTAGGATGTGAAGAAGAGGCTTTATAAGTGTTTGATTAGGAATGCATATGTGGTTATGAATATGGGCTCGAAGGTCGTGTTTGTGTACGTGCGGATGAATGCATTGCACGTTAGTAAAATGACTAGTACTAGGTGGATTGGAGTAGTCAAAGTGGTAATGAGAATTACTTTTGAAGTGAGAAGTTGTAAAAATGTAGATGTGTGGAAGTCCATGATCCATAATAGTGTCATGTGGCGAATCTTGTGGTTCTAAGTTAGGCATGAAGACGATGAGAGGGTTTGGTTCGAGGAGATATGAGTAGATGGAAGCATCAGTGTCATGTGAGGATTATAAGTCATATCGATCAAGTATAGTATCGGAAGGGTATAGTATAGTCGAGAGAGTGTTTGAGAAGTGTGGTTAATTTTGAGAGTAAGGAGTTGCATTGCTTGAGGCCTAGTACTTTTATCCCTACCTATGATTTATAGGTTTATGTTCCAAGCTATGGGATTATGGCAATTCTATGATCTCTGATTCAGATGTCTTGTTTAGATTTTGCCTAAAGTTCCTTGCTCCTTCATACCGTTAGAATTCCTTGGAAGGGTGTTGAAGAAATCTTCCACTTAAGTATGAGTATCTAGTACGATTCAGTTTGCATAGTCAGCAACCCAGTTTTAAAAATTTGGCAGATAAGGTTTCTATGGTTTTCCATTTTTCGAACTGGTCTGGTCTTACTACTCAAAGTTTTATAAGTACGGTCAATCCGGTAAGTAGTTGCTCGCACCTAAGATCTGCAAATTCAGTTCAGTAGATGTATCAGGCATGAACTTCGGATTCGAATATCTAATTATGATTCAGTCTGTAAGCATTCATTGAACGATCCTTATTTTTCCAAGTATTTTAGCCCTGACAATGTAATACCCATTGTATAATCTTAGCCTTGTTTCTCATGACCTAAGCCTGCATAAATTATCACTTCGCAGTCTATGAGTACGATTGCACCTTGATCACATCAGGTAAATCCTAAACTCTCAGCATGAGCCCGCTCTTTATTATAAGCAGAAGGCAAATTAGCTCAGACTCAGTCGAGAATTACAGCTGTCCTCTATTCTATTCTTTTCCAGTCTCGGATCCAACAATATAGCTATTCTCATCACGAGTTTATACATTCAATGAACTACTCCAAAGTTTAAAAAGATATAGATTCAAATTAGCAAGTTGTTTCATCTTTGTATCTTCAGTTTTCTTTGTATTCTTGGCCAAACTAGCAACATTCGAGGACGAATATTTCCAAGGGGGAGATATTGTAATACGTCGATCGTTCCTTAAGTCTAAAATCATCTTTTGAGTATATGAAAATGACTTCTAAAGTGAATGATGATTGAACCATGTAGAATTTCCCTAATTTCAACTTTTTGACCTGTAGAGCATTGAATAAGCTTTCCATCGATACCAAATTCGCCCAAATCCGACACTCGAGTAAAGAGTTAGAGTCATTTTAGTGAGACAGTGTGCCACCTGACACTTTAGCGTGTCGCGGAGCCAGCCAAAATGGCAATTGTCAATTTCCAGCGAGTTTTCGCGATATTGGCGCATCGCGCCAAGGCTCAATTTTAGGATTGTCAAATTTCAGTGCACCAACGCGATTCCACCGCGTCGCAGTGCCCTTCTAGGTCACAACCAAGGTGACAACGCGATTTCACCGCGTCGCGTCACTGAGCAGTTTCCCAATTGTCCAAATCTAGTGAAGGTTTGCGATCATGGCGCGTCGCGCCAAGGATAAAAATCGGGCCCCAGTTCTAGAATTTGCTCAAGGGTATTTTGGTCATTTCCTCCCATTTTGACTTCTATATATATATATATCCGAATAGAGAAGAGAAAATTCATTTCTCTCCATTCCTTTCTACAAAAATCTAGAACTAGGGTTTTCCTCCAAATCCTAAATCCAAATCTTCTCCAAGAAAATTCAAGTATCTTCCAAAGATTTTACCAAATTGTTCAAGAATCAAGTTCTTCAAGTCAAAGGCATTGAGAAACTTAGCTCAAAAGTGTGAAGAAGAGTTTCCAATCAAGCTTGTTCATCTCAAAAATCATAATCAAGGTATGTGGGGTTTAAACAAGAATATCCTTTCATTCTTGTGCCCAAAGAATTGATTATTACTATTGGAATTTCATGATTTTTGCAAGTGGGTTTACACCCAAATTACTTTATTGAGGATTTATGAGATTTGAGTTGATTAAGTTTGATATTTATGATTATTTTACCATCATATTTCTTAAATTGAGAATTTATACCATGAGTTTTATATTGTCATTATGTATTGATGATTTCTAAGCGATTTAAGACAAGTGCCATGATTTGTGCTTTTCCATGAGAAGTTTGAGTATTGAATATATATATTGATATTGAGCTCGAAAGTCAAGAATGAGTCCTATGATGTTTTCTTGAAGCTTTTGATACTTGATATGATTAGATAAGCAAGTGTACTTGATGATGAGAAAGATTATTTTGAGTTTGAATCGAGTTAGGAATCCACAAGTTGATTATGATTCACAGATGAGATATATTTACATTTTGGTCTTCATGATAGACCCTTGAGTTGATTGAGGTGGATTTCCTAATGCGTTCTGAGCTGAGTCTAGGAGGAGTATGTAGCACCGAGCGGGAAGTGTGGGTTCAGCGCATCCACTTTCCCAGAACTACGTGCCACCGTAGGATTGAGATTTGAGGGCCAAAGTGTCGAGTTTGTGACCACAGAGATGAGTTTGAGGTTATACTCCCTGGCAAGAGTATAACGCTCCCGCCAATGTGGGGTTCCTTCCTTAGAAGGGCAAAACATTGGACTCCATATGGCTCACATGGTTTATGTCGGTTATAAGAAACTCCCAAGTCCATAATAATTTAAGTTTCTTGAGTTACCGAGTCACTTTAAGTCATGAGTCAAAGAGTTTGAGTTGAGTCCAATGATTTATGAGATTTATGAAGCATGTGTTACTGTTGATGATTTATGAGAAACTATATTATAGTTTAATTCAAGCAAAAAGAGTCATTATTGTCAGCATGCATGATTTTATTTTACATTTATGATATTATTTAAAAATGTTGCTTACACCCCCACATACTCAGTACATTCCCAAAGTACTGACCCCCATATATTTTTATGTGCTACGGTGTCTTATAATGTAGGTACAAATTGTAGCATAGATACCGTATTCAATCAGTTTGCAGCTTCCAGTCAGCAGGTGATGAGTCCTTTTGATTCAAGGGCTTGAGTTAGTTATACAGTTCGAGAAGTATTGTATTTTTCTTATTTTAGTCGTATTGAGCTTGGATAATTGGGAGTCATGACCTGCCTATCTAAAGTCAGTACCGGTAGAGGCTTTATAGATAGTCAGTAGAAGTTGGTGTATTCAGTTTCAGTTTCATTTTGTAAAAGTAGAGTTGTAATCTTGTAAAGTTCATATTTGTATTGATCAAGTTCAGAGAAGTTCTATGTTTTTGCTGATTTTATATAGATTTAAGCATTTTATTTAGTTGCTTATGAGTTATTCCAGTAGGAGGGTTAGCTAGGGGTTACTTGTGCCCCTAAGCACCGTGTGACGTCTCGGGATCCAATTTTGGGGCGTTATAATTGCCTTATTGACTGCCATCTATGTATTTCTCTTACCTTCCTTTACTTGTATTTGATGATCTTTTATCTATATGTTCTCTCTTATTCTAATTATATGTAACATAATGTATACTTGTGTTCTATATCTTGGTGTGTTTTTGGTAATATATGTGAGATATATTAGAACTGTTAGTGCAAGCGGTGTGGGCTACCGTTGTGGGACATCTTCTGATTGCAGGTGACGTGCGCTTAGTATATATTTTGTATGCTTTTTTTACTACTTTGCTTGGTCGGCCTATGTTACCTACTAAGTACAAGTGGACCGTACTCATGCCTACTTTGCCCTTTTGGTGCAGGTCCTAGCTCGAGTGTGCCTCAGCTTACTTGACTCGGGTGATTGTTGGAGCTTCCAAGGTAGCGGTTGGACATTCATGCGTCCGAAGTTTACCTCTATCTTTCTATACTAGTTATGTCTTTATTAGTATTCGGAGATAATTATTATTCCTTTGTGTTTATTTTTCTGATGTATTTGACTCTTGGATTGTACTAGTAGTTCTTACACTATTGACACCAGGTTTTGGGCATGATTGGTAGTTTGGATAAGTTCTTTCTGCATTGTTATGATTACTTATATGGTTCGACTTCATTCTAGAAGCCTTACCGTGGGATAATTCTATCTTTTTCTCATTGTATCAGTTTGAGTGTTAGCCTTACTTGTCAAGGTATGCCGCGACAAGTGCCATCATGACCCTAGTTTTTGGGTCGTGACAATTATCCTATCGGCAGCATCATAAGCATCCGGGTACGCTAATTTCCTGCCCCTCATGAGGCAGAGAATTTCATCAATATACTGTGGTCTAAGAAGATAATTTTTAAATAGTTTACAAATTGTAAAGAATAAAAATACAGTAAAAAGAATTCGATGCAGAGGGTTCTCTGAATCAGTTCACAGATTACCCAGCTAACACAACTTATGCAACAGATGTGTATTATATTGCAACAGAATACCAACTTTTTGCTACAAATTACATATCTGCTGGGTAGATTCTTCTTCATGGAGTAGATTGGAAGGCTAGGTTAGCAAAAGTAAACTTACCTTGTCCTCGTACCACACGCACAAATTTGTCATATTCGAGAAGTCTTTGGCGGAAAATGAATGCATGGTGTATTCTTTTTGAACCTTCATCTTGATGAATTCTTCCAGTTCCTTCTTCTTCTCCTTGCCAAGCGCCGCGAATATGTCCACCTTTTTCGGCGGCCCCTTAACTTCAACAACTATTGGAGCGGGGGGAGTTGCAATTTTTGTTGATTTCAGAACAGAGAGAATTTGTCTAATTTTTCTTCTCTTCCTCCTAACGTCTATTGTAGGAGTGCATGGCTCCCTCACCTCGTTGGATGGTATGACACCTCTCCTGGGTTTCAACTCTTCGATAGCTTCAGCAATAGCCTCTAGCTTTTCAAGGAGTTTATCCTCTCTGTCCTTGCACACTTTGCATTTGCAATGAGAACATGTGGGTGAGAAGGGGTGAGAGGGACCACTGTAATGGTGGGAGGGACCGGTGTAGGGGTGAGAGGGAGGACCTGTGCAAGGGGTGTTTTCAAACATATTTATTTTTTGCTGAGCACCAACATGCTTATAATCATGACTGGCAGCAGAAGCAGTAGTAGGATGGCTGCCATCATCACAAACAACTCCACCAGAAACACCCCATAAGAAGCACCCGGATCTGTTGCAGTATGAGGTTGGTCATGAAGAGCTTCAACATTAGGCTGACCTTGCCTAACTGCTCTTCTTATGGATGTTTTTCCATCCAATTCCTTCTTTATTAACTCTATCGTTGGGTCTTCTTTTGTATCAACAAGACCTAGAGTAAGAAAAGAAGTCATCCCCAGCTCATCATCAATGGTAGGCACGATCCAAGGATGCACAACCTATAAAAAAGACATGAGAAATTTAAATCATATAATAATAATTTGCAGTCATTTGGGTTACATGGGGCTTGGGTTATGTTAACACAACCAACTTATGCAACAAACGATCCAGCTACCGCAACAACTGATCTGTATGTTGAAATAGATTGATAATATGTTGCATCAGATTACCCATCTGTTGCATAATTTACAGTAGATGGGTGATTTGTTGAGTAGGGTTTAGAGAACCAGAGCAACATATGGTTAATCTATTACAAAATATGGATCGTCTGTCGCAACAAATTACCCATCTGTTGCACCAGTTGCAGTTGCCGGGTAATCTGTTGCAACAGACTACCCATCTATCGCAATAGATGGAACATATGTTTCAATATCTTTCTTTGAGGAAAATTATTTTAGTTGAAAGAAGACGTACTGCATCATCCGGAGGGTTAAAAAGATTAGCCTCGTTAATATTTTTTTTGCTGCTCTCTGCTGCAGCCAACCACCTAAGGATCCTTGGATGAGAAACCTTATCCGGGTAATCCTTGAAATGCTTTCGGAGGGGAGGAATGTCTTCACACGCCCAAGCCTAAAAATTGTAAACAGGAAGCAAGCAAAAAAATGTCATAAGTATATTCAATATAAATTAATGAATGAGTAAAAATAGTGATCAATTTTACCATGAAAGCCCAAGAAAAGTCATGTAATGTGGTCTTCTTTGGCTTTAGATTTTTCAGTAAATATTTGACAGTCAAGTAGTAGTTGTCGTATCCCCAGGGATAGTCGTTAAATTTCCCAAAATCATCAGCAAGCGCCAATAAATCATGTTCTATGACTTTTTCGATGTCTCTTGCCAATAAAACGGAATAGACTAACCTAACTAAGCACAATTTCTCCCTATAGTGCTTTGGTATGTCTTTATTCTTGAGATCCGCCATCAAATCCTCCACTCTGTAGCTAGGTCCAACAATACCCAACAACCCATCTTTTTTTTACCTTGCGTTTGTTGGACCCTTTGTGGGGTGTTTTCTTGATGGGAGGTTCTTCTGGAAGATCGCATCTCAAGCCCGTCACTATGGCAAACTCTTTCAATCCAAAACAAACCGACATGCCACAGTAGTTGATCCAGACTTCATCCATTTTTTTTTCTCCCTTCTTCGGACCTCCATCATCCCCCGCATACTTGATCCTGCGCTTGAGAAGGCCATATATCATGATCATTAGGAAACGGAGAGGGCGGGGCCCAAACAGCTCAAGAAAGTATGCAAAGCAGCTCTTCTTAAAAAGTCCATCTATGTTTTCCTTCTTCATAATACTCCTAAGTTCGTCAAGAGGTTTCCCCAACTGACATTTAAGTACAAGATCACCAAATACTGCTTTAGGGCTATTCATCGGCATCGCAACTCGAAACTTGTCAATACTAATGGTTTTGATAGAATCATGCTAGAATTTTGATATTATTTCACGCCCCATTGGTGAGGAGGAGTTATCACTTTCCTCGGCTTCATTTTACCCAGATTGAGATTGTTTTGGGAGTTCCTTTGAATCTATTTGTACTCTAGCCTTTTTCATATGGTGATCAGAAGTTGATCCACTTTCTCCACTTTCACTTTTTTTCTTTTGGGAGACATCTTTTAACTACAAACAATAGAAAAATAAAAAATTCATTGCATTTGATGTCTGCATAATTTTTTAAAAAAAGGTGAGGCAAATTTCAATAAATTATTCTACGTCACATAACCAAAAAAAATACTCCAACGGACAAGCCATCAGTTGGAACAGATGGGGAACCCGAATCTGTTTGAAGACCTTTTTAATATCTCCCAACAGATATTCCACCTGTTGCAACAGATGGACAAATTTCAATAAATTATTCTACGCCACATTACAAGAAAATACTCCAACGGATAACCCATCAGTTGGAACAGATGGGGAATTTGTTTGAAGACCTATTTAATATCTTCCAACAGATTTTCCACCCGTTGCAACAGATGGACCACCACCACCACAACTAATGCCACCACCAATGCCACCAATGCCACCAATACCAATACTAAGACCACCGACACCACCGCCAAAAAATACAAAGACCACCACCAACAACAACAACCACCAATAGCACCATAAACACCATCCAACAATACCACGATAGTCAACAAAACACTGAGAGAAAAACTAGGGTTTTCTCGGGTGCTTCCTACCTTTTTAGCATCAAAACTCTAAATTGTTAACCCATTCTCGAAGATAATACAACTAAAGTCTTTTTTTTCATCATTAACTAAAAACCCTATTTTTAGAATAAAGAACAAATGTAGAACTCTTTTCGAATTTTATTACCTGCGAAGACAGAGAAAATGATGGATACAAGCAGGAATGAAGTAAAAAAACAACTATATATATTCGTAAATGGGAAGAAAATCGATCTGTTTTGAAGGATTGGGCAATATATTGAGTAGTTGTTGTTTGTATTGTTGAGAGGGAGAGGAGACCCCGAGAGAGAGAGAGAGAGAGAAGAAAGAGAACTTAAAATTTGAAATGAAAAGTTTTTCGCTCAAATGGATGATTTGTATGGGTCGATTTGTAATTTTGGAAAAGAATGACCAGTTTTGAAATTGCTAATTTGGTCTGAATTGATCTTAATTAATTTTAAATTTTTTAAAAGATATAGTTTTTAAAAAATTGAGTTGATGAGAACTCATTTCAACTCAGAGTGATCGATCGACGACTCGGGTCGGGATGAACGCAATCCCAATGCCATACAATTGCAAAGACTCGATTGGATTTGTAGTTGACCCTACGAGCTCATTCATTCATCCCTAGTCCCACCTAACTATGGCTATCCTAACATTGAGTTGATACAAACTCATTTCAACTCAGAGTGATCGATCGACGACTCGAGTTAGGATGAACGCAATACCAACGCCTTGCAATTGCAAAAACTCAATTGGATTTGTAGTTGACCCTGCGAGCTCATTCATTCATCCCTAGTTCCACCTAAATTAACTTAGGTACTATCACTATCCTAACATTGAGTTGATGGGAACTCATTTCAACTCAGAGTGATCGATCGATGACTCGAGTCGGGATGAACGCAATACCAATGCCATGTAATTGCAAAGATTTGATTGGATTTGTAGTTGACCCTATGAGCTCATTCATTCATCCCTAGTCCCACCTATACTATCACTATCCTAACATTGAGTTGATGAGAACTCATTTCAACTCATAGTGATCGATCGACGACTCGGGTCGGGATGAACACAATACCAACGCCATGCAATTGCAAAAACTCAATTGGATTTATAGTTGACCCTGCGAGCTCATTCATTCATCCCTAGTTCCACCTAAATCAACTTAGGTACTATCAATATCCTAACATTAAGTTGATGAGAACTCATTTCAACTCAGAGTGATCGATCGATGACTCGGGCCGAGATGAACGTAATACCAATGCCATGCAATTGCAAAGACTTGATTGGATTATTAGTTGACCCTGCGAGCTCATTCATTCATCCCTAGTTCCACCTAAATCAATTGCAATAAAATCTGTTGCAAAAAACGACTGAGCTGTTAAAACTTTTCAAATAGATATTCATATCTGTTGCAACAGATGACATATCTGATTTAATTATCAAATAGACATTTGCATCTGTTGTGACAGATGACTGAGCTGTTCGAAATTTTCAAATAGATATTTATATCTGTTGCAACAGATGACATATCTGATTTAATTAATTATCAAATGGACATTTCCATCTGTTGTCATAGATGTCTGAGCTGTTGGAATTTTTAAACAGATATTGATATCTGTTGTAACAAATTCCTAAGTTGTTCGAATTTCTAAACAAATATTTATATATGTTGCAACAGATGACATATCTGTTTGAAAATCTTGTTTTCTCTTTTAATTTTAAAGCAAGCTTCTGGTTCGAGTAGATAATATCAAGTAGTAGTACTTACTACTAAAGGCGGTAAAAAATATTTCTTGGATAACTCAAAAGTGAGTTCATTGAGCAGTCTTGTCTTGTCTTTTCAATGTCACTAGTCTTAGTCTTCCTCGTGCTCCATAAATTATTAATTAAATTAATGAATATTAATTAATAAATATTGAAAACCCTCACGTCTACGTACATAATACATCTATAGAAATTATCTCATCTCTTCCTTCAGCTGCAATTTATTTTATTCAACTCTCATCATTTTTTTTCTTTCTCTCATCTTTATGGTCACAACCTTTTTTCTCTCTTTTCTCTTCTCTTCTCATAAAGATCCTTTCGGATCTAAACTGATCCATATCTTTCCTCGACTAAAATCACTATTTTGATCCCCTTTTTGATATTAAGATATGGTTCATTATTGCTCTTTCATTCTCGTCTTTTTCTTTGCAAGTTATTTACATCTATTTTTTTATTTAATTACTATTTACCCATATCATATTTATTAAAAAAATTTGAAGGAACTTTTAAGTTTTGAATAAACAAACCGAGAAGTTTTATTACAATATGCGAAAAAAGTCATCTGTTGGGAGAAGTTTAAAAGCCTTGTTGGCAGTATCATTTTTTTTGTATGTATTTTATTTGTTTATTTATTGTTGATGCAGTTATTGATGTTGTTGGTGGGGTTGGCGTTGTTGGAACTTGTGGTGTGGTGTTGCTGATGGTTCTGGAACAAATGATGTTGCTTCTTTATTGTTGATGATGTTGTTGGAACAAATGTTGTTGTTTCTTTGTTATTGATGTTTAGGCTGTTTTTGATGTTACAACAGATGGAGAAACTGTTGGAACAAATCAAACCACCAGAAAGGATCGTTTGATGTATTCCATCAGACTCCACATCTGTTACAACAGACTCCACATCTGTTGCAACAGACTCCACATCTGATGCAACAGATGGATAATGTTCTTTTTGTGACATTAATTTTTTTCTCTTCTTTGTAGATATAAGGAACTGACAGTTGATCAACTTTTGTCGGACCATCACAAGAGGTTGCAGTAAAGATGGGTTTGGAGGAATAAACTGCTTGCAGATGGAACCACTTCATATGTGGTAGGTATGTATTACTGATAATGTTATTGTGGAAACACACATAGAGTGCACTGATTTTGTGAATGCTGTTTTTACTGATTAGTCATAGATCGTTCAAACAAGATGTCTGTAA
Organism: Capsicum pubescens; assembly: GCA_030864215.1. NCBI lineage: Eukaryota > Viridiplantae > Streptophyta > Magnoliopsida > Solanales > Solanaceae > Capsicum > Capsicum pubescens. The sequence continues at coordinate 5,080,718 of CM061539.1, forward strand.
TTTTACAGTTAAGTTTGGTAGGTCCGAAATAATAAGGATGAGGGACCATGAATATGGTTCTGATACCCTGTTAAGATTTAATGTCGGTTGATGCTTATGTTTATTTGTCAAGTATTGTGAAGGAATCTAGTTTTGGTGTCATTGTAAAGAGATTCAATAGCGATTGGACTAACTTGTAGGGTGCATTGGACCCTTAGAGGGCCTTTGAAGCTTAGCACTGCATCTAACAAGAGCGAAAAACCAATATAATTATTACCCTAGCCCAAATTTATATGGTTCGATTGCTCGCTCGGGGTAATGATTATACGCCAGAAGGTACGGTAGGAGAATGCCTTCGAGGGAAAAATAGGTGGTTGATGGAAAACTATATCATCTGAGAGCTAATTGAAGAAGAGACATAGGGTAGAAAGTAACTTCTAGGGAATCTGGCCGATGGAATTATCTTAACAGATGTGAAATCTGAATCAAGTGTAAATCTGAAAGTGTATCCGGTAATGTAATTTCGTTTGTTGTCTATCTGAAAGAAAAATAATATAGATGGACACTTTGCTAGGGAGCTGCGTCGTCGGGATTATCACCTAGATAGAAAATAGGAGAAGACCAACAAAGCAGCCTCACGGGCATCAAGGGTTGAAATGATATTCAACAAGACTAGAAAACTTACGCCAATACCAACTGCAGTTAAAATAAGGAATCTAAGCGAAGACGAAAATTTTTGAATTTTAAATTTCATCCCATGCCTTCTTGTTTGTGTTTCTGATCAGGTCCACTGCCGTTGACCTGATCGAAACCACAAACGAGATTGAAAGACAAATTGAGTATCATTGCTTCCTTAGCAATATGGTTATAATTTATTGTGTTTTCTTGCCTTAGCATGCTTTCAACATTCCTTGGAGAAGATCAGATGCTTGTTGTAGTATGTGAATCCTGATAATTTTCAAGCTTGCCTCCATCTTGCTGATTCTGTATTCAAGTTGGTCGTTGCCGTCTTCAAAGTTGGTCAAGAGTTCCTCATCTCTTGTGAGCTCGATCAGGGACACCACCTTCAAAGTTGTGGCATTCTAGAAGCCCTTCAGAACACTTTCTTCAGAAGCCTTAAAGGATACATGGAGGGTCACTGTGTTTGTTTTAGGTCAAAATGTGTTGATGCAGGTTGAAGATATGGTCCCAACAGTTGAACAACACACTTTTATCGAGCGTTGCTCCATGCATCTTGCTGAACCAATTTGATAAATTAGTAAGCATGGAGTTACGTAGCGTGTGATCTAAACCGGCTCTACCAAGCCTATCAAGCGTTACGTAACTCCGAGCTCATTACACTATAAAAAATATATGACCAAGTTAGTGCATAAATCGAATGAGCTCAATCTCTCAGCCTTTCTGCTAATCGCTCTTCTCCAATATAGATGACAAGATATCTGTTATGCAAAAATCTAATAGTAAATTTGAAATGGAATAGTAAATTTGTAATAAACATTCTAAAACATTGATTTGTTTTGAAAGAGTAAAAAAACTAGAAATAAAATAAAATAAAACTAACCTAACTTAAATCACCTGCACCACCTCTTTTTTTTTCCACGTCTCACATGCACTCACCCATTATCCACACACAAATTGAGTTAAATAAATTAGAGATTATGTATGATATTTATTATATTTCTTATGCATAAGACTTAATTTACTTTTTATGAATACATCTAAAATTGAATGTGTATCAACTAATTAACATCTATATCTTCTATATATTATTACTAAAAGTAAGTAATAAAATACAAAAGGGTGTTGTCTTTTTTGGATTTTTTTCTCTTCTTTCTAAATTAAACATTTGTTTGAATGTGTACCAATTAATTAACATCTATATCAAGAAAATATATCTTTTATATATCTTACTTTAATTTTTTTCAGTACTTTAATTGTTAAGTTATATAGAATAATAAATAAAGTATAAAAAAAATAGGAACTCTATAAACTTCTACAAAATAACAGAAAACTACAAAAATAAAAAATTTCAAGTTATTTAAATTCAAACAAATAAGATAATACTTAAATGCAAATAAATAAATAAATAAATAAATAAAAATTATATAATAAAAAATTCTAAACATTTTATTTGTTTAAAAAAATAACTGATTTTACACTTTTTTAAAATTAAAAAAGATAATTAAAAAAAAAAAAAGCTAACCTAACCTCCTGTGCACGTCCACACTTCCCTAGCCCATTTCCCTGGCATGTCTCCCACTCCTAACATTTTTTAATTTTTAATTTTTGAAAAAAAAAAATAAGAGACAAAAACTATCAATGCATAATATCCACGTTTCCAGAACTTCCACAATAAATTTGCTAGCAGTTTTTAATATATTTTAAAATCCCTATATTATTTTTTAAAAAATTAGGCATAAATTCAAAGCAGTTACAATGTTTACACATTTTAGCTTTCTCTTATCAGCTGTGTTTAAAAACACAACAACATCTTGGCAACGTTGAAAAACCAAAATTCTCAGAAAAATTATTTTTATACGAAAGCATCCTTAATGATTCAGTTAAGAGAAATTTCTTTTCTGCAAATAACACTTCTTCATTTTTTGACGTTTTAATTTTTATTTATTTTGTGTTTATAAAATAATTTGATTGTTTCTGCAATAAGATGTTAAATTTTCATGTTTACTAAATTTTTTGGCGTAACATCTCCTCTAAACTTACCGCAACTTTTGTAGATTCTTCTTTGTCACTTTAAATAAACTAATTTTTTTTAAAAAAAACTTTTGTTTAATTTCAGGTGTAAGAATATTTATCACGTATAAGTGCAACAATGAATTGGAAATAAATGTCAGTTGAAAGCATCAAACAGGTCCTACAAAATATCAAGAAAAAGCACTTGAAATAGCGCTTCATAAAGTAGACAATTTCAATAATATGTGATGCAATTTGATATCACACTTAGAGAGAACAAGTAATTGGAATAATGATATTTTTGGAGACTTATATTCCGTTTTTGAAATTATATGCTCCTTATTTTATATTGTTCTTTGGTGGTTATGATAATACATTTACATTGTAATAAAATTGAAATCGAACTTTGAAAGTGGCTTATCAAAATTTTTATGGATGTCAAGCATGTAGTCAGACACATTTCAGTTTATTTGTTTTATTCGATCTCCCACGTAGAAAATAAAAAATATACGACTGAGAATCATTTTCTTATATTCTTAATTTTTTCCAGGTGAATTTATTTACAAAGCGGGATTTAAATATGTAAAATTCAATAACCCCGTCATTTCTTTTTCTTACACCGCAACATGAAGTGTGAGGTAATATCTTCGAGCAACATTGATACTTAAAATATGCTAATTCTAACTTAAAATTTTTGTTGTGGTCGAAACGAACTTAATTCTTCTTTACAAATTAGTTCTTAATTAGTGTTACATGGCCTTGAATTATGAATTGTTTTTTTCCTTGATTATCCTATACATTTGAATCTATCATGATTAAGTCCGTTTTTGTATAAATTTGAATATTTTAAAATTATATGAAACGTATTATAAGTCGCAATTTTTCTCATATCAATATGATGAATAAATAAATCTTAAAATCTTGATCAAAGTTCATATCTTTTGACTTTCAATAATAAAATTATGAGTTATAAAAATAAACGGGTGGAGTACGTGAGTATTAATTTGTCACTTTCTGAAGGTTAGAGCATGTGTTATATTATTTTCCACATGAGCATATTTAATTAGTATTTTGGTGTTACCACAGTATTTGCCAGCATGATTTGAGTATAGTATAACCACCTCAAAGCTTTATATTTGTCATGTGCTTTAACATTTTGATACCAATTTCATAAATTTTACAAACATAATTGTTAATAAAATTAGTCTCTGAAATTTGCCCTTTAATGCAAATGAAGGACAAAATAATCATTAGTTTGTGCAAGTGTGTCCTAATTCATATACAGTTTTCTCATGCTTCCATAAAATTTGTCTTTCACTCTCCATCTTCGTTTATACACTGACCACATCCCTTACGACAATCACACACATACACATGAATTATATATAAGACAATTGAGATCATAAAACACATCATAATATATTGATTATTTTTTCATAAAAGAACATAACATATTTAGGAGGACGAAAGAAGGAAAAACACAAACAGAGGCAAAGATACAGTGTATGTAGGAGTTTTTTTAAAAAAAGATTTTGTTTGAAACAATCAAGTTGAAGCTCTAGGTTTCGTTAAAGTTTTTTTTTAGATTTTTCGCCAATTTATGAAATTACCTTCCAAAAATATTTGAAGTAATTAATTGTTTGATTCATTTGTTATCATATGATGTGCTTTTAACATGTATACATGCCATGTTTTTTTTATTTATCTAATATAATTAACATGTACAAATGCTAAAAATTTTGGCAAGTTTATATGATTATTCATTTGTTGTTAATAAGTCTTTAAATTATGATGAAGAACTCTATGATAAGATCACATAATTTAAATCTTATTATAGTTATGAAATAAAAAAATATAATTTAAATGAAATATATATCAACAGATTAGACTGAAATTCAAACATAATATGGGTTTTTAAAATTATTTATTTGGATAATAGGTAAAACACTAAATGAAAAGAACAAAAAAAATATTAAATTATTATAGTAAAAAAATGCTTACAAGAAGATAATAGGAATTGTCTGATGTATTATGATTTGATTAAATAATTCTAAAATTATAGTTAACAAATTTAGAAAATGGAAAAATCTAAGAAATAATGTAAAACTATATTTAAATGCCTATTCAAAATAATAATTTATATACTTATCAAATATTAAAAGAAAAATAGTAAACAAGGTTATTAAATTTTGGGGCTAGGCTAATAAAAATTCACAACAGTGATGGTGTGAGAATTTAAATTTTATGATAGCAACCTCAAGAAATAATATTTGATTCTAAATTCATATATTTGTATCTATTTAGAAAAATAATAAAGACAAATATAAAATTTACTTTCAAAATTATTGGATTCAAGAATTTCATTTATCAGCTTTTGGCTAATCGGTAAAAGGCAAGACACAAAATAAATAAAACTAAATAATTATAAGCAATTCTTTAAAAAATCAAAGAATATTTCAGGAATAAAATGTCTACATTATATTAAAAAGGAAGTAATATGTAATGATACTATAGCAAGTGATGATAAAGTAATAAAATATCATCCTAGCAAAGTAAAATACTAATAGTTGAAATAGAGGTTAAATGCATTAAAATAATATAAAAATTTTAAAAGTTATTTGGTGATTATATAATTAATTTTCCTTAAATTAATAGTAATTTTTATTATTGGGCATATTAGATTGAGAAATAAAATTACAGTTGAAATACAATATAATATAATCAAATATGCTCAAGTAAATAGTTGAATTGATATTGTATTTCTATCACATAGATGAATTGGTATTATATTTCTTTTGTTTTGTGTAATCTCAAAAAACTCTATTCATACGTGATATGAAAGGGTGTTTGGCATGTTTGAAAGATATGACCTGAAATTCACACTGTGACTGCTTCTTTCATTGAGTTAGCTAAAGAAAATCAAATTATTATTAATTATCAAGAGTTTGCAATTTTTGCTGTTATTTTTATTTAATAACTTAATTAAATAAACTTCATATCATTTATATGTCAAAAAATTTGTATTTATAAACAACTAATAAATGATCATGAATCAGATAGTTTAAATTTCACAATCAATAAAAAGAAAAATTTAATAGGTCAAACTAATAAAATAATAATTTTATAATTAATTTCTCTCTAATATTTTTCACGCATCGCGCGGCGACGAATGCTAGTATATATACTAAATAGTAAAAAAGTCTTGCTTAAATTGTTGCCAAGTGGCAGTCTAAGATGACACCATGTGTTAGTTTTAGGACAAATTAGTTAAAGTTAGGTCTAATTAGTTATTTATTAGTTATTGTGTTCAATTAATTTTTTTTTAATAGTTTTTAAATTTTCCTGCAGTTTTTTTAATTCAAAATTCTGACCTTTTTTAATCATAGCAATGGTTGGTTGTTACTATGAATTAAAAACTTCCGATTTATTGAATTGAAAAGAAATCTATGCCATTTGTTTTCACTTTATATTAAATAAAACATATATTTATTTGATATTAATATTATTTTAAAATATTCTCACGAAAATGAAAACTGTCAAGTTATTTTAAATTTAAAACTGTAAATTATGAAATTAAAAGTATTTCAATTTTAAAAGAGAATAACGTGGGTTCTTATGGAGAACATCAAACTGCATTATATTACTTGGCTTATCGAAAGTTCATTCGGAAGTTCATCTACGAGCCATTCAAAAATATATTTTATTATTTTTTTATCATGTAATATATTTCATACTTGAAAATATCACGTACTTCTTAATATCTTTAATATCTTATTTGTATTGCAGATGCCATGAATGCAATTATATTATATCAAAAGAAAAAAAAAATTACAATAGAAGAAAGGAAAAAGCACATAAAGTATACATATTGAAAGTTTTTTTGCTATAACATTATTTACGTGTATTATGTGGACTTTGATTTCTGATGACAATGTTTTCTTCAACTGACTTCAATAAATATTATATTGGTAAGTTTGCCATGTTCTTATTTTGTTTAAAATTGCATTTCAAAGTTTAAGGTTGTCATTCCATTAAATTTAAAGGTTAGTGTTTTTTTTTTATATAAGAATTACATTCCAATGTAATATAAATATGAACGTAGAAAAAACTATATGTTGCAATATTATGTCAAATTAAAAATAACATCTTTCACTATGCTTCACTATAATTGTACTTACCAACAATTTGAATTTAAGTTGAGGAAGAATGGAGCGACAATGTTAATGAGAATTATTGATATATTAATTTATGACCAATAACATAGGTTGAAAACCTTTCTTCTTCTTTTATTTCCTATTTTACGATGTAATTTTTTATTTCTTTTTATTATTGTTCATGTCCGTAGCGATACATGCTACATGTAAACTTATCTTTCAATTTCTTATTTTTCTTTTTTTAAATATCATTATACGACACTTCTTAATTTGTTGTTTATTATGTTCAAATAGTATTTGGTTCACTATATATGTATTCTTCTATCCTCATATGTCTTATCAATTTTTTGGGTTTGTTTCAATTTAATTAATTTAATTTTATATGCAATATTAGTTACTGTTTTGTTACTATGAATGTAACGACCTAAAAATTTGATGAAATATGTGAAATTTTTTATTTTGTGTGATTTGACAGTTTTACCCCTCCCCGTAGTTTCATTATGATATTTCTGGGGTGTGGGAGTGATTGATATGATTTTTGATGCATTTTGGTATCATTTATGCAATATTGTGGTTTTTGATGGCTTTAAGAGCCTTATTTTGGACTTATGTGGATATATTTTGATCTGTGCGACGGATGATCGAACGGACTGCGCCAGCAGCTCTGGAATATCAATTATAGGCTAGGTAGACCTTTGGTTCGGGTTCCGGTGCACCCGATCTCATTTCGACCTATTGATCACCATGCCTATTTGTGTATCTACCTCGATAGGTGATTCTTTAGTGGTGAATCAGGCGTACTGATTTTGTGTTGTGACTTTTGCCGGGCGTGAGACTTTGGTAGACTTTCTCGTGTTAGATATGGTCGATTTTGGTGTTATTTTGGGTATGGATTGGTTGGCTCCTTATCTTGTTGTCTTAGGTTGTTTTGCTAAGACTCTGACTTTAGCTTTAGTTGGTGTGGCAAGGATAACTTGGAAAGGGTACACTTAATTTAGGTCCTAAGAGGGTTATATCTTATGTTCAGGCTCGTGAATTGGTTGAGAGAGGATGTTTATCTTACTTTTCCCATATTCGTAACACCAATGTTGTTTCACCTCCGTCCTTAGATTTTGTCTGTGTTGTTCGTGAGTTTATGGATGTGTTCCTTACAGACTTGCCTGGTATGTCTCCAGATTGAGATATTGATTTCGCCATTGATGTTGAGCCGGGCACCAATCCTATTTCTATTCCTCTTTATAGGATGGCCCCAACAGAGTTGAAGGAACTAAATGATCAGTTACATGAGTTGTTGGATTAAGGATTTATTTGACCTAGTGTAAAACCTTTGGGTGTGTCTATCTGGTTTGTGAAGAAAAAGGATGAGTCTATGCGGATATGTATTGATTATTGACAATTGATTAAGGTGACGGTTAAGAATAAGTATTCTCTTTCTCGCATTGATGATTTGTTTAATCAGCTTCAGGGCGTTGCGATGTTTCAAAAATTGATTTGCGGTTTGGTTATCACCAGCTGAGGATTAGAGCCTTGGGTATTTTGAAAACAGCTTTTCGGGTTCGATATGGTCATTATGAGTTCTTAGTCATGTCTTTTGGGTTGACCAATTCCCCTGCCTTGTTCATGGAGTTGATGAATAAGTTGTTTCGACCATGTCTTGACTCCTTTGTTATGGTATTTATAGATGATATCTTGGTTTATACCAAGAGTGAGATTGAGCCTGAGAAGCATTTTTGGATTATGCTTAAGAGATTGAGGGATGAGAAGTTGTATGCTAAGTTCTCTAAGCGCGAGTTTTGGTTGGAGTATGTTTCTTTCTTGAGTCATGTAGTGACTAAAGAAGGTATTATGGTTGATCCAACTAAGGTTGCAGCGGTTCATGATTGGGCTAGACCTACTTTGCCCATCGAGATTCAAAGTTTTGTTGGCTTAGCCAAAGTATTATCAACGGTTTTTTGAGGGTTTTTCATCCATTGCAGCTCCATTGACCAAGTAGACCCAAAAGAAGATTTCTTTTCAGTGGTCCGATGTTTGTGAGACGGCCTTTAAAAAGCTCAAGGATTTAGCGACTTCAGCTCCTATTTTGGCTTTGCCTAAGGAGTGGGCTTTATTGTCTATTGTGATGCTTCAGGTGTTGGGTTAGGTGTTGTGTTGATGCAGGAGGTCAAGGTAATTACGTATGTGTCTCGTCAAGATTAAAGCCTCATGAGAGGATTTCTCCTACCTATGATTTGGAGTTGTACGCAGTTGTGTTTGCCTTGAAGTTTTGGAGGCACTACTTGTATGAATTCCATTATGAGATCTTCTCAAATCATCGTAACCTACGATACTTCTTTATCAGCGAGATTTTCTTAGGAGGCAGCGCCGTTAGCTTGAGTTGCTTAAGGATTATGACTTCACTATTCTCTACCATCAGGGCAAGGCTAATGTGGTTGTGGATGCCTTGAGCTAAAAGTTGGCTAGCATGGGTAGCTTGGCGCATCTTTTGACCCAGGAGAGGCCTTTGGCCTTAGAGGTTCAGTCTTTAGCTAACCAGATAGTTAGACTTTATATTTCGACACCGGAGCATGTTTTGGCACTTGTGGATGCTAGATCTTCTTTGATGGAGCAGATTCGAGCTCATCAGTTTGATGATGTTGGATTAAGGTCGATTCGACACAAAGTATTGAGTGGAGAGATGAAAGAAGCCTCGCTTGATTCAAATGGAATTTTGCATAATAGAGGCCGAGTTTGTGTGTGAAAAGTGGGTGACTGGATTAGGTTGATCTTAGAGGAGGCCTATTGTTTCAGATATTCTATCCATCTAGGTGTGACTAAGATGTATCGTGATTTGAGACAGCACTACTTGTGCGGTGGTATGAGGTGAGATATAGAGGGTTTTATGGCTCATAGCCTATGTTGTCAACAAGTGAAGGCCACATATATAAGACCTGGTGGATTGCTTTAGAGGTTACCCATTTTCAAGTGGAAGTGGAACGGATCACTATGGACTTTACGACTGGTTTGCCTCGTACATCTCATGTTTTTTACGGTGTTTGGGTCATCGTGGATCAATTGACCAAGTCAGCTTATTTTATTCCGGTTCAAGCCTCATTCAGTGCTAGAGGTTGGCTCGTCTATATTCGTGAGATTGTTCGTCTGTATGGTGTACCGGTATCTATTTAGATCGAGATTTTGTGTTCATATTTTACTTTTGGAAGACTTTTCAGGATGAGTTGGGTACTTAGGTCGATCTCAGCACAACGTTTCAACCCCAGACTGATGACCAGTCAGAGCGGACTATCTAGGTTTTAGAGGAAATGCTTCACGCATGCACGATGGATTTTGATGGCCAGTGGGAGAAGCTTTTGGCTTTAGCATAGTTTATATATAGTAATAACTACCATTCCAGTACTGAGATGGCTCCTTTTGAGGCATTGTGTGGTAGGTGTTGTCTCTCTCCTGTAGGCTGGTTCAATGTTTCATAGGTGAGACCTCGAGGTGCGTACTTTCTTCGTAAGTCTTTGGATAGAGTCTGAGTCTTTCAGGATAGACTTAGAGCGGCTCAGAGTTTGCAAAAGTGCTATGCTGATCGTAGACTTCGTACCTTGAGATTTGGTGTTGGTGATCATGTTTTTCTTTGAGTTTCACCCATGAAGGGTATGATAAAGTTTGGGAAGAGGGGCAAGCTTAGCCCCAGGTATGTTGGTCTATTTGAGATTCTTCGGACTGTTGGTGATGTGACTTATGAGTTGGCTTTGCCCCTTGATCTATCAGTTGTTCATCCAGTTTTCATATATTTTATGCTTCGTTGCTATATTCTTGATGAGTCTCGTGTCATTCGTTGGGAGTCAGTTCAGTTAGATGAGCGGTTATCTTTTGTTGAGGAGCCAGTTTTCATTTTGGCTAGGGATGTTAGGCAGTTGCGCTCTAAAATGATCCTTGTGGTTCAGGTCCAGTGGCAAATTTGACCTGTACATGTGGCTACTTTGAGATTGAGTCTGATATGCATAGTTCTTATCCCCAGCTTTTTAGTGATTCAGGTATTTCCTTACCTTAGTTCGAGGACGAACTAGATTTTTAGTGGTGGATGATGTAGCGGCCTAAAAATTTGATGAAATATATAAAAAAATTTATTTTATGTGATTTGACAGTTTTACCCCTCCCCGTAGTTTCATTATGATATTTCTGGAGTGTGGGAGTGATTAACATGATTTTTGATGCATTTTGGTATCATTTATGCAATATTGTGGTTTTTGATGGCTTTAAGAGCCTTATTTTGGACTTATGTGGATATATTTTGATCCGTGTGACGGATGACCGAATGAACTATGCCAACAGTTCTGGAATATCGATTTTAGACTAGGTAGACTTTTGGTTCGGGTCCTGGTGCACCCGAACTCATTTCGACCTATTGATAAGAAAGTTGAAAAAATAGAAATATGGGTGTGAAACCCACATTTGATCGAAACAACCTCAGATCTAAAATTCGACTTCACCAGCATATCCGAAATGTCGATATTAGTGTGTTAGCATGTTTGGTATGATTTAACGGCTTTTAAATCTCATTTCGACCCTCAATTTGGAAGATTGTGATTTCGAGTTTCGGGGGTCAATTTTGTGAAAACGACATTTTATGAAAAATCTGATATCTCCATCGCGTCCAGAACGTCGAATTTAGTGTGGTTGCATAGTTCGTTTGCATAAATCGAACTCCGAATGAATCTAGGGCACCCCGCCGAAGTCCATTTCGATTTAGAAAAAAAACAGCACCAGCTATTGCAAAAAATCTGCTATAAATAACTGATTTTTCATCCATTTTGCTTATTTTTCATCTTGTCTCTTGACAGTTAAACCCTAAATAGTTTGGGGGTTTAAAAATATAGTTTGTGGGAGCTTGAAAAACTAGATTAACACCTATTTAAGGTAAGAATTCAATCCCTTTCTTAATAATTTTTTCTTTAATTTCTCAAAACCCCAAAAATTTTAGGGCATGATTTTAAACCCAAATTTCACTTCTTTTACTTGAATAATTTTTTTATCTTATAATTACTAGTTTTTCATCAATTTAACTTTCAAAACAACTCCGATTCTTGATTTTAACCCGGATTTCAAATATTTTACCCGATAAAGCTCAAAAATGGTTTTTCTTCGATTTGAACCTCATTTTTTACTCGATTTAACTTGGGTTTTCAACTGTATGTTTCTAAAAATATGGGGAACATACTTTTGAAGTAAAGTTTCGATTTTGCCCTTCTTTTTCGAAAACCCATTTTGGGGGTTCGTTTTGACCCTAAACCAAAAGTAGTCAATATGAATATCGTTGGTTTTGTTTTGATGCGTAGATTTCATATTTGATGTTTCTAGTGAAGTTCGAGATTGTTCGTGAAAAATAAGATCGCAGGTTCAAGTGTAGCGGACCGATTTTAGCTTTCGAGGTAGGTTATGGCTTAACTTTTCAGACTGGTCTGGATAGTAAATGATGACACAAAATGCATGTTAAGGATAGGAACTAATCATGAAAAATAGTATCTACGTGTTGTGCCTTTGTGGGGGCCTATATGTGATGTAATTGTCGAAATTGAAATATTATGTGATATATTTGATCGTGTGGGGTCCTATGTGACATTGATAGCCTTGAATACATGTGAGTAATTGTATTGTATTATTTAATGTGGTACCATTGGGTATTGTGATTATATTCATACCTTATTGGCATATGAGATATGTGAAAATTCATGGATGAAATAAAAATAACGAGTGAATATTGACTCATGTGGTTGTGAAAATGTATCATTGTAGTTGGTTGTGGAAATATATAATGTGATTGGTTGTGGAAATACTTATTGAGATTGGTTGTGCGCATTACATCTTCATATTATACTCATTCATGAAACATTGGTACCACCGTGACAACATCTGAGAAACACTGGCAACACCTTTTTAAAAATATTGTAACACCCACTCTCCGAGGGATATGTCAGTAAGGAGATATGAGATATGTGGATTGTATATGGGTTGACGAACCTCCCATGGGTCTTACGTCGGAATTCTTTAGCTTTGTAGGTGTATACGGGGATTGTGCGACGATCCCGGAGGTTGTGCGACAACCTCGTGCATCATCATCATCATCATCATCATCATCATTATATACATTGCACTTACTTTATTGTGTTTATGTTGTGTTGTATTGCCTTATTGACTTGTCATCTATGTATTTGTCTAACCTTCCGTTACTTGTATTTGATGATCTTGTATCTACATATTCTCTCTTGTTCTATTTATATGTGACATAATGTATACTTGTGTTCTATATCTTTGTGTGTTTTTATAATATTTGTGAGATATATTAGAACTATTAGTGCAAGCGGTGTGGGATACCGTTGTGGGATATTTTCTGATTGCAGGTGACGTACTCTTAGTGTATATTTTGTATGCTTTATTTACTAATTTGCATGGTCGGCCTATGATACTTACTAAGTACAAGTGGACCGTACTCATGTCTACTGCGCCCTTTTGGTGCAGGTCCTAGCCCGAGTGCGCCTCAACTTACTTGATTCGGGCGATTGTTGGAGCTTCCAAGGTAGCAGTTGGACATTCATGCGTCCGAAGTTCACCTCTATCTTTCTATACTAGTTATGTCTTTATTAGTATTCGGAGACAGTTATTATTCCTTTGTGATTATTTTTCCCGATGTATTTGACTCTTGGATTGTATTAGTAGTTCTTTTACTATTGATACCTGGTTTTGGACATGATTGGTATTTTGGATAAATTCTTTCCGCATTGTTATGATTACTATTATAGTTCGGCTTGAATCTAGAAGCCTTACTTTGAGATATTTCTGTCTTTTTCTCTTTTTGTATTAGTTTGGGTGATAGGCTTATTTGTCAAGGTGTGCCGCGACAAGTGTCATCATGACCCTCGTTTTTGGGTCGTAACAATGAATCTTTTGAATTAGAAATAGTGATTTTATAACTGAAAATTGATGAACTTTGGATGGAGAGACGTCTGTGACGACCATGGAGGAGATGAGGTGGCCTTTTTAATGAAATTATGGGCAATGGTATTCACTTTGAAGATAGAATGGTGATTCACATGTAATGCCAATGCTTTTAATTTTTAAATATATTTCAAATTTAGCAAAAAGTTTATTAAATGCATAATAAAAAAAAAAGTCCAATTTTAAAAACAAATGCAAATGTTTTACATAAAGTTATTAATATGAATTTTGGATTCTAATTTGAGCAGAATGTTATAAATTCTAATTCTGGATTCTAATTATGTAATACAGTTTCTTTATTTTAGAATTCATGTATATAAATTTTAATTTGAATTGAAAGATAAGTTTAATATATAAATATAAGACTTTTTCAACTTAAATAAGAATTAATTGTTATTTTTAAAATTTAAATTTTAGTATATAAATTTCAATTTATTTAAATACCTATATATTTTAATGTCTTCTATTATAAATAGGGAAGTACCTACATTAAGTTTTAAAATATTATACTTTTAGTTGCTGTCATATTTTAACAGATCAAACCTATGAAAAATATTAAAATATAAAAGTTTCAGAATTTGAAATGCATTAATAACAATAACATTTCTCAATACTATGCTAATGAAAGCTAAGATTTCCCGAAGAAGATTCATTTGAAATTCAAGTGATCTTTATTTTCTAAAAAAGTACTAACTAAATTGTCCCATTGTTTAATTAAGTAATGATTCGTTAGTAAATTTTTTAATTTTTATTTTTTAAAAAAATTCAAAATATTAAAAAATATATATGAAACAAATAAATAATACAAAAAAGATAGCTTAAAAAATTCTATATGCCTGCACGTCCCTTTCCATTACCCAACTTAATTACAAACACAATTATACAGTTATTTATTAATAGAAAAGTATTACTACAGATTTCAATCAAGTATGAAACCTCTTGTTTCTTTCCGTTTTATTGACTTTTCAATATATTTCTATATTAATTTTAAAAATAATATAATTAAAAAAAAGGTATTTTATATATAGTATAAATTGTTTTAATTTGATCTGAAAAATATACATTTATAAATAATTACTACCCTTTTTGACTAGCATATTTTTAATCTTTAAACAAAGAAGAAACAAAGCAATAAAAGATTATTTTTAAAAAAGAGTAAACTAAATAAAACGGCCAAACCCATCGATAGCCCCTCAAACTTGTCCCTAAAATTCACTTAGGCCCCTAAACTAAGGCTTGTACCTATTAAACCCCTAACCCCCTCTCCCCCCCCCCCCCAATTTGGTTCCAATTGAGCATTTTTTGCCCACATCTCATCAGCTTCAGGCACGTGTCTCCAAACACCGCTATGTGGAAAGTTATTCCACTTAAAACCATCCACGTGTATAAACTAACTCCACATATACTTAATACATTTTAATTTTAAATGGAAAAAATCTCATTCCACGGAAGTTTTTCTCTCTTTCTCCCCCGTTAACTCTCTCTCTTCATAACCCTAAATTAACCTTAAATTAACCAAATTTCCACTCAAATCGAAGGACAAATTTGGAGGTTTTCCTCAGATCTTCCTGGTGTAAGTGTTCTTATGATTTGTATTTGTTAAATTTTGTTGAATTTTAGCATATTGTAGTTTTTAGGGTTTTAAAATCACTGTTACGCCTATGATTTTGGGAATACTTCGTCCCCTCACTTAACATGCATTAAAGGTTGTATCTTTTAGCTTATTGATGTGTACTCTGGGTATATTTCGTGGCCATTCCATTAAGTAACTTTGAATTTTTACCTTTTGTCACAGGTGACGTAATAAATGGAGATAATTGTCACAAAATTGCACCATGGGGGATCCTTTTCCAATACGGGTGTCCCTACATATGTTGCAAGTTGTGTGTCAGAGGTAAGGTACATTGATGAGGACCACTTTTTCATACTAGAATTGTTATTTTATACTAAAGAATTAGGGTATGAAGCTGTTAGGGGGTTTTATTATCAAGATGCAGTAACTAATCAGTTCAAGTTGGTTAAAAGTGACAGACATCTCTATGAGCTGATTAAAGATTTAAAACATGAGGACTCTATTGATTTTTATGTCTATCATATTTTAGATGAACCAATTCTTGACTCTGATGGTCCCACTGGTTTTTTACCTGCACCTGATATTATTGAGTCTGCAGACCTAGAAAGAGAAAGTGTTGGTGTTGGTGATAGTGCTAACACAGAGAGGGAATCTATTGGAGTAGAGAAAGAAAGAGGCTGATGTAGAAGATGTTGGTGTACAAGGAGGTGATGAGGCTGATATAGAAGATGTTGGTGTACAAGGAGGTGATGAGGCTGATGTAAAAGATATCCATGTAGAAGATATTAACCTAGAATATTTTGGTGTAGAAGGAGGTGATGAGGCTGATGTAGAAGACATTAATGTAGAAGATGTTAACAAGCTAACAGTGAGTTATCAGATTATTTGAGTAGTGATTCAAATCTTGAAGATATTTCTTTAGAAGATGGCTCAGATGTTGATAAGGAGTTGAGGGCTTTTAGACAAAAAAAAAAGAAAAAAAAAGCCAACAACAAAGAAAGAAACAAAAAAGCAAGAAAAAAGGTTGTTGAAACTGAAGAAGTACCTGTGGGAGTTGCTGGTTGTGTAGATAGAGGCTTTAGGGATATTGGTAAAGGAAGGCTACCAAATATTCTGGAAAGTTGGGTGGAGATGAGGAATATATTAATAGTTCTGATTGTTGGAGTGAAGATAGTGAAGAGATAGATGTAGATGCTGTTAGAGGAGTAGATCTACCTAGAAGAAGGAGAAGTAAGAAAACTAGGCATGATAAAAATTGTGAGTTTTCTGTGTTTGAGCTTGGAATGATTTTTGCGGGTGCAAATCAGTTTAGAAAAGCTGTTTCAGATTATGCTGTAGAGTATAGAAGGTAGGTGAAGTTAAAACCTAATGAACAACATAGAATAAGGGTGAAGTGCATTGCAGCTAATTGCAACTGGTTGCTGTTTTCTTCTACTGATAGGGATTCAAGTGATTTTATTGTTAAGAACTATAACCCTATTCACAAATGTATACCTCTAAACAAGAACAAGATGTGTGATTCAAAGTTGGTTGCTAGAAAGTTCAATGACAGAATAGCTTCTCAGTCATACATTAGGATTTGGGAAATTCAGGATTTAGTAAGAGAGGTGTTGGGTCTTTATGTAGGTAAAACTATTTGTTATAGGGCTAAATAGATTGTTATGAGGGAGAATATGGGAGATTGGAAGCTGAAATTTGCCAAATTATGTGACTATGCAGATATGATCAAGACAACAAATCCTGGAAGTTCTTGTTGGATAAAAATTGACAAAGAAACTGAACCAGGAAAGAACCTCTTTGTTTATTTCTATGTGTGCTTTCATGCCTTCAAGCAAGGATGGTTAGATGGGTGTAGGAAAATTATTGGTTTTAATGGATTCTTTCTCAAATGAGCTTGTAAGGGTGAGTTGTTGGTTGCTGTGGGGAAAAATGGCAACAACCAAATATATCCTATTGCATAGGCAACTGTAGATACTGAAACAAAACATAGCTGGGACTGGTTCATAAGGTATCTGATTGTAGATCTAAATATGGGAACTGGTGAAGGCTTGACTGTAAAGTCAGACCAATAAAAGGTACCACCACTTAATTATTTTTCTCATTACTTGACTTTATTTTTCAATAATATTCCTGTTTTAATAATACTTAATACTTATTACAGGGTCTTGTTCCTGTTTTGATATATCTGTTATCAAATATTGAGAGAAGAATGTGTGCTAGACATATTTGGAGCAATTGGCATGTGCACTGGAGAGGAGAAGAGAGAAGGAAACAATTTTGGAGATGTGCAAAAGCAAGCTTGGAAGTAAAGTTTAGAGAGGAGATGCAAGCAATGTTAAGGCTAGGTAAGAAAGAAATAACTGAGGACATGTTGATTAATCCTCCTACTTTTTGGTGTAGGGTATATTTCAAAACACATTTCAAATGTGATATTGTAGAAAATAACATGTGTGAGACTTTCAATTCTTGAATCTTAGCTGCTAGACATAAGTTCATAATCACAATGTTAGAGGATATCAACATCAACTGATGAATAGACATGTAGATATGATTAAATTTGCAGAAACATGGATTTCAGACATTGCACTTATGGCAAGAATTTTTTTAGAAGCTAACAAGGAATATTCAAATAGGTGTAGAGTTCTATGGAATGGAGTTAATGGTTTTGAAATTGAGGATGGGGGTTACACATTTGTTGTTCACTTGGACAAGAAGTATTGTGATTGTAGGTTATGGATGTTAAGAGGTATTCCTTGTCCTCATGTCATTTGTGCTTATTATTACTTGAATGTAGATCCTGATCAGTATGTAGAGCACTGGTATAAGAAAGAAACCTTTCTTAAGTCTTATAGCCATTTCATTCAACCAATTACCAATATGAGAATGTGGTCGGTAACCAAAAACCCATTAATTAAACCTCCAAAACCAAGAAAGATGCCAGGCAGACCTGGCAAGAACAGAAGGAAGAAGAAGGATGAGCCAAAAAAATGGGGTAGAGTCTCAAAAAAATGTTTCAAGATCACTTGTTCAAGGTGCAAGCAAGTTGGCCATAACAAGACTGTGTGTGCCAAAATGGTAAGCCTTAAATGAATTTCATAATAGTTTGTAAATTTAACATATTTCTTAACTTTTCATATTTTTGTTTGTATGTTAGAATGGGATGGAGAGCAGTAATAGTAGTGAACCTAGCTGTCAGCCTGAAGCTTCATGGAATCTACCACCACCACAATCAAGTTCTATTTGTGGTGACACCAGTGCAATGGCAAGACATACCTATACTCAAAGTCAGACAACAAGAGTAAGTTATATATGTTCTGCTGCCTTAATATTTTTGTCCTACTTAATATTATTATTTTTTGTCCTACTTAATATTATTATTGAAAAATATTGAAAATATTGTGTTGCATTTATTCACAGTCAAGCTCTACCTTTCATACATATGCAACTACATAATCTAGTTAATCAGGATCTATTTGTGCTGACACAACCATTGTGCTAAGAGAACCTCAAAGAAAGGTGTCAAGTGTGTCTGGTAGAGGTCAAGGTGCTGCTGGTAAAGGTAAAGGTGCTATTGATAGAGGTAAAAGTTATTCTGATAGGGATGGTAGTTCTGGTAGTGGTCAATTTAGTACTGATAGGGGAGGTGAAAGAGGAATTGGTAGAGGTCAAGGTATTGCTGGTAGAGGTCAAGGTGCTACTGGTATAGGTAAAGGTTGTTCTGGTAGGGATGGTGGTTCTGATAGTGGCCAATTTGGTGCTGATAGGGGAGGTGAAGGAGAAATTGGTAGAGGTCAAGGAGGGAGTGGTAGAGGATTGTCAAGAAAAATAGCCAATGCAAGAAGGACCCCATTTGAAAGTGGAAGAAATGTTTCTTCTAGTCAAGGACCATCTTTGCCGACCAACAAGAGGTCATACAATGCTACCTCATTTGCTGCTGCTAGTGGATACAAAAGGCCTATAACTGATTTTGGTGCTTACTCTGATCCAGAAACTGAAACCCACGTGTACAATGTATTTATTTATGTCTCATTATTTACCTATAATAATGTTTGCCCTAATGTTTTTATTCAAGTTTTCAATGTTCACTGTCTTACAATTTTGTCTAATTTTGCAGCCAGGTACATCAAGTGAGAGGGTTCTTTATGGAGGTATAAATTTAAGGAGTACTTCACCAACCAATATAGATATTGGTTTTAAACCTAGTGGCCTAAAGTGGAATGGAAAAGATGCAGTCACCAGCACACAATTGCAACAAATGAATGCAAATAAGAGAAAAAAATGGAAGCAGCCAAGTCTTCTTCATCAATTGGATCTTCAAAGAAGTAGTTCATTTAGAAATGATTTGCACTGTAATGAGGGATAATGTCTTTGAACAAATTGTGTTACTAGTTTTTGAATAACTTTTTCTTAGGCAGCAATTAATGATTTTGGTGTATGCTGCAGTAGAACTATTCTGCTCAATATTGAGCCTTTTTTTAACACCTTTACATCATGTATGTAGTTTTTAGCTCAATCTTGAGCTGTGTTAATATGATATCCAGCTGCTTGCACTTATAATAAAGTTCATTTTTATCATAACCTTCAATAGTTACAAATAGGCTGCATGGTAATACCTTCAGTAGCTACACAAGTAGACACAAAGTAGCCAATTGACAATGAGATTGTCATACAAAAATATGTCAATTCATTCAAACAACTACTACAAACAAACCAAACAACTACTACAAACTAGGCCAACTACAAACTGAACAAACAACTACTACTACAAACTAACGAAACAACTACTACAAACTAACCATTACAATATCCAATTGCCTATTCAATAGGCAAACTTAACTACTACACCTTACACCATATTAAAGAACCACTTTACAGCTAGAATAATAAGAAGAAGTAGAAAAGGTCTATTCAATTTGAGCTTAGCACATTCCTTTTCAAGTTTAACTTTTTTGAGTTTTTGCCTCAATGCAATCAACTTTCCTTCACTATCTTTCAATTTCTCACACAAAATGTCCCTCTCTTATTCAACGTCTTTGAGCTTTTGCTTCAATCGATCACACGAATTTTCACCATCTTTGCACCTAATCATTAAGCTCGATTCTACCTCAGGATATTGATGCACAGATATTGAAGGTTTTGGATCAATCCATCTAAAGTACCCACATCCACTATTTTCCTAAAATGAAAAAACAATAGAATAATAAAAAAAATACCAAAAAATAATAATTAAAATCTGTAAAAATGATACAAACCTTTGGAACTTTACATCCAAAAAATCTACGACCCGGATTTGAAGGAGTCCTTGAAGTCCTTAAAGGACAAAATTCAGAACAGTAACACAAATCGGGAACATCAATATTGACGGAATTTTCCGACATTCTCATCGAAAATGAGAGAAAAAAATAATTTAAGAGAAATTAGGAGATAACTTTGATAGTGAGATGAGAGAAGTTGATGAGAACTCATCTATGGAGGAGAGAATGAAGAAAGAAGAGTAAATTTAGGTTAAAAAGAGGAAAATTGAAGGGAATAGCAAAAGTATCGTTATTTAATGTTAACGTTTGCCACATGGATAATTTTTTTAGTTTTCACGCGCCTCAGGAGGTTGCACAGCACGCGCAGTGCCATGTGGGCAAAAAATGCCCAATAGGAACAAAATTAGGGAGTTTAGGAATTTGATAGGTACAAGCCTTAGTTTAGGAACCTAAGTAAATTTTAGGGACAAGTTTGAGGGGCTATCGATGGGTTTGGCCAAATAAAACTAACCCATGCACGTTCATATACCCCATTCCCCCACTAACTCACATATACAGGTTTACACACACAGAAAAGAAGGAAAAAAAATACAAATTAACTTAACTCCTTTAAAACAATTTCATCCAATTATTCCTTACTCCTTTTTATAATTTCTTTTCCAAATCAATATTTGAATCAGTTTATGATTTTAAAATTTGAATAAGTAACTAATTTTATTTCTAAAAAACTACTTAACTACTTAACTCTATAAACCAACTATTTTAAAAAGAAAAACTACTTTAATTTCATTATACACATTCCTTTTGTTCTCTTATTTTTCTTGAACCGCTTAAACATGATAACACTTTTGCTTTTCATGCATGTTTTTAGAATTTATTTCGTAGTAGTCCCTTTATTTTTGACAATAAAAATATATGAAATCAAATATTTAAATTAATTTCTTAGTAGTCCCTTTATTTAGAATTTATATTTAAATGTATTGTAAAAATATATGAAATTAAATTAAATGGGCTATTTTTGAAAATAAAAATTTAACTGTTTTTTTAAAAGATAGTTCTAAAAAGTGAAAAAGAATTTCGGATATTTTTCAAATTTCAAATATAACTTCAAGTTATATTTTAAATTTTCATTACCAAATGCTAATTTTCGAATAAAGTGACTTTTTTTTAAAAGAACAGCAAAAAATTTTCATGCCCAGACATGTACTTAATATCCTTGAAAAAAATAGTATACCCTTTGAAAATAAGATACTTCAAACATAAAATTTATATTAAAACAGTATTTAAAATTTACCAGCTCTATTTATTACTTATAAATGTCACAACTTTGCAATTAAAAAAATTGAAGAAAAATCCAATAAAAACAAATGGGGAACAAACAAAAATTATTGGATGAAAAATCATATAGTTATATTTCAACAAAGTAAAAACTAAATAATTCATTAAAATATTTATAATCAAATGTATTCTAAAAATAGAACTAAATTTTAAAATGAAATCAATCTTCAAGTAACTCTTGATGTTTACACTAATTACAATAATTTATCATGATTGAGTTATAAATTAGAAGAGAATATGTAATTAGTTGATATTTAGAGATAATAATCTTTCTACTCAACAATTGGGATGGACTTTCTCTAATCTGGTGAGTAATTTATCTATCAGTAAACTTTGAATTGTACTATACAAAATATAAAATTTTACCACAATTTATGATTTTTCTTCTATATTGGCCTTCTAATAAATGGTCATGGATAAAATAGTATAAATTTTATAATTAAATAATAAATTTTAAGACAATAACTTCTACAAATTAAATGAAATTAATTTGCATAAATTAATATTAATAAATATTAGTTCAATAAAGATATTTCAATAGAAATTGTTCTTGGTGTTTTGGTTGAAATATCTCTCAATGATCAAATAATAAATTAATATATGATCAAATAATAAATTAATATTCATTTTTCTCTTAATGAGAATATATTAAGAGAAAATGGATTATTGTTGCTAAAAAGTTCAATGATTTCTCTCGGACTTGGTGTGTTGAAAAATATAATCATGTACTGACAAAATTTATTTATTTTTTCCTTACTTTTAGAGATAAGGCATATTTTTTCAAATGAACAATAATTTGTGTTTAATACTAATATTTTTCAAAGGAAGTTATTTATGTTTTATTATGTTTTATTTATGCTTTTATTCTATAAAATAATATATAGTTTTTGCTTCAGTTTTTTATCCAAAGAAACACTATAGAGTTGCTCATATTTTTTACAATAAAAAAAAGAAAAACAGTTCAATACTTTTTTTTGGTGTTTATTCTAATTTTCCAAATTGCAAAACAGATAACAGAGAGTAATGAACAATAATCTTAATAGTTGGTCAGACTTCTAAACTAAGTTGATTTTGAGAAGGAAAAATTTCATAAATAACAACTATATAGCCTTAATTACAACTTTTCTTGCAACAGTTTCAAAATTACAAAAAATAGCAATATGTATTTTGTATTTGAGTAAACTGTTGCAAGTTAAATACATATACAAAAGAATATTATGTTTCTAAAATAAAGCAAATCAGTCTCAGATTAAAATGGTAAAAAATGGTTCCATAATTTATGGTATAATTAATTGACAGATGCCCTTACCTTTTAGAACTCTTTTTTTAAACCAACGCTAATTTACACCAATTAATTCAAATTCAAACAATTCATTATCAGAAAAAAAAATCAAAACCAAAATTTCAGATCGGCTAGCATTATGAAGCACATTTAAAAATCGATTGTGCAATTTCAGGTATTGATCAACAAACTTTATACTATTTGTGGTTTCATTATAATTATATTGATAAATGTGCTGAAGAAATTGTACCAAATATGCGTAAATTTTGCGTGATTCTAATATATTGATATATTATGTTAATTTTATAAAATTTCGTAAGAAATTGTTAATGCATATTTTTAACAATTTCAAATATGGCGTTGTTGTTCTAAAATATGAAAGTTGAGAAGTAATTTTAAAACGTAAATCTAAATTTATTTTTAGATTAGCAGGTTTCGAAAATTGATTTTGGTTGAATTCTCTTTAGAGTTTTGTATTAGCGAATTTGTTGTTGTGTATACTACAAATTACATAGTTGAATTGATTTTTAATATTATGTGATTTTGTATAGATTGAAGATGGGAAACATTGCAGTTCTTGTCAAACATTCAGAAAAATGGAATTATGAGCAACAATATGAAGAGTACATCAGTGATGCGATATTGTTGAGCTTGAACTTTACGTATGACCAACTGTACACAGTACTTGCTGCTCATGTTGATGTTGATTTGACGTTCAAATACATTGAAATCGAGTATCAATTAATAGATAGTGCAGTGAAAATATGTATTCGTAATGACATGGGTTTAAAGGTCTATATTATGCAGAAAAAAAAGTTGAAAGAATTGAGTATTTTGCCTTTGTATGTAAGTGTTTCTGAGAGGAATAATTTCAGCACAATGGTAAGTTCATCATTGTATAATTCGGTAAGTCTAAAGATGACTGTCAGTGCGACTAATATTGGAAATACAAGTAGTGAAAGAGCATTAATGGTTACTCCATCAGAAGAGTGTTTGGATGTATTTGAAATGGATACAAGTAAAGTTATTATCCCCGACCCACATCACAAACATATTGAGGTTGATCAAGTTTATGTCTCAAAAAGAGTATTACAATCAGTCATGAAGGGCTATTCAATTCGAGAGAAGTTTTGAACACTATCTTTAAGATCGAGTAAAACCTAGTAAGTGTATTATGCATTTAGTTAATTTTTTTTCCTGATGGTTAATTGTATTTGAGCATATGCATTTGTTTTGATTTGCAGTTATACATTGTTGTGCAAATCTGGTAATTATGCTTTTTTATTTCGTGCATCTGGTATCGGTGAATCTAGAATGTTTTATGTCAGAGAATTTTTATTAGAACATACCTGTCCAATAAAAGATAAAATTTATCCTAAATTGCATGCTACTGGTAAGTTGATTAGTGGTATAGTCAAACCAAAGTTGAAATGCCACAAATGAAAATACAGTCCATCTGAAATCAAAAGTGATATGAAGGAAGACATGGGTATGGATTTAACATATATTATGTGTTGGCGAGCGAAGGAGCAAGCACTTGAAGATTTAAGAGGGAAACTAGCAGCATCATACAGGAAACTACCTGCATACATACATGTGTTAAACACATGTTATCCCGGTTCTCATATTAGAATGAAAAAGAATGAAGACAATGAGTTTTTGTATATATTTATTGCACTAACTACATTCATTCAAGGGTTCGAGCATTGCAGACCTATCATTGTTGTTGATGCAAGTCATCTAAGAGGACTGTATAATGGAATTTTCGTAGCTGCATGTACCATGGATGGAGCTGGTAAGATATTTAATTATAATTGTATTTGACTTCAAATATGTATTTGGATTTAAAATATACGTATGCAGTAGTTTTATATATCCTCTGAAAGTTTAGTAGCTTTGCAACTGTATGTAATAATAAGTTGATATGTTAAAAGTCATGTATGCTTGTATGTTTTTTTTGAACATGCAGGACATATATTTCCATTGGCCTATGGTGTTCTTGATTCCGAAAATGATGCTTCTTGGACTTGGTTCTTTGAAAATCTAAAGGAAGCATATGGTGAAAGAAGAAATATGTGTGTAGTTTCTGATCGTAATGCAAGCATCATTAAAGCTTTAACTGAGGTGTATAATGATGTACCACATTATGCTTGTATGTGGCATTTATGGGAAAATGTGAAAACAAACTTTAGAAAATCTCATGATGCATTGTCAGACGTCTTCCATTCCATGGCAAAATCATATTCAAAGATCGAATTTCACAAATTAATGGAGAAGGTGGAGGTAGTTGATGTTAGAGTGAAGAATTACTTGGAATTGGCGGGATACGATAAATGGGCTAGGTCATATGCATCCGTTCATAGGGGATGGACTTTGACATCAAACATTTCCGAATCAATTAATTCTGCACTGGTTTCAGCAAGAGAACTACCAATATATGATTTTTTTTTAGAGGAAGTTAGATTGATTTTTGATAGATGGAACTGTGAAAATAGACAGCAGGCGTTGTATACTTTTACAGATCTTATTGGTAAGTTTCAAAAAATTCTATAACAGAATGAAGCGGATTGTACACGTATAAAGGTATGATAAAATTTATTTGTTATGCTGTATATATAAATAATAATTTTTTCATTGGGTATTTGTTTATATATGCATAAACACATAATAAATTTTTGTGTTTATGCTGTATATATATTCTAATATATTTGCAAAACTGTTTGTCATATAACTATGTAAATTAATTTCTTTTTACTAACTAATTTGCTTTTACTAATTTCAGGTTATACCTGCATCGGAGTATATATATACATTCCATGACAAGGACAAACATTTTATTGTTTGTCTTAAGGAAAAAAATATTCTTGCAATGCATTTTAGTTGGATGAGATACCATATGTTCACGTTTGTGCAGTTCTTGATAGCAAGAATTTTAAAAAGGGACCATATTGCTCTGATCTATACAAGCCAAAAACAGTGTTGAGAACGTATGATCTTCCGGTTTATCCTCTTCCACACAAAGTTGATTGGTTAATTTCAAAGGAAATTCTGAATGAGGTAGTTCTGCCCCCAAAATACAAGCGACCCCCTGAAATACCTCGAAAGAAGGATCGTGGAAAGTCCGAATGAGATTTGTTTGGAAAGAAAAATAAAAATTGTTGTAGTTCATGTGGAAGTAAAGGTCACAATAGGCGTTCGTGTAGGAAATACAACAAATGATAAGTTGATGTCTTTAGTTAACAAAAAATTGCATATTTTTCTACATTGAATAATATATATAGGATCTTATATATTGAAAAAATAATTTTGATGCTATTTTTTGTTGTTATCGTAATATGTTGGAAACTTTATGTATTTCTTTAATTGAATTCAATAAGAATAAATTGAGAAATTATTACATATAACATTATTGATTTATATTATTTAAATCTACACATAACAAAATGTTAATTCTGTTAATTACTTTGAAGAATCATTTAAGTAGCTATGACAATCTAAAAATATGTATTATAAACATATTTTAAAGGACCATATAGAATGATAAAACATATGATTTAGTTATATTTATAAATATGTTTTGCATAAATACATATATACATATATATATGGATATATTCTTAAATACATTTATACATTTGTGTATATATGTAAAAATACGTTTTAATAACTAATGCATAAATACATATATAAATTTGAGCAAACATATACGTATATATATGTTTATATGCTTAAAATTAATAAAATACAAAAATTTATTATATTTGTACACATATGTATTTATGTATTTTATAATGTGAATACATAAATACATAAATACATTTTTTATGTTAAAAATACATGTGTTGTATAAGGTGAACTTATATAGTTTGAACGTAAATATATAAATATATTTAAATTATTGTTAAATACACATGCTTTATTATATAGGCATATACGTTAGTTGTGAAAGCATTTATAAATTTTTTATGACGATTAAAATACAGATGCTTTATTAAATATGAATATATATGTATTTATGTATTATGCATTATTATATATATATGTTGATTTTGATCAATACATGGTATACTAAAAAATGGATGCGCATTCCTCACAATACATATTTAAAAAATTAAAATTTAAAATACATATATTTTGTATTCGTATCAATCAACATACACATAATAGAAACCTAAATTAAATATTGTGCTGTAAACATCACAAAAAGTAAATATCACATCAATTAAAAATCATAAAAAAATATTGCAATTGATCATAAAAATAACATACGAAACTTAAAATATATTAAAAAAGATGCAGTCAACAAAATGTTAATTGTTGCCAAATACAACCATGTCAAAATAAAAGTCATATATCAGTTACTTCAGTAATTTCTGTTATCTGAATTTCCCTACGAGGCCTACTTGGTGCTTCGTCATCACTCTGTGCTTTCTCTTCTTCTTTCCTTTTACCATAATGCCACAACATTGCAGCGTACCTCGTGCGAAGTAAATCTGGATCAAAGTCGACTTTCAAAAAACCTCCACCAAATGTAAGGCACTCGGCATAAGTAATCATTTATAAACCACAATCCCTGTATATAGTATAATTCATAAGTATATATATATATATAACATGAAATATATATAATATATATAACCATTAATATGAATATAAAACGTACAAGCTGCCACTTGGTTGTTGAGGAAAATCTTCCACAATGTAGACACCAAATAGATTATTTTTTTCATTTAACTTGTAATTTGGATGACTATCAATATCAATACCCTTCTTCTTATAGAATTTTCATGCCAAAAGGCATAAAGGTATAACCTCAGCTAATTTCTGAACTTCAGCAAGCACAACAGAATCATGACCAGCAGATGACATAGAATCATATACGTATATGCATCTCTGGTTAAAAGACAGAACAGCCAGAACCCAATGATGTTTGGAATTTACGTTGATAGGAATGAATATATGATCAATCATATGCCGTGGCACAGTAGCATGCATGCGAAATCCACTTATGTACTCATTCAAATGGTATTCTTTTCCACCAACATCAAGCGCTGGATCATCAATTGAATACACAACACATTACTTACAATGTTCATAAAATTGCAGTCAACTGTGCTATAACTGTTCATACTTGAATTTTTTTCTCAAATAGTAAAAACAAACATCAATTTGCTGCATCAAAAAATGAAAGTTTTGTAAAAGTAACTAACCAAAATCAAACTTTGGATATCTTTCACTAATTATTTATGTACTCAAATGCATGTGTCTGAACATATGATACTGCAAATGTATATAATAAAATACATATAATAGATAGATCGTCATACGTAATTATAATATAAAGATGTAACTCACTTCATCTGACCATGACTGTCCAGGAGTACCCATAATGTAGAACCAATTCTTGTCATCAACTGATAGAATGTCAAAATTCATAACTGACATCCTCGACTTGTTTTTCTTATAATGTTCCTCTCTGTTGCTCCTGTTAATTTATAAAGCATAATACTTAATAATAAACATAACATGTAAATGAATTATATAATTAAGTTGTAAAGTAAATACTTCTTCGCATGATATTTGAGAAGGTCCACTGAAAGCCATGCCAAGAACTTATTGGTGACCTTAGTGTCTTCAATATCATAGATTGGATGAGATGCAAATGGATGCTTCAAGTTGAATTTTTTGGTCTGCACTTCTGTGCTCCCTTTATAATTTCAATGAAAAGAAAAAGAAATTAATGTATAACAATAAAGAATATTGATAAATGCAACTAAATAAAAAGTTATAGTACAAACCTTCTGCTGAGCCAAATTTTGTAGTGAATGGTGACTCCTTGTATTTAGATGGTCTCCTGACTCTTGAAACATTCATAGGCGTTTGTTCTTTATTTGCAGATGGATGTACAATTATGCTTCTTTCCAGATTAACATAGGCGTTAACGATGGGTAGCAACTCATCAGGAAGTGTTACTTGGGAATCACGTAAATTTAGTTGATCCTTCCCTTTTCCAGATGCTGCTTCATGAATGTGCACTTCTGCATTAACTTTTTCATGCAATTTTGATTGCTCAACATCAGTTGTTGATGTATTTTCAATTATTTCTACAGCTGCTTCTGTGTTCTGTTTAAAATATATACAAATCTTGTAAATTTTATACAACAAAAAGAAAGTAAACATAAATTATGCATGAATGAAGCATACTCCAAATTTTGTTGTATGAAATCAAGATTGATACTTCTAAGCACCTCATCTGGAAATGTGAATTGTGAATCTGAAAATTGTGTTTCACCAACACTTTCATCAACATTTTTTTTGTTCTGTTCAACATGTTGTAAAATATTAAAAAACATCAATATTTGTCATGAATTAAAAATACAACATATATAAATTCATCATACTATTGAATCACAGACATCTCTTGCTTCATGCACACAACTATCAATTTTGTCCTTTAATAAAAAAACAATAAAACATTGAAAAATATTAATATTCAAGTATATTAATATACATAAGAAAAGTAGTAATCAACAAATTATCAAAACAACATCATTATCGTCATTGTACAACTTAGTAAAATCGGTGCTTTATTTTTTTGTGATGTCTTCAATAACCTGTTCCTAAACATAAACAATGATCACATGTATACTTCATATATGTAACTCAAAATTTCAATAGTATTACAAAATAATATACATCTGAATGAAAACATTTTACTTACCAACGTGACTTCAGGATTCATATCAAAATCATGATGTAAAATTGGTGTGGATTCATGAAGTGAAAAATCGTTATCATATTCATCCAATTGTGGCTTGACAAATTCATAATCTTTAACCTGTTTATTCAATTCAAAAAATATTAGATACGTATGACTATCAAAATTAATATATCATTTGATTAGTTTGGTACTACATTTATATATATGAGTACATATATATTTATTCAACAACATAATAAATATGTTTTATATTTATTTAACATATCAAATATATTCAACACATAAAAATAAACACAAATTTACTTACCAATATGCCTTCAGAATTCTTATTTAAACCTTCCACATTTGTTGGAGTTGATTGATGTGGTGATGTATTCTTATGACCATCCTCCATTTGATCCTTGTCAAAATCTGTCTTTTCTTGTTTCTTGTCGTTGAAAAGATATAAATACGTAACATTAAAAAATAAAAATCAACAAGTAGGAAATAACTCTACATATGTATGTGTGATAATATAGATATAGATCTGAAAAATATATATAAATATATATATATATATATATATATATATATATATATATATATTCAAAAGTAAATACATACTAAATATGTATTTATTCAAACATAAATACATACTAAATATGTATTTAATCATACCTAAATACATATTAAATATGTATTTAATCAAACCTAAATACATATTAAATATGTATTTATTCACACATAACTACATATGTTGTATATGTATAAAACCATTATTCTTTTAAAACTAAAATTTTTGTACCTTAAACTCATTTATTGAATTCATTATTTGATCACACCTTGTTGATACTAAATTTCGAATGTCATTAAACTCCTTTCGAACCTGATTTCAAAGAATTACAATTAGATATGAAAAAAACAAATATAGTAAAGTCAAAGTCATGCGTAAATTACCTCATCACGAAACTTTTCAAACACTTTCTTAGAAACAAGATCATCTTCGTCTAAACGTTTGAAAAAAGACATATCAGGCGACTGAACCAGAATGTCTTTCCTGTTTGAAGGTACTATTTCTTCTGATTGGACCAAATTGAAAGTTGGTATCTTCACAGAAGACATATTCACAGCACGACTTGGAGTATTCCTTTTTGGTGTATGCTAATCTGCACCTTTTGATTGATTCTTCAACTTTTTCTTGGCAGGTGAATATGACGAATCGCCCTAATGTTTTTTTTGCTGATTGAAAGCTTCCGTTGAAGTAGTGGATTCTGAAAATCATCATCAAAATCAACATAATCTTCTTTATGACTTCCACCTCTATGGAAAACCTTTGGTATCTGAAAGGTTGAAATCTCCTTTCGTGTCGGCTCAATGTTCTTAAAAACAACCTACAACAGATATTATAACCAGTTAATCTTGACAATAATGCAAATCATTCACCTACTATTTTTCATACGTTAACATATATGAATACAATAAATGTATTTACAATATAATTAAAACATCACAGAAAATAGTAGTTTTTCAGGAAACTAACCTTATCATTTGCATCATTAAACAAACTTTCTATCAATGATTCATATCGTCGGCGAATAGCATTTGTCTTCCAATTTAAAAGATGTGGAATTTGAGAATCCACCTTGGAAGCGATAGTACGAGGGATAGCAGAACAACACTCATACAACCAAATCTGGATGTCAAGTGGCATTCCATGAAGCATGTAAAACTTCCCTTTGGATTTCAACTTTTTATTTAAACTCTTAGCTAATTCTTCATATGTAAGAAGTCCCTAAGGATAGTTCCTGTAACGATCACTCTCCACCAGATCAAAATGAAGGCGGGAAATATTGACAGTATCAATAGACTACATCAAAAATCCATGAATAAAATATAAATTAGCAAACTTGAACGCATCTTCATCATTCTCTTCCTCCCAAATTTTACCAGAAACAATGGCAAATAATTTCTTTTCTGAATAAACATGGAACCCCCAAAATACTGATCAATCATTTTGTTTGGAAGGTCTTCATCAAACCCAAAATCATCCCTATTTGAATGACAATTCAAACCAGTTACTACAACAAATTCTCTAAGACTAAAATGCAGTGTTGTGCCCTTTGCACGAATGACTATATCACTTGTAACTTTCCGTAGTCTCCAGTGACATAATGCATCTCCCTAATTGCGCTTGCACAACACAATTCTTTTTCTTCATGAAAACGCCAAAAATACTATCAGTACAAAACTTCTTAAACTGATTCTTCGTTAGGATTGCCTTAATACGGTCTTCAATGTCATTGACCGTATGACAACCAATATGTGGTGCAAATTTAGGCGATACTCTTGCCATGTATATTTTATCACGCAAAACCTATAAAACACAAAACTACAATTATATGTCTAAAAAGACCACATATGTATTTATATAAATCATATACAAATACAAATCTTACAAATTATCAAATACAACTTGTTACACAAAACTTAAATACAAAATATATATCTAGTGAAAATGTATACAAATACAGATCTTAACATTATCAAATATAATATGTTACACAAGACTTAAATACAAATATACATATCTTAAAAATCTAATACAGAATAAATACAACTCTAAAACTTTAAGTAACAAAACTTTAGACAAAGCTAAAATAAGCACAAAACTTATCAATTATACATATTAAATACATATACTAACATATTGTACATAAACTACAAAATTTTGCAAATGAAACAATACCTTCTCATATTTCTCTTCCTCAGATGACGATTCATAATCAGATGAAACCGGGCTTGAATTTTTTGTCGAATGAGATTTTCCATCTGGATTTCTATTTTTCACTGTTTTTTTATTTTTTTCGATTTGGGGAACAAAGAATCCGTCACTGCTTTCCATTTCATTGTTTCAATGGACTTTTGGGGATCGTTTCGCTTCTTCGATCTCAACTCTTTTAAGTTAAAACTTCCCTTTGCCTGGGTATTACAAGAAATTAAGTTATTGTTTTCGTCTTGGGTTAAACCTAGGCTAAAAGATGGTATTTCATCAAACTCATAGAATAATTTACATGTTTTTCCATTATATCGGTAAACCAGAAAAAATCAAAACATGCAAATTAAACCCCAAAAAAATCCCCAAATTAAACACACAAAAATATATGAAAAAATATAATGAACAAGAAAAAGAAGAAGTTAAAAGAAAATTGAAACATGCATTAACAGTAAATCACTTACCTTAATAGATGGGAACAAGGTTTATCAAGATTTAAGGAGAAAATCGTGGATTTTGAAATAAAAAAAATAGCCGAAGGAGATATTGGAGGGAATTAAAATCTTTGTTGTGGCATGAAAATAGGTAAAAAGAAGGTAAAGAGTCGTGAAAAGGGTAAAATGAAAAATAATAGAGTGCAACTCACGCGCCATTAATTAAAAAGGTTAAATATTGCTACTTTTGCTAATAATTGTAATTTTGAGAAACTATTGTTATTAGTTGTAATTATTATCTTAAAGTTGCTAGTTCATGTAATTTTTCCTTTTGAAAAGTGTGCTTTTCAGAAGTACTTTCAAAATGTACTTTTAGTGAGAAATAGTTTGTGTTTGGTCAAAAAAATTTTAAAAAACGTTTGATCAAGTGAAAATTTAATAAAAAAAAATTAAAAACATGTAGTAATACTAAATTGTAGAATTTCAATATACCAAAATAAGAAATAAATAAGTAATATTAAAGTAATATCGAATTAGGTAGTATCTAAGATCGAACACACAATTTCATTTTAAAATTTTTCACAAATAAAAAGACATGAAAACTTTATATTTATCATATTCAATTTTTAATTTTTAAATGTAAAAAGATAGAATAATTAAAAGATCAAAATAAAATTTAGCTAACCTAAATATCCGACACTGTAATTATCAAACAATATATAAATATCCCACATTCATAATTTCCATTGACCGTTACAAATTATTTTAAATGAGTAGTGGTCATACTATTTCAATTTGAATTAAAAATAGTTACAACTTCTAATCCCGTGTCTTCTAAGAAAATATATAAATTTATCCTTTCAAAAACTAAAACAAAGTTACTTTCAATTTTTCTTCCTATGTGGCATTAAATATTTAGTGTTAGTATAACTCTTACTTAGATTATTTCTTAATTATTTTTTAAATTTAATTCTCTATAAATTTTCTAGGATTTCACACTAACAATCGTAAGCCATTTTTGAGATGTATGAAATTTTATTTCGCTTTTTCTGCGTTTTATGTTTTTTTGTGTCTCATTTCTCTAAATATATTTTACTCATGAATTTATTATAATAATATTATAATAAATGTAGGATTTATTTCTTTCTATTTCACATTAAATATATACACTGATATACAAAATCTATATATACAATTTTTAGAATTTTAAATTTGGTATTATAATTTTTTATTCATTTTCAGAATTTTTTTTATTTCTTTATTTTTGAAATTTTACTTTGTATTTGGATACACAATGATCCAAAGCATGAAGCATGTTTTTTACATATGCTTTTATTTTGGATTAATATTGACATGATTGATTAACATATTTTAAGAATTCTTCCAGGTTTAAGTTATAATGATTTAATTTTAATTCAGTATCTTAAACTAAAGGATATTTGTTATATTAATGCTTCTATTGAAAGAGATAAATTCAATAGTAAATTTTATTTTGTTATAGATTTTAAGGAAAGAATTCTGGTGCATCATAAAATTCTTTATTGATATTAAAAATTATTGTGTATAAATATTTACAGTCTAAGAATGATGGACCACTTGATAAAAATATTTTAGAATTTTAATGAAAGTTGATTCAGTTGTCACAATTAATGATCATAAAAGTATTTGATATATACCCGTATTTAAAGATTCAAAATGACAAGAAGAAACAACAAAAATTATAACAAAAGAGCTAGGATATTCTGCATCAAGTCTTAACTCAATGGATTAGAACTTTAAATCCATAAATAAATATCTTCAGTTGTCATCATAAAAATATATTTTATATTAGTTATTATTATTTTTCATGTTGTAGATACCATAAAAGCAATAACATTATAGCAAAATGAATTACACTTAGAGCATATTTGTACTCTTTTTGTGCTTCTCTAAAAAATTTTGGAAGATAAGTAATTTTATTTAATTAGAGCTTATTTGGATAAATTTATAGTGTATGTTTTATAAGCCACAAGTAATAAGTTAGGATTCCTAACTTATGAATTTTAACTATTTATTCAGTTATTATTTATATTATTTCGAATATACAGAATTATTCTACAAATATATTATGAAATATTATTCTTTATATAATTCATTATTGCTAATTATATGTGAAATAACTAGAATTTATTCCTTATAATTTTTATATAATTTATTCATGCTTATTAAATATAAAATCTATCATAATTTTTCTATTATTGTTATTACATTTTATGCTATTGACTATTTCTAATTAAAGTATACTAAGGCTATTTGATGTAGTCATATGATTTTGCCAATAAAGATAATGGATAACTTCTTTTCAAGTCTTTCTCAACGGATAGATTGGTTTAGTTTTGTTGATTATCATAAAACTTATGAATTTAAATTAAAGATAAATATTTTTTAAAATTTATTATCATCTTCATCATGGTGCAATTTAATTTTAAATTTAATCTTTACAATCTGATAAATAAAAAAATAGGTTAAATATCGTCTTTAATATATACAAAGATATATACGTCATGCGGAGGAAGAAATAATAATATTAATAAAATATAAATTATAATAATGTATTATCATTTTTATAGTTGATACGAGTAAATTATGTTCATTATCATAATTAGAGAATCTGAATGTAACATCATTTCTTTATCTTTTGCAATCACATTTGGGTTCGATGTCAAAAAGGAGCACTTTTAAAATCAATCAAATGAAATGTGATAGATGCAGTTGATGGTAATTACATATTTATTACATCAATATGATCTAATTTTAAGATAATGCTTCAATAATATAGAAATTACATAATTATTTTTAAAGAAGTACCACTAATTAAAACATTCAATTACTTTCTTCACATGCATATTTAAAATATTAAAATTTAATAGAATTCAAAGTAGTTACAACTTCTCCATTATATCTCTAAAACAAAATATCATTCAATTTTTTTCATTATCCACATCCTAAATATTTTAAAATTAAATATAATGTAAATATCTTTTAAGAGACATGAAATAATTTTAAATATTTTTATTATTTCATTTTTAATTTAGAAAAAAATATAAAAATAAAAACTCAAAAAAATTGATAACTCTTAATCTAAACACTAACAACTCACATATCTTAATCCTTACACATCCCGATCCCCTCATTTTCGTGCACACTAAAACTAGACATCCTGATCCCCTCATTTTCCTGTACACTAAAATTACACACAGGCACATAAATCATAATAATATATTATCATGCTGATATTTGATAAGAGTAAATTATTACTTGAATTCGAAGTCGAAAAGTATTTTTTTTTAAAATTAACTGGACAAAATATGATAGATGTAACTAACGATATACCACAACATCCTAATAAATTCATGTCAAAATATTATGGCTATTTAGATTTTAAATTGGCGTAATATTATTTTGTGTTGTCTCTTCAAAGAATAATTTCTTTTTTAAAATAGGCACATAAATCATAATAATATATTATCAATGTTGATATTTGATAAGGATAAATTATATGCATTATCTTTTGGATTCGAAGTAAAAAAGAAGCACTTTTAACATTAAATGAATGAAGCATGATAGATGTAACTGATCATATACCACAACATCCAATTAATTCTATGTCAAAATATTATAGCTATTTAAATTTCAAATTGACGTAGTATTATCTTGTGTTGTCTCTTCAAAAGATATTTTTTAAAAAAATTAGAAGATTTTTTCATCACAAACACAGGTTCAACAAATAAAAGAAATTCAAGACTCCGAAGGTATGTGTATCTGTATTACTTTTTAAAAATAAACATACATAATTTATTCATTTATCATGTTTTGCCTTTATCATCTAAATTTGCTAATGTATCCTATCTTATGTTTATGTAAATTTGGATTATATCCTATGCAATTAGGATTTAGTTTTAATTGGAGGATTTTAATTAATTTTTTGACAGCATGTTGATTATTTAGGAAGCACAAAGTAATATAACAACCTAACAGACATGGATTGTTTCTAAAAGTTAAGACTATTAAAATAGGGATGAATTCATGTAATTAAATTGTTGTTAAGAGTGTGATTCAACTACAATTATTTTTAATTTTATTCAAGATAAAAGATGAAGTTCAAAGTAAAAATAATTTATTGGTGAATATGTACATATTATTTATTTTTCTTATGTATGGATAAAATCAAGTTAATTGTCAAGTTGTTCTTTTTTTTTTTTCTTTTTTTCTTTTTGCATATATTGTAGAATTCTAAGTATTAATTTTGTTGGACCAAAATATTATAGTTCTTAGTCCTAAAGATTTTGAATAATTTTATTGTATGAAGATATTATTTATTAAAAAATACTTTTAGATTCTCAACTTTCATTCACACATTCTTCTAAATAATCCACGCGAGAGGATATACTAGTTAATAAAATAAGACACCAGTTGAAAAGTTTTCCACCGCTACAAGAATATTAGTCAGCAACTTTCTCTATTTCATTGTGTTAATCCCTTGAATAATAAATAGGGAGACAAAATAACCATCCAGTGCAAAATATTGCCAACCGAACGGCCATAAAATTTGATTTTCCTTTTTGTTGTCTTTTGGAGCTCTTTAACTGATCAAAATTTCACTGTTCCTCTACCTTTTTTTTTTTTTTGGGAAAACCTCTACCTTATTTTTGTGCCATTATTTTTTATGCTCTTTATGTAGAAAAAGATGCTCTTTCGTTGTTACTTCCTTTTTGGGGCTAGAAATACTCATTAATTTGTTACTTTTATTTTTAAGAAAAATAATAATTCTACACACTCATTTATTATATATATATATATATATATATATATACACGCACACATATACAACACACAATAATTATATTTGTAAATACATAAGTTATAATAATTGACAAATTTTTTTCTACAATCAAAACAACAAAAGAGTGCATTTTCCAAGCATAATTAGTTTTTAGAAAAATGACGATGACAATAGATACAATAATGATACAATTTTTATTCACATCATATCCAAATACATTATTTATACAACAATTATATCAATTATATAATTTCTATACATAAATTATAGTAAATACATAACTTATAATAATGAAAAAATACTTAGAAAAATATCTAAACTTTGACCAGATTTGCAGTTGAGTATACTAAACTTTGCGGGGGTCCTATTACCCACCTAGACCTTTTTAAAGTGAATTTAATTTCCCCTCGAAATGCTATACCCAGTTTTGGCCGATGGTAGTGTAATACAGCGCCAATCTCATTTTTACACGTGTTTTTTTTTAAAATTAAATTTTGTTTACTTTTTTCTCCATTCTTATTCATTTCATCAATTTTCATTATTTTTTTTACCAAAATCTTGATTTTTAATACTTGAAATTTGACTTTTATTTAGTTCATACTGAATTTTTTCTCAAATTTCAAATTCAAATCGAAAGCTTTCTTCAATAATTTTATTCAAATCGAATGGAATACTTTTCCAAAGTTTCTTAATTATGCTCAAATGCTGACAACGATGGTGGAATTAATTTCCTCCTAAATTTGATAAAGATTTGATTTTATTTCCGACCAAACGTAAAAGATGATTAGTTTTTTAATTTTGCGATGATTTTCAATTTTAAACTGGGTCAAATTGATGAAAATAAATTGGGTGTGTCGAAGATGAAAGAAAGAAGCACCATTGGAGTACCATTGAAGAGAAGAAAGAAAGAAGAAAGAAGAAAGAAGAAAGAAGAGAAAGAATGAAAAAATAAATAAAAAATATAAAAAATTTAAAAATCAGAAAATTGAGGGGCTATTTGACAAAAAATAAAAGGTTTTTAACGTTTTTTAATACTCTCACGCGCCCAATGCGCGTGAATTACACACACTTGTTCAAGTGGGAAGATATATGCCATTAAAATACGAAAAAAAAGTTCAGAGGACAGTAGGACCCCCGCAAAGTTCAGTATGCTCAATTGCATATTTGGTCAAAGTTCAGGTATTTTTTTAAGTATTTTCCCTATAATAATTGATAATTTTTTCTACAAACAAAACAACAAAGATAGTGTACTTTTCAATTATAATTTTTTCTTAAAAAATGATGATGAAAAATGACAATAAATACATTTTATCCAATAATGATACAGTTTTTATATACACTGTATACAAATACATTGCTTATATCTAATTATGCAGTTTCTATACACATCCTATATAATATTTAGCTGCAACAATTATTCAGATAAATATTTTATACAATAATT
This sequence comes from Capsicum pubescens, assembly GCA_030864215.1. Classification (NCBI taxonomy): domain Eukaryota; kingdom Viridiplantae; phylum Streptophyta; class Magnoliopsida; order Solanales; family Solanaceae; genus Capsicum; species Capsicum pubescens. The sequence continues at coordinate 5,120,141 of CM061539.1, forward strand.
ATACAGTTTTCATACACATCCTATACAACCTTTAACTGTAATAATTATTGAGATAAATATTTTATATAACAATTATACAGTTTCAATACAAATACATATTATATACAATAATTATATAATTTCTGTACATTTTTAACTTTTTTTTTATATAAGTACATATTTTATACACTAATTTTACAATTTTTATACATATTAATTTCTCAATAATGAAAACAATAGATTATTATTATTATTATTATTATTATTATTATTATTATTATTATTATTATTATTATTATTATTATTATTATTATTATTATTATTTGAGAGTCTTCAAATAATATTACAAATAGAGTCTTGAATAGATTAATAATTTAAAGTAGGAAAAACGCTAAAAATGTCCCTTCGCACAAAATTAATTTCACCAAAATAATCTCTGATCTTAATTACCTTAAAATGGTTGTTAAATTAATTTCATCTTCTAACCATATTTAAAAACATCGTTAGAAGGCACGCGAAATTCATCCAAATAAATATCTCTTCTTTTCAATTCAAACCTACAATTTCTCTTACCAATTTAACCTCATGATTCCTTTTCAATTCAACCTCAAAATTTTCTTTTCGATACAACACATTATCATATATACTTTCACTAAATTATTTAAATCTATAAAAATCCTCTTCAGCTTCATAAAGTTTTTAATTCTCAATTAGCTAAAACTAATCTGAAAAAAAGGCTTCAAGTTTGATTTTGATTTCAATTATACTACAATACGAAAGGTCAATGGTTAAGTGATGTACGATTTAAAAAATTTAAAATCAATGGAGTGCTTTTGAATTCGAATTGCGGCAAGAGATATTTTATTGATAAACTGTATAAACAGTTTAATCTAGAGACAACTTCAGGCAAAATGATGGAAAAATACGTGGTGTAGAGTGAATTTATCCCTATTTATAATGATATGAGTGTTAGATTTTACATGGAGATGAAGAAAAAAATTTGAATATCAATGAATTTTCATTGTATATAATACTACAAGACGCATTTGAAAATGAAGAATCCTCAACTGTGATAATTTGATGGAAACATCTCCGATTGCTATGTAAATTCATTCGATGCCTATTCTGATTATACAATTGAAAATAATTTTTCAAATGAAGATATAAATCTATAATAAAGGATCCACTTCATAGAGATGTTGCAGAAGGACGATAATTGAACTGAGACAAAAATACAATATCAAGTGTCATGAAACATTATGCAATTTGTGAGAGATTTTAATTTAACATGAATAGATCATGATCATCAAGGTATGAATTTTTTAAACTGTAAAACTACTGTATATGAATTGCATCAATCATGTATACGTCCTGCAAGTGATTTTAATATATATATATATATATATATATATATATATATATATATATATATATATATATATATAACTATTTAATTACTGTATAGGACCTGTATCTATATTGAATATAAATTATATAACTTCTTTATTGAACCTGTATCAACAATGTATAGGTCTCATATGTGGTTGAGATATATGTATGAACTTGTGTAAATATTGTATATAAATTGTGTAACTACTGTATAGAAATTAAATTAATATTACATATAAACTACTGCATATAAACTGTGTAACTATTGCATAGGAATTGAATTAATACTGCATATAAGCTGTTTAACTACTACATAGGAACTGAATCAATACTTTACATAAATTGTCTAACTATTGTATAGGACCTAAACTAACACTGTATATAAACTGTGTAACTATTGTATAGGAACTGAATCAATACTTCACATAAACTGTGTAATTACTGTATAGAACCTGAATCAATAAGGGATATAAACCGAGTAGCTACTATATAGGACATGGGACAATAATGAATATAAGCTATATAATTACTTTGTAATACCTGTATCAAAATTGTATATAACCTGTATAACTACTTTCTAGGGCCTGTGCCAATAAATATAGGACTTTTATATGGTTGAAATATTTGTACAATCTATATTATTGATGTATGAATATTTGTTCAAAGAAGGGCCTTCTATTAGTGTAGTATGTCTAATACAAATTCTACACTAATAGAGATTATGTTCATATAGAATTATATGCATATTATATAAAGGTAGCATTAGTATATATAAATGTATCTAGGTACTATTTAAGTATATCAATCAAAGATGCTAGTGGACTTTTAGATCTCTAAGTCAATAAAACTCAGAAATTTTCATGGTGATAAAATTTGTTGATGATCACATCTGTCCAATGACAGACAAAATGCTTTCACAATAGCATGCTATTTCATTAACCATTGTTAAAATAATGAAGCACAACTATCTAAATCTAAAGTCAACATACACTCCAGCAGAGATCATGGATGAAATGAGGAATTTTTACGAAATTAGAATGAATTACAAAAAAATATATAGAGCCAAAGAAAAAACATTTGTACTGATGAAAGATTTTCTGCGTGAATCTTATTCTAAATTGTCAGCTTACCTGTATATGATAAATACAATAAATTCAGAATCATTCATAATGCCACACAAAATAGAGGACAATTACTTTATATATGCTTTTGTCGCATTGAATGCATCAATTAGGGACTAAAATTATTGTATGCTTACCATTGTAGTTGATGAATTTTTTCTGAAATCAGTATACATAGGAACAATGTTGTATGCTAGTGCGCTGAATACAACAGATAAGTTTTACTAAACTTTTTATACACAATTATGTATATGTTGGCATGAAGTGATAGAACTTTAAATATTTGAATTACAACCTTCTAAGGATCTTTTAGACATGTAATAATATAACTTTTAATTATATGAACGTTACCTTGTAAGGTTGTAATATGTTATTTAAAATTATCAAAAATATTAACACCTTTTCATTTGCTTAATCAGGAAATATTTTGCAACTAGCACATGTTGTTGACTCTAAAAGTGACGCTTCATGAGGATGATTTTTTTGTATATTTAAAACTGTTTTTGATAAAAGAGAATATGTGCATAGTATTTGATAGGCATAATGCCTATTAAAAGGCGCTTGAATTGTATATTCAAATGTGTCTCACTGTATATGCATCTATCATTTATGAAACAACATCAAGGGTATGTTTAAGAAGAATAAAAAACAGTTAAAAGGGATCTTCTTTATAATGACTAGAACATACATAAAGGTAAACTATTCTTGACTTATGAAAGACATTAACATAATCAATATTAGGGTAAAGGACTACCTATTTGATATTGGCTATGAAAAATGGTCCATAGCTCGTTCCAATGTCAACAGATCCATGTGATGACTTCAAATATAATGGAGTCCCTAAATTCATCAAATAGGGAGGCAAGAGATCCGCCAATTAAAAAATTACTATAATTCATGATATATCGTGATGACATGGAATAATGAACATAGAAATAATTCAAGAGTAATATTTACAGAAATGAGAAATAAATTTAACATAATAATGAGAAAAAAATCTTATTTTATCAGATAAAATGAAGGTATAACTTGTTATTTCTATTTCATATAAGCTTAAATATTCTACTTTGCCACACTATTTACTAATAAATTTTGTACATTGAAGGCGATGGCTTCTACTCACTATGCTTATGTAGTAATTGATGAAGCTCAAAAACAAAACATTGTAAGCATGTGCAAAAAAAAAATATAGTTGTCTATAATTTCAATTAGATGGCATACCTTGTCCACATATCATGATGGCGTTGACTTATACATATCTGAACTTACGAATTCATTGTGCTTCATATTATTCAAAAAAAAAAATCGTGAAATCATATGACCTGTCAGTTATATCGCTTCCTGATGAAACATCTTGACATATTCCACCAGAGATATCAGCTATTATAGTATTCCCATCAATCTAAAAATCAAGATCAAGTAGATCAAAAACTAACAATCAAATCAAGGATATTATGAGCTACTTTTCTAAGCAACGAGCTTCATGTAGGCGGTGCAAAAAAATAAAATACAATCGAAGAACATGTGAAAATACTCCAAGAAGAATCTAATAGGATGCTTCCACAAGAATACTTTATTTTTCTCATTTTTCTTTGAAATAAGACTATTTTTTTTATAATAATATAATAGACTTTGCTACAAAGATACTATTTTGATTCAAATACAATGCTTCAACTTTATAGAATAAGGCTTATATTTTTTTTATGATGAATTTATTTCAAAAGTTCAATGAGTATAGAATGTAGTATTATTGTATAGAATCGGTATCTAATTACAATTTTATTCGTACACTTAAATTAGGAATCTGTGCATTGTGGTGTTTTTTAAAATGGAAATAAAAAATGACGCATTTGTTTCATAGTTTTGTGTCTATTTGAATAGAATTCAGGCACATTCTTCAGTGATGTGCAGTGATCGACTTTTTTAAGCTGGGAGAGTATAATTTTTCTTCTGCACTATTTTTACCTAAAATTACTGTTAGATTTGTGACTTGAATTTTGTTGATCCGATCCAGAAAGTTTTGCGGTGCGACCCATGTTTGTGATTTTTAATGGGATCTGTGGTGGTAGTGTAGGGATCGGGCTATAGGCTAGTGAACCTTTATATTTTTTGGGCCTAGGACTTATTTGTATGCACATATTATATAAGTGCATTTAGTGAGTTGTTTTGTGTATCCAGAAAATACTCATTCTCCACATTGTACTCCTTTCTTTTTATTATAGTGAAACATCCTCTGCCTATGCCCATATTTTTTTCCGCAAGGGTTTTCACGTAAATCTGTGTGTTCTTATTTTCTTTTTGCTTGTGGTTTGCTTTATTTTTGCCCGATTCCTAACAAACTGGTATCAAAGACTGCTCGATTGTTTTCTCGGGGATGGCAACCATGAAGTATGATATTTCATTGTTGGATCGCAACACCAGATTTTTGCTATGACAGATTAAGATGCGGGCTGTGCTCGCACATATGGATTTGGAAGATGCTTTATTAGGGTTTGAGAAGATGCCCTCATCGTGGACGAACGAGGACAAACGACGTAAGGATTGGAGGGCTTTATCTCAGATCTACCTTCATTTATCCAATCAGATGCTATAAAATATTTTAAAAGAGACCACAACTGCTGCGTTGTGGTTGAAATTGGAATCGCTGGGTATGACGAAGAGTCTAACAAGTAAGTTTCATCTCAAGCAACGACTTTATTTCCATCGCGTGTCTGAGGGTTCGTCCTTGGAGGATCACCTATCTGTATTTAAGGAGATCATCTATGATTTAGAGACTCTAGTGGTTAAGTACGATGAGGAATATCTAGAGCTGATTTTGTTGTGTTCGTTGCTTGCATCATATACGACCTTTAGGGATATAATTTTATATAGTCGTGATAACCTGACGATTGATGAAGTCTATGATGCATTTTTCTCTAAGGAGAATATAATGTATCTTGTAAATGGGTCAGAGACTCAATGAGATGGTCTCATTGTTCGAGGATGAAGGACCCGTGAGAGGAATTCTTTTGGTGATGACAGGAATAGGTCAAAATCCAGAAATAGAAACAAAACCCACAATTACTGCAAGAAGAAGGGCCATATCAAATCCGAGTGTTGGAAGCTACAGAATAGAGAGAAAAGAGAAGCTCCAAAACCGAAGGGAAACCAACTAGAGAAGTCCAATGAAGCTAGTTTTTTGGAAGATGACGGTAGTGATGGAGAACTCTTGGTAGTTTCTGATGGTAACTTTAAACCCTGTGAGAATTGGATTCTTGATTCATCTTGTACATTTCATATGTGTCTTAATCGGGATTGGTTTACAACATATGAAACAGTTTCTAAAGGTGTTGTGTTAATGAGAAATAACACACATTGTAAGATAGCTGGTATTAGAATAATAAAGATCAAGATATTTGATGGGGTTGTGAGGACACTTGGTGATGTGCGGTATGTCCCAGACCTGAAGAGAAATCTTATTTCCTTGAGTACCTTTGATTTGAATGATTATAGGTACACTGGTGAAGGTGGGGTCCTAAAGTTACTAAAGATGCTCTTGTTGTGATGAAGGGATAGAGAAAGTCTGCAAATTTGTATGTCCTGCAAGGCTCTACTGTTATAGGTGATGTAGTTGTTTCTACCTCATCTCTATCAGAAAGTGATGTTTTTAAACTTTGGCATATGCACCTGGGGCATATGAGTGAAAACGAGATGGATGAACTAAGCAGGAGAGGACTTCTTGATGGGCAGAGTATTACCAAATTGGAGTTCTATGAGCACTGAACTTTTGGGAAGCAGATGAGAGTCAGATTCACTAAAGGCATCCACTAAACTAAAGGCACACTTGATTACATTCATTCTGATCTCTGAGGTCCTGCTAGAGTAAGGAGGCGCTAATTACTTGTTGTCTATTATTGATGACTATTCTAGAAAAGTTTGGGTGTTTTTTTGAAGCAAAAGAATGATGTGTTGCCTACTTTCAAGGAGTGGAAAACTATGATTGAAAATCATACAGAGAAGCAGGTTAAACGCCTCCAGACCAATAATGGTTTAAAGCTGTTCTAATGAATTTAATGTTATGTGCAAGTCAGAAGGAATTGTGAGGCCCTTAACAATTCGTCATACTCCGCAGAAGAATGGTGTGGCCGAACGAATGAATAGGACTATAATGAAGAAGGTGTATTGTATGCTCTCTAATGCTTGTTTACCCAAGTCTTTTTGGGCTGAAGCTGCTTTCACAACTTGTCTTCTTATTAATCGCTCCCCCTTAATTGCGATTGATAAAAAGACTCCACAAAAGGTATGGATTGGTACTCCTGCTAGTTATTCTTATTTGAGGATATTTGGATGTCCTGCGTATGCTCATGTTGATAATGAAAAGTTGTAACCTAGATCTGTTAAGTTCTTATTTATGGGTTATAAGCCTGGTGTTAAAGGTTATAAGCTCTGGTGTCCAGAAAGAAGAAAGGTTATAATTAGCAGAGATGTTATGTTTAATGAAACTGCCTTGCTTCAGGCTCCCTCCGAATCTAGTGCTTCGCCCCCAGATGAGATGTGACATGAATCAGCAAAAGTTAAGCACCCATGCTGAATTGCATATTGGAGCAGAGTCTACACCAGTGCCTACTTCTCAATCTATCCCGGAGATACAAAGTGATACTGTTTTTTCATCACCACCAGTGGCGCTATAATATTCTATTGCTAAAGATAGGCCTAGAATAGATATTAGAACTCCTCAGAAGTATGTTGAAGGCGATTTGGTTACTTATGCATTGGGTGTAGCAGAAGGTATTGATTCAGGTGAAGATCCTTCTTCTTACACAGAGGCAGTTAGTTGTGATGATTCCAGCTAATGAAAGATTGCTATGTAGAAGGAGATGGAATCACTTTATAAGAATGGCACATGGGATCTCGTAAGATTTCCTAAAGATAAAAAAGCTATCAGTTGCAAGTGGGTATTCAAAAAGAAAGAAGGAACATCGAGAGTTGAATATGCTAGGTACAAAGCAAGACTAGTTGCTAAAGGTTATAGTCAGGTTCCAGGTATCGACTTCACAAATGTGTTTTCTCCAGTTGTAAAGCATAGTTCGATTCGAGCATTGCTTGGTATTATGGCCATGCATAATCTTGAACTTAAGTAGTTGGATGTTAAAACTGCATTCTTACATGGAGAACTTGAGGAGGACATCTATATGCAGCAACCAGAGGGTTTTGTAGTCTCAGGAAAGGAAGACTATGTATGCTTGCTGAAAAAGTCTCTTTATGGCTTAAAGCAGTCGCCCAGGCAGTGGTATAAGAGGTTTAACTCTTTTATGACCTCTCATATGTTTCAGAGGAGAAACTATGATAGTTGTGTCTACTTTATGAAGGTAAGTGATGGTTCATTCGTGTATCTTCTCTTGTATTTTGATAATATATTAATCGCAGTAAAGGATATGAGAGAGATAATAAAATTCAAAGCCCAGTTCAGTAAGGAGTTTGATATGAAGGATCTAGGTGTAGCAAAGAAGATTCTTGGCATGGAGATTCTGAGGGATAGAAAAAATTATAAGTTGTACTTGAGTCTGAAATGATATATTGAAAAAGTGCTTCACAGGTTCAATATGCAAAATGCCAAACCTGTAAGTACTTCATTGCAACTCACTTTAAACTCTCGGCCACTTTATCTCCAAAAATAGATGATGAGCGTGACTATGTGTCTCGAGTTCCATACTCTAGTGCTGTTGGGTCTCTTATGTATGCGATGGTGTATTTTCGATCAGATTTATCTTATGTCGTCAGCGCAGTTAGCAGATACATGGAAAATCCTGGCAAAGAACATTGGAAAGGAGTTCAGTGGATTTTCAGATACTTGCATGGATCTGCTGATGTTTATTTGTAGTTTGGGAGAAATAAAGATGGAGTAATAGGGTATGTTGATTCTGATTTTGCAGGAGATCATGATAAAAAGAGATCCCTTACAGGCTATGTTTTCACCATTGGTAGTTGTGTTATTAGGTGAAAAGCTACCTTACAGACTACGGTTGCTTTGTCAACTACTGAGGCAGAGTATATGGCTATTACAGAGGATTTCAAGGAAGCTATTTGGTTGAAGGGTCTATTTGGTGAACTCAACAAATACTTACAGATTACTATGGTCTTTTGCGACAGTCAGAGTGCTATCTTCCTTATGAAATATCAGATATTTCACGAGAGGACAAAGGACATCAGTGTTCGATATTATTTTGTGCGTGAAATTATTGCTCGTGGTGATATTGTGGTGATCAAGATTAGTACTCACGATAATCCTGCTGATATAATGACCAAGACACTACCAAGTGCCAATTTTGAGCATCGCTTGGACTTGGTTTAGTGTTAGTTGTTCAGATGTGCCCTTAGGGGCTTTTGTGGAAGAGGTGAAAAATTTGTCTTGAAATGGATTTGAGTTCCAAATTAGAATTCATGTCAAGGTGGAGATTGTTAGAGTTGTGATCCGAATTTTATTGATCCGGCCTAGAAAGTTTTGCGGTGCAACCCATGTTTGTGATTTTCAATGGGGTCTGTGGTGGTAGCGTAGTGATCAGGCCGACAGGCCCGAGGACCTTTATGTTTTTTGGGCCTAGGACTTATTTGTATGCACATATTACATAAGTGCATTTAGCGGGTTGTTTTGTGTATCCAGAAAATACTCATTCTTCACATTGTACTCCTCTCCTTTCATTATAGTGAAACATCCCCTGCCTCTACCCGTGATTTTTTTTACAAGGGTCTTCACGTAAATCTGTGTGTTCTTGTTTTCTTTCTGCTTGTGGTTTGCTTTATTTCTGCCCGATTTCTAACAATTACTATATTTCACTTGTGTCAATCATGTATAAGGCCTATATATAGTTTGGATACATGTATGAACTTCATACATCAACATATATACTGCACAGATATAAATGCAGTGTCAATCATATATAGGACCCGTGTATGATTTGAATATACGTACGAACCTATATCAACATATATACTGCATTAAAATAAACTAATAGCTTATAATAACAACTTATTATCCATAAAGAAGGAGATCAAAATAAACTAACAGCTGCATTAATATTATCTTTTCTTAAGAATTTAAAGTCACTTGTTATATCAAGTGCCAAAACATATAATATTCAGCATAAGATTCCACCACAAAAATCTTCACAAAGTGTATCAACACAAAAACAAAAACAACATTAAGCATTTTAACGTACGTGCCACTTTACATATATTTCACATCTACGTCTGCAAGATATTTCTAACTAAATTTGCTGCGCACCATCATTTATTCTCAACAATCGATTAGTAGACTCATCATCACTAACTGTACATTGCCTTTGTTTCATCTTTTCACTATCCCATAATAAGACATCATACCGAATTCGATTAACAACAATATTATTGAGACGATTAAAAATTTTAAGACCGTCAAACAAATACTCAATAAACAAAGCAAGAAAGGTACTTAAGTTCCCGCAACATATTCTAACGTTAGTATAATTGTCCAAAAAAATTTAAGAATGAGCAATTGAATGTGCATTCAATATATTACGTATCGGCTTGAGTTGGTTGTCCATCAACAATGCGAATATCAAAAGAATTAGCTACTGAAAGTCCATCACTTCTACTATTTCAAAATTCAATACTAGAAAGAAAGTGTGGAATTAACTCCGAGTATGCTGCAAACTCTAAACACGAACCGCATATCGTGCACAATGTGTTGAATCATACACATATATACACTGATTTTTAAAAACACAACCTCGCCAAGATCCAGTGAAATCCCTAAACAAGATTGATTGAAAAAAATGTTGCCAACATTATGCTAGGAGACGTCCCATCGCGTAAAAAAATTCACAAATGTACTCAACAATTTGATGTTTTTGAGTGAAAAGTGTCGCATCTCTATTGTTCTCCAAAAATCTCTTATACAAAGTCTAAATTGAGCAATTAAACCAATAGTTGGTGGTTGTGAATTTAACCAAACCATCAACGGGCTCAAATATTGACTTCTTTCGAAAATAGTAAAAGATAACATCAAATGCTGAAAATATGAAGAATAAAAACACATTAAAATATGAAAAATGAATATCAGACACTAACTAAAATCTAATAATTATGAACTAAATATAAAACTTGCATCATAGACAAAAATCATTATATCAATTACTTTATCACTTTCAAATACCAACGTAAAAATTATATACATATACTATACATTTCAAAAATTACATACCTACCACCTATTTAACTAGAAAATTCATACTCACTAACTCGGTGAAGGCTATTTATGGATATTCCAATATGATGTACCATTCTTTCATTTTTAACCGTATCAACTCCATAGTCAAACTGTTTTGGGAGAGAATTAACAGAATTTGAATTAAAAAATCTGTAAAAATGATACAAAAAGTGTAATTTATGAAGAAAGAAAATAAAGGTAAAAGAAACTTCAAACAGAAAATTTACATCTGTTTAATGTGTAACGATCTACCAATAAACTTGTTAAATCATAATGTCACTTTCATATCATCAGTTTCCTCTACAAACTCTTCACAAAAGATGTTTATCGACAAAGGACGTTTAATTGGTTGAGCATTCTCTATACACTTAGATGGTTGACTTTCAACATTGCTTCTACTAGAATTAAATTTTGACAAAAATGACGATTTACGTGTTGTCGCTGGCTTCCGTAATCAATGAGGAATAATAGGTGTTTCATCCAACATAACAACAAAAGTATCCACCATATTTTTCTCAATCCCTTTATTATGACTTATATTTGTATCGACATTTCTAAGATCATCACCTACTATAATAATTGCATCCATCATTGTTACACTCTTATCAGGTTGAGTGAACTTAAAAATTTTAGTATCTAAATTTTTGATCAATCAAGCTCATTCTGTATAAACACTGTTACATCATCTTCATTTTTTATTTTTTTATCACGAAAGGGTGGAGTAATTTTGAACACGTTAGAATAAGTAAAATTTGATCAATCACTATCAACCTAACTATTTTTACCTTCCTCCATAACCTTATTTTCACGTGAGCTTTGTGTGAACTTCAGAAAATCAAAATTTGAAAAAAAAAATCGATCACCATCCTTAAAAATTTCATCCGAAGACTCAACATCAACATGACCAACTACACGATCACCTACAAAATCAACTTTATCTCCAACGTCATCTACCAAATGATCAAATACACCATCACCTACAAAATCTATTTTTTGTCCTACATCATTCATCAGATTATAACTTATATGATCCACTTCAGGTGTAACAATATTTTGTTGTCCCACATCACCAATTTGACCATCACCTATACCACCCTCATTAAGTGAATCATTATTTTTTCCCTTGAATGTCACCATTGTTATTATCAGCTCGTGTATCAAATTGTTCAAAAAAAATTATAAAAATAATTACAATAGGATATATAAGTTTTATTAAGGAAAATTGAAAAAACAAAAAGACCTTAGAATCATTCTTTATATGTAGAGCTCGAAAAATCAATTTAAACGAGAATTTCATAAACTTCTCCATCGAGAAAATCTTTTTCGTCAGCTAGACATAAATAGAAAAAGTCAAAACATCAATTAAGAAAAAATATAAGTACTAATGAAACGTTGTACATACCAAATTAAAATAACTTCTAAGAAGTGTCAAATCATCATTAGAAATCAAATGACTACATTATTTACTAATATCAAGCAAATCACCAGATTTCATAATCATAACCACAAGTTCGAAATAAGGAAATTGAAGTATCGATTTTAAAATCGATGGCATAATGTTAGTCAACACTACTGCACATACAAAATAACACTCAAAAAATATGTTTACATTAAAAAGTACATAAGCATTTCACAAACAGTTATACATTAAGTTTTAAAACAATTATGTGCCTGCTCTTGTCTTATATAAAAAAATGCAGACTTAACATTCTTGTAGTTTGGTCTATGCTTTACAGATCAATTCAGTATACATGACACACTATCGCTAACTCGATCAACAAGATAGCAAGATGACCATTGGTATATGAGCAACACTCATGAAACCACCACTGAAATGCTAAGGAAAAATCACCATAACCATACAATTTTTCTCTGATAAATCTTAGACTTCATTGACTCCAACATCAAACGAAAATATAATTTTTTTCAAGAAAATGTTTCATAATTCTCATATTCAATAAGTAATAAATTATTCTTTGTTACAACATTACCAAACGTGATAGAAAAAATGAAGGTATAAATGAAGAACAAAATTACAATTTTTAATGCATCTTCGTCACATCACCATTTGGTTGTCATAAAATACTTTTATAAATCAAGCTTTGTGACCTTGGACTTTTCTGAAAAGTAAAACTCCATCAGATTACTTGGTTGATTAAGATCAAACTGATTATTGAAATTTTCAATCCAGTTTAAGCCACTAATTATAACAAACTCTTGTAATCCAAAGCGTTACTTAATGTTCTGCACTTTAATCAATATTTTATCATCTATCTCATAAACAAGTCCCCTAGGCAACATCCCATGAATAAGTTGATTTTGAATGAAAACACTCAACATGAGTAAGAAGTACCCTAAGAAACTATTCTTAAACAAAGCAAGTTGTTTCTTATCCAAGTTAACTTTCAAGACAGTTATAATAGCATAGTTTGTGTGCACACTGAGCTGACACTTGTAATGATTAATCGGACCAACATACAAATCCCAAATCTGAAACGAATAGGTGAACTTATAAGTTCTAAACATATCAAAAAACTACATATAATATTCATACAAAACTGTTATAAAATCTATATAATAACAATACATATACTTCGACTATATACATCATCTATACAATGTCGTTGCACGTTTAGTAATAAACCCATTGTCATGATCCGAACTAGGGTCTGAGTGTGAGATGCTTCTCCAATCCACTGTGGACCAAAGACCACACCCTGAACCTAACCAAACACCATACACCGCCCAACAATGACTGAATTCCGAACTTATAAGAATATAACACAAGTTAAGTTCAAAGAATAAAAGATATGTATATAACCGATAACAGACAATCGATCAAACATATCCAACCAACATCCCCAAGTGCGCAGTAATCCAACAAAGCCTTTATGCATAAAGAACCCAAAAATAGACTTGGTCGGGACAAGTCTCCGATTCTGACAATAACAATAATAATGCTAATGATAATGAAAACTCTCAATCTTAATCTATGATAAGAACTTATGAAATATCTAAGTCTTTCGAACACCACTTCACCACAACGAACCGACGAACTGAGTCGATCCACCTAACTCTGCACAGGAAAAGTAGAGGTATCTCCGGTGCCTGCATCTTTTGGAAATACAAACGTTCAGAAATGATTAGTGGGTTGAGCACTAGCATGTAACTCAGGAATAAGGATAACATAATGTTGTGGTCCACAGTTCAAAATCATTCAAATCCAATACACATAATCAAATGCATATACATATGTATATATCACATCTCGGGATAGGGAAAAGGCTTAACATGCACTTTAAAACTTTAGCATGGATTGTGTAGCTCAACCGTCATATCATAAGAAGGTACCCACGGACTATATGGGCTCAGATTTACCCCAACTGGTAGGGCCCCAGTGCGTGTGGCCGCACGAACCAGAAGGTATACACATGCACTATGGGGGACTCAAACCTCCCGGCATATCAAGGTGACACAAACACCCAATCATGTAATATAATATAGGAGACTCAAACCTCCTGATCATATGATAATAATAAGGGGGACTCGAACCACCCGGTCATTTAGACCCCCACATCGGCAACCGTGATTTCCAGTATTGGTCCCTCGGGACCTCCAATTTCACAACTCAGCTGCACACCCCTCGTTAAATCTCAATTAAATCATTTATCACACATTCCTATTCATTAAAACATGATACACATTTAGGCATACATTATTGGTATCGCCATACCAACTACACTTGCAAGGTAACATCAATATGTCGAAACACTTTTATTATTTGGGGAAATCCATAGCCCCTTGGTTCAAATATGCATTAGCTTATGGAATTACACAACCCCATATAGTTCAATTAAAAATCATTATACTTCATTGACTTTTCACACTATGCAATAGTTCAAGAGTAGTTCAATATGCTTACTTTTCATATTCAAAACTAATTTTTGCATTATGGGGTTAAGGTCATTACCACTTTAAAAGTCACAAGTTGGGTGAAATCACAATCCCCCCATTTATTCACCATGCACATTCATCAAACAATTTTAAAACCATAATTAAAGCATGATCAGTCATAGGTAAACCATGAAAAATATTATTCATTAACAAATATTTAAAACCCTTAACGCATGTTTCAAAACCATCATCAATACCATTTGAGCAACACTTTAAAACATATGATTTTAATAAATTAGCAATTAGGGAATAATAACATACTTGAAATATCCAAAATTATGGAGAGAACCAACCCTTGAGCCCTTGGATGACCTACTTCTTGGAAAGTCTAAGTATGCATGCTTGAGAGACCTGAGAGAGAAGAAAGATGTTAAGAGTGGGTTATCAATGAAAATAGGGCCCTAAGTATGTTTATAGGTCGGGGTTATTATTGGGATAAGAGAAAAATGTCTAAAATACCCCCATTTAAAAAGCTGAAAAAATAAACATTCAGCCGTTATAGGTCTCATAATGACTCATCACGATTCATTACGACTGGACTTCATTAGTCGTTGTCAGGACAGTGTCACCAGGCATACCCATTATTGATCTTATGACTCGTATACCATGGCTCGTAATGGGACTCTACAACTCATGGTGTCCAGTAGTTGTCAACAAAAAAACCAATTGGGGTGACCACTAGACATCCTACGATTTTCACAAAATGACTCATAGCGAGTCCTCACCACTCGTAGTGAGTTACTCATACTCAGAGCAGAACTTACCCACATACACTCTGGTTAGGCTACGATTTGAGTTCAACAGCTCGTTATGGGTCTTTATGGCTCGTGTCCCTAAGTCGTACTCAGGAAAATAACTCAAGAACCATTCACTGGACACCTTACGACGGGTCATATGACTCCTCAAGGCACCCTACAACTCGTAGGGTGAGTCATAGTCAGGGAAGTAAGGATAAAATTTCAGAAATTTTTAAGGACCAACACCTGGGATGTTTAGTTATCCCCCCTTTAGGATCATTCGCCTTCGAATGATGGGTTAAGATAATTATTTGCATGATTTAACCCCAAACATGATCAAACTTAACTTTAACAAAGACAAAAACAAAGACATCAAGGAATTCCCAATTTCCTTTAACAAAGTCAAAAAATAAAGATGCTAAGATCACACGTACCTTAAGCATGATTTACCAGAATAGGGAATAAGAACGGATACTTGGACTTCATGTCCTCCCCAGCTTCCCAGGTAACTTTCTTAAATTTTTTATTTGTCCAAAGAATCTTTACTGAAGCCACGTCCTTCGTCCGCAATCGACGAACTTGACGATCCAAGATCTCCACCAAAACTTCCTTATAAGACAAGGAATTCGAAATGACCACACCTTTCAAAGGAACAACCAACAAAGGATCACCCATGCACTTCCTCAACATCGAGACATGGAAGACCAGATGAATGCAGCTCAAACTAGAAGGCAATTCCTATTCATGCAACATTGTCAACCGTCTTTAATACCAAATACGGACCAACATAACGAGGACTGATCTTTCCTTTCTTCCCAAACCGCATCACGCCCTTCATTGAAAACACCTTTAAGAACACCCAACCACCAACATTAAACTTCAACTCCCTCCATCTCACATCTGCTAAGGACTTTTAGTGACTTTGGGTGGTCTTAAGCCTATCTCGAATCACCTTCACCTTCTACATGGCTTGGTGAACCAAATCAGGGTCGAATAACCTAATTTCACCAACCTCAAACCATCCAATAGGAGACCTACACCTCGTACCATACAATGCCTCAAACGTAGCCATACTAATGCTAGAGTGATAACTATTATTGTAAGTAAATTCTATGAGAGACAAGTGGTCAGCCCAACTACCACCATAGTCAATCACACAAGATCTGAGCATATCCTTCAATGTTTGAATGACCCTCTATGCTTGCCTATCTGCTTGCGGGTGGAAAGCGGTACTAAGGCTCATCTTAGTCCCCAAACCTCTCTGAAAGAAACCCCAAAAGTGAGAAGAGAATTGAGTACCTCAATCAGATATGATGGAAACTGGAGCACTATGCAACTTCACAATCTCTTCAATGAATAACTTGGCATAATCTTCAAAAGAGAAATTAGTCCTTACTGGCAAGAAGTGAGCAGACTTAGTCATCCTCTCCACGATGACCCAAATAGAATCAAACTAATTTCGATACTACGGAAGACCAATAACATAATCCATGTTAATTACTTTCCATTTCCACACAGGCAGTTCAATTTCTTGGAACAGTCCACCAGGCCTCAAGTGCTCCACTTTCACTTGCTGAAACGCCATGCACTTAGCCACAAAATTGGCCACATACCGCTTCATATTATTCTACTAAATCTCCTTAAGATCATGATACATTTTCAATGAAACATGATGAATCGTATAACGCGACTCATGAGCCTCTGCCAAAATTCTTCCTCACAACCCATTAACATTGGGAACACATAATCTACCTTGGTACTCACGATACCATCACCACCAATCTCAAAATTCATCAAGTTCTATCGACCCCCCATCCCTGATCTGCATCAAGATAGGATCCAAAATTTGTTTCTCCTTCACCTCTGCACCAAAAGATGACTTTGCCACCTCTTGAAAAATCCACTACCATCCTCGAAATCCATGAGACAGACTCCAAGATTAGCCAGACGGTGAATGTCCTTCACCGAATCCCACTTCTCCTTGTCCACATGAGATAAGCTCCCCGTGGACAACCTTCTAAGAGCATTAACAACCACATTAACTTTACCTGGGCGATAGTGGAGATTCATGTCATAGTCCCTTAGCAACTCAATCCAACTCTTTTGCCTGAGATTTAGCTCCTTTTAAGTGAATAAGTATTGCAGGCTCTTATGATCTAAATAAATATCAACATGGACTCCAAAGGAGATAAATCTCATGAATCTTTGACTGCCTAGAAGCATATGCAACCACCTTACCATGAAACATAAACACACAACTACCCCAATCGGGATACATCACAATAGACAACAAAACCATCAGTACCATCATGTAGAGTCAAAATCAGAGCCAAAGTCAACTTATCCTTCAATTTTTTGAAACTACCCTCAGAAGCATCAGACCACAAAAACTTCACCTTCTTCTGAGTCAACTTAGTCAATGGGGAAACAATAGAAGAGAAACTTTCAACAAACCTTTTATAATAACTGGCTAAATCCAAGAAGCTCCAAATGTCAGTTGGAGTCGTGGATTTAGGCCACTTCTTCACCACCGTAACTTTTTTGTGGATCCACCATGATCTCTTCACTAGAAATAACATGACCTAGATAGGTCACAACATCACACCAGAACTCACACTTCGTGACTTTTGCATACAACCGCTGATCTTTCAAGGTTTGCAACACAAGGCGGAGGTGATCGAAATGATCCGCCTCACTTTTAGAATACAACAAAATATCATCAATAAATACAATTATGAATAAATCCAAGAAATGACGGAATACTCGATTCATAAGGTCCATAAATATTGCTGGGGCATTAGTCAAACCAAAGGACATCACCAAAAACTCAAAATGACCATATCGGATTCGAAAGACAATCTTAGGGATATCTACTTTCCTAATCTTCAACTGATTGTAACTCCGATCAAAGATCAATCTTGGAAAAATGCTTAGCACCCTGAAGATGATCGAAGAGATCATTGGTCCTAGAAAGCGGATACTTATTCTTCACCATCACCTTATTCAACTAGCAGTAATCTATACACATCCAAAGGAACTTATCCTTCTTACACACAAAGAAAATTGTAGCACCCCAAGGAGAAACACTAAGGCGAATGAAACCATTATCTAGAAGATCTTTCAACTGCCTTTTGAGTTCTTTCAACTCAGCCGGAGCCATTCTATAGGGAGAGATAAAAATAGGATGAGTGTTCAGAAAAATATCAATCCCAAATCAATTTCTCTATCGGGAGAAACACCAGGAAGATCATAAGGGAATACCTCAGGAAACTTATAGACCACAGGGACAGATTGCAATAAGGACCTTCAAGCATAAAATCCTTAACATGTACTAAGTGATAGAGACACCCCTTGGAAATTAACTTTCAGGCTCTATGATACGAAACGTACCTTCCCTTAGGCACTAGGGAACTACCTTCCCATTCAATCATCGACTCGTAAAGAAAGTAAAAACTGACCCTTCGAGTCCAACAGTCAAGCATAGCACGAATGCAACTAATCCATCCCTAAAATCACATCAAAGTCTAACATGTCCAACTCTATCAGATCCACCAAGGTGTCTCTACCACTAACAGACATCACACAACCCCTATAGACCTTTCTATCCACAATAAAGTCACCTACCGGGGTGGACATAGAAAAAGGATCCGGAATACATTCAGGATCAAAATCAAAATAAATAGTCACATAAGGGTTAACATAAGAGAGGGTAGACCCAAGATCAAGTAGAAACTACACATCACAAGAGAAAAGTTTGAGCATAGTAGTAACAACATCGGGGGATTCCTCAAATCCTGGCGAGTGGTAAAAGCGTACAAACAGTTCTGACCAGTGCCGGAGCCAGAAGCAGAAGTAGCACTCTCTGGTTTCAGAGTTGACGAAGTAGCAACAAAGATATTATTTTCCCCAGAAGAAACCATGAAAGGACAACCCCTCTGCATATAACCAATTTGACCATATTTAAAGCACTTGTTCCTCCCCTCTTGCCAAACACCACGATGTACCTGACCACAAAATATACAAAGGGCATATGATAAAGCTGACTGATCCCCACTAGCCTGTGGCTGGGCACCCTGCACCCTAGAACCAACACTATTCTGAAAATGACAATCACTCGACGACTTTGGATAAAGAGCACTAGCTATTGAGAAGGAACCAGAATTTTCCTACTTATTCTTAGACAATTTTCCACTGTTTCTAGACATTACTGTTGACCCCCACCTTGATTCGAATACTGAAACTTCTTATTTTGCCTTTCACTTATCTTTGCTTGCTTCGTCTTTTCATCTTTCAGTTGTTGCATATACTCCACAAGTCTAGAGATGTCTATATACTTGTTCAACAAGGCGACCTTGCTCTCCAAAATCAACTCATGGGACAACCCAGAAACGAACTTCCTCATTCTAGCCCGCATGCTAGACACAAATTCTTGAGCATATCGCGATAGCTGATGAAACTTCAAGGCATACTCATTTACCGTCATCCTGTCTTAGTTTAAGTTCATGAATTCCTCATTCTTTGCCTCCCTTAACTCCTAACGAAAGAAGTGATCAAGAAAAGCACTAGAGAAGTCATCCCACAAAGTGGACTCAGCATCATCACCCCTAGACTGATCCCATTTCTCATACCACTGGTACGCCACATCCTTCAGCTGATAGGCAGCGAACTCCACACCCTCTAAATCAATAACATGCATCACATAAAAAATCTTTTCCATCTCATCAATAAAATTTTGAGGATCTTTCTCAACTTTAGATCCAGAGAAAGTCGGAGGGCCCAATCTCATAAATTGGCAACTCTAGCAGCCTCAGAGGATGGAACAAAAAAAGTGACACTCTCAGTCTGAGAGGCCACCAACTGGGTAAGAAAATGAATCGACTAACAAAACTCAACATTAGACACATCAACTTGAGGTGTCCGAAGAGGGAAATGGGGAACTGGTGGGACTCCACTAGAGCATTCAGAAACAGCGACCCTAGATCGGGTATAAACTTCTTGAGCAGGACGAGTTTCGTCCAAATTGTCCTCATACGGGACATAAGAGTTTCCACAAGCATCAGATCTTCTGGGAGTGATGATCTGAAAAACGAACATACGAGGATTAGAGGAGATTTCAAGACCTTAGACTCTATAGCTCGAAATAGAACAACAATAAATAAAAACATTCCTAAATGCCTCGTAGCCTCTCTATTATAAGTGTGGCGCGTTACACACCCATAAAAGAGACTCTACTTGACACGAATTTGTGGACACCCAATGACACCAAACCTAGGCTCTGATACCAACTTTGTCACGACCCGAACCAGGGCTTGGACGTGGCGGGAATCTCCAATTCACCGTGGACCAAAGACCATCCCCTGAACCTAACCAAATATCATACACAACCCAACAATGGCTGAATTTCGAACCTATAACAAGATAGCACAAGTTTAGTTCAAAGAATAAAAGATATGTCTTTAACCGATAACCAGCAACTAACCAAACACATACAACCAATATCACCTAAGTCCACACTAATCCAACAAAACCTCTACGTAAAAAGAACCAAAGACTAGTTTTAGTTGGGACATGTGCCCGACTCTAACAATGACAATGATAATGATAATGTTAATGATAATGAAAACTCTCAATCCTAATTTATGATAAGAATTGATGAAATGTCTAAGTATTTCTGAGAATGGAAGCTCACCACTTCACCACAGCGAACCGATAAACTGAGCCGATCCACCTAACTCTGCACAGAAAAAGTAGAGGTATCTCCGGTGCCTGCATCGCGTGGGGATACAATGTTTGAAGACGGTTAGTAGGTTGAGCACTAGCATGTAACTCAGAAATAAGGATAACATAATGACATGATCCACATTCACAATCATTCAAATCCAATGCACATAATTAAATGCATATATATATCACATCTCGGGATAAGAAACAAGGCTTAACACGCACTTTAAAACTTTAGCCTTAATTTTGTAGCTCAACCATCATAACATAAAAAGGCACCCACGGGCTATATAGGCCCAACTTTCCCTTAGTTGGTAGTGCCCCAGTGCGTGTGGTCGTACGAACCAGAGGGTATACATATGCACTATGGGGGACTCGAACCTCCTGGCATATCAATGTGACGCAAGCACCCAATCATGCAATATAATACGGGGGATTCAAACCTCTTGATCATATGATAATAATAATAAGGGGAATCAAACCACCCAGTTATTTAGACCCCCGCATCGGCAACCACAGTTTTCAGTATTGATCCCTGGGGACCTATACTTTCACGAATCAGCTACACACCCCTCATTACATCCCAATTATATTATTTATCATACCTTCTTATTCACTGAAACATGATACACATTTAGGCATACATTGTTGGTATCGTCATATCAACTACACTTGCAAGGTAACATCAACATGCCGAAACACTTTCATTATTGGCAAAATTCATAGCCCCTTGGTTCAATTATGCATTAGCTTGGGGAATTACACAACCCATAAGGTTCAATTAAAAATCATTATGCTTCATTGAATTTTCACGTTATGAAGTAGTTCAGGAGTAGTTCAATATGTATACTTTTCATATTCAAAACCATTTTCGCAATATAGGGTTGAGGTCATTACCACTTCAAAAATCACAAGTTGGGGAATATCACAATCCTCTCATTTATTCACCATACTCAGGCATCCCACAAATTCAAAACCATAATTAAAGCATGAATAGTCATAGGTAAACCATGGAAAACATTGTTAAACAACAAACATTTAAAACCCCCAACCCATGTTTCAAAACCATCATCAATACCAGATGAACAACACTTTAAAACATATGATTTTAATAAACTAGCAATTAGGGAAGAGTAACATGCCTCAAAATACCCAAGATTATGGAGAGAATCCAACCCTTGAGTCCTTAGATGACCTGCTTCTTGGAAAACCTAAATATGGATGCTTGAGAGACTTGAGAGAGAAGAAAGAATGTTTGGAGTGGGTTATCGATGGAAATAGGGCTCCAAGTATATTTATAGGTCATGGGGTATTATTGAAATAAGAGAAAAATCTCTAAAATACCCTCATTTAAAAAGCTAAAATAAACCATCAGTCGTTACGGGTCTCATAACGAGTCGTTGTCAAGATAGTGTCACCAAGCATACCCATTGTTGACCTTACGAATCATATACCGTGGCTCGTAATGAGACTCTACGAATCGTGGGGTCCAGTCATAGTCAACACGAAAACCAATTGGGGTGAACACTGGACATCCTATGATTTGCAGAAAATGACTCATAACGAGTCCTCACTACTCGTACTGAGCCACTAGTACTTAGAGCAAAACTTAGCCACACACACACACTGTTTAGGATACGATTTGAGTCCAACGTCTCGTCATGGGTTTTTACGGCTCGTGTCCCTAAGTCATACTTAGGACAACAAATTAAGCACCATTCGCTAGAAACCTTACGACTAGGGTCATATGACCCATCAAGACACCCTACAACTCGTAGGGTGAGTCATAGTCAAGCAGTGAGGATAAAATTGTAGAAATTTGTAAGGACCAACACTTGATATGTTTCAACCATATATCGCAAAATTCTATAGTTACTATACAGTAAAGAACCCATACATCTCAGCCCTATGCATTTCACATACACTACTGATACATGTCCTATACAATAATAACACATAAATTATATACAATATTGAATATATAGATACAAGGCATACACAATGTACCTTAAAAATGAGTTAGTCTGAATATTCTTCTCTTCAGATGAACATAAATTATTTTTCTTTTCTTTTTAGGGGATTAAACATCAACTTCACTATCCCGTGATCGAATTCTTTTTCTTTTTTTATTTTTTGGGAGGAACAACAGGACCTCCTTCATCCTTCCGCTTATCTTTTTCTTTTTTTTAGATGATTTTTTTTGTTGCGGCCTTACTTTGAGACCTAGTAATTCGATTAGAAGTATTACTTTGAGATGTATTTTTTTGTAGCAGATGGTGAATGGCCCTGAGATCGAGTCACTCGATTAGATGGAGTACTAAGTATTTTTGCAGCCTTTTCTAATAATTTAGGAGGATGAACATTCTTCGAATCATTCAATTGAACACCAAAAGTTGGTTATTCAACAATATCATCATCATTAAAAATAAATTTGGGATCAAATTTTATCCCTTTACCAACCAATTTCAAAATAATGTTCGTTTCGCTCTTTAACTTCACTACAACATATTTAATCATTATCTATAATGATTACGATGCAGAAAAAAATAGACACAAATTTCACACTAGATCAAGATGCGCGTAAATATGAAAGTAGAGAAGGGAGAGAAAATCCTATTCGAATGAGAAAGTAGAGAAGAAGAGAATAAGAGAAGAAATCTTATTTCGAAAAGATTAATAAAAAATGAAAATTGCACTGAAGTAGTTGAATTTTTCTTTCTTTTAGCTACTAATTAAAAGATAGGAGTTACTGGATTTGGGCCATATATACAAATGACTAATAAAAGGAATGGTAATTTATGTAAATCTCTGAATCTTTAAGTGATATTATATAAAATTTCGATTATTTTGTTAATTATATTTTATTCCGATTTTTGAAATGGTGATACATATGTTATAAGGTGATACATATAAAAAATTAATACATTTAAAACTGACAAAGATATTTATTTAAGGAAATAATAGATTCTCCTTTATTCACTGTATTCTTTTATTTAAGAAAAGATATCTAATATTTCTTTTTTTTAAAAATTTAATTTAAGTGTTTTAATTATGTTTCTCTTTTTTCATCTTTAATTATGAAAGATATGTTTTTTCGTCTTTTTTCTCTTTTTCCGTCTTTAATTTCGTTTTTAACTTTAGTCCTTTTTTTAGAGTTAATTTTAATTATGCTTTTAGTCTTTCTTTTTTAAATATTATTACTTTTGTTTCCTACACTGACTACAATATTACCTTTCATTAATAACATACGAATCACCCAATAATTAAAATAAATAATTGTATCTACCATATGAATTACCATAATACCATATATATCACCCATTAATATCATATGCATCACCTAATAATTGAACTAAATAATTGTATCTACCATATGAATCACCATAATACCATATATATGAATCACCCAATAATTGAAATAAATAATCGTATTTACCATATGAATCACCATAATACCATATATATCACCCATTAATTT
Organism: Capsicum pubescens; assembly: GCA_030864215.1. NCBI lineage: Eukaryota > Viridiplantae > Streptophyta > Magnoliopsida > Solanales > Solanaceae > Capsicum > Capsicum pubescens. The sequence continues at coordinate 5,144,744 of CM061539.1, forward strand.
CATATGAATCACCCAATAATTGAAATAAATAATTGTATCTGCCATATGAATCACCATAGTATAATATGTATCACTCATTAATATCATATGTATCACCCGTTAAAATCATACAAAATGTATCTATCGTATGAATCACCCTAATACTCATATAATGATATCATGTTTATCATTTATATGAATCACCATTAAAAGAATAAACATGTATTAATAACCAAATAAATTTATATATGTAACAATAGATTTTTAAAAAAAATATGGGAGAGATTTTACGAGAGGAAAAAAAGTTGCATGCATTAATGGAGGAGGAAAAAATCAGGAAGGAAGATGATTTAAACATTAATGGAAGAGAAAAAATCAGGAAAGAAGATGATTTAATTGTTGATAATTAGGGAGATATTTTAGGGAAGGAAATCTTTGGAAAAAAATAGCTTGAATGAGTTAATAGTGGAGTAAAAATAGAATGTGAGGTTTTGTCAATATGTATCAAGAGTAAAGTTAAAAATTGAAATTTTATGTAAATTTTTAAAAAGCAAGGGATATTAGGTAATATAGTCTCAATTAAATGTGAAATTTGTGTAATTTAACAATAAAGTCCGAGTGTTGTTTGTGTTCGATAGGTTAAAATTGGGTCATTTCTTTTTAAAATAACTAGCCCGTATCTTTTTTCCTTTAAAGTATTTAAAAAAACTCGAATGATAAAACAAATAAAAATGATGAAAGCCAAGAACAGTGTAGTAAGCCAAGATAACATTTCAGGAAACTAGATAACGGTAATCAATAAGTTGAAAATAAGAGCCCGTTTGGTCATGAAAATTTCTCTTTTTTTCGAAAAAAAATTTTAGAGTTGAAAATTGTGATGTTTGGCTATGAAAATTCAAAAAATAATTCCGGAAAAGTTTTCTGAAAAGGGAAAACAGGTTTTTTGTGTTTTCCCAATTTTTCAACTCCAATTCCAACTTTTATTGTTATTAACCTCAATCTTTTAAATTTTTATATAAAATTTTCCTTATAACATTACTTTTTCAATATTACATCTATAGCAGTTTTAAAGAATAAAATAATTATAATTTCAAACTTAATGTTATCCTAATTAATATATATCTCTTTTTCTCTCTCATAATTATTTTTTTCCTTATTCAAGACATTATTTTACTGCTAATGATCCTAATTACTATAATATACTAATAATAATTTTTCTATTGTGATACGGACGTTTAAGGAATTATAGTCATGTAATTAATAGTGGATAATCATTTTTTGTATTTATGGAATTAATAAAGTTGTAGCAGATTAGTTTACCACTGCCACAAATTATTCTCATTTTTAATTTGATTTTATATATATATATATATTATATTGTGTACATCTTTATTATACTATTCAAATATAAATAGGTTATACCATATATATGCTAAAAATATAAATCGGTGATACATATTTTACATAAAAAAATATGTCCAATTTAACAAACTTATACCTTAAACTGCAACTGCTATCTTTATATACCATAATACTTGGTATCTTTATACACAAAGTATTATATTTATACCCATAAATATATAAAGTATTATATTTATAACATAAATATACAAAGTATGTTATATATGAAATTTATACCATATACACACATATAAATATAGAAAGTATAAAGAAACATACTAAGCATATTTATATATTTATGGTATATGATATAATATACCATAAATATGCAAAGTATGTTTTACATAGAAATAATTTATTCACACACAGTAAAAAAATTTATGTATAGTAAAATTAAAGAAATAAATTAGCGGCACCCTAAAATTTAATATCAACTCATCATTTCCTATTTTTTAGGAACGGAAAATAAAGGAAATAAATTAAATAAAATCTTAAAAAAATAAATTTGTTCGAAAGATAATATTTGTTACCTAAAAAATAGAAAACATTGATTTATTAATATAACATCCATATTTAAGATTTTTAAATATGAGAAAACGGCTATTAATGTAAATATTATATATGTCATAATTGGAATTCATTAAATATGACCATGTATATGTAATTATTTTTATAAAAGTGGCTAATTGTGTTCTTTTCCCGTTAGTAGATAAATTTTAATTGGGTGATTTTGATAGTTTGTAAAAATTGGGGTATAAAATCATATTTAAATTATTTTTTTTCAAAAGTAAAAAAATAAATTCAAAAAAGTCATGGCCAAACACAACTCCAACTCCAACTTCAACTCTAACTCCAAAATTTTTTAGTTTTCATGGCCAAACGACTACTAAATATGCCGACAGATTATCTTTTGTCCACATATATAAACTTAGACTATTTATTTCAAAATTAACTACATATATCCTTTTTTTCTAATAAATAATTCTTAATTATAAAAGTGCTGGAAACTATTTAGGTGCCAAGGATTTAAGTTCCTTTTAACTAACCACTTAACGGACTAGTTCTAATGTAATACACCTAAATTGTTTCACATTCTCTATACATTGAGAAGCTTCTTAGGTGCAATTCATCCCATACCGACCTACAAATTCTTCAGTTTCTTTGCAGCTGATATTATTTATATACATCGTTCCTTAATTGTTTATGAATAGTAGTTCTTCTCTTTAGTATAAGTCGAATTGGCTTGGGGTGTGACGCTATTACTATTTGATAGAGTAATTATTTACTACTTATCATTAAAAAAAAAAATATAATCAAATTTTCTTGATCTCATAAATTAGATAAGGACATCAAACAAGCGTTTTTAGCATGAAAATCAAGTATATGAAAATAGGCATTACTTTTTGTTGGGGGGGTTTTGCCCTGGTTTTCTTACCAAAATTAAGTTTTTATTTTTTTTGGAAGGAAAATAAAAGTAACCATAATTACTTTTAATTTTCCTAAAAGAAAAATATAATTCTTTTCCGAGGAATGGTTTTGGACATCTATAAATAGAAGACCCCTTCTCATACCATAACACAATAGCATTCACAATGTAGGCTTTAAAGATTTTTTGTTTAGGGGAGATTTCTCTCAATAGGTTTTAGGTTTTTCAATTTTATTTTTAATATATAAGTCGTTTGGCCAAACCATATAAATAATATGTCCTTTTAGTATATTTTTATTTGTCATCTGAATTATCACCGTATTAGTTTGCAAACCATAAGCCTCCACGTGACGTCCTCTCGATTTCGAATCCAACAAATGGTATCAGAGCCTATGGTTCAAAGATCCGATGATTTGATTGAAGATAGTTTAAGATAAAAGTTGCAATCAATTGGATGATAATGAAGATTTTTGTCCAACTACATGTGGAGAACAAGTTTCAATCATATTTACAACATTTCTATTGCTACATCTTTAAAAGTAAAAATAAAATATTAATTTTTAACCCATTTTTAATCATGATATTTTAAACTTTATTTTTAGTCATGACAAGCAACAATTATGAAGATTATATGAAGAACGAAGTTCATGTATGTGATGTGAAGAAGGCGGATCAAGTGAAGAAAATCAAGCCAAAAAGGAAAGATTTATTGGGGGGTTTTGCCCTGATTTTCTTACCAAAATTAAATTTTTATTTTTCCTTGAAAGGAAAATAAAAGTAACCATAATTACTTTTATTTTTCCTAAAATGAAAATATAATTCTTTCCCATATTTGGCTAACCTTATTTTGGAGGAATGGTTTTGGACATTTATAAATAGAAGACCTCCTTCTCATACCATAACACAACAGCATCGACAATGTAGTCTTTAAAGAATTTTTGTTTAGGGGAAATTTCTCCCAATAGGTTTTAGAAATTTTTAATTTTATTTTTAATATATAGGCCGTTTGGCCAAATCATATCAATAAAATATCTTTTTAGTATATTTTTATTTGTTATCTAAATTATCACCATATTTATTTGCAAATCATAAACTTCCGCATGACACTCTCTCAATTTCGAACCCAACACTTTCAAGTTTTTTTGACAACTCTTTAGTTTCACTTTTTGTGATGACACCTTTAAGACCACCTATTAAATGTTGTTGTAATATATCCTACATATCATTAATTTAATATCGTAATTTCTTTTAATGATGTTGTAATATATCCTACATATCATTAATTTAATATCATAATATTTTTTAAAAAAATTACTTACTTTTTATATGACACAAATTAAAATCACACAAATAAATTAAAATTAATAAAATATTAAATAATGGTTCTCTATCCTATGCACGATTCTGATGCATTAGCTATTGTGCTTGTTTTTTAACAAGTATTTTGAGAAATTCAATTAAGGGATTAGACAAAAAAAAATAATTCAATTTTTCTTTTAAAAAAGGCAACAAAAAATTTAATCATTGAAAAGGGTGACAAATTTATGTTTAATGTTTAATGATGTTTGCTAATATGATCTAACAAAAAGAAAGAAAAAAAGTCGCCAGAACAAACAAACCCTGCGAGCTCTTCTTGTTCCCCTTTCCCCTTCCTCCTCATGAATACATTTATGTAGACACGTGTTGAACCTCCCAGACTTTAACCTATTTTTTAAAATTAAATATTAATTTATATTAAAAATATTTTTAAAATTTTTCTCCCCAATTTAACCTATTTTTTAAAATTGAATATTAATTTATATTAAAAATATTCTTTTAATTTTTACACGTGATTGTTAAACCTCTCCAAATTTTAATCTATTTTTTAAAATTAAATATTAATTTATATTAAAAATATTCTTTTAATTTTTATTTTATTTTTAATAGACTTCATTAAAAAAATTATGAAAAAAATTTAAAAATAAAATTACATTTTAGAATACATTTTATATTTTTTTCCACCTAATGAGAAATATTTCAAAAAAATATTTTTCTTCTAATTTAAATTTTAATGAATCAGCTAGTACTTTAACTCGCCCCATTTCTTTTCAACCCCCCGGGGGTCTCTCACATCTCCCCCCCCCCCCCTCCCTCGCCCCATCTCTCACATCACACACCACTACACATGCACACACACATGCACTATATAAGAACTCACGCATACAGACAACCAAAAAGGATAGAAGGAACAAAAAAGAAGACAAAGAGGAACAAAACAAAAAACAAATTAGAAAAGATTAATTTTATAAAATACATTTTTAATAAATATGTCAAACCTCAAATAAAATGAAACGGAGATGATAGTAATTAAAAGAACAACATTTATTGCTTTATCGTGATCATCAATATATACAGACAAACGTGAAGCCTGAGCCTGAGACTAACACTATCAATTAGGTCCCCAACAGCTCAAGTACATGACATTTCTCAAAGACTCTTCAGATTGCTTCAATTTCTGCTCCTTAAGTATTTTATTAGAAACAAATCTGGCAGATTTTCCAGAAAACCCCTTAGAAGCTTGATGAGTATTATTATAAGCCTTAGTGAGATTAGCCTTGGCATGCTGGTGTAGTAGCCTCAGAGGGTAATTCCATCTAGCAAAACCTTGATCTTTTAATGCCTCAACTGCTCCAATGCTAGTTGCCACTATCCAAGCTCTTCTTGATGAACTCATTTTTCTTGAATCTTTGACGACGTTTGGTGTTTGATTTGATTTGTAAGGTGATAGAGGTCAGAGATATATACTTTTTTCCTTAATATGTTTTATAAGTTGGAATGATAAAAAATGGAAGTGCAGTGACACTCTTTTATAGACAAGAAAGGTTGTAGGAAATTGGACAATAGTTGGGGGGGGAGAGAAAATGCGGTGGAATGGGTATTTGCGGTGTCCCCTGGTTTTGAATGACAAGTGGTGTGTGTGTGTTGGATGCGCAGAAAAGAAAGGCGGTTCAGTCAGTTTGTTACTCTCTGTATTTAGATTTACTTGTCACATGATTGGAATATTTATTTCACGTTTCGTTTTTTTTTTTTTTGGTCATTTTTTAACATAATAGGCTCACTAAAAATATAATAATTTTATTATATTTCTATTAATTTATATTTAATAATAGATAATACTATCTTCGTTTTATTTATGTACCATATTTTTTTAATCTATTTTAAAAATAAAGATTATATTTTTTTTATTTGATAATTATTTAATAATATTATTTTTATTTTTATTTTTATTAGGTCCCACATAATAAGAAAAAATAAAGTAAAAAGTAAACATTAAAGTGATTTTAAGAGGGACAATTTTGTAAATTTTATAAAGTCAATATTTATTTCTTAAATTTCGTATTCGGTCAAAAGGCGACACATAAAATGAAACGAAGGCAGTAGTAACTTTATTGTATATCTTTATTACTTTGAAGAATAGTTAATTAATGTTAAGAGTAAAACATGAAAAAAAGACCTTTTCTTGATTTGTCAAAATGACAAGTAAAAATAAATATTAAATTAAAAAAATATTGACAAGTAAATTCGTACAGAGGAAGTATTAAGAAAATAATAATTTTTGTAATGGTTTTATCATGTTACCTCTATTAATTGATCTTTAGTAACAAATATTAGCAAAATAATTGAAAGAATAATTAATTAATGTGAAACGTAAAACATGAAAAAAATATATTTTTTTATTGATGTAAAAAATGACAAGTAGAAATGAAAATCAAATTTGAAAAATAGTAACATGTAAATCTAAATGAAAGAAGTATTTTCATACTAAAAGTAAATATTCCCTGTATCTTTTAAAAATGACCTAGTTTGACTTGACATGATATTTAACAAATAAAGAAGACTTTTAAGTTTGTGGTCCTAAATTAAAGTTATGTCAAATGCATCAAAACGTTATTTGATCTTGTGGTCTTAAATATGTTACGCGAAAAGTTGAAATTAAAGTATTATCGAAAAAGGAAAGGGGTCATTCTTTTTGAAACAAATTTAAAAAGAAGTAGTCATTTTTTTTGAAGTGGAGGGAGTTCAAAAGAATGACCTAGTTTGACTTGACACGGAGTTTAAGAAAATAAAGAAGACTTTTGAATCTTGTAGTCCTAAATTAAAATTATGTTAAATGTATCAAAATGTTCTTTAACTTTATGGTCTTAAACATACTACGTGAAAAGTTCAAATTAAAATATTGCCAAAAGGTAAGGGAGTCACTCTTTTGAAATAGATTAAAACGAAAAGTGAATTATTCTTTTTGAAATCGGAGAGTAATATTTATCTTTATAAAAAATTAAGACATAATTAACTGTGTTTTTCATTTTTACGTTTAGTGATAAATATGGAATGGTATTAAGGTAGGCAAAGAAGGGTAAGTGTTTCCTCCGTTTAATAATACTTATTCATTAAATAAATGTCTAATAATATTTATCTAATTTAAAAATTAATGCATAATTTATTCATTTGCTTTCATTTTATCTTTACTATTAAATATTATTCATTTGTCACGATTCAAAAACGAGGGTCATGCTGGCAGTTAACGCAGCGTACCTTGACAAGTAAGCCTATCACCCAAATTGATACAAAAGAGAAAAAGACAAATATACCAAGGTAAGGCTTCTAGAACGAAGCCGAATCATATAAGTAATCATAATGATGTGGAAAAAACTTATCCAAAATACCAATCATGCCAAAATCAGGTGTCAATAGTGTAAGAACTACTAATACAATCCAAGAGTCAAATACATCAGAAAAATAATCACAAAGAAATAATATTTGTCTCCAAATACTAATAAATACGTAACTACTATAGAAAGATAGAGGTGAACTTCGGGCGCATGAATGTCCAACTGCTACCTTGGAAGCTCCAACAATCGCCCGGGTCAACCAAGCTGAGGCACAATCTAGCTAGGACCTGCACTGAAAGGGCGGAGTAGGCATGAGTACGGTCCATTTGTACTCAGTAGATATCATAGTCCGATCAAATAAAGTGGTAAATAAAGCATACAAAATATACACTAAGGGCACGTCACCTGCAATCAGAAAATGTCCTACAATATTAACCCACATCGCTTGCACTAACAGTCCTAATATATCATATACATACCAAGATAGAACACGAGTATGCATTATATTACCTATAAGTGGAACAAGGGGGGACATGCATTTACAAAATTATCAAATACAAGTAAAAGAAGATAAGACAATTACATAAATGGCAAGTCAATACGCTAATACAACACAATATAAACACAATAAAGTAAGTGCAATGTATATGATATTGATGATGATGATGCACGAGGTCGTGGCACAACCTCCAGGATTGTCGCACGATCCCCGTATACACCTATGGAGCTAAAGCTTCCCGATGTAGGATCCATGGGGGGTTAACCTCTATACAATCCACATATCTCATATCTTCTTTCTGATATATCTCTCGAAAAGGGTTTTATAAGGTGTTACAATATCTTCTCCCAGCCACATTCCTCGGAGAGGGTTTTAAAAAAATATTGCCAGTATTACTCAGGTGTTGCCATGCTGGCACCAATGTTTCATGAATGAGTATAATATGAGGAAGTAATGCTCACAACCAATCATAATGAGTATTTATACAACCAACCACATGATATTGGTTCACAACCAACCACAATGATATATTTCCACAACCATGTGAGTCAATATCCACTCATTATTTCCGTTTTATCCATGAATTTCCACATGTCTCATATACCAATAAGTATGAATATATCACAATACACCAATGGTACCATATTAGGCATTTCAATAATACAATACAATTATTCATATGTATTAGGGCTATCAATATCACACAGGACTCCATACAGTCACATACATCACATAATATCTCATTGTCGACAATTACATAACATATAAGCCCCCACACGGACACAACACATAGATAGCCATTTTTCATGATTAGTTCCTATCCTTAACATGCATTTTGTATCATCATTTACTACCCAACCCAGTCTGAAAGAGTTAAGTCATAACTTATCTCGAAAGCCGAAATCTGTTTGCTTCACTTTGAACCATGACCTTAATTTTTACGAACGATACCAAATACCACTAAAAACATCAAATATGAAATCTACGTATCAAAATAAAAGCAACGACATCTATATTAACTACTTTTGGTTTGGGGACAAAACAGATCCCTAGAATGAGTTTCCCAAAAAGAAGGGAAAAAATTTACTTTAAAAATATGTTACCCATATTTTTAGGAACCTACGGCTGAAAACTTAAGTCAAATCGAGTAAAAAATGAGATTCAAAGTGAAGAAAAATAAGTTTTGAGCTGTACCGGGTAAAATCTTTGAAATCCGTGTTAAAATCAAGAATCAGAGTTGTTTTAAAGGTTAAATTGATGAAAAACTAGTAATTATTAGATAAAAACATTATTCAAGTGAAAGGAGTGAAATTGGAGTTAAGAATCAAGCCCTAAAAGTTTTAGGGTTTTAAAAAAATAATCAAGAAATTACTAAGAAAAGGGTGAGTTCATACCTTAAATTTATAATAACATCAATAAATAGATGTTAATCTACCTGTAACGCCTCGAATATGGTACCCAGAATGCTACACGATGCTCATGACCTCGAAGAACCATAAGCTAACCCATGACTGATATCTGTACCTGTACACTGCATAATATCATGTAAAATGCAAAAATAGTAGGCTGAAACATGCCATAAGGTTCAAAACTGAATAAAACATCTGATAAAACCATATGCGAATAATGTGGTATCACAATACCAAACTGAAGTAAATATCTGAAAATACTAAAGTCTGAATCTAGTCCGAAAGCCTCTAACTGACTGAACTATCTAAATAAGGAGTTGATGGGACATGTTTCCAACTAACTCCAACTACTGAAATAAATTAATTAATGAGATAATAAATTAATGGTTATGTCCTCGAAGGATGATGAATCACTGCTAACTCTGACCATTGAGACTGGAATGTTACTGATGCTCTGGAGCTCGTGCTTCTGAACCTATGTTATAAAACACCATAGCGCAAATACGTCAATATGATTGAATGTACTGGTATGCATGTGAGGTAGGTTGAATACAAAGGGTTCACATGCAATAACTATACTAACTGACTGGATAACGTGAACGTGAGAATACATGCATGAATACATAATAACTATAACTGTGGTCGTGATAAAATGATTACCGAGTCTGAGTACTGATAACATGAGATACTGATAACTGTATAACTGAAATAACTAATACTGAGCGACTTTATCTGATAGTCTAGTTTCTGATGGAACTAGCTGAGTTTCGTTCTGTTCTGAGGTAACTATATCTGACAGTCCTGAATTTTGTAGAACTATCTGAGTTCTATTACTGAGACTGAATGACTGAATCTGAAAGTCCTGATCTGTAACTAAAACTGTGGGAAGTAGTTATTTAACCGGCATGCCCCAAATAATGCAATATAGCTGAGTCGGGGTCCAATCTGTAACCCCAATTAGAAGGGTATCAATACTGCGGCACTGGTAAGGACAAGCTGTGGGTGACCCTCATCTGACAGTGTCCCCAAAAGAGAATAGTGGGACCCTTATCTGACAGTGTTTATCCACCTCATCAACCCTCATCTGACAGTGTTGATGTCTCAACCTATGCTGGCTACATAGTTCTGGAACGCAAGGATTGCTTCTAAGAATTACACCTTCATCTGATAGTGTGTGTTCCCATCCTTAGGTCCACTCGGTGCTAATTCCTACTCCTATCTGAATAGATACTGAACATGGATTACTGAACTGAACTGGACTGAATTAACTGAGTTCCATTGACTGACGGAATAGTACTAGGATTACTGTATTACTGAGCTTTCCTGAGCCACATGAATGACTGAGTTCTATGGATCATGGCTTGACTGAGGATATCATGAAAGCATGACACTGACTCTAGGAACACAACTATATTTTTCTGGTACAAGTACCCCCAGGATTTAATGGAAAGAAACCGACAAAGCATGACTTTCTTGAATACATGACTAACACCAACAATCCATAATTCATTGACTAAGACATTTCATCAAACATTTGGCATGCATAAATTTGTACATGAATGGAGATTTCATATTATCATATTAGTATGGCACTTTTCTGTCACATAGGCATTTAATCAAACACATGGGGAGCATACTTTGGTTATACCATCATCAATGCATCTAATTGTCATGGTTGCATAAATAAATTTACAAATTTGAAGGGTTTATCATGATTATTATGCAAATCACCACATACTAGGGTCAATCATTGGAACATGTAATTTAAAACATGAATCAAAACCCCACACAACATGAACATGAATTTCAATTCAATTTAAATCATAAACATTCATCAATACACAAATCTTGGATTTCGAAAAGAGATTCTTGAAGCTTCATGGATGAAAGAGACCCATGAATCAACACATGACATACCTGGGTTGTGAGTTTCTTAAAGTTCATGGACTTGAAGAACTTGAATTTCTTAGTTTCTTAAAGGAGGACTTGGATTTTGTTCTTGGGGATTATCTTTGAGAGAAAACCCTAATTTGATGTCGTAGATGGATAATGAACTTATGAGTATGTAACACCCCAACTTAGAAAGGAGTCCCACATCGACAAAACACAGGATGGATACTGGATATATAAGTGAGAAAGCCCTACTCCCTAGTGATGCATTTTAAAGCCGTGCAGGCCTGGGCCCAGAGCGAACAATATTACTAGTGGGTCGGGACGTGACAGAGGTATCTCGGGCCTGTATGGTTTGAGATTCCCATCGCGGCTAGGGCCTCGGATTGGGTTGTGACAGAATGGTATCAAGTATCATCGTGCTCATGACCCCAAAGGACCACAAACTAACCCATGACTGATATCTGTACCTGAACACTGCATAATATACTGTATAAATACGGAAATAAAGGGCTAAAAGTCCATAAGGTTCAAATAACTGATAAACACATAACATCTGAGAGTACAATATATCCATACCAAAACATGAGCTGAAATAAACTGTCTGAACATACTGTAGTCTGAAAAGCCTCTAACTGACTGAAACTGCCTTAATAAGGAGTTGATGGAACATGTCCCTAACTAATTCCAACTACTAAAATAAACTAAGTAATGAAATAATAAAGTAATTATCATGTCCTTGAAGGATGAGGACTCACTGCTAACTCTGACTGCTGAGACTGGAATGCTACTGATGCTCTGGAGCTCGTGCTTTTGAACCTATGGTATAAAACACCATAGCGCAAATGTGTTAGTCCGATTGAATGTACTGGTATACAAGTGAGGTAGGCTAAATGCAAAGGGTACATATATATGAACTGAACTAACTGACTGTAAAATATGAACATGAGAATACATTTACGAATAAGAGACTGTAACTGAATTCGCGATAACATAATTACTGAGTTTGAATACGGATAACATGAGATACTGATAATTGTATAACTAAAATAACTAATACTGAGCGATTGTATCTGACAGTCTAGGTACTGATAAAACTATCTGAGTTTCATACTGTTCTGAGTTGACTGTGTCTGATAACCCTGAATTTTATAGAACTATCTGAGTTCTATTACTGAGACTGAATGACTATATCTGACAGACCTGATTCTATACTGAAACTATGGGAAGTAGTCATCTAGCCGACATGCCCCTAATATGCCATTATGGCTAAGTTGGGGTCCAATCTATAACCCTTATTGAAAGGGTGTAAATACTGCGCCACTGGAAAAGACAAGCTATGGGTGACCCTCATATGACAGTGTCTCCAAAAGATAACGGTGGAACCCTCATCTGACAGTGTTTATCCACCTCATTAACCCTCATCTGTCAGTGTTGATGTCTCAACTTATACTAGCTATATAGTTTTGGAATGGAAGGATTACTTCTAAGATTCACACCCTCATCTGACAGTGTGTGTTCCCATACTTCGGTTCACTCGTGCTAAATCCTACTCCTATCTTAATACACACTGAACATGATTAACTGAACTAAACTAGATTCATGGAGTTGACTAACGAAATACTACTGAGATTATTGAATTACTGCGCTTTCCTGAGTCACATGACTGACTGAGTTTTATGGATCCTGGCTTAACTGAGAATATCGTGAAAATATGATACTGGCTGTAGGCACATAGCTAAATTATCGAGTACAAGTACCTCCAGGACTCGATAGAATGAAACTGACAAGACATGACACTTCTTGACACATAACCATAGTCAACAATCCATAATACACTCACTGGGGAATTTCACGAGGCACTTGATTATCATGGTTTGGTACATAAATAGGAAAGCATATAAACGTATCATAATTTCATAGGATAATCTCATGAACAATCCATCGAACAATTTCAATGCATAACAATAACATGGAAGTCATTTTGAACATAAGGGTAAAGCATGCATTTATCCCTTGGGTCACAATTAAGCTATAATGCATAATTTATATTCTCTTAGGCATTTTATCAAATACCTTGAATGCATAACTTTAGGCCTAGGAATGAACATTAAATCAACACACTTTGATTTTATTAACAACACAATTTCATAGATTTCAACCCACATACTACAAAATCTCATGAGTTTCGTATTAGATTCTAACTTGAAAACCACACAACATCATAAACATGATTAAAATCCATCCACAACATGGGTTTCACAATTCATAATTTTAAAAATAGGATTCTTGAGCTTCATGGGTGAAAGGAACCCATGAATTAACACTAAACATACCTGGGTTGTGATTTTCTTGAAGTTCTTGGACTTGAAGAACTTGAATTTCTTAGTTTCTTGAAGGAGGATTTGGATCTTGTTCTTGGGGATTGATCTTAGAGAGAAAATCCTAATTTGATGTTGTAGATGGATAATGAACTTATGAGTCTATGTCTGATATTATTAGGTATTAGAAAGGATGGTAAAAGACCGAAAAACCCTTTTTTAAAAACAACTTAAAATAACTAAATGAAATATGCGATAGTGGGTGCAATGGTCCATCGCCAGATCGATGGTCCGTCGGTCCTGACCGTCATACCTGGGCAGAATAGGGGTTCACTGCCTCTCCTACGATATCTTGGGCAACGCTCCATCGCTAGCTCGACGGTCCATCGGCCTGAGCCATCGCTCTTAGGCAGAAAATGGTCTCACTGCCTCTGCTGCTACGGTTTGGGTAATGGTCCATCGCTATCTCGATGGTCCATAAGTCATCATCATCGCACCTTGGTAGTTTTGACTGCTTTTTGTAAAACGTCCATATATTTTTACTCCGATACCAAATTTGGATGAAATTGGTATCGTTGGAAAGTTAATTCAATTTTCCACATGATAAAAAGTCGAAATTGGGGAAATTATATCTGATTTAAACATTAATCATTTAGAAAGTCATCACTAATTCTTCTGGAGTCTAGATTTAACTTAAATAAAGTTTGAGGTATTACAATATCTCCTCCTTAGAAACATTCATCCTTGAATGAGACTGACTGAGAGGGGAGAAATGGTAGACTAAAGCACATCCTGAACATGAATACTGAAACATGACTCCATGACTATTATGACTAATAAATTGAATATATAGCATACTGAACATGCATATTTGATGCATGGGTAACTGATTTATGAATACATAACTAAGTGTTCTGAGAAGCTAAGTTTCTCACAATGAGAATGCATATCTGATGCATGATTATTTGACTGAACTGATACATGAATGCATGACTGAATATGCAATGGTATTTAATACCAAGTTTATAATGAAGTTCTTAAAATGGAATGGATACCAACTTGTAACTAAAATCTGAACATGAAACTGAAAAGTTTAAGGAGAACTGTTACCTTGAGCTAGATCTGAGTTAGCGGAGAAGAGGTGAGGATACTTGGTACGCATGTCTGCTTCTGCTTCCGAAGTATCTCCCTCAATGGACTGACTCCACTAAAGAACTTTGACTATAGGGACTTCTTTGTTTCTTAGTCTGCGAGTCTGATAGTCAAGAATTTCGATCGAAATCTCTTCATAAGAGAGGCTGTTCTGAACATCTATGCTCTGAATAGGGACTAAAATTGCTGGGTCACCTATGCACTTCTTGAGTAGAGAGAAATGGAAGACTGGATGAACTGAGGCTAGATCTGAAGGCAATTCGATCCTATAGGCTACTTTGCCAAAATGACTAAGAATTTTGAAGGGACCGACATATCGGGGCCTTGCGGTCTATGGTTCTTTGGTAGAATCAGTCTGTTGAGGGTGATAGTTGGGAAAAATAAGTAGAAATGCAGACTAAGTATCCTCACCTTTTCTCTGTAAACTCAGACTCAACCCAAGGTAATAGCTTTCCTCAAGCTTGTTCAGTTTTATGTTCAGAATTCCATTATAAACTCGGTATTAAATACCATTGCATATTCTGTCATGCATTCATGTATCAGTTCAGTTATATAATCATGCATCAGACATGTATTATCATTGTGAGAACCTTAGTTCATCATAACACTCAGTCATACATTCATAAATCAGTTACACATGCATCAGATATGCATGTTCGGTATGATATATTCAGTCATTATTCATGTCATTCATGAGATCATGTTCAAGTTATTTATGTTCAGTATGTACATCAGTTTATCTTCTCCCCTCTCACTCAGTCTCATTCGAGGATGAATGTTCTCAAGGAGGAGATATTGTAATACCCCATACTTCTACCGAGCTTAAATTCATCCCAAAAATGTTAAAAACTTATTTTAAAGATGAATACACTTTTATACACATGGAATTTCTAAGATTTTCACTTTTTCAGTGGGAAGTTGAATAAGCTTTCCATCGATACTCATTTCGTCCAAATCCGACATCGAAAGAGAAAGTTATGGATGAAATACAGAAAGCAGTCAAAATTGCCCAGGTGCGACTGTGAAGGCCAACGGACCGTCGAACTAGCGACGGACCGTTGCCCAAACCTTCGCAGAAGGGGTAGTGAGACTACCTTCTGCCTAAGAGCAATGGCTCAGGCCGACGGACCGTTGAGCTAGCGATAGACCATCGTCCAAGCCGTCATAGGAGAGGCAGTGAACCCCTATTCTGCCCAGATATGACGGTCAGGACCGCCGGACCGCCGAACCAGCGATGGACCGTCGTACCCACCATCGCATATTTCATTCGGTGATTTCATGTCATTTTTAAAAGAGCTTTTTGGTATTTTCCCACCTTTTTAATAATCAGATAAAATCAAAAAATGAAGCACATTGTTTCATATCCTTCAAAGACATCAAAAATTAGGGTTGTCTCTCAAAGATAATCCCCCAAGAACAAGATCCAAACTCTTCTTCAAGAAACTAAGAGATTCTAAGTTCTTTAAGTCCAAGAACTTCAAGTAACTCACAATCAAGGTATGTCATGTGTTGATTCATGAGTATCTTTCACCCATTAAGCTCAAGAATCTCTTTTCAAAATCCAAGATTTGGGTATTCGTGAATGTTCATGATTTAAGTTGAATTGAAATTCATGTTCATGATGTTGTGTGGTTTGATTCATACTTTAAATTGCATATTCCAATGATTGACCCTAGTGTGTGAAGATTTGTATAATAATCATGATAAACCCCTTAAATTTGCAAATTTTTTTATGCAACCATAACAATTAGATGCATTGATGATGGTATAAACAAAGTATGCTCTCCATGTGTTTGATTAAATGATTATGTGAAGGAAAAATGCCATACTAGTATGATAATATGAAATTCCCATTCATGTACAAGTTCATGCATGTCAAGTGTTTGATGAAATGTTTTAGTCAATGAATTATGGATATATGTGTGGCCATTGTGGTGCTTTAGAACTTGTACTTCATGAAATCTCCAACTTATGGTATTATGGATTGTCGATGTTGGTCACGTATTCAAGAATGTCATGTTTTGTCATTTTTTTTTCCATTGAGTCCTGGGGGTACTTGTACCCAAAAAATATAGCTGTGTGCCTAGAGTCAGTGTCATGTTTTTACGATATCCTCAGTTAAGCCATGATCTATAGAACTCAGTCAGTCATGTGACTCAGGAAAGCTCAGTAATTGAGTAATCTCAGTACTATTCCGTCAGTCAACGGAACTTGGTTAATTTAGTCTGGTTCAGTTCAGTAATCCATGTTCAGTGTCTATTCAGATGGGAGTAGGAATTAGCACTGAGTGAACCCAAGGATGGGAACACACACTGTCAGATGAGGGTGTGATTCTTAAAAGTCATCCTTGCATTCCAGAACTATGTAGCCAACATAGGTTGAGGAATCAACACTGTCAGGTGAGGGTTGATGAGGTGGATAAACACTATCAGATGAGGGTCCTACCGTTCTCTTTTGGGGACACTGTCAGACTAGGGTCACCCACAGCTTGTCTTTACTAGTGGCGCGGTATTGACACCTTTCTAATTGGTGTTACAGATCGGACCCCAACTCAACCATAATGGCGTATTAGGGGCATGTAGGTTAGATGACTACTTCCTATAGTTTTAGTTACAGATCAGGACTGTCAGATATAGTCATTCAATCTCAGTAATAGAACTCAGATAGTTCTACAGAATTCAGAACTGTCAGACATAGTCACCTCAGAATAGAATAGAACTCAGCTAGTTCTATCAGAAACTAGACTGTTAGATACAGTCACTCAGTATCAGTTATTTCAGTTATACAGTTATCAGTATCTCATGTTATCAATACTCAAACTCAGTAATCATGTTATCATGACCTCAATTATAGTTATTATGTATTAATGCATGTATTCTCACGTTCATGTTATTCAGTCAGTTAGTATAGTTCATGCATGTGAACCCTTTTGCATTCAGCCTACCTCCTATGTATACCAGTACATTCAATCGTATTGACATATTTATGCTATGGTGTTTTATAACATAGGTTTAGAAGCACGAGCTCCAGAGCATCAGTAGCATTCCAGTCCCAACAGTCAGAGTTAGCAGTGAGTCTGCATCCTTCGAGGACATGATCATTTCTTTATTATTTTATTACTTAGTTTATTTTAGTAGTTGGAGTTAGATGGGGACATGTCCTATCAACTCTTTATCCAGACAGTTTAGTTTTAGAGGCTTTCAGACTACATCATGTTCAGATAGTTTTTTTTATATTAATATACTGTACTCTCAGATATTATGTTTATATCAGTTATTTGAACCTTATGGCCTTTCAACCTTTATTTTCGCTTTTATATAGTATATTATGCAGTGTTCAGGTACAGATATCAGTTATGGGTTAGCTTGTGGTCCTTCAGGATTATGATCACCATGTAGCGTTTCGAGTATTAGATTTGAGGCATTACTCCTGATATCTGATGGAGATATAGGGCGAGGCCAGTTTCTTACCACTTCGGTCTTTTGAGGATCAACTCTAATGCCATCATCGAAAATGATATGACTAAGGAATGCTACTGACCTTAGCCAAAACTTGCACTTACTAAATTTGGAGAACAATTGATGATCTCTGAGAGTCTAAAATACAATTCTTAGATGGTCTGCATGATTATGCTCACTACGGGAATAGACCAGAATATCATCTATGAAGACTTTAACGAACATGTGCAAGTACTGCTTGAACACTCGGTTCATCAAGTCCATGAAAACTGCTGGGACATTAGTAAGACCAAAGGACATAACTAGGAATTCGAAGTGACTATATCGAGTATGGAAAGCTATTTTTGAAATGCCACATTCTCTGAATCTGAGCTGATAATAGCCTGATCTGAGGTCGTTCTTAGAAAAATAGCTGGCACTTTGAAGTTGGTCGAATAAGTTATCGATTTTGGGAAGAGGATACTTGTTCTTGACAGTGACTTTATTTAGCTGATGGTAATCAATGCACATTCTAAGAGAACCATCTTTCTTGCGCATGAATAAGACTGGGAGTCTCGAAACTAAAATCCTTAACATGAACAAGATGATAGACACATCCCTTAGATATTATTTTTTGTGCCCGAAGGTAGGAAACTAAATGACCTCTGAAAGCTGGAGTACTACCCCTCCACTCTAGGATAGGTTCAGTCAAAAACTAGAACTGGACTATTCTGTTTCTGCAGTTGACTGTGGCATAGAAGGAATAAAGCCAATTCATGCCGAGAATGGCATCAAAATCATTCATCTCTAATTCAACTAAATCTGCTGAAGTGGCTTTATAAAATATCATAATCGAGAAGTTCCTGTATACCCGTCGGGCTATAATGGTTTTACCCATTGGGGTAGAGACTGAAAAAGGCTCTACTAAAATTTTGGGACTGGTTTCAAAATCCACTACTATATAAGAAGTAACAAAATACAAGGAAGCACCTGGATCTAGCAAAGTGTAAACATGCACATGACAGATCTTTAACGTACCAGTAACCACATCAGGAGAATTTTCCTGATCCTGTCGGGACTGGAGAGCATAAAGTCTGTTTGGGCGTTGCCTACTAGTAGCACTAGAAGTGGCACCCTGCTGATTTGGGCGACCAGATTGAGCTGAGGAACGGTTCTGCTGACCCTGATAACCTGACTAGGGACAATCTATGATTCTGTGGCCTAGCTTGCCACATCCGAAACAAACATCACTGCCAACTCAGCAAACACCCTTGTGGTTCTTACCACAAGTCTGACAAAGGGGATTAGTTTGGACATTGTTGACACTGCCCTGAGACTTAGAGCTTAGAGCCCTATCTCTATTACTATCCCTGAACTTAGGAGCTGGAACACTAGCCGAAGAAGGAGTTGGAACTGATGACTTAGGACGAAACTGAGAACGATTTCCTCCTTCTAATTTGGGCTGAGCAAAGTTGAAACTACCTGTCCTTGCTCTCTTATTCTGATTCTCCCTTATCTTAATCTTTTGCTCCTCTATTTGTTAAGGATGAGCCATAAGCCTGGCTAAAGTCATGTTACTATTTAACATCGCAGACCTACACTCATTGACCACACTATTATTCACCCCAGAAACAAACTTACTCATCTTGGCTCTTCTGTCTGTAACCACATGAGGGGCATATCTGGCCAATTGAGTAAACTTAAGAGAATACTCTTTCACCGTCATGTTGCTCTGCTTGAGGTTGATAAATTCTAACACCTTAGCTTCTCTCAGCTCTAGGGGAAAGAACCTCTCGAAGAATGCGGTGACAAACTCCTCCCACTCTATAGGTCCTGCATCAACTGACCTTTCTGACTTCCACTGCTTGTACCAAGTGTGAGCAACATCCTGTAACTGATATACATCTAGCTCAGCACTTTCACTAGGAGTAACCCCCGTGATGTCTATAACGTTATGAACCTGATCGATGAATTCTTGAGGGTCCTCATCTGACTTAGACCTGAGAGAGGATGGAGGATTCATTCGGGTGAAGTCTCAAATCCTGGTTGTAGCTAAATTGGTCACTGGGTTGACCGAAATGATAGATGGTCATTTATTCTGAGCGGCAACTAACTGAGCAAGAGTAGTGAATGCAACTCTGAACTCTGCATGAGAAACATGTTCGCCTAAAGGTTCTTCGCGCTGAGGGGTTGGCTGATTCCCATTTCTTCTTTTAGGAGGCATGTTTTGTAGAAGAAAGGGAAAAACAGATTAGACTGGGAGATTAGCTTGAGATTATGCTCACTGGCATGACATGAATATTGAAAGAAGGGAAACTATTCCTAAAACATCTTATAGCCTCATGCACATAAATGTGGCACGCAACACACCCATGCACAAGACTCTGCTAGATACGGCTTTCAGACTTCCTAGGACACTATTGAACCTTAGGCTCTGATACCAAGTTTATCACACCCCGAATTTGGTACTCAGAATGCTACACGGTGCTCGTGACCCGGAAGGACAACAAGCTAACTCATGACTGATATATGTACCTGTACAGATGGTGGGTGCGACTGTCCATCGCTGGGTCGACGGTCATGGAACCTTGGTTTCCTTGGTTTCCTTGGAACCTTCAGCAAAAGGCAAGCAAGTGGTTGACGAAGTTGCGGACATGGATGATATCGCAAAAGGAGAAGATGCCGCAACAACCAGTCCTGACGTCAAGGACGTCACGCCCAGTGACGTGCAGCCTGAACAAATGCCTGGGTATGCGAAGTTTATGAAGGATCTTTTGACAAAGAAGAGGGCAGCAAGTTATGAGCTGAAAGACGATGTGCATCATTGTAGTGCAATTGCTACCCGATCGATAGTTCAGAAGAAGGCCGACCCCGGAGCTTTCACTATTTCTTGCACCGTCGGATCTTTGAACTTTACCAAAGCATTATGTGACTTAGGATCCAGCATCAATTTGATGCCATTATCGATCTACAAGAAGTTGGGGTTAGGAGATCCTACTCCAACCAATATGAGGCTCGTCATGGCAGATAGGTCGGTAAAACGACCTGTTGGTATTCTA
The DNA here is from genome assembly GCA_030864215.1 of Capsicum pubescens. NCBI lineage: Eukaryota > Viridiplantae > Streptophyta > Magnoliopsida > Solanales > Solanaceae > Capsicum > Capsicum pubescens. The sequence goes on from CM061539.1 coordinate 5,165,966, forward strand.
TGCGATGTCTTGGTAAAAGTTTCTTCATTTATCTTTCCAGCATACTTTGTCATCTTGGATTGTGAAGCAGATTCTGAGGTTCCCATAATCTTGGGGCGCCCTTTCCTTGCTACAGGAAGTGTGCTCATTAATTTGAGAGCTAATGAACTTTCATTCCGAATAAATGACGAAGTGGTTCATTTTGATGTTTGCAAATCAATGAAGCAACCCAAAGATCTTAGTGTATTTTTGGTGGCTGATGTTTTCTTTGATGATGAGAAAGAACTACTTGAAGAAGAGCAAATTATTGATGATCCCTTGGAGGTTGTGCTCAAGAATGGAGAGAGTGAAGATACTGAAAATTCTGAAGAAGCCATTTGTGCTCTATCGGGATTAGGAACATATCGCTATACTCCCAAGAAGCTGGATCTTGATCTCAAGAATCGGCCTACACCACCAGCTAAGCCATCTATTGAAGAGCCACCCACGTTAGAATTGAAGGAGCTGCCAAGTCATTTGAATTACGCATTTTTAGGAAGCGGAAACACTCTTCCAGTCATTGTGGCAGCCGATTTGGGTGAGCGACAAGTTGCAGCTCTTATTGCTATTCCACGCAAGTATATTAGAGCTATTGGATGGACCATTGCGGATATTATTGGTATTCCACCTGGGATTTGTACACATAAAATTCAGCTTCAAGAAAATTGCACACCCACCATTGAGCATCAAAGGCGTCTAAACCCACCTATGCAAGAAGTGGTGAAGAAAGAGATCATCAAGTGGTTAGACGCAGGAGTTGTGTATCCTATTTCTGATAGTACATGGGTAAGCCCTGTACAATGTGTTATCAAGAAAGGAGGTATGACGGTGGTCGCGAATGCAAAGAATGAACTTATTCCACTCAGGCCCATCACTGGATGGAGAGTATGCATGGACTACCGCAAGCTGAATTCTTGGACACTCAAGGATCACTTCCCAATGCCATTTATGGACCAAATGCTAGATCGATTAGCGGGGAAAGGATGGTTTTGCTTCTTGGATGGTTATTCAGGCTATAATCAGATTTGTATTGCACCCGAAGACCAAGACAAGACAACGTTTACATGCCCATATGGTACGTTTGCCTTCAAACATATGCCATTCGGGTTATGTAACGCACCAGCCACCTTTCAACGTTGTATGATGTCTATTTTCTCTGATATGGTTGAAGACACTTTGGAGGTATTTATGGATGACTTTTCAGTTGTTGGTGAGTCTTTTGAAGCATGCCTGGAAAACTTGAGCATGGCATTACAAAGATGTGTAGAGTTCAACCTAGTGCTGAATTGGGAAAAGTGCCACTTCATGGTAAAAGAAGGTATTGTTCTTGGGCAAAAAATCTCTGAAAGAGGAATTGAGGTTGATCGATCGAAAATTGAAGTCATTGAGAAGCTACCGCCTCCAATTTCGGTGAAGGGTGTTCGTAGTTTTCTCGGCCATGCAGGTTTCTATCGTCGGTTCATCAAAGACTTCTCCAAAATTTCTAGTCCATTGTGCAAAATCTTGGAGAAAGATGCGAAGTTTGACTTCAATGACGATTTCTTGAAGGCGTTCGAATGCCTCAAAGGAAAACTCATCAAAGCCCCTATCATGGTAGCACCAGATTGGTCTCTCCCGTTCGAGGTCATGTGTGATGCTAGTGGTGTAGCCGTTGGTGCTGTACTTGGTCAGAGAAAGGAGAAGCTATTTCATCCTATCTACTATGCGAGTAAGGTCCTAAATGAAGCCCAAAGGAACTATACTGTTACTGAACAAGAGCTCCTAGCGGTTGTGTATGCGTTTGAGAAGTTTCGTGCCTACCTATTGGGTACTAATGTGATCGTTCATACAGACCATGCAGCTCTTAGGTATCTAATGACAAAGAAGGATGCAAAACCAAGACTAATTCGATGGGTATTGCTGCTGCAAGAGTTTGATTTCGAAGTTAAAGATAGAAGAGGTTGCGAGAACCAAGTAGCCGACCATCTCTCTAGACTCGAGAACGAGCATGTGGCACAACCTGAAATCAAGATTGATGATGCATTCCCTAATGAGGAGATCTTAGCCATGATAATAGAAGAGTTACCATGGTATGCCGACTTTGCAAACTTTGTGGTGAGTAATATGATACCTGCAAATTTATCTTACCATCAAAAAAGGAAGTTTATGCATGATGTACAACACTACTTTTGGGATGAGCCATATTTGTTTCGACGATGCGCGGATGGTGTTATCCGACGATGTATATCCCATGAAGAGGTGCCAAATATATTGGAAGCATGCCACACTTCCCAAGTTGGGGGACATCACGCAGGCAATCGGACAACAAGAAAGGTATTGCAAAGCGGATACTATTGGCCTTCGATATTTAAAGATGCTTATTACTTTGTTAGAAGATGCGACCAATGTCAGCGACAAGGTGCTATTTCAAAACACCATGAGATGCCCATGACGAAAATCCTTGAAGTAGAGCTCTTTGACGTATGGGGTATTGATTTCATGGGTCCATTCGTAAATTCATTCGGAATGAAGTACATCTTAGTTGCTGTGGATTATGTCTCGAAATGGGTTGAAGCTGTAGAGTTGGCCGACAATGAGGGAAAGCGTGTTGTAGCGTTCTTGAAGAAGAATATCTTCTCTCGCTTTGGAGTACCACGTACTATCATAAGCGATGGAGGATCTCACTTTTGCAACAAGCTATTCAAGTCCGTGTTGGCAAAATATGGTGTCAAGCAACATAAGGTAGCCACGCCTTCTCACCCACAAACTAGCGGACAGGTAGAGGTTTCCAATCTAGAGATCAAACAAATCCTTGCGAAGACGGTAAATGCTAATAGGAAGGATTGGTCTCGGAAGCTGGACGATGCACTATGGGCGTACAGGACTGCATTCAAAACGCCAATTGGCATGTCCCCTTATCAACTAGTTTATGGGAAGGCTTGTCACATACCCATTGAGCTCGAGCACAAGGCATTGTGGGCGCTGAAGCGATTGAATTTGAATTGGGATGATGCAATGAAGCTGAGGATGGAGCAACTAAACGAGATGGATGAATTCCGTCTACATGCTTATGAAAGATCAGACCTATACAAGGAGCGGATGAAAAAGTATCATGATCAACGGATTGTTCGTCGAAACTTTCAAAAGGATGATATGGTACTTCTCTTCAACTCCAGATTGAAGCTCTTCCCAGGTAAGTTAAAGTCTAAGTGGTTTGGTCCATACAAAGTTATCCAAGTCTACTCGTCTGGAGTAGTCGAATTGGAAGACAATAATGGTGTTGTCTTCAAGGTGAATGGCCAACGTGTTAAGCCTTATATCGGTCCTCTTAACTCGATGAATTCTATGGCCATCACTTATCTCGACGAAGTCTAAGTACTCGAGGTAACTATGTCGAGCCACGACAATAAAAAAGGCGCTAGATGGGAGGAAACCCATCGTTTTATCGTTTTATCGTTCTTTTTTTTACTTGTTTTGCTTTTGATAATGAAAATCCAAAAATAAGAGTCGTGCCACGACCAAAACTAAGGCGCTTGGTGGGAGGCAACCCATCGTACTAATCGTTTTCATTTGGTTTTAAGCAAAAATAGGTGCAAGAGGTATTCAACGAGGAGATTGATTTCAATTGACGATTTGGACGCATTGTATGGTAAAGTTGGTAAGTTAGGAATAGTGATGCATAAGGCTATGGATTGAGCATTGCTCATGCCAAACTAGGCATCGAGGAAGGCTAGGCCTAGGTAAAACTAGGCTACGAACGATGCACAACCTATCCTATAGCCTAAGGTCTCGGAATCTAGTGTGCTATACACTATGCGCCGCCCATTCCTAAGTGTGCTTTTGACTATGCGCCGCCTATGCTATAGCATTAGGTCTCAGGATCTCATATGACATAGACTATGCGGCGCATATGTCCCTAAATGCCATAGACTATGCGCCGCATATACCATGACTATACCGAGCATTATGCGCCGCATATGTAGCATTTTTGTCTCCAAAACCGATTGTAAATGGGTCAAAACCCGACCCATTCTCTTCCTATATAAAGGGGACTTAGTCTTGAAACATAACCACACTAGAAATTAACCTAAAGGCGCCGCATTCCCTCTCCAAACCATCCCAAAAATTTTCTTTTTGCTCTTCCAATTCATAAAACCATCTCCAAAAGCTTTAAGCAAGTAAGTACTCTCTTATTCTTCATTTATTTCTCGTAAGTACTACGTTTCTATGTCTATTATAAATTGCTACATCGTATAAGATTGATTGGTGATGTTCATGTGTTTTGATCGTTGATACAAAATCATGTGAGTAAACATATACGTAGGAAAATCTTGACTTGTTTCCGACTTGAATTTGGTTTTAATAGCATTGTTATACGATTTGCGGAATTTCTATGGTGACGAACATTGACTATCATGTTATGATCTTGTTACTTGGATACTTACATGCTAGATTATCCCGTTCATCGGGATAAGCCTTATAATTGCCTACCGACTTAAGAGGTTGCGATTGTTGAAAACATCCATACCATGTTACAACCCCTATGTAGTAGTGTTGTTATATCTAACATGAAAGTAGTTCAATGGCTGCAAGTAGTAATACATTACTGATTTTCTTGTCGAAATATAATCCTAAAACGTATGTCGACGAAATCTGAGTAATCGACCACTTTTACTTCACTGATTTGTGTCAACAAAACTAAGTATGGGGTGGTACCCCTACTGCTTGTTTATAGATTGTATCGACTGAGATTGTGCTGCCATTAACACTATTTCTAGTCTCAGGTACAATGGCACCTAAAGCGAGGCAAGGCAAGGAGAAGGCTACCACTTCCCAAAAGGGCAAGAAGAGAGGTAGAAAGGACCAAGGAGAATCATCCTCAACACAAATACCCCACAGAATGTTTGGAATAAAATGGGTTCTTGAGGAGGAAGCCAAAGAATGGTACAGGAACAACAAAGAAAGAAGATATGTTCACGTCGACCTAATCAACAAGGACACCTTAGCGAAGAAGGAGCCGCGTATGTTGGCGAAAATCATGGCATTGAAGCTGGATTTCATCTTCTGCGATATGGGAGAATGTAATCTTGATTTGACAAGAGAGTTTTACGCCAACTGGTCGCCGAAAGCAACAGGCAACGAAGTCAAAATTCGGGGCCAAGTGTTACAGCTCAACGCGGACTGGATCAACTCTTTTCTTGTCTTACCTTCGGTCGACCCAGCACCATTCAAAGAGCTGTACAGCAGGCCTCCTTATAGAGCAATTAGACACACACTTTCTGGAAGTAGATCGATGGCAAGGTGGGGCAGACATAAAGACACAGGACGACGCAACACCTTCCCCTATGCTTCACTGAATAGGGAAGCAAGAATCTGGATGCGTATTTTCAACTCATGCCTTATTCCTGGACTCAATACACCAAGATATCAAGAGATAGAGTGTGTTTGGTCTATGCTTTGATGACGAATGTCCCTATCAACTTTGGGGCAATCATTCGCTCTACCATGAGGAAGGCCAGACTCCACAAAAGGTCCTACTTCACGTTTGGAAATCTGTTGACAGCAATCTTGCGGAAGGAGGATATCGAAGAGGAACCAGCTGACCACAAACTCCCACATAACCCAAAGAAGGTTGACCTTACTAAAGTCAAAGATGCTGAAACAACTCATGGTGTCAACCTTACTACTGCGGAAAGACATGCTCGTGATGAGAGTTTCTTCCATCATCTTTATGGCATGACACGATTTACTATGATGAGTGGTGGACGTGTTCTAACTGCTGCAGAGCTCCAACAGCTGGACCACAACTATCCCATGAACATGCATACACGGGAGATGTGTGGAGTGGGCGTATAATTTGAGGAACCTCTAGATGATGATGTGCCGACTGATGACGATCGACGCTTGCCAGACTCTGACGGGGAGGAGAACTCTAACGACGACTCTTATGATGATTCCGACGAAGGGGGTATGACCCCCGACATTGAGGAAGAGTCCGACTAACCAGGTTTCTCGTATTTATTTTCCACTGAGGGCAGTGTCCCGTTTAAGTGTGGGGTGGCGGTATCGTATGCTATACTTCTCTATCGCATCTATGTTTGTTTATTTTGTTGTTTTTTTTGTTGTTGTTTTTTCGTGTTTTAGTTTTTTGTTTTTGTTGTTTTTTCTAGCTTCGCATGAAATTATTTTGATAGGCAGCATGAGATTATAACAAGAGTATGTGCTACAATTGTGACTATTGAGACGTTTAGGCTCTAGTTGTGACTCATTATGTGATATTGTGTGGTTCAATTCCTTCACTTGTTGGGTCGAGAGTCTATATTACTTCCAAGCAAGTCGACCATGTGCCTTGTGTGTGTGAGATAATCGTATATTCTATGTGTGTGGCTGATGCTAGAACTTGCCAGGTATGTATGCAAAGAGAAAATAAGGAGTGTAAGTTTAGGATATGATTTAGGCATTTCTTTGGCAACCTATATTTGTTTACCTTCAGTTTTACCTACCCATGGACATCATCCTAGTTAAACCCTTTTGAGCCTTTAGCCTATTTTCTTTGACAACCTTGTATGTAAGCCTAATCCATTTTTTTCAAGACCGTAATTTGATCCAAACTCCTAAGTGCTTTAAAGTGAAAAAGTCATGTGACAACATAAGAGGAAATTGGGTGAGTATGATGCTATAAATTGTAATGGTGCTTGAATGTGTTATGAAAAAGAAAGTGCTATCATAAGAGGTATGTTGTGAAAACAAAAAGGAAAAGAAAGCTGAAAAGCGAGTTGTGCTTAAAATTGAAAAACAAAAGAGGAGAACAAGGGTGGTAGAATAAAAGAAAGAAAGGTTGAAAGAAAAAAAAAGTGTCAATGATACAAAGTGATGTATTAAAGCGCTTAGGAACTTAGTCACTATTCCTGGCCAAAATAGTCCTACCCGTCCCTTAGCCTACATTACAACCATCAAAAGACCTACTTGATCCTAAGCTTAGCATTCTGACATTTAGTAGAGTATTACATTAAGGGAAAGCCTATGGTCATCAGTTGCTACATATGAATTCTTTGTGAGAGTAAGAGCAAGGACATTTTGATACCCATGTTTGAAAAATATGTTATACTTGTGAGTGATTATGGGTACTATAGTGTGAGACACACATGGTTGATAAGTTTTGGGTAGTTATATATGATTCCTTGTACTTAACGTTTGCATGCGAGTTGATCACCATCACGAGTCTATGCTAGAGGTTAAATTGTTTCTACCTATAATCGAAAAGCTACTCTTTGTTGATAATTGTCTTGACAAATATTTTGTGTTGTTGCTGTGAAACCCTAAGTTGATGTTTAGAAGGACATGGTATTTCGTTCGAGGACGAACAAAGCTTCAAATGTGGGGTGTTGATGATAGGCGAATTTACACGCCTATATCAATATATTTTGCCCATATTTTAGCCTAGTTTTGAGAACAAAGTATATATTTCATGCACTTTTAGTCCTTTTTCCTGTAAATGAGCTAACGAACATGATTAGTAAAGTTTCAGGTATAAATGATGCAGAATTCAGCATTTTATGGCTTACTTGACGCAAAAGAAAGCTCACGAAGGAAGGGAAGGGAGTTTACACGCCTAAAGACCAAAACTGCTGCATGGAAAATCTGTCCCGGGCTAAAACAACATTTCTGAAGACTTTGGGGATTTGCAGTAACTTAGTTGAATTTGGACAATGATACATTAACCTAGTACAATTGGGCTATGTATTTCATTAGTTTATTTGGATTATGATAATGTTACATTAACCTAGTACAATTGGGTTAAGTATTACATTAGCCTAGTAGGATTTGGTTAGATATTTTATTTATCTAGTAGGATTAGGATATGGGTATTATAAATACTCTATCATGCTAGAGATTTTTAATAATCTGGGAGACCACAATACTTTCTTCCATCCCTCTCATCTTACACTACAAACAATTCTACAACTCTTCTAATCTTTCCATTAATTCTATTTTTCTTCTTCTACTCTTCTATTCTTAAATTCCACAACAAGAGAATCGTTACTTTGCCTAGGAATTCACGCCTCACACCTACCACCTAAGCTACACGAAATTACTCAATCTTGTGGTATAACATCAATGTCAATTGTGATCTCCTTCGCATTCATGGGTAACTAAACTTCTCTGTTGGGGTTATGGAAGCCGTATGAGATACTATCTATTGCTGTGAGGTTGTGAGTTCGCGACACGTATACTGCTTATATCATTATTCTCTTCATCTTAGTCTACATTCTTTGTGGTTGCAAACGCAAGAATACTCTAGTATAACATTTAACTTGTTCGAAAGAAAGGTTATTTGTCTGGAAAAGAGATAATGTCAAGGTAGTAGGGTCACCCCCTAAAATTCCCTACTAAAAAGCTAGTGCCGTAACTGGACTAACCTCTTGGAGAATTCGTACCGTTAGACACGCTTTAAGCTCGAAAGAGTTAAAGTGAAATAATCCTCGAATAGGTCGAAAGACGCCTGGATTTACCATCGAATACAATTCTCTATAAGCAGTTGCATGTCAGAATTCTACACACTCATAGCCAATAGAGACGTATACCTCAGAAGGTGGACATAACCCCAACGCCTCAATTCTCATTGTTTACAACTTACGTAACAATATTTCTCTTTTACTTTGCTATTTTCAGCTTTTATTTAATTGTTTTGGTGACACATTACAATCCCCCCTTTTTACGAGACTTGCACCAAAAGTTTAGTAATTTTGCTTACTTGTTGGCCAAGCTATTCCCTGTGGGATCGACACCCAACCCTGTTGGGTTCTATATTTGCTAACGACCGCTTTACACTCCTACGAGAGCTGTAGATTGAGCGTTATCAACATGACCAAGAACTCATAATAACTATATCGAGTCTGAAAAGCTGTCTTCAGAATATCCAAAGCTCTAACTGCTGATAACCGAACCTCAAATCAATCTTTAAAAATACCGCAGAACTCTAAAGCTGATCAAAAAAATCATTAATGCGAGGAAAATGATACTTATTCTTAACCGTCACCTTATTCAACTATCGATAATCAATACACATTCACATAGAACTATCTTTTTCCTTCACAAACAAGACAGGCGCACCCCAAGGTGAAATGCTAGGTCAAATAAATCCCTTATCCAATAACTCCTATAACTGATCCTTCAATTTTTTCAACTCTGTTGGGGCCATACTATAAGGAGAAAGAGAAATAGGCTTGGTGCCCGGGTCAACGTTAATACTAAAATCAATATTTCGATCCGGAGACATACCAGGCAAGTACATAAGGAATACATCCATAAACTCACGAACAACACAAACAAAATACAGGAAAGGAGGAAAAATAACACTGGTGTCATGAATATGAGTCCAGTAAGATAAACATTCCCTCTTAATTAATTTATGAGCCTGAACATAAGATATAATCCTTTTAGGACCAGAATGAAGTGCATCCTTCCAAGTTATCCTTGGCACATCTAGCAAAGCTAAAGTCACGGTCTTAGCAAAACAATCTAAGACAACATAATAAGGAGCCAACCAATCCATACCCAAAATAACATCAAAATCAACCATATCTAACACACGCATGTCTACCAAAGTCTCACGACCAAAAAAATTCACAATAAAAGATCGATGAGCCCAATCCACTACTAAAGAATCACCTATCAGGGTTGATACACGAATAGGCATGGAAAGAGACTAACTAACAATATCAAAACTCGAAGTAAAATATATAAACACATAGGATAAATTCGATCTGGATCAAATAATACAGATCCAAGTCTGAAACAAACAGGGATGATACTTGTAATCACAGCACCAGAAGCCTCTGCCTCAAGTCTGGATAGTATAGCGTAACACTGACTACAACCACTAACTGCTTGGGTTACCCCACGACCACTCTCACTAGCTCTACTACCTCTGCCTGTCGCACCTCTGGTAGTACCCCTACCCCTCAAGATAAAATAGAAGTAACCCAAATCACTCAGCAGGGACAGTTCTTAGCCACATGGCTAATCTCATCACACATATAGCAACCTCTATGACCAGTCTTTACAAAAGAAGATTTAACTGAGCCCGAACGACCACCCTAAACTATTGAACTAGAAGGTCCCCACCTGAACTCTGTAAAGACTTCTGTACTGGCCAACCATGGTATCCATGAGAACTTTTAAAATCTCTTCCTCGAGAGGTCTATCTCCTAAACTCACCAAAATATTGCGCCTTCTTGGCCCCTCCCTGATATGCATTAATAATACCCTCTATCATCTTAGCATGATCCATAATCCTCTAAAGAGAAGCCCAAAACATAACCATCTAAGATATAGCCAACTGAAAGAAGATATCCAAACCCTTCGCAAACTTTTGAATCTTCTCAAAATCGATGAAAATGTTATCTTAGGAATATCTGGACAGGGTATGGAAGCGTGACTCATACTCAGCAACTGTCATTGAGCCCTGCTCCAAATAATCAAACTCATCCCGCATGTGGTCTCTCAAACTAAAATGCACAAATCTCTCAAGAAAAGCCTTAGTGAAATGATCCCAAGTCACCTCGAGAGAATCACAGGGTCTACAATTGACAAGCAATCTCCACCAATCTCTCACCACATCTTTCAACAGATAAGAGTTAGTATAAGCCATACCATCCATACAGAAAGAGTGAAACACAACTCAGAACACAATGTATAGAAGAACTTCACACGATAAAGAATAAAATGAGAGAAGTTTACAAAAGATGTCATATAGCCTCTCAAAGATAGATACGGACGTCTACGTACCACTTCATGACACTCTATTAGACATCTCGTTCTTACATCATTGAGACCAATGAACCTGGATGCTCTGATACCAATTTGTCACGATCCAAAAATAAGGGTCATGATGCCACTTGTCGTATTCTGCCTTGACAAGAATGTCTATCACCCAAACTGATCAAAAGAGAAAAATACAAAAATATCCCAAGGTAAGGCTTCTATTATGAAGTCAAACTATATAAGTAATCATAACGATGCAGAAAAAACTTATCCAAAATATCAATCATGCCCAAAACTAAGTGTCAATAGTATAAGAACTACCAATACAATCCAAGAGTCAAATACATCAGAAAAATAATCACAAAGAAATAATATATGTCTCCAAATACTAATGAAGACATAACTACTATAGAAAGATAGAGGTAAACTTCGAACGCATGAATGTCCAACCGCTACCTTGGAAGCTTCCACAATCACCGATTCAAGCAAGATGAGATGCACTCGAGCTAGGACCGACATAGTAGGCATGAATATGGTCCACTTGTACTTAGTAGATATCAAAGGCCGACCAAACAAAGTGGTAAATAAAGCATACAAAATATACACTAAGGGCACGTCACCTGCAATCAAATAATGTCCCATAATGGTAGCTCACACTGCTTGCACTAACAGTTCTAATATATCACGTACACACAATGATAAAACATGAGCATGCATTATATCACATATAAGTAGAACATGGGAGAACATGCATATACAAGATCATCAAATACAAGTAAAAGAAGATAAGACAATTACATAAATGGCAAGTCAATACGACAACACAACATAATATAAACACAATAAATTAAGTACAATGTATATGATGATGATGATGATGATGATGATGATGATGCCGCAAAATCTTGATATATATCTACGAAGTTAAAGATTTCCGACGTAGGACCTATGGAGAGTTCGTAAACCCTTATACAATCCACATATCTCATATCTCCTTTTTGGTACATCCCTCAAAAAGAGTTTTATAAGGTGTTATAATATCTCCTACCCTACACATCCCTCGGAGAGGATTTTAAAAAGGTGTTGCCAGTATTACTCAGGTGTTGCCACGGTGGTACCAATATTTTATGAATAAATATGATATGAAGATGTGATGCTCACAATAAATCACAATAAGTGTTTCCACAATCAACCACATGATATATTTCCACAACTAACCATAATGATATATCTTCACAACCATATGAGTCAATATTCACTCATTATTTTTATTTCATCCATGAATTTTTACATGTGTCATATACCAATAAGTATGAATATATCACATACACTAATGGAACCATATTAGGCATTTAAACAACACAATACAATTGTTCACATGTATTTAGGGCTATCAACATCATATAGGACTCCACACAGTCACACACATCACATAATATCTCAATGTCAAAAATTACATCACATATAGGCCAACAAACGGGCACAACACATAGATAGCCATTTTGCATGATTAGTTCCTAATATTAACATGAATTTTGTATTATTATTTACTATTCAACTCAGTCTAAAAGAGTTAAACTATAACCTAACTCGAAAGTCAAAATCGGTCCGCTACACTTTGAACCCACGATATTACTTTTCACAAACAATTCCAAACTTAACTAAAAATATTAAATATAAAATCTACGAGTCAAAACAAAATCAACGACACTCATATTAACTACTTTTGATTCGGGGTCAAAACAGACCTCCAGAATGGGTTTCCAAAATGGGTAAAATCAAAACTTTAATTTAAAAATGTGTTCCCCATAATTTTAGGAACCTACGGCTGAAAATTCAAGTCAAATCGACTCAAAAATTAGGTTCAAATCAAAGAAAAATTATTTTTGAGATTTACTGGATAAAATCTTTGAAATTCGAGTTAAAATTAAGCATCATAATTGTTTTAAAGGTTAAATTGATGAAGAACTAGTAATTTTAAGTTAAAAATATTATTCAAGTTAAAGAAGTAAAATTGGAGTTAAGAATCAAACCCTAAGATTTTTGGGGTTTTAAAAAAATAATCAAGAAATTACTAAGAAAATGGTGAATTCTTACATTAAATCCGTAATAAAATCAAGAAATAAATGTTAATCTACCTTTCCAAGCTCCCACAAAATTCACTTTTAAGCTCTCATACTATTTTAGGATTTAACTCTCAAGAGACAAGATGAAAAATGAGCAAAATGGATCCAAAAACTATTTTAATAGTGAAGAAAATCTGCACTAACAAAGAAAAAACTTCTTTTTTTTATTTTAAGTCCAATCCTGCATCGATGGGGTGTCCGAAATTTGTTCGGAGTCCTATGAATGTAAATAAACTTTGAAACCACATTTATTCACATTTCAGCCGAGTTGGCAAAATTGAATTTTCAAAAAATATTATTTTTTAAGAAGTTGACCCTCGAAATTCAAAATCGTAACTTTCTAAACGGAGGATCGAAATGTGATTTAAAAGCCGTAAAATCACACCAAATATGGTAACACCCAAAAATTGAAATTTTGGATCTGCTGGTGAAGTCAGATTTTCCATCCGAGATTATTTTGATTCAATATGGGTCCCCCTACCCTTATTTTTAATTTTTTAACTTTTCGATCAATAGGTCGAAATGAGCTCGGATGCACCGAAATCCGAACCAAAGATATACATAGCCTAAAATTGATATTCTGAAACTGCTGGCGGAGTACATTCAGCCATCCATCACACGGATTATAAAATATCTACATAAGTTCAAAATAAGGCTCTTGGAGCCATCAAAAATCACAATATCGCATAAACAGTACAAAATGAATAAAAAATTATGTCAATCACCCCCACAACCTAAAAATATTATAATGCAACTACGAGGAGGGATAATACTGTCAAATATTATAAAATCACAAATTTTAAATATTTCATCAATTTTTTAAGTCGTTACATTATTAAATAGTTATTTTTTAATTAATAAATTAATTATGTTAACATGGTGAAACGGTGAAATTGTTTCTATCATTCATTATTTCTTAATGTGTATGTGTTGGACAATAAAATTTTTGAGATCAAAAAATAAGTAATCGAGACAACAAAAATATTGCAACAATCTATTTATTGATTTCAATGTGAGTTTTACAATCTGTATGAATCCTCTGATTCGCCTTTTCAAATATAAATTCAAGGGATTAAAGCTTGATCTTGAATTTAACTTGATTTGTTGATTTGATGGACTTGATCTTGACTTGTGCTAGAATTCAAGGGCTTTTGAGCTTGTTCTTGAATCTTGCCGTCTTGATCTTGAATTTTGATGAATTGGATTTGAGTTCTTGAGCTTGGTAGAGAAATTTTGGTGTTTGATCCATGATCTTTCTATTGCTTCTTGTTAGAGTCATTGGTCCCTTTTTTGAATTATGAGACCCCTATTTATAGTTGTGAAACAGAAGAGTCATGATTAAGATGAACTTTCTTTGACCAATCAAACTCAGGTGTGTGGCCTCTTTTATGGGCTTTTGATTTCATTAGGCCTGCTGCATCATTTTGACATGTGGCATGGTTCTATTGGCTCCTTCAGTTGACTTGGCATGCCACGACATTTGCCACATGGCATTTATTTGGGCCTCCAGAATATGATACTATTTTGGGTTTAGCAAAGTGGGCTCATCATTTATAGCTCAAGTCAATGGGCCAACCCAATAAAAATTAAACTTTAATTAAATCCATACATATTTGGACTTAAATAATTAATATAATTATATTAATCCACAATATTTATTTGAGACTAATATATTTTGAATTTAATATAATTTAAATTTCGTACGGATTTCAATTTAATAAAATTTTGTTGCCCATAAAATGCCCCTACTTCAAGACTTGTCGAGATATTTAATCTTTTTGAGACTAGACTTGAAGTATGGTTTATTTAAACATGCTTCCTTTGTGCTTCAAAGATTTCTATAAAGCTGAACCATGCAATTTACATATTGATATTGCCTCTTAAAAAATCTCTTATTGTTTTTCTTGAATCTCTACACGTAAGATCTGTTGGTGAGTAGGGTTGTGCAAAAATAGAACCGACCGATAAACCGAACCGATAAAAATGTTATTGGATTATTGGTATTGGGTTATCAGGTTAACGGTTTTTATTGGTTTTATAAAAAAATTTATTGGGTAAATGGTTTGGTATCGGTTTTAGCTTATTGGGTTATCGATTAAACCGATAACCCAATAAGGATACACTAAGCTATTGTTTTATCCTATTTGTGTTATATATTTAAATCTCTCTCTCTCTCTCTATCTATCTATCCATCCATACATACATATGTATATAGATTATATGCACTACTAATTCATAATTCAGTGATTCACAAAGTATTAACCTATCCAGGGCAACAAAGGCACGATATAAAGTTTGGCTATTATCGTAATAAAAAGCTTGAAGCATTTATAGCCTCCAACAATTAGGATTCAATTTTTTTCCTAACTAACATCCAGTTCAAGTTTGAAGATTCTTGTAAACTAAAATGCATTGCGTAGGTTTTGGTGCTAATTAAGATTTCATTTTTTTTATGTTAGTTGTTACTATTTCTATTTTATAAGTATTTTCTTATTGGTTAAACCAAAAATTGAATCGTTAAGGACCAAAAATCAATAAACCGAAATCGATAAGAAAATATCTTATTGGTTGGTTATTGGTTTTACATATTTAAAAATCAAAAACTGATAAATCGAACCAATAACATGTAAAACCGAATCGAACCGATCGATGCACACCCATATTGGTGAGGTACGATATCTCATTCCAAATAAATTTTGAAAAATATTTTACCGCCTTACTTAACCAGGAATAAAACTCTTTCAATTTAATTTTTATTGGAGAAGGAAACACCCCCAATTTGAATTTGTATGGGAGAAAGTAACAACCTTCAATTTGAATTTGTATTGGAGATGGAAACTCTTTTAATTTGTATTGGAGAAGGAAACAAACTCCAATTTGAATTTGTATGAGAGAAGGAAACTCTTCAATTTGAATTTGTATTGGAGATGGAACCTTTTCCAATTTGAACTTATATTGAAGAAGGAAACATCCATCCTACAACTCTATAAAAGGATGTAGGTTCCCCATTTTTTCAATATCAATTTTGAGATTTCCAAGTCATGAATAATATTGAGGTAATTTCTTTCCCTCCTACTTTTCTTTTAATTTCGTCACTTTTTTAGCACAACATTTTAGTGGTAGAAAATTCATATCTTATTGTAGGAATATCAAAATCACGAACCGTTTGATATTCCAGAAATTAGACTTCGAGATCTATAACATATCCAAAATTTAACATTAATTTCCTTCAATATAATTCACGATAATTTTTTGAAGTTAACTCTGAATTTTATCATGCTAAAAATTTCAGATCTGCGCGTCTTTACTAAAGCTTTTATATCTTAAAGCATGTAGGACGAAATTTCAAACCGTTTGATTCTTGTGAAACTAGAAACAAATATCTACAACATATCTATAATTTATAATTTAATACCTTCAAAATTATTTTAGATGTTATCCCTAAATCTACATTGAGTTTTGATACATCAACAATTTCAAATTTATGCGACATCACCCAAAAAATTATATCTCAATGTGGGAGTATCAAAATTATGATCTGCTTGATTCCATAGATGTCGAAACATGCATATCTAACATATCTAAAATTTGGATTTTAAAACTTCTTAAATTGTTCTAGATGATATTTTGAAGTCGATCTTATATGTTGTCCGACAGAGGATTCCAGATTTGCATCGTCTCACCAAATAATTTATATCTTGATGTGGGACCATCACCATCAAAGAGCGCTTTGATTGATGCAAACTATATTTTGAAGGCTTTATTATCATTAAAATATCTTGTCTCAATCTGTAATGACCTTTACGGTCATTTTCCTGTATTTTTATGTAATTTTAGTACTATCTAAATGTATCGTGGATTGTTTAATTTAATTTGACATTTGGTAGAACTAAAATTTAGTACTCTTCTAAAATATTTTTTATACTGGTAAAATTCTTTAAGTGATGATATATTTATATTATTTTATAATAGATTTTTATGATTCATTAATATTTTATACGGAGCAATAATTTAAAAAATGTTAAAATATTATTATTATATAATAGAAATTTTGTTAGAAATATTTTTCTATTAATTATGTTATATTCAAAATATTATAATTACTTTATCACGATCTTATGTAATATCCGAATATATATAATTGAGTAATTAAAGTTAATAGGTGGTACCTTCACTTCCACGTGGAAGTGAAGGGAATGGTATGCTGTGTGACTTTCAATTGTGGCCACTAAGTGTAACTTTATATAAATTTTATAAATAAATATATATAGATATATAGTAACTTTGACCCAGTGAAAGTAAAGTTAACTTGTACTCACTGTAAGTTTATAAATATACACGATATGCTTGTCTTCTTCCATATTTGGATCCTCTCAGTTGGTTTCTTTTAAATTAGTTAGATTTCTTGTTTAGCCTTACAAAATTGCATATAAGTTAAGAGGTGTTGTGAAAAATAATTTCTTTGATGTTATTCAAAGTCGGGTTCTAGTGGGATACTATTTGGAGGCATCACAGAAAGATATTATAGCTTTGGCGTCCTGGTAGGCTAGGTTAGCTTTGGCGTCCAGGTAGGCTAGGTTTATCCTACCTTTAGATTGAGCTTATTTACTGAAATCGTAAACTATTATGCTAGATTTGGATAAGTGCTTGTAGATGCGTATTATTTGATTTATATAAACTGTCTTATTTATCCGGATTAGGACCCTGTTCTAGTAAATAATGAAATATTATCTTTTAATATAATATAACATCTATTACTTTCGGACATGAAACTAAAATGCAAAATCTTGAATTTATCCCTTTTTAATTAAAATTGGCGGATGATTATTTAAATGTTGACATTATTATAATACGGTATGGATTTTAATATTATCCTTGGGTATGGTTACTATGAGTTCTGGTTTGAGTTTGACATTTGATTATTAATGTTACCATAAGTTTCGGTTCTAGTCCGACATTTGATTATTAATGTTACTATGAGTTCCGATTCGAGTTTGGCATCTGATTATGGTTGTGGTTCCTCTGAGTATCGATTTGAGTCCGGCATCTGATTATGAGTTCTATATATGTGGCCTATAATTATTACCCACTATGTTCGATTCGAATCCGAAACATGTCCTCTTGTTACTATCCATTGGTACCGGTTCGAGTCCGGTGCACATTTGAATTACTACTACGATTTCTTGGGATCAGCTTAGTTATGGATTAATTATAATTATTTTCATTACTTGTGTGTCCCACCGGCTTATGGGGGCACGATTGGGTTAATTATCTTCTTCAGTGTGCCTAGCGGGCTTATGGAGGCCCAGTTAGTTTATGTTTGATTTGTCTGTTATTACTACATTATTTATTTTTCTATATCGCTTGCATTTATTCCATTACAGCTGTTGCGTAGCTTGGTAGTTGTTTACCTTTCCATCCCTATTTACTGATGACTCAGATTACGCTTTCGCATTGTAGTTATACCTTTTCTGTGTTGAGCTCAGTCGGCCGATGATGCCTACTGAGTACCTGTTGCTTTGATACTCATACTACACTTCTGCATTATTTTCCTGATACAAATCCGGGTACTAGCAGCCGACGTTGACGTGACTCCTACCTTCCAGCACTGATTCAGAGTAGGGTGAGCTTGCTGTCGTTCGAGGTTAATCCTCTTCTATCTACTCTAGTTAGTCTTTTGCACTCGAGACTACTTGTGTATACTGTGTATATTTTTTATTTTTGTCTAGTACTCTGGGTACCTGTTAGTAGTGGATTTAGTACTGACCGAATCAGGTCTTGAGAGGGATTCATTTGTATAGTTGGTCTTTTTTTCCTCCTCTCGTTTTGATATAATATATATGCTCCTTCTTAGTTTTCACATGTTATTGTTGTTGTTATCATTACACGTGATCTTTTATTTGGTCTCTGCCTGTTAGCTCGTTACCTATCATTCCGGACTATGGCTTAGCTTGCCTACTGGTGGGTTAAAGTAGGTGCCATCACGACTTGAGAAAATGGGTCGTGACATAATTCAAGTTGGTGATACACAACTTTCAAGTTCGTAGCGCTCCGATAGGTAACATCTCTTCTATTTCTGTTTTTACTTTCTTTCTTGTTTCCCTTATATTTTTTTCGTAGGGTTGAAACAAATAGCAATATTCAACAATCAACTAAAGGTGCGAGAGTTTAACTTCACCTCTGTCACCTTAAGATCCGACCAATTTTTCTTAAGACGGTGGACATCAACTTAATGTGCGAGAGTTTAACTTAGCCTCTGTCACCTTGAGACTCGACCAATTTTGCTTGAAGACGGTGGACATCGGCTTAATGTGCGAGAGTTTAACTATACCTTCATCACCTTGAAACCCTATAAATTTATCTTGAATACGGTGGACATCGGCTTAAGATGCGAGACCTTCACTTAGCCTCCGTCACCTTGAGACCCAACCAATTTTGCTTGAAGACGATGGACATCGACTTAAGGTGCGAGAGTCTAACTTTGACTCCTTCACCTTGAGACTTGAATAATTTTTCTTGAAGGCAGTGGACATCTGCTTAAGGTGCAAGAGTTTAACTTCGCCTCCGTCACCTTAAGACCCAATAAATTTTCTTAAAAATGATGAACATCGGCTTAAGGTGCTAGAGTTTAACTTTGCCTCCGTCACCTTGAGACCCGAACAATTTTGCTTGAAGATGGTAGATATCAGCTTAAGGTACGAGATTTTAATGTCACCTCCATCACCTTATGACCCAACCAATTTTGCTTTAATATACAATGGTCTTCTGTAAGTATGGGCCCTTTCACTGATGCACTTACGCAATAGTCTTCTTTAAGTATGACAGCTTTCATTGATGCACTTATGCAATAGTCTTCTTTAGGTTGGGCCTTTTCACTGATGAGATTATGAAATGATCTTCTTTAAGTTTGGGCCCTTTCATCGATGCATTTATGCAATGGTCTTCTTTAAGTATGGGCTCTTTCATCGATGCACTTATGCGATGGTAATCTATGAGTATGAGCCGTTTTAAGTGGCCAGCTTAAGGTGCAAAGAGGCATATTTTGTCCACCTTAAGGCTTGAAAATTTTAAGATACTTTTAAGGATAAACCCGTGAGATGACATATTAAGATGCAAATGGACAAAGTTTTTCCACCTTAAGGCATGTAAATTTTAAGATCCTTTTAAGGATAAACCAGTGAGAGGCCAACTTAAGGTACAAAGGAACAAATTTTGGCCACCTTAAGGCATAAAAAAATTGAGATTCTTTTAAGTATAAACCTGTGAGAGGTCAGCTTAAGGTGCAAAGGGACAAATTTTGTCCATCTTAAGGTATGAAAAATTTTGAGCTCCTTTTAAAGATGAATCCGTAGAAGCCAGATTAAGGTGCAAAGGGATAAATCTTATCCACCTTAAGGCATGAAAATTTTGATATCCTTTAAGGATAAACCCATGAACGTGCCAATTTTAATATGGAGAATTTGAAAGTTCTAACATAAAGACTTATTGAATCAGAAGACTTTAGCTTTTGTGAATGAAGCTCATTAGATTTTGCCCCCATTGAGCATAAGTCCAAAATTTAATCGAAGTATATGCAGGCTCAACTTTCATATGGCAGATCAAGCAGGAAAGTTGGTATCATATCGAGTATGCAGTTTATACTCGTGCCTTAAGGAGTGTCATCTTCCTTCAAGGATAGTACTTCTTCAAGAACTTAGTATTGATAACGCCAGTATTCACAACATCTGCATCGACAAGCTTGTAATCACCATTTTAATATGCCTCTTGCATGACATATGGTCCATCCCACTTTGGAGTAAATTTTCCCCATGACTTACGAGAAGTAATTATGGGCCTTCTTACAGTAAGAACTTGGTATCCAACTTGAAAGAACCTCAAGATGACTCTTTTGTTGAATGAGTGAGATAGATGGGATTGATAATATTTGAGATTTTGCTGAGCCTCCAGCCTCTGCCCATCAAGAGCTTCTAACTCGGCAAGAAGCAACTTAGAATTTTCTTCATCGGCGAGCCCTTCTTGAATAGCCAATCTCTAAGAAGGTATTTGGTGCTTAAGTGGTAGGATTGCTTCAACTCCAAAAGCAAGAGAATATGGGGTTGCTTCTGTTGGTGTGCGGTAAATTGTTCTGTATTCCCAAAAAACATCTTCCATTCGTTCTTCCCAGTATCTCTTGGACTTGGAGACGTGTTTCTTTAAAATATTGCATAAAGTCTTATTAAATGTTTTGGCTAATCCATTAGCGGAAGCATGGTACATAGAAGACTTGCACTGTTTTAGACCAAAGAGATCACAAATCTTATTCATCAGCTTGTTATCAAATGGCTTTCCATTATCGGTTATTATATATTGAGGGATTCCAAAGCGATAGATGACATTCACACGGATGAAATTCACAACATTCTCCTTCTTTACTTCTTTGAGAGCAACAACTTCGACCCATTTTGAGAAGTAATCTATCATGGACAAGATGTATAAGTATACACCAGAAGATTTTAGTAGTGGCCCAACAACATCCATTCCCCAAGCATTGAATGTCCAGGATGCTATAGTTGGTTGTAATACCTCAGGAGGTTGATGTATGAAACTCACATGGAATTGACAAGCTTTGTATCTTCTAGAATAGTCTAAGAAATCTTTCACCGCCGTTGACCAATAGTATCCCATTCATTCAATGTAAAAATGGAGCTTTGATCCAGACTAATGCGATCCACAAACTCCCAAGTGTACTTCTTGCAAAGCTTGAATTGCTTCTTCCTCTTCCAAACACCATAAAAGTACTTCTTTAAGTGATTTTCTGTATAGTATGTCTTGGTAGTAAAGGAAGCGAGGTGCACGACGATGAATGTCAGTCCTTCTCCTTGGTCTAAGTATCCCATAACATAAGTAGTCAATGATAGGTAGTCTCCAATCTTTCTTTATAGCTTCAGAAACGACGATGAGGTTCTCAACTTTATTTTCTACATCTTATCCCTTACTCAATGATGGTACTACCCATTCTTGATAGATAGTAACCCATGTCTGATTCGGCAGAGTTAAGATTGAGGCCAAAGCAGATAAGATATAAATTTGATTATTTTCTTTTCATGGTACGTACTGGAGTATCACTTCTCTAGGCCACCCCATCAATCTCTACGTGTAATCATGATATAGTTGTAGCTCTGGCTTTCTAACCTCATAGTTTCCCAAAAGTTGCTTGATCACTAATTGGGAGTCACCAAAGACTTATAATTGTAGTTGTTTCATGTCAACTATCATCTTAAGTCAAAGTATTAACGCTTGATATTCAGCAACATTATTAGAGCAACGATTTATTAGGGTAAAAAAGTATGGATGACCTCTCCCAGCGGAGTGACGAATACCACACCAACACCAGCTCTATCTCGATGTGCGGCACAATCAAATTATATTTCCACGGGAGTATGGCTTCAATAACCATTGTATCTTCGTCAGGAAGTTCATTGCTCAGTTCCTAGTCATCAGGTATTGGGTAGTCTACCAAGAAGTCAGCCAATGCTTGTCCTTTTACAACCTTTTGAGACATGTACACAATCTCAAACTGTTGAAATTAATGGTACCATCTTCCAAGTCGGTCACTAAGGACTGGTTTTGACATTACAAACTTGATGGGATTTGATCTAGACACAAGACAGACAACATGAGCTTGAAAGTAGTGTTTTATCTTTTGAATTGAGAAGGACAATGCCAAACACAACTTTTTGATTGGAGAATACTTTAGCTCGTTTGGTGTCATCATTCTGCTCAGCTAGCAAAAAGAGTTTTCTTTGTCTTCACTATTTTCTTGAGCCAGTAGTGCTCCAACTAACCTCTCTTCTGTTGTGATGTAGAGTATCAATGGTTTCCCAGGTAGTGGTGCCACAAGAACCGGAGGCTTCATCAAGTGTGATTTGATACTTTAAAAGGCCTTACTACAAGCTTGGTCTCATTAAAAGAGAGTGTCCTTCTGTATGAGACGGCTAAATGGTTGACATTTTTGGGCCAAATTTGAGATGAACCTCCTTAAATATGCTATCCTTGAAGACTTTTTAACTCGTGAATGTTTTGAGGCTCGGGTATCTACAAAATCACATCGACCTTGGTCTGGCCAATTTTAATTCCTCGGTGTTGTGCAATGAAACCAAGGAACTTTCCAAAAGTAACTCCAAACGAACATTTTAGTGTATTCATCCTAAGTTGATATCTTCGAAGCAATTCAAATACCACCCTTAGGTTTTTAAAATAGTCGCACCTCTTTCTTGACTTCACTATTAGGTCATCCACATAGCATTCAACATTTTTATGGAGTAAGTTGTCAAAGATATTTTGCATATCCCTTTGATAAGTGACACCATCGTTCTTTAAACCAAAAGGCATCACCTTGTAGCAATAAATATTTTTGAACGTACGAAATGCAGTGAGCTCTTAGTATTTTGGCGCCATACAAATGATTATAGCTGGATGAACCATCCATAGAGGACATTTTCTCATAACTAGTGGTAGCATCAATCATCAATTCAGGTATGGGGATCGGAAAATCATCTTTAGGTCAGGCATTGTTGAGATCTCAAAAGTTGACACAAACTCGAATTTAGCCATTCTTCTTTCGTATCGAAACAATACTTGAGATCCACGTGGGGTATTTAAAATATCAAATAAAGACAGAGTTTATAAGTTTATTGGCCTCATTTTTTATCAGTTGAACCAACTCTGGCCTAAAGCTCCTTTGGGCTTGCTTAACAGGACGAATACCATTCTTGACCATCAACTGACGTACGACTACTTTTGGATCTATGCCAGATATTTCCTTATAATCCAATTGATGACATCCATATATTCTTTGAGTATATCCATATAAGTGATTTCCTCCTCCAGTTCTAGAAACGTACTCTGGTAAGTTAGTCTTGGGTCTTCATTAGTTCCAAGATTAACTTTCTTTAAAGGATCTGTTATGGCTTTCACTCCTTCTTCAAGTTGTGATGGGGCATCTAGCATCTTCCTCCTCTTGCGGATCATCGTTATTGATGGATATATGGTAACACTAGAAAGTATTTTTCATATCTTCATCAACCTTCATTTGAGATGAGATATCATTTTTATTTTAGGTTGTAATAGGATATAAAGAGCCAACACTTTCTTCGTATTTCTCAAACTTCTTGGTATAAACCATAATATGAGCCTTATCTTTTAACACCTCATTTCATGAAACCACCAGTTTTGTTTGTCGCCTCATTCTAGAAGGAACCAAACTTTGGAAATATTTTTGAATCTTAGTTAAAGAGCGTCTTGTTGTGTTTTGATAATTTCTCTGATTCTTGCTACTTTTCTTGGTATTTAGTGGAACCAACCTCTCAAAAGTGGAAATTCTTGTAGTTGGTTCTCCCATTCAATTCTACAGTGATATAGTTACTAATTGCCCTTTTTATGGAGATGCAAATTGGAGAGGACTGCGTGTATCCTAGGCCTTCATATGCCTGTATCATTGTACCTTTTGATAAAATTTTACCTAACCTTGATGGCTCATTATGATTATATCCAGCCTTTACAAATAGCTTGTATACATTTGGGTCAAAGCTCTCTTTGTACGCGTCGTAGGGAATGTTATCTCTTGTGGCATATTTTGAGACATACATTCTCCTAGTATCCCTAAGGATGGGTTCATTGCATCAATCCTCTTGATAGATAGAGTTAGGCCTTCTAGCACATTATCTATGGCATCAGATGAATAATCTTTTTCTTTCTTTACCTTTGATATGTAGCAAAGAACATGAGTTGCCTTTTTGTTCGTAGGTGGGACGCTTTTTTTATTCGAAGTGGAGAGAGGCTTCTTGGTGGCGACTTTTTCAACAGTCACTGTGACCTTCTTAGATGTAAGATCATTACACTTGATCTATTCAAACCTTTTCTCATTCACCAGATTATTCTTTAAGTAGAATTTTGCATCGGCAAAGTGTGACTCAGCTTCAGTGAATGGCTTATCCTTGGCAAGTATCTTTCTTTCTACTCCGCCTTCACGGTACTTCAAGCATTGATAGTAAGATGATGAGATAATTTTATTCTCGTGTACCGAAGTCCTTCTAAGAAATATATTGTATAAATTTTTGACATCGATCACATGCATCAATGCATTTGATTGAAAATCATCCATACCAATCGACAGCTTGATAGATCCCATGACTCTTTGGCCCACTTGGTTGAAGCCTTGGATTATCAAATGATTTTCAGCCAGTTCATCAGTAGCGATGCCAAGCTCCTTCATTGTGCGGATAGGTAGGATGTTGACTCTGGATCCCTCATCAATCAAGATTCTATTTAATTTCTTTTCTAGAACTTGACCCACTATGTACAAAAGACGGTTGTTAGGGTTTCTCTAAGCAGAAAATCATTATTTGTAAAGGTGATTTTTGTATCATATACATATGCCTCTTGGCTAAGTGGCTCAATATGCTTTTCAGAAGACGGGGGAACTTCCGCAGGTGGGTTTTCATCCTTTGACTCCTCTTTGCCAGTATTAAAATATGATGCCTAAAGGTTGACTTGCACTGTTCTTACATGGAACCAACTTGGTTAGAATTCTTCCAAAGTCACTGGAAATCGTGGCTTTTTGTAATGAAGCTTCATTATCTTCATCTTCTTCAAATGGTGATCTAGTCTTTGTTTCTTCGCTTTCTTCACCATCTTCCTTCTAGTTGGCTACTCGGACGACACCTTTTGTAAAATCATTTTCTAGTGTAGTGCCAATTTACAAGAGTCCAACCTTCATCATCACCTTCGTTAACCAAAGACTTATCATGCTCTGATAGTTCCTTATTATGTTTCTCGATGTATATTTGAACTGGATCGAATGAGCCAAAAGTTATAGAGATTTGATGAGAACTGGTTGTCTCATCATCGAAGAATATCTTCTTCTCATTTGCCAATTGCATGACTTTGTACTTAAAGACAAAACACTTTTTCAGAGGGTGACTTACAATCCTATGATACTTGTAATAATTCGGGTCATTTGACCTTCCAACTTTATCGGGCTGCTTCAATTCTGCGAGTTCAATGAGTTTATGCTCAAGGTATTCATTGTCAAGGTAAGGGTATTTCCTTCTTGTATCACCTTTAAAGTTAACTTCTAATTTAGACGTGCTCAAAAAGTCATCTCCACGCTTTGCTTCTTGCTCACCTTCATGGTGACCTTCACAGGAAACACATCAACATTCATGGATTCCTTATTATCACTTTTGGGGATAAACTTTCCCCATTTTTAGGGTTCTTGTTTATCTTTTCCCCTTCGGGGGTCTTGTATAAGCGCTACTCCCTTTCTAGTAAAAGACATGTGCAACTTCATGTCGTGAGAACGAGTAGCTAACTCTTCAAAGGATTTAGGCTTAATGCTTTGCAAGATATAGAAAAGCTCCCAGTACATTCCTTGGACGCACATCTTTATTGCAGATGCTTTGCTAAGCCAATTTACAGTATTTCTCCATTGATTAATAAAGTCAATGACTGGATCATACTTGTTTTGCTAAGTATTTGTGAGCTCTACCATGATCACTGTACGCCTTGTGCTATAAAAGCGATTCAGGAACGCACGCTTCAATTGCTCCCAACTATCAATGGAGTTAGGATCAAGGTATGTATACTAATCAATGACATTTTCCTTTACGGAACGCACAAACTATTTGACAAGATAGTCACTGTACGTTCCAGCATTATTACATGTCTCAACAAAGTGTGTGACATATTTTTTTGGGCTCCCTATTCCCTCAAATTGTTGAAATTTTTGGGGTTGATAGCCAGCAGGCATTTTGAGGCTATCAATTCTTGCAGTGTAGGGCTTGGCATATATATGTAGGAAGACTTGGTGGTTACATCATACTTGTCTCTGAGGGTCCATTCAATGAATTTCTTCAATTGATCAATCGGGAACATCCCTCAAAAAAACTTGTAACTCATTAGTCGGTGGTGTTTGTTTCACAGAATGTTCTGTATCATGACCCTCTAAAGCTTTTCCAGGTGCATGGATAGACACTCCATCTATTAGGCCATCCATCTAATCCACTAACTTATCAAATATAAGCATCTTGATTCTGAACATATTTGGTCGGACCCTCAATTACCTTTGTCAGATTCGCAAGTTACTCCTCTATAGACGAGACATCAGTTACCATTGCTTGCATGATCATTGGAGACGTTGGAGAATAACACGGATTGTTGCATAAGTTGATCTTCGAAGTGATCAGCTTATGCGATGTAAGTGGAGATGATGCATTTGTTGAACGATCATAACTCTTTGCACCGGAGTATTTTGATCTAGAGTTCTCAAGTATAGCAAGAGTCTTCTTAAGTGTTTCTTCCGCGTTACTTCCTCTTTCTGAAGCACTTGCATTGAACTTCGTTCTTTTGGGGGTTTAAGATCCAGAAACTGGAGTTGGCACGAACGACACTAGATGTGTTTGTTGTCCTAGCATATTGGCCTTGCTCCTTGTGACAACTTGCAAGCTTTCAAAAGTAGCACCAAGGATGTTTTTTATTTCAGCAGAGAACTTTGAATCAACAGCCTTGGAAGCAGTTGATTGAGAATCGACCTTCTTGGAAGTCATTTCAGTGTTCTTACTCTTTAAAGTTAGAAAAGTTGAGATGAGAGGTAGAGATCGTCCCACTGGGCATGCCAGAATTTCTTGGACAGTAAAATTTTTTAGACCAAACAATAAGTAATCGGGACAAGAAAAATATTGCAACAATCAATTTATTGATTTGAATGTGAGTGTTACAATCTTCATGAATCCTCTGATTCACCTTTTTAAATATAAATTCAAGGGCTTAAATCTTGATCTTGATTTGATGGACTTGATCTTGACTTGTGCTTGGATTCAAGGGCTTTAGAGCTTGTTCTTGAATCTTGCGGTCTTGATCTTGAATCTTGATGAACTGGATTCGAGTGCTTGAGCTTGGTAGAAATTTTGGTGTTTGATCCACGAACTTTGTTTTGCTTCTTGTTAGAGTCATTGGTCCCTTTTCTGAATTATGAGACCCAGATTTATAGTTGTGGAAAATGAAGAGTCGTGATGAAGATTGACTTCCTTTGACCAATCAAATTCAGGTGACGTAACGCCTTTTATGGGCTTTTGATTTCAATAGGCCTGCTGCATCATTTTAACATATGGCATGGTCCTATTAGCTTCTTTAGTTGACTTGGCATGCCACATCATTTGTCACGTGATTCTTATTTGGGCCTCTGGAATATGACAATATCTTGGGCTTAGCAAAGTGGGCTCATCATTTGTAGCTCAAAATCAATGGGCTAGCCCAATAAAAATTGGACTTTAATTAAATTCATACATATTTAGACTTAAATAATTAATTCAATTATATTAATCCACAATATTTATTTGGGACTAATATATTTTGAATTTAATATAATTCAAATTTCGTACGGATTTCAATTTAATAAAATTTCGTTGCCCATAGTGTGTCAAGCCAATATTGGATAAGTATTATTGAACGGAGTAAGTATTAGATAGAGATAAATAATGAACAAAAACAATTTAGACAAATTACTATTTAGTTAATCTTTATCTTAAGAGACATGCGAATCAAAAACGTGACAAGTATTTAATAACACGAAAAATATATAAAACTAATAATTTATTTTTTGTCGAATTCAAAAGAGGAAGACTGTTTTTTATAAAAAATATATTTATGATGTTTGTGTGATTATATAGTTTTTGAATCTTAATAATTAAATACGTCATAGTATTCTTAGAATTATAAAAATAATTATGTCAAAATATGTAAGTATAAGTTCTAATAATGTAATAAAAAAACAATATCAAACAAATAAAATATAAGAAAAGTTGTACTTTTCACCGTTCGATAGAATATAATAGATATACCTATAATTTAATAATATTATATTAAATTAATATTCTTATTCCTAATTATATAATAGTGATTTTAGATTACCCTATTATTTTTCGAATTTTAAAGTAGTTGTCTCAGTATTGTTGTTTCCTTTCCTAAGTCGGGTAAATTAACTTGGTAGTGTAAATTATAAATTAACCTTGTTTTTTTTTTTAATCTTTTTTGAGAAATCACTATCGTTGCTATTACATTCAAGATTGCTACTTAATCAAAAAGAAAATAAGTTTGTTTTAGTGATAATATATTTGAATCTTCTTCCACTTGTAATTTATGTTGGCTTTTATTGCATGAAGGTAGTGGATATATGGGCATATAAAATTAAGAGCACCCAAAAAAAATAGAGGAGCATTTTTTTATTGATTAATCGAAAATTGACTCATTAAGAACAAAAAACTGATAAATCCGAAATTGATAACACATATCTTATTGATTTGATTATTATTTTAGTGTGTTTACAAACAAATTGATAATATACAAAATTAAACTAAGCGATTGATACACATTCCAACCTCTAGCTAAGGGTAAGGTATGTATACGATACCCTCGCCCTATTCCACTGAATTTATTATCATTTTTTTTTTTCTAAAATAACTAAAGCTAATAATAAGGACTGATTAAAAACTCAAAATAACAATTTTTCTCTTAATTTTCTCAAAAAATAAATAAAAAATAAGTGAACATCACTTTTAATATAGTTGACAAATAATTCCTCATAATGTTTCCTACTATTCCACTGAATTTATTATTTTTTTTCTAAAATAACTAAAGTTAATAATAAAGACCGATTAAAAACTCAAAATAACAACTTTTCTCTTAATTTTCTCAAAAAAAAATAAAAAAAAATTAGAGTGGACATCACTTTTAATATTCTACAACTCTTGCCTTAAAAGCAAGACTTAGCCCAAAGACTTTCAAATAACAAATTATGCCCAACGGACAAGAGTTGACACTAACATGTTATGTCTTTATTTATGAGATGTTCTACAACTCTCGCCTTAGAGGCACGACTTATTCCAAGAATATCAAACAAGTTACGTACATTGGGCAAGAGTCAACACTAACACATTATGCTTTTACTTATGAAATGCTCTATAATTCTTGTCTTAGAGGTAAGACTCAGCCTAAGGACCATCAAACAGCAAGTTATGCCCCATGGGCAAGAGTTGACACCACAACATTGTGTATTGATTTATGAAGTATTTTATAACCGTTCCCTTAGAGGCACGACTTAAACCAACGACTTTCAAGTAACAAGATGTGCCCCATGGGCAAGAGTTGACATTACCACACAGTTTTTTTATTAATGTGGCTTGATTTATGAGATATTCTATAACTCTTGCCTTAGAGGTAAGACTTAACCGAAGGACTTTCAAATAAAGAGTTATGCCCCATGGATAAGAGTTGACACTATCACATTATATTTTGTTTTATTAGATGTTCTATTACTCTTGCCTTAGAGGCAAGACTTAGTTCAAGGACTTTTAAACAACAAGTTACACTCCATGGGCAAAATTTGACACTACCACATTGTGTCTTGATTTATGAGATGTTTTATAAATCAAGGATTTTTAAAAAAAAAATTATGCCCCATGGATAAGAGTTGATACTACCACATTATGTCTTGATTTGTTAGATGTTCTATAACTCTTGCTTTAGAGGCTTGAATTAGTCCAAGGATTCTCAAACAACAAGTTACATCCCATGGACAAGAGTTGACACTACCACATCGTGTCCTGATTTATGAGATATTCTATAACTCTTGCCTTAAAGGCAAGACTTAGCCGACAAGTTACGCCCCATGAACAAGAGTTGATACCATCATATTGTGTCTTGATTTATGTGATACTCAAGTAGTCTTGTCTCTAAGACAAAACTTAGCCCAAGAACCTCCCAAAAAAATAAGTTACGCCCAATGGACAAGTGTTGACACTACCACATTATTTTTTTATTTATGAGATGTTCTATAACTCTTTCCTTAGAAGCAAGACTTAAATCAGAACAAGTTATGCTCCATAAGCAAGTCTTGACACTACCACATTGTGTCTTAATTTATGAGTTGAATGATAATTTTTGCCTTAGAAGCAAAACTTATCCCAAAGAACTTCCTAACAACAATTCATGTCTTTAAATTTGCTTTGATGTCAAAAAACGAAGATCCATTTGCGAATTATCTAATTTTTTATTTATTAGTAAAATATAATAGAAGTTGAGAAAAAAAAAAAAAGAGATCAAACAAAATAGAGAAATAAAAAAGAAAGAGATTGAGAAAAAAAAGACAAGAAAAAAATGAAGGTTAAGAAAAAAATGAAGAATTCAAAAATTAAGAAAAACAAAAATGAGAGGAAAAAAATAAAATTAAGTTTGAGAAAAATGAGGGGGAAAAAAAGAGAAATGATAAAAACTAAAAAAATAAAATAAAGGTTGATACAAATGAATTAAAAAGGAAAAAAAAATGAAGAAATAGATAATATTTGAGGAAAAAAATAGAAAAATATAAAGGTTGAGACAAATGAATTAAAACATGAAAATAAAATTAGAGGAAAAATAAAAATGTGAAAATAATAATAATAAAAATAAAATTTTAGAGACAAATGAGTATGAAAAATTTAAAAATATTTGAGGTATAGAGGGACAAAATTGTACGTAAACTATACTTAAAAGGGAAGGAAGGCTAGTCTTTAAAGACTTTTTTTATTGGGTCAAAAATTCAAAGCCACCCACTATTGAGATTATACCATGTAATTTCTTGGTTATCTTTTAGTTTCAATTTATGTGACACATATAAAATTTAGATAACTAATTATATTTTTAATTTTTTTAGATATTTTAAGTTGTTAGCTATTGTAATTTATAATACTTTTTTGACATTGTAATTTACTATTTTTAGTTGTTAGCCATTGTAATTTATAATACTTTCCTTAACCAAACTTTTGTGGCACTGATAGTTAATTATATTTTAAAAAATAATTTAAGTTTTTAATTGTTGTGATTTAAATACTTTTTATTCTATTCCGATTTAAGAGACACTAATATAATTTCGAGAGTCAATGAAATGTCACAATTGAAGTCGCGAAGTAGACGTGTATTAGATGAATCATAATAACTTATTAGAAGAGATACAACAAAATTACTATAAAAAATAGTTGTGAGAAAAATTTAAGCAAGCCTCATAAAAATGTCAAGTTAATTTAAAACATCAGTAGTTAACTTATCATTTTTATTAAATATTATTAATATTTTAATACTTAGATGACTCATGATAATTAATTAGGGATGAAATAATAAAATTATGATTTAAACAGCTGAAGTTGGCATGTCATAAATGTCTATTTTACTTTTTTATTAAATATTATTAATTTTTTAGTACGAAAATGACATATAATAATTAATTAGTGGATAACTTATTAGAAATGATACAACAAAATTATTATAAAAAATAGTTGTGAAAAAATTTAAGCGGGCCTCATGTAAGATGTCAAGTTAATTTAAAACATCAATTGTTAATTCATTATTTATTTTGTT
The DNA here is from genome assembly GCA_030864215.1 of Capsicum pubescens. Lineage (NCBI taxonomy): Eukaryota > Viridiplantae > Streptophyta > Magnoliopsida > Solanales > Solanaceae > Capsicum > Capsicum pubescens. Next base: position 5,198,284 of record CM061539.1, read on the forward strand.
TACTTATCTTTTTTATTAAGTATTATTAATTTTATTAATACTTGAATGATTTATAATAATTAATTAGAGATGAAATAGTAACATTACGGTTGAAGCAGCTGAAGTAGACATGTCATAAATATCTATTTTATATTTTTTATTAAATATTATTAATTTTTAAATACGTAAATGACATATTTTAGGGGGTGATATAATTGTTGGTCTCCCAAGTTTATGTTTAAATAATGACAAACTCACAAGTGTATCTCTGCAGCTGATAATAATGAAAAGATAAAGGAAGCCGGCTTCAGAAATAGAAGAACATCAAGAATGGAAAGACATTCACCGTATTCAAGTAAAATCAATCATGAGAAGACAAATGGAAGGAGCATCATAGTTCCAAATATTACGGAAAATCATGACACAATATCTCTTGAATGATATGGAGGACCTCGGCATGACAAGCAAAACAATCAAGCATCACGAAAATAGAAGAAGGATCAACCTTCCCACAATCATGGTTGCAATGCCCAGATTCACGATAGAACGACTCGATCAAGAAAAGAAGATCACAAGTACATTGGCATGACATCAAAATAAAAAAAAAAGAAATCTAAATCACAGACATATCTGATATAAACGTGATTCAAAAGCCGCATATGGACATATCTGATATGGACATTATACACCACTACATTCCCCAATCAAGGAATCAATTCATATCCTTGATTGAGAAGAAATCCCTTAGGTTTCCATATGAAGGGTAGCAGCCGAAGACTATAAGAGGAGAAGACCAAAGACAGACACTCTTTACACAACTTCAAGGAGAAAATTCAAAGTGTCTCATTCTTAGTATTACAAAGCTCGGTAACATTAGTTTACAATTGTTATATAAAGAGTAGGATCGAGTCATCTTTGTAACATCAACTGAAGTTGTGTCACAAGATCTGAAGAGCAAAATAAGTCTTCAGAACTTGTTTCCTATCATTGTACTCGAACCAAACCTTCAATGATCTAAAGAAAACTTGAAACCCAAAGGGACTGGACGTAGGCACTGGATTGGTGTGTCGAACTAGGATAAATCTTTGTGTTATTTACTTTATGCTTTATTATTTACGTGTTTAACTGTGTAAGTGTAATTTATTTGTGAAGTGTGTTGATTTGCAGGCGAGTCGACTGTGAGGAGTCAGTAGTCGACTCACAGAAGAAAATTTTAATTCACCCCCTCTTGAATTTCAATTGGTATCAGAGAAGGTCTCACAAATAGCATTGCCTAACCGCAAGTGAGCAAAGGTCAAATGTCCAATTACCAAATTCTCAATTCTCTTCTTCAGGATGGTCACTCCTCTACAAGACCACCATACTTCAATGGATAACACTACTCATACTGGAAAAATAGATTCCCTATCTTTGTCAAATCAAATGACTACCAAGCTTGGGTTTTCATCAAAAAGGGTCCTAAGCTAATTCCAGGGCTCAAGGAAAAACAAAAGGACAAGGATAAAGAAACAGTGTACAAATATGGAAGATCTTGAAAATTTTGATATTACCAAAGAACAACAAGAGGCAACCCAAACTGATGTACGTTCTATAAGTTTACTTTTGTATGAAATTAGTGGAGAAGAATACGACAAGATCTCAATGTGTGAGACAACAAAAGAAATGTGGACAAACTGGAGGTAACCTATGAAGGAACTACCTAAGTCAAGAATTCAAAAATTGTTGCTCTTGTGAATGAATATAAGCTATTCAAAATAAAGAAAAATGAGGATATTGAAACAATATTCGTCAGATTCAGCAAAATTGTGTGCGAACTAAAGTTACCGGGGATGATATATCCTCGCAGACCGTAAGTCCAGAAGCTGGTCTGAAGTCTCCCAAAGACTTGGGAAACCAAGCATTTTGGAAGATGGTGACCTTCACAACATGACATATGATGAATCGGAGGTAACCTTATTGTATATGAGAAAAATTATATCAACAGATTTCACAAGAATGGAAGAAAGAAAACAATAGCCTTTAATGCTACTCCAATCGGAGAGGACATTCTGGAAAATGTTGATAGCAAAAGAATATCCCTCATCAACTGTGGGGTAAGGCAGATCATGAGATAGAGACAACAAAGATCCCAGGGAGTCAAGAACAATGACTCCATCAGAAATAATGATCTCTGTTACTACTGTGAAAAGCCTGGACATTTCAAACAAAATTGTCCAGAATTGAGTCGAAGATCGTCCAAAAAGATTTAAAATTTTAGGGTCTGGAGCGATAAAGATGAAACTGAAGAAGAAATAGAGGCTGCAAACATGTGCTTTATGACAACAGATGGACCTAGCGAGGTAAGGCCACATAACTATCATAACTGTAATACTCTTGAGTGTAATCTGGATATACTAACTGATGAACTTTAAAAAAGTGAAGATGAATATAATAAGCTTGCTCAAGAAAAGAAAAGTTTTGAAGTTCGTTTTAAATAAAAACTCATAGAAGAACGATGAAACTGGAAAATAGAAATTGAGACATGTCAAGTTGAAAATGACTTGCTTCATGAAGAGCTTGGTGGCGCAAAAACCATATTAAACAATCTTAAAAGGTCCTCAAGCCAAAATTTCGTAGGAATAAACTTCTTAAAAAGGAATTCGAGTTTCTTCTCAGGATCATTTAAATCAATTAAGACCTCTTTTTCTTTTTTAGGAAACGTCTATTTTACTTGTGGAAAGAGGGGCACAAACCCTACAGTTGCAGGCATAAGCCTAAAAGTGTGTGGGTTTGGAAGCCCAAGGAAAGCACATCTAACCCGAAAGGACCCAAGACCACTTGGGTACCTAAAAAAAATAATCTTCTTGTTTTGCAGGAACAGATCCGCAAGAGTTACAAAAAAGAAATGTGGGTCATTCACAACGGATGTTTTAGACATATGACCAAAAAAATGAGAACTTTTCTTCCCTAAACAAAGTAGATGGGGGATCAGTGAGATTCAGTGCCAATGTTATAGGTAACATCATTGGAGTCGGCTCAGTAAGACTTAGCTCATCATGCGAATTAACCAAAGTATACCTAGTATACGGTCTCAAACACAACCTGCTCAGCATCAGTCAACTATGTGACGTCGGGTTTGGAGTGCTCTTCAAAGCTGAAAGCTGCTCAATTAAACACGATAATAGAAATATCTCCCTTATTGGTGAACGCATTGATAACATTTATGTTTTAAATAGTCCTGACTTTGCCACCCTAAACTGAGCTCACTGTACAAGCCAATGATACTTGGTTGTGGCACATGAAGCTCGGGTATGCCAGCATGCGCATTATTGAGATACTTTCTAGGCTTGATTTGGTGAAAGTTCTGCCAAAACTCAAGTTTGAAAAGGATCATATCTATGATGCCTTCCAACTGGGTAAACATACTAGAATATCTTTCAAAGCCAAGGACATTGTCTCTACTGCCAGGCCTCTCCAAACAATCCATGTGGATCTATTTGGTCTCACTAAAACCGCAAGCATTGGTGGAAAAAGATATGTTTTTGTCATAGTTGATGATTACTCATGATTTACTTGGGTTATGTTTCTTGCACATAAACATAAAACTTTCACAAATTTTGAGATTTTTTATAGAAAAATACAGAGAGAAGTCGGGCACCTCATCACCTATATTCACAGTGATTATGGAGGAGAATTTGAAAATAAGGCGTTTGAAGAATATTATGCTCAAAATGGATACTCTCAACACTTCTCTTCACCGCGATCTCCCCAACAAAATGGTGTAGTAGAACGAAAGAACCGGTCCTTATAGAAAACCGCCAGAACAATGATGTTAGAGAACAATCTCCCAGATTACTTTTGGGCAGAAGTAGTTAGTACAACATGTCATGTCATCAACATGTGTCTGATCAGACCTATTTTAAAGAAAACACCTTATGAACTCTGGAGAGGAAAGAAGCCTAACATCGGCTACTTTCATCCCTTCAGCTGCAAATGTTTTATTCATAATAATGGTTAGAATACCCTAGAAAAATTTGATCCATGAAGTGACAAAGGTATTTTCCTTGGGTACTCTCCCACTAGTCGTGCTTACAGGGCTTTTAATAAAAGAACTTTGGTTGTTGAGGAATCTATGCACATTTTCTTTTTTGAATCTAACCACTGCACTAAGAGTATAAGTATTGATGAAGAACAAGTAAGTAATGTACAGACTGGAGAAGATCTCAGCACAACTCCAGAGCCCTCTCAAGACAAGTCAAATACACCCTCAACAGAGTCGACTCCTACAGCAAAAACAGAGAGGCCAATCATTCCAAAAGATTTGAAATAGGATGACAGCCATCCAAATAAACTCATCATCGAAAATCCAAGAGACAAAGTGCAAACCAGAGCATCATTAAGGAGACAAGCATTCATTGCCCTCGTGTATCAAATTAAATCAAAGAAAACTGATGAAGCTCTCAATGATGAATCATGGGTTGAAGCTATGAAGAAATAACTAAAACAATCTAAATGAAATCAAGTTTGGACACTAGTTGAAAGACAAGAAACTGCTCAGTAATCGGAACCAAATGGGTCTAAAAAAATAAGATAAATGAAGAAGGTAAAATTATCAGAAATAAATCCAGGCTCGTAGCTCAAGGCTACTCTCCGCAGGAAGGTATTGCTTATGACAAAACCTTTGACCTTATGGCTAGGATAGAGTCAATACGAATTTTACTAGCTTTTGTCGCATTCAAATGTTTTAAATTATATCAAATGGATGTAAAAAGTGCTTTCTTAAATGGCTTTATTCATGAGGAAGTTCTCATAAAAAAAAACCCCTGGATTTGAAGATCCTTCATTTCCAAATCATGTTTTCAAGTTATCAAAAACACTTTACGGCCTCAAACAAGACCCAAAAGCTTGGTATGAGAGACTGAGTACTTTTCTACTAAATAACAATTTTCAAAGGGGTAAATTTGACACAAATTTGTTCATTCAAAAGCTTAATTCAAATCTCCTCATTGTGTAAGTTTATGTTGACGATATCATTTTTGGTAGTTCTAACCTCTCTATGTGCGAGAATTTTGCTAATTTGATGAAAAGAGAATTCGAAATGAGTCGTATGGGCGAGCTCACATTCTTTTTGGGACTACAAATCAAGAAAACTCCCAAGGGCACCTTCATTAGTCAAGCTAAATACACAAAAGAACTCATCGAAAAGTTTGACATGGATAAGGGAAAGGCCCATGGAACACTCATGAGTCCATTCACAAGCATTGATTCAGACATGATCGGAAAAGACATTGATAAAAAAATGTACCATGGGATGATCGGATCTCTACTCTACTTAACTGCAGGCCAAATATTATGTTCGGTGTGTATAAATACGCCAGATTTCATTCGAATCCTAAGGAATCTCATCTCACTACCGTCAAACAAGTCATCCCTTATCTAATAGAAACACAAGACCTCGATCTATGGTATTCCTACTATTCTTATTTTAATTTAATCGGATATTTAGATGCTGATTGTGCAGGAGACAAAAGTGACAGAAAGAGCACCAATGAAACATGTTAAATTCTTGGCGATGCTCTTATTTCTTGGCAGAGAAAGAAACAGACATTCGTCACTCTCTCGACCACAGAAGCTAAATACATAGCTGTCGGAAGTTGTGGCACTCAAATTCTATGGATTATGCATCAACTTCTTGACTTCGACTTAGTTTTTGAATCTGTTCCTATTATGTGTGATAACATTAGTGCCATCACCCTATCTAAGTACACTGTGCATCACTCTAGGGCTAAACATATTGATATCAAGCATCATTTCATTCGAGATCATATTGAAAATAGTGACTTTTTCCTAAACTTTGTTGACTCTGAAAATCAATTAGCAGATATTTTTACAAAACCTCAGCTAGAAGAAAGATCTTGCTCTCTACGAAAAAGGCTTAGTATCATTAGCATTCATGATATTTAGAATCCCCTTATCTATGCATTTCACTGTCTGCATATTGCCAGCATATTATTTCTTTTTTATTATGTCAAAGGGGGAGAAGGACAGAAATAACAGATTAGCCTACCAGTCATGGGGAGCAGATCAAGCTCAAATGTCAGCTAATACTTACACAAGTCAGGGGGAGCAAACTGATAAATAGGGAAGTTAACTGATGTTTACTCTTGTTGTCATTATAAAAAAAGGGAGATTGTTGGCCTCCCAAGTTTATGTTTTAATAATGACAAACTCACAAGTGTATCTCTGCAGCTGGTAATAATGGAAAGATAAAGGAAGCCGACTTCAGAAATAGAAGGACATCAAGACATCCACCGTATCCGAGTAGCATCCAAGTAAAATCAATCATGAAAAGATAATGGAAGGAGCATCATAGTCCCAAATATTACAGAAAATCATCACATAATATCTCGCCAATGATATGAAGGACCTCGGCATGGCAAACAGATCAATCAACCATCACAAAAATAGAAGAAAGATCAACCCTCCCACAATCATGATTGTAATCCCCAGATTCACGGCAAAACGAATCAATCAAGAAGAGAAGATCATAAGTACATTGGCAAGGCATCAAAATAAAAAGAAAATATAAATCACGAACATATCTGATATGGACATGATTCAAAAGTCGTATATGGACATATCTGATATAGATATTATACTCGGCTATATTCCTCAATCAAGGAATCAATTCATATCCTTGATTGAGAAGAAATCTCTTGGGTTTCCTTATGAAGGGTAGCAACTGAAGACTATAAAAGGAGAAGACCAAAGATAGACACTCTTTACGCAATTTCAAGGAGAAAAGTTAAAGTGTCTCGTTCTTAGTCTTATAAATCTCTGTAACGTTAGTTTATAATTGTTATATAAAGAGTAGGATCGAATCGTCTTTGTAACATCAACTGAAGTTATGTCACAAGATCTAAAAAGCAAAATAAGTCTTCAAAACTTATTTTCTGTCATTGTACTTGAACCAAACCTTCAATGATCTAAAGAAAACTTGAAATCCAAGGGGACTGGATATAGACACTGGATTGGTGTGTCGAACCAGGATAAATCTTTGTGTTGTTTACTTTATGCTTTGTTATTTACGTGCTTAACTGTTTAAGCTTAATTTATTTATGAAGTGTGTTGATCTGCAGGCGAGTTGACTATAAGGAGTCAGTAGTCGACTCACAAAAGAAAATTTTAATTCACCCTCCTCTTGAATTTCAATAGTAAAATTACCAAGGAAGCAGGCATGACGACCTTCACCTGCTTCCGTCACTCTTCTATTTATTAGAACTAGTCGGCTTACGTCGTGCTATGCACGACCCAATGTTGATCCTTAAAAATTCTACATTATGTATAATTCTGTCATTTAATTAAAACCTTTATTTATTTGGTTGATAAATTCTAAGTTAGTCATATATTATTATATTTAGATTGATGAAATTTGTATAACAATATTTTAAGTTGTTCAAACTTTTGTGGCATTGATAGCCAATTATATTTTTTAAATAATTTAAGTTTTTAGTTATTGTGATTTATAATATTTTTTCTTCTATTCTACTAATTAGAAGTGACATAATAAAATTATCATAACAAATACTTGTGAATTTTTTTTTAAGTAGTCTCATATAAGACTTCAAGTTAATTTAAAACATCAAAGAAATAATTATCATTTTATGTTTATTTTATATTTTAAATTAAATATTATTAATTTTTTAATACTTAAAAGACTTATAAAAACATCGGAATTTTTTTTTCTATGTCTATTTTTTTTTAAATATTATTAATTTTTAATACTTAAATGACTTATAATTAATTATGAGTGATATAGTAAAATCACGGTTGAAGCAGCTAAAGCAGTCATGCCATAAATATCTATTTTAATTTTTTTAATACATAAATGACTTATAATAATTAATTAGGGGTATATAGTAAAATCACGGTTGAAGCAACTGAAACAGACATGTCGACCATGAGTAGCCTACTTCAGCTGCTTCTTTGTTACTTATTATATAGGATAAATTAATACGTAAATGACTTATAATAATTAATTAGGAATAATATAGTAAAATCACAATTGAAGCAACTGAAGCAGAGATGTCGACCATGAGCAGCCTGCTTCAGCTGCTTCTTTGCCACTTATCATATAGGATATAAAGGATAATATAGTAAAATCACGATTGAAGCAGCTGAAGCAGGCATGTAGACCATGAGCAGCCTGCTTCAGCTGCTTCTTGCCACTTATTATATACTCAGGATATATATATATATATACACACACACGCACACACTAGATATCGAAGGCCTGTGTCAATACGGGTCCAATATATGTTATTTTTTTTTAGTTTAAGTGACACAAATAAACTTAGATAATTAATTATATTTTAATATATTTTAAGATTTTTTAAGGTGTTAGCTATTGTAATCTATAATACTTTTTTGACATTATAATTTACTATTTTAATTATAATTTACTATTTTAAGTTGTTTGCTGTTGTAATTTATAATACTCTTCTTGTTCAAACTTTTGTGATATTGATAGTCAATTTATATTTTTAGAAGTAATTTAAGTTTTTAATTATTGTGATTTATAATTTTTTTTTTCTATTTCAATTTAAGCAACACTGATATAATTTTGAGAGTCAACAAAATATCACGATTGAAGTAGCGAAACCGGAAAATCTTGAATGACTCATAATAACTAATTAGAAGTGATATAGCAAAATTGCTATAAAAATACTTGTGAAATTTTTTTAAGTGGATCTCACGTAAGATGTAAAATTAATTTAAAGTATTAAGAGTTAAGTTGTCATTTCATGTTTATTTTACCTTTTGTATTAAATATTATTAACTCTTTAATACATAGATGACTTATAATAATCACTTAGGGGTAATAGTAAAATTACGATTGAAGCATCTGAAGCAGACATGTCATAAATATCTTTACTTTTTTAAAAAGATTAAATTTTATTAAATTTTTAATACGCATGTCATATAATAATTAATTAAGAATTATAATAATTAATTAGGGATAATATAGTAAATTCACTGAGCAAGCAGACAGCTGGAAGCAGGCATGACAACTGCCAGTTGCCTGCTTCTAGCAGCTAGCACTCATACTTATATATAGTACTAATTAGAAGTGTTATAGCAAAATTACTATAAAGAACACTTGAGTTTTTTTAAGTGGACCTCATATAAGATGTCAAATTAATTTAAAACATCAAGTGTTAAATTATCATTTTATATTTATTTACCTTTTGTATTAAATATTATTAATCTTTTAATACTTAGATAACTTATAATAATTACTTAGGGGTGATATAGTAAAATTACGATTGAAACAACTGAAGCAGACATGTCATAAATATCTATTTTATTAAAAATTAAATTTTATTAGTTTTTAATATGCAAATGTCATATAATAATTAATTAGGGGTAATATAGTAAAATTATGGAGCAATAATAATTAAGTAGGGATAATATAGTAAAATCACGGAGCAAGCAAGTAGCTGAAAGTAGGACAACCGCCAGCTGCCTGCTTCCAGCAGTTGTGGCACGGGCCCAATGTGCTACTTTTTGAATATTATATGCTATTTTTTTATCTCAATTTATATGACGCTGAACGAAATATTTGAGATAGTCAATCAGATTTGTTATATATAATTTTAGATATTTTAAATTGTTAATTATATTATGATTCATACGACTTTCAATGTAATTTTCAAGTAATATCCCTTTATCCTAATTAATTTGATATCGATAACTATTGTAATCTATAATACTTTTTCGACGTTGTAATTTACTATTTTAAATTGTTTGCTATTGTAATTTATAATACTCTTCTTGTTCAAACTTTTGTGGTATTGATAGTGAATTTAGACTTTAAAAGTAATTTAAGTTTTTAATTATTGTAATTTATAAAAAAAATTCTATTTCAAGTTAAGCGACACTGATACAATTTCGAGAGTAAACCAAATATCACGACTGAAATAGCGAAACCAGCACGTCTTGAATCACTCATAATAACTAATTAAAAGTGATATAATAAAATTGTTATAAAATATACTTGTGAATTTTTTTTAAGTGAGTCTCACATAAGATGTCAAATTAATTTAAAACATCAAAAATTAAGTTATCATTTTATATTTATTTCACTTTTTTAAAAATAAATATTATCAATTTTTAAATACTTAAATGAATCATAATAATTAATTATAGGTAATGTAGTAAAATTACAATTGAAGCAGCTGAAACAGTCATGTCATAAATATCTATTTTATACTTTATAAATGTCTATTTTATTTTTTATTAAATATTATTAATTTTTTTAATACGTATATGTCATATAATAATTAATTAGGGGTGATATAGTAAAATCACGGAGCAAGCAGCCAGTAGCTCCCACTCGCACTTATATATATACTAGAAGTGCAAGGCCCGTATCAGCACGGGCCCAACAGTAGAACATGGCACGGGCCCAACAGTAGAATATGTGGATTGCAAGTTTTAAGTTTTAGGATTTATCTTGGAGTAGAAAGTTTGAGCAGTAGAATATTTTCATTAGTATGATTGAGCTGAGGGGATCATAATTGAAAACCTTTTTTTAACCTTCTTGTTGGACTTTGCGATCAGAAATATAAAGAAAAAAGAGGCGTAAATCTGATGAAATAGCTTAAATCAAATATTCAGCAAATTATTGATTTTCAATATCACAAAGATTAAGAATCATGTAAACTTACCCGATAAAGAGAATACACACATTAGATTCGCTATTATTTTGTTTAATTATTAATTTTAACACGGAAAAAGAGTGTTGTTTTTTAATAGAGAAGGAAGAGTTGAGATTTTTTTTTCTTTATTTTATTTTTAAAACAGAGAAATGTTAATTAATATTGAGGAGCTGTAAAAAGTTGAGAAAGATGGCTACACATATTTGATAGAAAATTTGCTAATGTTAAGAAAGTGCGAAGTGTTTGGTAGCAAATTTGTGATAGATACCCTTTTTTTGTACTTAAATTTACTTTATTTATATTTAAATTAGTTTGTAAAAATCTTTTGCAAATAATCTTTATACTTCTTTTCTTTAATTTCTTTAAAATATAGTAATAAAATTTACTTATGCTTTATTCTTCTCACACTTTACTACATATATTTTATCCTCTTTAAATCTCATTATGCCATTTTACCCTCTTTAAACATCACTGTACATTAAAATCACGATTGAAGCAGCTGAAGCAGAAATCAGTCAATTTTTAAAATTTTTTTGTTAATTATTGTAATTTACAGTACTTTTTATTTCATTTTCAAATAATATATGTTGCTTTATATCTTCTTTTGTCCCGTCCCAATTTATGTGGCACTAATATAATTTTGATAGTTAATCAAATATTTTATGTTGACATATCATTTCGTTATTCTTATTTTTCTAATACATAAATGACTTATAATAAGGAGTAATATAGTAAAATCATCATTCGAAAGACAAAAATTTAATTTAAAACATTCAGAGTTAATTTTGCATTTTATGTCTATTTTATTTTTCATTAAATATTATGTATTTTCTTAATACTTAGATGACACATAATAATTAATTAAGAGCGATTGATTATGTTATTACTATAAAAATTAATATAATTTTATCATATCCTATAGTAATCATCGATAATTCACCGAAATAGTATATTAATTAAACACGGGATGCTATATTTGCATATGAAAAATATAATATTATTAAATATTATTGGATAGTGTACTATATTTATCTCTCACAATAATAAAATTTTACTATATATTTTTCTTTATTTCTTTTTAACTTGATACATATTGACCCAACACAAATTCTAAGAAAATATTCATTAAAAATTTATTTTATTAAATTAAATTTATTAATTTGTACTTTAAAATTTTAAAGTTAAGTTTAAATATTAGTATTTCTAAATAAGAAAAAAATAATTTTAAAATTTAAATTTACTAAAATAAATAAATAAATAAATAAATAAAAAGATTAATTTTCTATATAAAAGTCAATTAAAATAATAAAAATAATTTACTTTAAATATTTAGTTGCAATTAATTAAGATATTTTTTTTATTTTGTCACGATTTATGCTGCACCGATAAAATTTTGAGAGTTGAATAGAACTTTTATCTATTTTTTAAAAAGTATTTTAAATTGTTAATTATTGTGATTTATAATAATTTTTACGTAATTATCAAATAATATATTTACTCCTTGTGTCCCAATTTATGTGGCTTCGATACAATTTTGAGAGTCAACTAAAATTTTATATATCTTTTTAAATATTTTAAATTGTTAATTATTATGATTTGCAGTACTTTTTCTTTTATCTCAATTTATGTGGCATTGCTAAAATAATGAGAGTCAATAAAATTTTTATATGTCTTTTAAATATTTTAAGTTATTAATTATTGTGATTTGTGGTAACAAATTAGTTTTGAACATGATAGCCAATTAAAAAAAATAAAATTACTTCCAATATGTAGTTATAGTTAATTAGTATAAATTAATAGAATATATTAAATGCTTAAACCATTATGATGAAACAATGGAATTATTATATATTGGGGTATGGTATGTAATTAAGTGAAAGTAGAGGGAGTTTTTTGGTAATTGCATAAGAGGTGGTCAAAAATAATTTTTTATTTTGTCACGATTTATGCTGCACCGATAAAATTTTGAGAGTTGAATAGAACTTTTATCTATTTTTAAAAAAGTATTTTAACTTGTTAATTATTGTGATTTATAATAATTTTTACGTAATTATCAAATAATATATTTACTCCTTGTGTCCCAATTTATGTGGCTTCGATACAATTTTGAGAGTCAACTAAAATTTTATATATCTTTTAAATATTTTAAGTTGTTAATTATTATGATTTGCAGTACTTTTTCTTTTATCTCGATTTATGTGGCATTGCTAAAATAATGAGAGTCAATAAAATTTCTATATGTCTTTTAAATATTTTAAATTATTAATTATTGTGATTTGTGGTAACAAATTAGTTTTGAACATGATAGTTAATTAAATAAATAAATAAATAAAATTTACTTTCAATATGTAGTTATAGTTAATTAATATAAATTAATAGATTATATTAAATATTTAAATCATTATGATGATACAATAAAATTATTATATATTGGAATATGGTATGTAATTAAGTGAGAGTAAAGGAATATTTTGGTAATTGGATAAGAGGTAATAGAAATAGAAATATAGTAGTAAAGTAATATTTTTTTTTTATAATTGTTGCAGCAACTAAAAAATAATGTCGGAACAGAGATTTAACTGCATAAGCACAACTTAGGGTGATGCTGGAATTGGTTGTTAACAGGTTGCTTAGACTTGGATGCGGATATTCGAAATGAGTGCATATTTGATAGTCGAATTCAGCAAAATTTAAATTTTAAGATTTGGAGATGAAAATCCAAACATGGATACGAATGCAGAATTTCAATTAAAAGACATTAAAATAATATAAAAATAAAGCACTAAAGATATTCTAGGTTTAGCTCTCATGTTACTTTACTCTTTTTAGCTACTTTTGCAATTAGTTTTACTTTTTCAATCAGGAATACTGTTACGAGTTATGTTATTTTGGAAAAAGGAAGGCGTAAGAAATCAAATCTCAATTTTCCCCCACAAATGTGTTCTTGATTTTCGTCAAACCCGGATTCATTTGACCGAATCTTAGACGCAAGAAGCACCCGCACCGGTGTCAACGTTGAGACGGATTCGGCGACAAAACCGGATCGGAGAGTCCGCGCAACATAGGTCTCTAATGCAGACTACTATAGTACTTGCTAATATACACACTTTAAAATTGTTGTAAGCTAATTCTGAAGCCCTGACCTTTTTTTCTTTCCTACGATAACATTAGTTTCCCTGCTAGCATGCACGCACCTGGACAATTCACCTGAGCACCTGTTACATCCTACTAACATGTGTACTGGTTAACTCTGTCCATGAAGGCCTTCTAAATGCCTAACTACAAGATGTGTTACGTCGAAACCATCTGGAATTCGGAAAGTGTCAGCTGCACCCAACTTTCTCCTCTCTTCCAAGTCATCTTCAACAAAACATTCACTATTCTTGTCTTTCTCTTCCTCCTGAAGGTGATTTGTAGTAGCAGCATTGATATTTTTTGATAAGCAATTTGGACTGGCTAGCATGCTCACTTGACCAAAGTGAGAAATTTCTACAACAACTGTATCATCATCCATAGGAAGTGGTTGTTTCCATGGTTCCCCATCCATCCTCATATATGTATGCTCAGAAGCGCCCCGATGGAACTCAAATCGTATTCTGTTTGCCTGCATATATAAATCTATGATTTAAAACTTCGAATATGTAAGAATTATACTACCAACAGAGAAAGTAATGTCACTTTGAAGGAATATTAGTTTAGCTTTGTATTGTGAATACTTTTTAACAGAAGTAACTCAACAAGTTTGCATCAGAGGAGCACACTAATCAATCAAACATGTTTCCATGATCTTAAGTTTTTTTCTTTTATCGAACAACCTGTGCAAGGCGTGTCCCGTGCCCTCCTGGAGTAAACAAAATAAGTCCATGCCAAGCATCACGGAAACCAACAACCTCAAGCAGACCATCATCAACATATGGAGGAGTAAGTTCCCTCTGTTCAAAGTACAAACGTAAAGCAATACAGGAAATGTTTCAATAGAAGGATCCAGCCAACTTAGTAACACGACATTCATAGATTAAATTTGGGCAGTAGATACTAGGAGAAAATAGAAATTGACCTCATGCAGCTTCTTCTTGTTAGGTCTTCCCCAAGGATTAAGTCCTCCAGAAAAGCTGGGTAAATTAAGACAGACAATAGACCTGATACTGCGTATCCAACCACAGACGTGGTTAAGAAAAAGGGGCAAAAGTTATCACGATTCAAAGTTTTAATACCAGGCATATCGCGTCTAGACCAGCAAACAAATATTTATTTGTAATGGTTTCCTAAGTGGCGCCATCCAAATTACCTATGGAGATCCGGAAGTAACAAAAGAAAGAAAAAAAGCAAACGCAGCAGGTAATAAATTGAGCACCATATTGCTACCTTCTAGGTATGTGAAGGTCTATCCATTCACCTGGCCTTTTCATTATTTTGACATTTGCTAGCTGTGAAATATTTCTGCAGAAAAAAACGATATAATCAATGTTTAGTTTGAAATGAAACTGCAGTTATAAGAGAAGCACTGTTACATCATCATCATCATCCTCGCTTACTAATGAAACACAAAACAGATATCGACAGATAGGATGGATGAATTCGGTGTGGTAGGTGACAGGGTAAAGATGTTAAAAAACATGCACTATGAGACCTCAAAAAGTCCATTCCCTGGCTTTGTGGCCGTAGAGTTCATTACATATCTGAAATGTTTCGCTGAGGTCATATAAGGTTTCATCTAAAATCTAAAGGAGAACCTCGTGGAACTACACTACAACTAAAAATATTTCCCAAACTATAGTGTAAGACAGGCAGGATGAAAGGTAACATTATGTGTTCTAACTGTGAAGGAAAGAAATGACAAAGCCAACAATATATACAGGTTAACCTTGACTATAGGACTAACCTTGAATATGGATGCATGAAAGAAGTGCAAAACCATCCTTGTTTACATACAAGCTTCGCATAGTTCCTCTAAACAAATTGGGAACAAAGAAAAAGGACCATCAGAGATTTCGTATAAAAGTAAATGAACAAATGAAAAGACAAACGACAGTAAAAGCATAGGTAACAATTAATTGAACCACAAGCAGGGAAGTTACACCATGTTCCAAATGACTAGTAAGGACCTGGTTAACTAACTGGTGTTTGAACTTTTCTGGATGGAGCTTCCTCTCGCTGTGAAATGCATATGAAACTTGAGCATCCATTCCTGCAAGTTAACGGAAAGGTGAAAAACTCCAAATCAGGAATGAAAATAATATTACACAGGATAACACAAGAATTAAGCTCTTGATCAAATAGGACACACTAGGAAACATCTCACTCTGAAGAGATTCAAATATGAATTGCTTCTAATGTAGACCTTGTATGTAGCTTTTCGTATAGAAATAGAATGGTGTAATTGTTCGCTAAAATGGGCTATATTTGCACCAGCCAAAAATATTCTTCCAGACTTCAAATGCCAAAATGGAGTACTACAATATTGTAAGACCAGTTGAAGATGTATTTCAAAGGACAGATTACAACACTTACCTATACCGAAGTAGTTCCAAAATCCTCCTCGAAATATATTATAGCCTTCCTGAAAATAAGAAGAATGCTTCTCTATTTAAAACAACGCACGAATAACAGGGAAATAAGTATAAGCAGGTGAAAATCATAGCCAACATTTTGATTTTTTACTTATTCATATCTTTACGAGAGCATCAGACATCTCAAGCAAAACTTAGCTAGGTATACAATCAGAAGTTACTTTGGAACCCACCAATCAAATGTCAGATATATTACAGCATCTAAAAAGAATGTTGAAGATGGAACAATAACCGAGTAGTAAGCATTCATTCACTTGAGCACGAGAACAGAATAGGCAGAGAATATTTCTGGCAGGCAACGGGAAAATCTAGATACCCTTGGCTGAAATATATGTCTAGCTACCTTATACACTTCATAAAAGATGACGTTCCTGTGACAAGAAAATCCATAATGAAGAAAAAAATGGACTGAACAGTTTGATACCTTGTTTAAAGTTTCAGCTTGAGACACGCGGTGAAAAGCATGCAATGAATGTGGTAGCTCAAGAGGTGCAATAGGATCACAAGAACCTTCTTTAGGTGCCCTCATCCTCATAAGAATATGCCAGCTGAAACACAATAAACATCATGCCGTTTTTTTTTTTTTTATCAAGGTGGTCTAATGAATCATCTTAATTATGACAAAAAACTTGTGCATGCATTTTGTAGAGAAACGTGAAGTTCCAGCCAGTATAGAGGTAGCAAAAGAGTAAGATCATGTCAAAATGCTAAAATTTGTTTTTCAGGATTTTGTTAAATTCCTAACAATTGATTTGCAAAAACTTGCTTACTGCCGGAAAAATATCCAACAGTTTGTGATATAAGTAACATAATAAGCAAGAAAATTTTCGGCTGAATGCTTAAAACCAAGTCTCTTTTTCATACAAGATAAATGCATAATCCAGTCAAACCATAGTTGAAAATTCTTATCTTAAAATGATTAATCACTATCCAGATAGTTCACAATAGTTGAAAGTTGAATGCATTTTCACGTCAGAACATTGCAAAGGATCTACTCTCTTATGGATTCCTTTTAACTCTAGCATAGAAATGGCTGAATATTTCCTTCTCAGTTTACTCCGAAGGACAACTTTCAAGTCTAAGATCCAACAGGAGAGGGAAAATGGTACGAGTGGAAGAAACAGGTTTTTTGAACTCACACATATTTTCCTTCAAACAGCTTCCACATCAGTGTCAGTCAATCTAGAAATGGTAAATTCTTGAAACCATCTGTATTCGAGAAATTATAGGATGATGTATGTAGTGAATATTAGTTGACGCAATGGTGTATTGCAGGCCAAGACGAAGCAAATATTTACAGCAAAATATGAGGTAAGATAGCCTCAGGGAAAAACATCTATTTTTATGCAAGAGGACCTTCAAATTCGCCACTCAAGTAAAACAAACATTACCTGTCAACTTTCATTTCTTTTCCATTTTTAACTTGATTCAGGAACGACTTCACAGACTGGCAGTTAATACCTGGATTCTTTTTTCCCTGCAATTATTAAACAGTTCACAAGCAGATGTAAAAGTACCTATAAAAGTGCACTATAAGAAGAATTTGACTAACATATACAATAAGACATCAAGGATTCAAAGGCAGTTTTGCACCAGCTAATATATGTAAACATACTTCCAAGTTTTTCGCATATATATATAGTTTGAGCCTGAGCAGTGGGTGCACGGTACACCTATTATTTTTATATGCTAGATCCGCCTCTAAAAACAAGTGCTATAATTTTGCATTTAGACCACTTTATACTTTCAAAGTTTCTACAATCACCTGAAAGACGGTCAATAAATCAAAGGTGTAAACTATCGTGATGTGTTCAGAGTTATATATAGAATAAATTGTTCATCAGACAAAAGGATAAATGCGATCTTAGTATGTTTATTACCCAACCAAATGCAAAAGGTAGATTGTTTCCTGTTCCTAATGGCACCGTTGCAATTGGAGGTGGATGAGCTAATTTAAGATCTGAAATGACACCAAGAATCCAACCTGCTGTTCCATCTCCTCCAGCCACCTAGAGGTGAACTCGGTGACTACATATACCTCTGATATATCAAACAAATATTAAAAAAGATAAGTAATACTTCAACTAATTACTAAACTCACAATTACTCTCAATCTCTTTTCAATCTCATAAGACAAGCTATCTCCATTTTGCTTATGTTTCTCTAAATTGGAGTAGAATTGATGTAGAACCTTGTCAGGAGCCTTTTCTCCCAAATCAAATACCTGAAAAACAGTCATTCCACATTAAACACTTCAGAGGTTCGCGGCATTTTTTTACTCCACAAAGAGCTCAAAAACCTTTGAATTTATGTATGTGAAGAAATGAGAATTGCATTTCCATTTCTACACAACTTTCCAACAATTCGTAGTATAATATATGTAAGTCGATTTAACATCTTAACTCCGTATTAAGTTAAATACAGTCATAATATACTAGTATAATAGAAATTGACCTGATTTTTATTAAGAAGAGTACGGTATGTCAAAAGAAGTTGTCCTCCTAATTGACCGCCACTTTTGGAGTTGATAAATACTAGTACAGGACAGGAAGCTACATCGTAGCCATCCTCTATTTCTCTTTCTGGTAGAAGTAAGTAATCAGGAATGTAATAATCCTTCAAATAGTTATCAGCTTCACTGTCTGTAATAGGCGCTTCCTCACTGCAAAGAAGGGCCATATGGCTTAAAATTTTACATGTAAATTGCCATGCCCACGAAACAATTACAATTAATTTGTACTATTGAATCTTCGCAGAGACGCCAACAGAAGATGACATAGGAAATAAAATCCTAGTCGGACATGGAGACAAGTGAGACAGTCACTAATTCACAAACTTCTTGTGGGGAAAATTGTTTTCACGATGCACCAATATGTACAAACTACACAAAGGCCAACAATGTGTGGGTTAAAGTTGACTCAAACACCACCATGTTAAAAAAACATAATTGATGTCGATATCAATTATATAAACTCTTCGGAATACCATCTTCTAACAAACTTATCATTTGCTTTTGAATATTAAATTTTAAAGTAATATTTAAGAAGACAATTAGTTATTTGCTTCGCTTTAACTCTGGAAGTTCATCAAACTAATAGTACTCAATAAAGTGCCAAGTCGTACGGAAATACTCATAATAAATGTACACATCACACATGCACTGTTGAGAATTCAAAGAGGAAACTAATTATTCCATCCTTACCAATTTAGGCGGAGTTATTCAGTCTTTGAGGGTCAAAGGAGTACTTTATTTTTCATACTCCTATTTTAGATTGTTAGTTATTGTTACTTTATTTTTTTGTTGAAGAGTGAAAAAGTTCCACTGTAAAGTTATTGATACAAGTAGTCCTCCTTTAAGTTAGTCAGTACCTACTTTTTTAAAAAAAAAAAAGTTGAATATATAATTTTATTTAAAAGAATTTAAAATTCTAAGTTTGAATTCACGATTACAATTAAGAAATTTAACTCTTAAAATTCAAACTATAACACATAAATTAAAAGCAGTGAGAGTATACAAGATCACCTTTTCCGGAAGAAATTGCGAATGGTTGATAAGTTTGTATTCTTGACCATACTTGCACAATCCTGTGGACAATCTACTTCAGCAATATAAAATTCTGATTAAGATTGTATATATTTAAATATTGAAGCACCAAAGGAGAATATGAAAGAAGACGTAGAATCACAATCACAGAGTACATAAGATTCTTTACTTGGGAAAGAAACCAAATATGTTAATCAAAAGCAGAACTTGAGAAAAAACTAGTTTACCAAAGTTAATATTACTGAAAAATTGAAAGGCCCTTCTTATGATTATGAATATGTAGAAAGTAATTAAGCTCCAAATTAAGGAAGAATAGAATGATAAAAAAATTGTTTGAAGTTAAAGACATTATATAGAAAAAAAAAAACAGAAAAGAAAGTTGGGCAGAGAAGTGGATTAGTTGACAGAGCAACAGCACACATGCCATATTTCTATTAGTGGTAATATTAGGGAGGGACGCTAGTGAAAAGAATTGATGCATCCTATTTACTTCTTAACATGTCATGACATAACTAAATCAAATTCAGTCGTATTTATCACTAATTCCCTATGGTTTGTGGTGGGTAGTGGAAAATTAAAGAAATAAATTTGAAAGTAGATAAAACAAAGAATATCAAATTTAATGTAGGTTTTTTTTAAACAAATTAAAGATAATAACTATACGGTCATAAAGATTTAAATAGCTTTAATATAATAATAAGAGGGTTATAAAAATACTTCAAAATAACTGCATAAAAAGTGTCAAGCACGGAGAAGCAATGGACCTATAAAACTAAAATGAAGTTGTTATCCACAATTCCTTTTTCTTCTCCTTCTCTCTTGGTGGAATCTTTCGCTAAAGTCTATCAAAAATAAATATCAATAAACATAGAATAATTCTTCAAAGTTGCTTTATTTATGACCAAAACCAACTCCAAATAGGAATAAAAATTCAAATTCAGTTTCAAATCGAACTGAAAATTAAAAAAAAATAGGATTAAGCCATTAATCTTTAATTAGAACAATGGTTATGACTCAACACACCTTTAATCAGAGGTTTCGAATTACGTCTGATTATGAGTTTTTTTTTAATTAACAATGCTGCCTCCAAATGGAAAAAAATGCTGTTTTTTCATAAATTTTAAAAGATCCAAATTGTTCCAAAAATATATTTAAAAGATAATTTGAACCTACCTTAAACATTAAGGAACTATTTTGTTATTTTCTCTATTTGGTAGTGCATGTGCTTGTTAGTTGCTATTTACTAGTTGAATTAATTTGGTAAAAGCTCATTTGTTTTGTTTTTTCTCTTTGAAATGGGGGTGGGTAGGACTTTAGTTTTGAAGTTGATGCCCCTGTTGAAATTGACGCTGAATTTCTCTAACCTATACAACGGGAAGAAATCGCTTGGAAATTATCCTTTGAATTAGGCTTACCTTTTATTTTAGTTCAAGTTTATCCTGACGAATGTGATAGAATTGGTGATCGTTTTTATTGAAAAATAAGTTATTTTGAAATTAATATTTCAGGATTAGTTATTTCGAGATTAGTTTTTTCATTCTCAAGTGGTGGTGAAAAAACACTACACTTCCGAAACGAGTTATGTCATACATTTTTATTTCAATTAAACATGAGATAAATTCATCCTAAAATTAATTTCGAGAATAATTATTTCTTATCTCTTATACCAAATGAGCCTTGAATTAATATTATATTTGGTTGATGGTATAAATTAATCCCCAAACTAATTTATATCATCAGCCAAATATGATATAAATCTGATAGCTAACTTAGCCTTAGGATATCCTATTTTATCTCATTCCAACATGAGATTATATTATACCACCTCTTATATGGTATAAATTAGTCTAAAGAATGACCCCTTAGGGCCGTTTGATTTGGAAACAAGTTATGCTGAGATTAGTTATAATGGAATTAGTTGTCCTAAGATTAGTTATCCTGGTATTATTTTTTAGTGGTTGCTTGATTTGTGGTACTAAAAATAATATGAATTGCATTTTCTTTAAGAATAAATAGTTTGTTTATAGAAATATCCTTCACCCCCGTTTGGCCATGAAAATTATAATTTTTCGGAGTTGGAGTTGAAGTTGGTGTTGGGTTTGACCATTAATACACATTAAAGTTATTTTTGAAATTTTGTGAGAGAAGTATGACTAAAAAAAAAGTGAAAACAAGTAAAACTTGATTTTACTTTTTCAAATACAATTTCGAAATTGTATTTGAAATTTTCATGGCCAAACACTTACAGTATTCACTTTTTTCACTAAAATAAAGTAATTTTTCGAAAACTTTTCATGGTCAAACGGCTACTTAACTTAATTATTTTCCTTCATATTAAACCATAAAAAAAAATTGAAACTATTCTTTTTTAACTTTAGTAGTTTCTTTTTCCTAAAAATACATGTTAAAAAAATGTGTTGATATTTATTAAACGTGCATGAAGTTTTAATATTTAATGTTAAATTATTTATTCTACCTAAATTCTATAAAATGTTGATAATCCCACTTTTTGTTAAAAATATTCATCATCAAAAAATGTGAAAAAAAATTACTCTCATTTTTATTATTTAGTATCATTAATATTTGGAGAGTTAAATTATATTTTTTACAAAAAAAAATTTCAAATATTTTTAGTTATATATAAAAAATAATTTTTTACTTAATTATTAAGCATGTACTAAGTTAGAAAGGGAATGTCAAAATATTTTAATTACTTGTTCGTGAAAGATTTATTAGGAAAAATAAAAATTTGAAATAAGATTAATAAATATTTCTACAACCCTTGGATTAATTTTGAATTTAATTGTATAAATAGTTCAATATTTTACACAAATACACAACTTATGTTTTCAATATTACAAAATATCTCAACTCCCTAAATATATTACAAAAATCCTAATATATACACAGAATGTTATGTATATGTCGGTTATGTTATGTATATTAATAGGGAGAGAGAGTAAAGTAATTTAAAAAGTAGGAGAGAGTGTAATTACTTTCAAAAGGATTGGTATTTATGTTATTTATACAATAGTTTTTATGATGTCACTATAAATAAATTCATACAATTGTTTATATTTACCAAAATGGATGAAAATTTGTAGAGTAATTAAAATTTAAATTAGGGATAAAATTGACAAAAAAAATTTAATGCGAGAACTATCAAAATTTCACATTCTCTTTTATATATAGTAGTAAAGTAAGAGAATATATATATATATATATATATATATATATATATATATATATTGTCTTTTATAGCATTATCCCAAGTTAAATAATGTTGGGATTATTTATACCACTCAAAGGGTGGGATAACTTATCCCGGTACTATTTGTTAATCTTGGGATAAGTTATCCCAAACTTGACAACCAAACAAAGCACCAAAAAATTTATCCCAAAATTATTTATTTTAATACCTCACACCAAACCACCCCTTAGAGTTTGAACTATACCCCCTCTCTTCCACCTCCCCCGTCCAAATTATTTATTATGTTTTATTGCTCCCCCGTCCAAATTATTTATTATGTTTTATTGCTCCCCCGTCCAAATTATTTATTATGTTTTACTTTTTTGACAATAAAATTATTGGGTTTTTTGCCCCGATTTCTAACTAAATGTATTAATTTTCTATTGAAGGAAAATAAAAGTAAGATCATAATTACTATTACTTTTTCTAAAAGAAAAATATAATTCTCCTTCATATTTGGCTAACCTATTTTCTGAAGGAAAGTTTTTGGACATTTTATAAATAGATGATCCCTCTTCTCATATTATGACAAAGTAGAATCCACAATGTAATTTTTAAAATGAGTCTTGTTTAGGGAGAGATTATTCTTCCATAGGTTTCATGCCTTTTTCAATAAAATTAGTTTTTAATATGTAGGTTAATTGAACAGATCATATCCAATAATATGTTTTTAGTATATTTTTTGTGTCATCTGATTTATCGTCGCCATGAGTTGCAACTATTAGCTTTCGTATGACGTCCTACCTATTTTGAACCCAACAAATGGTATCAAAACATATGGTTCAATGATTCAGAATGGGGATAGATTCAAATGAAAGTTGCAACCAATTTGACGATAGTGAAAATATTTTGTCAAAAACAAACAAAAAAATGAGCCAAAATAAAGAAACTATATGTGGAGACAATTGTCAATTATATTTTCAACAATCCTGCTGCTATTGCTCACATTTAACCCTGGAAAAGGCTTTAATATTTTTAACTCAAAAGGACTCATATATCTTTTAACTCAAAAGAGCTCCATTTTTAAGCACGCAAAACATCAGTGATGAAAATTATGTGAAGAACGACGATCATGCATATGAAGAAGGCGAATCAAGTTATGTCAAGAAAATCAAGTCAAAAGGGAGATTTTTTTTTTGAGGGGGGGGGGAGGGGTGCCCTGATTTTCTTAAATCAAATTTGGGTATTAATTCTCTATTGAAGAAAAATAAAAATAATACTATAATTATTTTTACTGTTTCTAAAAGAAAATTATAATTTTCTTCCATATTTGACTAACTTCTTTCTTGAAAAAAAGTTTTTGCACCTCTTTATATAGAAGACTCCTCTTCTTATATCATAACATGATAAAATCTACAATGTAGTCATTACAGTGAGTCTTGTTTAGGGGGCGATTACTCTTCCATAGGTTTCATGCCTTTTTCAATAATATAAATTTTTTAAATGTGGACCAATTGGGTAAACCATATTCAATAATATTTTTTTAATATATTTTTAACGTCATCTGATTTATCTCCGCCTTGAATTACAACTATTAGCTTTCGCATGACGCCCCATCAGTTTTAAATACAACAAAAACTAGGAGCGTTAATTTGATCAATATTTTAAAATATAATATTTTATCATATTGATATGAAAAGAATTATATGTTATAGTATTTTCATATGATTTGGAATATTTGAATTATAATTTTTATAATTGAGTCTATATAACTTAATTTATTTTTAAAAATTAGTCAAATCAACTTTTGAAAAGCCAAATATGACAACTAATTTGTCAATTTGTCGTAAAAAGAGTATGAATTGAAGAGGTAAAAAGATTTTACACAAACTGTTATTTATAATGTAATAGTGTGCAAGTATAACGATGATCATCGTTTGATACTTAAAAGGGTGATAGAATACATTAAATAATGCTATTATTGGTTAAAATAACCGAATTTTTTTACTTTATGCTTCATACAAGTACTAACACAAATTGTTTGGGGCTTGTCTATATTTAACAAGAGTGAAATTAGTGGTACTCAAAATTTAACATTATGGGTGTCTTTGGTATGACATAAAATGTTTTCATAGAAAATATTTTCCTAAAAAATGTTTGCATAGAAAATAAGTTAATTTCTTACTTATTTTCTCATGTTTAGTTGGTGAGAGGAAAATATTTTTCAGAAAATATTTTCTAGTGTTTGGTTGGTGAATGAAAAATTATTTTTTAGAAAATATATTTTAGTATTTAGCTAAAAAGTAGAAAATAATTTATAGAAAAATAATTTTTGACCTCGAACAATACTTTTTCTTAGGGTGTGTTCGGTATGGAGGAGGAAAAGATTTTCTAGAAAAATAAGTTGTTTCTTACTTATGTTCTTGTGTTCGTTACACAAATAGAACAATATTTTTCTAAAAGTCTTTGTATATATTTAACAAAAAATAATGAGAACGAATAGGTTAAGAAGAGCGGGAATAAAAAAAGTCTTGAAATATTTTTTAAAAAATAAATTAAAAAAATTAAATCCTTTTTTGGGAAGGGGGTTGGTAGGCGGGTGGGTGGAGGTGTCAGAATAGGTAGTAGGGGTGAAGTAAGAAAAAAAATTAAAATTTTTTTGTTAAAAAGAATTAAAAATTGGGGGGAGAGGGGGGGGATTAGTAGGAGCTGGGAGTCAGGGTAAGGGAGTGAGGGGGAAGAAAAAAATTAAAAATTTTAAGAAATAAATTTTAAAAATTTAAATTTTGGAAAAGGTTGGGGGGGAGGGGGGAGGGGGTTAGTAGGGAGGAGGGAGGGTAGGTGTGTGGGGTAAAAGAAAAGTTTAAATTTTTTAATAAAATATAGATATTATTTTTGGAAGGGAGCTGGTAGGGGTAGGGGTGGAGGTAGGGGATAGATTAAGAAAAAAATTTGAAATACTTTTTAAAACAATTGAGTTTTGGGGGTAGGGTGGGGGTTGGGGTAGGGGTGGTATCAGGGTGATAGGGTATTAGGGGGTAGGGTAGATGATTTTGAGAATTGCATGAATATTTCAACTTTAAAGTGAGGTTGAAAGAGAGTTTTGAAAAATGTTTTCATTACTTTTTGAAAGGAAGTCATTTTCCTTAGATTTAAGGAAAATAAATTGATTTGGAAAACATTTTCAAAACATATAAGCCAACCAAACATGAGAAAACTGGAAAAATATTTTCTGGAAAATGTTTTTCTTTATACCAAACACTCTATGATCTACATATTTCGGTCAAAACATAAGCCCGAAAAAGTATTTCCTATGTTATCAAAGGATATTTTGGGGCAATTGTAAGACCCTTAAAATTACGATCATTTTATTTTTGACACTCTCATGTTCGTAATGTTGATTTTTTACTTGAATTATGTCCAAAGATGTTAAAAGGGTAATTTGAAAAAGTTTTAAAATTTTTGAAAGGGGTTTGAGGATATTCTGAAACTCCGAGGGAGTATGCCTACGTGACACTAACGTGCCACGGAGGTTAACCTTTGCGATACTGGCATGGCACGAAGGTTAACCTCCGCGATAAGGCCGCGCCACATTGTTGTTTTAATTTCGTCCAACTTTTGTTTTCTTCACTTGGGGTGAGGGACTTCTGGTCTTTTTATCCCTTGTACGACCTTTAAACATAAAATAACCTCATTTCCTTCAATTTTAAAAGATCAAATAACTCTTTTTCTCTCTCAAACTCAAAATCCAAGAACATTCAAGGGTTTCACAGAGAATTCATCATCCGGGCTTCAAATTTCAAATTGTTTTTAAATTCTTATGTACTTCAGACATGTTTCTCTTCCCTAACTTTAATTTTACATAGTGGCATTAATTTCATGAATTTTATGTGATTTAAATTGTGGGTTTGAAATTAGGTTGAGGAATTTTGGTTGTTATTGATTTAATTACTTGTTCCATGTTTTAAATTGATTATTCATGCTTTAACTTAATATTTTGGGGGCTGATTTGGTACATTGTTTAAATGGTTGGAATGAGGGACATGAGTTTTCCCAAATGGATGAATTTTAGCTTGGTAATTGCATTAAACTCAACCCACCTTGTGAACTTGGTTTTGAATATGAACAATTGCATGGTTAAACTTGATTTTAAACCCACTGCATTGCATTAAAGGATAAAATAGCTATAAAAATAATTTTGGATAACCTTGGTGGCTATGGATTAGATTTAAATGAAACTTGGGAGTCAATCTGATTATGTGAATTAGTTTGACATATTTAATTTAGCGTGCAAGCATAATAGTATGACGAAACCAAGTGATAAATGCCTTAATGAATAACTTCTAGGTTAATGTATTGGTTTATTTACATAATGGTTTAATTTGGGTTTAAAGGGGTTGTGTAGCTCGTTGTGAAGGTGAAGGTCCTGGGGGACCGATACTGAAAATCATGTTTGTCGGTGTGTGGATCTATATAACCATGTGCATGATTCGCAATATATATATATATATATATATATATATATATATATATATATATATGTATGTATGTATGTATGTATGTATGTATGTATAATATATTAAAAGTGTGAAATCCCTTAGAAAAGTGATTTAAACTTTTTGTCTTTTATTAAAAATCTTCACAATAGATAAAATTGTCATTTCACTTATATTTTATTTAAGGATTTTCTTATTCTTATTAAATAAAGGAAAGTAAAGGTCAATTAGAAAAATAAAAACATAAAACTGAAAAAGGTCTAGAAAAGTAAAAAGTAAAAACATGGGAAAAAAAGGCCTAAATCCTAATCCTAAAGTCACTTAAGGAAACATTAAATAAATATAATATTTTTGACAAATAAAAACATAAAAACGTGGGGTAAAATAAAGCAAAAACGTATGAAAAAGGAAAAAAAGTCCTAAATCCCAATAAACTTGAAAGTGGCCCCCAAAAAAAAAAAGAATCACTAAACAGGTATGTAAAAAAGCTTAAGAAAAAAATTCTAATTTATAGGAAAAAATTAAATATCTATTTTTAATATTAGAAAAATAATTGATTTTCCTTTTAGGTGCAAAATCTTTTTAAATAATAAAATCATATTGACTTATTACTTTACCTTATATAGAATTACCTTCATTAGCTACAAATCAATTTCTCTTTTTCAATAGAAATTAAATTCTAATTACACATGTTTAGAATGTCAAATATTATATATAATATCTTATTCTTCATCTCACACCCTTGGCTGATTTAATTGTCGAACTCCAATTGTCACAACTGAGTCGTTAAGAAAAGTTTGATAAATGAAAGGTTAAATTATTTTTGATTTATGAATCATATTTTTGTGATTTGTAATTTTTATGTGCAACTTAGTTCTAATATTATTGCATGCCCTCATTATGTTTGTTTTAAAAAATTTATGATTTTTTTAATACAAGCGCATTAGATAGGAGGGTGTGGAGGTCACGAATTAGGGTAGAAGGTTAGTAAATAGTTATATTTTGACTTATTTTTTGACAGATTTAGATTTAGTGGGAGTCTAGCGGGAGTTTGAGAGCATTGTGTCTGTCGTAATTTTAGCTTTATTTATGTATTTTCTTACCGATGTCTATTACCCTCTATTATATATCGTGTTTCAGTTACCACATTATTTCCTGCATTAGTTCAATGTTATGCATTATTTTTCTTACTAATTGACATGTTTTCTTCATTGTCATATTTTCTTTTCGTAATATTTTCTTAATACGGGGTACTAACATTGATATCTTCATTGCAGTAATTTCTTGAAGCAAAACAAAGAATTACTTTATTGTTAGCAATTCTCATAAATTCTCCACGGCATTGCTGCCTATATTTTTTAGGAACAATAGATTCTTCAGTTTAATTCGCCAACTTAAAACATATGTAAGTATCTTTTTACTTCTAATCCACATCTAATAATGCTATACCGGTGTAAATTATGAATATTTATTGAGACCAATCTCTCTATCCTGCAGAGATAGTGTCACGCCCTAAAATCCCATCGGGCCGGACTGGCACCCGAAGTCGAGAAGGCCCGGGAGAACCCGTTCAAATACCTGTACTTTCACTTACATGTCACCAAAAATTTGGACAGCACTTCGTTGCATATAGAAGGATCTAATTACCTGTATCAGCACAACACACACAAATATATATATATATATATATATAAAATACTTGGCCGTCAGGGCCACCACATATACAAATATAACATCACTATATAAACTTTCATGACTTTACCTTTCCTTATGTCTACAAAGCCTCTAGGATATACATGACGTAACTAGGGTCGGGACAAACCCCCGCCCACACATGACTCCTGTACAATAACAAAACATAAGGAATCGACTCGGAAAGCTCCGAAGCAAACTGGAGCTCACCAACAATAGCTGTATGACCTGGCTCCTATCTATGCTGTGAATGAGCTGAAACACCTGTGCCTGCAGCATGAAATGCAGGTCCCCCGTGAGGGACGTCAGTACTAAATATGTACTGAGTATGTAAAGCTGTAAATAATCATAGGTGATATGGGGGATCAAGAAAATCAGACGCAAGTGAATAAATCATAATAGAAGTGAACCACACTTCATAAACACTTTTAGGATCATGTACATTATCATTAATCTGAATTGGGTTCTTGAATTCAAACACATTTGTGGAACGGTATACATTCGTTCATTTCATTCTTTACAATTATCATTCGCCATTACCTCCTCCTCCCGAACCTCCAACCACCTAACAATAATCAATACTGTACCGTACTGTGACCATTAGGCTGCCCCCAGTACATATCAACTTTAATCATATCAAGTATCGGGATCGGCCCATGCTAGGCTTAAGCCCCTGAGCTACCACCCACACGTGTATCAAGTAAACACATAAGAGATCTTTCCAATAACTTAGTTCAAAAGCTTTTGAGATTATTACATTAGTGTTCATGCCAATATAGTACCTTTGGAACAATGATACAGCAATAGGAACCAAGTAATAGACCTTCTATACAATAACGATGTAATAAAGACTTATTGGTACATCAACAATGTGTTTCAGAATCATCAATATCACAACAATGAAATAGGAGCCTTTTGGTATATCAATGAAATATTTTGACACTTTATAGAATGGAAACAACTTCGTTGGTAATGTAGAACAATACATGTTTTTGGACAACCTCGGAATCTTACTTGATGGAACATTGGTGTTTTCATGCCAAAGAACATCGTTAGAGTATGCTTTACATACCTCGTTGTAGATTCGGATACCAATTCAACACAACTTTCTGCCTTTACAAATCACTTATCTACAATGAAATGTTTGGCATCTAGTATTAGCAACCCAACATCACAATTCTCTTCCATAATTCCATACAACCAATATTTACAAAGCATTCCAAAAACCAACTTGAACAATAGGTTTATGTGTATATATATATATATAATCACCATTTCAATACCATATCATCACACCAAATCCCTTCACAATTTAACATAATCCAACCATGCACAAGAATAATCCAACATCATTTCCCAATCATCTTTCAACAACAATCAAATAACATACTTCTTATGCTCACATGCATATATATATATATACATATCCATATAAATAACACCAACATAATTTACATCCTTACCATAAAATGGCCCTTTTGATTTTGAAGTCCTGTTGGCACAAATAAGGGGTGCTTCTCGAAGCCCTCGAGACGGTGAACACAACTACGAAATCAATTTGGATTTTCTACGGTTGAATCACAAGATAATTGGAGTTGAACTTAGGCTAGGGTTTCTTATTCTTCAATAATTTGGATGATAAATGATGGATATGAGGCTAAGTATATGTATATAATGACCAATTTTCGTCCATGAGGTGATGGAAAATGACCATATTGCCCTTAAAATTTAAGTAAATCTGAATCTGTCCATGGTGGACTGTTTTGATAGGCTAAAGTAAATCGACCATAACTCTTTGCTTCGATATTGGATTTGGGTGAAACCAATTGAATTAGAAAGAAGACTCTCGGGGCTTCTCATCGATATATAGCACCTCACACAGTTCATTTTGTATAAGGAGTTATGATCGTTTAAAGTCGATCCAAAAATCTATTTGACTGCAGTACTTTTGTGTGCAGAAAATTTCTGCACATTTGTTGTTCATTGCGTCCACCGTTTTCAAGTTTCGAACATGTTTGCTTATATCCGATACTCATCTGTTTTCAGAAATCTTTATATCGTTGGAAAGCTAACTCGATAAACTTCGCATAGAAACTTCGACGAGCAAATTCCGGTATAAATAAAGTCGATTCCTATACACATATAATCAAACTATACACTTGAAACCATCTCAAAATAATCAATACTCATACTTAAACTCATATATACCTAACTTATGATCAATACATATACTCCAACACATATAACCATGGCTAATGCACGTAATTAAGTACGGGGTATTACAGATAGTGATAAAGTGTGTATTCTATCCTTCAAAGGCTCCATATATAATATTATATTAAAAATTATCTTGAGATTGAAGTCATAATCATAATTATTGAATCCTAATTTTGTAAGTTAGGTGAGGGTATATCCGAAACAGTCTCTCTATCCCACAAAGATAATTATAAGGTATACATACATCAGTAATTTCACTTATGAAGAGATATATTATAACATCCATCACGTTTATTTTTATCGTTTAAATGAATCTTGCATTTATTTTAACGCCAATTGCTATATAAGTTCATATAATTTATTATTTTCGTACGATATTTATTCATATCATTTAAATAGATATACATTTCAATTAACATCTATTTGTATTTTTTAATAATCTTATTTTTCATATATAAGTTTATTAATTGACGCAAGATACACGTGCAAAGCACGTAAACTAAACTAGTATATATATAGAAATTGTTGGAGGCTCGGTGGCTTTGGTCCTTTTTTCAGTTCGTGCAGCTACATGCATTGAGGCCCTTTCAGCAGAAGGAGCTAAACCCATATAGCCCGTGGGTGCCCTTAGAATGGATATATCTATACAATCCAAGTTAATGCTTTTAAACTCTCATGTTCATGACCCTTTACCCTATTCCGGCATCCTATGTATGTATGTATGAATGTGTGAATGTGGTTTGACTAATTTTGGGCACGATATTATTTTATCACTTTCTCTGAGTTACACGCCAATGATTATACCACTGACTGTCCTAGGACGCTACATCATTTCATGATGTAGGGTCCAAAGAAATTTCTGTTACTCTTGTACAGCTTTAGATAATGCAGTTATCAGTTGAGTTATTGTGAAGTGGTGAGCCTCCATCATCCAAAAAGCCTTATCATTTCATTAGGTTTCTTTCATATTTTGGAGACTGTTAGTATTTCGTTTTGGATTCTTTGGTCATGGTAAAAGGCATATCCCGACTCATTTGGTATTCTAATTTTAGAGACTTTCGTGGATTAGTGTGGATTGGATGTTGGTTTTGATTCCTAGAGTTTACACTTTTGATTTACTAATCCTTTTATCACTATCTTGAATGACTTCCACCTTATTTATTATTAGCATTATTGTGCTATTGGGGTTTGTCTATGGGGATGGTCTCCGATCCATGATAGACTTGAGATATCCATCACGACTAGACCCTGGTTTGGGTCGTGACAACTATAATCACTAAATTATTCACCGATTGTGAAAGTATATTTTCTAAAGCAGCATCTCTACTCCTGAGGTAAAAGGAAGATCTCGTACATTTTACCCTTTTCAAACTAACTTTGTGAGATTATATTGGATTTATTATTTTCGTTGTGTGAATATCTTTATTAGATAATTACTAATAAATTTCTTAATAAGTATTTATTGATTATATAACAAAAATAATAATTAATGTGTTATGACATATTGAAATTCACTAATCTATACTATATTAAAATTGTGAAGGGCCTTACAAAAATTATTTGAACTTTTTGCTCTTCATTTAAAATCTCTACCTTAGATAAATTGCCTTTTTACCCTTTTCCTCTAATAATTACGATTTAATTATTATTCTAATATTTAAGACTTTGAAGTCAACTAAAACTTTGATTATTAAATATTTCCTTATTTGAACTATGTAAAACTTCTAATATTTAATACTTTGAAATCGATTAAAATTTTACCTTATATAATTTTTTTAAAAAAATTATTTGTCTTATGTGGCATAACTATGAAACCTTCCATATTTTTTTTTTATACATATCATAAAACAATATTAATGAGTTAATGTAAGAATTTTACACCATGTTTTTTCGTTTACACATACTCATCTTTGTCACAAGCTTTTTTATCAAAAGATCTTTGAAACGTGTCCTTAATTGGGGTAATAATTTTTCACCTAATTTGATTTATAACCTTTTAGATTTGATATTTTGATATATGTAAGAAAATATAATATTTAGCACTGTTAAATTAATTAAAATTTTACCTTATATAAAAAAACTCTACAATTCTATTTAAGTAATATTTGAATCAAATTTTACAAGAAGCATCCCCAATCGATAAAACTTGGGAATGATTTTAATCTCTCTCCATGATTTGTCAGTTTCTAAAGTGAAAAAGGACTTTCGTGTGTATACTTCTAATCCTTAACTAATATATTCAGATTTAATGAAAAGAATTTTATAATTTTTTTCCCTCAATACCTAATCAACAGCGACACACTTTTTTCTACTTCTAATATTTCTTCTCATATATTGATTTTGATAGGGGTGTGCAAAAATCGAAATGACCTATAAATCGAATTGATAAAAATGTTATTGATTTATTGCTATTGAGTTATTGAGTTAATGATTTTTAAATGGTCTTATAAAAAACAATATTGTATTATTGTTTCGATTCGATTTTTTCTTATTGGGTAAACCGATCACCCAAAAAGAATATATATATATATATATATATATATATTCTTAATCTCTCTTTAATTTCTACCAATTAACAAACCTATTATTTCAATTATAAAAACTCTTAATTTCTCCTAACAACATTTAATTCAAACTTGAAGATTCTGTAAAACACATCATTTAGGATTTATGGTTGCAACTAAGATTCGATTTTTTTCATGTTAGTTACTACTATTTCTATTTTATTAGTATTTTCTTATCGGTTCAACTGAAAACCGAACCGTTAAAGACTAAAACCCGATAAATTGAAAACCCATAAAAAATATCTTATTGATTTGGTTATTGGTTTAACATATTGAAAAACCGAAAATCGATAAATCAAACCGATAATATATATAATCGGACCGAACCGACCGATGCACACCCCTAGATTTTGATGATTCAGGTCGTTTTCTTACATTCATTATCATCATTTTTCCTATTTTCCTTAGATTTTTTAGTTAATACCTTTAATTATTATATATAATTAAAAATTGAAACAAATTCTCTCCTTTTTATAATTTTTTGTGTTTCTCTTTCAATTGAAAATTAAATAAAATAAGCATGTTGCCACTGAGAAGAAGAAGCAAAGGAAAGCTCCAATGGATTCACGAGTGTTTTTAATTCCCCTCAAGAAAAATTTCTTGATCACATAATTTATGAGTTTCCATTGATCATATTCATCGTTAAGTTTATAATACAACAAAGATTTCAGTTTTTTTACTCGTGAATATTAATTTAAGGTACAAATATTTATTAACAGGGAAGCCAGTCAAATCATCAAATCAATCAACGGTCATTATACAAAATGAGACTTTTCATAATTACACTTAATACTCCTTTTGGGTTTAGGAATATTTAACTTAAATTAGAATTGTTACTTTTTTTTATTCTTCTAATTTTTATTTTGTAAAAGTATATGTACAATTTAAAATAGAATTTTCTTTAGAATATATCATCAACAATTCAAGATTTGTATTAAATAACTTGAGATAAACGTGCAATGCACGCTTCCATAAAATAGTAGTGCCAAAAATCTACGCTCTACACTATGAATATAACATATAATTTCATATTAACAATTCAAAAGTGCACCAAGCGCCACCCACACTCATATCGAATCGAAGATAGTGTGTATTGTCCAAATTTCTTACAATAAATTTCCACCAGTTCCTATTGTGGGGTTGAAGTTTAATGGATTTACCAACAAAGATTGTGGTGGAGTGATAAATACTTCTTCATCCTTAATCAAATATTTCAGGTTCGAGTCTCCCTGGGTACAAATCGCCTCTGTTAGGGAGTGCTCTACCCCCTAATATAGTACTTTACACTATGAATTCAAATTTAGTCAGACTTTAACGCGAGTATCAAACGCCGGATAAAAAAAAAAGGTTTAATAGACTTGTCCTTGAAGTTTCAAAGGTTATGCGCCTAAAGTACACAATTTGAATCGGCCCAATTCGTGAGATTTCTTTGTCAACCTTGTTAGTTCAAAAACATACTAGAGGGAAAAGGAGTTTTAAACAGACAAATAAACATATTAATTTAATGTATATAGCACCTTTTGGGTTTTGAATTTCTAATGTGAAATATTGTAATTTAACTGTGACTTTGAGTGTGGAATAGTTAAGTCGCTTGAAGTAAAACAGACATATTTGAAATTTGTATTATTGTATAATAAGTATTATAAGTCATAAAAATTGATAATTTTAAAAATTTAAAAAGCATATGAACAAATTATGGTAATAAATAAACTCATTTGACGGCTAAAATCTGCCACTTGGAACCCGTTTATGATTACTGATATTAAACTGCTTATTTGAGACACTTTTATAAAATGTCTTTTCAGAAAAGTGCTTTAAAAAAAATAGTTTGTGTTTGGTAAATTCATTCGAAAAACGCTTTTGATAATCAAATTGTATTTGGATAATTTTTTTCAAGAAGTGTTTTTTTGAGACAAATGACGAAAAAGGACATCTATCAATAGATTTTTATTACTAAAATCAAATTATAGAGAAAAATTATTTTAAATATCTATTATAATATTTTTAATTTAATTAAAAAGTACGTACTTTAAAATTTTCAATCAATATTTATATACATAAATACATTAAAAAAAATTAAATTATGATATATTACTTAAAAAATTTAAATATTTCTTAAAACATCAAACAAAAATGAATACAAAATTTATTTCATAAATTAAATCACTATATATGAAAAAATTAATGACAAAAATAATTAAACCTTCATACATCACAAAAATTCTCAACAATTTCATCCTTAATTTTATTACGCAATGTCTCCATACTTGTAGAACATCTGTCTTATATTTCTGAAGGTATACCAAAAAGGCTGGTCTGTTTCTTCGATCTCTGTGATGATGCCTTCGTTAGTATAGTAGTTAAAATCTTTTTTAACATATTTTTACGGTATCAAAATTTACTACGAATAAGCGGTCATCATATATATATATATACACACACACACACACTATATTTTAATAAATATGTCACACTTCATGAATTATTTATTTAAAATTAAATATTCGATAAAAAATTTATATGTGATATCAAAATACAATCTTGTAACGTGATTCATCTGTATTGTTATCATTAATAATAATAAAATAATTTATATATTCTTTAGTCATCACCATCAATGATATTTTCAAATTTATTTAAAGAAAATAAGTGAAAATAAAATAATAATATATAAATCATAAAGAATTATGACGTAAATATAAAATATAAATTTTTAAAAATCAAACATTAATGAAACCTGTAAGATATGTTAATTAACTAATACGGTATATATATAGGGATATTTTTGTCATAAAAAAATAATTTTCTTCTTCTGCTTCTACTTATTTTGAGAAGCAAAAATTTTCTGCTTCTTCCAAGAAGCAGAAAAACTGCGTCTACTTATTTTTAAAAGCACTTTTATAAATTTTTCAAACACCCTTCTTTTTTTAAAAAAGTGTTTTTTTCTCAAAGACTATGTTGTGCTAGGTTCGATTCTGATAGATCCAGCTCTAAATTCAGAGTGGATTCAAAATTTGAAGTGCATAAGTCCCACAATGTATGCAAAGTAATATATAATATATACTTAACAAAAAAACTTTATATATGTTTGATAGACTTATTAATACACTAGTTTAGTATACCTGCTTCACACCTGTAAGATATATATATATATATATATATATATGTTTGATAGACTTATTAATACACTAGTTTAGTATATCTGCTTCACACCTGTATCTTACGTGAATCAATAAAATTATATAGAAGAATAATAAAATTATGGCAGACAAAATCAAGCGTTTTTCTAACTATGTAAAGTGATTGTAACAGATTCAAATAAAGCTCTTAAGAATGTCTTAGATGACATAACGTGATCATCAAAATATGTGGACATTGAAATAAGTTAAAGAAAGTGGTATGCTTTAACTGTTTGAGACTAATAAACTAACTTAAAAAAAGGAAGAACAGACAAGATAATTGAAAAGGCTAGTCCTGAAAGGCTGAAAACCGCTGCATGAATCAAGCTTGACATCAAGATTCATTTTTTCTCTTTATTCTTTTCACAGACCAAATTGAGTTAATTTCAACATTAATTTCGACTCTTGAGAGATTCACTCATGGGCGCCATCAATTTTCTTTTCTATATAATAGAAACATTCGTTTCAACATGATACCTTAAAGTTAATTCTTGAAGTTTAAAATTAACTTACGTTTTATATGAGGCTCACTTAATTTTTTTATCAGTATTTTTAGTAGTAATTTTGTTATGTCACTTCTAATTATTTGTTGTAAGTCGTTTAAGACATTTATGCTTCGCAGCTTCAATCGTTATTTTACTATATCAACCCTAATTAATTATTATGATCATCTAAACATTGTGTCACTTAATTGAAAAAGAAGAAATATTATAAATTACAATAATTAAAAATTAAAGTTCTTTAATAAATATAATTAGCTATCGACGATACGAAACTCTGGACAGGGAGAGTAACATATGTTATTAAAAAATTACATAAAAAATATTATAAATTACAATAGTTAACAACTTAAGATATCTAGAAATAATTTAATTTGTTATATATTTCAAAAAATATGTAAAAAATACTATAAATCACAATAATTAACAAGTTAAAAAAATATAAAATATAAAATATTTGATTGACTCTCGAAATTATATTAGTTTCACTTAAACTGGAACAGAAGAAAAGTATTATAAATCACAATAATTAAAAACTAAAATTATTTTAAAAATATAATTAATTATTAATGCCACAAAACTTTGGACAAGAAAAGTAATATATATTATTTGAAAATTACATAAAAAATATTATAAATTACAATAGTTAACAACTTAAATTATCTAAATACATATTAAAAGTATGATTGATTATCTAAATTCTATTTGTGTCACATAAATTGAGACAAAAAATAACATATATTGAATTCATGCTAGATCCCGGATGAATCTTAGAATGTATATGCAATTTTTTAAAACTTTTATTTAAATATATAAAAATTGAAAAGACAAGTTCTAATACATCACATTAAATAGTGTATAACAAATAATGTTAGTATTACCAATACAAGTATTATTAGTGCAAATATTACTAATACATTCTATTTAAAATTATTTTTATATACTCTAACAAACGACTCATACGTTTCACTAGAAGGAACATATACAAAAACAAAGTTCGATAAAACATTTACAGAAGTATGTTTTATCGTGTTCTCAAAGTCAAATAACTTAAATTAAAATGAAAGATGGTAACTTGTAGTTTTTTTATTTTTTTATAATTTCCAAAATACTTAAAATTTAAATTTAAAATATTAATTTAATTTAACTTCAAAGAATAAATTGATAAATAAAAGAAAAGGGGAAATAAAAACAAAGAATATTTATGTCGGCTTAGTAGGAGAATATAATTCAAATATGGGTTATTAATTGCAAACCACATGTGATGTAATATGCAATTACTAGATAAACCTTTATCATTTTCAATAATAATTCTCTATTTTATTCAACAGGTATCAAGTCGTATGTATCAATTTTAATTTCATATTTTATACTTAACGTAGCAAATCTTAATCATAAGATAAAAGATCTAAACTTCAAAATGCATCAAATTTTATTATTTATATGAGTAAGTTATACATAATTATCTTGTGAGATAATTTGGCTCATTGAAAAATACTATCAAATAATTAATATATTTTTTATTTATTTTATAATTCATAATTGAAATTGACATCAATCTAACTTATTATATATAGTCAAAATATCTTAATATTGAACCCGTACTAACACGGGCGATGCTTTTCTGGTTTATTTAGAAATACGCCTTCTGATTATCTATAACTAGAACAAAATATAATACAGAAACAGGTAAGGCGAGGAAATTATTTATGGATAAAACTTGCGCAATATATCACTAAAAACAGGAGGAGATCGCTAGTCCTCCATACACATGGCTCAATTGTCATAGGGT
Source organism: Capsicum pubescens (assembly GCA_030864215.1). Taxonomy (NCBI): domain Eukaryota; kingdom Viridiplantae; phylum Streptophyta; class Magnoliopsida; order Solanales; family Solanaceae; genus Capsicum; species Capsicum pubescens. Next base: position 5,237,707 of record CM061539.1, read on the forward strand.
AAAAGTCAATCTAGATCAAATAGATGGCTAAACTCAATAAATGATTATTAAATAGATTTCTTCACATGAGTCATTTCGTTATAATGTAAAAGTGAACCATTTTTTGAATAATGAGGTTTCAATCATGGTAAGAAACCTAAATATTGAATGCGGTTGGTCAGGCCAATGAAAATCAAGTAGGTATCTTCAAACATGGTTGTGTTTTGAGTGCTTAGGTACATTAAAACATAATTATAAAGCTAAGTTATTTCCAGCTAAACATGATTATCTCCTAACGTAATTGTGTTTTAGTCTATGAAATATATTATACAACTAAATTATTTCAATCTAGTCTATGAAATGTCTAAAGAGGGATAAAGAATTAAAGAGGTGTTTTATTCTAACTTGTCTTCAGCTTAGTAGACATGCCTATTTGTTGGCTGATTATTAAAAGAGTGCCCTGTGGTATTTTTTTTTTTCAACCAAATACCGTTATCTTATTAATGCAAAGCCGAATTTAAAGAGTTAAAAGATGCAGAAGCATCTTTGACAACCCAACAAGGAAAATAAGAAGTCCATGCTAATTAGTCTAACAATGTAAGAGAAATTTTTGCCATATTGTGCGCTACCATATTTCAAGATCTAGGAATATATGTAATTGAAACTTCTTCAAACATCCTTATTAGCTTCCATATTTCTTCGCACGTGGTATCTATCTCCCATGAAGCTACACTCCTCTTCATAACCATATCCACTACATTCTTTGTGTATGATAAGATCTGCACCTTTGTCCATCCATTTTCTTGAGCTTTTTCCAATGCAGTCCGTATTGCAAGTGCTTCCGCAATAATGATCTTCCCAACAAATTGAATTGGGGAGCCAAGGGCTTGAAGCAAATTTCCAGAGCTATCCATAGCTGCCATTCCAATGCTTGCCATATTCTTCTCCTTTTGTAAGCTAGCATCTGCAAACATAATCACAAAATCTTGTGCTTCCATAATTGTATTATTTGTAGAATGGTCAGGACCCAATGTAAGAGAAGGCATAGCAAGTGAATTACTTTCATATTCCTGAAAATAAAAAAGTGCCTTGTTTACAATATCATTAGCTTCAGATATTACACCATTAAAGTTCTTATCGTTTCTAGCCTTCCAAATTTGTCACATTATAGAGACACTTAATTTAATAAGCTCAATAGAACCAAGATATTGATTAGTATTATCAAGTAATTCTTTCCACCATCTAGCAAAGTCTGTAATATTTTTGATGTTTGGCCATTTAATTGGGCAAATTTTCCATACCATCTGAGCCTTCGGACATCTAAAAAACTTATGTTCAATAGTTTCACTTTCCTCACCACAACTCTTATTGACATCACAATTATTTTTTAGCCTTTTAAAAATAACTTCATTCATAGGAAGCACATTCAGGATACATTTATGAATGAAGTATTTATACTTATTTTTAACATTCATAGACCATAAAAAATTCCAATTTTTTCTTAGAAAAAGGCTAATAACTAGATTGAGTTCTACCACTATTGGATATACTACTTCTATCAAGTTCCCTCGCCAAATGATAGCCAGATTTCACTTCATAAATTTCCGACTTCGTGTGATGCCAAATAATTCTATCTGGAGATCCAGTACTAGAGATCGGGATAGACAAATGTCATTGATATCCTCTATAACAAACCTCTTCTTAAGTTCTTGAAGCTTCCAAGTGTGGTTTCTATGATCAATAAGGTCATTCACTCGTAATTCTAAATCCATTTGAGATTGAGAGGACCTAGGTTTGAAACCACAAGCGTTGGGTATCCAAGGGTCAGTCCAAACCATTACACTATCTCCGGATCCCACCCTCCATCTAATACCTTTTTGTAATAGATTTCTTTCCTAAATGATGCTTTTCCATACCCAAGAGCTAATAGAAGAGGAAGTATCTTTGAGGAAGGAAGTATTCAGGAGATACTCACTTTTAAGAATTCTAAAAATAAGAGAATCTTCCTGAGTTAAGATTCGCCAAGCTAATTTTGCCAACAGAGCCTGGTTGAAAGATTTTAACTCTCTAAAGCCTATACCCCCATATGATTTAGCAATACAAAGGTTTTTTCATTTTTCAAAATACATTTTTCTCCTACTCTCATCTTGTCCCCACCAAAAATTAGAGAAAATAGTAGTAATCTCCTTACACAAATTATCAGGGAATTGAAAACATATAAAGCATAAGACGGTATCGCCGATAAAATGGATTTAAGCATTACTTCCTTTCCAGCAGGGCTCAAGAAGTTATGTTTCCAACCTTTGATTTTAGCTTTAACTCTATCCTTTATAAAATCTAACATTTTTTTTTTTCGATTTTTCTACTACTACCGGTAAGCCTAAATACATCCCAAGCTTATTAGATCTTAGCTGCCCTATTGTTGCGATAATTCCATCCTTCTCACTTTTAGTAGTATTTTTTACCAAAGAAAATGGTTGATTTAGAAAGTTAACTTTTTGACCTGAACAATCTTCATATTTTTTAAGAATATCAGAAATATTCGAAGCATTTTGAATATTAGCATTACAAAATATAAAGGAGTCATCAACAAAAAACAAATGATTAACCATCGGTCCATTCCTAATCAAACTTAACCTTTGAATATATCCATTCGCTTCCGCTTGATTTAATATTCTAGATAAACCTTCCGCACATATAAGAAATAAATACGGAGATAAAGGATCCCCTTATCTTAAGCCCCTTGTAGGAGTCACTTGCCCCGCTACCTCTCCATTAATATTAAATTTATAAGTAGGGGTAGTGACATATTGCATAATCCACCTAACAAAAATTTCATGAAAATCCATTTTTGTCATTAGTTTTTGTAAATAAGTCCATTCCACTCGGTCATACGCTTTGGCCTTAACTAACTTTAGAGCCATCTACTTATCCTTGCCTCGCCTTTTATTTTTCAACATATGAATGAACTCATGAGCTATAATCACATTGTCCACAATCTGCCTTTGCCAATAAAAGCTTACTGGTTAATCAGATGTACATATATCAAGGGTGACATGAACACCCGGTTATTTAAAAAGGGTAACTCAAACACTCAGTTATAAATTAAGGGTAACTCGAACACCCATCCATTTAGACCCCCGCAAACACGGTTTCCAGTATTGGTCCATCAGAACCTCTACTTTTACGACCTAGCTACACTACCCCCTTTAGGCCTAATTAAAATATTCACACATTTCCATTCATTGAATAATGATACACATCAGGCATACACTGTTGGTATCGTCATACTAACTACACTTGCAAGGTAATATCATCATGCCATTGTAATTTCATTAACTTAGGGGAACGACCCCCTTTGTTCTTAAATCAAAATCATTATATTTTAATAACCTCTTTATATTATGCAATGGTTCCAAAAAGTAGTTCAATATGCATACCTTCATGTTCAAAAAGTTTCAGAAGATTGGGTTGAAATTATACCAATTACAGTATTCAAAACCATTAATTTAGGGGAATCCACTACTCCCATTCCAGTTAAGCACAACCATGCACCCTAAATAGTTCAAAACCATTATTTCAAATCATGAATCATTCATAAAAGCCATGGGAAAAATAATTCATTCATTAAGGCTCAAAAACCCTCAACCCACATTCATAAACCACAATTTAATCACATGAATAACAATTCTAAATACATGCTATTAACCAAATAAACTTTGAGGAAGAGTAACATACCTGATATATTAAGAATTACAGAGAGATAAAAACCCTTCGACACTCTAATTGCCAATTCCTTGGAAATACTAGTGTTCTTGACTTAGGGATTTGAGAGAGAATAGATTATGTATTTGATTTGTTAAAGTGATGGAAATAACCCTTTGTAGGTGTTTTATGGATGCGGGTCCTAAGTGGAGAAGGAGGGAAGTGACAAGAATGTCCCCACTTAAAAGTGCAGAGAAAAGTCGCCCAGTTGTCACGGGTCACCTTATGACTCATGATGTCTGAATGCGAGTCATCTCCACAACTCATAGTCTGAGCAGTAGCTCAAGGACCTATCACTGTTGACCCTACGAATCACACACTATGACTTATAAGGTGTCATTATGACACATAGAGTGCTAGTCGTGATCAAGGAAGAAACCTTAGGCACCTTTACTGGTTTGGCCGCGAGAAGTACTATATGACTCATTTAGAGTCTTGATGACTCATTGAATCTAGTCGTACTCAAAGCAGATAGCTTGGGCAACCTCACTGGTCACCCTATGATAAGGGTACTACGACCCGTATAGAGACCTTAAGACTCATAAAGTAAGTCACAATCAGGGTAGTGAGTTCAAAAACTCAGAAATTTTTCAGGGACAAAAATCTGGGGTGTTACATTCTCCCCCCAGGATCATTCATCCCCTAATGATGAGACAGGGCATATATTAGTACGATTTAACGGAGAACACAACCACACTTTCCTTTAACAAGGTTAGAAAACAAAAATATTTAGGAATACACATACTTAAGCATGATTATCTAAAGTGGGAAACAGGAATAGATTTTTGGACTTCAGTTCCTCTTCAGTTTCCCAAGTATCTTCTTCAACCTTATGATTCCTCCATAGAACCTTTACCGAATTCACATCCTCAGTCCTCAAATGACGGACTTGCCTATCTAAAATCTCAATCGGGACTTCCTTATATGATAAGGAATCCAAAATACCAATAATATCCAAGGGAATAACCAAGAAAGTATCACCCACACGCTTCTTCAACATTGAAACATAGAACATCGAATGGATAGAACCCAAACTTGAAGGCAACTCTAACTCGTAAGCCACATTGCCCACTCTTCTCAAAATTAAGTACGGGCCAATATAACATAGACTGAGCTTTCCCTTCTTTCCAAACCTCATTACCCTTTTCATGGGAGACATCTTCAAAAACACCTAATCACCAACATCAGACTCCAACTCCCTACGCCTCACATCTGCATAGGACTTTTAGCGACTCCGAGTAGTATTAAGTCTATCTCGAATCACCTTTACCTTTTCCATGGCTTGGTGAACTAAGCCGGGATGAACAACCTAGTCTCACCAACTTCAAACCATCCAATAGGAGAGCTACACCTCCTATAAAACAAAGCCTCAAACTGAGCTATCTGAATGCTTGAATAATAGCTGTTATTATACACAAACTCTATGAGAGGCAAATAATCAACCCAAATACCACCAAAATCAATCACACAGGCCCTTAGCATATCTTCCAAAGTCTGAATAGTCCTCACTGCTTGTCCATCCGTCTGAGGATGAAAAATGGTGCAAAGGTTCACCGTAGTTCCCAAACCTCTTTGAGAATGCCAAAAGTGAGACGAAAACTGCGTACCTCGATCAGATATAATAGCTACAGACACACCATGCAACTTGACGATCTCCTGAATGAAAATCTTAGCATAATTGGTCACATCTTTCTTCATGTTATTTCACTAATCTATCTATTTAAAATCATGGTATATTTTTGTCGAACCAGGATAAAATATGTACCTCGACTCGTGAGCCTTAACCAAAATCCTTTCTCACGATGCATAAACACCGAGATCACACAATTTACCTTGGTACCTCTAGATACTATCACCACCAATGCAAAAGCCATGACTTTTTGCTGACCCATATCATTCTTAATCTGCATCAAGATAGGATCCAAAACTTGCTTCTCCTTCACCTCAGCACCAAGAGATGACTTCACCACCTTTTGCACAATCATACCTCTATCCTTAAAGTCCAAAAGATGAACACCAATATTAGCCAAATGATGAATCTCCATCACCAACCCTCTCTTATCCTCCTCCATATGAAATAAGCTTCCCATAGACAACCTACTAAGAGCATCAACAACTACATTAGCTTTACTTGAGTGATAGTAAAAACTTATATCATAATATTTAATTAACTCAAGCCATCTTCTTTTCTTGTGATTCAACTCCTTCTAGGTGTAAATACGTTCCCCCAAGCCAATATATTTTATTATTTAGGGGGAATTACGCTTACTTGTTTTTAGTACAAGTAGCTACTAGCTTTGCTATGACTTTTTACTATCGGCTGACCGTTATTGAGGTTTTTGCTTTTGTTAAATACATAATGACCGAAGCCAACTTTGGTTGGTTAATTCGACCAGTTCATCGATGGTCAGTAAGTATGATGGTCCTAATGATAATCCTGCATATGAATACACACTTCAAGCTCTTATGGTCTGAATATATCTCAACATAAACTCCATACAAGTAATGGCGCCAAATCTTTAAAGCAAAAATCACAGCTTACAGCTCTAAATCATGAGTCAAATAATTCTTCTCATGCACCTTAAGCTGCCTAGAAGCATACACCACAAACTTACCACACCGCATCAACACACAACCTAGTCCCACACAGGATGTATCATAATAAACAACAAAGCCATATGTATCCTTGGGTAGAGTCAAAACTGGAGCAGAAGTCATCTTATCCTTCAACTTCTCAAAGCTACCCTTACAATCATTAGACAATAGAAACCTTACCTTCTTTTGAGCTAACTTAGTCAATGGAGTAGCAATCAAAGAGAAACTCTTCACAAACTTCCTATAATACCCGGCTAAAACCAAGAAGCTCCGAATATCAATTGGAGTTGTGAGTATAGGCCACTTCTTAACCGCTTCAATGTTCTGTAGATACACCATGATTCCCTCACTAGAAAAACATGACCAATGAAGGTCACAACATTCAACCGAAACTCACACTTTGAAAACTTGACGTATAATCACTGATCCTTAAGAGTCTACAACACTATACGAAGGTAATTGGCATGATTCTCCCCACTCTTGGAGTATACCAAGATGTCATCAATAAACACAATAATGAGTAAGTCCAGAAATTGATAGAATACCCAATTTATAAGATCTATAAATGGCACTTGGGCATTAGTCAATCCAAAAGACATGACCAAGAACTCAGGGTAGTCATATCGGGTTTGAAAAACAGTCTTAGGGATATCCACCTCCCTAATCTTCAACTAATGATAACCCAATCGAAGATCAATCTTAGAAAAGTACTTAGCACCCTAAAACTGGTCGAACAGGTCCTCAATCATAGGAAGAAGATACTTATTCTTCACAGTCACCTTATTCAACTGTCGATAGTCTATACATATTTGAAGGGAACCATCCTTCTGATGCATGAATAAAATAGGAGCACCCTACAGAGAGACACTAGGGCGAATAAAACCTTTATCAAGAAGATCTTTCAATTACTCCTTAAGATCTCTCAACTTAGTCGGAGCCATTCTATAAGAAGAGATCGAGAAAGGACGGGTATCCGAGAGAAGGTCAATCCCAAAGTCTATTTCCCTATCGGGATAATAACAACAACAACATACCCAGTTTATTCCCATATAGTGGGGTCTGGGAAGGGTAGAGTGTACGCAGCCCATACCACTACCTCAGGTAAAGTAGAGAGGCTATTTTCGGTAGACCCCCCGGCTTAGAACCGATCACTATAACAAACACAAAAGCTAAGTACAAAATAAACTAACACTACTAGCAACAAGATAATACTACAACCATAAGATAAAAATAAGAATTATCTAACTAAAATCATAGACATCACACAGCACCACGAATAAAAAACTACAGACACAAAAGAACGCTTCCTTATAAGAGGAATACAAAAAAGATCACCGAGAATTACTTTGGGAAACCCATCGACTACAGGGACAGATTCCAAAGCAGGTCCCTCAGAATTGGAATCCTTATCCTAAATTAGATGATATAAACACCCTTTGGAAATTAATTTTTAGGCTTTAAGATAAAAAAATAAACCTACCCTTTGGTGCTAAGGAACTACCTTCCCATTCAATCGCTGGTTTGTTTGAGAATTAGAAACTGACCCTTCGAATTCTACAATAAAAAGAAGCATAGCACAAATGGAGCCAATCCATACCTAATATCACATCAAAATCTAACATATCGAACTCTATCAGATCCACCAACATCTCCCTACCATAGATAGATACTACACAACCCCTATATAATTTTCTAGCCATAATAGAATTACTCACCGGGATAGACACATAAAAAGGATCAGAGATACACTCAAGATTGAAACCAAAATGAATTGCCACATAAGGGGTCACATAAGAAAGAGTAGACCTTAGATCAAGTAAGCAATACACATCACGAGAAAAGAGTTATAACATAATAGTGACAACATCAAGAGAAGCCTTAGATTCTTGATGGGTGGCAGGAGCATACAGACGATTTCGACCAGTTCTAGTACCAGAAGTAGCACCCTTTGATGCAGGAGCTGATGACATAGCAACTAGATCTTTATTAGCTCCATAAGAAACCCTTGAAGTACAATTTTGCTGCATGTGAACAAACTGATCACACTTAAAAAACTTATTCCTTCCCACATCATAAACTCTACGATGCACCTGCCCACAAAAATGATAAGGAGGATAAGATGGGGCCAACTGATCCACATTGGCCTTAGACTGGGCATATTATGCCCTAAATCTACTATTTGTATGGAAGCGACAATCACCCAATGACTTTGGATATGAAGCACTAGCCGTTGAATAAGAATAAAAATTTCCCACTCTTTTAGACCATTTCTTGCTATCTTTTCCACTATTTTGCTGGCCACTACCCTACTCATAATACCTAAATTTCTTACTCTGTCTTTTCCTTATTTTGGATTATTTTTTCTTTTCATCTATAAACTTCTGCATATAAACCACAAGCCTAGAGATACCATGTCATTATTCAGCAAGGAGACCTTGTACTCTAATATCAAATCCCAAAATAAGCTTGAGAAAACTTTCTTATCTTAGCCTGTATGCAAGACAACTTATGAAACTTCAAGGCATACTCTTTTATAGTCATTCTGCCTTTCTTTAGATTCACATACTCCTCAACTTTTGCCTCCCTCAATTTATGAGGAAAGAAGCGATCAAGAAAGTCACTACAGAATTTATCCCACATAGCTGGCTCAGTATCTTCACCACTCGACTGCTCTTAATCCTCATACCACTGATACGTTACATCCTTCTGATATACGACGAACTCCACGCCCTCAGAGTTAGAAGCATGCATCACATAGAAAATCTTTCCATCTCATTATGAACCCTTGAGGATCCTGTTCAACCTTGGAACCAATGAATGTCGAAGAACTCAACCTCATGAATTGACCAACCCTTGTGGCCTCATAAGAAGAAGTGACAAGGGTAACACGCTCAGACTAGAGCGACTAGGAGGCCACCAACTAAGTAAATAAATAAATTAACTGGAAAAACTCAATATTAGACACATTACTTTAAGGCTTTGGGGCCAAAGTATTATCAGCTAAGCCTGACAAGGACTAGTAGGTACTAGTGGAACTCTACTCGAGCAATCAGAAGTAGGGACACTAGACCAGGTCTGTATCTCATAAGCAGGTTGAGTTCCATCCACGTTGTCCTCAGGTGGGATAAAAGAGTTTTCACAAGCATCAAATCTTTGGGGAGGCATGATTTTAAATGTGAAAAAATAGAATTAGAGGAGATTTCAAACTCCTAGACTCTATAGCCCAAAAGTAGAACACAAGAAAAGAAAACATTCCTAAATGCCTTATAGCCTCTCCCTTATAAGTGTGACGTGCTATATATCCATAAAAGGGACTCTACTTGACATGGCTTTGTGGAAACCCAATTGACCATAAAACCAGGGCTCTGATACCAACTTGTCACGGCCTTAACCAGGGCCTGGCTGTGGTGGGTATCTCAAGTTCACTGAGCACCAGAGACCACCCATTTTGGCTAGCCAAATAGAACACAATACATCTAGCAGCAAATGAATTTTTAACATATAACAAGATAAGTTAAGTTTTAAACATATAACAATATAGGCAACTAAACAAAGAATTTAAGAATTTTAATAACATCCCAATCCACAATAATCCACAAAGCCTCTAAACAGATCGAAACTAATCTAAGTAGGGACATGCCCCCAATAATATCCAAAATAATCCAATAGAAGTAGTCTAAGGCATAATGAAACTAGACTTTAAAATGATAACACCTTTCAGAGAATAAAAGCTCACCACTTCAAACCTAACTACTGACAACCCAGAAATCCTATCACTGTGCAGAAAAATAAAAGTGTCTTCAGTTCCTACATTGTATGGGGATACAACGCTCGATTATTGTTTGTGGGGTGAGCATAAGCATGTAACTCAGGGATGGGATAAAATAATGCCAAGTCAAAAACTACAGTAGAATTAACATGCACACATTGTACATACATATATATAGAACATGATGGGATAAGGAATAAGGCTTAGCATGAATGTAAAACATTATCCCAGACTGTGTAGCTCAACTATCATAATAAGACACCTATATGCTATATAGGCTAAACTCCCCCTACTAAAAGGGCCCAGTGCATGTTATCCACACGAACCAAAGAATAATCATATATACATATGCACCGAGGGAACTCGAACACCTGTGCATATATAAAGGGTGACATCCACTTGGTCATATAACAAGGATAACTCGAACACCCTATCATAAAGCAAAGGTGACTCGAACACCCGACTATTTAGACTCCCCCGCCGGCAAATGTAGGTTTCCAATATTGGTCTATTGAGACCTCCACTTTCATGGCCTAGATGCACAATCCCCCTTAATACCAATTAAAATATTTACATATTTTCATTCATTGAACTATGATACACATCATGTATACACTGTTGGTATTGTCATACCAACTACACTTATAAGATAATATCATCGTGCCATTACAATTCTATTAATTTGGGGGAACAACCCCCTTTGTTATTAAATAAAAAATATTATGTTTCAATAATCTCTTTACATCATGCAATGGTTCCAAAAGTAGTTCAATGTGCATACTTTCATGTTCAAAATAAGTTTCACAATATTCGGTTGAGGTTATACCAATTACAATATTCAAAATCATCAATTTGGGGGAATCCACAATCCCCATTCTAGTTAACCAAATCCATGCACCCCAAATAGTTCAAAGACATCAATTCAAATGATGAATCATCAATAAAATTCATGGGTAAAACAATTCATTCATTAAGGATTTAAAACCCTCAACCTATATTCATAAACCACAATTTAATCACATGAATAAAATTATAAATACATGTTTTTAACACAATAAACTTTGGGTAAGAGTAACATGCCTGAGATATCAAAAATTACAGAGAGTTATCAACCCTTAGAGATACTAATTGACAATTTCTTAGAAACCCTAGTGTTCTTGACTTAGGGCTTTAAGAGAGAAGAGAGTATATATTTTATTTGTTAAAGTGATGGAAATAACTCTCTTTGGATGTTTTATGGGCATGGGTCCTAAGTGGGAAGGAAGGGAAATAACAAGAATGCCCCCACTTAAAGTGTAAATAAAAGTCACCTAGTCGTCATGGGTCACCTTACGACTCATGACGTCTGGCTATGAGTCATCTTCATGACTCGTAGTTAGAAAAGTAGATGAAGGAACCGTCACTGTTGACTCTACGAGTCACACACTACAACTCATGAGGTATTATTACAACACGTAGGGGCCTAGTCATGGTCAAGGTAGAAATATCAGGCACCTTTACTAGTTTGGCTACGAGAAGCACTATACGATTCATTTAGATACTTGATGACTTATTGAGTTTAGTCGTACTTAGAATAGACACCTTAGGCAACCTTACTGGTCACCCTACGATTGGGATCCTATTACCCTTATGGTGATCTTAAGACTCATAAGGTAACTCATAGTCATGGAAGTGAGTTCAAAAACTCAAAAATTTTCCAGGGCCAAAAATTCAAGGTGTTAAAAGTTTAGATGTGAAAACTAGTGTTACTAGCTTGAGCTATGTGTTGTTCTAGTGTATCTCAATAGATTATATTATTATATGTACGCTAATTTGTGGTGTTTGATGAGATAGTAGACCATGTGAGATGTTAAGAGTGAAGTTTGGAAGCATAATAAGGTCTAATAATTTTGGAAAGACACCATGAGATAAGGAGTTCAAAGGCAAAATAGAGGAGTAAAGGATGGCAAAATCTGGAATTCTTGAGGCCATAGGCGCTAGCTTTTGTGATAAGGGCGGGCCATTCCCCAAGACACAAAATAAATTGACCAAAACAGTATGCATTCCACAATTAGGATATGCCACGTCGCTAATCGTGCCATTGCAAGAGCGTGACATGCCCTTGGGCACAAAACAACCAACTTTTCTCTTCTTATAAATAAAATACTTTGTTCTTATTGTACGCATCTTGGAAGACTTTTGGGGATGGAAATACACTAGAGGAGGCTTAAATTAGGTTTCTTTATCTTTATGTTAGTTTATTTTTTTTCTATACGTGAATTTTATTCTTGCGATTAGTTGTATAACTATGAGTGGCTAAGAACTCTCGTCCAGGGTTGAGGCCAACAACATGAATACTTATGCTTGCAATTGAGTTGGTTTATTATAAATTATCATTATTGTTTTTTCATATATCCTTGCTATTACTATTCTATGAATTTGCGACCCTTAAGATAACCATATATCTCTATTGTGAACCCTAAAAGAGGAATAATAAATTAAATCATGGAGGTAAATGTAGTGGGATAATATACATTCAAGGGATTGAAGTTAAGATTTGTGTTTAAGATAGTAATATACCTAATTTTCCCCATTTTGTTCATATATGAGAAGATATATAAATATGTTTAACTTAGTTCTCTCATCTTCGCTCAACAATGGAGTTTTGGGGCTAAGTTAGATATAGGATTACAAGATCAAAAAACCATTATCATGTTATCAACCTCGTGAATCAACAACCAAGGTAACTAACTAAACTATCGAGATTGTATTGCTAAGTAGGATTGTTCGTAGTGCCTTAACCATGGATTCATCCCCATTATTGTCTCTAACACTTTATAAATCCAAATTATTTATGGTTACTTTTGAATTCTCAAATCTCAAACTATCTTGGTTACAATTAGCACTTGTTTAATCTTTGTAGTAATGCTAGAATTAGGTTGTTGCTAAGAACAAGTCCCTGTGCGATCCATACTTTGCTTTTAAAGGCCACTTTACTACTTGAGCAAACATGTACACTTGCATGTGCGCTAGGATCAAAACAAGTTTATGGTACCGTTGTTAGGGAATTGAGAATTGGAAATTGTCTTATTTTCAGTTTTGTTATTTTGTTTTATAATTGCTAACAAAATTTTTAGGTACAAGTCTTAAACTTAAGTAAGTTGGATAGGGAAAGGGATTTGGTTGACCCATATTCTGAATCTGAGTGATGCTTACATCAACTAAGGATAGAAATAGTACTTCTCTATTGCATACTACAAATTCAAAAGGAGGAAACTATTTCTGCATAAATGGATAAATATCAAATAGCCTATAGGATAATTCGTAAAGTGGAAATCTTACTGCATAAATGGTGCAGTTACTGTACAATAATGGGTAATTCAAATGCCTATCACATGAGAATCATTAAGTTCATTTACAGAACTTCTTGGAGATTAGTGATATCTTTATACCTATTAGGGTCTCCACAGACTACATAAGGCTCACTCTTTTCTCTTTATCACTTCTGGGGGAAATGAAAAAATGGTTGAACGCCGAACCTTCAAACTTCATTACTACATGGGATGATCAGGTGAAGAATTTTCTCATTAGATTCTTCTCATCTGGAAAGACTGCAAGGTTAAGTAGTGATATTTTGAGTTCAAGCAAAAGCCAAATAAGAATATGTATCATGCATCAAAGAGGTTTAAATCTCTTCTTAGGATGAGGTATTAACTTACACTTTTGTTAAAACTCTTGATCACACTGTAAATTTTTTGTTAGATTTAGCTGCAGATGGTTAGGCTTTGAAGAAAAATTATGCTGAGATGTACACGTTACTGAATAAAATTACACAAGGTAATCCCAAATGACAGGATGATATGTTTAGAATTATAGTAAAGAATCCTGCTGGGATGATTGGGGTGGCCAGTGTCACAGTGTTGGCCACCCAATTGTCAGCCTTGCAAAATCAAATGATGACATAATTCAGTAAGTCAGGAGTGAACCAACCTCAGGCTCAAGTAAATATAGTCCAGTAGACCCCGATTCAGTGTGAGATTTGTGGTATTAGTGGTCACTATATAGACTCAAGTAGAGAGAATTCAAAATCAGTTAAATTTATGGGCAATGCACAAAAATTGGTAATTTGAGTTATAGTAATGCCTACAACTACAAGTGGAAGAGTCAACCCAACTACTCATGAGGCAACAATCAGGCTTAGACTCAATAATTTCAACAACAATTAAGATGCAGGTCAGTAATATCCTTTGCCAAAGTAGGTAATACCAATCATCCTGGAACATCCATTCTTGGCGATGTGAGGAGCACATATTAATGTTAGAGAGGGCACTCTAACAATGAGACTAGATGATGAAAAAGTGGTTTTCAAAGTATACAAACCACTCAATCCACATTCACGCTATAAGAATTTATGCATGGTCACAACTATGGAAGTGGATGAGTGTAAGGTAGAAGAGTTCCAACCTCCAATGACTTTTTTGGAATATCTCATAGAGTGGCCTAAACCAAAAATTGAGCCTGATGTTCTAACACTTAAGTAGGAGCCTAAAAATACTAGTGTTTAAGAAGATGCAGACCTTAAGTAAGCACTCAAGAGTTCAAAAAAGAGTGAGATGATGGCCTTCGAGTAGGAAAAATAGTTGAAAGAAAATAATTAAATAGCAGTGACATCGGTCATGCCGCAATACTAAATCAGGTGTTGCTTGGGAGGTAACCCAAGTTAAGGTAGGTATTTGATTTTTGTATTTTCCTTTTAATATCACTTTTATTTTTGTTTATGTTTTGAGTCACAGGTTGAAGAAAGTCTGAGTACCCAAAATATCAGCTAAGGAAAATAGCCAAGAGACTAGGTGTGGGGTCTATCGAACCTCATTTATGATTTATGATATTGATATCTAGGCCTAGAGGCCTCAGGGAGTATTTATATCCTTGATTTTAAGTTATACTCTGGGGACAAAGTGTGATTTTAAGTGTGGGTTAGGGAATCTTCCCATGGTTTAGGGTGATGTGCTGCTATAAGATTTTTATTTTATTTACTTTCCTTGTTTTAACTAAATTTGAAAAATTATAAAAAGAATTTCTCTTTGATTGTTTAGTTTTGTTGGTGTCAGTCTAGTAAGGGCACACTTTACCCACCCTTGTTTTTTTTTCCGATTCTTTTCCAAGGAAGAGAACTTTGAACCTAGTATATCTTTTTTATTTTTAGGAGTAAATTTTAAAATTTTTGTATTAGGAATAAATGAGATGTTCTTGCTAGTTTCTATGTGTGATTACGTGATGCAGGTGGTTTTGAGTATAAAATTATGTTGGTTGATGTGGATGACTACTTTTGAGACCCCTAGGCTCATTTATATGACTTATGTGCTTTGTTGGCTTAATTCTGAATTCAAGCTATTACTTGGTTTAGAGTTTATAGATATCCTATTTGTTTTGAGCATGTTCCATGTGTGAGTGAGGTATTTTGTACATTCTTTGTTGCATATTAACGTCTATTACTTACCTAGTATGTATGCAAAGTGAAATAAATAATGTTGGGTTCAAGAGATGATATAGGCATTTCTTTGCTAGCTGTGTCTCATACTCTCTTTTTTCTACCCTTGTTGCATGATCTTAATTAGCCTTGTTGAGTCTTTAGTCTATTTCTTATATCCTCATATATAGCTTATTCAATTTCTTTCAATTGACCTGAATTTGATCAAAAGCTACTATGCACTTTATTTGAAAATTAATATTGTTAAGGAGGGTAAAATTTAAGAAGGTAAGAAGTAAAATGAATCCCCCAAATAGTAGCTATTGGTGAAAAAAATTCTATGTGTTGTTATTGGAGTGATGTCACGAAAGAAAGAAATTGATCACAATTGAATCATGTGCTAGTAAACATCCCTTAATAAATACATGTGAATTTGCTTAAACAGATGGGGCAAAACAAAAGAGACGTATGAATATAGAGGTGGTGCGAACTATGTTGTTAGAGAGGATTTCAATGTATATAGTGATGTATTAAAGTGCTTAGGGAAGATAGTCACTATTACTGTCCAGAGTAGTTTCTACCGGTCCCCTGTCCTTCAATACAACCATTTAAGTACTACTTACTATTAAACCTAGATATTTTGATATTAGTGTGGTACTACACTAAGGTCAAGCTTATGGATTATCTTATGTTGAATGTGAAGTATTTGTGAGAGTGAGCTAAATTTGATCCTTATACCCATGTTTGTGATGAATTACTTATCTGTGAGTGACTATGGATAAGTCTCTTGTGGTCATAATCTATCCTTGATGATAGTTAGATGACTTGTGTAATCTATTTGATTAAGTAATTTGCATGAGTTTTCCAACCTGGTAGAGTCAATTCCTGAGGTTCGTATGTCTTGAAGTAGTGTTTATGAGTTTTCAAATGTATATGACATGCTTAATGTAGAAATTTTGATATGTGTAGTTATTATAGTGCTAGCATGAGTGTTTTTATTCTAGTAGTAATGTTGGAGTCTTCCCTAAATGGTGCTTAAGTTAAAGATTTGTTTGAGGACGAATAAAGCTTTAAGAATGGGTGGTGATCTTAAGTGTATTTGTGCACCTAAATGTCATTATCTACATGTGTTTAGCCTAGTTTTGAGGACCTCTTGTGTGTTTAGTGAATTTTTAATGATATAATTGAGCATATATTTGTTAAAACTACTTGTTTATGGTGTCTTAAAATTTTTTTAAAATCAAATTGGTGACTTAGATTTTAGATGAGAAAACTAATGCTACTATCTTGAGCCATGTGTTGTTCTAGTGTATCTCAATGAATTCTATTGTGTTATGTGAACTAATTAATGGTGTTTTATGATATAGGATACCATGTGAGATGCTAGGAGTGATGTTCGGGAGCATAAAAAGGTCTAGTGATGTTGGAAAGGAACCCATGAAGCGAGGAACGCAAAGACAAAAGGGAGGAGTAAATGATGGCAAAATCTAGAATTTTTGAGGCAATGGGCGTTCCATGCCCTCTAGATTCTGATATAGGAGTGTTCCACACCCCAAGACATAAAAAAACTTGACCAAAACAGTATGCATCCGTGATTAGGGAACGTCACACCCCTAATCACTCCAATGCATGATCGTGACATGCCTATGGGCATAAAACGGCGAACTTTTATCTTGATATAAATAAAATAGTTTGTTCTTATAGTACACACCTTGGATGACTTTTAGGGATGGAAATATAATTGAGGAGGCTAAAATTAGGATTTTTTTTTATCTTTCTTTAAGTTTACTTTTGTTTTTTATACATGAATTTCATTATTGCAATTAGTTGTAAGACCATGAGTGGCTAAGCACCTTCGTCTAGGGTTGAGGCTAAGAACATGAATACTTATGATTGAAATTGAGTTGGTTTATTGTTAATTATCATTATTGGTTGTTCATATATCCTTTTTCTTACTATTCTATGAATTCGCGACCCTTAGGATAAGAATATATTTCTATTGTGAGCACAAAAGGAGGAACAATAGATTAGATCTGGGGTATATGAAGTGGGATCTTATGCGTTAAAGGGATTGAAGTTAAGATTTTCATTTAGGATAAGAATATACCTAATTTTTTTCATTTGTTTCATATACAAGAAGATATATAAATGTGTTTAACTTAATTCTCACATCCCCACTCAACGATGTAGTTGCGTGGCTAAGTTAGATAGACAATTAAAGGACTGGAAGGCCATAATCATGTTATCAACCCCTTGAATCAACAACCAAGGTAACTAACTAAAACTAACGAGATTGTATGGCTAATTAGAATTGTTCGTAGTGCCTTGACCCTGGATTCTTTCCCATTATTGTCTCCAACACTTTATAATTCTGAATTATTTACGGTCACTTTTGAATTATAAAATATCAAACTCTCTTGGTTACAATTCACATTTGTTTAATCTCTTGTAGTAACGCTAGAATTAGATTATTGTTGACCACAAGTCCCTGTGGTATCGATACTTTGCTTTTAAAGGCCACTTTACTATTTGAGTGACCACGTACACTTGCGTGTGCGCCAGGATTGCAACAAAGTATTCAGAAAAAATAAAAAAGGACATTCGTTGACATTTTAGTAGCGTTTTACATATATTTATATATTGTAGTTAGTAATTTTGATCTAAATTAAATATTCATCAAATACAATATATCGTGTCTTATATATTGTTTAACCAAGCAGTAACTGTCATTGAAAACTAAGAAAGAAAAGAAAGTAATTGAAAATCAAAAGATAAAAAAATTAATTACAATTGTTTGCACCTTAAAAAAATTTCATTAAACGTGTATAATACTATAGGTTCTGATCTATAAATTTTAAAAATTATGCAAAAAGAATCTGTAAATTTCAATAAGACATGTACAAAACTAAGTACAATGATCAATAACTTTTAAAAATTAAACCAAATAGTGAACAAACAAACATTGTACTTGTCCATGTCCAATTTGTAGAGAAGGTACTTGTTCACTGTCGCCATCTAGTATGATACAAGCATTGCAGGAAATTAGTTACACAGTGAAAGTAGAATTACTACTATTGATAGCTCAAGAAGTTAGTTAGTATGCCACATCAGCAAAGTAGTTAGTGAGGTAGTTAGTAACAATTAATAATGATAGTCAGCTAGTATAAAACATTGTAATTTCATTCATTCCAGTTATCAATCAAATACTACAATTCAGTTTCTACACTCACTCTTCTTCATTTCTTATCTTCCATTCCCTATTGAGCTATTCCACTCGATTTCCTCTGTAGAATTCCTGTCGTAGTTCGAATTCACTCGAGCTTCTCGTAAGTTCCTTGAAATCTATTATCAGTGGTATCAAAGTCAGTTTTATTGACATTAATGTCGAAGACTCAATCAAATAGGGATCGCAACAGTGATCCCCCAGCAGCAGATATAGGAGACTTACGGGATATAATGCAACAATTGATAGCAGAAGTTGGGTCATTAGGAAAAAAAGGTATCTTCCTTGGAAAAACTTGATCAAACTGTGATAGAGTTGAAAAAATAGTTGTATGGGGAAAATAGAAGAGAGACAACACTATTGGAACGAGATAATAATTCTTCTAGGGTTGAAGAATCTACAGAAAGAGGAACAAGGAATAAGGAGAAAATCCCTAACAATTACCATTCCCACCACTCAAATTTTAGTAGGTGGTCTAGAATGGAGTTTTTAAGGTTTAAAGAGGATGACCTACGATCTTGGTTTTTCAAGATTGAATAATTTTTTGCTGTAGAAAACGTACCAGGTGAAGCAAAAGTTGGAGTAGTCGCTTTACAGTTGGAGGATGAAGCCATTCATTGGCATTTGGTTTTCATGAGATACAGGCAATATGTCCAACCTGCATCATGGAATGAGTATGGTCTATCCATGGTAGAGAGATTTGGTTTCGATTTCGATGATCCTATGGAGTAAATCAAGAAGGTGAAACAAGTTGGAAGCATAATACCATAAGATATTTGAGATGCATTTAACTAGGGTAAATTTATCTGAGGAAAATGCAATCAGTTGTTATATTAGGGATTGATACCTGAGTTGAATATTGCAGTAAAGATAACCAGCCCCACTATATTGTCTCAAGTTTACAAGATTATGATAATACAAGAAGCCTATCTTGCTGCTGTTAGGCATCCTTCTTCTTTCCCTACTGGATTACTATATTAGAATAGCAGATTTGGAGATCAAAGGAACAAGAGGAAATCTATCTTCCCTACTCCAAGCAAGGGGTTCATCCAACAGAAGAATCATCATAGGAGAATAGTAAGCCCGGAAGAGATGAATGAAAAAGGGCAAAAGGATTATGTTTTTTCTGTGATGAGAAGTATTTCATTGACCACAAATGCAGGAATTTAAAATAGTTATACATACTATAATTGGAGGAAGCACATGAACAGTGTGATTGGGATCTTGAAGAAGATGCACAAAAAACATTGATGAGTCAAGAACTTGAGCAGAACTAAAATCAAGAACAAGTGGAGATATCGCTTCATGGTTTGAATGGGTCATTAGGCTACAAAACTTTGAAAGTTACTGGTTATCACTTAAAGAAGACCTTACATATTCTGGTGGATATAGATAGTTCACATAGCTTCATTGATTCCTTCTTAGTGGATCATTTAAGGTCTCCAGTAACTGCTATTATGCCTCAGGAAGTTGCAGCAGCTAATAGAACTATGAAGGTTGAAAAGATGTCCAAATTGTCTTGGCTATTGCAAGGAGCAGATTTCTCTGCTGAATTTTTATTGTTACCCTTGGGAAGTTGTAGAGTATTACTTGGAGTTAAATGTCTACCCACTCTTGGGGATATCAAGATGAACTTTAGAGATTTAACTATGGAATTCTTGTACAGGGGCAAGATACATATGTTGAGAGGATCTGGTAAGAAAATTTTGACCACAAATGCTGGGAAGTTAGCAAAAATTTAAGGTAATAAAGCTCAATTATGCATGATTCAATTGATACCTACCAGGTGTAATGATGTACAATTGTACGCCTTAGAAGCTGTAGGAGCTGAAACTGACAGTATCCTATCTAGTTTACTAGTTGAGACCAAGATACAACCCTTATGCTTCACCTGTGGTATTGGTAGGGAAGAAATTTGTTACGTGGAGGTTATGTGTTGATTGTAGAGACATCAATAAAGCCACAGGGAAGAACAAATTTCCCATTCTAATAGTAGAAGACTTATTGGATGAACTAGGAGGGTCCAAGATTTTTAGTAAGATAGATCTTAGGTCTGGTTATCACCAACTGAGAATGGCTACTGAAGACATACCTAAGACTGTATTTAGGACTCATTCAGGCCACTATAAGTACTTTTTATGCCCTTTGGGCTATCTAATGCACCTGCAACTTTTCAAGGCTTGATGAACTCAATATTTCAACTATTTTTGATGAAGTTTGTATCATTTTTTTAATGATATCCTGATTTACATCATGACCTTAGAGGACCATGTGAGGCATTTGAGATGTGTTTTTTAAGAAATGAAGAAACATCAACTATTTGCTAAACAAAGTAAGTGCTTCTTTGGGGTGAGGAGAATTGAATATTTAAGGCATTTTATCACAGAAGAAGGAGTCTCTACTGATCCCCAAAAAATAGAATCTATCAAAAATTGGCCTATTCCAACAACTTTAAAATAATTGAGAGGATTCATCGGGTTATAAAGGTATTATAGAAGGTTCATACAAGGCTTTGGTGTGATATGTAAACCCTTACATAACCTCTTAAAGAAGGACAACTTCAAATGGCCTCAACAAGCTACTGATACATTTGAAAAACTCAAGTTAGCCCTTACTGCTTCACTTGTATTGGCCATACCTGATATGACCAAGACCTTTGTAGTTGAGACTGATGTAAGTGGCTATGGAATTGGTGTTGTATTAACGCAAAAAGGCCACCCTATAGCCTTTATCAGCAAAGCTTTATCACCGAAGCATGCAATATTATCGATATATGATAGGGAGTTACTAGCCATGGTACATGATGTGACTAAATGGTCTCAATATCTTTTAGGAAAGAAATTTATTATACAAACTAATCAAAAGGCCCTAAAGTTTCTGATTAAACATAAGTTACATACCAATTCCCAACTGATATGGCTAACCAAGATCATGTACTTTGATTATAATATTTAGTATAAGAAGGGAGTAGATAATAAAATTATTGATGCTCTCTCCTTAGTATCAAGTGCTGAGCTCTTATCTCTTGTTATTTCTAATACCAACTCTGACCATTTATAAGCTATTGAGGATAGTTAGGAAATTGATGTAGAATTGAAGACTCTGATTGACCAGTTATAAGTTGATCCCGCTAGTTCTTCCAAGTTCACATAGAGAAATAACCAACTCAGGAAGAAGGGTAGATTGGTTATTGGCAAATCAGATCAATTAAGGAAGAACATTATCACTTTTTGGCACTCCACTGCTCAGGGTGGTCACTCTAGTGTTAATTCCATATTGAAGAGGTTGCTAACTCTATTTTACTGGAAAGGTTTGAAGAAGGATGTCAAGTTATTTGTACAGAGATGCGGTGTGTGTCAGAAAAATAAAGCTGATTTAGCTGCTTATCCTGGTTTATTACAACCACTTCCAATTCCTGAGGTGGTATAGTCCCAAATCAGCATGGACTTCATAGATAGTTTGCCTAAATCACTTGGTTATAAAGTCATTCTGGTGGTAATTGACAGGCTAAGTAAGTATGGCCATTTCATACCCTTGAAGCACCCTTATACTGCAGAATCTGTGGCTAAGGTGTTTATGGATGTCATAGTAAGGTTACATGGTCTTCCAGATTCCATCACTAGTGATATGGATGCTTTGTTCTTAAGCACTTTTTGGCAAGAGTTGTTCTCACTACAAGGTGTTCAGCTTAACATATCATCTGCCTACCACCCTCAATCTGATGGTCAGACTGAGGTCTTAAACAGGTGTTTAGAAATTTATTTGCGATGTTTTTGTGCTGAAGATGGTACTGGTTAATTCACTTTCCTTCCTATGGCTGAGTACTGGTATAATACTAGTCATCATTCTAAAATTAACCTCACTCCTTATGGTTGACCTCCCCCTCTACATCTCCCATACCTCTCTGGTGAGTCTTTTTCTACTAAAGTAGATCAAACTCTTCTCAATAGAGAATTGAAACTTCAACTTCTTAAACACTATCTTGTGCGGGTGCAACATAGAATGAAACAGAAAGTAGATACTCATAGAAGTGAGAGGGTTTTTATTATGGGGTATTGGGTCTATTTTAAGGTGAAACCTTCCAAGCAAGTCAACATTTTAGCTCAACCCTTCCATAAGTTAGCTGCAAGATATTATGGACCTTTTAAGTTTTTGAAAAATTGGGACCTGTTGCTTACATATTTTTGTTTCCAACTTCAGTCAAGATCCATCCAACTGTGCATGTTTTATTATTAAAGAGGTGTTATGAAGTTCCTTCCCAAATTGCCTACCCTCCCACACTGATGTTGCTAGTCCTCATTGCCTGGATCATGAAGCTATATTACAGAGAAGGATGGTGAAGAAAGGTAATAAAATGGTTGCATAGGTGTTGGTTAAGTGGCATGGTATACCAGCAGATGCTGCTACCTGGGAGTTTCTTATTGTCCTCAAGACTAGATTTCCTGATTTTGATCCTTGAGGCCAAGAATCTTTCATGGAGGGAAGTACTGATATAAGAATTGCAGGAAATTAGTTACATAGTGAAAGTGGAATTACTATTGTTGATATCTCAAGAAGTTAGTTAGTGCGCCATGTCAGGAAAGTAGTTTGTGAGGCAGTTAGTAACAATTGATAGTGATAGTCAGCTAGTATAAAACATTGTAATTCCATTCATTGCAGTTATCAATCAAATAATACAATTCAGTTTCTACACTCACTCTTCTTCATTTCTTATCTTCCATTCCCTATTGAGCTATTTCACTCGAATTCCTCTATAGAATTCCTGTTGTAGTTCGAATTCACTCGAGCTTCTCGTAAGTCCCTTGAATTCTATTATCATAGTATATGTCAAAGTTATTAGGTTTTATCCTTCTACAATCCTAAAAGGACTATGAATCACTCTACAAACCTAAAAGGATTATGATCGATAATTTAGTTGATCGATTTATTTTTGATATAATAATTGGAGGAAAAAAGTGACAAGACGATTTTATATAAAGTAGAGACTTTTAATGAAGGACAAAAGTTTAATTTAATTTTATAAGGGTTAATATATTATAGATAGATGTATATGTATATGTAGATATTAAAAATTGAATAATAGCTAATGAGTTCATGTCACCAAGTAGACTCTACACTAGCGCTCCTATTGACACTAATTTCCTTCTTTCCTTTATCTGGAGTATGCTCGTTCAACAAAACCAAAAAATTAAAAATAAATAAAGAGAAAAAAGAGCAAGAGAAAGAATGCACGGATAGAAAGGGAAACAAAACAATGAATAGAAAACTAAGAACAAAGAAGATAAGAGTTTGACAAAGTTCAAAAAGTAGCTTTGTCGTACAAATGCTAAGAAAATAAATAGGGTAACTTACTTAAATTTCATTACTATAGGAGCTGATTACTCCCTTTATCCACTACTTTTTAGTATTACATAATATCACATAACCAACATTACTTATGTGAGATAATTTTTGAGTGACATGTGTACTCATAGGTCCCAAAAGCTAATTTAAAATCAGATTATAAAAAGTCAACATTCGAAGTACTTCTATTATTCCTATTAGGATTCTAACTAGAAGAAAATAGAAAGAAGCTTAAAATTAAAAGAAGTTGACCTATTGATGAGAACCTCGGTTGGTTATTTTAATAGTTTTGTTGAGTTTGAGACGTTGGAATTAGTCTAATAGTGTAATGATCGATTTCGCTGATAGTAAAAATTTCTTCAATAAAAGTATAAGAATCTCATTCGTCATAGGTGTTAGAATTAATTTTTTAGTATGGAAGTGCATTAGATATGAATTACGATCATATAATAATCCTAGTTCATAGTTAAGTTGAAAATATCCTTACAGATTGAGTTTCAGACTAAGTTTAAACTAGGGTCAACGTCAAATAATAATTCCCCCTAGAATATAAAAACTATGGGCCCAATGTCTATCGAATTAAAGATCTTTAAATCTTCTTTCCAATGGATCCAATTATTTGATAATCTACTTTTAGAGTAAAAAGTTATGACCATATTTCTGAAGATTGTCCGTGCTTAAAAGTTGGGGCCACTATTTCTGGGAAGGCGCAAGTATATAATCCTATTTTTGATGAATTTCAATTCATAAACCTTAAAATTTCATTCCTAAGTCCAGGAGGGGATATTTGATCATGATTGAGGTAGAAGCCCTTCATTAATGTAATATTTTGACTTTCTTTTAGCATTGATTAATCTGTTCCTCATCTAGAATTATTAGAATAAGGAATTATGGTAAAATTCTTGTGGTTTAGAACCTTAGGTTCATGAAATTATGATAAAAACCTATGTGTAGGTATATTTTCACCTATAATTTATTTTAGGAAAAAGGGTCAAAACATATCCCTCTACTTTGAAAAATAGGCCAACTGTACCCCCAGTCATCTTTGGGGTCATATATACCCCTGCCGTTACAAAAGTTTACATGTGTGCCCTTCAACTAACAGAATGACCCAAATAAGACTAATTGACCCATTTTTAAAAAGATCCAAACCTGACCCGATCCATCAAAAGAACCCAAGCATTAGACGTACAATACGCGGTTTTCTCACATATGTGAGATTTCAAAATTAGATTTTTTATCCCTCACGTTTGTAAGTTGAGTTTTCCCAACAAAATTACTATTCTTTCACTAATCATCCCCAATGAAGTGTAATTGTGGTCGATTTTTAATCTTTACTAATTTTTTTAGGAATAGAAAATGTCACAAAATTGGTACTCTTTTCTGATGAAGTGTTCGCTGCATTGTCGTTGTCATTTTGATTTGGTGAATTAATAGTCAAAATAAAAATAAACGATAAACAAACAAAGAAGGGAAAAAAATCAATGAAGATGCAAAGAACACTAATTGATGAAGAAAATGTAGAGCCAAGCCCTCCCAGATTCCCAAATGATCCTATAGTTGAGGATTTGCCCTTGACAGCTCCACAAGCTAGTCAGGACAGTGCATCAACTCAATATCAATCCTTCTTTGGTAAGTCCTTTGGTCAGTCCATCTTTGGTCTATCTCCAAGTTATCCTGAGATTGATTATTGTGGTCTTGAAGTTGAAGAAGATGTACCTTGGAAGCCAAGAAGTGTTTCAAAATTCAAGTCTAGAATCTTACAAAGACAAAACCAACTAAAACCAACCGGATCAAGACAAATCAAGTTTCTTCATGATGGTATATGTTCGACAAAACCAAGTGACTTGTATGCACAAAAATGGCTCTTATGGAATGGTAATGCATTGCTGAGAGATAATTGCAACAATTAACAGTGGATAAACTTAAGATGAAAAAGGGTCATGGCGAGGCACAACAGTGAAAATTTGGTATTGGCAGTTTTTGTATTAATACAAGGGATGGTGACAATAGTGTTCTATCTTTTTTTGTAAAAATTATTGAACTTGTATTTTTTTTTGCAATTTTTTGGGATTATAAGATGGCATCCCTAATGTAATGAACAAATTTGTGGTTCCATTTTTATATATTTTAATGCTTGTATATTATTATAGCTTGTGTTTTTTTCTATGTTTAATCAGTTTGTGGATCTGTTTATTGGTCGTATTTTTCCACTCTTCTGGATAGAAAATACAGGTCAACACCAGAGATTTTTCAATATCCCTGAGAATCGATCAAATTGATATAGATGGTGCAAGAGATACAAAAATGTGAGAGTTTATATAACTTCTCACCCGTGGGCACAAAAATGATGTCTAAAGTTTACAGAGCAAAGTGCCCAATGCAATATGCTGGTTGCAAGCTTGTAACTAATTAATATGGGGTAATATTGTGCAATCATTTGACATGGCATGTTTTACTATTTTTCACTAACTAGTTAGTTCTTTAACAATTAGATAGAACTCTTTTGTTGGACTTGGCTGTGAAACAAATTAGAGGGTCCTTGTGTTGGTACGACGCTTCTTGATATCATATCCAAAGAAAAAAGTTCCAAGTAGCAGAACATCTGTAATGCCCCTAACAGAATAGTAAAAAAATTAGCAGCAGCCTGATGCACAAAGAATCACATGTTAGAAGGGCCACACCCCAAGAGTGTGATGTAGACCGTTTACCCTAATGCAAACATTAGTGACTGCGTATCAAACCCGTGACCTATACATCACATGGAAAAAACTTTAATAAAGAACTAAAGAAGCATGTCACTTGTCAATTTATTTTTTTTACTACAGAAGCATGTCACCCTGTTCCGAGTTACCATTATTTTCTAGACCATAATATAGAAGCAGAGGATATTGGTCAACTTCTATACAACATATCCAGTGTAGCCCCTTGTACAATATAATTATTTTGTGGCGCCCAGGGGGTAGAGTAACTTTCTTTAGAGCAAACATTTTGATTTTGTATCTGACAACATTTATGGTGGGATAAGTTATCCCATTTATATGGTGGGATAACTAATATTGGGATAGCTAATTTTGAGATTGATTATCCTAAGATAACTTATCTCCAAATCTTAATAATTTTATTTGACATGCTGAATATATTTTTATCGTGATTCTTCAGGGGTTTCATAAAGCTTCATAGCATTAACTAATTATGGTAGTCTTGTTGATGGGTGCCAAGGCAAAATTTATGATCGAGTCTATGTGTAGAAACCTTGAGTACTCTTTTTGGTTTCAATCTAGGACACATTGTGCTACTACTAAGTTGCACCATGTATTTCTATATCTGTGCACACTTTTTACATGTAACATATGACATTGGGATAATAGATCGGTTTTTGTTTACCTGCCGGACGCAGAGGTTTTAGTTAGAGCATTGGCTTTTAGCTTCTGCTTTGTCTTATGTTTCTATAGATATATGATGTATTCTGCTCCTGATTATCTGCTCATTGTAAAAAGGAGTTGGAGGAACTACCTTTTTAGTTTAATGACGAGGTAGTTTCAATTTAATAAGGCTACAAAACTTGAGTCAACAACCTCTGCTGCTAGGCTTAGTGCTGTTGCATAGGCTTCTGAAGATTCAAAAACGATATGAATCCTCCTCCTCCTCCATGTCGGTAAAGCCTGATCCACCAAAAACTAGGTTCTCATATTCTGATATTTTTGATGAGCTCTCTCTTTTCTTGCATCATCTCTATAGTTTAATCAGCTCAAGTAACTGGTCGAGTCATGTTCTTAGAAGAGAATTTTAGAGAAAATTTGAACAATCATTTCTTAGGTGCACTATCTGATTCATATTTTCTTCCGGCATCTGACATATTTAGAACCCCAACACTTTTGTTTTTGCATATTGGGAAGGACCAATAGACACTTCTCCAACATTGAATTCATCCACCTTAAAACATCTATTGTTCTTATGCAATTTTTAGTTTCTTCTCCAGAATGCAACTAAAATATTTTTCTGTTTCATGCTTACCTTTGCACCCAGTCTTTTTTTGGGGTTCTTTGAACTTTTCAGTCAAGATAATATTTATAGGAACTGGAAACTTTTGACTGCTATACTTATCTTGAGTCATTATAGTGCTTGTAAAGTCAATCTCATTAAGTATCATATTTTCTCATTTTAGAGCCCGACATGCATATTCTGGATCCTGCCAAATTACAATTATTTGTCATGATCAACAAGGGCATAAATTTAGATTAGATAGAATATGATGTATCGTATGTTCTAAATTTTTCAATGAAGTGACTCCAACAAGCATAAGCTATTAGATTTTGACAAAAACTTAAGAACATGGATTACAATGAACCAGAAGACATGTATGTTTCTACCCATGAAAACAACTACCAAGTGTGAAAAAAATGTTCCAATTTCTTAACCATCTTTATCTTTTTCATATATTTAAAGTAAACTATTCCTACCTTGACAAGTAGGAAGGTTATTTCTGATAGACCCTTAACTAAAAACAAGGTACAGGAAACTATCTAAACTATTGGTATAAAGTTATCCCAGAATAAACTCACATATAAAGTGCATACTTCTTTGCAATTATACATGTTAATGCAACTGTCAAAGTTCAGCTATTAAGCAAGAACCACCATAAGAGAATAAAACTGATATAACCTAAAAAAAGGATTGAGCCACAAACTATAACCTGAAATAATAGTCTTAACTCTCAAGTACCACAAATGACTAACATAATTTGCAAATGCTATAACAATCTCCAGTTGGTAGCTCAAAAAGTTAACTAAAGAAACCAACAGGTATCTAAAAGCATCTTCCTAAACTAACAATGTATTAACCTGAGACGAGATATCACAAAAAACTAACCAACCAAAATGTCGGGACTGCGTGCAAACACAACCAAACTATGCACTAGAATGATATTGCCCGCTTTGATCCAAGCCCTCACGAATTTGTTTTTGGGCACCTCCCAAAAGTCCTCATACTAGTGGAGTTGGGTGACATACTTAAATATTAGGCATTCTCCCTCTATTTCTCCGATGTGGGAGATGTGGGATTGATTTGCTTCCCAACAATCCTCCCCTCAAACCAAGACCACATCACTTGTGACCTCCCCTTCAACGATAGTCCATATGAAGGGAACACAACACTTGTACCGCTACTACCAACCAGTGGAACAAGCTGCTTGACCATCACTTATCAAGAAGACTTTCGATACATGATGGGTCTGGAAACTCTGAGATCGTCTGTCTGCTGGTGGTCCGAACGCTGGGGTGCTGGCAGCAGACTATGCATTACTCCATGACATCTTCTTTTGCCATCTATTTCCCTAGTTGTCGCTCTGTGGCTGGCTGTGATTCAAATCCGGGGTTCTAGCTCTCTTTGCTTGCCTGTCTTTCTCTCTTGTTTTTGAAATTTTCTTTTTCTTCTCTTCTATCTGCTACATATGAATGGTTAGTCGAGTAAAGTCTAACTCCTTGTTCAACATAGCCCCCTGGCACTCAAGTACTAGGTTATCAGCAAGGCCAAATGAAAATTTCCTCATTCGGGCTCTCATATTACTAGTCAACTCTGGTGTATAGCGGGCTAGTTTATTAAACTTCAAAGTGTACTCCTGGACACTCATACTGCCAGTAACTCTTCCGCCTTGGCCTTCCTCAACACCAGAGGAAAGAATCGATCAATGAAAGCTTCAACAAACTCGCCCCAAACTGTGGGCTCAACACTCTCACCTTTTGCATCCTCCCAGTCGGCATACCACTGATTCACAACATTCTTGAGCTGATAAATTTCCAGTTCCATCCCTTAAACCTCATCCACATGCATTACCTTAAAGATCTTTTCTATCTCACCCATGAACTCCTGTGGATCTTTCTCCACCTCAGTGCTAGTGAACTTAGGTGGGTCCATTTTCATGAAATATCCGACCCTAGTAGCCTCAGACGTAACAGATGCAGACCCAATATCTTCCAATCGTTGAGATTGGTTAGATACCAACTGTGTCAGTATATGAATAGACTGTCTGAATTCTTCAGTTGAAATATCTCCCTGAGCAGTTGGGGGACGGTTGACATTAGTCCGCGTAGCCCTAGGTGGACTGGTCAGGACTGGATGGACTCCTGGAGTAGGGACACGTTCTGGAGTATGAGCTCTGTTACGGGTCTGCATCCCACAGGTGGGACGGACCTCATCTTCCTGAGCATTCTAATCGATGATACGACGTGGAGACATAACTGTGTTTCTGAAATACAAGTGATCATTGATTAGGGGACAGTTCAGACTCTGAAGCAAGAACTAAATCACAAAGAAGGGAAATATTTCCTAAACGCCTAGCAGCCTCCTGCTTATAAGTGTGGTGTGCTACACACCCATAAACAGGGCTCTACACGATGTGATTTGGCAGATATCCTGGGACCATGAACCGCGATTTGATACCAAGTTTGTCATGACCCAAATCGGGGCCCTGGCCGTGACGAGTATTCCGAACCATGAGGCCCGAAACACCCCAATCTGTCTGGTAATCATGCACACAATTCATATGATAAGAGAAATGCGAAAGATACACAATATAATGAAAACATGGTCAAGAATCATGCGAAAGTAATGATGGGGAATAATGTCCCAAAATCTCAACACAATATCTCAATAACGTCTGTGAAATCTCTACTACATGACTAAAATAAATGTCTATCCGAAAACTGGGACAAGGCCCCCGGTAGACCCAAAACTAATAAATGATAAACTAAACTGCAGACATCAGGCCTTCCAAAAGATAGAAGGCTCACCACTAGATTCTACAATCTGTCGAAAGGAAATCTACTGGTTGTCTGGACCCCTAGACTGTGCCTCTGAACCTGGGAGGAGAGGGGGTTAATACAAAAGTACTGGTACGCATAGAAATCAAAACAGAAATATAATATTTTTACACAATATAGGCGAGAGCTATTATAAAGCTGTTTCATATCAAATTATTTGAAAACACATAGGCATTATGGAATAGTTTTCAATATTAGTGTAATGCGATTGAGCTAGGTGGAATACCCTACAATTGTAATTCCACGACTATGTGGAATCCGCCTCTGGTCCTCGGTGGCCAAGCCTCCAATCCAAGTAGCCGCCAGGATTTGGAGCCGGTATACCCCCCGTGTGAGTACACCGCAGGGAATCCCTCCATGTGAGATGTCCCAGTTATTTTATTATCCTCCCATGTATGATACAATATCATATGACCCGAATCGGCAACTACGGTTTACAGCGATGAGCCCTTTCACTCAAACGCCTTCTTTGGAAATCCACCTTTCTCATGAAAATCAATGCATTCAAACTTTGTTCAAATCAATCACATGTCATACTCTGTAGGGTATCGTCATACCCGACTTGCAAGTCAATCAGTATCATATCATTCTCTTCATTCAATTATCATATGCAACATATTTCATCATGAACAAAACAATCCCTCTCTTTGAAAGTCAAAAACCATATCTAAATCATGACATTTTTAGACATTTCATGACATGCATTTCAAGATGATTTCAAACGATTCATATCACATGAAAACTTAAAAGAATATCATATCAAGAGAGGGGTTCCGTGTAAATCATGCTCTCAATTTATCATCATTATGAAACACATGCATATCCATATATAATATGTCAAATCACCTTGGAATTAGGCCAAAAGACCAAATCAATATCATAAAACGTTTAAAACATGTCATATTCGTAATTTCAAAACCCCCATTTTGAAAACATAAATTTTTAAAGCCCATGAGATTTTTGAGATAACCCCACGTACCTCTATATGTGAAAATTATAGGTGCTTCTTGAAGCCTACGTTCTGGGGATTCCAAAATGCGATTAGTTTCTAAAACTCCCGGTTGAATCTTGAATTGCTTGGGTTTTTATTTTGAAACCCTATGGAGAATCCTTGAGCAATTTTGATGAATGAAGGTGTATTTTGGGGTCCTTGGAACTGAATTTTGTATTTTAGGGCTAAGTAAGGGTGGAAAAGGACCATTTTGCCCCAGAAACGGAGTGTTTAAGTCACTTGAAATCTTTACATAGGCGCCGCCCATTCCATCGTCTATGTTTACATAGGCGCCTCCTAGGCTATCGCCTATGCTTTCTAGTGGCCATGGGCGATTGGTTAGGCGACACATATCACTTTGAAAGGCCATAACTTCTTACTTGGGGCCCGGATTTTAACAAAATTAGTATCGTTGGAAAGCTAACTCAGAAACCTGTCATTTTACACATAGTAGGCTTTCTAATTCGACATATACAAAAAGTCATGGTCGATAGAAGTTGACACAAATTATAATGTCCACTTAAGCTTAAATCGATCGAAGTAGTTTTCAACTCGTCCTTGAGTCAGATGACCCCTATGGTCTAAATTCAAGCTTGAATGGATTCACATACTACACAAATAATTAACATGCCGTATTGGCATAGGATTTATGGCTTCGGGATTTATCAACACATCAGAATCATGGTCTATCTTGTAGCCCGAAATGCGGGGCGTTACATTATCCCCCCCTTAGGATCATTCATCCTCGAATGATGATGCGGGACACCGACAGACATGATTTGAAGCATAATAAAGGACTAGGAAAGATAAGATAGGAATGGTACCTTCTTTCTCCTCCTTCATCAAAGCAAACAAATTGGGATATCTAATTCTCATGTCATCTTCTGACTCCCAAGTTGCTTCTTCGACTTTCTGATTCCTCCACAGTACCTTTACTGAGGTTATCTCTTTGCTCCTCAGCTTTTGAACTTGGCGATCTAAAATTTCAACGGGCTCTTCTTCGTAAGACAAGAAATCTGTCACTTTGACACCCTTTACTGGCAATACCAAAAAATGATCTCCAATGAATTTCTTCAACATGGATACATGGAATACCGGATGAACGGAACCCAAACTTGCAGGCAATTCTAGCTCATAAGCAACTGCACCAATCTTTCTCAGAATATGACATGGCCCTATATAGTGAGGGCTCAATTTACCCCTTTTTCCAAACCTCATAACTCCTTTCATAGGAGAAACCTTGAGAAACACCCAATCACCAACTTCAAACTCTAGTTCTCTTCTCCGAATATCGACATAGGACTTCTGATGACTCTGAGCAGTCTTGAGTCGTTCTCTAATGATCTTCACTTTCTCCATCGCCTGATGATCAAGATTAGGCCTATATAACTGGGCCTCACCCACTTCATACCATCCTATCGGAGACCTACATCTCCTCCATACAAGGCCTCAAAAGGAGCCATCTTGATGCTGGCATGGTAACTATTATTGTAAGCAAATTCAACCAGTGGAAGGTGATCTACCCAACTACCTTTGAAATCAATAATGCATGCCCTCAACATATCCTCGCAGGTCTGAATAGTACGCTCAGCTTTCCCATCCGTCTGAGGGTGGAAAGCTGTGCTCAAATTCACTTGTGTACCTAAACCCTTCTGAAAGGATCTCTAGAACTGAGATGAAAACTGCGTACCTCTATCGGATATAATGGACACTGGTGCCCCATGCAACCGAACTATCTCCTCAATGTAAATCTTAGCATAACCCTCTCCTGAATATTTAGTCCTCATAGGCAAAAAGTGGGATGACTTTGTCAACCGGTCTACAATCACCCATATAGAATCATACTAGTTTCGGGATCTCGAAAGTCCTGTAATGGAGTCCATATTTATCATCTCCCACTTCCATAAAGGCAGGTCTATCTCTTGGAAAGTACCACCTGGCCTCATGTGTTCTACCTTCACTTGTTGATAGTTCAAACACTTGGACACAAAATCAGCTACATTACATTTCATGTTATTCCACCAATACAAGGTTTTCAGATCATGGTACATCTTAGTAGAGCCTAGGTGAACGACATACCTCGAAGTGTGCGCCTCATTAAGGATTCTTTACCGCAGCCCATCAACATTCGAAACGCACAATCTACCCTAAAATCGCAGAATACCATCACCACTAATTTCAAATGACATAACCTTTTGTTGACCCACATCTTTCTTGATTTGCATCAATATGGGATCTTCAGCCTGCTTCTCCTTAACTTCAGCACAAAGGGATGACTTATCTAACTCATGAACAATCACCCCTCCATCTTCAAAATCTAAGAGTCACACTCCTAGATTTACAAAGAGGTGAATATCCTACACCATCTCTTTCTTTCCTTCTTCTACATGAGAAAGGCTGCCCATAGACAACCTGCTGAGGGCATCGTCTACAACATTTCCCTTGCTCGGATGGTAATGTAGACTCATATCACAGTCTTTCAAAATTTCCATCCAATGCCTCTGCTTGAGGTTTAATTCTTTCTGTAAGAAAACATACTACAAACTCTTATGGTCGGTATAAATATCAACATGCACTCCATAGAGGAAGTGCCTCCAAATTCTAAGTGCAAACACCACGGCTGCTAACTCCAAGTCATGAGTGAGGTAATTGCGCTCATGCACCTTTAACTACATAGATGCATAAGATATCACCTTACCATGTTGCATCAATACACAACCAAGTCCCATACGGGACGCATCATAATAAACCACAAAACCATCTACACCCTCGGGAAGGGTCAAAACAGGAGCAGTAGTCAGCTTGTCCTTCAACTTCTCAAAATTGTTTTCGCATAAGTCAGACCACACAAACTTTATCTTTTTCTGAGTCAGTTTAGTAAGCGGAGCAACTATGGTAGAAAAACTCTCTATGAACCTTCTGTAATATCCCACCAAACCCAAGAAACTTTGAACATTAGTTGGAGTCGTGGGTCTGGGTCATTTTCTCACTGCTTCAACTTTCTGGGGATCCACTCTTATCCTGTCACTGGAAACAATATTCCCCAAGAAGGCAATAACATCTAATCAAAATTCACATTTGGAAAATTTGGAATACAACTGATGATCCTTAAGGGCCTGAAGAATAATTCGGAGGTGATTGGAGTGATCCTCTTTACTCTTAGAATAGATCAGGATATCATCAATAAATACAATTACGAACAAGTTAAGAAACTGTTGGAATACTCTATTGATAAGATCCATGAAGGATGCAGGGGCGTTAGTTAACCCGAAAGACATGACTAGAAATTCGTAGTGACTATATTGGGTTTGAAAGGCTGTCTTGGGAACGTCTGACTCCCTAACTTTCAACTGATGATGACCCGAATGAAGATCTATTTTTGAAAAACACTTAGCACCCTGAAGCTGGTCAAAAAGATTAAAAATCCTAGGAAGAGGATACTTATTTTTAATCGTGACCTTATTCATCTGACGATAGTCTATGCACATACGAAGGGAACCGTCTTTCTTTTGCACGAAAAGTATAGGTGCACCCTAAGGGGACACACTGGGGTGAATAAAACCATTATCTAGAAGGTCTACCAACTTCTCTTTTAACTCTTTCAGTTCCGCGGGAGCCACTCTATATGGCGTAATAGAAATAGGACGAGTGCCTGGCAACACATCAATGCCAAAATCTATTTCCCTATCAGGTGGTATCCCTGGGAGATCTTCAGGAAAGACTTCTGGAAACTCATTCACTACAGGGACTGACTGAAAAAAAGTTTTTCAACTCTTGAATCTTTTACTCGGATTAGATGGTACATATAGCCTTTGGAGATAAGCTTTCGGGCTCTAAAAAAAGAGATAAAGTGACCTCTAGGTTCCACAAAACTCCCTGCCCATACAATTGGTGTCTCATTCAAAAAAAAAAGACCTTAAAGGTTCTGCAATCAAGGGTGGCATAACACGAATGGAGCCAGTCCATCCTAAGGATGGCATCAAAATCTACCATAGCAAGTTCTATAAGGTCGGCCACAATATCCCTACTAAGAATAGACACAAAATAATTTCTATAAACCCTTCTAGCAATAATAGAATCACCTATAGGAGTGGAAACAGTAAAGGGTTCTTCAATGACTTTGGGCTCAAACCCAAAACCAACAGCCACATAGGGGGTCACATAAGATAAAGTAGACCCGAAATCAAGCAATACATAGACATCACGAGAAAAAATTTGTAACGTACCGGTGACAACATCTGGTGAAGCTTCCGCTTCCTGGTGGTTAGTCAATGAATATAACCGGTTGCGATCGCTCCCGGTAGCTGAAGGGGCACCCTTAGGAGGAAGAGCCGTGGGGGAAGCTTGGGGCCTAGTCCCCCTTGTATTTCCTCCAACAGAAGGGCAATCTCTCTGAAGATGTCCCACCTTGCCACAAGTATAACAATTTTTCCCCTTTAAAAAACACTTCCCTAGGTGATTCCTCCCACAAATCTCACACTATGGATAAGTACGACGCTGTTGGGCCACACTTCCCTACGATTGAGTATCTAGGGCTCTCGATCTATGATTAGTCTGGAAACTCTGAGATCGTCTGTCTACTGGTGGTACGGGCGCTGGGGCGCTGGCAACAGACTGTGCATTAATCCATGACTTCTTCTTTTGCCATCTATTTCCCCAGTTGCCGCTTTGTGGCTGGATGTGATTTTGATCTGTGGTTCTAGCTCTCTTTGCTGGCCTGTCTTTCTCTATTGTTTCTGAAATTTTATTTTTCTTCTCTTTTATCTGCTGTATATGAATGGTCAGCCGAGAAAAGTCTAACTTCTTGTTCAAATAGCCCTCTGGCACTCAAGTACTAGGTTATCAGCAAGACCGGATGCAAATTTCCTCATTCGGGCTCTCATATTACTAGTCAACTCTGGTACATAGCGGGCTAGTTTATTAAACTTCAAAGTGTACTCCTGGACACTCATACTGCCCTGCTTCATATTCAAAAACTCTTTCGCCTTGGCCTCCCTCAACTCCAGAGGAAAAAATCGATCAAGGAAAACTTCAACAAACTCGCCCCAAATTGTGGGCTCAACACTCTCACCTTTTGCATCCTCCCAGTCGGCATACCACTGATTCACAACATCTTTGAGCTAATAAGTTACTAGTTCCACCCCTTCAACCTCATCCACATGCATTACCTTAAAGATCTTTTCTATCTCATCCACGAACTCCTGTGGATCTTCCTCCACCTTGATGCCAGTGAACTTAGGTGGGTCCATCTTTATGAAATATCCGACCCTAGTAGCCTCAGATATAACAGATGCAGGCCCAACATCTTTCGATCGTTGAGCTTGGTTAGCTACCAACTGTGTCAGCATATGAATAGACCGTCTGAATTCTGCATTTGAAATATCTCCCAGAGCAGTTGGGGGACGGTTGACATTAGTTCGTGGAGCCTGAGGTGGAATGGTCGGTACTAGAAGGACTCCCGGAGTAGGGACAAGTTCTGGAGTGTGAGCTCTATTACAGGTCTGCATCCCATGGGTGGGATGGACCTCATCTGCCTGAGTATGCTGATCGATGATACGACGTGGAGGCATAACTGTGTTTCTGAAATACAAATGGCCATTGATTAGGGGACAGTTAAGACTCTGAAGCACGAACTAAATCACAAAGAAGGGAAACATTTCCTAAACGCCTAGTAGCCTTCTGCTTATAAGTGTGGCACACTAAACACCCATAAACAGGACTCTACCCAACGCAATTTCGCAGACTCCTTGGGACCATGAACCATGCTTTGATACTAAGTTTGTCACGACCCGAACTGGGGCCCTGGCCGTGATGAGTATTCCAAACCATGAGGCCTGAAACACCCCTATTTGTCTGGTAATCATGCACACAATTCATATGATAAGAGAAATGTGGAAGATACACAATATAACGGAAACATGGTCAAGAATCATGCAAAAGTAATGATAGGGAATAATGTCCCAAAATCTCAACACAACATCTCTATAACGTCTGCAAAATCTCTACTACATGACTAGAATAAATGTCTATCCGAAAACTGGGACAAGGCCCTCAGTAGACCCAAAACTAATAAATGATAAATTAAACTGCAGACATTAGGCCTTCCAAAATATAGAAGGCTCACCACTAGATTCTGCAATCTGTCGAAAGGAAATCTATTGGTTGTCTGGACCCCTAGACTGTGCGTCCGAACCTGAGAGGAGAGGGGGTTAATACAAAAGTACTGGTACGCAGAGAAATCAACACAAAAATATAATATTTTTACACAATATAGGCGAGAGCCATTATAAAGTTGTTTCATATCAAATTATTTGAAAACACATGGGCATAATGTAATATTTTTCAATACTAGTGTAATGCGATTGAGCTAGGTGGAATACCCTACAATTGTAATTCCATGACTATGTGGAATCCGCCTCTGGTGCTCGGCGGCCAAGTCTCCAATCGAAGTAGCCGCCAAGATTTGGAGCCGGTATAGCCCCCATGTGAGTACACCGCAAGGAATCCCCCCATGTGAGATGTCCAAGTTATTTTATTATCCTCCCATGTATGATACAATATCATATGACCC
The DNA here is from genome assembly GCA_030864215.1 of Capsicum pubescens. Lineage (NCBI taxonomy): Eukaryota > Viridiplantae > Streptophyta > Magnoliopsida > Solanales > Solanaceae > Capsicum > Capsicum pubescens. The sequence continues at coordinate 5,276,213 of CM061539.1, forward strand.
GCATCGATAACTATGGTTTCCAGCGATGAGCCCTTTCACTCAAACACCTTTTTCGGGCATCCACCTTTCTCATGAAAATCAATGCATTCAAACTTTGTTCAAATCATTCACGTGTCATACTCTTTAGGGTATCGTCATACCCGACTTGCAAGTCAATCAGTATCATATCATTCTCTTCATTCAATCATCACATGCAATATATTTCAACATGAACAAAACAATCCCTCACTTTGAAAGTCAAAAACCATATCCAAATCATGACATTTTTAGACATTTCATGACATGCATTTCAAGATGATTTCAAACAATTCATATCACGTGAAAACTTAAAACAATATCATATCAAGAGAGGGGTTCCATTTAAATCATGCTCTCAATTTATCATCATTATGAAACACATGCATATCCATATATAATATGTCAAATCACCTTGAAATTAGGCCTAAAGACCAAATCAATATCTTAAAACATTTAAAACATATCATATTCGTAATTTCAAAACCCCCATTTTGAAAACATAAATTTTTAAAGTCCATGAGATTTTTGAGATAACCCAACGTACCTCTATATGCGAAAATTATAGGTTTTTTTTGAAGCCTACGTTCTGGAGATTCCAAATATACGATTAGTTTCTAAAACCCCCGGTTGAATCTTGAGTTTCTTGGGTTTTTATTTTGAAACTCTAAGGAGAATCCTAGAGCACTTTTGATGAATGAAGGTGTATTTTGGGGTCCTTGGAACTGAATTTCGTGTTTTAGGGCTAAGTAAGGGTGGAAAAGGACCATTTTGCCCCAAAAATGAAGTGTTTAAGTCACTTGAAAGATTTACATAGGCGTCGCCCATTCCATTGCCTATGTTTACATAGGCACCTCTTAGGCTATCGCCTATGTTTACATAGGTGCCGGGCTATCGCCTATGCTTTCCAGTGGCCATAGGCGATTGGTTAGGCGACGCATATCACTTTGAAAGGCCATAAGTTCTTGCTCGGGTGCCGAATTTTAGACATATTGGTATCGTTGGAAAAATAACTCAGAAACCTGTCATTTTATACATAGTAGGATTTCTAATTTGACATATAAAAAGAGTCATAGTCAATAGATGCTGACACAAATTATAATGTCCACTTAAGCTTAAATCGGTCGAAGTAGTTTTCAACTCGTCCTTGAGTCAGATGACCCCTATGGTCTAAATTCAATATTGAATGGATTCACATGCTACACAAATAATTAACATGTCGTATTGGTATAGGATTTATGGCTTCGGGATTTATCAACACTCCAGAATCATGGTCTATCTTGTAGCCCAAAATGCGGGGCATTACAGGCATCAAACTATAGATCTCAACTACTAGGTCAATTTCACATGATCTTCCAAATATCTTGTACCGCCGTTATCACCCAACGGGACACACCGCCTGACCACCACTCACCAGGAAGACTTTTAACACAAGGCACCACTGCAGATCTCCAGTCTTATCGTTACACTGGGAATTTCTCACCAACTGCAGTCCACCACTATGACACACCTGAACCTTGGCTTTGATACCACTTGTTGGGATTGCGTGCAACCACACTTGAACTCTGCACTAGTATGATATTGTTCTCTTTGAGCCAAGCCCTCTCGGATTTATTTTTTGGCACCTCTCAAAAGGCCTCATACTAGTGGAGTTAGGTGACACACTTAAATATTAGGCATTCTTCCTATATTTCTTCGATGTGGGAGATGTGGGATTGATTTTCTTCCCAACACAAATAACCACAATGAAGTCGTTAGACAGGTGTTAACAAACATGTCCTCTTCTTACCTTAAGAATTTTAGGCACTCCAATTGTTGGTTGTCCGTTATGCAAGTAGTAATGAGTTATATCATACATAATATAGCCTAATAAAGCACCTCCAAATAAAGCAGGAGCAGTAGTGAGAGTTGCCAGAAATTTGACAAAGTTCCACAATGCAATTACAAAGTATAGTATCAAAAGTTGTGGGAAAAGAAAATACTTATTGTTCTTCAGCATACTCGCACGATTCGACATTAAGTATAGTTATGATCAATGTCACTTGCATAAATCAGATAATATAAAATAATAATTTTTAACTTGCAACATTTTGAACATAAACTACCAACTTTAACATAGTTACATTGTACAAGGTATCATCGCAAATTACACAAATTGACACCCTCTATAATACAAAAACTCCTATAAGGGATTCAAGATTTTATAGAGGCAACCTCAAGTCCTATTTTATCATAAACAAAAATAATACACCTAAACAAGAAAAAATCTATTCATCAACAATGACGAAAAAGTGCAATAAATAAAATAAAATCCAGCATTATGAACCCTTCACAAGAAAGAATCTAGTTCCATCTATCTACCTGTGTCTTAATTTACAAAGGACAACTCTAAACCTCGACTGCTTTATTAAGCTGAATAGGTGCACTTGCACTCTGTTTAATCCAATCTTGCTTTGTCTAAAGCTTGTCCATTCTGTCAAAAATCTCTAGGGCCTCAAATCTTCATCAGATATCTGAAAAACCTTCTTAGAGGATTAGATGGAGTATTTGAAATAAGATTTTTGACTATTAATTCACCAAATCAAAACGACAATGTCAATGTAACGAACACTTCATAAAAAAAGAGTAATAATTTTGTGACTAGGAAATTACTATAGATTAACAATTGACCACAACTACACTTCATTGGGGATGCTTAGTGAAAGAATAGTAATTTTGCTGGGAAAAATCAACTTACAAATGTGAGGGAGAAAAGCCCTAATTTTGAAATCAAGTATATGAAAAAACCGCGTACTGTGCGTATAATGCTTGGGTTCTTTTGATGGGTCGGGTTGGGTTTGAGATTTTTTAAAAACAGTTCAATTAGACTTATTTGGATCATTCTATTAGTTGAATGGCACACATGTAATCTTTTGTAACAACGTGGGTATATATGACCCCCAAAGTATGATTGGGGTGAAATTGGCCAATTTGTTAAAGTAGAGGGGTATTTTTGACCCTTTTTTCTTTATTTATATTGTAAATTAACTCTTCCTAGTATGAAATTATAGTTCAAAAATGAATTTTAATAGTTGAGAACCTTGAGTTCAAAAAGATAGGACCTTTAGTTTTAAAAATCCATTAATGGAGTTGAGTTGAGTTTGATAAAACTAATCACAAATTAAAACAATACTTGGATAATTTTTTAGACCATGAATAAGGGTAAAATTAGTGGGTTTAAATTCTTAAAGTTTGTTTAAAGAGTATTTAATTAATTACTATTATAACTATTATTTATTAGACAACTTAGCATTTAAAAATGTGAAAAAAGAAAGAATTTTCGTGGTATAGCTTACTTGTTGCAGTAACTTGACGTCCGGTAGGCTAGGTTTAATGTTTATTTGATCTTGATTAAATTGAATGACTATAATATACTTGCACTTAAAATTTCATGCTTAGGATTGTGGGCACGGTGAATGGTTGGTAATAATAAAAAACTGAACCTTAATATAATCTAATTTAGTTTAATTATTAATTTGGGACATGTCTTTGATGATTTTGTAGATTCTATGTTAATTGTGATAATTAATGATAATATATATATATATATATATTTTGGTCTCTGAATATGTAACTACGAAATGTTAAATCTAGTAATTAGTAATTATAGTATTTTCTAGAAATTGAAAGGTATTTATGTAAACTGATTATGGTGAAACACAAATGAAAATGAATATGTTATTAGTGGATTGTAATCATAGTTGAGTAATTGGGTGATGAGTTAGTCTATGCTGAAGCTTTGTCATAATTTAATGATTTTTGAAGCTTGAATTAAGGCTAGTTGACTATAAGTGAGTGTATTTGACTAAATGATTGGTCATTGATTGCACTACATGCTAGTAAATATTAGTACTTAAATTTACTTGAGAAGCTATTAAATATGCTAAATAATTATCACAAATATTTTTGAATAATGAGATCAAGGTATTTATGAATAAGGGCTATGTCGTGGTGCATGTGGTGATATTTGTAAACTTACTTGATCATTGCACTTGAGTCAACATGTGATAGTTAAATGAAGTTGAAAATCCAACTTGATTTATGCGTGCATGTTAACTATTTCTTATCATACTTATTACAATGCTTGTTTGAAGAAAGTAATTTTTAATTGATATCCTAAGTGTTGGTTATATATAATGAGGTTATATTAAAGGTTTGTTAATTGTAAAAGTGTGATCGTGAATTCTCATTACGATTGTGATTGTTGTGATATCATTGTTATTTGTGGGATGAGCTAATAAAGGACATTTTCATGGGATTATTATTATTATTATTATTATTATGGGATGAGATAGTAAAGAATATCTTTACATGATTTTTTAATTATTATTATTATTATTATTATTATTATTATTATTATTATTATTATTATTATTATTATTATTATTATGAGATGAGCCGATAATGGCTATCGTCATGGAATTGGTTGGAATAAGATTGACAACTTGATGTTGGTAGAGATGATTGCACTAAGTTCCACATTTGATATTATTCATTGGTTGGCCGAGTACCACGCCAAATATATCACTCATTCATTAGCTTGAATAACATGCCAGTGCAGTACATGGGTAGAGATTTCCCCTTGTAGGTTATGGTTCATGGACAATCATATGAACCTTAGTATGTGTTTACAAAGATTGGTGAGTTTGACGGTTCATTGAGTGAAATGTGATTATTTATTAATTTATTTATAATTAGTTTATTGAGTGGATTGAGTTCATTTATTGATTTATTTATATTTGGTTACTGAATGAGTGGAGTTTATTTTTTGATTTATTTATATTTAATTCCTTAAGTGGATCAAATTTAATTGTTGATTTTTTTATGTTTGATTTATCGAGTAGACTAGATTCAATTGTTGACTTAATGATATTTGAGATCCTTGTGTGGTTTGGTTGATAATAAAGATATGTGGTGCTTGCATGAACCATTACTGATATTATTGAGTTGAATTCTTTAATTGAACGATTGAATTAATATTTTAACTTACTATTGAACTTGGGTTTCTGGCGTAAACTGATTTTCTTGGTTTAAAATCATTCTTTTTGTGATGAAAATTTTAATTTTGATATTTGACAAGACTTCATGAAATAAAGAACAATTAGAGTTGGTTGTAAAATCGTCTTGTATGTGCCTTATAGTTGGGTGTATATTTGTGTAAGTATTGACATTTCTATTGACTATTTGAATTATATATCATGGTTGTTTTTTGTTACATGGTAAATGGAGATGATAATAATGATTTTATGAGTGAAGGTTAAGAAATATTCCATAGTTAATCCTTGTAGTCCAAAATCCACTATGAAGTTGTGTGTACTTACATTTAGCCTAAGGACGAAGATCTAAAGGCTGATGTAATTGAGGGGAAAATGGAAGTTACTTACATTAAAGGATGACATGAACTATAGATTGAGAGGAGTTAAAATTATCATATTATATGTACATGATTTATCTTGAATTTCTATATTATATGTTATGTGCTTTAACCTTGGTCAGCCCATGGTGCCTACCTATACGTGTTGTTTGTACTGATGCTATACTTTCTATATTCCTTTTGAGGTATAGTAATATAGCTCACAATTAGCATATTGCAACTACAGGGAAGGAAAAAATAGTCAACACATATAAAAAAGGTGAAATTCACAACTATGGTTATTACATTATTTACCACTAAATCATAAGTTTGTCCTCAAACTAAAAATAAAATAAAGTACTTGAACTGGGAAAAATCTGAGGTATCTACATTGCATATCAGACTAGACCTCCTAAATAACCTCCTCAATAAGGCCATATCTATATTGGACCTTCACTAAATCAATGTGCCTAGAACTCAACTTTCTAGCTTGCATGTCTAAGATTGTTATGGGATCCTTATAAAAGGATAAATCATGGTCTAGTTCAAATGAATCCTACCGAATACCATGGGCATCATATATTCGACAAAACCCACTGTTCAACATGAATTCAACATCGTAGAATCAATAATTGACAAAACTCTTCTGCCTAGTCTAGGCAGCCACAAGCTTCTACTGAATTAGTCTCACTCACAAAAATCCTAAGTGGCTTCTTGTTTGGGGTATCTGAACCGTATTCTTGTTCGGATGCTTGAATCAAACTCATCTGTTTATTTACGGCAAACCTTGACCATCGTTTCCAACAAATTTTTCTACCCTTTACTTCTCTAATAGCCCCGTTGAATAGACGGATTCTTGACCTCGCCAAAGAGATAAGTCCCCAAAAAATTTGTGCCCCAAGGTCCAACTCAAATAAATTGAACCATCCTAAGGGAGATCTAAACCTCCATCCATATTAATCCTCAAAAAGTGCCATCTGAATACTGGAATGATCAATGTTGCTGTAGGTAAACTCTACTAAGGGTAAATACTAGTTCCAATGACCACAAAATCTATAACACATGCTTGAAGCATGTCCTCTAACACTTGAATAGTCCTCTCAGACGGGAAAGCTATTTAAGGATGAAAAGCTATGCTCAAATCAAGTAGATTACCCAACTCACTCTATATAGTACTCTAATATTTTAAGGTAAACTGAGTACCTCTATCTGTAACAATAGAGATAGGAACACCATGAAATCAATAACCTCTCAAATGTAGATCTTGGCCAACTTTTATATATTATAAGTCACACTCACTGGAAAAAATGCATTGATATGGTTCAATTTATTCATAATCACCCAAATAAAATCAATCTTCCATTAAGATAGGGGTAGGCAACTATAAAATCCATGGTGATATTTTCCTACTTCTGCTTGGGAATGGATATTCTCTGCATCGTACTAGGTGGTCTCTAATGTTCACACTTCACCTTTTGGAAATTTAAGCATTTAGAAACAAACTCCCACAATGTATTTTTTCATACCACCCTATAAATTATATTGCTTTAGGTCATGATAAATCTTAGCTATTGATGTGCTATGAATTTATAGCACTTTTAGTGCTTAAAACTATAGAAATATGCCTAATTCTTTGGGTGTTTTGTTAGATATGATGTACTTTGGGTATGTTTTGTAGAAGATTAGGTTATGGATGCTAATTTTAAGAAAAAAAAATGAAAAATAGAGTTTTTGGATACTTACTTGAGCATTTGTAAGCGTATGTAGCACTTACCAGGCGTATGTGACCAAAACATGTAGCAGAAATTGAAGTCCAGAGACTTGGTTGCAGGAATTTGAAGACCCTGGCACTTACTGTAATACCTTGTATCTGAAATACATTGTGCAACTTATGACTTATCCCCTTAATTTGTATATACACCTTACGAGTCATAAGTTATAAGTCGTGGCTATGGCACTGTGGAGTAGTTGGAGTCTATTGTAGTTATGATTTGACCCTAGAAATCATCATAGGATATTATGAGTCGTATGAAGTAAAGTCATAAGGTCAATAGTATAGGTCCCCCAAGTCTCTGTCCAAGTTATAGAGGATGATACAAGTCGTATGGAGATACGATGAGTCATAAGATACGACTCATATATTGACCAATGTGTGTGCAATCCTTACTACTACCAAGCTTACGAGTTGCTAGGACAAGTCATAATCTCATCTTACGAGTCTTAGCCTCATCTTATGAGTTGTAAGTTGACTCATGACGACTGGCGATCAAATTTCTATATGTTCAGTTAAGAGATATTTTGGTCTTTTCCCCTCTTATAACTCCCAACCCATGACTTATAACCCAAGAGAGGCGCTATTTTGCTTTATATTTTAGTTGATTAACAACATATCTTCTCCTCCCATCTTCAAGAACAACAAGATTAATGTTTCTCTCACTAAGTCATCTCTCAAGTCTCAAAGTTTAAGTTCTCTTTGCAAGTCATGCATTTCCAGGTATGTGGGGTCTTGAACAAGGTCAATCTACTATCCTAGTGCCCAAAAACATGATTTTTAAGTTGAATTTACATGTTTTACATTAGGGTTATTCTCATATATTGAAGTATAACCTTTTTATTAATTTAAAGGCTAAAGATATATAAAGCTTACATCTATTGATGTTTTGATCTTTTAGATTAATATTGTGATTTGAATTTCATTACTTTGATTTGGATTCTAATGAAAGATTCCTACATGGGTATTGAGCTTGATATTTTGTTATAAGTGCTATGAAAAAAATTAAGACTTTCAATGTTTACGAAGAAGTATTAAGTTTACAAGAAAGTCTAAGCTTTTAAGCTCTATTTATATGCAATATAACATGATTCAAGAAGCTCGATCCTTTGATCTAAAGATAAGACATGAAATCCACAAATCTTTATCTTGATTATGATTTAAAATTAAGAAAAGCACAACTGGGTTTCAGTCGATAAACCCTTATGCTATGTTAAGGTGGATTTCTTAAGTATGAGTATATATATATTTTAGGAGTAGTATTTTGCACCGAGAAGGGAATGAGAATGACCGTATCCTAAATTCTTGGGAACTATGAGCCACCATAGGTTTAAGTACAAATATGAATTTAAGTAAAGTGATCACTTAAATTACAGTCCTATTCTGATGGAAATGATAGAATAGCTCTCCCCAAAATGGGTAAGACGTTTGACTCTATGATAGCTCACATGTTTTATGTCCGTTAGAAGAATCTCCCATAAGAAATAATAAAAGTAAGGTCTTAGAAACCAAGTGTTATGTCTCACTAAGTTTATTCGTATACTTTATTATACATGTTTTATGATCTTGCAGTATTTAGTATTACTCAAGTGTAAGGTGAGTCATTTACACTTACCGTGCATTATTTTTATGTACAAATATATAGATTCAACTCTTATTTTACTTATGCATTCACACCAACATACCAGTATATTCCAGAAGTACTGACCTGGATATATGTCTATGTGCTACATTGTCTTATAATGTAGGTTCTGGTTCTCATTTCCAGTAGTACAATTGATAACAGGCATCATCTCCTGAATCCCGACTATTGGTAAGTCCTCATAGTATGAGGACCCAGTTTATCAGACTTATGTTTATTTTTGAAAGTTAGTTTTGATCTTTGATTTCCATTTTTGTTCTAAGTTCAAAAAGTTTGTTCAAAGTTTCCAAAGTTAAAGATTCATACTAAGATATGTAATTGTTTACCTTCAGTTTATTAACATATTAGTTTGCTTTTTATGTTAGTTCTAAGTTGAATAGATATCATGGGTTAGCTTAGGGGTATTCATAGACCTAAACATTGTGTGATGTCTAGGGGGTGATCCTGGGGTGTTACAAACTTGGTATCAGAGTCTAAGGTTTTAAAGAGTTCTAGAGAGTCAGACAAGCCGCGTTCATAGAGTATTAATCTTGAATGTAAAGCGTGCCATATTTAAGAGCAAGAGTCTATAGAATGAGTTAGGAATCATCCTTTATCTATGATTTATCATGCTTGAAGTTGTCTCTATCTGTCCTAATTTATGCTTTCACGTGATAGATTATGCCTCCTTGTTGAGATGACTGAAACACCCTGGGTTTTGGCCCTTCAAAATTTTTTAAGCTTTAATCTCACTTTCCTTATAAAGAATCACTATACGAGTTGTATGGTATGAGTACGGGTTAGTTGACCTAACTTATAAGATGTCCAGTGAGTGGTGGTTGGGTTTCTATTGTGGTTACAACTTGGTGGTATGGGTTGTTAGGTATGGTGACGAGTGGGTCCTTCATCAAATTAGAAACTTAATAACCTGACTTGGATGTGAGTACAAGTGTCTCACTAAGATCTATGAGGATAGGTTCGTTGTGTAAAGTCAAATGTCATTCAATGTCAATCCTTTTGGATTCTATCTTGGGTACGACTGGACCGTATGAGTCGTATGGACTGGTTATGAGTAGGGGAAATATAGTCGTATGGTGGATAGTGTGTGGGTGTCCAACTCAGTTTCTTGATGATGACTCTATGGTACGAGTCATATGTAATGGTCACCAGTCACGGGGTCATAACCACCAACAATATTTTTATAGTTTAAGTTGGGGATATTCTAGACATTTCCCCTTGTAACTCCTTTTGATACCATAACTTAAAACACCTTTAGGGACTTCATTAACCTATTATTCCTAATCAAACACTCTTAAAAATCTCTCAAACTCTTTGTTCAAGAAAGAGGCTAGGGTTTCATCAAGCTAATCAATCAGGGACTTTCAAGAGTGTATCTCTCAGTATTCCTTGTTGTCTAAGGCATATCACTTCTCCCTCATTGTTATTTTACAAAGGACATATGTTTAAATATATGATTTTCATGATATTGTTATGGTTTTGAATTAATGGTTGGGTTTTTTTGTAGCTCATGGTTGAATAATGGTTCTCATGGTTTAACAATGTTTTCTTTCATGTTTTGGGTATGATTTTGACATTGTGGGATGCATGTTAATGATAAATGTATTTTGGGGTATCATGGATTCCCAAAATTACTTGGTTTTGGCTTTGAAAAATATGTACCGTCAATCTTTTTATTAAAATGTCAATGAGAATGATTTTGTCACATAGTTTTGACTATTCATGATATCCTCGTATTGCATAAATGGTAATGGAACTTAAATTGGTTTGTTTTGGTTTTAAATGGTTTGGAAAGGCCTTGGTGGTCATGATTTTCATTTAATTGGAAACTTTGGAGTTAACTTGGTTTAATGGACTTTGTATTGCATAAAAGGATAAACTTCCAAGAACTAATTTTGGTATGCCGATACCAATGATTAATGCCATAATAAAATACTCCTTGGTAAATGGTTGAAATGTATATTTGGTTTTAATAGTAGATTAAAGTGGGTTGTGTTATCAAAGCCATGGAAAGTATAGGTCCCGGGGGGGACCAATATTGGAAACTCACATTTGTCGATGTAAGGTTTGGTCAAGGTGATCGTGTGCATGATGTCTCACTTATATTTTAGGAGATGTAATAGCCATCTCAGTTTTTTCTTCTATTCATGTGGCTAACACGCATCAAGGACCTTTAAGTAGAGGGAGCTGAACCCATATAGCCTTAGGGTGGGCATTTTGGACAACAGAGCTACACAATCCAGATTAAGGTTTTAAATGCATGCTAAACCTGGTTCTTTTTTGGAATGGTATATATATATGTATATGTGTGATTGCATATAGTTATTTGATTTAGTTTTGAATAATGGCACTATTTTATCTTTAATTTGGTATTGGTATTGAGGTTGGCACTAGTTGGATATTTGGTTGAGGTGGTTGGATTATGATTGTAACTTTATTTAATGTCTTAGAATTATTATTGTTTTATCTTGTTATATGTTTGGAATTCATCAAACGTGAAAGGTAGGGTGGTTGTTGATTTTGTATTGGGGGTCGTCTCTGGTCCTAGTTGGACTTGAGATACCCGACACGAGTAGGCCTTGGTTTAGGTCATGTCAGATTGGTATCATAGCCCTAGGTTCATGGTCACTTAGGAGTCCACAAAGCCGTTTCAAGTAAAATATGTTTTAAGGGTGTGTAGTGCGCCACACTCATAAGGGAGAGGCTACAAGGCATTTAGAATATTTCTCTTTCTTGTGTTCTATTTTCAAGCTGTAGAGTCTAAGGTCCTAAATTCTTCTATAATTCTTGTTGTTTGCTTTTCAGATCATGCCTCCCAAATGAGAAGAAGTTTTTGGAAACTCCTCTATCCCACCTAAGGATAATGTTGATGGAACCCATACTACTTATGGAGTCCAAACCTGATCTAGGGGTCCAATTCTTTATTGCCCTCCTGGAGTTCCAGCAGTTTCTTTCATACCTTCTCGAGCTCCTTAAGATGATGTGATAAATGTTGAGTTTTGTCAGTTTACACATATGTTGGAGAAATTGGTAGCTTCTCAGGTTGAGCGTGGTACTTTTTGCACTCCATCTTTTGAGCCCACAAGTGTTGACCAGTTCATGAGGTAGTTCCCTAATGATTTGGTTATTGAGTGGGAAGGTGGTTCCTTAACTCTTAAGGGGAAATTCATATCATATTTTAGAGCTTTGAGATTAATCTCCAAGAGGTGTCTCTATCATTTAGGTTGGGTTAAAGATTCTTACAGGGAGGGTCCTTCCTTGAATTTTATCTTGGTGGTGAATGAATTTCCTGAGGTATTCATTAATGACTTTCCTGGTGTTTCCTCAATAAGGAGATTGATTTTAGGATTTATCTTATTCTAGACACTCATTCAATTTTTATTTCCCTATATAGAATGACTCTAGCTGAGTTGAAAGAGCTTAAGGAAAAACTAAAGGATCTTTTAGACAAGAGTTTCATCCATCCTAGTGTGTCTTTATAGGGTGCACCAGTGTTATTCATGCGTAAAAAGGATGGTTCCCTTTGGATGTGTATTAATTATTGGTGGTTAAATAAGGTGATGGTAAGGAACAAATACCTTCTTCAAAGGATAGATGATTTGTTTGATTAGTTGTAGGGTTCTAATTTTTTCTCCAAGATCGATGTTTGATCTGGGTATCATCAGTTAAATATTAAGGGGTGGATATCTATATGGCTGTATTCCATACCCGGTATGGTCATTTTGAGTTTTTGGTTATGTTTTTTGGATTGACCAATGCCTCGATGACATTCATGGTTTTGATAAATAGAGTCTTTTAGCAGTTTTTAGATTTGTTTATCATTGTATTCATTGATGATATTCTAGTGTACTTTAAGAGCGATGTGGATTATGCCAATCACCTCTGCATCGTGTTGCAGACCCTGAAAGATCAGTTGTATGCCAAATTTTCAAAATGTAAATTTTGGTTGAATGTTGTCACTTTTTTGGGTATGTCATTTCTAGTGAAAGGATCGTGGTGGATCCATAAAAAGTTGCAGTGGTTAAGAAATGGCCTAGACCTTTGACTCCAATCAATATTTGGAGCTTCTTGGGTTTACCTAGTTACTATAGGAGGTTTATGGAAATTTTTTTTTGACTATAGCCACCCCATTGACTAAGTTAACTTAGAAGAAGGTAAAGTTTTTGTGGTTTGATAGTTGTGAGGGTAGTTTTGAAAAGTTGAAGGATAAGCTAACTTTGAATCTAGTCTTGAATTTTCCTGAAGGCACTAATGGATTTGTGGTCTATTATGATGCATCCCGTGTGGGGCTTGGTTGTATTATTATGTAGCATGGCAAGGTAATATCTTATGCCTCTAGACAGTTAAAGGTGCATAAGAGAAATTATCTGACTCATGACTTGGAATTATTAGCGGTGGTGTTCGCATTAAAATCTGGCATCACTATTTGTATGGAGTGCATGTGGATATCTTTTCTGATCATAAGGGCCTGCAATATGTGTTCACTTAAAAAAATCATAACCTCAGGCAAAGAAGATGGCTTGAGATGCTCAAGGATTAAGACATAAATCTTCACTACCACTAAGATTCAATTTGGGTCATCGTGGATAGGGTGACAAAGTCTGCTCACTTTTTGCCTCTGAAAACTTCTCAACTGAGGATTATGCAAGGATGTACCTCCAATAGATTGTAAAGTTGCATGGGGTGAATGTCTTTATCATCTCGAATCGTGGTGCATAGTTTTCATCTCACTTTAGGCAATCATTTCAAATAGGTTTAGGGACCAAAGTGATCTTTAGTACTACTTTCCACCCGCAATTGGATGGGTAAGAAGAAAGAACTATTCAGATCTTAGAAGATATGTTTCAAACTTGTGTGATTGACTATGGTGGTAGTTGAGTTGAGCATTTACCTTTTATAAAGTTTTCGTATAATAATATCAACCTTTCTAGTATTGGGATCGCTCCATTTGAGGCCTTGTATGGTAGGAGGTGTAGGTTTCCTATTGGGTAGTTCAAGGTTGGTGAGGCAAGGATGTTTTGCCAAGACTTGGTTCACTAAGCCATAGAGAAGGTAATGGTGATTTGTGATTGGCTTAAGGCTTCTCAAAGTCACTAAAAGTTCTATGCAAATATAAGGTGTAGGAAGTGGAGTTTGAGATTAGGGATAGAGTGTTTTTGAAGGTATCTCCCATGAAGGGAGTGATACATTTTAGGAAGACAAGGAAACTCAGTCCCCGGTATGTTAGTCCATACTTGGTTTTAAGGAGGATTGGTAATATTGTGTATGAGTTGTAGTTTCCTGCTAGCTTGAGCTCTGTTCACCTGCTATTTTGTTGAGAAAGTTCTTGGGTGATCCTTCAATGGTTGTTTCTTAGGAGTAGGTGGGAATTTTGGATTCCTTATCTTATGATGAGGTCTTGTTAGAGATCTTGGATTGGCAGGTTTATCGGTTGTAGATCAAGGATGTAGCCTTGGTAAAGGTTATTTGGAGAAACCAAAAGGTGAAAGAGGCTACATAGGAAACTGAAGAAGACATGAAGTCCAAGTATCCATTCTTATTTCCCGTTTTGGAAATTCATTCTTGAGGTATGTATTGTCTGTCTTTGTTAAAGGTAAATTATGAATTACTTGGGGTTATATTTTCTATCTTAAAGGTAAGATTAGAGACATTTGGGGGGTTAATCGTGCTAGTCACTTCCTTGTCCCATCATTTGAGGAAACATAATCCAAATAGGGGAAAATTAAAACACTCTGGGTTTTGGCCCTTGTAAATTTTCTGAGCTTTGAGCTCGCTGTCATTGTAACGACTCACCATATGAGTAGTATGGTGTGGGTACCAATCAGTTGACCCAAATTATAAGATGTCTAGTGAGTGGTTGTTGGGTTTCTATTATGGTTACGACTTGGTGGTATGGGTCGTTAGGTGTGGTGACGGGTTGGTCCTTCAACAAATCAGAAAATTAGTAACTTGACTTGGATTTGAGTATGAGTGGCTCACTAAGAGCCGTGAGGATAGGTTATTAGTCGTTGTGTGAAATCGTATGTTATCCAGTGTTAATTCCATTAGATTTGGTCTTGGGTACTACTGGATCTTACGAGTCATATGGTCTGGTCATGAGTAGGGGCAATGGATTCATATGGTGGACAATGTGTGGGTCCAACTCACTGTCTTGGTGATGACTCGATGGTACGAGTCGTATGTTATTGTCAAGAGTCACAAGGTCGACTTGTAACTAACTGTGGTATTTTTACAGTTTAAGTTGGGGGTATTCTAGACATTTTCTCCTTGTAACTCCTTTTGAGACCACTACTTAATGCACCTTTTTGGACTTCATTACCCTATTATTCCCAATCAAGTACTCTTACAAATCTCTCAAACTCTCTGTTCAAGCAAGAGGCTAGGGTTTCATTAAGCTAATCAATTAGGGTCTTTCAAGAGCGATTCTCTTCGTATTCCTTGGTGTCTAAGGCATGTTACTCCCCCCTTATTGTTAAGTTACAAAGGACATGTGTTTTAATGGATGGTTTTCATGATATCATTATGGTTTTAAATTAATGGTTGGGGGTTTTAGTTGTTCATGGTTGAACAATGGTTCTCATGGTTTAGCTATGTTTTCTTTTATGTTTTGGGTATGACTTGGACATCATGGTTTGTATGTTAATGGTAAATGGATTTCGGGGTATTATGTATTCGCCAAATTACTGGGTTATGGCTTTGAAACTAATGTGCCTTCATCCTATTTGTTAAAATCCCAATGATAATGATTTTGTCACGTTGTTTTTACTATTCTTGATATCCTTACATTGAAAAAATTCTAATGGAACTAAAATTGGTTTGGTTTGGTTTTAAATGGTTCGGAAAGATCTCGGTGGCCATGGTTTTCTTTAATTGGAAACTTTGGAGTCAACTTGGTTTAATGGCTTTGGTATGGCATAAAAGGATAGACTTGCAAGCTCTAATTTTGGTATGACGATAGCAATGGTTAATGCCTAAATAAAAGAATCCTTGGTAAATGGTTGGATTGTGTATTTGGTTTTAATATGGGCTTAATGGGGAATGTGTTAGCAAAGCCATGGAAAGTGGAGGTCCCGGGGGGACCAATACTGGAAACTCACATTTGTCGATGTGAGATATGGTTGAGGTGACTGTGTACATAATGTCATACTTATATTTTGGGAGATATAATAGTCATCTCAGTTTTTTCTGCGGTTCGTGTGGCTAACATGCGTCGGTGACCTTTCAGCAAGGTAAACTGAACCCATATAGCCCATGGGTGGACATTTAGGATGGTAGAGCTACACAGCTCAGGTTAAGGTTTTAAAAAATGTATACTAAACTCTATTCCCTTTCCCGGTATGGTATATAGATGTATATATGTGATTGCATATGGTTATTTGATTTGGTTTTGAATATTGACACTATTTTATCTTTATCCCCGATTACATGGTAGTGTTCACTCTTCTAACCATCTTCTGGCATTGTATCCCCACGCGATGCAAAAACTGGCTATACCACTATTCCTCCTGCTTAGTGACTTGGATTTGGGGATAACTTGAGTTAGACTGAAGAAGTTTGCTTCCATTCTCCAGAAGACTCCATTTCATGCTATGGACTTTATTTCATTATTTTTGTTTCATGGATTTCTGTTTTTGCTATGGTCGGGGGCATGTCCTGACCGGATGTTTTTTGATTTTGGATAGAGTCTTTGTTGGACTACTATGGGCATGGGTGGTGTCGGTATTGGTGTCAACCTTAGTGTTGGTATTGGCACCAGTTAGATATTTGATTGAGGTGGTGGAATTATGATTATAGACTTTATTTAATGTCCTTTAATTATTATTGTTTTATCTTGTTATATGTTCAAAATTAATTCAACATGAAGGGCAAGGTGGTTATTGATTGGGTATTGAGGGTGGTCGTCGGTCCTGGTTGGACTTGAGATACCCGACATAACTAGGCCTTGGCATGCAAAAATAGTAATCAACCACCTCTGCACACAAACCCTCTAAATGAGAATGTTTTTCATGCTGAATTTCGAGCTGCCTTTCAAGCATTGGCGCAAGCTGTGAATGCTAATATTTAGGAAAAACAACAGGCAATAGGTAACTTATCTGCAACCAGAATTCAGGACTTTATGAGGATGAATCCACCTGAGTTCCATGGGTCAAAGGTGGATGAAGATCCTCAACTCTTTATTGATGAGGTAAGAAAGATTACTCAAATCATGCATGTTACTGAAGAGAAGAGTGTAGAGCTGGCATCCAATAGTCTTAAGGATATTGCTTATGATTTGTTCACTATATGGAATGATGGTAGGGGTGAGAATGTAGCTCCTATGAGTGGCAGGTATTTCAAAGTGGTTTTCTGGATAGGTGCTTTCCGCATGAGATGAGGGAGGCTAAAGTGAAGGAGTTCATGAACCTGAGGAAGTGATGTATGACAATGAAGGAGTACTCCCTTATGTTCACTCAGTTAGCTAAGTATTCCTCAGAGTTGTTATACAACTCTAGAGATTGAATGAGTAAGTTTATTAATGGGGTGTCTAATTTGGTAGTCAAGGAGTGTAGGACTGCCATGCTTATTGGAGACATGGATATTTCTCAGTTGATGACTCATGTTCACCAGATTAAGGAAGAACAACTTAAGGAAAGATAGGAGAAACAAGAGAGCTAGGACTGGACAGTTTGAGTATAGTTTGCTAAGGTCTGAAGGGGGAAGCCGTTGACAGTTTCAGGGTCATTCAGCTGTTCCTGGTTCATCTTTAGCCAATGCCCCTGCATATAGGACTAGGCAAAAACAGTGGGCAAGACTTCAAATTCCAAGTCTCAGAACAGTGTGGTCGAGAGGCCCAGTTACATGGCATATGGAAAGTATGGCAGGACCCATTCGGGTGAATACATGATGGGCAAATGGGGTTTTTATGGTTGTGGTAATATGGGCCACATAATCAAGGAGGGTCCATATGCTATGAAAGAAGGTAAAAATGCTCATTTTTAGACTCAGGCTACTAATCCAGCAGCTTAGCTAGGTCGCCCAGTTCATCCACAGGATACATCATCCAGTACCAGTGGCGGTTAGCGCTACAATTGGTTTTAAGCATTACTATCCCTTCAAGAGCAAAAGAGTTCTCCATATGTTTTCATTGGTATGCTTCGTGCTTTTCACCTTGATGTATATGTATTGTAAGACCCGATATCAAATCTCTCTTATGTAACTCCATTAGTCGCTGTAAATTTTGATGGTCTTGAAAATCTCCCTAAGCCCTTCTCAGTTTCTACCCAGTGGGTAAGTCAGTTATTATTAGGTGTAACGACCCAAAAATTTGATGAAATATGTGAAATTTATAATTTTATATAATTTAACTATTTTACCCCTCCCTGTAGTTGCATTATGGTATTTTTGGAGTGTGAGAGTGATTAGCATGATTTTTGATGCATTTTAGTATCATTTATGCAATATTGTGGTTTTTGATGGCTTTAAGAGTCTTATTTTGGACTACTATGGATATCTTTTGATCCGTTCTACGGATGGCTGAACGGACTGTGCCAGCAGCTCCGGAATATCGATTTTAGGCTAGGTAGATCTTGGGTTTGGGTCCTAGTGCACCCGAGCTCATTTCGACTTATTGGTTGGAAAGTTGAGTGTGGGGCCCACTTTTAATTGAAACGACCTCGTATGGAAAATTCAACTTCACCAACAGATCCAGAATGTCAATTTTAGTGTGTTAGCCTGTTTGGTATGATTTTACGGCTTTTAAATCTAATTTCGACCCTCGGTTTGAAAATTTGTGATTTTGGGTTTCGGGGATCAATTTTGTGAAAACGAATTTTTTTGGAAAATATGGTAGGGCAATCGTTTCCGAAACGTCGAATTTAGTGCGGTTGGATAGTTTGTTTGCATAAATCAGACTCCGGATGAATCCCGAGCACCCCGTCAAAGTCCATTTCGACTTAGAAAAAAAAGACAACACCAGTTATTGCAGAAAAATCTGCAATATATAACAAATTTTTCACCCTTTTTGGTCTTGAGAGTTAAATCCTAAATATTTTGGAATCTCAAAAGTGAAGTTTGTGGGAGCTTAGGAAGCTAGATTAACACCTATTTCTTGATTACATTACGGATTTAAGGTTAGAATTCACCCTTTTCTTAATAATTTCTTCATTAATTTCTCAAACCCTCCAAAATCTTAGAGCATGATTTTAAACCCAAATTTCACTCATTTTCACATGAATAATACGTTTATCTTATAATTCCTAGTTTTTCATCAATTTAACCTTCAAAACAACTCTGATTCTGGATTTTAACCCGGATTTTAAATATTTTACCCAGTAAAGCTCAAAAATGGTTTTTCTTCAATATGAACCTCGTTTTGACCCAAATTAACTTGGAATTTCAGCTTTAAGTGTGGAACATGTTTTTGAAGTAAAGTTTTGATTTTGCCCTTATTTTTCGGAAACCCATTTTGGGAGTTCGTTTTGAGCCCGAACCAAAAGTAGTCAATTTAGGTGTTGTTGGTTTTGTTTTGATGCGAAGATTTCAGATTTGATGTTTCTAGTAAAGTTTGGAATTGTTCGTAAAAGGTAAGGTTACCGGTTCAAGTGTAGCGACCGGTTTTGACTTTCGAGGTAGGTTATGGATTAACTCTTCAGAATGGGCTGGGTAGTAAATGATGGTGCAAAATTCATGCTAAGGGTGAGAACTAATTTTGAAAAATAGCTGTGTTTTGCCCTTGTGGAGGCCTATATGTGATGTAATTATTGAAATTAAAATATTATGTGATATGTTTGACCGTATGGGGTCCTATGTGATATTGATAGCCTTGAATACATGCGAACAATCGTATTGTATTTTTTAATGTGGTACCATTGGTGTATTGTGATTATATTCATACTTTATTGGCATATAAGACATGTAAAAATTCATGGATGAAATGAAAATAACGAGTGGATATTGGCTCATGTAATGTGGAAATATATCATTGTGGTTGGTTGTTGAAATACTTATTGTGATGGGTTGTGAGCATTACATCTTCATATCATACTCATTCATGAAACATTGGTATGGCCGTGACAATATCTGAGAAACACTGGCAACACCTTTTTAAAAATATTGTAACACCTTATAAAACCCTTTTCGTGGGATATGCTAGAAAGGAGATATGAGATATATGGATTATATATGGGTTGACGAATCTCCCATGGGTCCTATACCGGGAATCTTTAGCTCCGTAGGTGTATACGGTGATTGTGCGATGATCCCGAAGGTTGTACGACAACCTCATGCATCATCATCATCATTATCATATACATTGCACTTACTTTATTATGTTTATGTTGTGTTGTATTGACTTATTGACTTGTCATCTATGTGTTTGTCTTACTTTCCTTTACTTGTATGTGATGATCTTGTATATACATGTTCTCTCTTGTTCTATTATATGTGACATAATGTATACTTGTGTTTCGTATCTTGGTGTGTTTTTGTAATATATATATGATATACTAGAACTGTTAGTGCAAGCGGTGTGGGCTACCGTTTTGGGATATTTTTTGATTGCAGGTGACGTGCCCTTAGCGTATATTTTGTATGCTTTATTTACCACTTTTCTTGGTCGGCCTATGATACCTACTGAGTACAAGTGGATCGTACTCATGCCTACTGCGCCCTTTTAGTGCTGGTCCTAGCTCGAGTGTGCCTCAGCTTACTTGATTCGGGCGATTATTGAAGCTTCCAAGATAGCGGTTGGACATTTATGCGTCCGAATTTCACCTCTATATTTTTATACTAGTTATGTCATTATTAGTATTCAGAGACAGTTATTATTCCTTTGTGGTTATTTTTCCAATGCATTTGACTCTTGAATTGTATTAGTAGTTCTTACACTATTGACACCTGGTTTTGAGCATGATTGCTATTTTGGAGAAGTTCTTTCCGCATTGTTATGTTATTTATATGGTTTGACTTCATTATAGAAGCCTTACCTTGGGTTATTTCTATCTTTTTCTCTATTCATATCAGTTTGGGTGATAGACTTACTTGTCAATGTACGCCGTGACAAGTGCCATCATGACCCTCATTTTTGGGTCATGACAAATTGGTATCAGAGCATCCAGGTTTCATTGGTCTCAATAGTGTAAGAACGAGATGTCTAATAGAATCTCGCGGATCGGTACATAGACGTCCATATCTATCTTTGAGAGGCTATTGGACATCTTTAGGAAACTTCCCTTATTTTATTTCTTATTGTGCTAATTCTTTCATACCCTGTATTTTGAGTTGTGTTTCAGTCTTTCTATGCGAATGGAGTTGCTTATACCTCTTATCAGTTAAGAGATGCAGTGAGAGATTATTGGATATCATTTGTTGGTTGTAGGCTTGTTAATGCTCCTGAGTTGTCATGGGATTAATTTATTGATGCTTTTCTGGAGAGATTTATGCCTTTTTATTTGAGAGATCGTATGTGGGATGAGTTTGATCATATGGCGCAGGGCTCCATAACAGTTGTTGAGTATAAGGCATGCTTCCATGCCTTGTCTAGATATGAGTTTGAGAAGATTCAAAAGTTTGTGAAAGTTTGGTTGTCTCCCTTCAGTTGGCTACATCTCAGATGGTTGTGTTTGATGGTTCTTTTTAGAGTATTATGGATCATGTTAAGGTAACAGAGGATATTCTTAGTGCATCTCAGGGAGGCACAACGTTTTGATGAGTTCAGGAGTCAGCCTATTAAGGTAGAAATTTTAGAGGTTCTTGTGGATACCATGGTAGGCCAGTGCAGGTGATTTTATAGAGTACAGGTGATCTTATAGAGTTTAGCTGGTGGATCTTCTTGTTCAGCTATTCAGGATGGTTGTTTGAGCTTAGTTGTACTTTCTCTTGTTGAGACTAGTCGTAAAGGTTCCTATATGTGTGATAAGATTGGCCATGTGGCCAAGGACTATTCTCGTTATGTGTTTAGAGCCACTTTTTTTTCAGTAATGAAAGGTAGGGTTTTCACCGAAAGTGCGAGAGGCAGAGATAGTGAAGGCTGTGGTTGTGGTTGTGGGGATACTCAACCAGTTTGTAGTCGTGGCCTGTGTTATGCTATACCATCCAGGCTTGGGGTAGAGGCTTCTGATGTTGTTATTACAGGTAACTTCCTCGTTTGTTTTAGACCTGCATCTGTATTATTTGATCCTGAATCAACTTTCTTCTATGTGTCTGTGTATTTTGCTTTGGGTTTTGATTCTATTAGTGAGCCTTCTGCCATGCCTATTTGTGTATCTACCCCGGTAGGTGAATCTTTAGTGGTGGATCAAATGTGCTGATCTTGTGTTGTGACTTTTATCGGGCGTGAGACATTGGTAGACTTGCTTGTATTAGATATGATCGATTTTGGTGTTATTTTGGGTATAGATTGGTTGGATCCTTATCATGTTGTCTTAGATTATTTAGCTAAGACTATGACTTTAGCTTTAGCGGGTGTGCCAAGAATGGCTTGGGAGGGTACACTCTCTTCGGGTCCTAAAAAGAATATATCTTATGTTCAGGCTCGTAAATTGGTTGAAATAGGATGTTTATCTTAGTTGGCTTATATTTGTGAAACCATTGTTGTTTCACCTCCCTCCTTGGATTCTGTCTGTGTTGTCCGTGAGTTTATGGAGGTGTTCCCTAGGGACTTTCTTAGTATGCCTTCGGATTGAGATATTGATTTTATTATTGATGTTAAGTCAGGCACCAAGCCTATTTCTATTCCTCCTCATAGGATGGCCCCAGCAGAGTTGAAGGAATAGAAGGATTAGATGTAGGAGTTGTTGGATAAGGGATTTATTCGACGTAGTGTTTCACCTTGGGGTGCGTATGTCTTGTTTGTAAAGAAAGAGAATGAGTCTATGCAGATGTGTATTGATTATCGATAGTTGAATAAGGTAACGGTTAAGAATATATATCCTTTTTTTCTCATTGATGATTTATTTGATCAGCTTTAGGGTGTTGAGGTGTTTTTGAAGATTGATTTGCCGTTCGGTTATCACCAATTGAGGATTAGGGCTTTGGATATTCCAAAAATAGCTTTTCAGACTCGATATGGTCATTATGAGTTCTTGGTCATGTATTTTGGGTTGATCAATTCCCCTACCGTGTTTTTGGAGTTGATGGATTAGGTGTTTTGACTGTATCTCGACTCCTTGGTGATCGTATTTATTGATGATATCTTAGTTTATTCCAAGAGTGAGGCTGAAAAGGAGGAGCATTTATGGATTGTGTTTTAGAGATTGAGGGATGAGAAGTTGTATGCTAAGTTCTCTAAATGGGAGTTTTGGTTGGAGTCTATTTTGTTCTTCGGTCATGTGGTGACTAAGAAAGGTATTATGGTTGATCCAACTAAGGTTGCAGCGGTTCGTGATTGGGCTAGACCTACTTCGGCCACAGAGATTCTGAGTTTTATTGGCTTGGCCGGGTATTATTAGTGTTTTGTTGAGGGTTTCTCTTCCATTGCAGCTCCATTGACCAAGTTGACCCAGAAGGAGATTCCTTTTCTGTGGTCCAATATTTGTGAGGCGGGCTTTCAAAAGCTCAAGGATTTATTAAATTCAGCTCCTATTTTGGCTTTGCCCAAGAAGAGCATTGGAGTTATTGTCTTTTATGATGCTTCAAGTGTTGGGTTAAGTGTTTTGTTGATGCAGGAGGGCAAGGTAATCGTGTACGAGTCTCGTTAAGATTGAAGCCTCATGAGAGGATTTATCTTACCCATGATTTAGAGTTGTGCACAGTTATGTTTGCCTTGAATTTTTGGGGGCACTACTTGTATGGATATCATTGTGAGATCTTCTCAGATCATCATAGCCTTTGGTACTTCTTTATCAGTGAGATCTTCTTAGGAGGCAGTGCCGTTGGCTTGAGTTGCTTAAGGATTATGACTTGACTATTCTCTTCCATCAGGGCAAGGCTACTATTATGGCGGATGACTTGAGTCGAAAGTCGACTAGCATAGGTAGCTTGGTGCATCTTTTGATTCAGGAGAGGCCATTGGCCTTAGAGGTTCAGTTTTTGGCTAACCAGATGGTTAGGCTTGATACTTTGACACCAGGGCATATTTTGGAATTTATGGAGGCTAGATTATCTTTGATAGAGTAGATTCGAGCTCATCAGTTTGATGCTTTAGGTGTTGGGTTAAGTGTTGTGTTGATACATGAGGGCAAGGTAATCATGTACGCATCTCATTAAGATTGAAGCCTCATGAGAGGATTTATCTTACCCATGATTTAGAGTTGTGCGCAGTTGTGTTTGCCTTGAATTTTTGGGGGCACTACTTGTATGGATTCCATTGTGAGATCTTCTCAGATCGTCGTAGCCTTTGGTACTTCTTTATCAGCGAGATCTTCTTAGGAGGCAGTGCCGTTGGCTTGGGTTGCTTAAGGATTATGACTTAACTATTCTCTTCCATCAGGGCAAGGCTACTGTGGTGGCAGATTACTTGAGCTGAAAGTCGACTAGCAAGGCTACGATAGCTTAGTGCATCTTTTGATTCAGGAGAGGCCATTGGCCTTAGAGGTTCAGTTTTTGGCAAATCAGATGGTTAGGCTTGATACTTTGACACCAGGGCATATTTTAGCATTTATAGAGGCTAGATTATCTTTGATAGAGTAGATTCGAGCTCATTGGTTTGACGATATTGGATTGAGGTTTATTCGAGATAAGGTATAGAGTGGGGAGGCTAAGGAAGCCTCACTTGATTCAGATAGAGTTTTGAGGATTGGGGGATAAGTTGTGTGCCGAGAGTGGTTATCAGATTAGGTTGATCTTGGGGGAGGCCCATCGTTTTAGATATTCTATCTATACAGGTGTGACTAAGATGTATCTTGATTTGTGGCAGCACTACTGGTGGGGTGGTATGAGGCAAGATATAGAAGATTTTGTGGCTCGTTTCCTATGTTGTCAGCAGGTGAAGGCCGAATATTTGAGACCTAGTGGTTTGCTCCAAAGGTTACCCATTCCTGAGTGGAAGTTGGAATGCATTACTATGGACTTTGTGACTGGTTTGCCTCGTACTTTTCATAGTTCTGATAGTGCTTGGGTCATCGTGGATCGATTGACCAAGTCAGATTATTTTATTCTGGTTCAGGTCTTATTTAGTGCTGAGAGGTTAGCCCCTATTGTCATTCGTGAGATTGTGCATCTTCATGGTGCGCCGTTGTCCATTATTTTAGATCAAGGTTTTGTGTTCACATTTCACTATTGGAAGACTTTTCAGGATGAGTTGGGTACTCAGGTTGATCTTAGCATAGTGTTTCACCCCTAGACTGATGGCCAGTCAAAGTGGACTATCTAGGTTTTGGGAAGATATATTTCACGCATGCGCGATGGATTTTGGTGGCTAGTGGGAGCAGCATTTGGCTCTAGCAGAGTTTGCATATAGTAATAGTTACCATTCCAGTATTGATATGGCTCCTTTTGAGGCATTATATGGTTGGCATTGTTTCTCTCCATTAGGTTGGTTCGACATTTTAGAGGTAAGACCTCAAGGTACAGACTTTCTTTGTGAGTAGTTGGATAGAGTTGAAGTCATTCAGGATAGACTTAGAGCAGCTTAGAGTAGGCATAAATGTTATGTTGATTGTAGACTTCGTGCCTTGAGATTTTATGTTGGTGATCGTGTTTTCCTTTGAGTTTCATCCATGAAGGGTGTGATGAGGTTTGGGAAGAGGAGCAAGCTTAGCCCCAGGTATATTGGTCCATTTGAGATTCTTCGAACTGTTGGTGATGTGGCTTATGAGTTGGCTTTGCTTCCCGATCTATCAGTTGTTCAATCAAGTTTTTCATGTTTATATGCTTCGTCGCTATATTCCTAATTAGTCTCATATTATTCGTTAAGAGTCAGTTCAGCTAGATCAGTGGTTGTCTTTTGTTAAGAAGCTAGTTTTTATTTTGGCTAGGGATGTTAGGGGATTGCACTCTAGAGTGATCCCTGTGGTTAAGGTCCAGTGACAACATCAACCAATAGACGAGGCTACTTGGGAGGTTGAGTCTGATATGTGTAGTTCCTATCCCCAGCTTTTCATTGACTCAGGTATTTCTTTGTCTTAGTTCGAGGACGAACTAGATTTTTAGTGGTGGATGATGTAACGACCTGAAAACTTGATGAAATATGTGATTTTCTTAGATTTGACTATTTTACCCCTCCCCGTTGTTGCATTATGGTATTTCTGGGGTGTGGGAGTGATAGACATGATTTTTGATGCATTTTAGTATCATTTATGTAAATATTGTGGTTTTTAATGACTTTAAGAGTCTTATTTTGGACTTATGTTGATATCTTTTGATCCGTGTGATGGATGGTTGAACGGACTGCGCCAGCAGCTCCAGAATATCAATTTTAGACTAGGTAGACCTTGGGTTCGGGTCCTGTGCACCCGAGCTCATTTCGACCTATTGGTTGGAAAGTTAAAAAATTGGAAAGTTGGGCGTGGAACCCACTTTTGATCAAAACGACCTCGTATGGAAAATTCGACTTCATCAACAGATATGAAATGTCGATTTTAGTGTGTTAGCATGTTTGGTATGATTTTACGGCTTTTAAATCTCATTTCGACCCTCGATTTGGAAAATTGTGATTTCGGGTTTCAGGGGTCAATTTTGTGAAAATGAATTTTTCTGGAAAATATGGTAGCGCCATCACGTCCGAAACGTCAAATTTAGTGTGGTTGCATAGTTCGTTTGCATAAATCAGACTCCGGACGAATTCCGGGCACCCCGTCGAAGTCCATTTCGACAGAGAAAAAAAAGACAGCACCAGTTATTGCAGAAAAATCTGCAATATATAGCAGATTTTTCACCCTTTTTGGCCCATTTTGCTCATTTTTCATCTTGCCTCTTGAGAGTTAAACCCTAAATATTTTGGGAGCTTAAAAGTGAAGTTTGTGGGAGCTTGGGAAGCTAGATTAACACCTATTTTTTTTATTATATTATGGATTTAAGGTAAGAATTCACCCTTTTCTTAGTAATTTCTTCATTAATTTCTCAAAATCCAAAAATCTTAGGGCATGATTTTAAACCCAAATTTCACTCATTTTCACTTGAATAATACTTTTATCTTATAATTACTAGTTTTTCATCAATTTAACCTTCCAAATAACTCCGATTCTGGATTTTAACCTGAATTTCAAATATTTTACTTAGTAAAGATCAAAAATAGTTTTTCTTCGATTTGAAGCTTATCTTTGACTCGATTTAACTTGGATTTTCAGCTGTATATTTCTAAAAATATGGGAAACATATTTTTGAAGTAAAGTTTCAATTTTGTCCTTTTTTGAAAATCCATTTTGGGGGTCCATTTTGATCCTGAACCAAAAGTAGTCAATAAGGGTGTCGTTGATTTTGTTTTGATGCGTAGATTTCATAGTTGATGTTTCTAGTGAAGTTCGAAATTATTCGTAAAAAGTAAGGTTACGGGTTCAAGTGTAGCGGACTGGTTTTGGCTTTCAAGGTAGGTTATGACTTAACTCTTCAGAATGGGATGGGTAGTAAATGATGGTGTAAAATGCATGTTAAGGGTGGGAACTAATCATAAGAAATGGCTATCTACGTGTTGTGCCTGTGTGGGGGCCTATATGTGATGTAATTGCCGAAATTGAAATATTATGTGATATGTTTGATCGTGTGGGTTCCTATGTGATATTGATAGCCTTGACTACATGCGAACAATTGTATTGTATTGTTTAATATGGTACCATTGGTGTATTGTGATTATATTCATACTTTATTGGCATATAAGACATGTGAAAATTCATGAATGAAATAAAAATAAGTGGATATTGGCTCATGTGGTTGTGGAAATGTATCGTTATGGTTGGTTGTGGAAATACTTATTGTGATGGGTTGTAAGCATTACAACTTTATATCATACTCATTCATGAAACATTGGTACCACCGTGGAAACATTTGAGAAACACTGGCAACACCTTTTTAAAAATATTGTAACACCTTATAAAACCCTTTCCGAGGGATATGCCGAAAGGAGATATGAGATATGTTGATTTTATATGGGTTGACAAACCCTCCATGGGTCCTACATCCGGAAGCTTTAGCTCCGTAAGTGTATATGGGGATTGTACGACGATCCTGGAGGTTGTGCGAAAACCTCGTGTATTATCTTCATCATCATCATTATCATATACATTGCACTTACTTTATTGTGTTTATGTTGTGTTGTATTTCCTTATTGGCTTGTCATCTATGTGTTTGTCTTACTTTCTTTTACTTGTATATGATTATCTTGTATCTATATGTTCTCTCTTATTCTATTATATGTGACATAATATATACTTGTGTTTCGTATCTTGGTGTGTTTTTGTAATATATGTGTGATATACTAGAACTGTTAGTGCAAGCGGTGTGGGCTACCGTTGTAGAACATTTTCTAATTGCAGGTGACGTGCCCTTAGCATATATTTTGTATGTTTTATTTACCACTTTGCTTGGTCGGCCTGTGATACCTATTGAGTACAAGTGGACCGTACTC
Organism: Capsicum pubescens; assembly: GCA_030864215.1. Classification (NCBI taxonomy): domain Eukaryota; kingdom Viridiplantae; phylum Streptophyta; class Magnoliopsida; order Solanales; family Solanaceae; genus Capsicum; species Capsicum pubescens. The sequence continues at coordinate 5,304,507 of CM061539.1, forward strand.
ATGCCTACTGCGCCCTTTCGGTGCAGGTCTTAGCTCGAGTGTGCCTCAGCTTACTTGATTCGGGCAATTGTTGGAGATTCCAAGGTAGTGGATGGACATTCATGCGTCCGAATTTCACCTCTATATTTCTATACTAGTTGTGTCTTTATTAGTATTCAGAGACAATTATTATTCCTTTGTGGTTATTTTTCCAATGCATTTGACTCTTGGATTGTATTAGTAGTTCTTACACTATTGACACCTGGTTTTGGGCATGATTGGTATTTTGGAGAAGTTCTTTCCGTATTGTTATGATTATTTATATGGTTTGACTTTATTATAGAAGCCTTACCTTGGGCTATTTTTGTCTTTTTCACTATTCGTATCAGTTTGGTTGATAGACTTACTTTTCAATGTACGCCGTGACAAGTGCCATCATGACCCTCGTTTTTAGGTCATGATATTAGGCGAGTCTATAGGATATGTCCTATTATTGTCCTCTCTAAGATCATACTAGCAGACTTAATTGAAGTTAAATATGGATTTTGATGCTATTCTGGGCATGAATTGGCTCCATTTATGTTATGTATCCATAAATTGTCGCAACCGCATGGTGAAGTTTCTGTTTCCTAATGAGGTAATTTTGGAATAGGAGGATAGTTCTGTGTCTCCCAAAGGTCGCTTTATCTCTTATCTTAAGGCTAAGAAGTTAATATCAAATGAGTGTATCTACCATTTAGTTTGAGTCAACGATACCAAGTCTGAAGCCTCAATAATTTAATTAGTTCGTGTAGTTAGTGAATTTCCTGAGGTTTTCCTCAAAGATCTTCCAGGGTTACCTCTAGATAGAGAAATAGAGTTCAGTATTGATCTTCTTCCTGATACTCAGTCGATCTCTATCCCTCTATATAGCATGGCTCCAGCAGAACTTAAAGAGTTAAAAGAGAATCTTAAGGATCTATTAGATAAGGGTTTCATCAGACCCAATGTTTCTCCGTGGTGTGCTCTAGTCTTTTTCATTTGAAATAAAAATGGTTCTCTCAAAATGTGTATAGATTATAGACATCTAAACAAGGTTACCATCAAGAATAAGTATCCCATTCCTAGAATGGATGATTTTTTTGATCAGTTTTAGGGTGCTCGGTTGTTTTCTAAAATTGACCTTACATCGGTATACCATCAGTTGAAAGTCAGGGAGCAAGACATTCAAAAAATAGCTTTCCGAACAAGGTATGCCATTTTGAGTTTGTGGTTATGTTGTTTTGACTGACAAATGCTCCTGAAGCCTTTATGGATTTGATAAATAGGGTCTTCAAGTAGTATTTTGACATATTTGTCACTGTATTTATAAATGACATATTGGTGTATTCTAGGAGTGAGGAGGAACATTCATACCATTTGAGAATAGTGATACAGACCCTCAAGGATCGTTCATTATATGCTAATTTTGGTAAATGTGAACTTTTGTTGGAATCTGTTACCTTCTTGGGGCATGTCATTTCAGGGGTTGGTATTCTTGTCGATTCTTAGAATACTAATGCAGTGAAGCATTTTCCTAGACCCATGACTCCATTCGATATCCGGAGCCTTTTGGGTTTGGTGGGGTATTATAGGTGATTTGTCAAAGGGTTCTCTTTTATAGCCACACCATTGACTAAACTGGCCCTAAAGAAAATAAAGTTTATATAGTTGGATAAGTGTGAGAATAGTTTCCAGGAGTTGAAGGATATATTGACTTCAACACTAGTATTAGCTCTACCAAGTGGGTTAGAAGGATTCATAGTGTATTTTAATGCTTCCAGAGTTTGTCTAGGTTGTGTATTGATGAAAAATAAGAGAGTGATAGCCTATTCCTCCAGGAAACTTAAGTATCAAAAAAATAATTACCCAACTCATGACTTGGATTTAGCTGTCGTGGTATTTGCCTTGAAAATTTGGAGGTACTACCTCTATGGTGTGGATGTTGATGTTTTCACTGACTATAAGAGTCTTCAGTATGTATTTTCTCAGCGAGAACTGAATCTTCATCAAAGAAGGTGGCTGGAGTTATTGAAAGCTTTTGACATGAATGTACTCTATCATCCAGGTAAGATCAATGTGGTGGAAGATGAACTGAGCAGGATTTCTATGGGTAGTGAGTCATATGTGAAAGAAAAAGAACTATAATTGGCCAAAGAAGTGCATAGATTAGTCTATTTGGGGATATATTTTCTTGACATTGATGATGGGAGAGTAGTAATTCAAAATGGTTCAAAATCATCTTTGGTAGTGGAAGTGAAGGAGAAGCAGCTTGATAATGCAAAACTTAACCAAGTATTGGAAGCAGTCCAATAATAGAAAGTTGAGGTTTTCTCCCAAGAAGGAGATGATGTACTTCTCTATCAAGGTAGTCTTTGTGTTCCCAATGTATACGGGTTGAGGGAAGGATACTAGCAGAGGTTCATGGTTTGAAGTATTCTAATCATCTTGGTGCTACCAAAATGTATTATGATTTGCAGGAAATTTATTGGTGGAATGGTATTAAGGGAGACATAGCAGAGTTTGTGGCCAAGTGTCCTAGCTGCTAGGAAGTTAAAGTTGAACACTAGAAACCGAGTGGTATGGTATAGGAGATCAACATCCCTACCTGGAAGTGGGAAGTAGAGAATATGGATTTCATTATAGGGTTGCCTGGTATAAGACGTCAACATGATTTAATTTGCATCATAGTAGATCGAATTACTAAATCAACCCATTTTCTACCTGTCAAGACTTCTAATACAATATACCAATATGTATATTAGTGAGTTAGTAAGTCTTCATAGGATACCCCTGTCCATTATTTCAGATAGAAGCACGCAATTCACTTCACTGTTTTGACAGTCATTCCAGAAAGGCCTTGGTACAAAGGTTAATCTTAGTACCAATTTTCATCTGCAAATCGATGGTCAGGCTGAATACGCAATCCATACATTGGAAGACATACCGATAGTTTGTGTTTTAGACTTTAAAGGAAGTTGGGGTGACCATCTACCTTTAATTGAGTTCGTATATAATAATAGTTACCATGTTAGCATTCAAATGGCTCCATTTGAAGTATTGTACGGGTGTAGGTGTATATCACCCATAGGATGGTTTGAGATTGGTGAAGCGGCATTGATTGGGTAAGATTCTGTTCTTGAAGCTATGACAAAGATTCAGTTGATTCATGAATGATTGAAGATTGCTCAGAGTCTTTGGAAGTCATATGCAGATATAAAGAGGAGAGAGCTCAAGTTTGAAGTGGAGGATTGTGTATTTTTAAAGTTATCTCTTATGAAGAAATAATGATATTTAGAAATAAAGGGAAGCTGATTCCCTGATTTATTGGTCCATATGAGATAGCGATGTGTGTAGGTGAGGTGGCGTATGAATTAGACCTTTCATCAGAGTTGGTTGTGGTTCACCCAGTGTTGCATATTTTGATGCTTAAGAAGTGCATTAGAGATCCATCATTAGCGGTTCCCCTAGAGAGTATTGGGGTCAAAGATATCTGTCATATGAGGAGACTCCTATGGAGATACTTGATAGGTAGGTCTGAAGGCTAATAAATAAGGAAGTAGCATCAGTAAAGGTTCTTTGGAAAAACCAATTGGTTGAAAGGGCCACTTGGGAGGCTAAAATAGACATGATGACCAAGTATCCTCATCTCTTTTCTTCCAACTCAGTTCCCACTGAAGGTAAATAGTTATTTTCATCCAAAACTCTTTCTCTTTCAGTTCGTTTAAGTATTCTTATGTTGTGAGTAATTGGATCCTTGTGATAGATATAAGCTTGGCTGTAAGTTCTGTATAGAGGTGTTGATTTTTTCCAAATCTAAATCCTATATGAGTCTCATTAAAGGATGAATGTTTCCAAGAAGGGATATTGTAATACCCCGTGTTTGAAATCCACTGTGCAACTTACAAATCATCTCCTTAAGTTGTATATACACCGTACTATTCGTAAGTTTTAAGTCATAGCTATGGTAGTGTGGACTAGTTGTAGTTTTTGTAGTTATGATTTGATCCTAGGAATTTTCATAGGATGTTATAAGTCGTATGATATGAAGCCATAAGGTCAATAGTATAGGTCCCTGAAGTCTCTATCCAAGTTACGAGAGAATGATACAAATTGTATGGAGATGTGATGGTTCATAATATATGACTCATATGTTTATTAGTATGTGTGAAATCCATGCCACTGCCAACCTTATGAGTTGCTACTCCAAGTCATAACCTTATCTTATGAGTCGTAAGTTAACTCGTGATGATTGGCGGTCAAATTTCTATAAGTTCAGTTAAGGGATCTTTTAATCATTTCACCTCTTATAACTCCCAACCCATAACTTATAACCCGAGAGAGGAAATATTTTCCATTATCTTTTAGTCGATTAACAACATCTCTTCTCCTCCTATCTTTAAGAAAAATAAGATTCGGGTTTCTCTCACCAAGTCATCTCTCAAGTCTCAAAGTTTATAAGTCATCTTTGCAAGCCAAGAAATTCCAGGTATGTGGGGTTTTGAACAAGGTTAATTTCCATCCTTATTCCCGAAAATCATGATTTTTCAGTTGAATTTACATGTTTTACATTCCCCAAATTCTCATATATTAAAGTATAACCTTATCTTGTGATTTAAAGTCTAAAGATGCATAAAGGTTACACCTATTCATATTTTTAACTTTAAGATTGGTATTGTGATTTGAATTTCATTACTTTGATTTGGAGTCTGATGAAAGATTTCTACATGGTTTTTGAGACTAATATTTTATCATAAGTGCTATGAAAGAAAGTGAGAGTTTTAAGATTTAAGAAAAAGTATTATGTTTACAAGAAAGTCTAAGCTTTTAAGCTTTATTCATATGCAATATAGCATGATTCAAGAAATCTTGATCCTCTAATCTAAATATAAGACATGAAATTCAAAAGTTTTCTTCTTTATTATGATTTAAATAAAAGAGAAGCATAACTGGTTTCCAGTCTATAAACCTTTATGCTATTTTGACGTGGATTTCTTAAGTATGAGCATATATGTATTCTGAGAGTAGTATTTAGCACTGAGAAGGGAATATGGATGAGCGTATCCTAAATTTCTTGAAAATATGAGCCACCTTTGGTTTAAGTACCAATATAGGTTAAGTACAATGATCACTTAATTTAAGGTTCTATTTCGATGGCAAGGATAGAATATATCTCCCTAACATGGGTAGGACGTTGAACTCCATGATAGCTCACATGGTTTATGTCAGTTATAAGAATCTCCCACAAGAAAGAATAAAAGTAAGGATTTTAGAAACTAAGCGTTATGTCTCACTAAGTTTATTCATATGCTTTATTATCTATGTTTAATGATCTTGCAGTACTTAGTATTACTCAAGTCTAAGGTATGTCATTTACGCTTAGCGTGCATTATTTGAAAGTACAAATATATAGATTCAACTCTTAATTTACTTATGCATTCACCGCCACCTACACTGTATATTCAAGAAGTTATGACCCACATATATGTCTATATGCTACATTGTAATATAATGTGAGTTTTGGTGCTTATTTCCATCAATATGATTAATGATGGGCATCATATCCTGCATCCCAACTATTGGCGCGTCCTCATAGTCTGAGGTCCCAGTTTATCAGAATCATGTTTATTGTTGAAAGTTATTTTAGATCTTTGATTTTCGTTTATGTTTGAGTCAGCTAGAGTCTTTCCCAGTGGCTCTCTAGTTAGTAGTAGAGGCTTGTTAGACTGTGTATGTCCCAAGTTCAAAGAGTTTGTTTAAGTTTTTCAAAGTTAAGGATTTATATTAAGATATGGAATTGTTTACCTTTAGTTTCTATACATATTAGTTCACTTTTGACATGAGTTCTAAGTTGAATAGATATCATAAGTTAGTTAGGTTTATTCATAGTCCTAAGCATTTTGTGATGTCTATAGGGTGCTCCTGGGGCGTTACAGTTACCTGGGTCCACTTGCAGACCATATGTTGCACTTATGGACCATAAGTGGCTTAGGTAAGTACTAGAAGTCATGATCCCGAGAGTGCAAAGCTGTAGGAAAGCTTTCTGTTACTTACCTGGGTCCACTTGAGGATCACATGCAGTACATACGGGCCATATGTGGCCCAAGTACATGTCCATTAGTTCCACTTTTCCTTTTTCATACCGTCTTTGATTTTTAGGATTTCCTCATGTACTATAAATACCCTTTATGTATTTTTAGTAAGTTTACACACTCTTTATACTCACAAACATATATTCTGATTATGAGATCCAAATTTACTCTTGGAGTTATTTTGTATTAGTTTTGGTTGGTAATTTAGTTGAAGTTTTGGATTTTTGATTGTGATTGTTGTGATTTCATATAATTCTTTCAATTATGAATATTGTTGATCATTTCACAAGCATGAGCAGCTAAAACCCTTAGCTGGGGTTGTGGAAACCTTAGAGAATTGAAGAAGTAGGGGAAGTGCTATGTTGTTTTGGATTGATACTCATGCATGTATTGTATTATCTTTAGTTCAATAGATGTCTTCATGATTACAAACATTAGGATCCTGCCTAGATTATTTCCACTTACTCCAAAAGAGGAGTAGTGACTAGGAAAAGATAATTGAAATAGTAATTTGAAGATTAACCATTGATCCACGCTAATATGTATTATCTAAGTAAGATCATTAACTATCATCTAATAACTAGAGACCCAAAAGGTAACAGTTAACAGAGATCCAAGATAAGGATTAGTAAGGCGACATCCTGAGACTCAAAAGGTAAATGGTGAAATATATCAACTAGTCTAAAAGATAGTTGATGGTACTTAACTTATTAGACTTTGCATGCAAGGTATCGGGTTGGTTCAATAAATCACGATAATCCTGTTGAGTTAAGAAGCCATCGGGAACACAATCTTTGTGTTTATCTACAATTGATTACAACCAGAGTTGATATTGGTTACTTTTCGATATTACCACTACAATCCCCCATTAAATTTTCTAGTTCTGTGCGTTGATTACAAAAGTTAAGAGCCATAATTCCACGTATTCCCTTGGTATTCAACCCCAACCTTTATTGGGTGACTATATTTTATAGTGAGCACATTATATCATATTTATAAAATTTTGACACCATTACAGGGGAATACAATGTTAAGTTGTGAATCAGAGTTGTTGTAGTTTGCGGGCTTTTGTGTTCTTGTTCTTAGTTGGACATATGTCAGTGTATACCCAACATATGGAGTAGAATTAATCCATTACTCCCTTTGAATCAGAATCCATAAAGGATCCTCCAAACATCTAGTAGGATGACAGAGCCTAAGAGTGATGATATTCCTAAAGGGGTTCGTATGATACATTCTAGGTACCTCTCCCTCCTTAACATGGAGTGCAGGACATTATTAATCAGCATGTGCTTCTAATGAGAGAAGGAAAGAAGATACTTAATATATAGCTTGGGAGGCAGAGCTAACTGAGCAGAGATAGAAAATAGACCACTAAGCAGCACCCGAGGGTAATTGGAATATAGTTAGAGGTGGCCGATATCAAGTAATCTCTGCATACCAGTACTTACAACCATATAAGGATGATGATGAGGAATTGGGATACATTGAGTCGATGGAAACAAGAGCTACTATTCCTCCTATTTCCCCCCAAGTGTTAAGTTTGATATAACCAGTGCCATGATCCATCTCTTAAAACTTAAAGGGTGTATTTGTGGGTTTGCCTACTGATGATGCAAATATGCACCATACAAATTTCATTGGAATTTGCAAGTTGTAACAAACCAAGGGGTGGATCAGGAGGCATTTAGATTGAGGTTGTTCCCTTTATCGCTAATGGGAGAAATATCTTTATGGTCAGGGGAACTTCCAAGAGCATCTATCACTACGTGGAATAAGTTGTGCAAGCAGTTCTTGAACCGGTTCTTCCCTCCATCCAGGATGTTGCAGTTTAATGATAAGATTTATAATTTTAGGCAGCTGCAGTCTAAGTATATGTATGAGGCTTGGTTCAGGTTCAAGAAAAAGATGAGTATGGTGACCAACCATTGGATTTCAGGGATGAGCTTTTTAGAGATATTCTACAGAGCCCTGACCATCATTTCTAGAGCCATGGTAGAAACAATGTTTAGAGGAGATTTTATGAGACTACACTGGGAGATAGCTTCAAATATTCTAGTCCAAATTTCTCTCACTAACCGAGGGTTGCAAAATTGGGAGGCTGAGGGGGGTTTTGGAACTTATGCTATTGGTTCCTCCAGCAACCAAAGAGTAGCTGGTGATTCAGTAGTGCAAGAGATTGTACTACTAAGAGCTGATCTTGGGTTGTTGGCTAAGTAATTTGTGGAAGCAAATTCTAAAAAGTTGAATGCAGTAGGAGCACATGGTTTGAATTTCAGAGCAAATGAGTTTTATTTGGATAAGTAAACCAAGTATCTTAATTGCGAGTTAGAAAGTTTCCGAGCCCAAGAAAAACCATATCTAGGTCAAAACCATTATGGTGATAGATACAGGGACTATAGTAGGGAGCGAGAAAGTGACTAGAGGAAGAAGGATGGCCTAGAGAGAAGGGAGATAGGTATATTACACCAGGCGGCCGGTATACAAAATCTACAATAGAGGATATGCTGACCAAGCTAGTCAAAGGTCAAGAAAATCAGGAGAATGTCCTTAAGTATATTAGGGCTAACATTTTAGGGTTGGACCAAAAAGTCAAATCTTATGCTACTGCTATCAAGCAGTTGGAGCACCAGTTTGGGCTGATGTCAGCAATATTGAACTAGAGGCAGTCGGATACCCTTTTGAGCAACACTGTCCAAAATCTAAAAAATAACGATCATGTTCTTGTTATTACCACAGAGAGTGGTATAACTATTATGGATTATCCTTTACCCACTATGAAATTGTCAAGGAATGATGAAGCTGTTGTTCATAAGACACTTGTTGTATAGACAGTAAGGGAAACATATAGTGATGGAATATTTATGAGGATAATGGTATGGGTGATGTAAGAAATCCAGTAATCAAGTCGATCCCATGAAATCCCCACCTTTTCCTCAATGACTAAAACAAAAGCAAGAGGCAGAAAATTTCAAGAAGTTTATTGAAATGCTAAAAGACTTTAGATTAAACATACCTCTCCTCGAAGCGTTGAAGGAAATGATTGGGTATGCCAGGTTTATGAAAGAGTTAGTTACCAAGATACAGACTGCTAGTTTTGAGGATATGGGTGAACTGCACCATTGTAGTGAAAATACTTCTAGATCTCTGGCCCAAAAAAAGAATGATCCCGGTGCGTTCACAATTTCATGCACAATTGGGACCTCCTAATTTTTTAGAGCTATCTATTACTTAGGAGCCAACATAAATCTAATGCCACTAGCCATATTCAGACAATTAGGTTTGAGTCCTCTCGAGTCGACTACTATATGTATGTTAATGGCCAATCTCACTATCAAGAAACGCATTGGAATTTCATATGATGAAATAGTAAGAGTAGATCATCTCATCTTACCAGCTGAATTTGTGATTCTAGATTATGAGGTCGATTTTGATATTTTATGATTTTAGGACAATATTTTATGGATACAGGTAGAGCCATAGTTAACATAGATAAGGGGGAACTCAAGTTCAGAGTTAACAAGGAAAAAGTCAGAATTAACAAGGAAGAAGTCACATTTAATGTTCGAAAAACAATGAAACAACCAATCGACATAAGAGTGGTTTATTTTATTGATTGTATTGATGACTTGGCAGGGTAATATTTCAGATATCTCAATGAATTCTGAGTAGTCATGATACCCACATCATGACACGACATTAAATCAAGCACTGGTTTATTGGTGAAGTCTAAGTAACCAACATAGCCACGTCGTGCTGCGACATTAAATCAAGAATTGGGTGGGAGACAACCCACTATTTTAGTGTTCACTTTTGTTTATTTGCTTTTGTAGGATTATAACTTTTGTATAGACCTGTAATGTAATAAGATTGCTCCATTAATTATTTTCCATGTAAGGAGATTGTGTGACCAACTTATCAGGGTCATGAGTCCCATGTGGGCCAGGTAAGTTGCGGTTAACTGAAAAGATGAAAGTTTGAGGAGTTCTAGGGAATATTTATAGACTTATGCCTAAGAAATTACTTATAAGGTCATAAACACCATTTATGACCTTGTAGGTAGCAGAATACATAGTAAATAACAATTCAAAAAACTGAGAACTTTCCCAAAATTGGGACCCACATACGGTCCCTACTTACGGACCGCATGTACCACTTTTGGACTGCAAATAGGTATCATAATTGGGTAATTCTTAGGACCAAATTTTATTTAAGATTTTGTGCCCATGAATATTAAAAAATTCCCTAACCCCCACTAATGGTGTTTAATCCATGTTTAACTCATTTTAACTTAGCAATTCCTCAAAATTTCATTCTTTCCTTTAAAATCTTAATCTTCCTCTCACAGTATAAGATTTTCCCACTCTTAGAAAAAGTTAAATTGATATTTTTTTGTTGTACCAACTTGTCTTAAAGTGAAATACACGTTTTCTAACTTTGAGTTTACTTCATTTCTTTATAGTGCACTTTTTGTTTTTTGTATCTAAAAGGTAATTTCTTGGCTCCTACTCGTAGCACTTTATGTTGAAATTGAAATCAAGTTGTTGGTATGGTTACTTATATGAAATATATGTGGTTACCAATGAAGTTGTTAGTTAGTATCCTTGAACTGTACTAGAATGTTAATGTAGGGCATGGTGCTTGGATTGAACTCTAAAATTAGGCCCAAATCGGAAGTGGCACTTGAAGAAGTAGGGGAATACTTAGAGTTTGACATGATAGTTGGTAATGATGGACATAATTCTTGATATATGTGTTTACATTGGACTCTTTGGAAATGCATTCAAATATAGGGGTGTGAAAATTGAAAGAAAATTCAAAGTTTTCAAATTTTGAGTTTTCTTTAAATTTTGCAGTCCATCATTATCTGTTAGAAACTAACACTTGGTTTTTTAGGTACACGTGGCTTCCAAAACTGCAAAGAAGAAGGTTTTTACATAAAGGAGATGAGATGAGACCCTCGATCTTAGTGGTTTGGTAGAGGAGTACCCTATTGCACAGATTAGAGTAGCTGCAGCCCCGGAGACACTGCAGCCCCAGATACATGCTAGGTGACTAGAGGCCAGGTGCGTAAGGTAGTTGAGATTATTATTTTAGGCACTATCCATATCCTAGAGGACTTATAGTGGGGTAAAAGGTAAGACTTTACTTGACGTGGGTCTTATACTGAGGCCATTTAGGATGTCTAGGCTTCCCAGGAAACTTTAGCCTGATTGAGGATGAAGTCATCCTGGAGATCACCCCACACTCTCCTTCGCTGTATGATTATGATGCCGAGGATGAGGTAGAGTCTGATCTAGTTCCATAGGTTGTTTCTCAGGACCCCCAGTCTGTGGAGGGTCTTAGGATGTATCTGAAGCTATTGTTAGAAGGAGCCATTAGCAGTACCTTAGTCTGAGGAGGGTGTCGTAGCTCATGTACAACCGTTAGGTGTACCCAGTCTAAGGAGGGTACCAGGCATTCCTCCTATGAGGTGCCAGTTCTAGATTTAGAGGCACCAACATATCATAGATCGAGTTCTACCCCTACACATGCATTAAAGGTTTGTCTTAAGGAAGAAAACCCGAGGTGGTGCGTGGAGATACTACGGACGATATCTGATATAGACAGTCCTTTTTTTAGTCAACTGATTTTTTTTATCCAACCAGTGAGAATTATGTACAACTAGCATTGGAACTCAGCTATTCCTTCTCAATACATTATCTAATTCATCTACTTAGCTTATCAACAGACTAAGTCTAGATCATGGGAAAACAATTTAAGAAATTGAGACAACTTGCCCATTTACATTTTCTTTGGCCTAAGATATGCACTAACATCACACATTGTCTGATGATATCCTTCTATTGTTGCTTCTTTGAGTTGAATCTCTTATTGTTTCTTTCAATCCAGATTGCATAGATAGGTATAACAAATAGGATCCTCAAGATTGCATTTCGAGGGCTCTGATTCGTCACTCTCTTTGATAACCATTGAGTTTGTATTCTTCAACTTCAAATCTGTTTATTGAACCCCATCTATTTGAGTAAGGTTTTCTAGATTTGTTGAGTAAACATACATTCAAAGAAGAGATGGCCATGAGTTTCCATAACCTGTGTTTCACAAAGCAAATAATTTGTAGGCACCCGGATTCCCCATTTGAGAAGTCTATCAACAGTGGTGAGTTTATTATGTAGTGTCAGCCATAAGATAAACTGATGTTTGGGAACAAGTGACCCTTCAGCAGTACCAACCTTTTCCATTCCATCTTTGGATATTGAGGTATCATTGGAACATAAGCTAATTTAATGTTGTACTTGTTTCCATTAAGTACCTGGGTGTGAGTCTATTCTCTAGATGCAAACACCTTTTTGATGACCCAGCTAGTTTGTACAGGAGCCTCCATATCTATAATATTCCTATTCTTTTTATAGTATCTATGTATCCATACTACCCACAACTTGTACTTTTTGTGAGAGATTGCCCAAAGTGAGGGTTATTAATGAGGAACGTAGGATTGAGCTATCTAGGTTGAGTAGAGTGCCACAGTTGCGGGAAATGTTTGATCGTTATCAGTTAGAGTGGATGACTATACCACTCAGTTCTTATAGCCTGACTTTGGTTCGGGAGTTCTATGGATCATACCCTGCCAAAGTAGCTTTGACTACTCCCAGGAGGGCTATTCCTAGACATGTTTAGTAGCCAAAGCTCGAGCATACCCTTGTGAGAGGGGTCAGGTTGATATTTCAGCAGCGGCCATCTATCGAGTTCTCTTTGATCTAGACTATATTTCCCCAGCATCCACAATAGAGTATGACTAACGATTGAGAGTCGCACATGACAGACATATTATGAGGCAGGCTGAGCATAGACATGAGAGATTTGAGATGGCTAGGTGGATCGCTAACTACATTTCACCTTTGGATGATGAGACCCCTTGGATTGAGAGGAAAGGCATAATAAAGAAGGCAACATTGACTTTTGCTACTAAGTTTTAATAGTTGCTCATCAGATATAGATTGTGTTCGAATGCACTGGATAAAGTATTGACTTGGGAGGGAATTTCTCTGATTGCTAACATAATGGTTGGATATGAAATTAATTTTTCATCCATAATTTGGCGAGATATTCATGAGAGATTCTTTGGAGAGGAAATGACTTTGCCATTCCCTTGTCTTATTTTGAGAATGTGTGATGATTCCGGTGTGCCATAGATGCCAGGAGTCTATAAGAGACATCTGGTGATATCCACTGCACAGACGAAGATTATGAAGGATCCAACACATCCAGCCTTTCCCAGGAGACCTAGTGTGCCTGTTACAGTACCTCAGGCCCAGATAGAGGGCCATTTAATTTCCAAAGAGCCTCACAAGGTACAGAGAGAGGATAGGGAAGGAAGTATAGATTTTGTGATGAAGGAGAAGAGAGAGGCCCCTGAGGATAGTACACAGGGTGAGGGGAACCCAGTGACATCTATATTAGCAAGGCTTCTACCTCAAAATCAATTTACATATCTTCAAGGCCCATTCACCCATCCATTTCAGCTATTGCATTAGGTATGGTGTTAGCTTCTTATGAATTCTTGCATATCTTAGTGGATAAATAGAGCACCACTACCAAAACGGCTATAGAATGAAGAGACAAAGGTAGTAAATTTTTATGAGCAGATCCGGCCATGGGTCTAGAACAGACTAGAGATGACAGAGGCTAAATGAGAGTATGCACACACAGGTGCTATGCCACAGCTATGTGCTAATATACATGCACATATTGATGCTTTTGAGAGACATGGGCATACAAGTTCATAACAAGTGAGGCACTGGATCTAGGAGCTATTAAAGATAAGATAGATATACTTAGAGCAAAGGTGCATTCGTTGACTGAGATGCCATTGTATAGTTTGTACCTTCGTATGGACCTAGGCATCTTTACTTTTTTGCAAAGGATGATGAGGTGGTCCTCTTTGTTGGGAACAAGAGATGTCAGGATAAAGACTTGCAGGATCCATATATGTTGTATGACCATGCCTTGAAAAGGGCTACTTATGATACACGAGTAATCTATAATGACAAAAAAAGAAATAATGAAATGGAAAAACAGAGAGTAAAAGAATAAAAGGGATAAATGATAGAAAGATAAACATAAAAAGATAACAAAAAGGAAACCAAAGGGTGTTTCAAAACCAAAGACCTCCCTCGGTGATTACCTACGAGCACCTATCTCTTATGTTGACCAACAGGTGGATCGAATATTCCTTACAATCACCATTTCTAAACAAGTTTCAACATTGGCTTTTTGACCCACTCAACACTCCCAAGGGAGTTTTCATGAATTCATCATCATCATTAATAAAAACTAACTTAAATAAGCCTAGATACCAAGTATTTATAGTTTGGATAAATATTACATAATTAGGGACCAAAAGTGACTCCAAATGCAAGAAATGTCCCACTAGGGAATTGTTTGACCTGCTCTTGAAAGGTTAGAGCGGATCAAAAGCAGATCCAAAGCGCCTTGGGTGCATGACCCTTCCAAGGGGCTTTCAAGACCTATTTTACACCCCTTCAACCTCGTCAAAATCCTTTGACCCTCTTTAATGGTAATCTTTATCCATGTGGTATCTTTTAATAGCACTAAGGAGTCATCAAGCACCTCAAGCATCATACGTATCTCATCCGAAGGTTCAAAGGAAATTTCGCTTGTATCATCTTCCCCTTCTTAAAAAGGATCCGACCTCGAATCCACACCTTGCAAAACCAAAGGATGGATAAACAAATACAACATACTCATGACATGATGGTTAGGGTTAGCGCAAATAATCGTAGCATCATGCCAAGGTTGCACACACTTAAGACATAATCAAGGATCCTCCGTAGTAAACACTAGAAACTTATTGAAAAATGCACAAAGGAGTTGGCTATGGGAATTATCAAGAGGTAAGAAAACCACAAAGGTCATAATGACATGACTAAATCCAAAAGGTAAGTGTGCCTTCACCTTAGGAGAAATAAGACAATTGTTTCATCACCTCTTTAAGAGACCACATCAAAGGTAGTGCCTTAATTGGTTTTAAAGTCCACAAGATCCATATAACATTGTCATTCAAACAAGAGGACCATCCAATATGTTCCCTACCTCTACATAAAGAAAATTCAAGATAGAATAGATATCATCATAAGCAAACAGGTGTATAGAAAGGATTCAAGTATAAAAGCATCATCCAAGGTGCTATTATCTACAAAAATGCCATTTAGCTCACAAGATATAAAACATAATGCACACAAGGATGGAATAAAAACATTTAAGCACATATAAATTTTTCCTTTCAAATAACTTTCCTTAATAAAGGGGTCACCATTTGTAAACAATTCACAAAGAATGGTATCACAAGCATGGAATCCATCCAAAGTGTTTTCAGAAGGAGACTCTCTCCTTGACCTACAAGTAGTGAAACATTGGTCAAGATTAGAAACACACAGTGTTGAATTCACTTAGTTCTTTTCTTTACTTCCTTTCTTTAATGAATGCTTATGTTTGTTGGAAATGCCTCACATGCACAACTTGGGTTTGTCAAGTGGGTAGTAAATCCCCAATAAAGACTTTCCATTATGGGGAAGGATTTCAATATCCTCATCTAAACTTTGCTTGTCAACTAGACCAAGCATCAAGTTGGGTGTGTGGAAATCACCACATTTAAATTTGTCATCAGGGTCAAATGGATAGAGTGGCCATAGGCATAGGTCTAGACAATACTTCCCCCCTAACTATCACCCAAAACAAAAGATATACTTTCTATACTAGCATAAGCATCATTGGAAGCAATATTTCATCATGTATCTACTCACTATTAGATTCAAGATCATCACCATGAGTATTATCAAAAATAGGAGAAACAAAGTAGAAAAGAAGTGGTTTCCAAATAATTGATACTTTATCTTTCAAGGGAAGAATTGTCAAGTTGACACATACCGCTCGTAACATCAAAGGAATCATTATTTATGTCATCACAAGAATCAAGCAATTCATCCTCATAATTAATAAACAAGGGTGGGGTGTCATACAAATCATCACAACAACAAGCATTTTCATCGAAAGAATCACTAATTGGGCTTCTTAAATATTTAAGAAAATCGAAGTTATCATTACCCAATTGATCATTCCTTTACAAAACCTCACATTCTTTTCCCTTGAGAGTACTCTAATCTTCAAGAAAGAGATCTGCATCATTAAAAAAATATAGTCACAACATAGTGGGTTGTCATATAGGCTATAGCCCTTAAAATAAGCTACACCATTAATATTATTCACACCACTAGGTTCACTAGGAGTGATTGTACCATCTTCGAACATGATATTGTACTTAACGAGAGAAGGATCAATACATGATGGAGGATTATAACTTGTAAGTTCACTCTAAATAACACAACTATCAAGTTCCGAAGAAGTTTCAAACACATAATCATCCCTATGAGCAAGACAAATAATAGGATATTCACTAAAGGATATGTTCAAAGGGTCACTCTTATTTACTTGACCAACATTTTCAACATCATCACTCACTTGAGTTTCATTAATCACATAAAACCCATCCTCAAATGGTTTACTAGTTTCATCATCAAGTTGGTTAACCAAATTTCCACAATACAATGTACCATTATTCATCACATTGGCTTCAACACTAGGTGGACTCAAATTAATCTTACAAGAAGAGTCAATTCGGTCATCAATAGGATCAACTAGTGTATCCACACTCTCAATATGTACATCATCAACAATAGGTAAAGAATGATGATACTCAGTATTGGAAAGCTACTACTCACACTCAATGAGATACTAGCCACACAATCACTATTCACATATACTAAAGTGCAAGAGTTAGCAATGTTACCTTGAAGCTCTTAAGAATATTCTTCTTAACCTTGGTGTGAAGGTACTTCACAAGCCTTGGAAGCATCTAAGATTGCCCTTTTTGAATCTATAAGGGAATCTTCTCTTTTGGTTTTTGTTCTTTTCCGCTTGCCATGTTGCTACACACATGTCCTTGTTAAGAGAAGGAAAAATAATGTTCGCTCGGTTTGGTGGTAACCCTCTCACAACCTCTCCTTTATATTGTCTTAGGATGACACCTTGCACTCTCTTACTCCTCTCACTCTTTTGTCTCTCATTTTTATTAGGCTTGGAGTAAGCTGTCACATCTCTTTGAGATTTAGGAATAATGGGTGGAAATAGATGATTTACCCATTGTTCCTGTACACCTTAGGCCAATTTTGCATATTTGGAACTCTATGCCTTGCAAACCAATTATCTACCAAGATTAGATGTCCACATTCCACGGGGAAGATTCACACCACATTTACTTATAGTACCCATATTAGGTGAACGAAACCATCACTCTCTCAAAAACACTATACCCCTCCAAGAAGTATGGAACAAGTAGAGGCTCTAGAGGTATCCCTAGATAGTCAACCATGGGTGGGATGATGTAGTTTCTATAGCACCAATCATCTGGCACAAGGAGGCATCCCGAAACTCCACAAATGATTACCTTTCTGGAGTGAACGTTTCTTTTTTAAATCAACCTTGTAAAGGTTTGTATACCCCATCAGTACATGATCATCCTTCATGAGTTCCTTCAAGGCACTCCATGTTTGGTTGGACATTATTTTGATATCCCACCACAATAATGTTGGACATTGAATATGTTTAAGGTCACAAATAGCTCTTTCTACCTCTCTCATATCATAATCCATGAAAATCCTATCATATTCCCATTCCCAATTAAGATATTCTTTGGGACCTGACTCTCTTATAAAGATAGGAAGAGTAGGAAGATCTTGACTCCTACTATCACGACCCGAACCAGGGCCTAGATGTAATGGGCATCCCAAGTCTAACCTGGATCGGGGACCACCACCTTAACCCAACCCAACCACCTTTCACAGCTTATATGAGCTGAATTTCAAGCATATAATAAGATTGCATAAATTCACTCTTGAAGACTTTGGGATAGGTTCACAACCGTGACCGACCCAACCGAGTCTATCCACACAAAAAAAACCATCCATACCAAACCAAAACAAAGAGAATATAAAAAAATAATATGATAATTAAACTCAAAATGTAATACAATGGGACAACCAACAATATCATCCAATGATTTCATCCTGCAACACCAATGCTAAGGCTGACACCAATACGGATCCCACAAATACCAAACCCTAAAAGTACCACAAAGCCTCTATCCAAAAGAATACAAATATTCGGTCGGTACATGCCCCTAACCATAGCCAAAATAAATATCCAAAACAAAAGTAAATGTCTAAGAATGTCCATATCATGAAATAGAGCCATACAAAAAGATGGAAGCTCATCACTTCAATCCAAAAGTTTTCCCCAAATTAATGACTATGTAGGAGGAGTCGAATGGCCGGTTCCTGCATAGCGAGGGTATACATCTGCCAGTAGACAGGTTAGCGAATGACCGCTAGCATGTATCTCAGGATAAGGATAAAGTAATGCCATTTAAAACAACCAAGTAAAACCATCCATGATGCATACAACCATACATATATAAGTGTCGGGAAAGGGAATCCGGGTTACAATGCATTTAAAACCTTTCCCTGGCCGTGTAACCTTGCCATTTAACCACACCCATGGGCCATATGGGTTCAGATCCCTCTGTTGAAAGAGTCCTAGTACGTGTACCCATACGACCAGGAAATATCCCATGGGATGACTAGCACATCCCTCCAATATAAAATGTGACACTCGCACGTGGTCATCAAAGATCCCTAATATCGGTAAATAAGAGTTTCCAGTTTCGGTCCCCCCGAAACCTCCACCTTCCAGGTCTTAGTTTCACATCGTGACATTAATGACCAAATTAAAAAAAAATGTCTAAACAATACAATTACCATTTATTAACCAAGGCCAATTATTAGTGGTATCGTCATACTAACCATACTTGCAAGATTTATCCATAGACAAACCATTTAGGTTAAGGGGACTCCCAAGTGTCCTTTCCGTTTACCATATTAACCTCTTGGGAGACTACCATATTCTCCACAAGCATAACCCATTAGACTTTAGCCTTGGTAAAACATTTAAACCATTTATAGTTTCATAAATAAGCTAAAAACAAGAAAGAGTTCCCTTTAAACAAGTCAATGCAATGAACATATCTTTATAAAAAATTTATCTAACACCTTGGGGGCATAATATAACCAAAACCAATTCCAAAGACAATTAAACCATTACCATGCAATCCAATTGTCCAAAACCATCAATAATGTATATAAAAGTATAATTAAACCATATCAAACCATAACCAAGCCATTATAAACAAAATTCCCAATTAATAGTTGGCAACCATAAAACATGCAACATTAAAATTATGAAAACATCCATAAAATCCATTCCTTTTTAGAAGTAAGAAGTAAGGAAGAGACAAATGCATTAAACCAAGAAATATGACAAAAGAAGATCACCAAAGCAATCCCCAAGTTTAAACTCTAGCTCTCTTTCCCTAAAAGCTCTTGAGAGAATTATGATGTGTGTTGGAATATTTTTCTAAGTGTTAATGAATAGAATAATAGGTAAATAACCTCCTAAGTGTATTAGAAGTCGTGAGTCATAATTAGGGTAAGTAAGGAAATGTCCAGAATACCCCCACTTAAGTCCCTTAAAAACCTAAAACAGGGATACGACTGACCCTCTTACGAGTCGTACTCTTCCTTATGATTGGTTTTCACTAGTCGTACTGAGGCCTTAGCCTTTGGATCAGGATATTAATCTTTCCTTTATAGTTTGGAAACAAAGGGGAAAGGATATTAATCTTTCCTTCAAAAAACTCAGAAAATAAATATGTATTCAAGAAAACATACCTTCCGCACGTATACCAGGAGCAGAAAACAAGAGCGGATAGTTGGACTTCATATCCTCTTTTGTTTCCCACGTAGCTTTTTCTACCTTATGGTTCTGCCACAGAACCTTAACTGGAGCCACATACTTGGTCCGAAACTGGTGAACTTGCCTATCCAATATCTCAATCGAGACCTCTTCATAAGACAGAGAATCCGAGATATTCAACCCTTCCAAAGGAACACCAAAGAAGGATCACCAATACACTTTCACAACATGGAAACATGAACGACCGGATGAACCAAACCCAAACTAGATGGCAACTCTAACTCATAAGAAATATTACCAACTCTCTATGAAATCACACAAGGAAAAGTAAACCGAAGACTAAGCTTCCCCTTCTTGACAAACCACACTACTTCCTTCATTAGAGACACCTTTAGGAATACCCTGTCGCCAACCTCAAACTCTAAATCTCTATGTCTAGCATCCGCATAAGACTTTTGATGACTCAGAGAAACTGGAAGCCTATCCCAAATCACCTTCACCTTCTCCATAGCTTGATAGACAAAATCGGTGCCAAACATATCCGCCTCACTAAGCTCAAATGATCCAATAAGATATCTATACCTCCTACCATATAATGCCTCGAAAGGACCCATACTAATACTAGACCGATAGCTATTGTTATAAGAAAACTCTACAAAAAGTAGATGCTTAACCTAAATGCCACCATAATTAATCACGCATGCCCGAAGCATATCCTCTAATGTATGAATAATTCTTTCCGTTTGCCCATCCGACTGCAGATGGAAAGTCGTACTCAGACTAACCTTAGTCCCCAATCTTTTTTTTAAAGATCGCCATAAATGAGACGTAAACTACGTACCACGATCAGGAATAATCAAAATAGGAACCCCATGCATCTTCACAATCTCTTGAAGATACAACTTCGCATAATCTTCCACCGAAAAGGTAGTCCTTGCTGACAGAAAGTGAGCAGACTTGGTCATCCTATCCATGATGACCCAAATTAAATCAAATTGGTTCCCAGACCAAGGAAGATCAGTAACAAAATCTATATTGATCATTTTCCACTTCCATTCAGGCAACTCTATTTCTTGATGCAACCCACCAGGCCTCATGTGCTCAATCTTAACCTATTGACACATAATGCACTTGTCCATGAAATCAACCACATCTGTCTTTATACTATTCAACTAATAGATCTCTTTAAGATCATGATACATCTTTGTCGATCCAGGATGAACAACGTATCACGACTCATGCACCTCAACCAAAATCCTTTGTCGTAACTCATAGACCTTTAGAACACACAACCTCCCTTGGTACCACAAAGTACCACCACCACTAATCTCAAACACCTCCACCTTCTGGCCACCAACATCACTATTGATTTTTATCAAGACCTAATCCAACATTTTTTTCTCCCTAATCTTTATACCAAGAGACAATCGGACAACTTTTTGCACCATCATACCACCATCTTTGGAATCTAAGTGATGAACTTTAAGATTGGCCAAGTGGTGAATATCCTTCACCAACTCCCATTTTCTATCTTACACATAAGCCAAACTTACCATAGACAACCTGCTAAGAGCATCAACAACAACGTTATCCTTACTCGGGTAATAGTAAAGACTTATATCATAGTCCTTGAGAAACTCAAGCCATCTTCTTTGCCTGAGATTAAGCTCCTTCTACGTGAAAACATACTGAAGACTCTTATGATCTAAAAAGATATCTACGTGAACACCATACAGATAATGCCTCCATATTTTCAAAGAAAATACAACCGCCAATAGCTCCAAGTAGGATAATTTCTCTCATGTACCTTCAGCTGACTGGAAGCATAGGCAATTACCTTTTTATGCTATATTAAAACACAACCAACCCTACTCGAGATGTATCAAAATAAACCATAAACCCATCATTGCCTTCCGGCAAAGTCAAAATCAGAGTTGAAGTCAACCTATCCTTCAACTTTTCAAAACTCCCCTCACAAGCATCCGACCAAGAAAACTTAACTTTCTTCTGAGTTAACTTAGTCAAAGGAGAAGTTATCGATGAAAATCTTTTCACAAACCACCTATAATAGCCGGCTAAACCTAAGAAGCTTCGAATATCAGATGGAGTCATGGGCCTAGGCCACTCCTTCATCGCAACAACCTTTTGAGGATCAATCATTATCCCCTCACTAGAAATAATATAACCCAAGAAAGTCACAATATTCAACCAAAACTCACACTTAATGAACTTGGCAAACAACCATTGTTCTTTTAAGGTCTGTAACACCACACGGAGGTAATTAGCATAATCTATCTTACTCCTCAAATACACCCGAATGTCATTAATGAACACAACTATGAAAAGATCTAAATATCTATGAATGCTGTCGGAGCATTGGTCAAAGAAAATAACATCACCAAGAACTCAAAATGCCCATATCAAGTATGAAAAGATGTCTTAGGAATATCCACCTCCCTAATCTTAAGCAGATGGCACCCAGATCGAAGATCTAATTTGGAAAAGAACTTGGCACCCTATAACTGATCAAATGAATCATCTATCCTTAGGAGAGGATATTGTTTTTGACTGTTACCTTGTTCAACTACCTGTAGTCAATGCACATCCGAAGGCAACTATCCTTTTTGTTCACAAACAACACTGGTGTACCCAAGGAGAGCAGTAGAATGAATAAACCCCTTATCTATAAGACCTTTAAATTGCTCATTGAGTTCTCTTAACTCAGCCAGAGCCATTCCATATGGAGGAATAAATATTAGATGAGTGTTCAAAAGAAAATCAATACCAAACTCTATCTCCCTATTTGGAGTAACACTAGGAAGATCATCCAGAAAGACCTTTGGAAACTCATTAACTACCAAAACTGACTATGATGAAGGACCTTCCGAGTTAGAATCTTTAACCTAGACCAAGTGCTAAATACACCCTTTAGAGATTAACCTTCGATCTCTAAGATAAGAAATAAATCTCCCCCTAGGAGCTAAAGAACAACTTTCTCATTTTATTTTCGGCTCACCAGGGAACCTAAAGATAACATTGTGAGTCCGACAGTCTAAAGATGCATAAGAAGAATGCAACAAGTCTATACCCAAAATCAAATCAAAATCTACCATCCCCAACTCAAACAGATCTAGCAAGGTTTGCATATCGCTAACAGATACCACAACCCCATATAGACCCGTTCAGCAATGATCGAGTTCCTACTAGGGTAGAAATAGAAAAAGGATCCAAAATAATTTTTAGATAAAAATCAAAAGACATAGATATATAAGGACTCATATAAGAAATAGTGGAGACCAAATTAAGAAAATAATATACGTCACGAGAAAAGAGCCGTAACATACCAGTAACAACATCAGGTGATGCCTCGAATTCATATTGGGATACCAAATCATACAACCTATTTTGACTATTATTAGAACCAGGAGCAGTAACAGAATCAGATGCCACACCACCAAGTGTAGGATGAGAAGATGAAGCCATTAAGATCTTATTAGCCCTTGTAGCAACCTTGTTGACCAGACATTCTTTGAGCTGATGGATTACCTAACCACACTTAAGGCACTTATCTCTACCTTTCTCACAGAATCCCTAATGAGGATAACTACTGAACCAATAAGGAGGGCATGAAGAAACAAACTGACCTCCACTCGCCTGATATTGGGAAACTTGAGCCTGAGAATTATCACTACCTTGGCGACGCCTGTTGCTCGAATGTTGTAGGTAAGGAGCACTAGCAGAAGAATAGGAACCAGAACTCCCCACTTCTTTTTCTGCCACTTTCCACCATTTATACCACCTTCAGACTATGTACCTCCTTGATCAGAAAACCTATCTCACTTTTTGTGCCTATCCCTAAATTCTACCTGCTTTCTATTCTTATTCTTAACCTGCTGCATATGAACTGTCAACCTAGAGATATTTATATCCCTAAAGATAAAAGCAGTCTTGCTCTCCAAAATCAAATCTCTATTCAACCTGAAAGTGAACGCCTCATATTAGCCACCAAATCAGGAGCATACCTCGACAACTGATGAAACTTCATAAACTATTCCTTACTGATATCTTTCCTTATCTAAGGTTCACAAACTTCTCTAACTTAACTTCTTTCAACTCTTAAGGAAAGAAATAATCCATAAAGGAATTAGAAAAATCCTTCCACAACCCTTTCTCTTCCAATAGTAACCCAACAAAGGTTGGGGTTGAATCCTAAGGGAACACATGGAATTGTGGCTCTCAACAATTATAGTTAATGGGAAGAAAAAGAAAAGTAAATGAGGGGATTTGTGCAGTAATCCCAAGCAAGTGACTATATTAACCCCCCAGCTTCTCAACTCTGCAGGCTTATCATGCTTTGATGAACCAACCCGATACTTTGAATGCAGAATTAATAAGTTATGTACCTTCTACAGTCTTTTGGATAAGCAGAAGAATTTCACCTTTTACCTTTTGAGTCTCAGGATGTCACCTTACTAACCCTTATCTTGATTCAAGTTAATTATTACATTTTGAGTCTCTAGTTATTAGATAAAATATAACCATCTTACTTAGATGAAACCTTGAAGAGTGGATCGATAGTTAAACCCTAAATTATTATTGTATTTATCTTTTCCTAGTCACTACTCCTCTTTTGGAGTATGTAGAAATATCTAGGTTGGATTCTAACATCTGAACCCGTGAAGAAAACTATTATAATGAAGATAAAGCAATACATGAGTGGGTATCGATTTAGAACAACAACACTTCTCCTACTTTGTCAATCTGCTAGGGTTTTCACAACCCTAACTAAGGGTTTTTTTAGCCTTTCATGCTTATAAAGAAATCAATACCATTTATAATTGAAAGCATAGATGATATCACAATGATAAGAAGTATGAAAACCCAAAAATTGAAATTGAATTAATCAACTAAAGTCAATACAAGAGAATCCCAAGATCAAAATTGAATCTTGGAATCAAAATATGTTTGTAAGTATCAAAAGTACATAACTCCTACTAAAAAACACATAAAGGGTAATTATAGTACATAAGAAAACCCTACAACTGAAGCTCGAATAAAATAGTAGAAATCAGGGTTGGTGGCTACTTATGGCCCCTATTTGCACCATGACCCTAGGTGCAGGTAGCACCTGCGGTTAGCAGGGTGGGCACAAGTACAAGGATAAAAATATCGTGCAGTTTAGCTCTCGAGATTTTGGACTTCTGGAACTTGCTTTGCCTTCTTGCGGTTCATAAATCTGACTTGCAGTCCATATGTTGACTTAGTAAGTGTTGGGATCCATCTTTAAGATTTTCTTCAATTCTCTAACATGTTTTAATCACGAACAAGCTAGAAAGTATCTCGATTATCCATAATAGCTCCAAAAAGTAGCCAAACACTTTTTAAAATCTTTTTTCGCAAACTTAGCATCCAAAACATGGTTTCCTACAAAACATATGCAAAATATATAATATCTAAAAAAATAAAATCAGAAAATTGCATATTTTCCTCATTTTAATCATCGAAAGTGCTATATTTCTATAGCACTTCAGAAAACCAACCTTTAAAATAAAAAAGATATAGATTCAGAGCACATAAACAAGAACACATTCATATTTAGCCATTTAGGTATCATTTTAGGGCAAGATTTATAATTCCTATTCCACAGAAATATCCACAAAAGTTTGAGAAATTAATAAGAATAAAGGATTTGGGGAGAAGGTTTGGAAAAGTAAAGCCATTAGTGTAGCAATTCTTTAGTCAGCACCTCGATATTTGTATCCAATCTAAGAGGTCTCATTGGTTAGGATTGTAACCTTATTTTTGAGTTCATTATTATCACTCCTAAGTTCTGCAAAGACCCTTGGACCCTTCCTTTTTTCTAAACATTTCTGAATTTGAACGTGCAATCTCCCAATTTCTATATTCTTAGCAATTGGCTTTTGTTTCCCCTTTTTTGTAGTCCTTACTAGGTGCGTTATCAGTCATTTTCTTCTTCTTAGGTCTATGTCCTTCAGACGTATGGTTCTTTTTTAGTAGGGTTTCCAAATTTCACTTTGGAGACTTTTGTTTTTAGGCTATTATTTTGGTTCATAGGACTATCTAAACATCTTTCTGGGTTATGTGATAGTAGAATGATTCTTTTAGCAACCCAAGGATCACCCATCATTACACTATTATAGAGGTAATGCATTTTAAGAGATAAATCCTTATCAAGAAGGTAAGTGAAGAAAGGGTTTGACTTTAAATATTTAGGATAGCTGAGTTAGGCAAGGTCCATGGAGTTAATGCATAGATGAGTTTGATTTCAATTTTGCATAAGAAAAATTTATTGACAAGGAGAGTTATGATGTGGTATTTTCTAATAGAACAAGAAGAAAAACCCGCACATTTATGCTACTAACCTGAGAGATGGGACCAGGTCCTTCTCTTTCATTGAGTGCATTCTCAAGTTTGTTCATACTTCATCTATTTTATTCCAAAATTGTTCTCATAGGTGTATGCTTTAAAAGGTATGAGACTGAATTAGACTAAAAAATACATACTTTACCAAGGATACCTATGTCCTTATCATAGCCAATTTTGTGAAGAGACACGGATTCACATGATAGTAGGTAAGGTTAATCTGATCAATCCCCGTCTCAGCTTGTTAGATTTATTACACCCCTTTATACTACAAATTGTTCTGGAAATAGGTCTAAGGACTAGGTCCCAGACTTTCTATCCTTTCAATATCCAAAGTTCTTTCTTTATTACTGTGACCCTTCCAGCAACTTTTTGAATCTATTATAGCTTTGTGAGCTAGTTTTTAGGATAAGAATACTGAAAAGGTCATGATATTTTAAACTTGGGCTCTAGTTTACACTCTTTCCATTAGATTAAAATATCTAGGGGATGAGAAGATATATGATTCCAGTTTGATCTCCTAAGATAAATTTCACTGGGATTAGGGCCTTATGAAATTTTGACTAGACACTTCTTGAGAGTCTTCTATTTCAGCTGATGTTTGTGACTAAGCTTGTATCACCATCACTGTCATCACTCCCTATTCATTATATTTGTTGACCTTTATATTCATCAATATATTCTTTGTTTAAGAGCATTCTACTCATACATTTTTTCTTGATCCTTTTTACCATTTCCAAATAAAACAACTCCACTAAGGAGTGTTCTGAGAGAGAGAGAGAGAGAGAATACAATCATACCTTCCAGTCTTAGATTTAAACACTTACATTCAATAAGGTAGTTCTGACTACAAACCCGTTCTCCTTCCTTCAAGCAAATCATTTGTTAGATTTAAGAACCACTTGAGTTTGAGTTCCCAATAGGACGACATAGGTGTGATTAAATCCTTGTTTGACCATATAGGAAATGATAGATTCTTCTAATTTTTAAAAGTTCTAAAACTTTTATGATGGTATTTCCTTTTCAGATATATCTATCATTGATCATTCTTACTCTATTTCAACTTTGGCAATGTTCCATCATGTGTTCATCTCTTCCACAGTGAGTTCACAAATATTTATAGACTTTGTTTCTAATATCTTGAACCACTTTACCGTGTGACCTAGATGACAGAGTTTTGTAGTGATACCCAACGCCCTCACCATTATTGTCTCCTTGAATAGTTAAGTTAGAAAGTATTTGTACAGAAAAAGTCCATTGAAGAGATTTTTGGAGTTCTTCCCTTAGACAAACCAGGTCCCTCTCTAACTCTTCATTCTTCTGGAGCACAGTCATGAGATGCCCTTGAGAATCCTCTAATTTTTCATCAAGCTCAACCTGAAAATTTGAAGCTTCTTTCTATCCTTTACTCTTAGAAGTATCTACTTTCTCCAGTTGACTTACCAAACTCATGTTTTCAAATTTTAGCTTAGCAAATTGTTGCACAGTTTTAGATATCAGAGAGTCAAAGCTACCAATTCAAGCTCCTGATCTTCTAATTTTTCTTAGAGAGAATGATTCTTCTCTTTATCACAAGCAACATCTCTTTTATCCAATCGACTTACTAAATTCATATTATCAGACTTTAACTTAGTGACCTACTCCTCAATTTTAGATATTTGGAGAGTTAAAGAAATTAACCCAATCTCTTAGCTTTCCACCATTTATTCTTGAGCAATTTGTTTCTCAGTCATTTCGCACATAGATTCAATCAACATATTTGCAAGCTTTTTTTTTTCTTTCTAGCAAAATATTTGTCAAAGTTTTCTTTAAGGTGAAAAATTGTTACATCATTTTCTTCTTCATCTTCAATGTTTGCCATAAAAGTAAACAAGGAATCAAATGTCACTTTCTCATCCTCCACTACAAGCATGGAAACATTTGCAGACTTCTGATCTTCATCAGATTCACTAGAGGAGTCACTCTAACTAGCTAAGGCTAGTTTAACTGTAAAATTAGCTACAACCTATCTTCTTTATTTTATAGGAACTGGTCTGTGTTTTTTCCTTTGTCACTTCCAACATAGAGATATTCCTGATAATCCATTTTGTGCATTGAACAATCTTTAATAAAATGCTTAGGACTACCATATTTGCAACACACCTCCATAGTGACTCCTTTTCTGCTGCTTCTTTTACTTTTTTGGAACTAGTAATTTTTTCTCATAGCTCTAACAATTCTTTTTTTCGATAGGTAAAATTAGTGTCTTCTTTATTTGAATCTTACCTTGAAGATTTTAATGCCAATGATTTTTCCCTTTTTACTTCCTTCTTCTCTTTCTCTTGCTGCTTCTTGAGTTGTTTTTAGGTTTTTAATAAGTTCATCCATAGGGAGGGTCTCCAGGTTTCTTGCCTCAGTTATGGAATCCATTTTTCTTTTCCAAGACTTAGGAATACCCCAAATCTTACTCACTTGCTTATACAATAGAATCACTTCTCCTAAGCAGTGTAACTCATTTGTGATGGAAGTGAATCTTATATGTATTTCCTGTATTATCTCTCCTTCTTTCATAGTAAAAGTTTCATAGTATTTAGTCAGTATGTCAACTTTAGAATCTTTCATATCTATAGTTCCCTCATGAGCTACTTTCAAGATATCCCAAATTTCTATAGAATTTTTACATGCAGAAATCCTATTGTATTCATTTAGTCCTTTACCACACACTAGCAGTTTCTTTGCCTTGTAGTTCCGTTCAACTTTCTTTCTATCTTCATCATTTAACTTTCTTATGCTTTTGACAACCATTCTTGTAAAATCTCCTTCTTTGACTTCTCTCACAAGTACATAAGGACCATTAAGAATTATGTCCATTAGCTTACTATCTTTAGCCATAATGAAGTTAAACATCTTGGTTTTCCACCACCCATAATATGTCCATTAAATCTAGGTGGTCTAGTGGTAGATTGTCATTCAACTAGATTAGGTGGAGCAGCCATGATAACCACAACACTCTAGGTATGAACCTTTTAGAGTGAACCAACTCTGATAATAATTGTTGGAACCTTTAACGGTTGTACCACACAGTGAGGGACCTAGTCCCTCAAAATCAAACATAGGCAATAGAGCAATAAAGCAACTATGAAGTACTGAAAAAACTAAAGTTTTTGCAGGAAATTAACAACACAAAGATTTAACGTGGAACTCCTCTTCCTCAAGAGAGGAAAAATCATGAATTGTCCTCACAAGCTCCTCAGAAATCCATTATAATCAACCGCTTGATTACAAACTCAATTTCAACCTAACTCTAGGCTCCTCCTGTTTGTAGTAACTCTAATACAGCCTCACCTTGACAACTCTACCAAGACTCTCTCAACACCGGTTAACTCTAACCAGTTTTGGACTAAGGAAACTCTACCTAAGAACTCTCAAACAACAATAGCAATGCATTACTCTTATAGAATAAGTAATTAAATTACAAACCAATATCTAACTTAAGAATGTTTTCACTATCAACACACTAAGACCTTGATCTAAAAATGAGTTTTTGCCTTTTTTTCTTTTCACTCTTTTGAATTTGCAAAAACCAGGGTGGTTCATAGTCCATGTTTGGGGGGTTGAATGTGATATGCTAAGATGAGTCAAGAAATGTGTAAATAAGGTGGTTACTTTATGTTCTTAAGATACAAAAGACATATTTAATGGTATAGTTGTATCTCTTATCTCATAGAATATGAAGAGAAATGTGAAAAATGAGGGGAGATAAGTAGAACTTAAATTTTAAGGTCTGTTGAAAAAGTTAAAGAAATGGTGTCTTTGAATTGTTTGGTAAATTCCAAAAAAAAGGTTTGGAAATATAGAAAATAATTTTAAGGCAAAAAACGTGGATAGTTTGAAAGGTTTGGGGCACAAATGGTTGATTGATTGCATTGAAGGAGGTCTTCTAGTCACTTAATCCATGTATATTCCTTTCTACACTTTAAACCTTCATCTTGACCCACAAGACCTTGGTGATTCCACACTAGGTAAGTCTACATTAGTGGCAAAAAACACAAAGGGCAAGCCTATGGTTCTACTCGTTGTTCTTAAATTTCTTTGTGAGAGTGAGTGTAAATTCTTTCATTATATGAGCTCATTTAGAAATTTCAATGTTTTCTATATGTGGATCCAACTCATTCTTGTGAGCAATATCAACACTTTAGGGTAGGGGGTAAAGTCTTACTCACAATATGGGTAAATGGGTAAAGTATGTTGCATTATGGAGATTAAAACAGTCTTTGAAGATATTATGTCTCCTCTTAAGATGCTTTGTTGATTTGGAATGTTCATTTGATACAAACTTGCATCCTTGTTTCATAAATATGTGTTTATTGATTTTTTTTGTTTATTTGTTGCCATAACATGTTTGGAAGGTCTTTGTAAAACTTTTGTCAGCTTATTCCTTTACTATAGCTTTTCTTTGGGTGGAACTGAGTTAAAAACCATATCTTATTGAATTATCCTCATTTGCTTTAGTACAAGCAATAGTTTAAATTTGAGGGTGTTGATAAGTCATAAATTCAACAACTTACTAGCACCTTTTAAGCCTAAATTATCATATTTTTTCATTGATTTGTTGTTAATTTATTACTTAATGCTCATTGGTGTAGGTAAAAGTTGAAATGGGAAGATGATAAAGGAAGGTCGATAAAAATGAGCTGAGGAAAAGACAAAAGAGAAGGAATAAAAAAAAAAGCCAAATATTTGAAATCAGGCCTAAGAATAGACCCTCAGTTACCGAGATCACGGTCTATGGGTTGCAATTACGATTTAAAATATATTCAAACCTTGGAAATTGTGAGGAGACCAATGTGATTGCTCAAGTCACAAATGCAGTCAAGAGACGGCGCACAATGGGGAGAAAAAGTAGTGGCAATTTTGTAATATTTGGTAAATGTGAAATAGGCGCTTAAATAGGGGTTTTAGCTCTATTTTTCATCATCCATATTTTACCCATCATCATTGTTTCATCTTGGGGAGACTTATTGTAAGATCCCTCAAAATCCTAAATCTAATTCAACACTTAACGCTTGATAAGGGATCCAACACTTAGAAAATTTGAGCTAAGTGTTAAAGGACTTTTATTTTAAGCCTTAAAACTTTGAGGACTTATTTCAAGACCTTCACAACCTCCGTTTGTTTATTTTTAAGTTGATTCATGATTGGGGGGATTCAATAGTATATCTCGGGTGAGTTTTGGAATTTTTGGAATAGTATAAGGGCATGTTTGGAACCCCAAACCTGTAGCTAAAGGCAATTTGACTGTGCCACCTATCTTAGATTAGTTCTCCAGGCAGGGTACCACCTCACCCATTCTGGTGCTCCAGGTAGGGCGCCACCCTGGCCAGTCTGGCTCGGGTAAATTCCTATAGTCCAGTTCCGTATTTCTAAGGGCAAAAGGGTTATTTTCCTTTCACCCTATTCAACCATAACACGAGATTTAGCCCCAAAATACCAAAGTATAGGTTTTTTAATTAAAGATTCAAACATCAAGGATTTCACAATCAATCTTCTCAAAATCAAGCATTAAGGTATGTAAAGTGTTCATCCAAGGGTCCCTTCCACCTTTGGAGTTTAAGAAACTGTTTTTAAAGCTTAAATAATGATGTTCATGTTGTGGGTTGGATTGTATCTATGTTGATCTTGTTGTATGGATTCCAAGTTAAAATCTTTAATGTATTTCTTGATATTATGATAGCATGTATGTGGAATTTAGATTCTCTCATGTTAAATCCTTGAATCATGAATTTCACTATGGTAGTCATGATGTATTAACATGTTGTTCATCCCCAGGTATAAAGCTATGCCTACCATGTGTTTCACAAAATGCTTAATTGATTTAATGGTGCTATTATGACCTTTTGGTGATCTAAATGATGAACTTATGCTATACCCACATATTTACAATGACTCTCATGCTAAGGCTATGTCTTTACTTGTTTGATGGAATTCTCATGAGATTGTTTTAGTGAACTTATGACTGTTTTAGTAAACTTATGACATGTTATTAGGCATTCCTATTCATGTTCAAGATTATGGTTATCAAATACTTCATGAGATTCCTCAATGATTATGTTATGAATTATTGACTATGGTCATGAGTTCAAGACGTGTTATGTCCTATTAATATTCATGTTGTTGAGTCCTGAGGGTATCTAATACCCGACAATTTAGTTGTGTGCCTAGAACCAGTGTTATTCTTCAAGAAAATCTTACCATGCCATGATTAGTAGTACTCTTAGTCAGTTTCATAACTCATTCAGTTATCGAACTAAGGAAAACTCAGTAATATCAGTGAACTAAGTTAGTTAATAGAATTCAGTAGTATTTCGTCAGTCAATAGAGCTCAGTGAACTCAGTCCCACCGTTGAGGTTATAAAGAGCTGTAACCCTAATTTCAGCGATTGTATGATGCTTGTTGAGGTTATAGAGAACAAAAAGTTTTATCTCAGAAGAAAGTACTAGCAGCAAGTTGTACATTTACAGGTATAGTCATTCAGGGTAAGTTCACCAATCATGCATATTATTATCCCCCAGATTCCAGAGTAAGATAGTGGCAGATCTATGATCCTAGCTTATTTCTGTGCATATTCCAGTTCCTGGTATAAGTAGTTCTAGTATACTCAGTGTTATGAAAAATGCTCCATGAATATAGAAACTCCAGACTCAAGTAATGCAGCTTGTGACTCATGTACTCATGCCATGCTTTACAGTAGGCTTAGTTCCCAAGACTCATGCTACCCTCCTAATGATCGATTGAATTCAGATTATGTTATATTTATATCCTCAATTTATATCTATTAATAAATCCAGGATGTTGATATTCTACTCCACGGTTCTCCAATAAGTGTAGAGTCCTTATGCTTTAACCCTTCAGTAAACTCTCCTTTTGAAAAGATGTAGTGATGAGCAATTGCTTAGATGGGGGAGAGTAAAAGCTTCATGTAAGGTTTTTTATGAGATGAGATATTACGAGAATGCAGGGTGTGAATGTATATTCATATCCTCTATTTATGTCATTCTCCATCTCGTAGTTATCGTAACCAGTATTCAGCCTAAATTCAGCATTCAACTTAGAACTCAGTCCAGTTTTAGGTTTGCTTGACCATAGCATACAGTTATTAGTCATTTAGTCATCAGTATTCTAGTACCTCAGTTTATAGACAATTTTAGAGTTGTGTTATACGTTTGGTCTTGCATTATAAAATAATACAGTTTTCACAAATTCATGCTCAGTTATCTTATGTTACACAGTCAGCCCTTACCTCATATGCATGATATTCTACAGTTCCAGTCCAGCTATTAAGACTAAGTATAGTTTTGTTTTACATGCCAGTATCCAACAATCAGTCATTTAGTTAATCAGCTATGTTAGTATATTTATGCATTCGTGCTCAGCGCCCATGTGAATATTTTTAGTAGTCTCAGGTGGTGTGCAGTACTAAGGTAGAAAGAATAGTTGAGAGAGCATTCAAAGGATATGTCTAAGCTTGAAAGATTTGTAATTGTAGTGCATAAGGCTTAGTACTTCATCTTAGATGATGTTTCATAGGCCTCGACTCATCTTACAAAATTTTAGCCAGGATGTGATTTTCTTATTCAGCTATTTTATTCTGCCCATGCCAAGATTTTTTTCTCCCAAAAGTCACTACAACTCTAGAGAAAGAGTGTCAAATAGATGCTCCAGTCGAGTATAAGTTTTCAGCATGAGTTAGTTCGTAAAGCCAGCAAATCAGCCTAGTAGTCAAGAGGACAAGTTCATATGGTTTAGCTTCCCATTTTGCCTTCTAGTCACACTATCTGAAATCTAATGAATGTAACTATTCCAAGATGGAGCAACTAGGTAGTTATGAGTTCAGTTTAGTTATATGTCATGCCTCAGTTTTAGATCCTAATTATGCAAACACGATTCAATTCATAGGTGCCCTATTTATCATCAAGGATTCTCCTCTGTGTGTCGCTAAGTTAGCATTATTCAGGGGACATAATGTCACAAAGGGGAGATGCACTAGCATTTTCGAGCTTTCATGACTTAAACCTCTCCTTTTCTCTTCACGTAACAAATCCAGTTTAGAGTAATAGGTACTCATAAGTTGACCTTTTAGTTCCAATCTCAGTTCTAAGCCACGTATTTAAGGGGTCCATTCAGTTCACGATATTCAATTTGTGCGTCATGTTTCAAGATCAGTTATGTTCTCGTGTTACCGTTCATGTGTGTTTAGTAAATGATCTCGAGTTTGAGATTGGTGATAATATGTATTTGAAAATCTCTCCCATGAATGGAGTGAATAGGTTCAATAAAAAGGGAAAGCTCAGTTCCCGACATGTCAGTCCTTAAATAATTCTCAGTCATTTTTGAAAGGTAGCTTACGAGCTTGATTTGCCTTCAGATCTAGCCTCAGTACATCTAGTATTCCACGTCTCCTTACTCAAGAAGTATATAAGAGACCCAAAAATTATCTCTCCCTTAGAGGGCATAGATATTCAAAATGATCTCTCTTTCGAAGAGGTCCTAGCCTAAATCCTAGATCATCAGATTCATAGACTAAGGAACAAAAAGGTTCCATTGGTCAAAGTTCTTTATCGGAATCAGTCCGTTGAAGAAGCTACTTGGGAAGCATAAACAGAAATGCGGACCAAGTATCCTCACCTCTTCTCCGTAAACTCAGACCCATCCCAAAGTAAAAGCTTTCCTTAAGCTTATTCAGTTTCATGCTCAGAATTCTGTTATAAACTTGGTATCAATTACCATTGCATATTCAGTCATATGTTGAAGTGTCAGTTCAGTCATGTATTTATGCATCAAATATGCATTCTCATAGTGAGAAACTCATCTTATCATAAATCTCAGTCATTCATTCATGAGTCAGTTAATCATGCATTAGATATGTACGTTCAGTGATAAATTCAGCATATCAGTCATATCAACCATGAAATCATGCATCAAATATGCATGCCTAGTATAAATTTCAGTAAATCAGTAATGTCAGTCATGTAAATCATGTTATAGTTGTGTACATCCAGAGTACAACTTAGTTTGTCATTTTTCGCATCTCAGTCAGTCTCATTCGAGGACGAATGTTCCCAAAGGGGAGATATTGTAAGATCCCGCAAAATCCTAAGTCTAAGGCAGCCATTAAAGCTTGATAAGGGATCCAACACTACAAAAATTTCAGCGAAGTGTTAAAGGACTTAGTCTCATTTTAAGCATTCAGACTTCGAGGATTTATTTCATGACCTTCTCAAGCTCCGTTTGTCAATTTTTAAGTTGATTCCTGATCGAAGGAGTCAATAGTATGTCTTGGGAGAGTTTCAAGATTTTTAAAATAGTGTAAGGGAATGTTTGGATCCCCAAACCATTAGCTAAAGGAAATTTACCCACACCGCCCAACTCAGACCGATGCCCCAGGCAGGGAGACACCTCACCTAGTCGGCGCTCCAGGTAGGGCACCGCCCTGGATAGTCTGGCTAGGGTAAAAGGGTCATTTTCCCTTTATCCTATTCAACCATAACACGGGATTTAGCCCCAAAATACCAAAGTATACTTATTTGCTCTCAAATTCTCCCAAGAACAAGTATTAAGGTATGTAAAGTGTTCATCCAAGGGTCTCTTCCACCCTTGTAGTTCAAGAAACCATTTTTAAAGGTTAAATAATGATGTTCATGTTGTGGGTTGGATTGTCTCCATGTTGATGTTGTTGTATAGATTCCAAGTTGAAATCTTTAATGTATTTCTTGATATTATGATAGCATGTATGTGGAATTTAGATTCTCTCATGTTAAATCCTTGAATCATGAATTTCACTATAGTAGTCATGATGTATTAACATGTTGTTCATGCCCAGGTATAAAGCTATGCCTACCATGTGTTTTACAAAATGCTTAATAGATTTAATAGTGCTATTATGACCTTTTGGTGATCTAAATGATGAACTTATGTTATACCCACATACTTACAATGACTCCCATGCTAAGGCTATGTCTTTAATTGTTTGATGGAATTCTCATAAGATTGTTTTAGTGAACTCATGACATGTGATTATGCATTCCTATTTATGTTCAAGATTATGGTTATCAAATGCTTCATGAAATCCCTCAATGTTTGTGTTATGAATTGTTGATTATGGTCATGTGTTCAAGAAGTGTCATGTCCTATTAATATTCATGTTATCGAGTCCTAGGGGTATTTAATACCCGATAATTTAGTTGTGTTCCTAGAGCCAGTGTTATTCTTTAAGATAATCTCAGTCATGCCATGATTAGTAGTACTCTCAGTCAATTTCAGAACTCAGTAGAACTCAGTTAGTTACAGAACTCAGGAAAACTTAGTAATCTCAGTGAAATCAGTCAGTTAACAGAATTTATAGTATTCCATCAGTCAATAGCACACAGTGAATTCAGTCCAGTTTAGCTCAGTATAATTAGTTTAGTGTCTATTCAGTTGGGAGTAGGATTTATGTAATACCCCATATTTTGGACTAGGATGAAAATCTGTCATTCCTATGCGTAGACATTTCAAAAGCCTTGAATCCTATCTAAATTTAGTGTGTTAATCAATTATGTAGTGTGTGAATCTATTTGAGAATGAATTTAGATCATATAGGTCCCTTAACTCAAGTACAAGTTGAAAGCTTTCCTATCGTTCAAGTTTTAGTGAGTGTCAAAACTTGGGTAAACTTCAATCAACCATAACTCATTTTATATGACTAACTAGGTGGTTTAATATATATCAAATAAAATATCTTTGAATTATCTTTCCAGCGATACCAATTTCACCTAAATCCGATATCGAATCAAAGAGTTATTCCTATTTTACTCTAGCATGTCAGGCTGGAAATAGTATGATGACATTCGTGGTAGCTTACCACATTTGTGACGCCCTATCACGAAGGTTGCCAGCCTTAGGCAGAAACCAGCTCCTAAGTGATGACATTCATGGTAGATTACCACAATTGTGATGCCCTATCACAAAGGTCGTCAGCCTTAGGCAGAAATCAGCTCATAAGTGACGACATTCGTGGTAGCTTACCACATTTGTGATGCCCTATCACGAAGGTCATCAGTCTTAGGTAGAAACCAGCTCCTAAGTGAAAAAATTCGTGGTAGATCACCACATTTTTTATGCCTTGTCACAAATGTTGTCAGACTTAGGCAGAAACCATCAATTCCAGCTCCTGTGTGATGACATTTTTGACGGTTTGTCACATTTTTGATGCCTTGTCACAAATGTCGCCAGCTATGATTTTCAGCAACTGGGAATTTATTTTAGTAAGGGTATTTTGGTCTTTTTCCTTCACTTCCCATGACTTATAACCCTCAAGGAGCGTATTATCTTCCATTCTCTTTAGTTAAACATCTCAAAAATCTCTCTCATACACTCTCAACCACAAGATTAGGGTTTTCTCTCAAGATCAAAACTCTCAAGAACAAGCCCTAGGGTTCTCATAGAAGAGTCTATTTCAAGGAAATTTCACCGTCAATTTGTAAAAATTCTTAATCTAAGGTATGTGTAGTGTTCTTCTACGAATTCAATTCGTTCATAGAGCTCAAGAATCATGCTTTTAAATGTTATTTTGTAAACTTTTGTGGTGATATGAGCATGTACTTGTTGATGATTGTTGTTTAAGTTTCAATATGATATATAAAGGTGTTTTCATGGAATATATGTGGTTGTTAGTTGAAAAACACGAACTTTGGGTGGTTTGATATGATGCAAGTATGAAATCCACCTATGCCTTAAAGAATGCATGCAAGGTGTTTGATAAAATGCCTAGGATGCTAGAAATTCATGTTTACATGATTCTATTATATCTAAATGACAAGTCCCATGTTAGCTATACACTTCAATATGGATTTCCATGCTATTTATGTGTTGTTATTGTTGTGGTATGAAGCATGTATGATAATGGAGATATGAATTATGTACATGAAATATATCCATGATTTCCCCTACCATGTTTGAGATGTTGAATAAATACATGAAGTGTAATATCCCCTACTTGTGATATTATGAATTGTGGACCCCAATCTTGTGATCAAGTCGTGTCATGTGTGAGTTAGTTTCATTCCATCGAGTCCTGAGGGTATTCGTGCCCGAAAAATATAGCTGTGTGCCTAGAGCCATGCCATGTTTTCACGATACTCTCAGTCAAGCCATGATCTATAGAAATCAGTCAGTCATGTGACTCAGGAAAACTCAGTAATCTTAGTAGTTTAGTATTCTCAGTAATCTCAATGCTCAGTAACCTCAGTAATCATAGTAAATCTCAGTAACTTCAGTACTCTTAATCAGTCCTCAAAACTCATTATATTTCATCCGTTATCAGAATCTTGTAAACTCAGTTTTAGCTCCGGTAAAAATATCACTATTTTCAGTTTAGTTAATCAGTATAAGTTTAGCAAATTAGTTCAGTTAAGTTATTTAGTTCAGCCCAGTTATTCAGTTCAGTGGCTTTTAGATTGGAGTAGGATTCAACACCGAGTGAGCCTAGGGATGGGGACTCACCCGCTAGATTAGGACTGAGATCCTTAGAAGCAATCCCTAAGTTCCAGAACTATGTAGCCAGCGTAGGTATAATATGTCACCCATTAGATAGGACTGACATACCTTTGGGTCACCCGTTAGCACATTTGTATGTATAGGACTGACCATAGGAGTCACCCGCTAGATTAGGACTAACTCCACAGCAGATGTCTTTACTGGTGGTGCATTACTGACACCCTTCTAGTCAGGGTAGAGATTGGACCCCAGTTGGCTTAACTTGGGGCATGTCGGTTAGATGAACACATCCCACAGTTTTAGTTACAAAATCAGGGCTTTCAGACACAGTCAACTCAGCTTAGTAGTACAGATTTAGTACTGTTAGATACAATCAATGCTTATCATTGTAAATAGACTTAAAGATCACTCACTAAATAGGACTGCTCTCAGACTAAGTCAACTCATCCTTATTATTAGTATACTCATGATCACCTGCTAGATAGGACTGATCTTAGATTTAGTTACTCCAAGTAGAACAAAACTCAGATAGTTCCATCAGAACTTAGACTGTCAGATATAGTCACTCAGTATCAATTATATTGGTTAGGCTGATCATCATAGTTATATCAGTTATATTAGTTTTCTAAACTCATGTATCAGTCATATCAGTTATCAAAATTCATGATATCAGTATTCAACTTCAGAACTATCGGACACAGTCAACCAGACCAGTTTTTCATAATTTGAACTTTCAGAAATAGTTGTTCATCCATTCAGTATCTCAATATCAGTACTCTCATGTTGTCAGTATTCAGACTCAGTAGTCAGTATCTCCACGAGTTCAGTTATAGTTATGTATGAATGTATGTATTCTCACGTTCATATTAGTCAGCATTGTTCATGCATATAACCCTTTGCATTTAGCCTACCTCACTCATATACTCAGTACATTCAGATGTATTGATGCATTTGCACTATGGTTCTTTCTCTTATGTAACACCATAGGTTCAGAGGTACGAGCTCCAGATCAACAGTAGCATTTCAGTGTTTAGGGTTTGCAGTGAGTCCTTCTCATTCGAGGACAATATGATTATTGCTACATTTACTATTCAGTTACTTGATGGAGTTAGTTGGAGACATATTCCTTCAACTCCTTATTCAGACAATTTAGAGGCTTTCAGACTATAGCATGTTAGATAGTTATTATAGTTTTGTTTGGTATTATTATACCTTTTTCAGATATTTTGTTATCAGATGTTTATTCAGTTCGAACCTTATGGCCTTTCATGTTCATGTTTTCATATTTTATGATATATTATGTAGTATACAGGTACAGATATTAGTCATAGGTTAGCTTGGGGTCCTTTGGGGTCATGAGCACCGTGTAGCATTTCGGTTCAGAAAATTGTGGTGTTACAAACTTGGTATCAGAGCCTAAGGTTCAATAGAGTCCTAGGAAGTCTGAAAGTCGTATCTAGTAGAGTATTGTACATGTGTGTGTTGTGCACCGCACTTATGTGCAAGAGGCTATGAGATATTTTAGGAATAGTTTCCCTTCTTTCAGTATTCATGTCGTGCCAATGAGCATAATCTTAGTCTAATCCATTTCTCTCTTTCTTCTACAGACATGCCTCCTAACAGAATAAACGGGAATCAATCAGCCCCTAAGCCCAAAGACCCTTTGGGCGATCATGTTTCTCATGCGGAGTTTAGTGCCACATTCAGCACTCTTTCTCAGTCAGTTGCTGCCCAGAATGAATGACCAGCTATCGTTCTGGCCAACCCAGTGGCCAATTCAACTGCGGCTAGAATTTGGGACTTCACCCGAATGAATCCTCCTTTCTTCACAGGGTCTAAGTCAGATGAGGACCCGCAGGAATTCCTAGATCGGGTTCAGAAGGTGACAGATGTTATGGGGGTTACTAATGTTCAGATTGCTGAGTTAG
Organism: Capsicum pubescens; assembly: GCA_030864215.1. Classification (NCBI taxonomy): domain Eukaryota; kingdom Viridiplantae; phylum Streptophyta; class Magnoliopsida; order Solanales; family Solanaceae; genus Capsicum; species Capsicum pubescens. The sequence goes on from CM061539.1 coordinate 5,345,309, forward strand.
CCACATACTAATTAAATGATGTCGCTCATGCTTGGTACAAGCAGTGGAAGTTAGAAAGGTTAGATGATGCAGGACCTATAGAGTGGGAGGAGTTTGCCTCTGCTTTCCTTGATAGATTCTTTTCGCTAGAGCTTAGAGAAGACAAGGTACTAGAGTTCATCAACCTCAAGCAAGGAAGTATGACGGTAAAGGAGTATTCTCTCAAGTTTACTCAATTAGCCAGATATGCCCCTCATGTGGTTGCAGATGGTAGAGCTAAGATGAGTAAGTTTGTGTCAGGCTAAATGATAGTGTGGTAAACGAGTGCAGATCTACCATGTTGAATAGTGATATGACTTTATCCAGACTTATGACACATGCTCAGTAGATAGAGGAGCAGAATATTAGGATGAGAGAGAGATAGAGTAAGAGAGCAAGGATAGGTAGTTTCAGCTTTGCTCAGCCTAAGTCACAGGGTGGTAACCGTTCTCAGCATAGTAAAAAATTTTCAATCCCAGCTCTATCCTCAGCTAGTGTACCAGCACCTAAGTCCAGAAATAACCGTTATGATGGAGCGCCAGGCTCCGAGGCCCAGGGTAGTAAAAATAGTGATCTTACTTATCCGCTTTGCGAAGAGTGTGGTAAGAATCATCTAACTGCATGTATGGCAGGCAGTGGTGTATGCTTTGGGTGTGGAAAGCCAAGCCACAAGATGTGAGAGTGTAGAGTTCTAGCACAGAAAGGTAAGGAGTTGTGTTAGCAAGGTACCAACAGTGGTTAGCGTCAGAATAGACTTTATGCACTCCAGACCCGTCCTAATCCAGAGAATTTCCCTGACTTAGATTTGGGTATGTTACCATCTTTCATGTTCATAGTATGCATTGTTAGATATCTTTCTCTCATTCGAGCATATAATTCAGTATGAGTTAGCTAGTAAAGCCAGCAAGTCAGTTTAGCAATCGAGCAGTCAGATTTTTATAGCTTGTTTTCTCATCCTTGCATCTATTCATGCCATCCAAAATCTCAGAGAAAGTAAATATTTCAAGGTAGAACCTCTTAGTAGTTGCAAGTTCAGTACATCTCATGCATTAGTTTTAGACTCCCAAAGTTTAGTTATAATCTAGTTTGTAGATGCCCTGTGCATCACCCAGTATCTTCGTAAGGCTAGCATTCTTAGAGGGACATAGCATCCCAAGGGGGAGATACCCCACTTTCTTTTAATGCTCTCATGCCTTAGATCCTTCAATTTCTTCTTACATAACAAATTCAGTCTAGAATAGAGGGTACTCATAAGTTGACCTTCAAGTTAGAACTCAGTTGTAAGTCAAGTATTCATAGGTTTAGTTCAGTTCATAATGTTCAGTCTATATGTCACATAGAAAAATTAGTCATGTTCTCATGTTTCAGTTCAATCTTAGTGCCTTTACCATTGTATGTTCAGTCGCATGTTCGTGAATCAATTCAGTCATGTATTTATGCATCAGATATGCGTGGTCATCTTATCAGTACTTTCAGTCATGCATTCATGTATCATGTCAATCATATAATTATGCATGGATTCAACTTATCATTTAAGCATCAGATATGCATTCTCAATTTGAGAAACTCAGTTTATTGGAACACTCAGTCCTACATTCATAAATCAGCTACCCATGCATCAGATATGCATGTACAGTATGATATGCTCAGTTTTTAGTCATGTCAGCCATGAAATCATGATCAGTCATTCATGCTATATATTTGTGTAAGTTGTCTTTTCTCTACTCTCAGCCAGTATCATTTGAGGATGAATGTTCCCAAGGGGGAGATATTGTAATACCCCATATTTTGGACTAGGATAAAAATCCATCATTTCTATGCGTAGACGTTTCAAAAACCTCCAATCTTATGTAAATTTAGTGTGTTAATCAATTATGTAGTGTGGGAATCTATTTGAGCATGAATTTAGATCATATAGGTCCCCTAACTCAAGTACAAGTTGAAAGCTTTCCTATCGTTCAAGTTTTAGTGAGCGTCAAAACTTGGGTAAACTTCAATCAACCATAACTCATTGTATATGACTAACTGGGTGGTTTAATATATATCAAATAAAATATCTTTAAATTAACTTTCCAACGATACCAATTTTTCCTAAATTTGATATCGGAGCAAAGAGTTATTCCTATTTTACTCCAGCATGTCAGGCTAGAAATAGTGTGACGACATTCGTGGTAGCTTACTATATTTGTGACGCCCTATCACGAAGGTTGTCAGCCTTAGGAAGAAACCAGCTCCTAAGTGATAACATTCGTGGTAGCTTACCATATTTGTGATGCCCTATCACGAAGGTCGTCAGCCTTAGGTAGTAACCATCTCCTAAGTGACGACATTTGTGGTAGCTTACCACATTTGTGACGCCCTATCACGAAGGTCGTCAGTCTTAGGTAGAAACCAGCTCCTAAGTGACGACATTCATGGTAGATTACCACATTTTTGATGCCTTGTGACAAATGTCATTAGACTTAGGCAGAAACCATCAATTCCAGCTCTTGTGTGACGATATTTTTGATGGCTTATCATATTTTTGACGCCTTTTCACAAATGTCGTTAGCTATGATTTTCAGAAATTGGGAATTTATTTTATAAGGGTATTTTGGTCTTTTTCCTTCACTTCCCATGACTTATAACCCTCAAGGAGTGTATTATATTCCATTCTCTTTAGCTAAATATCTTAAAAAGCTCTCTCATACACTCTCAACCACAAGATTAGGGTTTTCTCTCAAGATCAAAAATCTCAAGAACAAGCCCTAGGGTTTTTATAGAAGAGTCTATTTCAAGGAAATTTCACCGTCAATCTTCATGAATTCTTAATCTAAGGTATGCGTAGTGTTCATCTATGGATTCAATTTGTTTATAGATCTCAAGAATCATGCTTTTAAATGTTATTTTGTAAACTTTTGTGGTGATATGAGCATGTACTTGTTAATGATTGTTGTTTAAGTTTCAAGATGATATCTAAAGGTGTTTTCATGGAATATATGTGGTTGTTAGTTGAAAAACATGAACTTTGGGTGGTTTGATATGATGCAAGTATGAAATCCACCTATGCCTTAAAGAATGCATGCAAGGTGTTTGATAAAATGCCTAGGATGCTAGAAATTCATGTTTACATGATTCCATGATATCTAAATGACAAGTCCATGTTAGCTATACACTTCAATATGGATTTCCATGCTATTTATGTGTTGTTATTGTTGTGGTATGAAGCATGTATGATAATGGAGATATGAATTATGTACATGAAATATATCCATGTTTTCCCTGCCATGTTTGAGATGTTGAATAAATACATGAAGTATAATATCCCCTACTTATGATATTATGCATTGTGGACTCCAATCTTGTGATCAAGTCGTGTCATGTGTGAGTCAGTTTCATTTCATCAAGTCCTGGGGGTATTCGTACCTGAAAAATATAGTTGTGTGCCTAGAACTATGTCATGTTTTCATGATACTCTCGGTCAAGCCATGATCTATAAAAATCAGTCAATCATATGACTCAGGAAAACTTAGTAATATCAGTAGTTCAGTATTCTCAGTAATCTCAGTAATCACAGTAAATCTCAGTAACTTCAGTACTCTTAATCAGTCCTCAGAACTCATTATATTCCATCGATCATCAGAATCCAGTAAACTCAGTTTTAGCTCTGCTAAATAATACCACTATTTTTAGTTTAGTTAATTAGTATCAGTTCAACAAATCAGTTCAGTTAAGTTATTTAGTTCAGCCTAGTTATTCAGTTCAGTGTCTTTCAGATGGGAGTAGGATTCAGCATCGAGTGAACCTAAGAATGGGGACTCACCTGTTAGATTAGTACTTAGATCCTTAGAAGCAATCCCTAAGTTCCAAAACTACATAGCCAGTGTAGGTATGAGATATCACCCGGTAGATAGGACTGACATACTCAGGGGTCACCCTTTAGTATATTTATATGTATAGGACTAATCCCAAGAGTCACCCGCTAGATTAGAACTGACTTTATAGCAGATGTCATTTCTGGTGGCACAGTACTAACACCCTTCCAGTTAGGGAAGAGATTGGACCCTAGTCAGCTTAGCTTGGGGTATGTCGGTTTGATGAACACATCCCACAGTTTTAGTTACAAAATTAAGGCTTTTGGACACAGACAACTCAGCTTAGTAGTACAGATTCAGTACTGTTAGATACATTCAATGCTTATCATTGTAAATAGACTTAAAGATCACCCAATAGATAGGAATAATCTCAGACTAAGTCAAATCATCCTTATTATCAGTATACTCATGATCACCCACTAGATAGAACTGATCTCAGATTTAGTTACTCCATGTAGAATGGAACTCAGATAGTTCCATTAGAACTTAGACTGTCAGATACAGTCTCTTAGTATTAGTTACATCGGTTAGGTCAATTATCATATTTATATTGTTATATCAGTTTTCTAAACTTATGTATCAGTCATATCAGTTATCAAAATTCATGATATTAGTATTCAACTTCAGGACTATCAGACACAGTCAACCAGACCAGTTTTCATAATTAAACTGTCAAAAATAGTCATTCATCTATTCAGTATCTCAGTATCAGTACACTCATGTTGTCAGTATTCAGACTTAGTAGTCAGTATCTCCATGAGTTCAGTTACAGTTATGTATTCATGTATGTATTCTCATATTCATATTAGTCAGCATTGTTCATGCATATAACCCTTTGCATTTAACCTACCTCACTCGTATACTCAGTACATTCAGACCTACTAACGCATTTGCGCTATGGTGCTTTCTCTTATGTTACACCATAGGTTCAGAGGCATGAGCTCCAAATCAGCAGTAGTATTTTAGTGTTTAGAGTTTGCAATGAGTCCTTCTCATTCGAGGACAATATGATTATTGCTACATTTACTATTTAGTTGCCAGATGGAGTTAGTTGGAGACATGTTTCTTCAACTCTTTATTCAGATAGTTTAGAGGGTTTCAGACTATAGCATGTCAGATAGTTATTACAGTTTTGTTTTGGTATTTTTATACCTTTTTCAGACATTTTGTTATCAAACATTTATTCAGTTTAAACCTTATGGCCTTTCATGTTCATGTTTTCTCATTTTATGATATATTATACAGTATACAGGTACAGATATCAGTCATGGGTTAGATTGTGGTCCTTCGGGGTCATGAGCACCATGTAGCATTACGGTTTAGAAAATTGAGGTGTTATAATTTAGCACCAAGTGAACCCAAGGATGGGGACTCACCTGCCAGCAGAGGGTGTGATTCCTAGAAGCTATCCTTGTATTACAAAACTATGTTTCCAGTATAGGTTGAGATATCTAACCTTTTAGTTGAGGGTTTATGATGTGGCTTAACCTGATAGATGAGGGTCCCACCATTCTCCTTAGAGTACCTATAAAATGAGGGTTACTCATAGCTTGTCCTCACCAGTGGTGCAATATTGACACCCTTCCAATTGGGGTTACAGATTAGAGCCCACTCAGCTCTTTTAATTGAGAAATGTCGGTAAGATTATTATCTCCCACAGTCTCAGTCTCAATCTTCAGTAAAGAACTCAGATAGTTCTATAGATTTCAAGATTGTCAGATACAATTACTCAACTTAGTGTAAAACTCAGTGAGTTCTATCAAAATCAAGATTGTCAGATACAGTCACTCAGTTAACAATATATCAGTTATTAGTTATATCAATTATCAGTAATTTATGTTATCAATAAACTTAGTATTCAGAATCTTTATGTCTTCAGTTACAGTTATGTGTTCAACATGTATTCTCATGCGGTCATATTCATGTTATCAGTCAGTTATAGTTTATGCATTAAGCCTATCCCACTTTGTCTACCAGTACATTTAAAGTACTGATGTATATTTTTCTTTTGTTCTATGATGTCTTATACTATAGGTTCATAAGAACGAGCTCCCGAGCACCCTTAGCAGTTCAAGTTCAGCCAGCAACAATAGAATTAAAAGTGATTCCTCATCATTTGAGGATGTTTTATTATTTCATTATTTTTAGTACTTAGCTACTTCAGCAGTCGGAGTTAGTTGGGGACATGTCCCATTAACTTCATAGCTCAACTAGTTTAGAGGCTTTCAGACTAGATGCTCAGATTATAGTATTTCTAGACAGTTATTTCATTTTTGGTATTGTTATATAGTATTTTTTTATTATTTAGTTTTGAACCTTATGGTGTTTTAGCCTATTATTCTGCAATATACAGTATTATAATCAGTATTTGCAGCAAGCACCAGTTATGGGTTTAGTTGTGGTCCTTCGGGATTATGAGCACCATGTGGCATCTGAGGTACAAACTTAGGGCGTTACAAACTTGGTATCAGTGCCTAAATTTCAATAGAGTCCTAGGAAGTCTGAAAGCCATATCTAGTAGAGTCTTGTGCATGGGTGCGCTACACGCCATATTTATGTATAGAAGGGTATGAGATATTTTAGGAACGGTTTCCCTTCTTTTTGTATTCATGTCGTGTGAGTGAGAATGAGATCCAGTTAAAAACCCTCAGTCTAAACCCCTTCTTTCTTTTTAATTCATAGAACATACCTCCTAAATAGAATAGAAGAAGAATGAAAAATCAGTCAGCACCTCCACCCGTTCAGGAAGATCCCCCGAATGAGTATGTCTCACACGCCGAGTTTAGAGCTGGTTTCACTATGTTATCCCATGTAATAGTTTTCAATTTGTTTTCCTATCTAGGCTTGGGGTTCATACCCAACAGATTAAGAGGGAAAAGAGTAGGAAGCCCTTTAGAGGGAATAAGAGGGACAGAACAAATAGCTTTAAGCTAAGATTGAAGGGTGTTCGTACTAATCCATTTTGTGAAGAATATGGTAAGAATCATAAGGGTATGTGTAGAGTCGGTAGTGATGGGTGTTTTGGATGTGGCAAGCTAGGCCACAAAGTCAGATATTATCCTCAGTCAGGTTTTTAGGGTTAGCGTAACCATCTCTCAGCTCAGTCTGGTTGCCCAAATCAGCTGGGTGCCAACTCTAGTACCACCAGTGGGCAATGCCCAAGAAGTTTTCTTGTACTTTAGTCCCGAAAGGATCAGGAAAGTTCTCCTGATGTGATTACCGGTATGTTACAGACCTTCTATTTATATGTGTATGTCTTATTAGGCCCAAGGGCTTCTCTGACATTTGTAACTCCTCACAATGGTAGTCTAATTAAGAATTAGTCCCAAAGCCTTGGTAATACCTTCTTAGTGTCTATCTCAGTAAGTAACTCCACCCTAGACAGATGGGTATACATAGACTGTCTGGTTACAGTATCACAGAAAAATAATTTAGTTGATTTCAAAAATAAGGTAGTTCAGTTTCTATTTCCCTAATGAATTAGTCATTGAATGATGGGGTAGTACCTCAGTTCTTAGAGGTCAGATGTGTTTCTAGATTCTTCCTTAGGATCCTATGATAGCATATGATGTAGAATTAAAGGCATGGAACCAAGAGTCTAGCAATAGTAATAGAATGGGGATGATGTTATCAGAATTTGGGCAGATTATAGTTCATAGGGCTAGTCATATGTAAAGTGAGTCAGTAGGATTGAAAAAGTGTATGCAAGAATTTAAGTATGAATGAGGCTAGTAATATGTGATGTCTGTTGTTCAGTTGTGATAGTAGTTCCCATAGTTTAGGGAGAAAGATGAGTTTAAAGAAGTGATATTTATAGGTTATGATGAAAGCAGTAGGACCTATTAAAGATTTAGGATATTCATGTCACGTGTTAAAATCTAAGCATGAATCTTTTAACGGTCAAACCAATAAAAAGAGAGTTGAAAATTCTAAGTTAGTTGGTGTTTAAGCTATTATATGATGCTTGTTGAGGTTATAGAGAGCTGGAAGTTGTATCTCAGAAGAAAGTACTAGCAACAAGTTGTACATTTGTAGGTATAGTCATTCAGGGTAAGTCCACAAATCATGCATATTATTATCCCCCTAGAGTAAGATAGTGGCAGATCGATGATCCTAGCTTATTTCCATGCACATTTTAGTTCTTGGTATAAGGAGTTCTAGTCTACTCAGTGTTATGAAAAATTCTCCATGAATATAGAAACTCCAGACTCAGGTAACATAGCTCGTGACTCATGTACTCATGCCATGCTTTACAGTAGTCTTAGTTCCTATGACTCATGCTACCTCCTAACGATCGACTGAATTCAGACTAAGTTATACGTATATCCCCAATTTATATCTCTTGATAAATCCATGATATTGATATTCTACTCTACGATTCTCAGATAAGTGTAGACTCCTCATGCTTTAACCCTTCAGTGAACGCTCCTTTTGAAAAGATATAGTGATGAGCAATTTCTTAGATGATGGAGAGTAAAAGCTTCATGTAAGGTTTTTTATGAGATGAGATATTAAGAGAATGCAGGGTGTGAATGTATATTCATATCCTCTATTTATGTCATTCTCCATTGCGTAGTTATCGTAACTCAGTATTCAGCCTTAGTTTAGCATTCAACTTAGAACTCAGTCCAGTTTTAGGTTTGCTTGACCATAGCATACAACTATTAGTCATTTAGTCATCAGTATTCTAGTAACTCAGTTTATAGACAATTTTAGAGTTGTGTTAGATGTTTGGTCTTGCATTCTTAAATAATACAATTTTCACAAATAATACAGTTGTGTTACCCTGTCAGCCCTTACCTCGTATGCATGATACTCTACAGTTCCAGTCCAGCTATTAAGACTAAGTAAAGTTTTGTTTTACATGCCAGTATCCAGCAATAAGTCATTTAGTTAATCAGCTATGCTAGTATGTTTATGCATTCGTTCTCAGCGCCCATGTGAATATTTTTAGTAGTCTCGGGTGGTGTGCAGTACTAAGGTAGAAAATATAGTTGAGAGATCATTCAAGTGATATGTCTAAGGTTGAAAGATTTGTAGTTGTAGTTCATAAGGCTTAGTACTTCATCTTAGATGATGTTCCGTAGGCCTTGACTCATTTTACCAAATTTTAGCCAGGATGTGATTTTGTTATTCAGCTATTTTATTCTGCCCATGCTAAGATTTCTTGCACCCAAAAGACACTAGAACTCTATAGAAAGGGTGTCAAATAAATGCTCCAGTCAAGTATAAGTTTTCAGCATGAGTTAGTTCGTAAAACCAGCAAATAAGTCTAGTAGTCAGGCAGACAAGTTCATATGGTTTAGCTTCCCATTTTTCCATCTAGTCATACTATCTGAAATCTCATGAATGTAACTATTCCAGGATGGATAAACTAAGTAGTTATGAGTTCAGTTTAGTTATGGGTCATGCTTCAGTTTTAGATCCTAATTATGCAGACACAATTCAATTCGTAGGTGACCTGTGCATCATCACGGACTCTCCTCTGTGTCTTAGCCAAGTCAGCATTATTTAGGGGACATAATGTCATAGGGGGGAGATGCATTAGAATTTTTGAGCTTTCATAACTTAAACCTCTCATTTTCTCTTCATGTAACAAATCCAGTTTGGAGTAATAGGTACTCATAAGTTGACCCTCTAGTTCTAATCTCAGTTCTAAGCCACATATTTAAGGGCTCTATTCAGTTCATGATATTCAGTTTGTGCGTCATGTTTCAAGATCAGTTATGTTCTCATGTTACCGATCATGTGTGTTTACTAAATGATCTTGCGTTTGAGATCGATGATAGTGTGTATTTGAAAATCTCTCCCATGAAGAGAGTGAAGACGTTCAATAAAAAGGGGAAGCTCAGTTCCCGATATGTCAGTCCTTACATAATTCTCAGACATTTAGGAAAGGTAACTTTCGAGCTTGATTTTCCTTTAGATCTAGCCTCAGTACATCTAGTATTCTACGTCTCCTTAATCAAGAAGTATATAGGATACCCAACAATTATCTCTCCCTTAAAGGGCGTAGATATTCAAAATGATCTCTCTTTCAAAAAGGTCCTAGCCCAAATCCTAGATCATCAGATTTATAAACTAACGAACAAAAAGGTTCCATTGGTTAAAGTTCTTTATCGGATTCAGTCCGTTGAGGGAGCTACTTGGGAAGCATAAGCAGACATGAGGACCAAGAATCCTCACCTTTTCTCTGTAAACTCGGACCCATCCTAAAGTAACAGCTTTTCTGAAGCTTATTCAGTTTTATGCTTAGAATTCTGTTATAAACTTTGTATCAATTACCATTGCATATTTAGTCATATGTTTATGTGTCAGTTCAGTCATATATTTATGCATCAGATATGCATTCTCATAGTGAGAAACTCAGCTTATCAGAAATCCCAGTCATTCATTCATGAGTCAGTTATTCATGCATTAGATATGTACGTTCAGTGATAAATTCATCTTATCAGTCATATCAATCATGAAATCATCCATCAGATATGCATGCCTAGTATAAATTTCAGTAAATCGGTAATGTTAGTCATGTAAATCATGTTACAGTTGTGTATGTACAGAGTACAACTTTTTTTTATCATTTTTTCCATCTCAGTCAGTCTCATTCAAGGACGAATGTTCCCAAAGGGGAGATATTGTAAGATCCCGCAAAATCAAAAGTCTAATGCAGACATTAAAGCTTGATAAGGGATCCAACATTTAAAAAAATTCAGCAAAGTGTTAAAGGACAGTCTCATTTTAAGCATTCAAACTTTGAGGATTTATTACATGACCTTCCTGAGCTCCGTTTGTCAATTTTTAAGTTGGTTCCTGATTGGGGGAGTCAATAGTATGTCTCTAGTGAGTTTCAAGATTTTCATAATAGTGTAAGGCAATGTTTGGATACCCAAACTAGTAGCTAAAATAAATTTACCCGCACCGCCCAACTCAGACCAACGCCCCAGGAAGGGAGTCGCCTCACCTAGTCGGTGCTCCAGGCAGGGCGCCGCCCCGGATAGTCTGGCTGGGATAAATTCCTATAGTCCAATTCTGCATTTCTAAGGGCAAACGGGTCATTTTCCCTTTACCCTATTCAGCCATAACACGGGATTTAGCCCCAAAATACCAAAGTATACTCATTTGCTCTCAAATTCTCTCAAGAACATTCTGTAGGGTTTTTAATTGAAGATTCAAATCTCAAGGATTTCACCATCAATCTTCTCAAAATCAAGCATTAAGGTATGTAAAGTGTTCATCTAAGGGTCCCTTCCACCTTTGTAGTTCAAGAAACCATTTTTAAAGGTTAAATAATGATGTTCATGTTGTGGGTTGGATTGTATCCATGTTGATGTTATTTTATGAATTCCAAGTTGAAATCTTTAATGTATTTCTTGATATTATGATATCATGTATGTGGAATTTAGATTCTCTCATGTTAAATCCTTGAATCCTGAATTTAATTATGGTAGTCATGATGTATTAACATGTTGTTCATGACCAGGTATAAAGCTATGCATACCATGTGTTTAACAAAATACTTAATTGAGTTAATGGTGCTATTATGACGTTTTAGTGATCTAAATGATGAACTTCTGCTATACCCACATATTTACAATGACTCTCATGCTAAGGCTATGTCTTTACTTATTTGATGGAATGCTCATGAGATTGTTTTAGTAAACTTATGACATGTTATTATGCATTTCAAGATTATGGTTATCAAATGCTTCATGAAATCCCTCAATGATTGTGTTATGAATTGTTGACTATGGTCATGTGTTCAAGAAGTATTATGTCCTATTAATATTCATGTTATCGAGTCTTGGGGGTATTTAATACCCAACAATTTAGTTGTGTTCCTAGAGCCAGTATTAGTCTTCAATATAATCTCAATCATGCCATGATTATTAGTACTCTCAGTTAGTTTTAGAACTCAGTAGAACTCAGTCAGTTACAAAACTCAGGAAAACTCAGTAATCTCAGTGAACTCAGTCAGTTAACAGAATTTAGTAGTATTCTATTAGTCAACAGAACTCAGTGAACTCAGTACATTTCAGCTCAGTATAATCATTTTAGTATCTATTCAGTTAGGAGTAGGATTCTGCACCAGTAAACCCAAGGATGGGTACTCACCTGCCAACAGAGGGTGTGATTCCTAGAAGCAATCCTTGCGTCCTAGAACTATATTATCATCGTAGGTCTAGACATTGAACCTGCTAGTTGAGGGTTGATGAGGTGGCTTAACCTATCAAATGAGGGTCCCTTCATTATCCTTAGAGTACCTACCATATGAGGATCACTCACAACTTATACTTACTAGTGGCGTGGTATTGACACCCTTCCAATTGGAGTTATAGATTGGACCCTACTCGGCTGTCTTATTTGGGGCATGTTGGTTAGATGATTACCTCCCACATTCTCAGTCTTAGTCTTCAATAAAAAACTCAGATAGTTCTATAATTTTAGGATTTTCAGATACAGTCACTCAGCTCAGTATGGAACAAAGCTAGTTCCATCAGAATCAGGATTGTCAGATACAGTCACTCAATTATCATTATATCAGTTATCCATTACATTAGTTATCAGTAATTCATATTATCAGTAAACTCAGTATTCAGAATCTTCATGTCTTTAGTAACAGTTATGTGTTCATATATGTATTCTCACGTGTTCATATTCATGTTATCAGTTAGTTATAGTTTATGCATATAAGCCCATGCATTCAGCCTACCCCACTTTGTATACCAGTACATTCAAAGTACTGACAAATACTTTTCTTTTGCGCTATGGTGTCTTATACCATAGGTTAAGAAGCACGAGCTCCCGAGCACTCTTAGCAGTTCAGATTCAGCCAGCAGCAGTAGACTTAGCAGTGAGTCGTCATCATTCGAGCATGTTCTATTATTTCATTATTTTTAGTACTTAGTTACTTCAGCAGTCGGAGTTTGTTTCGTATATGTCCCATCAACTCTCCAGTTTAGCCAGTTTAGAGTCTTTTAGACTACATGTTCAGACTATTGTATTTCTAGATATTTATTTTAGTTTTGGTATTGTTATACCATATTTTAGTATTATTCAGTTTTGAACCTTATGGTGTTTCAGCCTATTATTGTACATTATACAGTATTTCAATTAGTATTTACAGTAGGTACTAGTCATGGGTTTGCTTATGGTCCTTCGAGATTTTAAGCACCATGTGGTTTTCGGGGTATAGGCTTAAGGCATTACACTTTTATACTAATCTTTAGATAAGAACACATTAGAGTAGCTCCTAAGTAAAGGATTAGCAAATTTTCATTGAAGATTTGTTGAAATTTAAATTTTGGATTTGGATTTTCTTTATCTTTCATGAATGAATTTGGTGGAAATTTTGGTATATCTTTATTTACTATCTTTATAAGTAGCTCATTATTCCTCTTGGGGTTATGCTTGAATAGATTGTAAGTAGTGCTTGGGTGTAGTTTATTCATCTATCTAATTAGCTATTTGTTGTGGGTTTTGCTTTTACCTCATACTTGAACTAAGAACTGTGGGTGAAAACTCTAATTCTTTAGGATCTCATACCATCCTTGAAAGAGGGGTATTAAGTGAAGGGTATTTGCAAATAATAACTTGAGTTAGCTTATAGGATGGCATCATCTTAGAAATAAGGGTGATGTTTGATTAAGTAATCTGATAGTATCATCTTAGAAATGAGGGTGTTAATTGAGGTATTGTGTTGGTTGTTTGGCCACATCCGTGAGGTATTTGAAAGAACCTATGAATGAAATTTAGTTTCTTATCAAAAGATTGACCCTACAACCTCTAAATCTAACCTACTTATGACTATAGATAAATTAGGATAAATTTTCAATTACCCATGAATATATTTGCACCTAGAATGACATGACCCCAATCTCTGTTCCTAATTTATTATACTCTAATTATGTTTAGCCTCGGGTTAATCTTCTAGAACTCCTAAAATTGTTATATTTTTGAAAATGTTCAAAAAATCCCAATATATTTATATCTCATATTTGAATTTAGCAAGTAACTTTTATTTTGAACATACTCAATCACCATTCACATTGTTCCTGGTGGATTCGACCCCAACTCAAAGTTAGGTAATTATATTTGACCATAATTATCCTACACCAAAATAATGGTATAGTTGAGTGTGGTCAAAATGGCACCATTTTTAGGGAACTCTGTAACCTGTAATTGCCATATCTAAAACTGATTTCCAGCCTAGATAAAAAATTGTGCACTTCCAATTCTTTCCCGAAACCCATTAAGAAACAATCCCATGAGCTTAATTGGACAACATCACATAGTTTTTGTATAAAAATATTAATGATGATTGTTTTTGAGTTGTTATCAAGTTTTCCAGGTTTACATTATGGGAGATTATGACCAAGTCTATTTCATAACCGCTGAATGCCATAACTTGTATTATGATGATCTCTCTAAGATAAAGTTGCAATCAAAGAGGGTCATAAACTTGGATAAGGTGCCAAAAAAGATTTTGGCCTTCTATGACTGACTCATAGCCACTAGGTGAGGGTTTTTTCCTTGGATCCTTATTGGACAAATGTGCAATAGGTAAGTGAATTCTATGCTAGCCTTAGCATGGTATCTCTCTCAGACCCATTCATCAGGATCCGAGGAAAGGAAGTAAACTTTAGAGCTAAGCAAATAAATGGCCTATATGGGCTCTCAAATGTAGATATGATTCAATTTAAGACAAAAGGGTGTGAACCATGGATTTGGATGGTGGAAAATTTGTGTCTTGGCAAGAAGATTTATTAGATGACCTCCAAAAAGGGTATATCAATGAATAATTTCACGGCTAAGGCCTAGATTTAGATGAACATCATTTGTAGTCGAGTTTCTCCATGCACACACATTACTATTATTCCAGATATGAGAGCTCATATGGTTGCTTGTATATAGATAACATACCTTTGAATGTTGTTTGGCTTGTGATCTCAAATATAAAGCATTTTAAGATCCATAGTGGTATACTCCTCTTATTCCCTTCTTTGATTACTGATCCATGTAAGAAAGTCGGGGTTGAGGAATACCTTAATGACACTTGGGTGTGACCAAATACCCATATTTATTCTCTTAAGATTTGGGATGAGGAGGAACTATATAAGAGAAAGAAGAGGAAGATCAACTTAGGTAAGTTGACATTTGAGGACATAGACTCATGCAGGCCATCCACAACAAGGTCAATTGATCAGATCACTATCGAGATAAGGATTATTACGGAGATAGTATCCAAGTTTCCTTAGGGATGATAGAGACTTCCACCACCAAATATTTCTATATGGCTTAGTCTAATTATAAGAGGTACCTAAAGGATTAGAGGATGCAGGGAGCCATTATTTCTAGGATTCATAGGGTCTATTCATCTTTGGCAGAATCGCACTGGGAGCTCAGGGTCTCACATGTATAACACCCTAATTTTTTGGCTCTTAGAAAATTTCTTGGAATTTTGGTTTCTAGCTAATATAAAACTAGGGTGTACTAGTCATATGATGGGGTATGGTTGGTATAGACTTTTTGTATGATGGCCAGTGTTAGTGGGTGGGTTGAATTAGTTTCTATAATAGGTATGACTTGGAGGGTACAAGTCATATAGTTGGATACAGGTCATTTGGTTTAGGATTTTTCTTAACTTAATCAAAGATTTGGTAACTTAACTTGGATCTGATACTAGTGGCTCATCATAAGCCGTAAGATATTGTATAATTTGTACAATTCACGCGTATTTTGGACAGTGTCTAAATCATCTCGTTTGATTCTATTCTGCCAAAGGTATAGTCTAGGGGTAATAATCATATGGTTGGGTACGACTTGTTTAGGGTAATTCATATGGGGGGCAATATTGAAGCCCGTGGGAAGTCCCATGGTATGAGTGGTAGTTATCATACATATGGGATGGTATGACTTGTATGAGGTAGTCATACCTTCTAATAGTAATTTTAAGCAATTTAAGTTGAGGGTAATTTGGACATTTCCCCACTTAACCTTTTAAGGTCCCATGACTTATATCTCTTTTGGGACATCTTTTAACCTATTTCCAATTACTTAAACACTTTTTAGTTCTCTCTAAGGCTCTTGGGTAATAGCAAGCTAGGGTTTTATCAATAGGATCAATTTAGGGATTTTCTTGGTAATTTCTCTCTATTAACCTCATAATATAAATCATGTCCTCTTCCCTCATAGCTAGATCCAACTAAAGGCTTGATTTATGAATTGTTTTCATGGTATAATAGTTGTATGGTTTTGGTTTCAAATACGTGTTGGGGATTTGGTTATAAATGCTTAGTTATGGTTTTCCCATGTTTTAATTATGAATTTTCATATTATATTGGTGGTTTGGACATTTGGTTACATGGAAAATATTTATTTGGTCTTGGCTTTGAAAGCATTATGCCCCCAATATGTTTGATAAAATATTGTTGGACTTTACTGAACAAATGTATGGTTTAACTTGGTAATGGAACCCTAAATAGTAGAAATAGTTTAAATAGTTTTGGAATGGTTAAATGGTAAGGTCTAGTTTGTGCAGCTATACGTATCAGGGCTTGTTCAGGGGGTTACACTGAACCCATATAGCCTTTGTGTGGTTTTATGACAGCTAAGCTTTACATACCTAGGTTAATAATTCTAATGGCATTGTAAACCTGGTTCCTTTTCCCTGCATGGTTATAAATATAAATATATATATGGTTTGTATATATATGGTTGGTTTACTTAGTTTCAAAGGTTGGCATTATTTTATCCTTATCCTAATTTTATGATAGTAGTCACCCGCTAACCCATCTTCGAGTGGCTATATGCCTACATGATGCAGTAATCGGCCGTTCTACTTCTATTGAACAGTAATTGGACTTTAGGATTAGCTATTGGATTGGATCAGTGAGCTTATATTTTTTAAAAGTCTCTATTTCATGTCATCAATATTCTTACATACTTTAGTTATTTTATGGATATTGGTTTTGGCTATGGTTGGGGGCATGTCCCAACTGGATATTGTTTTTTTTGGCTGGAGGCTTTATGGAACAGCTATAGGTTGGTATGGATGGTGTTAGTAATGGTGTCATCCTTAGTATTGGCATTGGTATTAGGGTTGATACCATTGGTCAAAATTCATGATTGTTTCATCCTCTTTTATTTTGGATTATATATTTACAATGGAACTCATTTTTCTATGGCTTTTTGTTTATGGTTTGGTTTGGTTATGGTTATTTGTTGGGTATCAAACATATTGACTTGGTGGGGTTGGTTTGGGAATAGACTTATCCTAAAGTCATTATATGTCCATATATGATATCTTGATATATGCTCAAAATTCATCCAACTTAAGGTATATATACAATGGAGGGGTTGGGTAACTAGGGTGGTCCCCGATCCTGGTTGAACTTAGGATGCCTATTATAACAAGGAACTGGTTTTGGTCATGTACAATTGGTATCAGAGATCTAGGTTCATGGTCAATTGAGAGTCAATAAAGCTGTGTCAAGTAAAGTCTCTTTTAAAGGTATGTAGCGCACCACACTCGAAAAATAGAGGCTATAAGGCATTTAGGAATGTTTCTCTTTTTGATATTCTATTTTCAAGCTTGGAGTCTTAAGTCTTTGTATCTTCTCTAATCCTTTTTTATTTTCTTTTAAAATCACACCTTGATGATCTATGATGCAAGGAAACTCTTCTATCCTATCTGGGAATGATGTTAATGGGGTACGCCCTACATCTGGAGTTCACACTTAATTTGGGGGTCCTATCCTTGATTTCTCTGGATTTCTTTTAGTTTCTTCAAATCCTCCTCATATTTCTCTAGGTAATGTGACAAATATGGAATTTCATCGATCGATTCATGTGATGTCTTAGTGGTTATTACTTAGGCTGAGTGGTGTACATCTAGTATTCCATCTTCAAAAGCCACAAGAGTTGTCTAGTTTATAATGATGAGACCTCCTACTTTTATTGGTGTGAAGGTGGAGGAGTATTCACAAGGTTTCATGGATGAGATGGAGAAAATATTTAGGGTGATACAGGCCACAAATATGGAAGAGGTGAATTTTCCTGGTTACCACTTTAAGGGTATTCCGTACCAGAGGTACGAGGATGGTATAGGGATAGGGGTAATGTGGAGGAGTCATCTTTATGGGAGACCTTTTCTAATGCCTTTCTAGATTACTTTTTTCCTCAATATCTAAGGGAATCAAACGCAGAGAATTTGTGAATCTTAATTAGGGAAAAATGTCTGTCAAGGAATAAGCCATGAAATTCCACCCGCTATCTAGGTATATCCCAGAATTGGTATCTAATTTGAGGGTTAGAATGAGAAAGTTCACTTCTGGTTTATCTCGAGATTTGATCCTTGAAAGAAATACTGCTTTGTAGATCAAGGATATAGATATTTTAAGGTTAGTTATTTATATACAATTGGTGGAGGAGGAAAATAGAAGGAAGGCAGAGTTCAAGGAAAGGCATGGTAAGAAGAATAGGTTCTCTGAGCAAGGTGGTGCTCATTAGAAAAGTGGTTGGGATAGTGGTAAATGGCCAAGGAAGAAGTGCGGGAGTTCTGGTTCTTTCTCCACAGCTAGTGCTACTACCTAAAGTCATCGGGTGATAGGCATCAGTAAGGTAGCACGAATTTTATGGTATAGAGTTCCCAATCTCAGTCAAATAAGGCTAGGTCATCCTCATCATGTCCACCTTGTCATTTCTATAGTAGTCTTCATCGGGGATTTTGTGATTAGGGAGGGACATGTATTTTAAATATGATAAGCTAGGACATATAATTAGAAATTATTTAGTTGGTAAGGGTAATTTGCGAGGGATTAAAACTCTGGTTTTTTTATTGTCTGCTCCTGCACCTAGGGGTGCTACTTCTGTGCCTGTTACTGCTCCTGGTGCCGGCTCTAGTAAAAATTAATTATATGCTTTTGCGTCTCGACAGGAGTTTGAGGCATTACATGATGTCGTGACTTGTTACAACTCTTTTCTCATGACGTGTATTATCTACTTGATCTGGGTCCACTTTCTCTTATATGGCCCCATTTATGATTGTATATTTTGGTTTTGATCTCGAGGTTATTTTGTATCCTTTTTGTTTCTACCCTGGTAGGTGACTCGATTATTGCTAAAAGATTCTATAGGGGGTGTGTTATATCTATTGGAAATAAGCAGACCGTGGTGGGTTTGTTTGAACTGGATAAGGTAGATTTTGATGTTATTATGGGGACGGATTGATTACACTCTTATTATGCATCCTTAGATTTTTGGACCCATAAGGTTGTCTTTAAGTTCCCTGGTGAACTAGCTAAAGAGTAGGAGAGAGGTTCCCTAGCTCTTAGGGAGAGGTTTATTTCATATCTTAGAGCTCACAAATTAATCTCCAAAGGGTTTCTCTATCACTTGGTCCAAGTTAAAAAGTCTAACTCAGAAGGTCCTTCTTTGCGTTTGGTTCCTGTGATGAATGAGTTTCCTGAGGTCCAGATAGGGAAATAGAGTTTGGTATTTATTTAGTTCTAGACACACGTCTAATATCTATTCCTCCTTATAGAATGGCTCCGTCTGAGTTGAGAGAACTCAAGAAGCAACTTAAAGATATTGTGGATAAGGTTTTAAATCATCCTAGTGTATCCTTATAGGGTGCACCAGTGTTGTTTGTGTGCAAGAATGATGGTTCCCTTAAGATATGCACTGACTATCGATAATTGAATAAGGTAATAGTTAAGAACAAGTATAATTTTCCAAGGATAAATGACTTGTTTGATCAGTTGTAAGGTGCTAAGTTCTTTTTTAAGATAGATATTCGGTCTGTGTATTATCAACTTAAGACTAGGGAGGTGGATATACCTAAGATAGCTTTTCATACTCAGTACGGGCACTTTGAGTTCTTGGTTATATCATTTGGGTTGACTAATGCTCCGGCGACATTTATGGATTTGATGAACAAGGTTTTCAGGAAGTTTTTATCTTTTTGTCCTTATGTTTATTAATGACATATTGGTGTATTCTAAAGGTGATGTGGATCATTTCAATCACCTCTGTGTGGTGTTAAAGACTTTGAAGGAGCAGCAGTTGTATGCCAAATTCTAGAAATACGAGTTTTGGCTAAATGTTGTAACTTTCTTGGGTCATATTATTTCTAGCGAGCGGATCATGGCGTATCCATAAAATTTTGTGGTGGTTAAGAGGTGGCCTAGACCTATAACTCTAACTATCATTTGGATCTTCTTAGCTTTGGTTGAGTATTATAGGTAGTTTTTTGGAAGTTTCTCGATGATAGCTTCTCCATTGACCAAATTGACTCAAAAGAAGGTCAAGTTTTTCTAGTCGGATGCTTGTGAGTGAGCTAACTATGGCTTTGATTTGGACCTTGCCAGAAGGTATGAAAGTGTTTGTGGTTTATTATGATGCATCCTATATGGGACTTGGTTGTGTTTAAATACAGCATGGGATGGTAATTGTCTATGCTTCCAGTCAGTGAAAGAAGCATAAGAATAACTATCCTACTCAAAACTTAGAGCTATTGGCGGTGGTCTTTACCTTAAAAATATGGTGGCATTATTTTTATGGAATTTGCGTGGACATCTTTTCTCACTATAAGAGTCTACAGTATGTGTTCACTCAAAATGAGCTTAATCTCAGGCAAACAAGTTAGCTTAAGCTTCTCAAGCACTATGATATGAGTCTTTACTTCCACCCAAGTAAAGCTAACGTGGTTGTTGATGCTCTTAGCAGGTTGTACATGGAAAGTTTAGCTCATGTGGATAAGGAAAAGCAGGAATTGGTAAAGGATATTCACTACTTGCCTAATCTTGGAGTTCGTCTCTTGGGCTCAAGTAATGGTGGTATAATGGTGCAAGAAGTGGTTCAGTCATCTATTGGTGCAGAATCAAGGAGAAGCAAGTGCTAGATCATGTCTTAATAAAGATCAAGTGTCATGTAGGTGGTAAAAAGGTGGTATTTAATACAACCCTTGTTGGTAATGTCTAAGGTTCAATTGGATCAATACAAGAGTCAAAACAATGAGCTAAAGATCAAAGTGAAATTAGTCTATGCTTAGCTCGTGTTTCTAGTTCACCGTCTTGGATGTTGTGTTGTTTTGAGCTTTATATTGTGGTGTTTAATGATTTAGGATGCTTGGTGAATGTATTATGATGATATTTTTAGGATATACAAGCTTCAAATCAAGTAGAAACAACTCTAGAAGGCTCGCAATGGCTCAACGAAACAAGAATACAAAAATTGACTCCGTTTGGAGTCCTGAAATCTTATGGGCGATTGAAGGTGTGTGAACAGTGATCTAGGCACGTGATTTGTTCCAAAATTCTTAGAAGGTACCAAACCATGTGATAGAGCATCCCTAGTATGGTTATCCGCGAATGAATGGACTATGCGATGCATGCTAATCGCATGGTGCCACTTGAATTCGCCTTAAAAAATTTGTCTAAGGCAAGGGACACGTGGAATGGACCATGCAATGCATGATCCATTTCACCTCTGTCAATAAGTATAAAAATATCATTTTAACATAAGAGAGGAGTCTTGGACATTTTGTTGAAGCTAGAGGCGGCGGAGAAGGAGAAAATTCTTCATTTTAGGGTTCTTAACCCTTCTTTTCAACTCCTTCATTGTAAGATTACTTATGGGTATGATTTATAATTCATTTTTGATATTGAATTCAGTTTTTATTGCCTAAATACCCTTGTTCTGGGGTTGAGGCCAAGAACATGAATATTATTTGGTATTCTTCATTGTAGTTTAATTTTGGATTATCATATGGGTTGTTCTTAATTTCTTGAGCCTACTATTTTAAGGATTCGTGACCCTAGAATACATTTATATTTCTATGTGAATTCAGGAGGAGAATCATAGATTAGAATGAAGAAATTAGGGAACAAGGTTCTTATTCTTTTATGAAATAAGGAATTTGAATTAGCTTCTAGGATAGGGATATACTTAGAAGCCTTGTTTGGTTCATATACAAGACGATAACTTGATCGATCTAGAATAATATTTGTATTTCTGTGGGAGTTGTAGGTACAGTATTTAATAGATAGTAGATCCGAGGTCGGGAGACTAGGATCGTGGTATAAACCTTGTGAATTAACAATTCGATAACCAATTAAACTACCATAGGAATAGTGATTAGTAATATTGTTCGAAGTGCCTCAACCCTGGCCTTTACCCCATTTATTGTCCAAGTATTTTATTTTATGCATTAGTGTAGATTAGTTTTAATATACAAAATTACAACTTTATTTTCTACTCTCCTCAATTAGTTAAACTAGAATAGGATAGGCGGCGAACGCAAGTCCCTGAGAGATCGATACTTAGGATTCATTGAAGCCACTATATTACTTGATAAGATCACATACACTTGCGTGTGCGCTTGGGTGCTGACAAGTTTTTGGTGCCGTTGTCGGGGACTTGTTATTAGGAAACTATCTCATTTTTAGTTTTTCTATATTGACTTGTACATATCTTTTGTTTATTTTCTATTATTTCTATTTTTCTCACAATCTTCTTGAGATGTCATTCTGGGATAGATGGTTTTTGAGTGATGATGAATATTTAACTGTGGAGCATACCGGAAATTGGTGTTTGGCTTGTGGTGAAAGACAAGTAGCATGGAGGAAATAATGAAGCAGGTGTTAGCGAATCAAGCTAAGTTTGCAGAAAAATTGAATAATCAACAGATGGTGCAAAGAAATTTGGAGTTGCAGCTTGGCCAGATTGCAAGAACATAAAACACAAGACCTCAAGTGATGTCCCAACCTGTTGTAGATGAAGTTTCAGATAATTTGAGGAAGTCTAAGTACTCAGAAACTAAAATTGTTGAACAGGTTGAGGATTTTTCACTACCACCATGTCTACAGTGGCTAAGCAAAGAAGAATATGAGAAGGAAATTAGCCAATTTATAGAGCAAACACAAGAATCACAGTCACTCGATTGTCATCCTTATCTTAAGACTGGCATTGAAAAAGAGAATACAAGTGAAGGTGTTGAGGATAGTGTAAGTTTTGAAGTAGTATTGGTTGGGCCTCATTCAAATCATTTTTCTACATTATGTTTAGATGATATCTTGTCTGTGGAATCACTTAAAATTATAGAAGAGTGTGAAGGTGAGGAACAAGAATCCTATATTCTTGATTTTACATTAGACAAAGAACATAAAAACACACCTCACCTTAAAGCCGAGTTGTCTACAATGCTCAATCCATTACTCGGCTTCTTAATCTTTGTACCACCTCCATACGAGCGAGGTAAGAAGATGGATGCTAAGTTGGTGGTAAAATTCATATCCTTAAGGGGGAGGAAAAAGTTGATATAGGTCGTGCCGCGACATTAAATTAGGCGCTTCTTGGGAGGCAACCCAAGCTAAGGTATGTTTTATTTTTAGTTTTTAGTTTTTTATTTCATGCAGTTTTTGTTTTTGCTTAAGTCATAGGTTGATGGGAAGTCTGAGTACCAAAAATCTGAGCTTGAAGCATGGAAGATATTAAGTGTGGGGTTCCATGGATCTCATTCATGTGAAGATGCTACTAGCTATGCCTAGAGGCCTTAGGGAGTATTTCTATCTCTTATTTTAAAAGTTTACTTTGAGGACAAAGTAGATTTTTAAGTGTGGGGTGGGGAAATTCCCAAACTTTAACTCAATTTAAAAAAATTTAGGTTAGAAATAAGTGAGATATTCTTGTTGGTGCTATTTTTGATTACATGATGCAAGTGGGTTTGGTTGTAAAGGCATGTGAATTGTGAGAATTGCTACTTTTTAAGACTCTTAGTCTCATTTTTGTAACTTTGTACTTGTTGGTTTAAAAATTGGATTCGTGCTATTGTTTGGTTAGGAGTCCATGATGATCCTATTGAGTTGAACATGTGCCATGTGCGTGTAAGGTATTTGGTATATTCCTTATTGCATGTGATGTCTAGAACTTGCCCGGTGTGTATGCAAAGCAAAATAAAGAGTGAGAGTTTAGGAGATGATATAGGTATTTCTTTGATAGCCTTGTTTTATACTTTCTATTTTTCCTACCATTGTGTATTATCTTAGTTAATCCTATTGATCCTTTAACTTATTTTCTTTGGCAACCTCATAACTAGCCTAATCCCTTCTTTGATAGACCATAATTTGATCCAAAAAGCTCCTAAGTGCTTTAATGAAAATTTAAATTAGTACGGAGTTTGAAAAATTGAAGAAGAAAAAGGTGAAATTGATGTTCCAAGGTAATGGTTATTGGTGTTTATTATTGAATTGTGGTGGATTGATTGATATGAATGATGTTTGAAATATGGCCATGGTAGAAAAAAATGAGAAAAATGATTCATGTGGTAGCAAACTATGCGCCTACCATGTGCTTGTGAAAACTCTTAAAAGAGATGGGGTAAAATAGTAGATATGGGTGGATAAAAACTGGCATAAATTTGGTTGTTGGAGATTGATTTTAAATGTTTAATGTAGTGTATTAAAGTGCTTGGAGAGGTTAGTCACTATTCTTGGCCAAAATAGTTTCTCCCCATCCCTTAGCCTACATTACAACCCGAAAAAGTCCTAATTGATCCTAAGCTTTACATTCGACTATTAGTGGAGCATTACACTAAGGTCAAGCCTATGGTTCATTATGTGTAACTTATGAATTCTTTGTGACAGTGAGCATAATTTGATTCTTGTACCCATTGTTATAAGTTGCATTATTGTGAGTGTTTATGGTTAACTCTCTTGTTGTGAGGGGCACATGTTTGATGAATATGAGCGATTTATAAGATGTCTTTGAATGAATTATGTGCATGAATTTGCCACTTGTAGAGACCATCCTTGAGGTTAGGATGTTTTGGTAGTAGGATTCTTGAGCTTTCAATTGTGTTGAAACATTCTTAGTGTAGTAAATTGCACTCCGTGTAGTCATTGTAGTATTAGCTTGAATGTCTTGCATATAGTAGGAGTGTGGATTCTCTTCATCCCATGATTCTTGTATTTAAGAATTGTTCGTGGACGAACAATGCTTTAAATGTGGGGCGGTGATGTTGGATGAATTTATGCATTCTAGCCTTGCTATTTTAGCCTTTTTAGTCTTGTTTTGAGGATAATTCTTATACTATATGTGTTGATAATGATATAAATGAGAATTCATGTGTCCAAGTATATTTTTACAATGCTTAATGATGTTTTTACATAATTTTTTATTCAATTTGAGAATTTTGAATTCAACCGAGAAAGCTAGTGTTACTAGCTTGAGCTAGGTGTTTGTCTAGTCTGTTGTGTTGGGTTCTAATGTGTTTTAATGAGTTACTAAGGTTGTTATTGTGTATTTATATGTCAAACAACTTGTTGGTAATGTTTAAGGATCAATTGGATCAATACAAGAGTCAAAACAATGAGCTAAAGATCAAAGTGAAATAAGCCTATGCTTAGCTCGTGTTTCTAGTTCACCGTCTTGGATGTTGTGTTGTTTGGAG
The DNA here is from genome assembly GCA_030864215.1 of Capsicum pubescens. NCBI lineage: Eukaryota > Viridiplantae > Streptophyta > Magnoliopsida > Solanales > Solanaceae > Capsicum > Capsicum pubescens. The sequence continues at coordinate 5,370,629 of CM061539.1, forward strand.
ATCTATATTGTGGTGTTTAATGATTTAGGATTCTTGTTGAATGTATTATTATGATATATGTAGTATATAGAAGCTTCAAATCAAGTAGAAACAACTCTAGAAGGCTCGCAATGGCTCAACGAAACAAGAATACAAAAATTGACTACGTTTAGAGTCCTGAAATCTTATGGGCGATTGAAGGTGTGTGAACAGTGATCTAGGCACGTGATTTGTTCCAAAATTCTTAGAAGGTACCAAACCATGTGATAGAGCATCCCTAGTATGGTTATCCGCGAATGAATGGACTATGCGATGCATGCTAATCGCATGGTGCCACTTGAATTCGCCTTAAAAAATTTATCTAAGGCAAGGGACACGTGGAATGGACCATGCGACGCATGATCCATTCCACCCCTATCAATAAGTATAAAAATATCATTTTAACATAAGAGAGGATTCTTGGATGTTTTGCTGAAGCTAGAGGCGGCGGAGAAGGAGAAAATTCTCCATTTTAGGGTTTTTAACCCTTCTTTTCAACTCCTTCATTGTAAGATTACTTATGGGTATGATTTATAATTCATTTTTGATATTGAATTCAGTTTTTATTGCCTAAATACCCTTGTTCTGGGGTTGAGGCCAAGAACATGAATATTATTTGATATTCTTCATTGTAGTTTAATTTTGGATTATCATATGGGTTGTTCTTAATTTCTTGAGCCTACTATTTTAAGGATTCACGACCCTTAGAGTACATTTATATTTCTATGTGAATCCGGGAGGAGAATCATAGATTAGAATGAAGAAATTAGGGAACAAGGTTCTTATTCTTTTATGAAATAAGGAATTTGAATTATCTTCTAGGATATGGATATACTTAGAAGCCTTGTTTGGTTCAAATACAAGAAGATAACTTGATCGATCTAGAATAATATTTGTATCTCTGCGGGAGTTGTAGGTACAGTATTTAATAGATAGTAGATCCAAGGTCGGGAGACTAGGATAGTGGTATAAACCTTATGAATCAACAATTTGATAACCAATTAAACTACGATAGGAATAGAGATTAGTAAGATTGTTCGAAGTGCCTCAACCCTGGGCTTTACCCCATTTATTGTCCAAGTATTTTATTTTATGCATTAGTGTAGATTAGTTTTAATATACAAAATTACAACTTTATTTGCTACTCTCCTTAATTAGATAAACTAGAATAGGATAGCCAGCGAATGCAACTCCCTAAGAGATCAATACTTGGGATTCATTGAAGCCACTATATTACTTGATAAGACCATGTACAGTTGTGTGTGCGCTTGGGCGCTGATAGTAAGCACTTTATTCTTAAATGATATCCTACCCTTCCTCGAACCTACATTACAAGATCAAAATCCTTTTGAGATCACCAAGCAAGTGTATTTATTATAGTTGTAATTGAAAATAAGGGCAAGCATATTGTATGGTACTTGTGAACATTGAGAGGGTCTTTGTGAGAGTGAGTGTTTTCACTTAAATCTCTTGTTGCATAATAGATAATGTGTACGGGATTTTCTTCTTGTGAGGAGACATGTAAATCAATTGAGGTAGGTGTAATTGTCATCTTCCAAAAATGAGGCAAGGGAGTATAATTGAGTTGCTATCAATAGAGTTTCACTTCTAGAGAGTGCTTGTTGCATTGTTGTTCTTTAAAATCCTTTGAATCTTTGAGATTCTATTTTATGTTGAGGGGCGTCATGAGAATAGCTTTGCCCATGTTTGAGAGCTACTTATGGTGAGTTTGAAGTCATTGCAATCTTTTGAGAGTATAAATGGACTTAATTTTCATTGTCTCATTCAGTAAGAGAAAGTGTTGCTTGAGGACAAGCAAAGGTTTAAGTTGGAGTGGTAATTTTGCTACTCATTTACATCCAAATTCATGCACTCTACTATGATTTAAAGGTATAAATGAGACTTTTTTGTTGGTTAAATGCAATAATCTCGATAATTTATAGGTATACAAGTGATGAGAAGGAAAGAAGTGGAATTGCATTTAAAAGGGATAAACGAAAAGAAAAGGACAAAAGTTGGAAAACCCAAAGTAGATCTGGCCTTAGGGACCGTGATCGCATATTTAGAACCATGATCGAGGTAAGTCAAGATAGTCAAAGGTCTATGATCATGAGGATTTTACTGCAATCACAAATCCGCGATCATGGCCTAGATGGAGCGATCGTAGTATAATGGGCTTATTTCAAGATTTGTAATTTCACATAGCCGACCCCAAATCCCCTAAAAAGCAAAAACCTTTGTTGACCGCAAATCCACTATAGGGCAAAAACCATTTCATTTTTTAGGATTATCATCTTTAAAAATTAAAAGTGTCAAACATTGGAAACCCTACAAAATTGGGAAACTCTTGTTGCTAATTTTTCAATTTGAGTATTGTTATAATTGAAGTTAAACTTGGAGAGTATTTTTTATTGCAATTTCAATGGATACTTTAAATGAACCTTTTTGTATATTTCTTATCCCTAACTTCATAGTAGCTAAAAAATTTATCTTGGGATTATGTTGAAATAGGGTGCAAATATGTATGGGTTGTGATTTATTAGTGTAAACTCTTGGTCACTGATTTTGGGTTTTTCTAATACTTTCTTGATTTAGTTTTAATTTGTGAGTGAAAACCCTAAATTTCCAAAATGTATTTATAGGTGAAAAACCCAAATTCTCAAACTATCACATCATTCTTTAAAGAGGGAGATGGGTGTACCTTTGGATCCTATATCATCCTTGAAAGATGGATATAGGTGACAAGGCATTAGTCAAAATATTTAGATTTATTTTATGCTCTTTTCATCATCTTATAAATAAGGGTGAGTTGAGATTTAGCTAGATCTTGGGGGTTCTTCCTAGAAATATGGATGCCCAATTGAGGTATCTGAAAGGATCCATAGGTGATAATCTTGTGGTTTGGTTGAAAGATAAGCCACAAGAACTCCTAACCTACCGTACCAATATTGTTGATGACTATAATTTTCACTCAAATATCATGAACCCACGCATTATTTTTCCCTAGGAATACATAATCCCAAGACTTGTCTCATATTGAAATCTCAACCACAATCGTCGCTTTGAGTTGGTAGTTTGATTTGATTTTGATAATAGGAATTTCCAAACCAATCCCCCATTTTAATTGATACATTTCATTTTTTTTTACACTACTGGCATATACTTAGACTATACAACACTTATAGGGTTTGAATACTAGACTTACTTCTCGAGTATTTGACCTCATCGTGAGTTGAGCTTTAATGACAACGATCTTCCTATATCAAAACTATGGTATAGTTGAAAGTGATCACTCATCAACAGGATCAGTTTGGATAATTAAGATCAAGTAGTATAGATTTAGTTTTAAGATTACAGCATGGACTGTGTAACTTAGTTGTAACTTCCATTTTGAAAATTGACTTTGTTGAGACTCTGTTAATAGGTTGACTAGGCCTACTCATTGCTTACTAGTTAATTTTTATTCAGTTTTAATAGGTCTTACATGATAGATGTTGTTAGGTCCCTTCCATTACATTCGCAATAATTGTTGTCGGATCTATGATAAACCAACTTGCTAAGCATTCACAATCGCAACACTACCCTAGGGTTCATGATAAATAATTCTTTTGTTTATCGTTATTGAGGTCAGGGTTCCTCATATATGCAATAAGTAACCCCAAGGCTTACATATTGTTCTCCTTAATTCATAGTCCTAAATTCACTTTTAATGTTCCTTGAAGCATTGAAAATTATGGGAAATTATTGATTGCAGCTAGGAATGTGTAGAGGATGATGACGTGACTTTTTCCCACTTAATTTATGGTAATTTTTTGGCCGAAATTCTCTATTTTATTCATATTTTCTCACATAGCAATCTTTTGCGACTGATTTTAGTACTGATTTGTAATACATTTGTGCTCAATATTTGAGTGCATATTTCTTTTCATTTGAGGAACCTCGTGAAATATTCAATTTTGGGATTCTGTTACCAGACCCTATGGGCCCATTATTGAATTTTGTTCCTAGATTTTTATATTGAAATATGGGTATTGTTTTACTCCTATTAATGTGTAGATTACTATTTTGATAGTGTGACGTCATTTTGAGATCGTCGATCAAGGACGAGAGAAATATGGAAGACTCAAGATTTGTGGTTGGGTATCGAGGTAGACTTTTGTCTACTTTTCTCTATGAGGTGGTTTTATGTATAGATTGCATGCTAGCTAGGGATTCTAGATGGTATTAAGACTAGTATATGATGACTTGACCTCATTAGGGGTTTTAGAATACAAAGGTGACCCGAACCTTAGCCTAGGATACCTTTTTAGGTGGTAGAATCCTATTATATATCATGATGGTCTTTATTAGCCATAGATTTGCATAAGGAATCCTTTTAGTATAACACTTATTATATTGCTTAGTATTTGGAGCAATATTTTTCTATTAGACCCTTGTAGCAGCTTTATGCCTTTGTTTACCTTTGTCCTCTGAGTTATGGTGTTTATATATATTGAATTGTATATTATGGGACCAAGGTATAGGTTTAGATACAAGTTGTGCACTGAGTTAGTACGTTATCACTTGTAAGGTGTGGTTTTTGCTTATACATGTTTATGGTTGTATTGTTTGGATACTGGTGATGGCATGCATACTTTAGGTGCATTTATATTTACTTAGTGGTATGATTCAAACTAAAACCTTAATTTTACTATTCTAAAAAGAGATTGGTTCTCACTTTTCACTTTTAAAATAGGTTCTTTTACAATAGGAATCGTACCACCTTATTTAATGATTTATGAGATTTGGAACAACATGAACTATTTTGGAAATTAGTTCAAGTATGATTTTGTTCCATTATTAGTTCACTTGTTAACCACTACTATTTACTTCGATCAATGGAGATTTCTACCCTTTATGCGTTGTTATACACATTTTGTCCCGACCTTAATCTCGAACAATGGATTTACATGTTGGCAATCTTTTAGTGTCAATTCGAGTACGAGCACTTATTATATTTATATATATATATATATGGTGTTGAATGAAGTAAAATGATTATGTGGTTATTGGAAGATCTAGTCAAGACTAGGCAGTCCCTTCATCCATAAGCCATAGTACTGTAGAAGGACGATGACCGAAGGTCCTTCCTTTGTGAGCTATTGAGATAGGGGAGTTTTATGCACTTGGTACATTATCACACTTGAATAGGACATGGTATTATCAATTTATGTTGCATTCAATCATTCATATTCATTGTCTATCACCAGTATGATTGCTTAGAGCTTACATCTTTCGGCCTTATAGGGGTTGTATAGGTATAAGCTATAATTGTTGTTTGTTGAGTTCTTGCATGTACCTTCTAGGCTTATGGGGTCCAGTTATGTTATTTTTGTATGGAATATCCGGCTACTTTATGATTGGTTATTATAATTATTTTGTGGTAGGAAGATTATGGGTTGGTTTCTGAGATAGTCGATATGTTTTTGTGCCTTTTCATTCTCAGTAAAATATATTAATGTCAGGATATCTCATGTTCGATCACCCTTTTTGTTAGAAGACTTGAATGCTAGTGTTAGTTTTGTACTTGTCTATGATCCTCAAGATGTTGAGTTGGATCCATCTAGTTATTTTATCGAGTTTAGCCCTATATTTGTATGAATCAATATACATATACATATATATATATATATATATATATATATATATTGTAACGCCCCAATTTTCTAAACTGGAACGCTACACGATGCTTATAACACCGAAGAACCACAAGCTAACCCATGACTGATATTTGTACCTGTACACTGCATAACATACTGTATATAATGTGGAATACGTAATATTGTAAGGCAATAAGGTTCAAACTGATCAAAACATATCATAAGAGTGGGGTATAAGATACCCAAAACAATAGAAATCTGAATCTAAATACACTGTAATCGTCTAAAAGCTTCTAACTATCTGAATAAGGAGCTGAATGGGACATGTCCCCAACTAACTCCGTCTAGCAAAACTGAACTAAAATAATCAATGGAATAAAACCATATCATCCTCGAATGAAGAGGACTCACTGCAACTATGTGTACTGCAAAGCTACTGCTACTGCTAGTCTGGAACTCGTGTTTTTGAACCTATGGTGTCAAATGAAAAGAAACACCATAGCACAAATGCATCAGTACTTTGGAATGTACTAGTATGCAAGTAAGGCAGGCTAATACAAAACAGTTTATATGCATAAGCAATGCTAAATAACATAATAATATGAACGTGAGACTGCATACATAAATACATAGCTGCTGAGATTGTGATAACATGAGAAACTGATTCTGTATACTGATAACATGGTTTCTGATATCTAACATGACTGATAACTGATTTAACTAATAACATGAATGATTGTATCTGACAGTTCTAAATCTAAGGAACTATCCGAGTTCCTTACTATATCTGAGTTGACTGTATCTGGCATCCTGATATACTGAAATCTGAAGAACTATCTGAGTTCTCTCACTAAGACTGGGACAAAAACTATGGGAAGTAGTTATTTAATCGACATGCCCCATGTATGCTAATATAGTTGAGTTGGGGTCCAATCCTTGCCCTGATTGAAAGGGTGTCAATATCGTGCCACTGGTAAGGACAACTGTGAGTAACCCTCATATAACAGTTTAATCTAATGAGAATGGTGGGAACCCTTATATAATATGTTAAGTCACCTCATCTACCCTCATATAATAGGATATGATGTCTCAACCTACGTTGTCTACGTAGTTCTGGAATGCAAAGATGACTTTTAAGAATCATACCCTCAAATAACAGGTGAGTTCCCATATTTGGGTTCACTCGATGCTAATTTCTACTCCTATCTGTTTGGACTCTAAACATGATTAACTGAAGTGTACATGGACTGAGTTACTGAATTTTCATTAACTGACAAAATACTACTACTATCTGCTAATTGACTAAGATCATGAGATTTTTGAGATTTCTTAAGTCACATGACTAACTAAATTCTATGGAACATGGCTTGACTGAGGATATCGTGACAACATGACATGTCTCTAGGAACACAACTATATTTTTTGGGTACAAGTACCCCTAGGACTCGATGGAAGGAAACAGGACTCGATGAAAGGAAACTGACACACATGACTGACGTGATCATAAGAATAGAGTCCACAATTCACAACATCATAAGTAGGGGATTTCATAAGCTTAAGGAGAACTGTTACCTTGATCTTGATCTATATTGGCGGAGAAAAGGTGAGGATACTTGGTATGCATTTGTTCTTCTGCTTCCCAAGTAGCTCCTTCAACAGACTGATTTTGCCAAAAAACTTTGACTAGAGGACTTCTTTGTTCCTCAGTCTATGGATCTGATAGTCTAGGATTTCGACTGGAATCTCTTCATAAGAGAGGCTGTTCTGAACGTCAATGCTCTGAATAGGGACTACTACTGTTGGGTCATCTATGCACTTCTTGAGCAAAGAGACATGGAAGACTGGATGGACTGAAGCTATATTTGAGGGTAATTCGAGCTCATAAGCTACCTTGCCGAAACGACTAAGAATCTTAAAGGGACCAACATATCGAGGATTGAGCTTTCCCTTCTTACCAAATCTCTTCACTCCCTTCATGGGAGAAATCTTTACATAGACATAATCCTCAACTTCAAACTCTAGATTTTTTCTACAAACATCTGCATAAGACTTCTGTCGGCTCTGAGCAGCCTGGAGTCTTTCTCTGATCAACTGGACTTTCTCTAAGGCATCAAATACTAAGTCAGGCCCTATGACTGCGGCCTCGCTAACTTTGAACCAACCAATCAGAGACCTACATCTCCTACCATAGAGAGCTTCGAATGGAGCCATCTGAATACTGGAATGATAGTTGTTTTTGTATGCAAACTCAATCAAAGGAAAGTGGTCATCCTAACTCCCCTTGAAATCAATTGCACATGCCCTTAGCATATCTTCTAGAGTCTGGATGGTCCTTTTTTCATGACCATCTGTCTGAGGATGAAAGGTTGAACTGAGATGAACTTGGGTACCAAGACCCTTTTGGAAAGACTTCCAGAAATAAGAGGTGAACTGGGTACCTCTGTCTAAAATAATGGACAATGGAATATCATGTAATTTGAACTAGGTATCTCTATATTGATTTTCTTTCACCTCATAAACTAGAGATGATTTTGAACTACTCTGAACACATACACCACCCTTTGAAGAGTCGACTAAGAAAACGCCTAGTCTGGCAAGCTGATGGACTTTCTAAGTTAACTTTTTCTTACTATCCTCAATATGAGTAAAACTACCCATGGACAGTCTACTGAGTGCGTCGGCTACTACATTGGTTTTTCCAGGATGATAAAGGACACTCATGTCATAGTCTTTCAAAAGATCTAACCACCTCCTCCGACGAAGGTTGAGATCTTTTTGAGAAAAGACTTACTGAAGGCTCTTATGATCTATGAAGATATCTACATAAACTGTGTATAAATAATGCCTCCAAATCTTTAAGGCGAAAACAACGGTTGCTAACTCAAGATCATGAGTAGGATAATTCTTCTCATGGGGATTTAAATGTCTGAAGGCGTAGGCTATGACCTTACCATGCTGCATAAGAACACAACCCAAACCTACTCTGGATGCATTACAATATACTATGAACCCATCATAACCATCGAGAAGTGCTAAAACTGGAGTTGGGATGAGTCGAGTCTTCAACTCCTGAAAACTCTTCTCACAAGGATCTGACCACTGAAACTTGACTTTCTTCTGAGTCAATCTAGACATAGGGGATGCAATAGAAAAAAATCCTTCAACAAACCGTCTATAATAGCCAGCCAATCATAAGAAACTCGTAATATCTGATGGAGTGATAGGGCGAGGCCAGTTTCTTACTGCTTTGATATTTTGAGGATCCACTCTAATTCCATCAACGAAAATGATATAGCCAAGGAATGCTACTGACCTTAGTCAAAACTCACACTTACTAAATTTAGCAAATAGCTGATGGTCTCTGAGAGTCTGAAGAACAATTCTGAGATGGTCTGCATAATCACGCTCAGTGCGAGAATAGACCAGAATAGCATCTATGAAGACTATGACAAACATGTCCAAGTACTGCTTGAACACACAGTTCATCAAGTCCATGAAATCTGCTGGAACATTAGTAAAACCAAAGGACATAACAAAGAATTTGAAGTGACCATACCGAGTAGAGAAAGTTGTCTTTGGAATGTCACATTCCCTAACCCGAATCTGATGGTAGCCTGATCAGAGGTCTATCTTAGAGAAATAACGGGCACCCTAAATTTGGTCAAATAGGTCATCAATTCTGGGAAGGGGATACCTGTTCTTGATCGTAACTTTATTAAGTTGACGGTAATCAATACACATCCTGAGAGAACCGTCTTTATTGCACACAAATAAGAATGGAGCACCCCACGGGGAAATGTTGGCTCTGATGAATCCCTTGTCTAAGATATCCTTCAACTGTTCTTTCAGTTCCTTGAGTTTTGTAGGTGCCATTCTATATGGAGGAATAGAGATAAGCTGAGTGTCTAGAATAAGATCAATGCCGAAGTCTATTTCCCTTAGGGGGAGGAATGCCTGGAAGATCTTTGGGAAAGACATCTGAATACTCATTAACCACTGTACTGATTTAAGGCTGGGAGATTTGGAACTAGAGTCTTTGATATGCACGAGATGACAGACACATCCCTTAGATATCATTTTCCTTGCCCGTAGGTAGAAAACAAGTGGACCCCTGAAAGATGAAGTACTACCCTTCCACTCAAGGACGGGTTCATTCAAAAATTAAAACTGAACTGTTCTATTTCTATAGTCGACTGTGGCATATCAAGAATGAAGCCAATCCATGTCGAGAATGACATCAAAATAAGTCATCTCTAATTCGACTAAGTTTGCTAAGGTGACTTTCTGAAATATCATAATCGGGCAGTTCATGTATACCCACCGAGCTATGATGGTTTTACCCACTGGGATAGAAACTGGAAAAGGCTCTGCTAGAATTTTGGGACTGATTTTGAAATCGCCTGCTATGAAGGGAGTAATAAAAGACAAGGATGCACATGGATCTAGCAAAGCATAAACATGAACATGGAAAATTTGTAACATACCAATAACTATATTAGGAGAATTTTCCTGATCCTGTCGGGTCTAAAGAGCATATAGTCTGTTTGGGCGTGGCCCATTAGTAGCACTGGAGGTGGCACCCTGTTGATTCGGGCGACCTGTCTGAACTGAGAAACGGTTAACCTGAACCTGAGGACCTGGCTGAGGGCAATCTCTGACTCTGTTGCCTGGCTTTCCATAACCAAAAAAAATACCTTGGCCAGCTCTACAAATACCCTGATGGTGCTTTCTGTAAGTCTGTACTGGGGATAAGTGCAGGCACTACTAACACTGCCCTGAGATTTAGAGCCTGGTGCTCTATCTCTGTTTTCCTCTCTAAACTTTAGAACTGGGGAACTAGCTGTAGAATGAGATACAACTGATGACTTGGAGTGAAACTGAGAATGATTTCCTCTCTCTAACTTAGGTTGAGCAAAGCTGAAACTGCCTGACCTTGCTCTTTTGTTCTACCTCTCCCTGGTCCTAATATTTTTCTTCTTTATTTGATAGGCATGGGTCATGAGTCCAGCTAAAGTCATATCATTGTTCAGCATAGCAGACCTACACTCATTTACCAAGCTATTATTTACTCCTGAAACAAACTTGCTCATCTTAGCCCTACTATCTACAACCATATTAGGGGCATATCTGGCTAATTTAGTAAATCTGAGAGAGTACTCTTTTACTGTCATATTTCCCTATCTGAGGTTGATGAACTCTAAAACCTTTGCCTCCCTCAGCTCTTGGGGAAAGAATCTTCCAAGAAAGTCATGACAAATTCTTCCCACTCAACAGGACGTGCATTCTCTAACCTCTCTGCTTACAACTGCTTGTACCAAGTGTAAGAGACATCCTGTAGCTGGTATGCGGCTAACTGGGCACTCTGACTAGAAGTAATCCCCATGATATCAGTGACCTTCTGGACTTGGTCAATGAATTCCTGAGGGTCTTCATTAGACTTAGACTCGAAGAAATATGGAGGGCACATTCGGATGAAGTCCCGAATCCTAACTACGGCTGAGTTGGACACTGGGTTGGCCGGAACTACTATTGGCCTCTCATTCTGGAAAGCAACTGACTGAGTAAGAGTGGTAAATACGGCTCTAAACTCCGCATGAGAAATATTTTCACCCAAAGGATCTTTGCACTGAGAAGCTGGCTGGTTTCTTCTCTTTGGAGGCATATTCTGAAATCATAGAAGACCGGATTAGACTGATAGTTTAACATGAGATTATGCTTACTAGAATGACATGAATACTGAAAGAAGGGAAACTGCTCCTAAGACATCTCATAGCCTCCTGTACATAAATGTGGCGCGCAATACACCTATGTACAAGACTCTACTAGATGTGACTTTCAGACTTCCTAGGACACTATTGAACCTTAGGCTCTGATACCAAGTTTGTAATGCCTCAATTTTCTGAACCAAAATATTAAACGGTGCTCATGACCTTGAAGGACCATAAGCTAACCCATGACTGATATCTGTACCTGTACACTGCATAACATACTGTATATAAGGCAAAATACATAATACTGTAAGGCCATAAGGTTCAAACTGATCAAAATATATCATAAGAGTGGGGTATAAGATACCCAAAATAACTGAAATCTGAATCTAAATACACTGTAATCGTCTGAAAGCCTCTAACTGTCTGAATAAGGAGTTGAATGGGACATATCCCCAACTAACTCCGTCTAGCAAAATTGAACTAAAATAATGAATGGAATAAAACCATATCATCCTCGAATGAAGAGGACTCATTGCAACTCTGTGTACTGGAATGCTACTGCTACTGCTGGTCTGGAACTCGAATCTCTGAACCTATGGTGTCAAATAAAAAGAAACACCATACCGCAAATACGTCAGTACTTTGGAATGTACTGAGTATGAAAGTGAGGCAGGCTAATGCAAAAGGGTTTATATGTATGAGCAATGCTAAATAACAGACTAATATAAATGTGAGAGTGCATACATAAATACATAGCTACTGAGATCATGATAACATGAGAAACTGATTATGTATACTGATAACATGGTTTCTGGCATCTAACATAACTTATAACTCATTTAACTGATAACATGAATGACTGTATCTAACAGTCCTGAATCTGAGGGAACTATTTGAGTTCCTTACTATATCTGAGTTGATTGTATCTGGCAGTCCTGATATACTGAAATCGAAGAACTATCTAAGTTCTCTTACTGATACTAAGACTGAAACTGTGGGAAGTAGTTATTTAATTGACATGCCCTATGCATGCTAATATAGTTGAGCTGGGGTCCAATCTTTGCCCTGATTGGAAGGGTGTCAATACCGTGCTACTGGTAAGGACAACTGTGAGTGACCCTCATATAACAGGTTACTCTAATGAGAATGGTGTGAACCCTCATATAACAGGTTAAGCCACCTCATCTACCCTCATATAACAGGCTACGATGTCTCAACCTAGGATGGCTACGTAGTTCTGGAATGCAAGGATGACTTCTAAGAATCACACCCTCAAATAACAGGTGAGTTCCCATCCTTGGGTTCACTCGGTGCTAATTTCTACTCCCATCTATTTGGACTCTGAACATGATTAACTAAAGTGTACATGGACTGAGTTACTGAATTTCCATTAACTGACAGAATACTACTACTATCTGCTAATTGATCGAGATCATGAGATTTCCTGAGTTGCATGACTGACTGAATTCTATGGAACATGGCTTGACTGAGGATATCGTGACAACATTACATGGCTCTAGGCACACAGCTATATTTTTTGGGTACAAGTACCCACAAGACTCGATGGAAGGAAACTGACATACATGACTGGCGTGATCATACGAATAGAGTCCACGATTCACAATATCATAAGTAGGGGATTTCATACTACCCATGGCATTCAATATTTCATACATAGAAAGGGCATCATATAACATGGAAATACTTGTATAACTTCATAATCAAATCCAATCCATAACACAAAAGCAACACATGACAATAGCATAGAATTTACATGGGAACATAAAGCATAGAGCATGGACTTGTAATTTAAGTACTATTGAGTCATGACGCATGCATTTTATCATTCTAGGCATTTTGTCAAACACCTTACATGCATAATCCTTAGTATAGGTGTAATTAGCAATTTAGCAGGTATTAAACCACTCCAAATCCATGGGTTTCAACTATTAAATACACATACTTCATAATAACACCCTAAGATACCATCTTGAAGCTTAAACAATAATCATCAATATGTACATGATCACATCACAACAAAACAATCATAATATGACTTTCATAACATGATTCTTGAACTCCACGGATGAAAGGGCCATGTGGATGAACACTACGCATACCTGAGATTAATAATCCGTGGAATTTATGGTGAAAACAGCTTGAATTTTGAAACCTCCAATTGAACCCTAGACTTGTTCTTGATGGTTCTTGAGAGGTTTTCAGCAAAACAAGTATATTTTAGTGTTCTTGAGCCTAAATCTCATGTTTAAGACTATATATAGGGTATAGAAAATGACCAAAATACCCTTTAAAATACGAAGGTGGAATGCTGAAAAACTGGGTACCCATCGGAGTTGGTAGGCGATGCCTGCTTAGTCCACCGCTATAGACTAGGCGACGCGGACCTATCGCCTGGTACTACTATTTTGCACATCCAAACTTTCCCTTATGCTATCCAAAAAATTTTAAAACTTACCCGAGATGTACTCTTGACTTCTCCAATCACAACGCAACTTGAAAATCCAAAAAAGGAGGTCGAAAAGGTCGTCAAATAAATCCCCGAAGTTCGAAGGCCTGAAATAATATTAAGTGTTGGAACACTTATCAAAAAATTTCTCACTTTTGAGGTTTATAAAACCAAATGAGCTGAATTTCGGACTTAAGATTTTATGGGGTATTTTATATATATATGCCTTGTACTACTATTATAAATATTCCTCTTTCATTCTTTATTGTTTTATTCGGTAGTGGTATACGGTATTGCACTTTAGTTTTTGAACACCGTTAGAATAGGCTAGTTGATCATTATTGTTCTATTAACGTTACTATGTTTGGTTTTCTGGATCGCCGCATGTGGTTTATATTCCCATTTTTCCTGCTATTTATATTTGCATTATCTTAGAATCTCAGTTAGTTTATGCCCACTAAGTACCACGTGTTTGGTAAACATACTACACTTCTGCAACCTGTTTATCATAGTGCATTTTCTCACCATTAACGTGTGCATCGTATGGAGAAGCTATGGATCAAAACTTTGGGGTGGAAGTTGGAAGTTCAAAGTATTCATGCGCTCCCTCTTATCATTATACTGATCTCTATTTTTTATTCAAAGATATCTTTTTATATAAGTTTATTTTTATTTCACTTTTACTCGGATCGTATTACGAGTTCTGGTACTGACTTTACCAGGTATTGCGAATATATACATACCCTTTCTTCTTTCTTTCTCCTTATTATTTAGTTTTGCCTTCGCCTTTCTTATTAGTCCTTTACTAGTTGTTCTGGATTATAAGTCGGCTTACCTACTTGTGGGTTATAGTATATGTAATCATGGCTTGAGAAATTGGATCATACCATTGATCATTGGCGGACATCCATCACTTACTATGATCTATCTTCAGTTGAGTTGCTATTGCATTTACCAATCTGTTATATTTTGTGTTGAATCATACATAATTCCTTCAACACTAAAATCTTTAGGTCTACTTATCAAAATTATACAAAATTGTTGATTTATAATATTTCAGAATAGAAAAAAAAAATATAAAATTCTAAAATTAAGTTACTTAAAATTGAAATATAAACACTAGAATAAACCTAATAAATTAATTCTGATAGTTACGTGAACCATCACAAATTATATTCAACATAAGAAAATCAAACATGTATAAAGATTATTTGCATTACGTTTTCTTCCCCTAATTTGAGTAATTTCAATTAATTAAATGTTTTTCTATTTTATTAAAAAAATACATAAAATTATGTATCTCTTTAAAAGAAAAATACTTTGATATCCTATCTTCCTCCTTGTTGTAATGATTAAATATAAACTATCACCATCCATGATTTCACACAATCGAACTGCTATTTTCAACATTTTTTTCTTTGAATAACCTCAATTCAATTAAAATACTTTAATTAGTATTTTAATCCAATTCATCTCCTTAAATATACCATCTCTAATTGAGATATTTTGTATTTCAATTAGTATACATTGTTGATTTATTGCATAATTAAGAAGGAAAGTAGTCTTGGAGAAGAATGCGCTACCTTTTTTGAAATTAAAAAAAAATAGTTAGAAAAATTAGGGGTGATTGACACCCTTTTGCAATTAAATTTTTTTTTAAAAGGTTGATTTTAAAAAACAAAAATAGAGAAAAGCATTTTCTCCTTAATTTTTTTTTTTGTTCCAAAACTGCTATTAAATCATTTTCTTTTTTTCATTATTTTAAAAGTCGTTATTATCAAAGACATACTGCTCTAACTTACAATATACAATCTTAAAATGTATATTTCGATTTTTTTCCTTTGAACTAAACATTCATTTGGTATGTATTTTCATCTTCACATGCTTATTCTCTTAATACTAGATAAATTAAGGCCCATAGTACTGCCCCAATGTAACTAATTATATACTAATTTAGGTTAATTACATGTAGGGAGTTGTAGACCTTGCAGTAGGAAACGTGGATCCACACGAGACCAGGAAATTACATACTATAGACTCAATAGTGGGTGGCTTTGGATTTTTTACCCCAATAAAAAAAGCCTTTAAAGACTGATCTTCCGTCCATTTTAGTATTGTACAAGTACAATTTTACAATTTTTTCCTCTACACCTCAAATATTGTAAAACTTTTCATACTCATTTGTCTTTCAAATTCTATTTTTATTTTTATTATTTTCCCTTTTTAATTTTTTTCTTTAATTTTATTTTCAGGTTTTAATTCATTTGTCTCAACCTTTATTTTTTTTGTCAAACATTATTTATTTCTTCATTTTTTGTTATTGTTAGTTCAATTGTCTCAACTGTTATTTTTCTTTTATTTTTTATTTTTATCAGTTTTCTTTTTTTTTTTCCTTCTTTTTCTCAAACTCTATTTTTATTTTTTCCTCCCATTTTTATTTTTCTAAATTTCTTTAATTTTTCGTTTTTTTCTTAATCTATATTTTTTTCTTGCCTTTTTTCCTCAATCTCTTTTTTCTATTTCTCTATTTTATTTGATCTTTTTTGTTTTTTCAGTTCTCTTTTTTTCTCCTCATTTTCTCAACCTTCATTTTTCTTTTTTCCTCTCATTTTTATTTTTCTCAATTTTTTAATTCTTAGCTTTTCTTAATCTTTATGTTTTTCTTGCCTTTTTTTTCTCAATCTTTTTTTTATTTTTCTAGTTTGGTCGGTTTTTTTTTCCTCAACTTCTATTATATTTTGTTAATAAATAAAAAATTGGATAATCCGCAAAGGGATCTTATTTTTTCGATATCAAAGCAAATTTAAGGACATGAATTGTTGTTAGGAAGTTCTTTGGGATAAGTTTTGTCTCTAAGACAAAAATTATAGAACAACTCATAAATTAAGGTACATTGAGGTTGTGTCAAGTCTTGCTTGAGTAGCATAACTTGTTTGAAAATCCTTGAGTTAGGTCTTGCTTCTAAGATGAGAGTTATAGAAATATGTCATAAATCAAAAAATAATGTGACAGTGTTGACACTTGTTCATTGAGCGTAACTTGTTCTTTAGGGATGTTCTTGAGCTCAGTTTTGCATTAGAGGCAAGACAAATAAAGCATCGCATAAATAAAGACACAATATGATAGTGTCAACTCTTGCTCATGTAGCGTAATTTGTTTGCTAAGTCTTTCCTATAAGGCAAGACTTATAGAATATCTCATAAATCAAATGTAATACCCCTCACTTTCGGGATAAAGTCAAACTATCTTTTAGATGTATATGAACTCTAGTTCAATGGTTTATAGTTATAAATAAGTGTGATTTATATTTCTTTACTGTGAAAATATCCTTGGAGATGAATATAAACAATAATAATCTCCTAGATCAAAAGTTAAGTTGAGCACTTTCCTATCGATTGATTTTTAGCTGATGATTTTGCATGGGTCAGCTTGCAGCAACTGTTTCTCCTACTATATATGGATTCCTGTGGCCTAATATATTTCAAATTAAATCATTTTGAGTCTTTTTTCTAAATTCTTTGACTGTTCCTCAATCCGAGTCCGAAGTTAAAAGTTATAAGTGTTTCAATGAGACACTGTCCATGCTAGGCAATGGCTTAGGCGCCACCAACCTTGGACTTGGCCATTGGTTAGGCACCACAAACCTTGTACTTTTTCAGTGTAGGGACTTTATTTTTGAGTTATTTCAAGGTCAACACGGTCTTTTGTCACCTAATAACCATCCCTAAACATCTTAACACAGACTTAAGGCTCCCAAAAATATTTTAACACTATCAAATCACAAAATATCTTCTAAAACACAAGAGGATAAAAACATTTACACTTTCAAGCTTAAAGGTTGGTCTTTTCACAAATTATTCGTCAATTAAGGTATATGGGGTTGTCCTAAAACTCTATGGACACAAGTTATTATTTTACAAAGTTTTGAATGCATATTATGATGTTTCTAAAAATGGTTTTGAACAACTATTTGAATAGCCGAATCATGAAATCCTTTTACAATGATATAATGTTTTACTCTTGAGGCCTTCCCTTGAAATTGATTTTACTCGTTTATATATATGTATGCATTTGAGTTTTGAAATTTGAATTGAGAGCATGAAGATTTGTACTCCCTCTCTTGTTATGAAGTCTATTGATTTCATATGTTATGAATAATTCAATTATATATTGAGAAGCATGATATAAATTACTTTACTATTATTTAAGGCTTGATATTGATTATGAACTAAAGAAGGGGTGTTTCTTAATATAAACAAAAGGTGATAATTTAAAGAGTTGCATGTTTCACTACAAAGTAATAGAGCACCACATGTTAAGAATTGAAAGAGGCAATCTTTGCATAAGTTTCATGTATTTCAATATACAAATCCTCTTGTACTGTTTGAATGATTTGGTGGTCTAAACATTTTATTTTGAATGAAAGAACTTTAACACGATAATGTATGGCTGAGATGTATGACTTGTAAGTCTTGGTGTAACGATACCAAATAGATAAATGCCATAACAGATTTAGACTAAACTAAAATATAGATTTTACTCAAATTTTTCAGATTTTGAATTAAAAAAGATATATGTTTAGAAACGTTAAAAATGGGCTTAAAGAGAGTTAGATTGTTACCCGAAGAAAATATGACTCGAAAGACTCAATGCTAGAAATCGCGATTTGTCGATACAGGATTATAGTACCTGCTTTGTGATCATGTGTGCCTTGATTCTTGTCATTTCAATTTGAGCCTTGCTTTATGATCTTGTGCACTACTATGACATGTTAATTTTATTAAGGATTTTGGCACCTTGCTTTATGATCTTGTGTGTCCCTCTTACTAATATTTCAATCCTTGCGGCAAACTTAGATTGGAGGCTTAGCCGTAGAGTGAAGGGCAGATTCCATATCGCTTGTAGATTTATAGATTTGTAGGGTCTACCATCTAGCTCAAAAGAATAACAAAGAGTAGAGTCATGATTTCAAGAAAATGTTTTGAAATTTATCATATTACGCCCATGTGTTTTCAAATGTGGTAAGATAATATTTTTATGAAATTCTCTCACCTATGTTATATAAAAATGTATTTTGTTTTTAGATTATTCTATGTACCAGTACATTTGTATTGACCCTCTATATTTCAGGATTTGGGGCATAGTCTTGGGGTTCTGCTAAGCAGTAGACCAGTTATCTGACATTTAAAGTTAGTGAGCCTCCCCTATTTTTGGAGGGTATTGGTCCATGTTATATTTTCACTTGGTCTTAGCTTATGGTCCAATCGAGGGCCTTTTCCTGGTTTTCAAATAGATTATCAGTTTCAGTTGTAGTAGAGATTTTGCAGACATGTATTAGATGGTTTGAGTTTTATTGAACTTATGTCCGCATTACCCAGTTGAGATATTAAAGTGACAATGTTTCTATTTTTTTTGTATTTTCTTATAGTATATGAATTGTGTATATGATTGCCAGTTAGAGAAGGGCTCTCGGGCCTTAATGGTTCAAGATGCTCATCGTGGCCTAGGTCTTGGTTTAGGTCATGAAAAACTTGGTATCAAAGTATGTCCCAGGGTATCTACAAAGTCGCGTCGGGTAGAGTCATTTTTATGGGTGTGTAGCATACCACACTTATAAGGAAGAAGCTATTAGGCATTTAGGAATGTCTCTCTTTCTTCATGTTGTAGTTTATGCTATGGAGCCTAAGTGTTTATCTTTCATACTCTAGTTTATACTATAGCATCATCCATACGAAAGTTATCCCAATTCTTTCCTTACTCTAATATTATTATATATGTCTCATTATTGAGGTAATTCAAGTGCAGAAGCTTAGAGTCTAAATGATATAGTCCTTTCTAATTGAGTCATAATCGATTATGAAATTACGCAAGGACTTGAGAAGCATCCATAAGTTCTTTAATGTTTATTGATTTAAGCTTATACCTCTAGCTACATCAATCGTGCATTTGAGCCTGAGTTATTTAGTCCCTTTTTATAAAACCCTTATTGCAGATGTAATACTTTAGGATAATGATGTGTGGCAGAATATTGGAACATTATTTCCACCTGAGTAGTAGTATATGATAAAGTGTCATAATATATGAGCGGTAACATGGTCCAGAAGTGGGTGACATGAACTCACAATGGTAAAAGTTAGAGTGAGGGGGCTTTTATGTAATAAGTAGTTTTGTAGTATAACCTTTGATTGAGGGATGAGTTGCCATTTTATAGTGATAGACTAATAGTGTAGCAATATTTGTAGATTGTATGATAGTGTGTGAAGGAAGAGATTAGATTGATTGTTATTTATCCAAAATAAGGAAGAAGCTCAGAGAGGATAGATATGGTGGTTATAAAAATTATTTATAGATGGTAAAGGGTAGATTATCCTATGAATTATAAGTATTGACTAACTTGGGGAAAACTTAATGATGATTAAGGAATCTTGAAAGTAGTATAAATGTGTTCATGGGTAAGTAAATATGATGTGAGAAAGTGGAATATGTCAATAAGATCATCATGGGTTATGTTATAAAATTATGATCAACAATACTTGTTATGTGATTTTTCCCCCTTGATTGTTTTTTCACTAGTCATTGTAAACTAGTACTGTATGTGAGAAGGTGTGTAGTAAATTTTGAGGTGTGGTAATAATATCAGAAAGAGGATGAACTTATGGGCCATAGCTAAGTGAAATAAGAGACTTAGGTTGATATTTCTATTTGATTGATTTGTATAGTATATGACATGCTTCATAGGCTTGAAATTTATACGTGGAGTGTAGTGTAATAATAGTAGTTTAAGATCGATACTGCATATTTTGTGGATATGTATTAGTTGGCTTGATATAATGTTTGAAATAGCCTAGGTTGGAAACTTGCGGAATAAGAAGTGGATAATTGATATATATAGATAGTCATGAGGACTAGTGTTGAAAATGATGAATTGTTGTTGAGTCACAAAGTGGACTAGGGCATAAGTATATAAGAATAAGTTGCACCCCTCAAGTAGCAAAGAATTGATTGTTATGTGTTAAAAAGGTGAATATGTGTTCTTATCAGAGAGCGAGTTATAGGGTGATGCCTATAGTTCCTTGAAAAAGTTAAAATTAGTATCCCTAGAGGGTAGTGTCTTCATATTTTAGTTATTAGTGGAGTTTAACTTTCACGTGTAAGGTGATAACCGTATTGTGCTGAGTTTTGCGCTCGTAGATTTAGTTAGAGGATATGTTCTCACACTACAAAAAATGGATAAAATTGGGGAGATTTATTTGTGAGAGTCATTTTAACCTCCGTAAAACTATATGGAATCATTAAAAATTATATATTTATGGAGATTTTAAACCCCCTCTACAACAACAACAACAAACCCAGTATATTCCCACATAGTGGGGTCTGGGGAGGGTAGAATGTACGCAGTCCATACCACTACATCCGAAGAAGTAGAGAGGTTGTTTCCAATAGACCCCCGGCTCAAGAAAGAAGGACCGTGACCATAGTCAAACATCGCAAGCATACAACATGATAAACATAACAACGATACAATGATCACAAAAAAGTACATGAACCAACAAAAGGTACCCCCTCACCCCAACCCTAGCACTACCAACCCAGCTACCCGAAACTCTCCTAACTCCAGCCTATGACTTGAACACACCTCTTAGTCTTCTACCCTAATACTCTTCCTCCAAACCTTCCTATCAAGGTTCATTTCCTCAGTGAGTCGTAAATGCTCCATGTCATGTCTAATCACTTCTCTTTACTATATCTTTGGTCTACCTCTACCCCGCTTGAAACTATCCAAGGCCAACCTCCCACACCTATGAACTAGAGCATCTGTGCCTCTTCTCATCACATGCCCAAACCATCTCAACCTTCTTTCCCGAATCTTATCCTCCACCGACGCCACTCCCACCTTATCCCGAATAGTCTCATTCCTAAGCCTATCCACCCTCGCGATACCACATATCCAACACAACATCCTCATTTCCGTTATCTTTTTTAATTTCTGGACGTGCGATTTCTTAATAGGCCAACACTCCACCCCATACAACATAGACGGTCGTACTGTAACTCTGTAGAATTTTCCTTTAATCTTGGGGGGACCTTCTTATCATAAAGAATTCCCGAGGCAAGCCGTCATTTCAACCAACCCACCCCAATACGGCGAGAGACATCCTCATCAATCTCTCAATTTCCCTAAATCATAGACCCAAGGTACTTAAAACTATCTCTCTTACAAACCACCTGAGACTCCAACTTTACTACCACCTCTTCCTCTTGCCTCGAGTCACTAAACATATACACCAAGTACTCCGTCTTTGTCCTACTTAACCTGAAACCTTTAATTTTTAGGGTTTGTCTCCAAACCTCCAACTTATCATTAACACCGCGACGTGACTCATCAATCAAGACTACATCATCCTCAAAAAGTATACACCATGGCACCTCACTTTGAATACTCCGTGTCAACGCATCCATTACCACGGTGAATAAAAATGGACTCAGAGTCGAACCCTGATGCAACCCAGTTAGCACTTAAAAATACTCTAAATCCCCTCCCACGGTCCTTACTCGAGTCTTCGCCCCCTCGTACATATCCATAATCGAGTGAATGTATGCCACAGGGACCCCTCTCACCTCCAAGCATTTCCAAAGAACCTCCCTAGGGACTTTGTCATACGCCTTTTCCAAGTTAATAAACACCGTGTGCAGGTCCATCTTCCTCTCTCTATACTGCTCAACTAGTCTCTGCAGAAGGTGAATTACCTCAGTCATCGAGCGACCCGGCATAAAACCAAACTGATTCTCCAAAATGGACACTATCTTCCTCAACCTTCACTCTACCACCCTCTCCTAAATCTTCATCGTATGACTCAATAACTTAATCCCACAATAGTTGTTGCAACTCTGAATATCACTCTTGTTCTTATAAAGGGGAACCATCGTACTCCATCTTCATGCCTCTAGCTTAACCCCCCCCCCTCCCGCAATAAACCAAAAAAAAAATTACACTATTAAAAAAAATTGCCGCTCATGCCAAAATATTTTCCCTCTTTAATTAAAAGCTCTCCCTCGTTTCCCCCCAAATCACTCTCTTTTTCATGGAGGTGGCCATCCGCCTCGGCGTATTGTATTGTCTCAATCTCTTCACACATCGAGAATAACGCTGGTAATTTCAACTCCCGCATCATTTCGCCGTCGCTGATCAGAAAATAAAGTTGTTTTTTCCAAATAGTTGTGTCGTGTGTGGTAATGTCACAGTTAAACGATGCTCGCGTTGCAAGATGGTTTATTGCTGGTATGAATATTCTTCTAATTGGTAATATTATCTACATATTTGATTGAAATGAACAAAGAAAATGAAGTATTTTTTTGTAATTGGTGCAATTTTTTGTAATTGAAGTGAAAGTTTACATACAATTCAAGATAAATTTATTGATTGTTCTAATGGGGTTTTAGCTATGTAAAAGGGGAATTTGGTAAATAAAAGAGGATATTGCTACAAGATTACGATATAGCTGAACTAGAAATTATATTACTATTATTCCGTTGGTCTTCTTGTTCAATCTATTGGTTAAAGGGGTGGGGTGGGGGGTTTGGGGCTAGGCGGAGTTACAAGGGAAATTTGGTAAATTTGTTTAATTCTGTGAGGGATGGAATGGTAATTTGATATGCTTGCTGCTCTTAGTGATAGAGTAGAAAACAGTTTATATTTTATTTTACTTAGCGAGATTTATCTATGTTAGAATCTTGTAAATCTTTATGTAAGTTAAAGAGAAAATACCACGAGATTAAGATATAGCTGAACTAGAAATTATGTTACTGGTACTTTGCTAGTCTTCTTGGTCTATCTATTGGTTGAAGGTAGAGGATGAGGTGATGGGATGTTACAACAACAACAAAAAACCCAGTGTATTCCCACATAGTGGGGTCTGGGGGACTTAAGATGTACGCAGTCCATACCACTACCTCCGGAGAAGTAGCAAGGTTGTTTCCGATAGACCCCCAGCTGAAGACAGGTGATGGGATATTAAAAAGAAAATTTAGTAAATTTGTTTAATTCTGTGAGGGATGGAATAATAATTTGATTTGAACATTTGAATAATTCGTGGACCTGCGATTGACATTGTTTTCTACTCCGGTCAAACTGTAGGTTGTTTAATTTTGCTGTTATTTAGGCTTTGCACGATGGGAAAGGTTTATCATCAACAGCAACATGTTTTTTCTGGCCAAATACTGAAAAGAAGGTTGTGGAAGTACCAAGGGAAAGATGTAGTTGGTGTCTTAACTGTAAGGCTGTTGTGACTAGTAAGAAATGATGCTTGTTAAATGCTGCAGCATCAAATGCCATTAAGAGGGCAGTGAAGATACTTGCTAGTCTTCGTTCTGCAAGTTCTGGGGAGGGAAATCTACATGGTCTTTCCACATATATTAAATTGATGGAGGAAACCTTAACTGGTCTAACTGTTGGTCCTTTTCAAAGTATAGCTTTTAGAAAACAATGGCGTAAACAGGCAGAAAAAGTTATTAATTGCACTGTGATAGTGTCTTCTACTTGAAGTAAGTCATTGAGCAAATTTCATTTATGTTGGTTTTTCTAGAACCTTGTGAAAGTGTTTGTCACAACATACTCTCCTCACCAATTCTGTTTCTTGGTTGACTATATTTGTTACAGTTGTTTTTGCTTATTACTTGTAAGCATTAAAGTTTGAACTGGTAGTATTTTTGAGAATATAGTACAGAGTTGTAGGAAGTTTACATTTAAACTAGGATTTTTTTTAGGAATGGATGCGAACACAAAGAAGGAAAAGATGGTTTAGTTCTCTTAGGGCTCAGAACTTATACTACATATTTTTTTGTTATAAATGGGGGAGTTCCACTCAATTCCATAGGGTTTGAAATTTCTTAAAGGGAGAGTTGTATAACTGTCTATCTCTATTTCCTTCTTCTGCTTCAAAACAAACAAGGGTATAGCAGTTAATCCCCTCTTCTCTTACTTTCTTTCCTCTTGCCTCCTTTTCTTCACCTCATCCAAATGTTGTTCCTTTGCTGAATTATAAACCTGTTGTGAATAAATCTCGCCACGATAATAATATTGCGGTAATAAAGAGTAATAATTACGACAACGATAATACAGTTAAACAACAAGAACAATAAGAGCGATAGTGAACCAAGATTTTTACGTGAAAACCTAATGAGGGAAAAACCACGGGCCAAGAGGAGCAACTGATAACTCTGTAATAAGGAATTTTACACCGTAGTCACAAGTACAATACTCAAAGTGACCATTGCACACTCAAAAGAAATCTCTCTTTTGATTTTTCCACCTCACTACAATATCGCTCACACTCTCTATTTTTCCTCACAGACTGAACTCTCTGTGATGCCTCACTCTTTTTTTGTTTCTCTTTTTGTTGGTGTGATTGAATGAGCTGAAGTTGCCTTTATTTATAGGAAAAAATCTGCCTCAAAACATCAACAAAAGGTCATACTTTTCTTGGCTTTCTTAACCAAGAAAGGCCAATTTGCCAAAGGCCAATTGACAAAGTAAGAGTTAGGTGTGCAGAAAATCTTGACCAGATTTTTCTGCTTATAAACATGGGCTGGACACTACAAATCTCCCCCTCCAGTCCCATGCATCTGAAGGAGGTATCCTCGTTCTTCTCAGAAAGAGCTCATTCCGACAAGTACTTTGCACAATTTGAACTTATCTTTTGGAACCACCTTTGTCAGCATATCCATAGGATTTTTACTGGTGTGAATCTTCTTGACATAGAATGATTCGTTCTCCACTTGTTCAGGAATCCAATGGTACCTCACATCAGTGTGTTTTGTTCTTGCATGGTACATGGAGTTCTTGCTCAAGTCTATTTTACTTTGACTGTCACAATAGAGAACGTGCTCTATTTGCTGCAATTCAAGTTCTTGAAGAAACCGTTTCATCCATACCATTTCCTTGCCAGCTTCAGTAGCTGCAATATACTTTGCTTCAGTTGTAGAGAGTGCGACACACTTCTGCAACTTTGACTGTCATGATATAGCTCACCCTGAAAATGTAAACAAAAATCCAGTAGAAGATTTTCTGTTATCAAGATCACCTGTCATATCAGCATCTGTATAGCCTTTCAAGATTGGATCAGCTCCACCAAAACACAAAGAGTCTCTTCAGGTTCCTCTTAGGTACCTCAATATCCATTTAACTGCTTCCCAGTGCTCCTTTTCTGGATTTTCAAGAAACCTACTGACAACACCAACTGCATGAGAAATATCCGGTCTGGTGCATACCATAGCACACATCAAACTCCCTACTGCTGAAGAATAAGGAACATTAGCTATATTTCCTTTCTTTTCATTTGTTGTAGGACACATTTTCTTGCTTAACTTCAGATGACCAGCAAGAGGTGTGCTAACAGCTTTAGCACTCTTCATGTTGAATCGTTTGAGTACACGTTCAATGTACTTCTCCTGCGTAGCCACAACTTTCTGCTTGTTCGTTCTCGAACAATCTTCATCCCCATAATTTGTTGTGCTAGGCCCAAGTCCTTCATGTCAAATGATTTGGACAAATTTCTCTTCAACTTGGCAATCAACTCCTTTTCTTGTCCTACAATCAATATGTCATCCACATACAACAACAGAATAATAAAGTTGTTGTTCGAAAATCTTTTGAAGTATACACATAGATCAGAATAAGCCTTTTGTAGGTTTGACTTTGCGTGAATGAGTCAAACTTTTGGTACCATTGCCTTGGTGCCTGCTTCAATCCATAAAGGTTCTTATTCAGTTTACAGACCATGTGTTTCTTTCCATCTTCTTCAAATCCTTTTGGCTGGTCAATATAGATTTTTTCTTCCAAATCTTCGTGAAGAAATGCAGTTTTTACATCTAACTGCTCCACTTCAAGATCTAGGCTAGCTGCTAAGCTTAAAATGGTTCGAATAGAAGTCATTTTGACAATGGGTGAGAATAATTTTCATCAAAATCAATACCTTTCTTCTGTTCAAAGCCTTTTACCACCAATCGAGCTTTATATCTGACCAGCTTGCCATTTCCATCTTTCTTGAGTTTAAAAACCCACTTGCACTTAAGTGGTCTTTTACCTTTTGGAAGTTCAACTAGCTTGTACGTGCCATTTTGCTGCAGAGATTCCTTCCCTTCTTACATGGCTTTCATCCACTTGTTCTTTTCTGGATGGACTAATACCTCCTTTAGACTTTCTAGCTCCCCATCATTATTGATGAGGACATATTCTGAGGAAGGGTACTTGGATGACTGTACCCTTTGCCTTTCGAACCCCCTCAAAGGTTGAGATTGTTGTTCTTCTTGATTAGGGTACTTCACGTGCTCAGCATCAGGTTGCTCCACCTGCTTGGCATAATCATCAGGTTGCTCCCCCTGCTCCACAACCTCATTAGCTGTACTTTCTGCACTTCTGGGATGGTCAGAAGTAGAAGGAATGGTGATAACATTAGGAACTACACCATTCTGTTTCTTGACCTACTCTAATACATCATCAGTAATTCCGACTTTACTTTCTCGAAAGACTACATCTCTGCTTCTGATGACCTTCTTCTTTACAGGATCCCACAATCTGTACCCAAATTCTCCATCTCCATATCCGATGAATATGCAAGGAATTGATTTATCATCTAGTTTTGTTCTCTGCTCCTTCGGTGCATGTGCAAAAGCTCTGCAATCGAACACCTTCAAATGAGAGTAGGGCACCTCTTTGTTGGTCTAAACTCTCTCTGGGATGTCAAACTCTAATGGAACTGATGGACTACGATTGATCAGGTAGCAGGCCGTCTGAATTGTTTCACCCCAGAATGACTTAGGCAGTTTAGTCATTCTGAGCATGCTTCTCACCTTCTCAACAATGGTGTGATTCATCCGCTCAGCTATACCATTGTGTTGTGGGGTTCCAGGAACTGTCTTCTCATGTCTGATCCCGTGACCTGAGCAATATTCTTCAAATTCCCTTGAAGAGTACCTTTATTGTCAGTGCAGAGACGTTTTAGCTTTCGACCCGTCTCCCTTTCCACCAGAGCATGAAACTTCTGAAATACTTGAAATACCTGATCTTTGGTTTTCAATATATAAACCCATAATTTTCGTGAAGCATCATCAATAAAGGTAACAAAATATTTGTTACCACGGATCGTTTCTACCTCCATTGGACCACAAACATCAGAATATACCATATCAAGTATATTCAATTTTCATTCCAGATCAAGTATATTCAATTTTCTTTCAGACGATGTTTGAAATGAGACTCTATGCTTCTTACCGAATAAGCAGTAGTCACATGATTTTGCCATCGTACCTTTGGAAAAAGAGATGAGTGATTTCTTAGCGAGGATTTCTAATCCCTTCTCGATCATATGACCTATTCTTTTGTGCCACGAATCTAAAGAAATCTCTTCTCGAACTGCATTCAATTCACCTCGGTAAATTTCTGCATTTGTCCTATACAACGTGCCATGAGCAACTCTTTTTGAAATTACCAATGCTCCCTTGGTGAGTCTCCATTTTTTATTTGCAAAATAGTTCTCGTATCCATCTCAATCCGAGGCAATTCCAGAGATCAAGTTCAACCGCAACTCAGGTACATGACGCACATATTTTAGAACCAATGTGCATCCGACATTAGTCTTGATACTAATGTCTCTAATCCCCACGATCTTTGAATAACTTGAGTTACCCATTTTCACAATGCCGAAATCACCCGCTACATACTTGCAGAAAAAATCCCTTACCGGTGTAGCATGGTAAGATGTTGCAGTGTCAACCACCCATTCTGACTCTGTTCCTACCAAGTGCATGTACTCCTCTTCCTTATTTATGAAGAGAACAACATCATCATTGTTTTGCATCGTGGAAGCAGTGTTGTCGTCATTCTTCTGGCCACTACTTTCACCTTTGCCCCTTTTTTGAGTTGGACAATCTCTTTTGAAGTGACCTGGTTGATTGCAATTGTAGCAATTTCTGGCTTTTGATTTGGATCGGACCTTGGACTTTCCACGGCCTTCGGTTCTATCATAGCTATTTGAACTCCTTTATTGACTTCTGCCTCTACTTTCTGTGATGAGAGCCTGCCCATGATTTTCAAGCTTCTTTCTCATCTTCTCATTGAGTAGAAAATCTGATGTGACATCTTTCAGCTCAATAGAGTCCTTACCATGTAGAATAGTTGTTGCCAAAGTATCATAAGAAGATGGCAACAAGTTCAAGAGTATGATGGTTTTATCTTCCTCCTCGATCTTTACTCTGAGGTTAGCCAATTGCGTGATCAGTCCATTAAGCACATTTAAATGTGATAAGAAATTTGTACCTTCACCCATATGTAGGGCGTACAACTGCTTCTTTAGGTACAATTTATTTGTCAGCATTTTGGACATATAGAGATTTTCTAACTTTGTCCAAATACCACATGCACCATCTTCGTCAATGATGTTATTGACCACATCATCTGTTCAGTGCAACCTGATTGCACTATCAGCTTTTTCATCCATTTCTTCCCAATCCTCCAGTTTCATGGATTCGGGCTTTTTGGATTCGCCACTTAGCGCCTTGTGTAATCCTTGTTGGATGAGCAGATCCCTCATCCTCCTCTGTCATGTTGAGAAACCGCTATCATCATTGAATTTTGCTACCTCGTACTTTACTTCGGATATTTTATTTTTACCGAGTATAGTACCACCAACAGCAAATATTATTTTCGTGAATAAGCAGAACATGCGCTCTGATACCAGTTGTTGGGAATAAATCCCGCCACGATAATAATATTGCGGTAATAAAGAGTAATAATTACGACAACGGTAATACGGTTAAACAACAAGAACAATAAGAGCGATATGACACCAAGATTTTTACATGGAAACCCAATGAGGGAAAAACTACGGGCCAAGAGGAGCAACTGATATCTCTGTAATAAGGAATTTTACACCGTAGTCACAAGTACAATACTCAAAGTGACACTGCACACTCAAAAGAAATCTCTCTTTTGATTTTTCAACCTCACTACAATATCGCTCACACTCTCTATTTTTCCTCACAGACTAAACTCTCTGTGATGCCTCACTGTGGTGTGATTGAATGAGCTGAAGTTGCCTCTATTTATAGGCAAAAATCTACCTCAAAACATCAACAAAAGATCATACTTTTCTGCTTTCCTAACTAAGAAAGGCCAATTTGCCAAAGGCCAATTGACAAAGTAAGAGTTAGGTGTGCAGAAAATCTTGACCAGATTTTTCTGCTTATGAACATGGGGTGGACACTACAAAACTAACTAGTTTTAGACATTGTAGTGGTTTTAAGATCATATAACATTAGCATACTGAATTTATCTTTTGTCTCTAACTTTGTGCTAGTTTATTGAGGAATGATTTTATGACACAAGGGCAGTAATGACATGAGCCTTCAAACTGAATTTCATTAATGAATCTGGCATAAATACTACACTGCAAAATCTAAATTTGATTAAGTTGCACCGTTGATTTGATATTTTATGAATATATGTGATAAGAACTGGATACTTGTTACTCTATTTATAAACTGGTGACTTCACATTTAAATAAGAAGCCTTATCCTACTTTTTCTACTCCTAACTGTTGATTTTCCAAAGTGCTATTGGATCCAATTGTATATTATAGCTATTATTTACATTAGATGTTGCCTATACATAGTATCTTCTTCATGCTCAAGAACATAGTGTATGTGTTGCATTTTTAGGATAATATCCGATTTGTTGCTTTTTCTGGTGACTAGTTTACGCTTGTTGATGGTGGGGCATCCGAATCTGCCATCACTCATTCAACTACTGGCGCTGTGGACTCATTTTGTAAGCATAAATTAGGGAGGCGAGATAGGAAACCATCATCGATGGTTAAAGCATCTGAATCTGCCATCGCTCATTCAACTGCTGGTGCTATGGACTCATCTCACAAGCATAAATTAGGGAGGCTGGGTAGGAAACCATCGTCAATGGTTAAAGTAACTGCTGATGATTTCAAAGATAAACAGAAGGACTTCACTTGGTGGAGTGGAGGTATGCTCTCGAAGCTTATCTTCTATAATCTAGCCCGATCAATGTTGAAGAAAGCAGCGCGCCATGGTATCTTATGTACCCAATAACCTATGTTTTCCTTCATAGAAAATTTAATATTTTTTGTTATCATAAATTCAGTGGAATAAAAATTTTGGAGCTGCGAGAATCCACTAACAACTTTTCTTGAGCAGGTGATCTGAGAAAGATACCTGTTATTTATTATGATGAAGGGTCCGACACTGCCAAAAGAAGCAGGCGACTGGCTTGGCGAGCTGCAGTTGATTTGTGTAAGACAAGATGACAACTTGCACTTCAGGTGTTTTATAACATTGCAATAGATGATTTAATTCCTTTCTTTCTACAGAAAAGTCTGAGTCAGGCTAAGTAAGGTTTGGTTTTGTTATAGGTTAGGTACCTCGATATGCATGTGAGATGGAGTGATCTTGTTAGTCCTGAATAGAATCTTGTAGATAGAAAAGGTCCTGAGTCAGAAACATATGCCTTCACAAATGCTTCCATATGCCATGAAAGAATTGTCGGAGATGAGGTCAAATATAGTGTTGCTTTTGGAAATCAGAAGCATCTCCCATCTCGTGTCAAGTACAATAGCAGTAGAGCCAAGCAAGGAGGGGGGTAAGGAAAAATATTGGTTTTCTGAGTCACGGATTCTTTTGTATATAATAAAAGATTATGAAGAAAACTTGGTAAAAGATCTCCCCTCAGCCATCAAGCTTTCGTTGATATTTAAAGAAAGTCAGTAGAATTGTGCTAGGCATGCCGTTGTCGTGTAACTCAAAAAAGTGTATGCTTTTCATTCTTATATAAAGAGGCGTTGAAGAAGTGGGGGGGGGGGGAGGCTACAGTTACTATGTTCCCTGAGGACAATCATGCACTTGTTCAGACTCTCCAAAATACTGTCAAACCCATATCGAATAATCCAACAATGCACTACTTTTTGGAGATATGAGACGCACCTGGCGACATTTTTTAAAGAGTTTGAGCGACATAGGCTTTTTACTTTTGAGCTTCACTCCTCTCTAGCTTTAATGTTGTAAAAATTTACATTTACATATCTTTTTGCAGACCACAGTCCAACTTTGAAAGCTTTCTAAACATTGGAGTATGGGTTAAGTACAGCAAATAGATTCATGTCTTGGTCCTTTTAAGACTTTCCAAGCAGATCAATACACAGATTTGTGGGGTTTTTTTGTCCAATACCCAAAATGTACACATGCCATAAAGCATTTAGATACAACTACTAGAAGCAGTTATACAAAATATGGCAGCACAGCGCTCATTAAGTGCATAATTCAATTACAAGTGGCGGAAGTTGTCACGGGCACTTCACAGCTATTGCAGACTTGCTGCATGATTTGCAAGCATTATTGCATGATTTGCAAATGCCCTTGCAAAGCTTGCTGCATGAACGGCAGTTGTACAAGAATGTATCCTTCTGGCATGTGCCACACCAAATCCAAATTATGCATGAAGCATAACAGTGACATGAATCACACCAAAAGACATCGTCATCAACCTCGTCGTTACCCTCATACTCATAATCCTGACATTTAAAATAAAACAACCTTCATTCATCTGCATAGATCTATAACTAATTAGAGGCACATAGGTTATAAAAGACATGATACTAGATTTTAGTTCTAGAGGAACATAGCCTAGTGACCAGCATCAAGTCTAAATTGAGGATACTACACTGAAATCAACTCAAGCCACAATTGTAAGGAGGCTAACTTCCGTTCTTGCAATTTGCAATCAAAATATTAAAAAAAAAAAAAAAAAAAAAAGTATGCCAATTTGGTAAAGAAAACATTACACAGACAGAAATTTAAAAAAAAAAAAAAAAAAAGAGCTTAATGTGATCCAAGGTTTACTATATCTATCCTAGATTCAGTTCCAATAAAAATATAATATTTCGGCAGGACACTCTTCAGTAAAGCCCCCTTTATTGGCACAAGAACCTATGCATTGTTCAAAAAGAAGATATAAATAAAGGAATTAAAAAACTGACAGTTTACAAAAGCCAAGTGCCTTTAACTGATCAAGAGCTATTGTTGACAAGGGGAAGAATATTATTGTCAAATACTAACTAGATCTCTCTACTTTTTAACACTTGAAAAATCCAACATGGGGTCGGCGCACATTATTCAATATATTATACATGAACTCCACTCTCAGAGTCATCCTAGACAAGACTTAATGGACATTTCAAATGAAGAAATATATATAAATTGGTCATGTCATCCAAAAGGCCTAGAGGTTGTAGGGTCTGTTGTCCTGTTATACATATACATAGTAAATATAGGAGTTAAAAGGAACCTACTAAGTCGATATATTATTGATTAGCCATTTTCTCGAATTATTGTTTACCTTGGTGTTCGATGAAGAAACAGAACTAGGGTTAATGGCTGCCCGCTTCTAGAAAGACTTGTTAGTCAATTAAAGTGATTTGAACAAAAGTAAATGACAACTCTTCTTTCTAGCAGCTCTTGTTGTAAAGAATTGTTCCAATTAGAAAATAAAAAGATAGTCATAGTTCATTAAGATGTAAAATGGGAAAAATTTGTCTCTTGGGAGACGCTAGTTAGGAAGTTTGGGTGCATCTGGTGTTTATGAAGTACGCGATACGGAATATGACCAAGGGTGTCTATGAAAACTCAAAGGGATGTATGACCAGATTTAGGAGTCTTTTTGGTTTGTATAATAGAAGATAAATCACCTATACAAAAGCTTCACTCTCCTGATTCCTACCACGCAAGGTTATTAAACTGATGAAATAGCAAGCCAGTCATGGAACATCACTATCTATGCAACTTACTGCTCTTGAGAGTCATTAGACATTTATAATTCAAAATGGGTGTGAATGATTGAAAACTGAACCATGGATCCATTGACCATATCTTTGGTCCAGACCCGTAAATTTAAAAGGCAAGTATTCAGTGGTAATATATATCCTAGAACTGAAGGTTTTCAATTAAGCACAACCCTTCAAAAAATAATGCACAACTACTGTCATCTAAGAAAAAACATATATTTTTAAGAGAAGGGACAAGGAGGGGGGACAAGAGTGATTTTCACTTTGACTTGGTAGCACTTACCTTCATCTCGGACACTTTACGATAGATATCTTCCATTTTTGGCATACGATTGATCTTCTTGAAAAGAATGCCCCTAGATCAAAGAGACAAAAAGCATTCAGCGAAGTGATGAAACTTTCAATACTCATCAGAGAAAGCACACGGATGTCTGCGGGGACCTAAGTTGCTCCGACTCTCCAAAAATGTTGTCAGCACCCGCGTCAGATCCTTCAAAAATACACTATACATACTTGGAGGATCAGACACACATTGATTGACATTTTTGAAGAATCCGAGCATTGAGTTTACCTGTCCTCTTTACCCAACCCTTCAGAATATATGGCAGTGGAGAGTAGCCATGCTCCACAATGTAAAGCAAATGAATGTAACCAGTATTCGGGCACCGGATCAGAAGTAAAGTTTATAAGCATTGTTGAAGGTGGAAGTCTTGGACGCACGCAACTAGACAAAGTCTCAAAATTGACTTCCCACACAATGCCAGATTTCGCTGAAAGAGTGAGTTGAACAATGACTAAGGACAACCAGAGAAACAATTTTTCAAGACAGAAATAAGACATTTATACGAAGATCCACCCATATCATACAAAAACTATATTAAGCTCAAAATCAGGCATCACAACCAGAGAAACATTTGTTCAAGACAGAAATAAGACATATATAAGAAGATCCACCCATATCATATAAAAACTATATTAAGCTCAAAATCAGGCACTAACTTCAATCTTTAGTTACATAAGTTTTTGAGAATTGTAATACTCCAAGCAATAGCTATGGTAGAATCCTATCACAACTAATGTTCAAGACATTAAAACTCAAAAAATAACTAGTGTCGATTCACTGTTCAAGACGCTCCTAACCTGATGTATCAACTGGAGCAGCACCCGCTCAAAAACAAGGTAACAATTCTAACGCATATTATTTTAAAGCCAATGAGGAAAAGCAAAAGACATTAAAACTCATAAACCAACCAAATCCATAGAGAACAAAGCAAAATACAACGGAAAGAAACATTTATTTTGAGAAAGAAACATTTATCAAAAAGCAGATACCTAACCATGGATAGTTCTGTGAAAAGAGTTGCCATCTGCACAAAAAAAAAAAAAAGGAAAAAAGAATGATAGAAAATTATAGAGCATAACCCAAAAAACAAAAAGGTGTAAATTAAGATTCGATACCACTAATGAGGGCTTTGATTAAATGCATTCGCCGGGTTACATAATCATCAAAAGCTTCTTTAACCTTATTAGACTCCTCCATGACCACAAGAGAGACACTCCGTTCCGTGAGTTTTATGAAACAAAACCCTAGCAGAAAGAGGAGGAATGGTATATGGATGGACAATTATATAACAAAGGAAATAGTACTATTAATTTTCCAATATCTTTTTTAAATAATTAATGGGGATCTTTCAAAAATAGAATCATTTTATTTAAAATCCACCTTTTATAATTATATTTTATATAATTATCATTTATAATCACTCTATTCAATTTACGACTGTTGTATTCTATTTTATCCACAGTTCCTATTTAGTCACTGTATTCATTGACAATCACTATATTCACTTTTATTCAGTGGTCTATATTCTTAAAAAATATAAATAATACACTACGTATTTAGTCTCGCCAAAAATATTATCATTTTTTTCATTTTTCTTTTTCTTTTTTCCTATTCTTTTTTCTATTTTTTTCTATTTTTAATTTTTCTTTGTTTTTCTCTCTTTTATCTCTAGCTTATATTTCTCTTTTTTCTTTTCGTTTCTTTTTTATTTTTTCTATTTTTTGTACTTATTTTCTTTATCATTTTTTGGTTCTATTTTATATTTTTTGTATTTTCAAAAAATATGACTACTCGAGCACGCGTTATGAATGATAACGTAAATACTATTTGTCGTATTTGTAGTAACACCATCATTTATATTTTTTGTATTCATTGATACAACTCTATTTGTATTTGTATCTTAAAGTTTGCGCTTGTATTTGTATTTTGTAGTTCACATTTATTTTTGTATTTTATAGTTCGCACTTGTATTTGTATTTGTTAATTCGAACCATCATTTATATTTTATGTAATTCGCACTTGTGGCATCAATGTTCATTTTTATTTGCATTTTTAACTTTTAAAACGGTTTAGCCAAAAAAGCGTAAACATCACCATCACAGTGACGGTCTTCTGTACGTTTAACTTTTAAACGTTAACCTTGATCGACGGGATACTCCGACGCTGGCGCCGGAAATAGGTAAGTAGACTCTCTTTCCCCTCTCTTCTCCTCCTTCTCTCTGTCAGCTTATCTCTTCTATCGCCGGTGGGACAGTGTTTCTGTCGGCTCAACTTCCGGCGACAGTGAGGTATTACAGAATATGACACACATGTGGTACAGTGACAACCGATGCCCAAACTTTGGCAATAACCAGGTGACGCCGGCGACATTCAGACGACGCTCTGGTGGCAATATTCCGGCGACTTTATTTCGAAAAACATTTTCTATGTCAATTTTGTCGAAACCCAGCAGTACTCGAGTACCTTGGTGACTTCTAAACTTTAATATTTAGTTTCTGCTTACAATTTAATTTCTGCATATTATTCTATTTTTGTAGTTTTCTTCCATTTGTTATGACTAGCTGATTTCTTGCTTTCTTGTACAATTTAATTTCTGTCCACTGTTCTGTTTTTGTGACTTTCTTCCATTTGTTGTGACTAGCTGCTTTCTTGTTTTCTTATTGTTGTGTTGTTCTAGCTTTTAGATCGGATAGTAGGTGTTGTGCGTGGTTTTTATTTTTTATCATTGTTTTATTTGTGGCTTTGTTGGTGATTTTAAATAGTGGCTTTGGGGATTAATGGTGGAATGTACGATGGGGTTGGGGTGATTGGGGTGGGAGAAGAAAGAAGGACAGGGTGGAAGTGCGGTTAAGGTCGGGCATTAAGGATGGTTCAACGACGGGTAGTAGAGGTAGGCGTAAGGCAAAAGAAGACAGGTTGAGGGTAGCGTCTTGGAACATAGGACCCTTCAGGGTAAGTCCGTAGAGCTAGTGAAGATTCTTAAGAAGCGGAGGATTAATATTGTGTGTGTGTTTAGGAGACTAAGTGAGTAAGGTATAAGGAAAGAAATGTGGATGGGTATAAGCTGTGGTACTCAGTAAGTGAGAGACGTAGGAATAGAGTAGGCATCCTGGTAGATGAGGAGTTTAGGGGAAAGGTGGTGGAGGTTAAGAGAGTTAGCAATAGGTTGATGATGATTAAGTTGGTCATTGGGGGGTTTATTTTGAACGTTTGTAGTGTTTATGCGCCACTGTGGGCTTGGGTGAGCAGGTGAAAAAGAGTTTTTGGGAGGCTTTGGATGAGGTTGTGAGAAGTGTGCCTATTTCTGAAAAGATTGTAATAGCAGAGGACTTCAATGGGCATATTGGGATTTTATCGGGGGTCTATGACGATGTGCATAGAGGTTTTGGTTTTAGGGATAGAAATAGAAAGAAAACTGCTCTGTTAGATTTTGTGAGGGATTTTGGGCTGGTGGTAGTGAATTCGAGCTTTCTGAAGAAAGAGGACCACCTGATTACCTTTCGAAGTGCGATAGCCAAGACTCATATTGACATTTTACTACTTAGAAGGGGATAGGGCTTTTTGTAAGGACTGTAAAGTCATCCCAAGTGAGCATCTTTCGACCCAACATAGGCTTCTGGTGTTGGACTTGCGTATCAAAAAGAGCACGAAGAAAAGGGCTAGGGAGGGTCAACCCAGGATTAAGTGGGGGTGGCTTGACGCTAGTTAGTGCACTCGAGATAGGGGAGAAAGTGGTGAGAATAGGGGTGTGGAAGTGTAAATATGACATGGATGTTATGTGGGATAGGGTTGCTAACTGCATCAAAGAGACTGCTAGAGAGATATTGGGTATTTCGAGAGGCCGGGCAGGTCACCAGTCTAGGGACTGGTGGTGGAATGAAGAAGTTAAGAAGAAAGTGGATATTAAGAAGAGGGCGTATGTTAAGTTGATTGAGAGTCTAGATGGGGAGAGACGGGTGAATAAGGAGAATTATAAATTCGCTAGAAGGGAGGCTAAGTTAGCAGTTATGACTGTTAAGACTGCAGTGTTTGAGAGATTGTATGCGGGTCCTGAGGAGAGAGGTGGAGAGAAGAAGTTATATGGGCTTGCTAAGGGTAGGGAGTGGAAGGGTCGTGACCTCGATCTAATGAATTGCATTAAGAGGAGGGATGGTAGAGTTCTGGTGGAGGATGTTCATATTAAGAAAAAATGGCAGGAATATTTTTATAGACTCTTGAATGATGAGGGGGACAGAAGCACTAAGTTAGGAGAGATGGGGCACTCCGAGGAGTGTCATGATTTCAGTTAATGTAGACGTTTTAAGGTGGAGGAGGTCAGGCAGGTAGTTCGTAGGATGCGGAAGGGTAGGGCGACGAGGCCGGATGAGATTCCGATGGATTTTTTAAAGTATGTTGGTGGGGTAGGCTTAAGGTAGTTGACTGATTTATTTAATGGCATTTTCAAGACAGAAAAAATACCTGAGGCTTTGAGATGGATTACGACGATTCCATTATATAAGAACAAGGATGACATTCGGAGCTGCAACAACTATAAGGGTATTAAGATGATGAGTCATACTATAAAGATTTGGGAGAGGGTGGTTGAGTGAAGATTGAGAAGGGTCATGTCTATTTTGGAGAATCAGTTTGGATTTATGCCTGGTCGCTTGATTGTAGAGGCAATCCAACTAGTGAGGAGGTTGGTGGAGCAGTATAGGGAAGAGAAGAGGGATTTGTACATGGTGTTTATCGACCTGTAGAAGGTATATGATAGAGTCCCTAGGGAGGCATGTCGTTGTCGTGTAACTCAAAAAAGTGTATAACTCAAAAAAAGTGTATGCTTTTCATTCTTATATAAACAGGCGTTGAATAAGTGGGGGGGAGGCTACAGTTACTATGTTCCCTGAGGACAATCATGCACTTGTTCAGACTCTCCAAAATACTGTCAAACCCATATCCAACGCTCCAACAATGCACTACTTTCTCCAAAATACTGTCAAACCCATATCGAACACTCCAACAATGCATTACTTTTTGGAGATATGAGACGCACCTGGCGACATTTTTTAAAGAGTTTGAGCGACATAGGCTTTTTACTTTTGAGCTTCACTCCTCTCTAGCTTTAATGTTAGTAAAAATTTACATTTACATATCTTTTTGCAGACCACAGTCCAACTTTGAAAGCTTTCTAAACATTGGAGTATGGTTTAAGTACAACAAATAGATTCATGTCTTGGTCCTTTTAAGACTTTCCAAGCAGATCAATAAAAACATAACACAGGACACAGATTTGTGGGGTTTTTTTGCCCAATACCCAAAATGTACACATAACATAAAACATTTAGATACAACTACTAGAAACAGTTATACAAAATATGGCAGCACAGCGCTCATTAAGTGCATAATTCAATTACAAGTGGCGGAAGTTGTCACGGGCATTTCACAACTATTGCAGACTTGCTGCATGATTTGCAAGCATTATTGCATGATTTGCAAATGCCCTTGCAAAGCTTGCTGCATGAACGGCAGTTGTACAAGAATGTATCCTTCTGGCATGTGCCACACCAAATCCAAATTATGCATGAAGCATAACAGTGACATGAATCACACCAAAAGACATCGTCATCAACCTCGTCGTTACCCTCATACTCATAATCCTGACATTTAAAATAAAACAACGTTCATTCATCTGCATAGATCTATAACTAATTAGAGGCACATAGGTTATAAAAGACATGATACTAGATTTTAGTTCTAGAGGAACATAGCCTAGTGCCAGCATCAAGTCTAAATTGAGGATACTACACTGAAATCAACTCAAGCCACAATTGTAAGGAGGCTAACTTCCGTTCTTGCAATTTGCAATCAAAATATTTAAAAAAAAAAAAAAGTATGCCAATTGGGTAAAGAAAACATTACACAGACAGAAATTTTCAAAAAAAAAAAAAGAGCTTAATGTGATCCAAGGTTTACTATATCTATCCTAGATTCAGTTCCAATAAAAATCTAATATTTCGGCAGGACACTCTTCAGTAAAGTCCCCTTTATTGGCACAAGAACCTATGTATTGTTCAAAAAGAAGATATAAATAAAGGAATTAAAAAACTGACAGTTTACAAAAGCCAAGTGCCTTTAACTGATCAAGAGCTATTGTTTACAAGGGGAAGAATATTGTTGTCAAATACTAACTAGATCTCTCTCCTTTTTAACACTTGAAAAATCCAACATGGGGTCGGCGCACATTATTCAATATATTATACATGAACTCCACTCTCAGAGTCATCCTAGACAAGACTTAATGGACATTTCAAATGAAGACTTGAGAGTCATTAGACATTTATAATTCAAAATGGGTGTGAATGATTGAAAACTGAACCATGGATCCATTGACCATATTTTTGGTCCTGACCCGTAAATTTAAAAGGCAAGTATTCAGTGGTAATATATATCCTAGAACTAAAGGTTTTCAATTAAGCACAACCCTTCAAAAAATAATGTACAACTACTGTCATCTAAGAAAAAACATATATTTTTAAGAGAAGGGACAAGGAGGGGGGACAAGAGTGATTTTCACTTTGACTTGGTAGCACTTATTTTTGAGAGATTGTATGCGGGTCCTGAGAAGAGAGACAGAGAGAAGAGGTTATATAGGCTTGCTAAGGGTAGGGAGCGGAAGGGTCGTGACCTCGATCAAATGAATTACATTAAGAGGAGGGATGGTAGAGTTCTGGTGGAGGATGTTCACATTAAGAAAAAATGGCAGGAATATATTTATAGACTCTTGAATGATTAGGGGGACAGAAGCACTAAGTTAGGAGAGATGGGGCACTCCGAAGAGTGTCATGATTTTAGTTAATGTAGACGTTTTCAGGTGGAGGAGG
Organism: Capsicum pubescens; assembly: GCA_030864215.1. Classification (NCBI taxonomy): domain Eukaryota; kingdom Viridiplantae; phylum Streptophyta; class Magnoliopsida; order Solanales; family Solanaceae; genus Capsicum; species Capsicum pubescens. Next base: position 5,411,526 of record CM061539.1, read on the forward strand.
TCAGACAGGTAGTTCGTAGGATGCGAAAGGGTAGGGCGACGAGGCCGGATGAGATTCCGATGGATTTTTTAAAGTATGTTGGTGAGGTAGGCTTAAGGTGGTTGACTGATTTATTTAATGGCATTTTCAAGACGACAAAAATACCTGAGGCTTGGAGATGGATTACGACGATTCCATTATATAAGAACAAGGATGACATTCGGAGCTGCAACAACTATAGGGGTATTAAGATGATGAGTCATACTATGAAGATTTGAGAGAGGGTGGTTGAGTGAAGATTGAGAAGGGTCATGTCCATTTTGGAGAATCAGTTTGGATTTATGCCTGGTCGCTCGATTGTAGAGGCAATCCAACTAGTGAGGAGGTTGGTGGAGCAGTATAGGGAAAAGAAGAGGGATTTGTACATGGTGTTTATCGACCTGTAGAAGGTATATGACAGAGTCCCTAGGGAGGTTCTTTGGAGATGCTTGGAGGTAAGAGGGATCCCAATGGCTTACATCAGAGCTATTTAGGACATGTACGATGGAGGAAAGACTCAGGTGAGGACAACGGGAGGAGATTTAGAGTATTTTTCGGTCAAGATAGGGTTGTATTAGGGATCGATCCTCATTCCATTCTGTTTTTGTTGGTGATAGATGTGTTGGCGAGGGGTATTCATGGCGAGATGCCTTAGTGTATGCTTTATGCGGATGATGTGGTGTTGATTGATGAGACGCGTGGGGGTGCGAATGATAAATTGAAAGTTTGAAGGCAAACCCTTGAATCTAAGGGGTTCAGGTTGAGTCAGTCCAAAATGGAGAATATGGAATGCAAGTTTAGTGACTTGAAGCAGGAGGATGAAGTGGTGGTGAGGTTGGATGCCCAGGATGTTTGTAAGAGAGATAGTTTTAAGTATTTTGGGTTTACAATTCAGGGGAATGGCGAGATTGGTAAGGATATCTCTAATCGTATTGGGGCAGGTCTGATGAAGTGAAGGCTCACCTCGGGGGTGTTGTCTGCTAAGAAGGTGCCCCTAAAGCTTAAAGGCAAATTCTACAGAGTGGAAGCCTGTTCGGCCATGCTGTATGGAGCAGAGTGTTGGCCAGTTAAGAACTCCCACATTCAAAAATTGAAGGTGGCGAAAATAAGAATGTTGCGTTAGATATGTGGACTTACTAGAGGAGATAAAATTAGGAATGAGATTAACCGGGAGAAGGTGGGCGTTATTTCAGTGGAAGACAACTTGCGAAAAGAAAGACTGAGATGGTTTGGGCATGTGATGAGGAAGGGCACAGATGCCCCGGTTCGTAGGTGTGAGAGACTAGCTTTGGATAGTTTCAGAAGAAGCAGAAGTAGGTCGAAGAAATACTAGAGGAAGGAGATTAATCATGGCATGGAGCAGTTACAGCTTACTGAGGACATGACCCTAGATAGGAAGGTGTGAAGGCCGCGGATAAAGGTAGAAAGCTAATGCATGTGTGGGTTGTAGCTAGTTGTTAGGGAGCTCTTGTGAAGCTGAGTTAGTTATCCTAGGACAGTGCCTATAGGTAGGAGCCGCCAGTGTAGGCTATTACTAAGTGGTTGTCTTTTGTATGTCGTATGTCATATTTCTTATTTTTGGATTGCATTTATTTCCCTTATTTCGTATTCCCCTTAGTTCTACTTTTATTATTTCTTATTTCTGTTATGCTACCAATCTTTTTCATGTTTTATTGCAACTTTGTTACTATTCTTTATCCTGAGCCGGAGGTCTATCAGAAATAACCTCTCTACTTCTTCAGAGGTAGCGGTATGGACTGTGCACATCTTACCCCTCCCCCCAGACCCTACTTTGTGGGAACACACTGGGATTGTTGTTGTTGTATAATTCTCACTTGTATTTTAAAGAACTGTTTTGTATTTTTATTTTAGAATTGACTGTATATTATACTGAATTATATTTGTATTGTGATTTTATTGTGTTTGTATATTTATATTATATTTGTATTTGTATTCTATTTTGTATATTTATATTTAGTCGTGATTATGTATAATTTATCATTTGTATACAAATAAATGCATTAATTGTATTTTCTTGATTCTAAAATATATAAATATGTAATGTATCATTTGATACAAATGTACCATTTTGTATTTGTATGTCAAAATTATCATTCGTATTTGTAAATAACAAAAATCACTTGATACAAATACAATTACAAATAAACGAAATAAATGATTTTACAAATACAATACGTATTTTGTATATATTGTATTTGCATAAAAATTTGAATTGTATTTATTTGTATCAATAAATACAAACAAGTATTCGTAGAAAGAAAATCAATCGTTCCTTTTCAATAATTAAAAAATACAAATGGTGGTTCAGACTTGTATCTGTATGTTATAGTTCACATTTGTATTTGTATTTTATAGTTCACACTTATATTTATATGTTATAGTTCGCATTTATATCTGTATTTTAGATTTTGCATTTGTATTTGTATTTGCTAGTACGCATAAATAAAAAAAAAAGGGAATAAACGAAAAAGAAAAAACCAGGAGAAAAAATAAAAAGAAGAAGAAGAATAATAAAAAATAGAGAAAAAATAAAAAAGAAGGAGAAAAATAAAAAGGAAAAAAAGAAAAAGGAGAAAAGATAAGAGAAAAAGGAGAAACAAAAAAGAAGGAGAAAAGATGAGAGAAAAGAAAGAGAAAAAAAATTAAAAAAAGATGGAGAGTAATAAAAAAAAAGGAAAAAAAGGAGAAAAAACAAAAACAAAAAAAAAAAAAATTGAAAAAAGAAAACGAAAAGAAAAAAGTAAAAAAAGAAAGAGAAAACAAAAAAAAAGGAAAAGAAAAAATGAAGAAAAAAATTGAAAAAGGAAAAAAAGGAGAGTAAGAGAAAATAGAAAAAAAAAAAGAGAAAACACATGAGAGAGATATGAATTGTAATTAGAGATAATTAATAGGTAAAAGAGAGCTATGAATTATAATTAATTGAAAAGTAGGGTAAATAGAGTTTAGGAAGTTATGTTTGCTAAGTTATGCAATAATCCCATAATTAATTACGATTTCTTTTCTCCATAACAAGTAAATTTCTCTTCTTCCAATTATTGTTTTAAGATTCATTTTTTTCTTCGTTTTTACATGTTGATTATTTTGAAAGGTATACTTCTCTATTTATTTTATTTTTGTATTAGTGTAATTTTGATTTTACTTCATAAAATTAGTTTTTGTATTTTAGTTAGTTTTCTACAAAATTATTGAAATTTTCTGCTATATTTTGTGTTTACATGTTTATTTTTGATATTTTCAGAAGTGCTATTATTATTTTTAAAGAATTTTCTAGGGTACGATTGCCATTGTTTTTTCGCAATTTTTTTCTTTATATTAATTTTGATGAGTTTTTTTTGTTGTTCTTGATTGTTTGTTTACGCTTGTTACTTTATTTGAATTTATTTATCACTTTTAGCCTTTGGTGGTACCTTATTTATGAGTGATTCTAGAATTTCTTTATTGATGTAGTATTTTGTTGTTTTTAAGCGATTTTTTAAGGATCTATGTATGAACGGTTACATTTTGTATATGTATCGGTGTTTTTACTAATATTTGTTGTTTTTATTTACTTTTTATTAGAGTAGGTGATTGAAAATGGCTAAATCTACTACAAGTGTATCTTGTAAAAGAAAATACGATTCATCAAACAATCACATACTCCATCTGTTGCTATTTCATTTTAGAAACGTGATGATGCTGATAAAGAATCACATACTCCATCTGTTGATACACCATATTAAAAACGTTATGATGCTGATTTTGAGTCTCCTATTACTCACAGACAAGATGTTCAAGTAGTTGCCATTTTTGAAAAGTCCTAACAAGATAGGCCGAGATAATTTTCCTTCAAAATTTGACATCTGACAAGGTGCAATTATAAGCACACCTCCACAATGCTAACATAGAAAAGGCATCCAGATTGTTCATAACTATTTATAATTTAAAGCAAACTGATCATTACAACAAGAGGCAACTGAAAAAAAATATATATACATACAAAAAAATTACTTGAGAAATAGCCTATAAAAATAAAAAAACTAAAAGAAAGTAGAAATGAACCAAGAAACTATTTCTTTAAATTGTTGTAGAATCGAGTTTACCTGTCAATTTTACCAAAGCCTTCAGAATTGAAGGCAATAGAGAGTAGCCATGCATCACAATATGCATCAAAGGTAAATAACTAACCATATTTGTTTGTCTCATCACAAGTAAAACTTAGAGATATTGTTAAAAAGTGGAAGCCCTGGAAGCAAGTCATCAAACAAATTGACTTTCCATTGTTCTAGTGGATGAAGTCCAATGGGGTCTTAATATCTCACTCCTACAAGTTTTTTGATATAAAAAGAGAGTGAACAACAACTAATCACAATCAGAAAAACACTTCTTCAATAAGAAATAACATTTTAGCACAAAAATGACAGAATAAAACATACGATAATTCACCAAATATATTATATTATGCAAAAAGTATATTAAGCTCAAAATTAGACACTAACTTCAATCCTTTGTCACAAAGTGTATATAAGTCCATGAGAGTTGTAATACAACCCGAACATCCAAGTAATAACTATTGTATAATCCAATCACAATTAATTGAATAATTCACTTGAATTCAAATACAACAACAACATACCAGTAAAATCCCATAAGTAAGATCTGGAGAGGATAAAAATGTATGCAGACCTTATCACTACCTCGAGGAGGTAGAAAGGTTACTTTTGGAAAACCCTCAGCTGAAGTATAACATATCCAGGTATAAAAAAAAGAAAATATGATAAAATAATCAGTCATATAAAGACAATAATCAACCAAAAAATAATGTAATAGTCAAAACACAGTAGACAACAATAATGCTAGATTTCAACGGCTAAATCCTAAGCTACCATACTACAGTGCACGACAACACTCCTACCCGACTAACCTTCTATGATAAGTTGGCTAGATAGCCACTCTCCCTACTCAATTAAAATTTAGCTGTAAGTCTTACAGTATTAGGCATATGCCCACTATTCTGACATCGCTCCTACCCTACTCTCTCCTTATGTTTCTTTTGATCCTAAAATTTACAATAATACTAATAAGCCCCTTCCAAATCATCATAGAAATCCAATCAAAAAGGTCTCTAGCAATTCCACTGTTAAAATTTATTCCTACAATAAAAATTTTAATGGTGTTTGAAATCCATTTTCATCCTAAACTTTTAATATTTTCTGCAATAGAGCTCATTTCACCTCAAAATTTCATCTTTAAGCCATTGTTTGCAAAAACTTCTTTTTTATATAGTTTCTTACACAATAGAAAAATCCTACAACTTCTAAACTATTTTATTTATACTTGAGGTTCCATTATTAAGTGGAAGGAGGTGAATATAGGACTTTATTATAGGATTACCCCTTTCCCGTTGTCAGCATGATTCAATTTGGGTTGTTGTGGATAGGCTGACTAAATCAGCCCATTGTTTGCCAATTCACATGTCCTACATATTTGAATATTATGCTAAGTTGTACTTCAGAGAGTTAGTTAGATTGTATGGAGTTCCCTTGTCTATTATTTCAGATAAGGGTACTCAGTTTACTTCTCAGTTTTGGAGAGATTTTTAGAAGGATCTTGGTACCCAAGTTCACCTCAGTTCAGCTTTTCACCCTCAGACAGATGGTCAAGCAGATAGGACCATTCAGACCCTAGAAGATATGTTGAGAGAATGTACTCTTGACTTCTAAGATAGTTGGGTTGAACATTTGTCGTTGGTTGAATTCGCCTATATTAACAGTTACCATTCTAGCATTCAAATGACCCCATTTGAGGCTCTTTATAGGAGGAGATGTAGGTTACCCATAGGTTGGTTTGAAGTACGTGAGGCCGCTTTACTTGGGCCTGATGCAGTGTTTGAATCTATGGAGTGTAATGCCTCGATTTGCTGAACCGGAATGCTACACGGTGCTCATGACCCCGAAGGACCACAAGCTAACCCATGGCTGATATCTGTACCTATAAACTGCATAACATATTGTATATAATGCGGAATACGTAATACTGTAAGGCCATAAGGTTCAAACTGATCAAAACATATCATAAGAGTGAGGTATAAGATACCCAAAATAACTGAAAACAACTGAAATCTGAGTCTAAATCTGAAATCTTCTAAATACTGTCTGAATAAGTATTTGATGGTACATATCTCCAACTAACTCCGTAAAATTGAAAACTAAACTGAAATAATAGATAAAGTCAAAACATATTGTCCTCAAAAGATGAGGACTCACTGTGGGTCTGAATACTGGATGCTGTAGCTACTGTTGATCTGGAACTCGTGTATCTGAACCTATGGTGTAATATAAAAGAAATCACCATAGCATAAATGCGTTAGTACGACTGAAAGTACTGAGTATACAAGTGAGGTAGGCTAAATGCAAAGGGTTTATATGCATGAGAAATGCTAAATAACTGACTAATATGAATGTGAGAGTGCATACATGAATACTTAGAAACTGAGATCGTGATAACATGAGAAACTGATAACTGATAAAACTAATAACATGAATGACTGTGTTCGATAGTGCTGAATCTGATAAAACTATCTGAGTTCATTACTATATCTGAGTTGACTGTATCTAACAGTCCTGATATGCTGAAGTCTGAAGAACTATCTGAGTTCTCTTATAGAAACTGATACTAAGATTGTGGGAGGTAGTTTCTTAACCGACATGCCCCATGTGTGTTAATATAGCTAAGCTGGGGTCCAATTACTGCCCTAATTGGAAGGGTGTCAATACCGCACCACTGGTAAAGACAAGTTGTGGGTAACCTTTATCTGGCAGTATTCCCAAAAGAGAACGGTGGGGCTCTCTGTAACGCCCCATAATCGGGTCCCGAGACGTCACACGGTGCTTAGGGTCACAAGTGACCCCAAGCTAACCCTTCTACTGGCATAACTCATAAGTAACTGAACAAAAAGTATAAACCTATACAAATCTGTGGAATATAACTCTTTTCTGAATCTGATCGATACAAAACTGAATTTACAAGATTACAATTCTGCCTTTACAACCAAAACTGAAACGGAATACATCAACTTCTACTGACTGTCTATGAAGCCTCTACTAGTATTGACTATAGGTAACCGGGTCATGACTCCTAACTATCTTAACTCAATACAATTGAAATAGGAAAAATAAAGAAAATATGATACTTCTTTAACAATATAACTGACTTAAGCCCTTGAATAAAAAAGGACTCATCACCTGCTGACTGGATCTGAAGGTGCATACTATACCTTGTACCTATATTCCGAGAAAATGTAGCCCACATAAGAATATGTGGGTCAGTACCATGGAAATGTACCGAGCATATGGGGGTGCAATGCATATATAAAATAATGTTTTAATAGCATCATAGTTTATAAAATTATGCATGATGGTATAAATGACTCACTTAACTTGAATTAAACTTATGAAATATAAACATCATAAATCATGAATAATGAAACTTGTACCATAACTCTCGTGAGTCATTATACTTAACTCAAAAATCTGAATTTCTTCTTTTATTCTCAAAACTCAAAGGCTAAAGAAATCTGTAAACAATATTTCCAAAACTCATACTTTTAACTTAATTCAGAGTAAGGGATAACTTCGGGAGTTTCTTTTAACCGACATAAACTATGTGAGCTTATCATGGAGTCCAACGTTTTGTCCTCCTAAGGAAGAAACCCCACGTTGGGAAGGAGCGTCATACTCTTGCCAGGAAGTATAACCTTAACTCAGTGATCACAAACTCGGCCTTAAGCCCACAAATCTCAATCCTACGCTGGCACGTAGTTCTGGAAAAGTAGGGTACGCTCACCCACATCTTCCGCTCGGTGCTAAATACTAATCCCGTACTCAAGCTCAGTCTCATTTAGGAAATCCACCTCAAAATAATCTCAAGGGCCTACAATGAAGGCCAAATCATATTTTTCATAATTGACTCAAAATAAATTGTGGATTCCTATTTTCAACTCAAAATCACAATATCATTCTTGACTCAAATCTTCTCAAAATCATATCTTTATCAAAATCCGAACTCATTCTTGACATAAATGCAATAGTTCATTGTTTTCAAGAACATAGGCTTAAAAATCTCAATACCAAATCTTTAGACTCAAATTCAAGATTCAAATCTCATAACCATTCTCAATAACAACTCAAACTCAATATCATTCTTGAAATTATTCAAAAATATCAATTCATAAATAAAGGATATAACTCATGATATAAATTTTCAATTCAAGACATAGTAAATACAAGGTCATGAAAATCACATCTTAAATAACTCATAATCCCATAATCTCATAAATAGTAACTTGGTATATATTTATTCTACATCAATTCCATAAATACCATATAAAAAAATCAAATACATATCTTGAAATAAAAATTAAGTTTTGGGCACAAGAATGGAAGGATTATTCTTGTTCAACACCCACATACCTCAAATTTGTGACTTTGGATGAAATTGCGATTCCGGAACTCTATTCGTAAGATTGGTAGGTGCTCTTTGTAGCTCTTGCAATGGGGATTCCAAATCTTGAATAAATTTTGAATTTCTACGATTGAATTTTGATGGATCTTGATTTGTATATTGGGACTAGGGAGTGTTGTTCTTGGGAATTTTGCTGAATGTGACCATAATATGGTCAATTGGAACATAAATCCCGTATTAATGGACTAATAAATCATGAAAAATGACCAAAATACCCCTTAAAAAATAAAAAATGTCGCAGAAATTCTTCCAGTTGACAGTTGATAGGCTGAAGTAAATTGGCCATAACTTTTTACTCAGATGTTGGATTTGGATGAAATCAGCGGCATTAGAAAGAAGACTAAAAAAAATTTCATTTGATATATAGTATCTCACCCAGTTCTTTAAATACAAGAAGTTATGATCATTGGAAGTTGACCCTGAAATGTTGAAAACTGGGCAAAAGTAGCATTTTTGCTACTGTTTTGAAATCCAAACGCAGCCTTACGCATTCTGAAAAATTCCAAAACTCACCCGATATGTACTATGATCTTGCTCGATCATAACACAACTTGAAAATAAAAAAAAAGATGTCGTAAAGGTCATGGATTAATTCCCCAAAGTTTGAAGGTTTAAAATAAACTAAGTGTTGAACAATTAGCTAAAGTTCTAAGTGTTAGGCTCTATGTGACTAGTTTTGAAAGATCTAATGACAAGGGAAATTTTCGGGGTCTTACACTCTCATATGACAGTACTTATCCACCTCATCAAACCTCATCTGACAGTGTTGATATCTCAACCTATGCTGGCTACATAGTTCTGGAACACAAGGATGATTGCTAAGAATCACACCCTCATCTGACAGTGTGTGTTCCCATCCTTGGGTTCACTCGGTGCTAACTCCTACTCCCATATGAAGAGACTGAATATGATTAACTAAATGTACATGGACTGAGTTACTGGATTTCCGTTAACTGACGGAATACCACTGCTATCTGCTAATCAACTGAGATCATAAGATTTCTGAGATTTCCCGAGTTATATGACTGATTGAATTCTATGAAACATGGTTTGACTGAGGATATTATGACAACATGACATGGATCTAGGCACACAACTATATTTTTTGGGTACAAGTACCCCCAGGACTCGATGGAAGGAAACTGACACACATGACTGACTTGATCATAAGAATAGTCCACAAGTCTCCTCATCATAAGTAAGGGATTTCATACTAAGCATGGTTATCAACAATGTATTAGATGGAAAGGATTTCATATCACATGGAAGTACTTGCACAACCTTAATACCATGTTCATTGCATAATCATATTAGCAACACATAACAATAACATGGAAGTTCATGTGGAATTGTAAAGCATAAAGCATAGACTTGTCATTTAGGTACTATTGAGTCATAAAGCATGTATTCTATCATCCTAGGCCAAAATCTCATCTTATCTCTGGATACCAACAACACACAAATATGAATCAACAGCAGTAACTAGTACTCGAATCTGCATAAAAAGGTATAGAAATGTAGTATGAGTACCAAAACAATGGGTACTCTGTAGGCATCATTGGCCAACTAAGCTAAATCATGATATAAATATTATAGAACGCAAGATAACATAACTAAGTCAACATAACAACATAAACCTAAAATAACACAAAAAATGCTATACATGAATAAATAGAAAACTGAAATATCATCATAACATAAAATAAAACATCAAAACATGCAATTCTAATTATAAAGTTGGCTCCTACATGCCAATTGGTACAAGCTCCCAAAGTATGAAAGGTACAAACAATATAGGATAACCCATCACCGTTGTTTTTCAATTCTCATAATACAATTGCAATTCGTCCAAGTCATGACATAATATAATCATCAAATGTCCATGATCATTATTTGTAAATAAGTCAACACTTACCAACCATCCAACATGTAGCAACTAATACTCATATATCAATAAATCATTCTTTATCAACTAAATATCACTTATCCACTAATCATTAATTATTAACTAACCAATATTTAGCAAATATCCATTATTTATCAACAAATCAATATTTAGCAACCATTCATTATATAACTAGTCTCTATTTATATCATACTACATTATAATTATTTTTTCATTTTCGATATAGCTAGCTTGTCAATCTCACACCCTAATGTCATCATATCATAAATAGTATATCATCAGTATACTATGTATAGCCGAACACGATCCTATATTGATATTCAACAATATCCTCATAATATCATCATAATCATCCTCCACTCTTGTCGGGCATATATATATATATTATAACCATCCTTCAACCATGCCAGGAATATATCATCATAATCATTCTCCGAACTTGCTGAGCATATATTATCATAATCATCCTCCAGCCTTGCCAGTTATATGTTATCATAATCATCCCTTGGAGTTGTCGGGTAAATAGCTTCATAATGTCATCATCATTATCATATCGATCTTTCGAATTACTACCAAGTGTAAATAACTAATATCATTATCAATATTTTCAATAGTATAATCATTAGAGTATTTTACATCATAACCATGAACATAATATATTAACATAATCAATAATCATAATTGAAATCATGAATGCTAGCATAACCAATAACATGATCTCTAAAATAATAAATAAGCATGATATTTTCCATAATTACTATCATATTCAATAATATAATTAATAAACATGATATTTAGAATAATACAAAATGTGTTCGCCAATATAGTCATTTAATATAACCCTTAATGTAATCAATATATACAATAAAACATAGGCAATAACTTGCCAATAGCCTAATTAATGGCTTATCATTAACATTAAATATAGCTTATGATTAGCTTGGTCAATATAGAATCCATGAAATAATTTATAGCTTATTTATAGCATGACCACTAGATTAATTTATGGCATAGTAATTTGTGAAAAATGTCGACTAATCCGCAGGCGGGGATGAATTATAGTAATTTGTTCCAACTCAAGACATAAACAAAGACAGGGATAATCAGACTTGCCAGAAGAGCCGATGTATAAATAAAGAATCTGTTTTGACATGAAATGGATATATCCATATATCTCTGACTCATATTTATGAGATGATAAAATACGACAAAAGCTATACCGAAAATTAGTTTGCGTAGGAATGGACATATTGGTTCACATAAGGGTGCAGTAGAATACCAAAGGGAGTTATTCATGTTCAAGCAAGTTTCAATAATACCATTTTTACTGTTACAGATGTACGAGGTCGAGTAGTTTCTTGGTCCTCCACTGGTACTTCTGGATTCAAAGGTATGAGATGAGGAACACTATTTGCTGCTCAAACCACAGCAGCAAAAGCTATCCTTACCGTAGTGGATCAAGGTATGCAACGAGCAGAAGTCATGATAAAAGGTCCCGATCTCGGAAGAGATACAACATTATGAGCTATTCGTCGAAGTGGTATACTATTAACTTTCGTAGGGGATGTAACTCCTATGCCACATAATGGCTGTAGACCTCTGAAAAAAAGACGTGTGTAGAGTTGAACATTGAATAAATCTCAAGAGAAATAAAAGATTCGATGATCTAATCAAATAATAGTACTATGGTTCGAGAGAAAGTAACAGTATCTACTCGGACACTATAGTGGAAGTGTGTTGAATCAAGAACAGACAGTAAACGCCTTTATTATGGACGCTTTATTCTACCTCCACTTATGAAAGGCCAAGCCGACACAATAGGCATTGCGATGAGGAGAGCTTTACTTGGAGAAATAGAAGGAACATGTATCACACGTGTAAAATATGAGAAAGTCCCACATTAATATTCTACCATAACGGGTATTCAAGAATCGGTACATGAAATTTTAATGAATTTGAAAAAAATTGTATTGAGAAGTAATCTATATGGAACTTCTGACGCGTCTATTTATGTCAAGGGTCCTGGATATGTAACTGCTCAAGATATCATCTTGCCGCCTTATGTAGAAACCGTTGATAATACACAACATATAGCTAGTTTAACAGAACCAATTGATTTTTGTATTGGATTACAAATAAAGAGAAATCATGGATATCTTATAAAAATGCCACATAACTTTCAAGATGGAAGTTATCCTATAGATGCTGTATTCATGCCTTTTCAAAACATGAATCATAGTATTCATTCTTATGGGAATGGAAATAAAAAACAAGAGATACTTTTATCGAAATATGGACAAACGGAAGTTTAACTCCGAAATAAGCACTTCATGAAACATCCCAAAATTTAATTGATTTATTTATTCCCTTTTTACATATGGAGGAAGACAATTTATATTTACAGGACAATCAACACACAGTTCCTTTATCCCCCTTTACCTTTCATAATAAATTGGCTAAACTCATAAAAAACAAAAAAAATAGCATTGAAATCGATTTTTATTGACCAATCAGAATTGCCTTCCAGGATCTATAATTGCCTCAAAATGTCCAATATATATACATATCATACTCAAGGTCTCATTTAATAGTATATTTGGTAGCCCAATCAGTAGCCAAATAAATAACATATTCAAGAGATCATCAAGGATCATGCCTTCTAATCAATAACTTATTCATAGAATACTCATTAATAATTATTACAAATATCATTCTTCCTGATGAACAAGGACCAAGACATCTAAATATCATCAAAATAACCATAATCCTAGATGTACACAAACATATCAAGGGTCTTTAGTAACTATCACAAGTCTTGGCCTAAGGTTGGTTGAAGTTCCCACTTCTAAATCCCCAAAATAATTTATCAAGAAATATCTATCCCAGACTGGGCTAAGTTATCTAAATCAACTTTTAGATGTTAGACAAGCCAGCACTAGTCCTAAGGTAGCAATTCCCCCTAATATAGAGCAACTGGATTAATTTCACTAATGGTACATTATTTGGGTAAGTGTAACACTCTTTAAAATTTTGATCATTTTATTTTTTGTCCTCCCACATATATAATGTAAATTTTTGACTTAAATTGAGTTTAGGGTTGTTAAAAGTGTGTTTGGGGAAAGTTTTGAATTTTTCGTAAGGGGTTTGAGGTTATTTTGGGACCTTGAGGTAGTGAGGGTTTACAATATTAGCGTGACACCGAGAATAGACTCTGCGATATTGGTGGGGTACGGAAGCTACAATCTGCGATAACGTCGTGCCACATTGATGGGTAAATTTCATTCATTTTTGTGTTTTTCACTTGGGGTGAGGGACTTTTGGTCTTTTCACCCTTTCCATAACTTATTAAAATAAAAGTGACCCTTTCTATTTAGTTTTCAAAGGTCAAACTCAACTTTATTCATCTTTAACTCTTCAACAAAGAAAGCTTAAGGGTTTTATAGAGAATTCATCATAGTGCTCCAAACTTCAAATTCACTTTAATTTCTTGTATGTTTCAGGCATGTTTCTCTTCTTTAAACTTTAATTTTTCATTGTAGCATGAATTGAATGGATTTTAATGTGATTTAAATTGGGGGTTTTGAAATTGGATTAAGGAGTTGTGGTTGTTGCTAATTGAATTGTCCCATGTTTTGAATTGATTATTCAAGTTTTAAATTGATCTTTTGGAGACTGAATTGATATATTATTTAAATGATTGGAATGGGGGACATAGGTTTCCCCAAATTGATTGAATTTCTGCATGAATTTGCATTAACCCTAACCAACTTTGTGAATTTGATTTTTATTATAAAATTGCATGGTTTAACTAGCTTTTGAACTCAATGAATTTTATTAATGGATAAATGGATATAAAAATGGATTTGGATAGCCTTGGTGGACATGGTTTGGATTATAATGGAACTTGGGAGTCCAATTTAGTTGTGAGAATTATTTCAGTATAAATATCTTAGATTGAAAGCATATTGGTATGATGATACAAAGTGGTAAATGCCTTAATAAATGACTCCTGGGTTGTTGGTTAATTTTATAGGTAAATTATTTTAAAGAGATATTCAAACCCTATATCACTATGAAGGTGTAAGCCCCGAGGGCATGAAACTGGGACAACTATTGCTCATGATGGCTTTAGTTTTTCCTCAGATTTCATTAGTTCGTGCGGGTAGCACACGCTGGGCCCTTTTAATAGGGTAAGATAAACCCATATAGTCCATGGTTTTCTTTAGGATGGATTTGGATACACAGTCCAGGTTAATGATTTTAAAACTCTCATGTTCATGACCCTTTATCCTATCTCGTGTCTTATATATGTATAACAAATATGTAGATATGGTTTTATCTAATTTGGACATGACATTATTTTATTAGTTTCTATGAGTCACATGTCAATGCTTATTATACTAACCATCCTAAGAAGCTTCATCATTTCACGATATAGGGTTCGAAGATTCCTTTCCTTCTGCTATGTACCATTATGTGGCTTAACACATTTGTTGAGTTGTTGTGAAATAGTCGGACTCCATCCTTCAAAGGGCTTTGTCATTTCATCATTCTCTCTTTATTTACATAATATTTTTGATTCTTTTTGGTCATAGTTAGGGGCATGTCCTGACTTAGTTGTTATTCTGGTTTAGAGGATTTGGTGGACAGATGTCAGTTGGTTATTGATTGACTCTTAGATTTCATTTGAGTTAATTTTTATTTCATTACTATCTTAATTGGCTTCTTCTTTATCTTTATTATTATTTTGTGCTCATGAGGTTAGGCTATGGGGGTGGTCTCCCGTCCATGGTGGTATTGAGATACCCATCACGTTCAGGCCTTGATTCAGGTCGTGACAGTAAGTTTCATCCTAATCTGAAGTAACCAATAAAATCTCCTCATTATTGGACTAACTAAGGTAATTCCACCCTAACAAGAGCCTATGAGGTCAATTTCACCTAAGATAGGAATAACTAGGCTAATCATACCCAAAACGATAGTAGAAATACCCTAAATTATTCGACTAGTCTAAAGTAATACAATTTATCACATCAACACCTAAAACCATCGAATATCAATTAGAAGATCATAAACATAGTATGAGGTGGCTCAATCTAACAAGGAGTAAAACCTAGCCCACCAAAAACAGCAAAGAAAGCTCACAAGATCTGCTAAATCACCGTTTTCACTTTCGAGAAGCTTCTGTAAGATGCCAAGCTATCAAAATCACATTCTGCTCATCAAATATGAGAATAATGATATCCATATTTCACCATTGTGATTCGGGTCCAAAAATCACATCAATATCCCATGTGAGTCCCACTCACTAAAAATGTATTTTTGACACCAACCAAAACCTTCTCACATGCTCAAGGAAACATTACTCTCACAAATGGATGAAATCCAAGATAAATTGGGGCTAAAATCAAGTTGTCGGGGTTTTAGGAGGTTTTTGAACAAGAAATCAAGAAAAATTACAAAGAAAAGGGTGAATTCTTACCTCAAATCGGAAGATAATAGTGGAAACAAGTGATAATCAAGCTTCCCAATCACCCACAAGCCTAATATCACTCTTTAGGTTTAAGCTCTAAGGAAATGGATGAGAAATGGCTAAAATCTCAAAATAAGGGGCCTATATATACCCATCCTAGACCCTCGAGTCCCTCGATTAATACCCAACCTTTGTGATCACGGTAAATTGGATATACACTAGTGAATCGCGATAGCGACAAGCCACTGCGATGGAGGCACTTGAGACCTGTCAAGGGTATTGCGATCACGACCCTTGGCTCGCGATTGTGATGAACCAGATAAGACTTGAAATTTTCCAAATATCTACCAAGATCTCGAGATTCATTTGGAATCCCATATACGTAATCAAACTGTGTATTCACACTAAATTCTATGTTCCTGACTCAATAGTGCAGTCAAAATTTCCATCTAAGGTCATTTAAACAAAATAAGCATCCCACATCCATATTTCTAATTTCTTAGCTTTCCAACCAATCTCGGGACCCAAACCAAGAGTCCACCTAGCCTAAAATCAATATTCTAGAGCTGTTAGAACAATCAAAATTTGCATTTAAGGTCTTTTATCTGTTATTTTTTTCTTGTGGCCACTTTTAATTAGCGAAGACTTCAAAATAGAGAATTGGCTCTAAAACCCAAATGAGTTCCTTGTAATCGAACTATCAATTCTAGCAAGCCATAACTTACATGGGGCTGCTATTGATAAGCTCTAACAGCCTAAATAACTGGAATTATGGAACATGACATCAAGGTCATTATGATATATACCGCTAAAAGAACTTTCTCTTACAACAAATAAGGATTAGGATGTACTTGAAGTCTCGAATGGGTAAGGATAGTGGGTCTACATCTCGCTCTTAATATCCCAAGTATCCTCCACCACTATGCGGTGCCTCCACTAAACCTTAATTATAGGAATATCCCTAGAGCGCAATCACTTAACATTACTAGCCATAATGAGCACCAACTCCTCTACAGAGGTTAACTGCTTATCTAGCTGGACTGAATCCTATCTAAGCACATAATAAAGATCGAGAAGGTGTTGCCGTAACATAGAAACATGGAAACTTGATGGACAATATCCAAATCTGGAGGTAGAGCTAACTCATCAGCCACTTCACAAATTGTACGAAAAATATCGAAAGGATAAATATATATAGGGCTAATCTTGCCCTTTCTCCCAAACCTCATCACACCCTTCATGTGTGACACTTAAAGAAATACTCGATCACCAACTCCAAATCTTAAGGCATAGAGTCTATAATATTCATAGGTCTTTTACATACTCACAGCTACTCTCAACCTGTCTATAATCACCCTAACTCTATCCAACAACTCCTGAAGAAAATCCATACCACGAGGCTAAGTCTCAGAAGTATCAAACTATTTAGTCAGAGAATGACATCTCTACCCATACAAAGCCTTAAAAGGTTCCATCTCAATACTCAAAATGATAACTGTTGTTATAAGAAAACTCTACCAAGGCTAGGTGTTTCTCCCACTAACCTCTAAAACCTATAAAATGGGCTAGAAAAATATCCTCAAGCACCTTAATAGTCCTCTAAGATAGGCCATCGGACTACAAATGGAATATGGTACTAAGATGCACTTGAGTACCCAACTCCTCATGAAAATCTCTTAAGAAAATAAAAATAAA
Organism: Capsicum pubescens; assembly: GCA_030864215.1. NCBI lineage: Eukaryota > Viridiplantae > Streptophyta > Magnoliopsida > Solanales > Solanaceae > Capsicum > Capsicum pubescens. The sequence continues at coordinate 5,429,138 of CM061539.1, forward strand.
CATAGACCCTCGGTAAAAAATAATAGATATGGTCACATAATACAAATGGACTATCTCATATACATAGATTAATGCTAACCTCTCAGAACTATAGGACATCTGAATTGAAAGAAAATTTGTTGTCTTGGTCAATAGATCCACAGTGAGCCAAATACCATAAGAATCATGACAATTATGAGGTAAATCAGTAACAAAATCCATGGTAATCCATGTCCATTTCAAATCGAGAAAGAGTAATCTTTGAATCAAACCACCTAGTTACTTTCTCGACCTTTACTTATTGACAACAAAGGCAACGACCTACAAAATCAGCCACATCACTTTTCGTTCCACTCCACCAATAATGTTGTCTAAAATCTCTATACATCTTAGCTATGCCCATGTGAATAGAATTTCAAGAGTTATTAGTCTCATGCGGAATCAATTAACAATCCTCAAAACACAAATGTAGCCATCAAATCTCAAAACACCCTCAAAATCTATGTTGTTCCTCTCGAACTCACCTCTCAACGCCGAATCAAGAAGGAAACATAGTCTAGTATCCTCAAACTAGCGATCCTAAATCTTCTAAAAAAACAAAGACCTATCCTAATAATGAATTGGCTCAATCTTAAATTGGGTCTACCATAATTGTAATACCTCGAGAAATATGAAGACTAGCTCAGCCCGTTAAAGCTCCTTGATGCATGTCAAGGGAAGCTTATTGCTAAAAATTTTGGCTAAGTGTTGGAACCTTTTTCATTCCATAAAACCTTCAAAACTTTGGAGAATTATTTTGTGACCTTTTCGGCCTCCGATTCTTGATTTTCAAGTTGTGTTGCATTTGGGGAAGTCAAGAGTACATCCCGGGTGAGTTTCGGAATTTTTTGAATAGCGTAAGGGCATGTTTGGATTTCCAAACCAGTGGCTTCATGCAATCTGCCCGCGCCGCCCATCCTAAAGCGATGGACTAAGGCATGCGCCACCCATCCTAAAGCAGTGGACTAAGACAGGCGCCGCCCGCTAACTCCAGTGGTACCCAATTTTTCCTGCACTCTAACTCCGTATCCTTAGGGGTATTTTGGTAAATTTCTATCCCTATATATACCCTTAAACACGAGATTTGGCCATAATTCAGCAACATATACTCTTTTTTGCTCAATTTCTCTCAAGAACTCAAGCTAGGGTTTTATAGAAGCTCCAAGGGTCAAGATATTTCACCGTAGAACTTTAAAAATTCTTAGTCTAAGGTATGCGTGTGTTTATTCATGGACTCCTTTCGTCCATGAAGTCCAAGAACCCTATTTTAAACTATATGCCATGACTTTTATGTTTTAATTTGATTGTTGATCATGTTTATGTATTGAATGATGTCAAGATAGAATCTTTATGTGTTTATATAATGCTAGGATGACATATTAGTTGAAATGTATGAATTTTGGGGTGATTTGGATTGTTAAATTCATGAATACACCTATGCCCTATGAGTGCATGCAAGGTGTTTAATAATATGCCTCAATGAATGAATGATGATCAAGTACTTAGCTTCCATGTGTCAAGATTATGCCATGCTTCCCAAGTTATGATGTTCTTACTTGAATACAATAGTTTTCATATTAAACCTATGCGATATGATTTCTTGAATAGATGTTCATGAGATTAGAAGTATGAAATTATGCCTTGTTTATATGCATTACTATCCATGTATAACATGATGATAAGCATGTACTTCATAAAATCCCCTAGTAATGGTATTATGTATGTTGTTCATGTACTCAAGAGTCAAGTCATGTCAGTTTCCTTCTATCGAGTCCTGGGGGTACTTATACTCGAAAAATATAGCTGTATGCCTAGAGCTTATGTCATGTTTCATGATACTCTTAGTCAAGCTATGATCAGTAGAATTTAGTCAGTCTCATGACTTAGGAAAGTTCTGTATGTTCAGTATCAATCTAGTCTCACTCAGTAATCTCAGTAATCCCATGATATCAGTATTTAGTCATAGCCTAGTAGTACTCAGTTCAGAACTCAGTCACTAGGTCAGCTAATGGAACTCAGTAATATTCTATTAGTTAACAGAACTCAGTAGTAATTTCGTTAGTCAGCGGAACTTAGAAATCTCATCTCAGTTAACTAGTATCATCAGTTTAGTTCAGTTAATTAGTTCAGTGTCATTCAGTTGGGAGTAGGATTAAGCACCGAGTGAGCCTAGGGATGTGGCCTTACCCATTATATAGGACTGAGTCCCTAGTAGTAATCCCTAAGTTCCAAAACTACGTAGACAACGTAGTTTATGAGATGTCACCCATTATACAAGGATTGATCTAATGAACACCCGTTATTTAGGACTGACATCCTCAGGGGTCACCCATTATTTAGGATTGACTCCACAACAGTTGTCTTTACCAGTGGCACGGTACTGACACCCTTCCAGCTGGGGTACAGGTTGGACCCCACACTAGTTCAGATCTGGGGCATGTCGGTTAGATAAATTCTCCCACAGTCACAGTTATAGTTACTGTTATAATTATAGTTTCAGTATTCAGTATTCAGTAATTAGAAATCAGTCTCAGTCTCAGCTTATACTTTAGTTATACAGAATTATGATTGTTAGATACAGTCACCCAGATCAGTAAGGAACTTAGACAGTTCCATAGATCCAAAGATCACCCGGTAGGAAGGATTGATCTTAAGAATAACTCATCTTTATTATCATCATTAGGTTCAGAGATCACCTGTTATAAATGACTGATCTCAGATACCGTTAACCATTAGCATCAAAACTAGTAGATTCAGAGATCACCCGTTATGAAGGACTGATCTTAGATACAATGAATTCAAATACAGTTCGGAACTCAGATAATTCTATCAGAACTTATAATATCAAATACAATCGCTTAGTATTAGTTATATCAGTTTTGTCGATCATTTTAGTTATATCAGTTATGTCAGTCGTCACAACTTATGTTATCAGTATTCAGTTTCAGGACTATTAGACACAGTCAAACAGACCAGTTCTTCATAATTTAAACTGTCAGAAATAGACATTTAAGTATTCAGTATATTAGTATCAGTACCCGCATGTTATCAATATTTAGACTTAGTAGTTAGTATCTTCGCGAGTTCAGTTATAGTTACTCATGCATATATGTAATCTCAAATTCATAATAGTCAGCATTGTTCATACATATAACCCTATGTATTCAGCCTACCCCCATGCATACTCAGTACATTCAGTCGTACTGACGTATTTGCGCTATGGTGTTTTCTCTTATGTCACACCATAGGTTCAAAGACACGCATTCCAGACCAACAGTAGAGTTCCAGCCTTCAGTATACAGAGTCAGTGGTGATTCCTCATCATGAGGGGACATTATTATCTTATGGTTTAGTTTATTCAGGTTTGTTAGGCGGAGTTAGTTGGGGGCATGTCCCACCAACTCCTTATTCAGACAGTCATATTTGGAGGCTTTTCAGACTAGTATGTTTAGACTTCAGTTTATTTCAATTGCTTTGGGTATTTTATACCCCACTATAGATATGATATTTTTATTAGTTTTGAACCTTATGGTCTTATAATATTACGTATTCCACATTATTATGCCATATTATGCAGTATACAGGTACAAATATCACTCATGGGTTAGCTTGTGGTCTTTTGGGGTCATGAGCACCGTGTCCGATTCAGAAAATTGGGGCATTACAATAATACTATCCTTAGACACCACATGTCCAAGGAATGTCAATGACTCAAGACAAAAATCACACTTGGAGAGTTTGGTGAAAAGAACATAATCTCTCAATGTCTGGAGCACGTCCCTTAAGTACTATGCATGCTCTTCCTTACTCCTTTAATACACAAGGATATTGTCGATGAACACAATCAATAGGAATCAAAATATGGTCTGAATACTCAATTTATCAAATTCATAAATGCAGCTAGGGAATTAGCCAAGCCAAATGACATCACCAAGAACTCATAATGACCATAGTGGGTCCTAAAAATTATCTTTGGGATATCCTTACCCAAATCTTAATCGATAATAACCAGATCTCAAATCAATTTAAGAGAACACTATCATACCCTAAGGCTGGTCAAATAAATCATCAATGCCAGGCATAGGTTAACAGTTCATCACTGTTATCTTATTAAGCTAGCTATAATTAATGCACTTACGTATGGAGCTATCTTTCTTCTTATCAAACAACATAGGATTTGTCCAAAGAGACACACTTGATCTAATAAAACCTCTACTAAGAAGATCCTAGAGCTAAGTTATAGCTCCTTAATCTCAATAAGAGTTGTATGGTTAGGTTTCATAGAAATAGGTCACATGTAAGGCTCATGATCATTAGAAAACTCAATCTGACATACAAGGGGAATACTAGGCAGGTTAGTAAAGAACATATTAGAAAACTCACAAACTATAGGAATAGAATCAAGTGATAGACTCTCCACAATAGTAACACAAATATGAGAGATAAGACTTGCAACTCCTTGAAATAAGTCTCCTTGCACACATATTAGAAATAATCCATGTTGGCTCATGACTATCAGCTCCTTGCCACACGAATGAGGGTATACTGAGCATGGATAAGGTAATGGTCATGGATTGAGTTGATACACATAAGGAAATATATAATATATCCCAAGATATATCTAACCATGGAGCACAATAAGTAGAAACATAAGAATAATTGGATCCCTAATCAAATAAAGCAAGGGTTGATTGATGGCATACCAAATTATACTTGTAATAACATCATTCGAATACTCAACCTTGGGTCTAGAAGGTACTATATACAACTGACCACACTTTCCACATGGTTAGGCGTTTGATTGACCTCTTATCATGCCTGCCTGAGAACCTTCTTGAGTACCCTAGAAACTACCCCTCTAACCATGAGATCCATCTCTAGATTAGGAATGATTTTCTGTATTAGTGGGAACACTCTTAGTTGAAGCAACAATCATCCTACAACTAGTACAATCTCTTGAATAGTGACCAGGAGTTCTATAACTATATGATAATAGCTAAGCTAAATAAGAGCCAACAGATCTTGAAAACTCAAAATAACCACCACATCAAGATTGATTAGATAATGAACCTCTCAAAGAAATACCACTACCCTTACCAGGGCAATTACTAGCACTCATTTGACCTCTGCCAGAAATTTAAAGTACTACCTAAATAGGCTAACTAAGTTGACTCTGACACTCATAGGATGTATTCAGAGGATATGTACCATGATAATGGCTACATATAAATCAAGAACTACTATAGGTACTAATGAAACTTCCCTAATATCTCAGACTCTTATTGCTGCCCCTATGGTCCTCTCAATTCCTCTACTCCATAAGCTAAGAATGATTAGAAACTTTAATAAAAGACCTACCCATAGCAACCAAACTCTGAGTAGACATAAAAAGGGAAAGTCTCAACCCTCTAATAAAGAAACAAAATCTTATACTCAGTATCAAGAATTGAAGTTGCATGCATATCTAACTCATGAAAATGAGCCTCATACTCTTCAATTATCAAGGAGCCCTTCTCTAATCTAGAGAATTGATCCCTCAAATAATCCCTAACGCTGTAAGGCATACACTTCTCTAAGAACATCTCCAAAAACTGAGCCTATGTCAAAAGAAAAGATCTAAATGGTCTAGAATCTATATAAACTCTTCACCAATATCGAATAGCAAGTACAGCTAAAATATGGTGTAATACACACGATGAGTCTCAATTAGGACTAAATTATGTAAAGCAATTAAAAACTTATCCGCATCCTCTCTCAGAGTATTAGAATACCTAGGAGCTTCTAATCTCAAGAATTTACCCAACATCTTCTACTATCATCTGTGATAATTGAAGCTAACTAAGGTCTTTGGTTAGATATCGTAGACAGACAATGCTCCAATTCTGGTGTAATGGTAGCTGCAACATAGTATGGGACAAATAACAACATATTGATCATGCAATCAAAGATATCAACTATCATCCCTCTCACAGGAACCCATGTTCTGTTCCTCATATTTGAGATTCTAGAGCCTTTCGAACAATATTTCTCTAGTATTTCTAAATAATTGGCAAAGAATTTACACACCAGATTTGGATAACATAAACCTAGAGGCTTATTTAAACATGCTAGCTTATATTCATTGAACCTCTTTTCCAAGTTAGGGTAGTCATGTAGATCAGTTGTAACTATATGATATTCTTCTTCAATGGGCCTCTTTAAGGGTCTATTTAACATAGGTTGAAGCCTATCGAATAAGTGCTTCTTTTTATGCTTTACCTTCTATCTGATTGATTTACGTACTTCTGTACCCTTGCTTTGTATTACATCTCCTTCTTCATGTTCTAATACACTGACTAGGTTAGGGTTTGCCTATTTACACCATTCCTCTTCAGGGCTAGAACTCATACTATTACTATTGTCACTGTCACTCTTCTCGTCAGACTGAAAGAGTACCCATTTCTTCTTTTCACTTTTCCAAATACAGTAGGTCGATGCTTTAGCATTATTTCTTGCTCATTTCTGCCACTTAAAGTGGTGACATCTTGAATTTGTTAAGATATCCCACCACCTCTCCTCACTGGTAGCTTTTAAGACATAGTACCTGATGTTAAGAAATAAAAAAAATTGCCTAATTATTAGTGACAACAAGTTGTAATCAATGAAAATTAAATTTATTATTTTAAGAATGACGGTCAAGCTGACGGTCCATCGAGAATTTAATGGTCCATCGCCTTGTCTGACGCCTCCTAACAGATTAATTAAAGATTTGTCGATGGTCAGAGTTACCATCCGTTAATTAACTAACGACATATGTCTTTGTCCATCGCTACTTAATAGAACAGATTGACAATTTTAGATTGATGATGACTATTATGATGGTCTGCCACACATATGATGATCCATCATTTTAACCATCATCATAACCTTTTAAGTTTTATAATATTGGGAGCATTTTATCGGACACCTGGCAGACCTATGCTTTGTATTCGAAGGTTCATTTTGAAAACCTTACTTTTAAAATAATTCACAATCATAACAGAATATGAGTTACCTAGACTTCATCGCAAATAGGTAATCCCAGTGTTTGATACATGTTTACATTCAAAATTAATTTCTATAGAACATTTATGCTTACCCCTTTGACATGTTCGTCCATTTACATAAAAAGAAGATTTTAGAATCCTACCGAAGATTTTGGAATCATACCTTTTTCTTAAAGTTTTTCCTCAAACCTCTGAGAACTCTCAAAGCTTGAAAAAAAAAACCTTAATTCTTAGAGAGTAGAGTCTAAAGTTGATGACTGATGAAAATAAAAGAGAGGGATGATAGGTAAAATAGGGTAATAAAGAAACCAAAGAGTTCTTTCAGAGGATGAATGCAATTTAAAGAGAATGAATGTGCAGGACTTTTAACCATTTTAGGAGTTGAAGAAATGGGACAATGTATTTAACTGATAAGTTCTATCCCTTAAATATACTATTAGATCGATTCAAATACCCATTTGGGCCAAAATAGCACCGATCCAGTCATTAAAGCACAAAATTATTTTGATGGTCTTACTAATGGTCCGTCGAGCAATTGATGGTCCATTAGATATACCATCACAACTTACCCAAATCAAATATCAGGCCACCTCTCATTGACGGTCCAAGTGATGGTCTACCAAATCTTTTAAAAACCATCGTATTTATCATTAAACCTTATCTAGTATAGATGTTTTTTATCCCATTTGTGACGATCTTGTTGATATCCCATCATGGGGTTGGCAGTCCACCGCTCTTCCCATCACAGCTTATCCAAATGTCTCAATATATTATTCCACTTTCTCCTTCATCAAATATAAATCTTGCACACTTAAAAACTAAATTAATCATGCAAGAACAAAAAAACACTCTATCTAATGGTTATTGCAACATATTGTGGATTGTCTCTGACTAACGACTGATTTAATGTCATAACACGGTACAATTTTTGTGATTACTCAGACTTTAGAAAGAAAAATCGTACTTAAGCGTTTTAACATGTCCATTGGCCTAATGTGTTATTTGATTCATTGTACATTCACTTTAAACGCACTTCCATCTTTGTTCTTCAGCTCAACTACTCCGGATGACAAGACATGAGTAATTTTATAAGGTCTAGACCATTTTAATTTCAACTTACTAGGGAAAAGATTAATTCACAAGATAAAGAGCAACACCTAATCACCTGCTTAAAATTCCCACTTTTAAATTTTTTGGTTGTGGTATTTCTTCATTCTTTCCTTGAATAAATCATCTCTTTTCTTATACACAAAGATAGAACTTATCCATCTTATTTAGCTACTTTAGTCTCAGGTCAATTGCCTCTTTCCAACTTATGTTCAACCTTTTGAATGGCCATAATGATTTATGCTCAAGCTCAATTGGCATATGACAAGATTTGCAAAAATAAGCTGATAAGTAGACATTCCTGTGGCAGTTTTTAAGATTGTCCGATATGCCGAAAGGGCATCATTAAGTTTCCTTGACTAATCACTTCTGTTCGTATTTACAGTTTTGGCCAGACTAGACTTGATCTCCCTGTTTGATGCCTCTACTTGGCCACTAGTCCATGGGTAATAATAAGTGACCACCTTATGTTGTTTCACCCTATATTTCAATAGTGCAACTCAAAATATCTTGTTGCAGAAATATGATCCTCTATAACTTATAATAGTTCTTGGAACACCAAATTGTGAGAAAATATGCTTTCTAAAAAATACAACTACTTATTTTCCCTTATTATTTACTGAGCAATAGCTTCAACCCACTTGGACACATAGTCCACAACAACCAAGATGCATTTGTAGTCATAAGATTTTACAAAAGGTTACATAAAGTCTATGCCCCACACATCGAATAATTTTGCTTCTAACATCTTAGTCATTAACATTTCATGATGCTTAGAGATCAAACCTTGTTTTTGGCATTGATTACACTTCTTGAAAAATTCATAAGAGTCCTTATAGAGTGAAGGCCAATAATATCCATATTACAGAACTTTTTTTGCAGTGCGATCACCTGTGTGGTGCCCCCTAATTGGGGAAAAATGGCAAGCCTCCAAGATACTCTGCATCTCAACCTCTGGTATACATCTTATGATGATGTTATAATCACAACATCTAAATAAAAATGGATTATCCCAAAAATACCTAGTAACATTGTGGAGAAACTTCTTATTTTTATGAAACGATAGATTTTCTAGGATAATTTCACTAACAACAAAAATAGCAAATCTACATACCATGGTATTAATTTGAGAGTAGCAGCTAGAATCTGTTCATCTGAGAAAGCATTATGAATTTCAAGCTTCTCCATATTATTTTGGTCATTTCTAACCTTGACAAATAATCTGCTACTTGATTCTCACTTCCCTTCTTATCTTTGACCTCAAAGTTAAACTTTTGAAGTAATACAACCCATCTAATAAGTCTCGACTTTGCATATTTCATTGCTACTAGATATCGTAGCACTGCATGGTAAGTGTGGAATATTATCTTCATTCTCAAAAGATACACCCAAAATTGCTTAAACACGTATACCACATCTAAGAGTTCTTTTTATCTCATTGTGTAGTTCACTTGTGCTCAATTAAAAACCTTACTATCATAATAAATTTGATGAAATATCTGCTCCTTCTTCTGTCCTAGAGTAGACCCATGTGCTACCCTACTTGTATTGCATATTACTTCAAATGGCTTAGACCAATCCAGAGAAATAATGTTATGTGCAACAACCAACTATTCTTTAAGGCATTAAAATGCATTCATATAGTTATCATCAAATATAAACTTGCTCTCTTCTTCAACTAATTTGCAAAGTGGGTTACAAATTTTGTACAAGTCCTTGATGAACCTTCAGTTGAAACCTACATGGCTAAGAAAACTATCAACTCCATTAACTGAGATAAGAGGAGACAGATTTTAAATGACTTCTATCTTAGCTCTATCATCCTCAACTCATTTTTCTAAAATTTTATGTCCTAATACTATGCCTTCCTTCACCATGAAATAACACTTTTCCCAATTTAGGAAAAGATTGAATTCCTCACACCGCTATAATGCCTTGACCAGATTCACCAAACATAGATCGAATGAATCACCTACCACAGAAAAGTCATCCATGAACACTTACAAAGTGTCCTCTATAATATTTGAGATGATCAACATCATACACCTTTGGAACTTAGCCAGTGCATTATGGAATCCAAATTACATTATTTTTAATATGAAGGTTCCATAGGGACACATAAAGGTTGTTTACTCATGGTCCTCAAGAACAATCAATATTTTATTGTATTTTATCTTAGGCACACATTGCACAGGGCATACCACTTACTGTCAAATATTGGGTAAACCACCCCAACATCCAGCCACTATGTTATTTTCTTCATTATTACTTCTTGCATTAGTGGGTTTAACCTACGTCGATGCTCAATAGTAGGCATGCATTCTTCTTCCAATAGTATCTTATGTGTGCAGACATTAGGTGGAATGCCTATAATGTCAGTTATCATCTACCTGATGGCTTTTTTGTAGTGTCTCAAAATAGAAATTAGGTCATCTACTTGATGCTCAATAAAATCAGCCGCAATAATCACTATTAACGTGTTTTCGTCACCCAAACATGCATACCACAGATAACCTCGTAACTCCTTCAACTACAACATAGGTGGCTATTCAATGGATGGCTTAGTAGGTGGTGTTGGGAAAATTTTCAAGTCCAAATCCATCTTTTTTGGGGAATATGAATACAACCCCATTATAGTTAAGGCACATACACTCTCATCGAACCCCTCAATTTCCTCACTATTAAAATTCATCAAAGTTATAGCTAAGGTTTCTATAGAAAACCTTTCCTCAATTGGAACCTATATATTATCTTCATAAAATACACCAGTGACTGAAACAACACTTACTTCTTTCTATTTATTCATAGATTGGCACATATCAAAGCTTACTTCTTCATTATTGGGCCTAAATTTCATATTATTAAACTCCAAATCAATGAACACTCTCCCAGTCACTAAAATTTGGCTACCCAATATTATAGGTACATCGAAGTCCACTTCACAATCCAAAATTACAAAGTCTGTAAAAATATAAAGCTTGCCACCTTAACAAAGACATCATAACGAATTATCATCGATCTCTTTATGACCTATCAGCCATGAAAAGTCACATATTAGTAGGCATAGTATCTCCTAAATCCAATTGTTTAAATACTACCAAATGCATAAGGTTAATGCTTGCTCCAAGATTAAAAAGGGCTTTAGCAAAGTGAAATAATTTGATAGTACAAGGGATAGTAAATGCTCCTGGATCAGCTTTCTTCACTTGTGATCTAGTTTAAATAACACTATAATGATGAAGTTTATCCACTAATTCATAGCCCACATTTATTTTCTTCATCACAAGGTCTTTCATAATCTTAGCATATCCCGACATCTGCTCTAGTGCCTCAACTAAGGGTACATTCACTATCAGCTGCTTCAACATAGCTATGAATTTGCTAAACATATTCTTATATGATTTTTTCTTCAATCTATATGAAAATAAAGGAGGTATATTTTGTATTCTTATTGAGGTTTTCTCTGCCTCCTTTCCTTTGTCTTTCTCAACATCATTAGCTTGTTTCTATTTAGATGAATTTTAAATATTTTCTAACTTTTTGAAGTTTACTGGATGTTCATCATCTACTTTTACTTCTAACTCCACTATATCACCTTAGTCAAATATACTCAAATAAAGTCCAAGTAATATTTTACCACTTCTAGTGGTAATAGCCATACATAAACTATCATTTCTCAGGTTCTACAATATGTCATTTAGCAAGGTCCCACTTTTCCTTTGATTAAATATCGCCGACAATTGATTCATCTATTGGTATAATTATTTAATAGATGTAGAGTGTGAGTCAACTAATTTACTCATAGATGACAAATCACACTTCATCTCCCTTACTCTCGTATCAGTTGATTCCACACCTTTAAAAAATTTAGCCATCATATCCCAATAGATATCTTCCTAGAATTATTTGAGGCATTGTTACAACTTCTAGGTGGTACTTATATACTAATATTATCAGTCTTGTTCTTCTAGATTCCTTGGCTTTGGTCTTTATAACCATCCTTATCATAATAATTCTGAACTTGATTTCCTTGGCCTTTGGCCCCAAAACTCCCTAATTATTAAAATAGTTTGCCTCCTCCTTAGAATCAAATTTAGATCCCCTACTATATGACCTGATATTTTTTACCTTTTCTACTTTTCCTGATAGAAATTGCTTTGTAAACAAATCTATTTGAGTCTTTATGTGATCCATATCTTAATCGTACTCCTCTTTTCTTCGATGCTGTTTTGTAGGCATCTCACTAAAATAAGTATTGTTTGCTACCTCAGAATCCGTGGAATTTGAAGTTCTTCTTATTTTAGTCTTTTTCTCTAGCATCCATGAAGCTTCAATAAAAGGAAGATCCATAAAATCTTCCCCTAATGCAATATCCACAATTGTCTTTGTAATTGGATTCATAGCTCTATAAAATGTTTCCATCAAGTGCTCTTCAGTTATCTTGTGACTAGAACACTATATCTGCTTCTTTTTTAATACTACCCATGTTTCATGAAGGTCTTTATTAGGCAGCTATCTGAAGTTGCTAATCTCATTCCTCAATTGTAACATTCTAGAATTCAGAAAGAACCTTTCTAAGAAAGCTCCATTCAGTTGACTCAGTTTGTTATAGAATTGGGTGCTAGCTTGTTCAACCACGGTGTTTCTCCCCAGACAAAGACAATGATAATATACTCAGATGGATGGCATTCTACCCCACTCCAAGATTATCAAAGGACTTACAAATATTGATAAAGTTCACCAGGTACATATTAAGATCATCCCTCTGTAGTCCACCAAATAGCCCCTTCAGATTTAACTATTACATAATTGTACTTATGATTTTAAACATCACTCCTAATGACATTGGTGGTGGAATAATCACCCCTGTAGCACTATCTCTATCCAAAGCTTTATCATCATCACCCAGATCAAACTTTACAACAGGTTAACAATTTTCTCTCCCTCTAGCTGGTTGATTTTGATTGGCTAGTACAACTATATTTTATGGATATCTCCTATTTATAGGATCAACCAAGTCATCATATCCCAAACAATCATCATCTGCATTAGCTACACGGCCAGGGTTGTCTGCATTTTGTTGATTGACTTGTGCATTAGCCAAAGCAGCTAGTCTTGAAGATTTTTGTTGTTCAGCCAAGCTCCCATTTCATTGAGGTTATGAGTTGAGAGGTAATAATGGACTTTATAACCTTCTGGTTTGTGGAATACACAACAAAGAGTCCCCAATGATCAAAACTAACAAATAAAATTAAAATTAATAAACTGTACCAAAAGTCAATTAATGCTCATATACTTAATTGACAATCATATTCCCCAGCAACGCCGCTAAAATTTAATACACCCAAATTACAACTCTCTTAAAAGAGTATATGCAATCGTTGTCAAATATATAACACAACTAGGTTGGGGTCAAATTCCATAGGGAATATGGTGTTAACTAAGTCTTATGATTATTAATAGATTGTTAGTCATAAGTTTTCCAGAAATAAATGAGGTTTATGTTATTAGTAAAGTTTGTTTGAGAGTTTACACAATGATAAGTACTAGTGTTTAATTTGCAATGTAAAACCAATTAGATTCAGTAAACCAGGATTATAGTCACCAAGGTGTTTTAACGGTAAGGGTTGTGGGCTATTACAAATACTTACTTCACAAATCTAATTGCAAGGTTAATTTCTCAATGAAGTTCATCTAATTGTTTATCATCCTCAAAAGATGACTACACTTTAATTCTTTCAAACTTGAAGTGTGAATAAGATTAATAAATTATATTCCTCACGGGATTGATCCTGTTAAGGCATCAAACATGAAACCAAAGGTTAAATACTTTGATTTTCTTGTAACTCTTCTCTTTTCCCAACATAAACTTTTTGTTTCAAACAAGTTATGTCTACGGGCACATCCCACAAGTTTGAAACCTCCCGCAAGTTTGAAACCAAGGAGGATCATAATTTTGAAGAGAAAGTTATGCAATTGAATTAATTTTTAGGAATTAATTAATCCCACAACCCTAACAATGAATTTCACCAAGTCTTCCATAACCTTAGTTATGGGAGTTTTAGCCACACATAATTAAGGAAGAGAATTCCAATGTATATTTCACAAACAATTCATAAATATTTATAAAAATATAAGAGGTTGTTCTAAATCTCAAATTGATAGTGAATAAAATGTAAATCCCATATTGTCAATTTGTTTCTAAGTGAATTCTATGTTATAGTTGTTTTTCAGTAGCCAAAGATGCCTATTCTAACTATAAGATTTTTATTTATAGGCACCTTTAAAGTGAGAATTTAAAATTCAAATTGAAGATGTTGTATCATTAGTTAAATGTTACATTTATGGTCCATTATTGGTGTGACGATCTGTCGGTGAGACCATCAATGTTCCTTGGCCCTGGGCTATTTTTGGCTTGGAAATTCTAATGGTCAGTCGTGGTCCTGATGGTCTGTCAGACTGTCAATCACTGGGCTACTTGATTCCTTGGTTTCTACTTATTTCTGACAATTATAGTGACCGCCCATCAGAGGTTTGGCTGTTCTTCAGCCAAATTGTCGTTGCTTTCCAATGTGTGGTCTTATTCTATATGATGTTGATGGTTCTACTAGCAGTACATTGACTTGATGATGAACTATCAGCTTATCCATCATATGCGATTAGTATTTACATTTCCAATTTTTCCTGCTTCTGAGTTAAGTTTCATAAGAACAAGAAAACCGATATCAAATACTTCAATTGATGCTTCAAAAAATGATTATCTTTTGTCAAAAAGTAATATGTTTCATCAAATGTGGGAACATCACCCACCATCATTAGACCGAGTCCCATTAGCTATCAAGACTTTATTAGTAACATGGCACCAGTTGTGACCGGTGACTCACTAGTATCTTACTTGGAGGGTCTGCATCACCACCTCCATCAACATCATCAACTATCGGTCTCAAGCTATCAACTCTTTCATGAATCTTTTGAACCCTCACCTACCATTCCTTCTTACTCACTACACTATATTTCTTATCCTTCTTCATAGCATCTTTGTTAGCACTCCAATGCTTGTTCTACTTTTTTTCTCTTTTTTCATCTTGGGTCTCATCTACCCTGTCCATAATAGCCCAAATATTATTATCATGCACTTCGAGGACTACTACCATAACCACAAGATCTTGGATAACTGATCTGTCATACAACTCATCTACAATCTTTCTAATTGAATCCACCTCGTCATTGACCTCCAAAATATAGGGGTCTGGCTGTTCCCTAGATGATGGGTCATCCACTACTCAAAAACATTGAATCTTACATGTACTTTTCTATCTTGGGTCTCCAACTTTGTATCAACCCAGGGCTTTAGACCTCCTTCCATGTTTTTGACCTTAGCCTCTAGCTTTCTCAGTTTCGTCATAGCTTCAACCCATAAATCTTGTGAGACCATGATAAATTTGGCAGGAATACCTCTCAGGTGAGGTGGTATATACTGTACCATAGAAAGGTCACTAGGCATAACTGTTGCATCTGATAGTTGTGCATCTAATTATTTGTTATTGTCATATGGATTAACAGCTTTAGCCTTCTCACTCTATCAGTACATATTTGCTCCTCTTCTCGCCTTTTTGGCCAATGGGTTAGATGCATCTGCGATCAATCTCAACCTCATCAATACCTGGGAGTTCTTACACTTCTGTAGCAAAACATAACCATGTAATCAAACACAGGTATTCTAGTAGCAACTTCTCACCACGTATATCTCGGTCTCTTATCTCCCATGCTAAGAACTCCCCCATATGAAACATATATCCGACCATTAACCCAGCTATCAAATCTTCTTGAACTAGGCTGAGTATGTTGTCCCTAAAAGTAGGACATAAACTATGTCGAGCCAATGTCCACACTTGGGATACTTTACACCCAAATATTGTTCTCATAATTTGTCACTATCTGACTAGCAATCCATCTAAAATAACCTATCTTTATATCCATCCCTATCTTCTTTCGAGTAATTTTCTCATTTTTTCTCAGCAGTAAATTCTCTGTTGTTCACTAGAGATTGATGGTTAGGGTTGTACAAGAATCTAGATATAGTGTGTGAGGAGATATTAACCCAAAATCCTTGAATGATCAACGATCTAATAGGGTCACCACCTTTTCATAGCTTCCCCTGTGGGTACTGTCTCTACAGTTCCCCCTTAAATGCCATATAAAAATCTTGTACTAGTTTAGTATTCTATATATTGGGTGCTTTGGTCATCCACTCAAAGCCATACTATATGAACTGGGGTTTAAATAGAGGCAACTGCATTATCCAAGTAGCAGTCAGTCTCCTCTCGAGGTACAAACTTCTTTTGATCCTTCCAGTAGGGTATCTGCTCAGTCAATCATTGTATATTACTTACATATCGTGGTACCCCCACTATTTAATAGTGGACACCAAAGGACGTATGATCGCCAATGGTGGATCTTGTCTATCAATTGGTGGCACATCAACTACTTCTACAACATCACTAGCATTTTTCAAACTTCTTCCTCAGAGCTTGACTCAACATCTTCTTTTGCCTTTGAAGGTGGAGGTGAGTGTATAGGGGAGGTACTCAAGTTTTTCATCCATGGTCAACACAGAGGTGTTTTCTTCAGGGTGTCTAATTTTTCTCCCCTTGCATGTCTTTTGTCCTTTAGGTCAGCCTGCCCCTTTATTGGATATTCAGCACAGTCACCACTATTGCTGGATGACTCAGTGGATTCAGCACTTGAAACCGAGGCCTTTTTTTCCTTTTGGCCACTTGTTTTTAAGTTGATGTACCTTTGGAATGCATGGTACCTGAATGTACACATCTATTTGTAATTAAATAAGGAAAATAAATAAAAAATAAGAAAATAACTATCAGTGTATAGGTTTTGTACAAGGTACGACTAGGGGGTAAGAGTTGTATGAGCTAGGTATGACTCGTATGAACGAATTGTAAGCTAAATAGTGTATGCATGATTTTTCATTGGTATTCTTACGAGTCCTCTTTACCAGTCGTAGGAATAGGGTATGACCTATTAGCAACACTAGTAAGTTGTCTAGAAATAAAATTCTAAAATATTACCTCTTTAAAGGTCAGTACGACTTATGTGTACGAGTCGTAAGGTCTAGGTATGACTCGTATAAGCAAATTATACCCATACCAAAATCTAAACTCTATATGGACTTCTATGTTATTAGTGGTTATGAGTCTCATCATGACTCATTACCTGTGGGTACGCATCATAATGGGTTTTGTATCTACTGCAACATAGAAGTTTAACTTCAAAATTGACTCCAATTAAAATTTACCAAACTACTCTCTACTTTATACAACAATTTCATCCCATTTTAGTAAAAACAACGCAAAATATCAATACCTAAAATCAAGATCACCCCAAATTTCCATTTTCAACTCAAATACTATGAACTAGGGTACCAAATTTCAACCCACAAGTAAATTCAACATGAATAAACACTAAAATCTCTCTTATAAGCAACCTTAACTTAAAATATAATGCATTTAAGTTGAAGAACATACTTGTGTAGTTGAGATTTTAGGTTTTATGATTTTTCAATTTCTTCCCTTTATTCATGCTTAATTCATGCAATGTGAGAGGATTCAAGCAAGTTGGTAGGTTGTTCGAAGTGAAATGGTGCTTTTAGATCTCAAAAATTGATAAAAAATAAAGGTATTATGGTTTAGAATTTGTTTTGGATTTTAGGTACCTATATCGGGTGCCCTATTTTCTTTTAAATAAATTTAAATGGGTAGAGTTGACCTGCAACATGACCTTATTAGCTTGGGAATGATTCATGTGTACGACTCCTACCTAGGCTTATCGGTCTTTTCCTCTACTTATAAAGACCGAGAACCTTACTTGGGATCTGGAGTCGATACGACTTAGTGTGACGAGTCATACCTTGAGGGTATGACATGTTTTAATAGTTGTAAAGACTCCACAAACTTTTATATAGATATACATAACCTTCCAAGTCCTTAGGACTCATACTCACGAGTCATACCAGTAAGATGTGACTCGTGAAGAGTCTATATGACCTAACTTGTTGAAATTTTCTAGATCATTTATGCAATCTTTAGACTTGCACACTGAAAAAATATATTACCCTATAAATAAATTCATATAAAACATGGGTTTCCTCCTATGCAACTCTTAATTTAACATCTTGTCATGATATAACTATTTTGGGCACTCATATTTTTCCATCTAGCCTCATGGGTTGCCTCCCATGCAACACTTTATTTAACTTCGCGGCACGACGTAATTGACTTTGTTACTTAGAATTCACCTAGGACCATCTCAAAAATTACCTTTATTTCCTTCGTATTTCCCATGTAGTTCTTTACTCTTTGTCCATTCACCTTGAACAAGGCTTTACCATCTCACTTCAATTCCAAAGCACCATATGGGAACACTCATAGGAAAGTGAAGGACCATACTATCTAGACCTCAACTTACATAGAAACGAGCAAAGCCTTGAGTTGTAGAGCAATACCCGGTCACCCTTTTCAAATATTCTTTTCTCAATTTTGCAATCATGATGTAGCATCTTTTCTTTGTAAACTACAGAACTTTCATAATCCTGGAGTTGAAAATCATCTAACTCATTCATCTTGTTCATCCATGACTTTGCTGCATCTTGACACTCAAAATTTAGCTTTTTCAAGGCCTACAGTGATTTATGTTCAAGCTCAAAAGGCAAGTGAAAAGCCTTTCCATACACTATCTAATAAGGTGAAGCACTAATTGGACTCTTTAATGTTGTTCGATAAGCCTATAGTGAATCATCTAACTTTCATGTCCAATCAATCTTACTGGCATTTACTGTCTTTACCTAGATGGAATTGATATATCTATTTGACACCTGTCAAATAGTCTATGCCTGACGAGGTGTTGCCAGCTTGTGTTTCACTCTATACTTCTGAAGTAGACTTTTGAATAGACGATTAAAAAAATATGACTCACCATCACTAATGATAGAACGTGGGGTGCCAAATCAAGTAAATATGTGTTTTTCAAGAATGTAATGACACTATGTGCTTCATTGTAGAAGCGCAACTGCTTCCTCCTATTTGGATACATAATCCATAACCACAAGTATATACTTTATGCCAAACAAACTTACAAAAGAACCCATGCATTCTATACCCCATATATCAAATAAATCCAATTCTATAATAGAAGTCATAAGAAGTTCATGATGTCTAGAGATATTACCTTGTCATTGACATTGATTACAAGCAGAAGAAAAATTATGTGCATCTTTGTAGATTATTTGCCAATAATACCCATATTGCAAGATTTTTCGAGTTGTGTGGGTTCCTCCATGATGACTCCCAACCGGTGAAGAATGACAAGCCTCAAGTATGCTTATCATCTATACCTTAGGTATACATCTACAAATAATCCCATCCGCACAAATTCTAAATAAATAAGGCTTATCCCAGAAAAATTTTCTTACCTCATGCACAAATTTCCTTCTTTGCTAAAAGGAAAGATCTTTTGGGACTAGATCACTGGCTAGATAATTTGAATAATCTACAAACCATGGAATTAGATCTTGGAAAGCTTCCAATAACTGCTCATCTAGAAAACTAACATCAATCTTAAGCCCATCTTCAACTTTCTTCCTAGCTTTCTCCTCAAGTCTAGACAAATGATCTGCAACTTTGTTTTTCATGCCTTTTCAATCCTTGATTTCAAACTCAAATTCTTGTAGAAATAAGACCCACCTAATAAGTCTAGGATTTGCATCTTTTTTTGACATCAAGTACCTCAATCCTGCATATTTAGTATGCACAAATACCTTCATCCCAATCAAGTAAGACCAAAATTTCTCAAAGCCAAAAAATATTGCTAACAACTATTGTTCAGTCACGGTGAATTTCTTTTGACCAGGGTTCAATGCCTTGCTGGCATAGTAGATTGGATAGAGAATCTTTTTTTATTTGCCTAGGGCAACATCTAAGGCCAGTCCACTTGCATTACACATAACCTCAAAAGGCAAGGACCAATCAGGAGACACAATGATTGAAGCATTTACCAACTTATCTTTTAGGCTTTCAAAAGCCTTCATACATGCATCATCAAAATAAAATTTCATCTCCTTCTGAAGAATATGCAAAGAGGATTTGCAATCTTTGACAACTTATTGATAAAATTCCTATAAAATCGTATATGCTCTAAAAAGCTTCGAATCCCCTTCACTAAAATTGGTGGAGGTAATTTCTCAATCACCTCTATTTTGGATCTATTAAACTCTATGCCCTTTTTTGAAATCCTGTTCCCAAGTGCAATACCCTCTTTGACAATGAAATGGAACTATTCCCAATTAAGTACCAAGTTGCATTGCTCTCACCTTCTAAGAGCATTTGCCAAGTGAACAAGCAATATTCAAAAGAATCACCAATGATGGAGAAATCATCCGTAAACACTTTGATGGTGTCTTCTACCATGTTAGAGAAGATGGAAATCATACAAATCTAAAATGAGGTTCGAGCATTACATAGACTAAATGTCATACGCCAGAATACAGGATATGTAAAGGCATTCTTTTCTTGGTTTTCATGTGCAATGGTGATTTGATTGTAGCGTAAATACCCATCAACAATATAGTACCATCCTATGCCCGCTAGTCTATCTATTGTCTGGTTAGTAAAGGACATCATAAAATGGTCCTTTTAAGTTGATTCATTCAATTTTCAATAATCGATGCATACTCTCCATCATATGACTTGTGTCATTAGAACTATATCATTCTTATCATTAGTCATAATATAAATCCTACCTTTCTTCAAAACATATTATGCTAGACTAACCTACTTGCTATCAATAATAGGATATACTATACCAATATCGAACCACTTATATCTTTCTTTACTACCTCTTGCATAGGAGGATTGTGTTAAAGATGATGTTCCATATGTGGAATACACTTCAATTCAAGTTGAATTTCATGAGTACACAAACCTTGTATAATTCCAATAATATCTGTAATAGCCAACTAATGGCCCTCTAGAATATCTGTAATACTGATAACAATGCTTCCACTTTTTCCTTCATTAAATCAGCTGCAATAATTACTGGTAAAGTGTTGTTAGCCCCCTAAAAATGCATATAAAAAATGATAAGAGAGGTCCTCCAACTCTAACACTGATGGCTCCTTAAAGGTGGACGAGAAGGTAGAGTATTTCTATTCTTCAAATCTAAATCAAGCTTCTTTGGTGCATAAGTATATGAACCACTCCAATAGAGTGAACATACCAACCACTCCCATAGAGTGAACATACCATCTCATTATACTCATCAATGCCATCACTGTCAAAATTTATTATCACGACTACTAGAGATTTAACTTCCAACATATTTTAATCAGAATAGTAGCATCAGAACCATCATCCCAAAGAATAACTGAATCAACATCAAAAAATGAATATGTTTCATCATCATACATATCAATCATAGATATCACTCTTTTACATACATTGAATATCGCCTTTTCACCATTGAGTCTCAGTATCATATGTACTAGCTCCAAAATCAGTCAATGTTCTTCCTATAGCCAAGAATGGTTTTCCAAAAAAAATTAGGATTTGAAGGTCTACTTCGCAGTCCAATATCATAAAATCCATAGGAAAGATGAAAGAAGCCATCTTTTCCAATACATCATAAAGAATACCAAAAGTTTTTTCACCTTTCTATCTGCTATCACTAGTCTCATGGTGGTTGTTTTAGCAGCTCCCAACTCTAATTATTTAAACACTATAAATGAAATAAGGTTAATGCTAGAACCTAAATCATATAATGCACGAGTGAAGTTGAAGGATCCAATGGTACATGGTATAGTAAAAACGCCCAGATCCTACTTCTTCTCCACTAATAATGCAGTAGCTATAGCATTACGATGATGAATATTGTCAACTATCTCATAATTAACTGACCTTTTCTTGGTGATGAAATATTTCATGAATTTTGCATAACCTATCATTTTTTCCAATGCCTCTATAAGTGGTATATTGATTGATAGCTCTTTTAGCATTGATAAAACATTCTTATACTTATTTAAACCTCGGAGGTAAAGGATAAAGAGGTTTTGGAATGTTCTTTAATATAGGCTCCTCAGCTTTCTTTTTTTCTTTATCTTGCATGCTATTTCTCTCTATGTCCACAAAATCATCATCATTTCTTTGCTCATCTATAATAGGTATAGGTCGATCTATGGTGGATTTACTATTCTTAGTGGTAATGGCATGAAGTTACTATCATTCTTTGGATTAACCAATATGTTACTCGGTAGAGTGTCAGGCTGTCTTTAATTTACAATGGCTGATATCTGACCAAATTATTGCTGCAACTATTGATTGCTATAGCATGGGACTCAACTTTTTGCTTGATAGGTCTTCTTTTATATCATTGAGATATCTCTCTTTACTCTCTTTTCCTTGATTAGTTTTGACAATAGTGGCTCTATTTTGGATTTTAAATCACGATTACCTAGTGTAACATACATGTCAGTCTTCTTATTGTAGTCATCTTTACACTGCCCATCACTATCTCTCTACTTTTATCTCTATATCTAGCATTATAATAGTTTTGCCCTTGATCCTCTTTCCCTTAGGCTCAGAAAACCACCAACCTATGATAAAGATACTCTCACTTCCTCTTAATATTCAACCGCAAAAGCTTTGGAAGTAGGTCCTTATATTGTAACTGCTTTCATTTTCTCAGCACTTATTATTACCAATTGTTTTGTTAGCTGCCTAATATCTGTCTAAAGATGTGTAACCTCTTGTGTTACCATATCACGACTAGCTCCGTAATTATTAGCCGCTCCAATAGCAATATACCTGCACTATATTTTGCATCTCTAGTATGCCAACATTTATTAGTCACCAAAATATCATTCAGCATATCCTATGTAGTATCCCACAAAAGATAAATAAATACAACTCTATAAATAGTATTTACCATTACTCTTGAACTGATATTCGATGATCTATAGAAGATTTCCAACAAGCTAGAACCTGTGGTTCTATGATTCTATGATTTGGTACCATGCTCATCTTTTTCTTTAATCTAAGCCACACCTCGAATATGGATTCTACAGTAACTATCTAAAATTATATATCTCATCTTTTAATTGTAGAATTTTTGTAGGATGGAAGAATTTGTTCATAACTGTTTACACAACTCATACCAAGTAGTGATTAACCCTTTTGGAAGTTCCCCTAACCATAGTGATGCTTCACTTGTATTGCAAAGATGAAAAACCTCAACCATAAAGCTGCCTAATCCACCCCAAAATAGTATATAACGTGCATATCCCCATGAAATTAGCAAGATACAAGTTTGCATCATCAGTTGTTGATCCTAAAAATACACCTTCAAATTCAATAATTGGATCATAGTTCTAGTAATATCAAACATCACATTTGCAGGTAAAGTAGGAGGAATGATATTTCCTGTCTCAGCAAGATCAACATAAACCATATACTATTCATCATCATATGGGGTAAGTATTGGTATGTAGGAATCAATGGAGATCTGCCTCTCTAAACTATGTATAGATGCTAGGATACTTGTCATGGTCTAGATAGTCCTCTTTGCTGAGCTAACCCAACTTCTTCAGTTAATCGGGCCTCTTTAATTGCTCTTTTCTCTTGCTCTACATTAATTAATAGTTGTTGTGTCTATAAATCTGCAATATTCTTTGGATCAATTGGAGCACGTGGAAGTGCTGTATTGGGAACAATAGGTAGAGGGTTTTAAACCCCATCACAAACTTTTCCTAGCATCCTTCTTGGTGTTTAAAGAAGTCTTTCAGGCTCTGGATTAAAAGGGAGTAAGGGATTACCACTTCTCCTAGTATTTGACATACACCACTGTATGCCAAATAGAAAATAAAGAGTAAAACCTGCAAACTTTACCAATTTAATTAAATACTCAAATCATCTTTCCATGCAGCAGTGTGAAAATTTAATGTTGCCCAAAACTAACCTCCAAAAAAAGTATGTTTTGGTTGATTAAAAATATAGTAACCCAACTAGGTTGGGATCGTGTAAGACCCCACAAAATCATAAGCTTAAACCCATTCCATTAGGCTTGTCAAGGGGTCCCAGACTTAGAAAATTCTAGCTAAGTTTCCAGATTTGGTTTATTTTGGCCTTCAAAAGTTTGCAATCTCATTTTGCGATCTTAATGTCCTTTAATAGCCTATATATTCATTAATTCATGATCAGGAAGGCCAATAAGTGTTTCCAAACAAGTTTTGGAATTTTTGGAACTCGTTTAAACCAAGTTTGGGAGTTGCAAAATAGTGTATCAACGCGATTATGGCGCGCTGCGTTGCCTATCACATTGATAAATACTTTTCCATCTCTCAGAGTCAATTCCAGTGAGTCAGTGAAAACTCAACGCGAGGCGTTGTCGGTAGCATCGATGAACCGATATGGGGCATCGCCTGTAGCATCGATGCCCAGTTTTAGTCATTAAAAGACGCATCTAGAGGAGTATTTGGGTCATCTTCCCACCCCTATATAAGTCCCAAACATGGTAATAAGGCCTCAAATCAGTAAAATATTATTGTTTTCATCAAATACTCTCAAAAAATAGGGCTAGGATTTCAATCTAAAGACCTAAATCCAAGAACTTCCACCGTTAATTTTCACGGATTCTCAAATCTAAGGTATGTATGTGTTGATTTATGGATTCCTTTCATCCATAAATCTCAAGAAACATCTTTTAAGTTATGTATTACACTGTTTATGATGTTGATAATTGATGATCATGTTGTTGAAGTTTGATAATACCCAAGATAGGATTTTCGTATGTTTGTGTGAAACTATGGTGGTATATGATGTATAAATATGTGAAATAGGTGGTTGAATACTTTTAATCTTGATGAATCCACCTATGCCTGAGATGTGCATGTAAGGTGTTTGATAAAATGCCTAAGAAACTGGAAATCATGCAATATAGATAAATTATGACTAAGTGAAGGATTCATGATATGCCCTTACATTCCAATGACTTCCATGTTGATAATGTGCCTTGTAAATGTTGTTGGATTGCTCATGAACTAGTCTAATGAGATTATGCTATGCTTACTTGCGAATCCTACTTATGAACAATATGTATGATAACCATGTAATCCACATGAACTTCCATGCTATTAGTATGTGTTGCCAATATGATTATGCAATGAACATGATATTAAGATTGTGCAAGTACTTCCATGTGATATGAAATCCTCTCATGTATAGGATTTTCAAGAACCATGTATAGTATGAAATCATTAAGTTATGATGTTATGAAATGTGGACTTTTAGTCCAATGATCAAGAATTGTCATGTTGTGTTAGTTTCCTTCCATCGAGTCCTGGGGGTACTTGTACCCAAAAAATATAGCTGTGTGCCTAGAACCATGTCATGTTATCTCTCAGTCAAGCTATGTTCAGTAGACTTCAGTCAGTCTTATGACTCAGGAAAACTCATGTAAATACAGTATCAGTCCAGCTCTACTCAATACTCAGTAATCTACATAATCTTAGTAATCTCAGTACTCAGCAAATCTCTGCAATCTCAGTCAGCTATCAGATCTCAGTAGTATTCTATCAGTTAATGGAATTTTGTAATTTTAGTCCATGTTTAGTTCAGTATTCAGTTTAGACATCAGTAAACTCAGCCAGTTAACAGAATTCAGTAATGTTCCATTAATCCTTGCAACTCAGTAAACTCAGTAACGCAGTTCAGTTCTATTAAATAGAATAATCAGTAACAGTTCAGTTAATCCTAGTATGAAATAGGAAACCAGTTCAGTATAATCACTTCAGTGTCATTCAATTGGTAGTAGGATTCAGCACCGAGCAAACCTAGGGATGGGGGCTCACCCGCTAGAGAGGACTGAGATCCCTAGGAGAAATCCCTGAGTTCCAGAACTACATAGCCAGCGTAGGTACGAAATGTCACCCGCTAGATAGGGCTGACATACTCAGGGATCACCCTTTAGCATATTTAAATGTATAGAGCTGATCCCAAGAGTCACCCGTTAGATAGGAATGACTTCATAGTGCTTGCCAGTAGTGCGGTACTGACACTTTTCTAGCTGGGTTTATAGGTTGGACCCCACTAGTTCAGATTTGGGGCATGTCAGTTAGATGATTACCTCCCATAGTCTCAGTTTCAGAATCAATGTCAGTAAAAAAACTCAACTCAGTAATACAGATTCAGGACTGTTAGATACAGTCAATCATTATAATTTTTAATATTCAGAGATCACCCGCTAGATAGGACTGATCTCAAATACAGTTAATCAATATCTGTTCTAATAGATTTAAAGATCACCTGCTAGATAGGACTTATCTTTGATTACAGTCATTTAGTATCAGTATACTAGTTATACGAAACTTATGTTATCAATATTCAGATTCAGGACTATCAATATACAGTCATCAGATCAGTTCTTCATAATCAGAACTATCAGAAAGAATCATTCAGCTATCCATGTTATCAGTAAACTCAATTATCAGCTTGTTAGTAATACAATTATTTTGTAATCTCAATATTATTAAACTCAGATGTTAATAAATCCATGTCATCAGTAGACTCAGTAGTCCAAAGTCAGTATTCAGTCCTATCATGACTTCAGTTACAGTTACGATTTTATGCATGTATTCTCATGTTCATGTTAGTCATTCAGTTAGTATTTGTTCATGCATATGAACCCCATGCATTTTAGCCTACCCCCATGCATACTCAGTACATTCCAAAGTACTAATATATTTGCGCTATGGTGTTTCTTTTTATTTGACACCATATGTTCAGATACACGAGTTTCAGACCAGTAGTAGCAGTAGTATCTCAACTGTCAAAATTCCAACAGTGAGTCCTCATTTCTCGAGGACATGATCATTACTTATGTTATGGTTTATTTTAGTTCAGTTTTGCTAGTTAGAGTTAGTTAGAGACATGTTCCTTCAACTCCTTATTCAGACAGCTTAGAGGCTTTCAGACGACTACAGTGTTTTCAGATTTAGACTTCAGTCTTTTAGTTTTGTTTTGGTATTGTGATACCACTTTATTTAGATGATATTTTTATTCAGTTATGCAGTATTGAACCTTATGACCTTTCAATTCATGTTTCCGTATTATATGAGATATTATGCAGTTTATAGGTACAAATATCAGTCATAGGTTAGCTTATGGTCCTTCGAGGTCATGAGCACAGTGTGGCATTTTGGTTCAGAAAATTAGGGTGTTACAGGTCGATCGAACTGTTGCTTAACTTAAAGTAATTCACGAGCAGTACTAAAAGTAAAATAAGAAATTTTGAATTATCAGTAACTAGTAATCAAATCTTGAATGCTTTAAGTTGTAAACAATAGAAGATGAACACTATTACTAGGTTCCCCTTGTCTTCTTAACTACGTAAATCTCTCATGTTTAAACCATCTATGCTACTGCACTATATGTAAAGTCACCAAGATAATTATTATCAACCATCTTCCGAATGTGTTCATAAATCACACTCTTTACTTTATGTGTCTCAGGGTGTTGCCTTATTGCTCCTAATCTATGAGTTCAGTTTACTTTCACCTTCTTAGTCCCAAGTGATTAAATGAGATGATAGAATAGTAGGAAGGATGCGATGGTCAAATTACCATCTTAATCCTTTTTTCATAATCTCAAACTCCCTAATGAGGACATTTGCAAGTATAGGCTATCCCTTTATATTATATAAACCCTTGTGCTATTTTAAGGTGGATTTTCTAAAGTATGAGCATTAAAAAATAAGGGAGTAGTATTTAGCACCAAGTTTGGTATGCATCCGAGGTTACGTGCCTCATAACTATAAGTCAATCTAGATTTAGCATATTCCCATTATGGATAAAGTTACAAATAGTTATCACTCATTTAAGGTTCTATTTTGATGGAAAGGGGTAGAATAGCTTCTCCCAACATAAGCTCTACCCTATGCGGGTAAAACGTTGGACTTCATGATATCTCACATGGTGTATGTTAGTTATAAGAACCTCTCAAACAAAGAATAAAAGTAAAGCTTTTAGAACCAAGTATTATTGCTCACAAAGATTGTCTTTATGCTTTACTACTCATGTTTATCATTTCACTACTTTTTCTTTATTCGAGCTAAGGTGAGTCATTTACACTTAGCATGTATTCTTTACAAGTTATTTGATCATTGAGTTACTATTTTTACTTATGCATTCACTCTGACATACTCTGTATATTCCAAAAGTACTGATCCACATATGTGTCTATGTGCTACATTATCTTATAATGTAGGTTCTAATGCTCAGTTCCAACAACGTTATTGATTTCGAGCATCTCGTCCTACATCTCGAAGATTGTTTAGTCATCATAGTTTGAGGACTCATTTTATCATACTTTGTTTCACTGAAGTATTTTAGTCATTCAATTTCTATTTAGTTTGAGTGAGTTGGGGCTTGTCCTAGTGGCTCTCTAGTTAGAAGTAGACGCTTGCCCGACTGGTTTTCTGTTTTAGATTCAAAGTGTTTTGTTTTCAAGATTTCCAAGTTAAGACTTTTATTTAAGTCACTAATTAAGTTATTTCAAGATTTTGCATGTCTAATTTATCTTTATTATCAGTTCTAAAGTTGTTAGTAGGCTTAAAGGGTTAGCGTGGGACTACTTGTAGTCTTGAGCACCGTGTGATGTCCAGGGTGTATTTTTAGGGCATTAGAAACTTGGTATCAAATCCTAAGGTTTAAAGAGTCCTAGGGAATCGGACAAGCCACGTTATATAGAGTCTTGATCATGGGTGTGAAACGTACTACATTTATGAACATTAGTCTATGAAACGAGTAGGAATCATCCTTTTCTTTCATGATGTATCATGCTTATAGTTGTCTTTATCTGCTTTAACTCATGCTTTTATATGATAGAAATATGCCTCCTCTCTAAGCCAATACACATGCAAAATATTAACCAACCACCCCTGCCTTTTGATCCTCTAAATGAGAATGTGTCCCATGCTAAATTTTGGGCCACCTTTCAGGCATTGTGCCAATCAGTGACTACCAATGTTTAGGGTAACCAATAAGCAGCATTCCCATTTTAGTTGAATGGTAATATAGTTGTATCCAGAATCCATGACTTCATGAGAATAAACCCACCAGAGTTCTTTGGATCAAAGTTTGGCGAGGACCCATAACTTTTCACTGATAAGTCAAGAAAGATCACTCTGATTATGCATGCTACTAAGTATGAGAGTGTATAATTGACATCCCATAGGATAAAAGATGTTTCCTTTGATTGGGTTATTGTGTAGAAGAAAGGTAGAGGTAAAAATTTAGCTCCTATGAGTTAAAAGAAGTTTTAAGATGTATTTATGAACAAGTTCTTTCTGCATGAGATGATGGAAGCTAAGGTTGAAGAGTTCATGAACCTGAGGCAGGCCCCTATGACAGTAAAGACGTACTGCCTTAATTTCACACAGTTACCTAAGTATGCTCCTGAGTTGATAACTGACACTATGTCGAGTATGAGTAAGTTTGTAACTGGAGTGTTTGATTTTGTAGTCAAGGAGTGTAAGACTGCCATACTTATTCGTGATATGGATATCGCTAGGTTAGTGACTCATGCTCAACAGATTTAGGTAGCAAAGGTGAAGGAGAAAGAGAAGAGGAATAAGAAGGTTAGAACTGGGCAATTTGAGTATAATAAACCAAGGTCTAGAGAGGGAAACCATTTCAATACAATACTAAAATATATAAAACAGAATCAGAAAACCCTGAAGCAATTTGGATTTCACCAATAGCAGCTGGATATCCTAGGCTCCTACTGAGGAGGCATATTTTCCAAAGTACCTATGCCTGTAGCATGAAATATAGGTCCCCTATAAGGGGAGTCAGTACGAAAATATGTACTGAGTATGCAAGGCGGAAAGTAACAGTACATGATACAAAAGATCAATAAAAATATAGTAGTGTACAAAAAGTTCTAGTAGACCACCCTTATATATACTTGCGGGATGGGGTACATTATATTCCTGTCTTTGTTTTACCTTTCTTACTTTATAATCTTTGTAAGTCATATGATATAAATGACCAGCTGATTAGTGGTAAATAAACAAATTGAGATCAGCCCATCCTAGGCTTATGCCCCTAAGCTGTCACCCATAAATCTTTATTGGGATCGGCCCATGCTAGGATTATGCCCATGAGCTTCCACCCACAAATAAAGGTATTGAGATTTGCCTATGCTAGGTTTATGCCCCTGAGCTACCAGTCATTTTATAGATTTGCGTTACTTAGTTTATTTAGCTTTTGAGATTGTTACTTTGGTGGTCATAACATTATGGTACCTTAAAACAATAATCTACCAATAAGAGACTTGTAAATAGGGAATTAATTCAATAAAAATGAGGTAAGGAGATTTTGGAATACTAATGAAGTGTTTAGGAGCTAAAAATAACACATAGGTCCTATTTGAGTAAACGGAGAACGCCTGAGATTTTCTAGTGAAAATAGACATGCACGATTAATAATAAGCATGTATTGAGGTGTTTTAACACGTAAGAGAGTGGGAAAAATTTCATTGGCTACATGGAATATAATATGATGCTACTATGTATCACTTGTTGTAGGATAACCTTGGAAACTTACTTGATGGAACAAATGTTCGATTTCATGCCAACGAGTACAAAATAGAGTATTTCTTACATACCTAGTTATATAACTCCAAAGTTAACCCAACTTTACTTCCCGCCTTCTAAATTACTTATCTACAATAGAATATATAGTAAACTAGTATTAGCAACCAACCAACACATTTAGGATACTTAACTACACCAAAATAGTAACTGGGCAGTAAGCCCTTAATCTATAATCAAGGGTGTTATTTTAACCCTTTTCTCCTCCAATTACACCACCATACCATACATGTTCTTATAAGATTCACCGAAACCACCTTGGCTCCATTACACTCTCCAAACAATACACAAAATAAATTGGGCAGTAACCAAAACCAATAATTAATTCGGTGGTGTACCACCACACCTTTCTTCTATATTTCAATTCGAACCAGCCACACCATTATCCAATATCAATCTGAAAGCCTATAACATATACACAAAAAAGGTCCATAAAATAGCCCCAAATCCCTTTTATTGTAGCAATCAATTAATGAACTCATTATATTTTGAGTTCTCAATAACAACACATCCATGACCCTCTCTTAAATTCATATATAAGGAAAACAAAATAGAGTAGTCACCTTTCCTCAATTTTGCAACTTAATATTTTAATTTGAACTCCTCAAGAACTTTAACTTTCACTTTTATTCACACTTTAAACCAAAGAAGAAAAGATATATCTTAATAACAAGGAAAAAAGTGTGCAAGTAGCTTGTTTTATATTCTGCCATGTATATATAATTAGGAACCTATAGCATATTTTCCTAATTTTCATGAGATAATTAAGCTAAACCTTAAGTGTTTTCACTTACTTAAGCTGTCAAAGATGAGAGTTTCTTCAAGACCCTAGAAGGAATTTTATGGCTTCTACATAGCTAAGAGAGAAAACCTAGAAAGCTGGATTTTTTTGTCTTAGTTAAAATGAGCAAAATTGCTGATTTTAATCCCTTTAAAGAGAGCTGCTTGGCTGACTTTCTTGACAGTTTTCGTAACAACCCGATTATGGTAACCAAAATAATACACGGTTCACATGACATCTAAGGACAACAAGATAACCCATGACTAATATCTGTACCTGTACACTGCATAATATACATGATAATGAGGAATTGTAATACCCCGCATTTTTGGGCTAGTCTTTGAACCATCATTCTTACGTGTATAAGTCATTATCCAAGTGATTATCATGTGAATATAAGTTTTATGATCTTTACCCTAGTGTATTAAGTGATTATGAGGTGAGAAGTGTTCATAAAATCACTAGGATCAAGGTTGAGCTAAGAGTCATTCATTCATCAGAAATTGGATATTCAATTCTACAAGGTTCTAATTTGAATATGTATAAATCTCTATACAAATAGAATTATTCATCTCATGACCCACCAAATTGTATATAATTGAATTATCTTTCCATCGATACCAAATGCGCCTAAAACGGACACTCGGTGGAGAAGTTATGTTCTTTTTAGTATTAGTGTTCCCGATTAATAGGCCACCGCATCACAATGAAAATCCAATCAAAAATTATTAATTCTAAAAGCTCATCGTGATTCCACCGCATCGCGGTGGGTATAGCGATGGGCCATCTGGTGCATCGCAGTGGAGCCTTTTTTGCTATTCCAGCTCTGGATTTTAATTCCAAGGGGCAACTTAGACATTTCCCATGGCCCCAAACCCATACAAAAATGATATTTGTACACTAAATAACCAAAATACTTCATTATTCATCCAAATTTCCCCAAATCAAAACATTATCTCTCAAAGGGGTTAAACCCCAGCTTCAAGAAATCAAGAACAAGCCTAGGAATTCCTCCTTAAACCTTTAAGGATTATCATCCTTGGTATGCAAAGTGTTCATCCAAGGATCCCTTTCATCCTTACAGTTTAAGAAACTATTTTTAAAGCTTCAATATGATGTTCATGTTGTGGATTTAAATTTGTATACATGTAGTTTATTTGTATGGTTTCCATGATGAAATTCTTTATGTATTCATTAACATTATGATAGCATGTGGATTGAATTTCATGAAATTGGGTTGATTAGCGTAATCATAATGTATTGATTGGTGTTCATGACTAAGCCTAAGTATATGCATTCCATATGTTTGATAAAATGACTTAGTGAGTAGAATTGTGTTTTTATGAACCTTTATGGTTCTACATGGTGGACTTAGGCTACAACTACACGTTCCTAATGACTCTTATGCTAAATTGATGCTTTGTAGTTGGTTGATGGATTACTCATGAGACTAGAATTGTGAAAATTATGATATGTTTATATGCATCCCCATTCATGTGTAAGCTTATGACATGCAAGTACATCATGAAAATCCCTAATTGCTACATCATGATTTGTTGGTATTAGTCATGTATTTAAGAAGAGTCAAGTCTTGTCAGTTTCATTCTATCGAGTCCTGGGAGTACTTGTACCCAAAAAATATAGCTGTGTGCCTAGAGCCGTGTCATGTTTTCAAAATACTTTTATTCAACCCATGATTAGTAGATTTCAGTCAGTCTCATGACTCAGGAAAACTCATTTAAATTTGGTATCATTCCAATCCTACTCAGTACTCAGTGATCTATGAAATCAGAGTAATCTCATTCAGTTATCAGTCCTCATCCGTATTTTGTTAGTTAACGGAATTCAGTAAGCTCAATCTAATTCAGTTCAGATAATTATATTCAGTGTCCATTCAGTTGGGAGTAGGATTCAGCATCGAGTGAACCCATGGATGGGGGCATTCCTATCAGCAGGGGTTTGACCCTTAGTAGAAATCCTTGCATTCCAGAACTACGTAGCCAGCGTAGGTTGAGATGTACCTACACATAGGGCTAATACATCTCATTTGTGTTTACCTAATAGCAAGGGCAAACGGAAAGAGATCCCAAATAGAATAGGGTTTACTCACATGTTGTCTTTACCCATGGTACGGTATTGACACCCTTCCAATCCGGGCAAAGATTGGACCCCACCAGTTCAGATTTGGGGTATGTCGGTAAGATGATTACCTCCCACAGTTATATTTATAGATTTAGTCTCAGTATCAATTTTAGTGAAAGAACTCTGATAGTTCTTCAGACTCAAGACTGTCAGTTATAGTCACCCTGTATTTCAGAACCCAGCTAGTTCCATCAAAACTTAGACTATCAGATATAGTCGCTTATTATCAGTATATCTATTATTTGAAACTTATATTATCAGTATTCATATTCATGACTGTCAGATACGATCAAGTATATCAGTTCTTTATATTCGTGGCTGTCAAATACAGTTAATCATATTAATTCTTTATAATTAGACTATCAGATACAGTCAATCAGATCAATTTTTCTTAATCAGAACTGTCAACAAACAATCGTCAACAAATAATTATTCCTTTATCAGTAATATCATAACAATCCCTCAGTACCTAGTAGCTCAGTATCATTAGACTCAGTTATCAGTATCAGTAAAACTCAGATATCAAAATATCTATGTTATCAGAAGACTCAGTAGTCAAAAATCAGTATTCAGTCCTATCATCAAACTTAGTTATAGTTATGTGTGAATTTATGTATTCTCACATTCATATTAGTCAGTCAGTAGTATTGTTCATGCATATGAACCCCTTGTATTTAGCCTACCTCAGTTGCATACTCAGTACATTCCATCGTACTGATGCATTCGCGCTATGGTGTTTTACTTTACGCCATAGGTTCAGAAGTATGAGTCCCAGATCCAGAGCATCAGTAACACTTCAGCAGTCAGAATCAGTGATGAGTCCTCATCATTCGAGGACATGATGATTTCATTATTTTTATTATTTCAGCTTGGTTTGCAGTAGTTGAAGTTAGTTGGGGATATGTCTCATCAAATTCTTATTTAGACAATTAGAGGCTTTCAGACTATAGAATGATTAGACGTTTTTAGTTTTGGTATTGTTATACTGCATTTATTAGATTTCTATTATGTTCAATTTTTGAACCTTATGGACTTACAGTATTATGTTTCCACATATTTTACAGTATGGTAATTTAGTGATCAGGTACAGATATTAGTCATGGTTTAGCTTGTAGTCCTTTGGGGTCATGGGCACCATGTAGCATTTCGGTCTACAAAATTGGGGCATTGATGTTGGGCGTATTTATACCTCTAAGAACCATAATTTACCCATATTTTAGGCTAAGTTTGGAGGATAAAATATATAATTCCTGCACTTTTAGTCCATTTTCCTGTAAGTGAGCTAACCTATGTGATTAGTATGTTTTCAGGTATTAATGATGAAGATTTCAGCACTTTGTGGACCTTTGGGCAGCAAAGGAAAACTTCACATAAGAGGGAAGACAACTTTTGGAAGCTTGTGGACTGAATGTGACGCATGGAGAATTTGTCCCGGGCAAAATCAATATTTTTAAATACTTAGGGGTGCAGCAGTAACTTAGTAAACAAGGATATTATAAAAACCCTATTGCTGAATTTTTCAGCATGTTTTTTATTCATCATTCAGTTTACAGAATCTGTAAGTCTAAAACAGAAAAAAACGCTAGAGGGAAGACGGTTTCTTCTCTATTTTTGACGCACAAATCACTTCCATCGTGAGATTATTCTAGCTGTGGTATGATGATTATGTCTATTGTGATTTCCGTTGTAATCATGAGTAGCTAAACTTCTCTGTTAGGGTTATGAAAGCCTTGTGAGATACTATCTATTACTATGAGTTTGTGAATTCTTGATGTGTATGCTACTTATATCATTACTCTCTTCGTTTCAATTTAATTCTCATGGTTGCAAACATAGAGAACATGCCATTATAGCATTAACTTGTTCGAGAGAAAAGTTACATGTTTGAAAAAGAGAGTGTGACAAGGAAATAGGGCTACCAACCTCTATTTACATGTTAATGCCTTAACCGGATTAACTTCTTGGAGAATTCGTACCATTAGTTATACACTTTAGGCTCGAGAGAGTTAACGTGAAATAATCCTTGATGGTTGAGAAACACTAGGATTTACCATTAGAATACGAATCTCTATAAGTGCATGCATGTCTAAATCCCGCATTACTCATAGTTAATAGATACGTAGAACTCATAAGGTGGACATAACCCTAACTTATTATTCTCTGTGATTAAATCTTACTAAACCAAGCATTCCATCATTACTTTAATATTATTAGTTCACGCCATAATCAAATCCCCCCTTTTCGTGTAATTTTTGACCAACAGTCTACTAATAATTACAACACTTAGTGACCAAATATTCCCTGTGGGATTCGACACCCAACCCAGCTGGGTTCTATATTTGACATCGACCGCTTACACTTTCTAACGAGAGTTGTAGTTTGGGCGTTATCAAATTTTGGCACCGTTTCCGGGGAATACGGTTGTCAACTAAGTTTGTGATAGTTACTAGACCCTTTGGTCAAAGATTTTCGAATATTACTTTTTGTTTGTTGTTTTTGTTTCGTTCAGGTTTGGTAGAGTGCATTCCAAATACACACAGTTCTGGTCAGCCATTATTACCCATAAATCCTGAACCACAACTTATTGGCAGAATGGATGCACAACGTGACATTGAAAGAATGGCTGCTCAACAGGAGTAGGCTAGATTAGCTGCGTTGGCAGCTGCTCAAGTGCATCAACAGATTATTGATAACCCAGGTCGGGAAACAAATCCTGATGATGAGGACCTGGGTGATGATGAGTTACTGAATCCTAGGCGTACTGATGAGGTGGCGGTACCTATGCACAGGAGAGATCGTCAAGCTAGAATGAGACCTGAACGCCGAGCTGGGAAGGCTTCTTTTGATGATGATGATGATGATCTGGATGGGGATGGTGCCATAGGGGCTATTATTCCTCCGCCCTTGGCACCCGGATCCAAGTTCAATATCACTAGCACCATGATTCAGCTATTGCAGCTCAAGGGGTTATTTGGTGGACTTGCAGGAGACGATCCGAATATGCATCTGATTAATTTTATCTTAGCATGCAAGGCGTTTGACAATCCAGGAGTTGGACAGAATGCAATTCGGCTGCGCTTATTTCCATTGTCTCTATCTGGAGAGGCAACTCTATGGTTGAACGGGCTAACTCCTGATTCTATTACTAAATGGAGGCAACTGAAAGACGCTTTCCTAGAAAGATTCTTTCCGTCATCCAAAAGAGCACAATTAAGAGATGAGATCAGCAATTTTCGACAGCTTCAAACTGAAGCTCTCCACGAAACATGGGAGAGGTTCAAGAAGAAGCTTATGCGGTGCCCAAATCATCAGATGACAAATATCCACTTGATGGAAATATTATATAGGGCTTTGAAATCGATGACAAAGCCAGTGGTTGATAATGCTGCAGGAGGGTCATTCATGGACC
The DNA here is from genome assembly GCA_030864215.1 of Capsicum pubescens. Lineage (NCBI taxonomy): Eukaryota > Viridiplantae > Streptophyta > Magnoliopsida > Solanales > Solanaceae > Capsicum > Capsicum pubescens. The sequence continues at coordinate 5,466,333 of CM061539.1, forward strand.
TTACTTTTAATGAGGCAAGTGATATGCTAGATCGTATGACAAAGCAGAGTAAAGCTTGGCATACCAGAGATTCTGAGGTAGCAAGCTCTATTGTATCTATTGGCTTGACTGCAGAACAGAGGCGAAGAGAAGAAGAACGTGACCAGGATATGGCTCACATGAAAATGCAAATGGATCTTCTTACCAAGCATTTATTATCAGGAAAGACCGAAAAAGTCAAGGCTGTTGTATCACAGGGAAGAGATGATTCCGATTCTAAGGAGGAAGCGAACTACTTGAATAATCAAGGGGGTTTCCGAGGCAATGCCCAAGGAAACCAAGGTCGGAACCATTATGATAATTCAGGATACAAGGACCGTGATCAAGGTAGTTGGAAGAATAAGACTGACAGGAGTGGTTTGTATGTTCCTCCTGGAAATCGTGAGGCTGTGGCGTCTAGCTCTGGGAAGATGTCCATGGAAAATATAATGGCTAAGCTGTTGAAAGGAGTGGAGCCAACCAATATGGGCATAACTGAGGTAAAAAATTATTTGTCATCAATAAATCAATTGGTTGACTCGCATTCTATTGCAATAAAATAGCTGGAGCAACAAATGAGTCAACTATTAGCGGCATTCAATCAAAGAAAAGCTGTCACCTTACCTAGCGACACTGTGGAAAATCCAAGGAATGATGGATCATGTATGGCTATTACTACCAGGAGTGGTAAGGTGTTGGAAAATCCGTCCAAAGGCAAGCAGGTGGTTGATAATACAAAAGAGAAAGTGACTGAAGCAGATTGTGATGATTCTGTAGAAGCTGAAAATCAGAATGAGAATGTTCATGACACTATACATAGACGTCACCAGCCTGAAAAGATTGATCATCGAAAGCAAGATAAAAAGGAAGTGGTGGAGAAAACTATTCCCCTTCCACCACCACCTTTTCCTCAGAGACTGAAGAAGAAAGCTGATGACACCAGGTTCAGTAAATTTATGACTATGTTGAAGCAGCTGACTATTAATGTTCCTTTGGTGGAGGCGCTGGAACAGATGCCTGGGTACGCCAAATTCATGAAGGACCTTTTGACAAAGAAACGGGCAGCAAGCTATGAACTGGCAGATAATGTGCATCATTGCAGTGCAATCTCTACAAGATCGTTAGTTCAGAAGAAGGCATATCCTGGTGCTTTCACTATTCCTTGCACGGTGGGATCTATGAATTTTGCTAAGGCATTGTGTGATTTGGGAGCTAGCATCAATTTGATGCCGCTATCCATTTACAGAAAGTTAGGGTTGGGCGATCCTACACCAACCAATATGCGGCTTGTGATGGCAGATAGGTCGGTAAAATGACCTGTTGGTATCTTATATGATGTACTGGTGAAGGTTTCTACCTTCATTTTTCCCTCAGACTTTGTTATTTTAGATTGCGAGGTGGATTCTGAAGTTCCCATAATCTTGGGTCATCCTTTCCTCGCAACTGGAAGTGTGCTTATTGATTTAAGAGCTAATGAGCTTTTATTCCGGCTGAATGACGAAGTGGTCCATTTTGATGTATGCAAATCAATGAAGCAGCCTAAGGATATGAATGTGTTTTCTATAGCTGATGTTTATTATGAGGGTGAGAAGGAACTATTGTTAGAGAAACAGCTTACTGTTGAGCCAATGGCTGCTGTGATTATGAATTTTGAGCGTGAGGATGTTGAAGAGTATGAAGAAACTATTTATGCTCTAACAAGAATAGGGTCCTATTCTCATGCCCCTAATAAGCTGGACCGTGATCTTAAGAATCAACCTTCACCACCAGCAAAACCGTCCATTGAAGAGTCACCAGTGCTAGAATTGAAAGAGCTCCCCAATCACCTGAAGTATGTGTTTTTGGGAAGTGGTGATACACTTCCAGTTATTGTTGCGGCTGATTTAGGTGAACAACACGTAGAGGCTCTCATATCTGCTCTAAAGAGGTACAAGAGAGCTATTGGTTGGACTATTGATGATATAATTAGTATCCCTCCTGGGATATGTATGTACAAGATTCATCTCAAAAAAGATTGCATGCCCACAATTAAGCATCAGCGTCGTCTGAATCCATTCAAAAAATGATGCACCATATATCTCGATGAAGTATAAGTAATCGAGATAACTATGTCGTGCCGCGACAATAAATCAAGCGCTACATTGGAGGCAACCCATCGTTTTTACTCGTTTTGTTTTACTAGGAGTTTGTTTTTGTTAAATAAAAATCAGAAAAGAAGAGTCGAGCCACGACCAAAACTAAGGTGCTTGGTGGGAGGCATCCCATCTTTCTAATCATTTTTGTTATTTTTAATTAAGTGTAGGTGCAAGACGTACAAAGGAGGGGATTAATCCCAAAATTTTGATTTGAAAGTGAGCCATGTTAAAGGTGGTAAGTTAGGAATGAAGGAGCAAAGGCTATCGGTTAGGCATTGACTACGATAAACTAGGCAATGGACAAGGCAAGGCCTATGCTAATCTACGCAATGGACAAGGCAAGGCCTATGTCAAACTAGGAAATGGACAAGGTAAGGCCTATACCATTTCCTATGCTCACTGCCTCACATAGGCAATGGACAAGGCCTTGCCTATGCAAATCTAGGCAATGCCATAGGCGCCGCCTATGCCAAACTAGGCAATACCATAGGCGCCGCCTATGCCATTACCTATGTTCACTGTTTCAACTAGGCAATAGCATAGGCGCCGTCTATGCTCAACTAGGCCATAGCATAAGAGCCGCCTATGCCTATGTAGGCAAATAAAAAGGCGCCACCTATTCTAAGCATAGGCAAAGCATTAGGCGCCGCCTACTTATCATTTTTTGTCTCCTAAACCGATTTTACATGGATCAAACCCGACCCATGGCTTAGTCTATAAATAGATCTTCACCCTTAGAACAAAATGCAATTGTTTGCTCCATATAGGCGCCGCCCAAGCTTCCCCATTCTCTCAAAATTTTTCTTTTTGCTCATCTAATCTTGCAAGCTCATCTTCCGAATCCATCATCACGTAAGTTATTCTTTTATATTCCGTATTTGTTGAAATGCTACATTTATAATGATTTGTTAGATTTTGAAGTGGTGTTGGTGATTAGAATGTGGTTGGTTTGTTATGATACATCTAGTTGAGTGAAAGAATACATGTGGGTGTTCTTAACTTTGTTCCGACTTGTATTTGATTGTTATACACTGTCATCTTTTTGCGGAATTGAAATGGTAAAGTTAATGCATAATCTTCAAAGTTGAAAGCTTGAATGTTTGAATGACTCGTTCATCGAGATAAAGATCATGATTGAACACAAGCTTGAGATGTTGTGATTATTTCTATGCAATAACTTGATACAATCTCTATGTGTTAGTCTTGTTCAAAAAGTACGTTAATCCAATGAAATAACGTTGGAAAGGATAGTCAAGATTACATGAGAATATGACTCTTCTAAACATGTTGTTGGAACATATTGCCTAAATGTATGTCGATGAAGTCTGAGTAATCGACATCACTCACTTAAGTAGTCTTTGCAAACAAATTAAGTGTGGGGTGGTGCCACTACTATTTGTGTTTTTTCGATTGAATCATCTGAGATGAAGCTAACATGACTCTATTTTAATCTTAGGAAGAATAGCACTAAAAGGATGACAAGGAAAAGAAAAAGTGTCCACCTCGCAGAAAGGTCAGAAAAGGGGAAGAAAAGATCAAGATGAGTCCTCCTCGCTACAAATACCTCGACGCACTTTTGGGATAAAGTGGGTCCTAGAGGAGGAAGGAAAGGAGTGGTACAAGAACAACAAAGTGAAAAAATATGTTCACGTGGATTTGATGCAGAATGAGAGTCTAGCAAAGAGAGAGCCCCGCATTTTGGCTAAAATCATGGCACTAAATCTTGATTTCATTTTTCGAGATATGGGGGAATGCAATCTTGATCTAACGCGAGAGTTCTATGACAATTGGTCCCCAAAGACTACCGGAAGTGAAGTGAAGATTCGGGACCAAGTCTTGCAACTGAATGCGGAGTTCTTCAACTCTTTTCTGGGTCTTCCATCTGTGGATCCATCACCGCTCAAGGATCTTTATCACAGACCTCCCTACAGGGAAATTAGACACACACTGTGCGGAAAAAGGTCAATGGCACAGTGGATTCGTCACAAGGATACCGGTCGGCACAATACCTTCCCGTATGCTTCCTTGAACAGAGAAGCTCATATATGGTTGAGGATAGTCAACTCTTGCCTGATTCCTAGGACACAGTACACAAAGATCACACGTGATAGAGTATTCTTGGTGTACGCTCTGATGACTAATATTCCCATCAACATTGGTGCAGTGATACGATCGTCAATGCGTAAGGCCAGGCTGCACAAGAGGTCCCATTTCAGCTTTGGCAATTTGTTGACTGCAATATTGAGGAAGGAGCACATTGAAGAGGAACCTGCAGATTATAAGCTTCCACACAACCCGAAGAAGGTTGATCTTACAAAGGTTAAAGATCCTGAAACTGGGCATGGCATCAACCTGACCACTGCAGAAAGACATGCTCGCGAAGAAAGCTTCTTTCGCCATTTATATGGCATGACGAGGTTTACCATGATGAGTGGGGGTCGTGTTCCAACTGATGCAAAGCTCCAACAGTTGGATTATGACTACCCGATGAATGAGCATGCACGGGCTATGTGTGGAGTAGGGGTACATTTTGAGGAACCTCTCGATGATGACGTGCCGACTGACGATGATCACCGAATGCCAGACTTAGACGTGGAGGACAACTCGGATGACGATGACTCTGATGATGATTTCGACGCAGGGGGTATGACCCCATACATAGAGGAGGAGTCCGACTAATCAGGTTTTCCTTATTTATTTTCCACTAAGGGCAGTGTATCTCGTCTAAGTGTGGGGTGCCGATATTTGTATGCTGTATTGTACTTCTTTGCCTGCATTTATTCTTGTTTATAGTTAAATTTTTAGATTTTTATATTTTTTTAGATTTTGCATGAAATTGTTCTGATAGGCGGCATGGTATTATGACAAGAGTTTGTGCTAAAATCATTACTATTGAGACGTTTAGGCTCTAAGTGTGACTCACTGTGTGATAAGTGTGTGGTTTAATTCATTCATCTGTTGGGTCAAGAGTCTATACTGCTCCCAATAAAGTTGACCATGTGCCTTGTGTGTGTGAGGTTATAGTATATTCTGTGTTGTGACTGATGCTAGAACTTGCCTGGTGTGTGTGTAAAGCGAAATAAAGAGTGTGAGTTTAGGAGATGATTTAGGAATTTCTTTGGCAGCCTGTGATTGTTTACCTTCTTTTTACCTACCCGTGTACATTATCCTAGTTAACCCCCTTTGAGCCTTTAGCTATTTTCTTTGACAACCTCATATGTAGCCTAATCCATTTTTTCATGACCATAATTTGATCCAAATTCCTAAGCGCTTTAAATTGTAAAGTCATGTGACAAAATAAGAGGAAATTGGGTGAGAGTGATGCCTCAGAGTGTATTGGTACTTGAAATTGTTGTGAAAAAGAGTGGCTATCATAGAGGTGTTTTATAAAAAAATAAAAGAAAAGAAAAAAAAGAAAAAAAAACAGAAATAGAAAAATAAAAAGATAGTTGTGTTTATAATTGAATAACAAAATAGGTGAAAAGGGGTGGTAGATGAAAGAAAAGTAGAGGGGTTGTTTAAAAGAGAGTGTTAATGGCATAATGTGATGTATTAAAGCGCTTTGGGAACATAGTCACTATTTCTGGCCAAAATAGTCCTACCTGTCCCTTAGCCTACATTACAACTTGTAAAGACCTATTTGATCCTAAGCTTAGCATTCTGATATTAGTGGAGCATTACACTAAGGGCAAGCCTATGGTCATCAGTTGCAACATATGAATTCTTTGTGAGAGAGAGAGCAAGGAGAGTCTTATACCCATGTTTCGAAAATTGCAAAAACTTGTGAGTGATTATGGGTGATATCTTGTATGAGACAAACATGGTTGATGATTGTTGGGTAGTTTTGTATGATTCTTTGTGCCTTAACTTGTGGATACGAATTAACCATCATCACGAGTCTATGTTGGAGGTTGAATTGTTTCTAGTAGTGATCAAGGAAACTACTCTTTGTTAATAATTGTCGTGCATGTCTTGTTAAACATTTTGTGTTGCTACTGTGAAATTCTAGTTAGATGTTTGCATGGACGTAATATTTTGTTCGAGGACGAACAAAGCTTTAAGTGTGGGGTGGTGATGTTGGGCGTATTTATACCCCTAAGAACCATAATTTACCCATATTTTAGGCTAAGTTTGGAGGATAAAATATATAATTCCTGCACTTTTAGTCCATTTTCCTGTAAGTCAGCTAACCTATGTGATTAGCATGTTTTCAGGTATTAATGATGAAGATTTCAGAACTTTGTGGACCTTTGGGAAGCAAAGGAAAACTTCAAATAAGAGGGAAGGCAGCTTTTGGAAGTTTGTGGACTGAATGTGACGCATGGAGAATTTGTCCCGGGAAAAATCAGTATTTTTAAATACTTAGGGGTGCAGCAGTAACTTAGTAGACAAGGATATTATAAAAACCCTATTGCTGAATTTTTCAGCATGTTTTTTATTCATCATTCAGTTTACAGAATCTGTAAGTCTAAAACAGAAAAAAATGCTAGAGGGAAGACAGTTTCTTCTCTATTTTTGACGCACAAATCACTTCCATCGTGAGACTATTCTAGCTGTGGTATGATGATTATGTCTATTGTGATTTCCGTTGTAATCATGAGTAGCTAAACTTCTCTGTTAGGGTTATGAAAGCCTTGTGAGATACTATCTATTACTATGAGTTTGTGAATTCTTGATGTGTATGCTACTTATATCATTACTCTCTTCGTTTCAATTTAATTCTCATGGTTGCAAACATAGAGAACATACCATTATAGCATTAACTTGTTCGAGAGAAATGTTACATGTTTGGAAAAGAGAGTGTGACAAGGAAATAGGGCTACCAACCTCTATTTACACGTTAATGCCTTAACCGGATTAACTTCTTGGAGAATTCGTACCATTAGTTATACACTTTAGGCTCGAGAGAGTTAACACAAAATAATCCTTGATGGTTGAGAAACACTAGGATTTACCATTAGAATACGAATCTCTATAAGTGCATGCATGTCTAAATCCCGCATTACTCATAGTTAATAGATACGTAGAACTCATAAGGTGGACATAACCCTAACTTATTATTCTCTGTGATTAAATCTTACTAAACCAAGCATTCCATCGTTACTTTAATATTATTAGTTCACGCCATAATCAAATCCCCCCTTTCCGTGGAATTTGCGACCAACAGTCTACTAATAATTGCAACACTTAGTGACCAAGTATTCCCTGTGGCATTCGACACCCAACCCAGTTGGGTTCTATATGTGACATCGACCGCTTACACTTTCTAACGAGAGCTGTAGTTTGGGCCTTATCAGACATTATATGAATACATAAAAGTTGTAAGGACATAAGGTTCACATCTGATAAAATACAACATCTAAGATGTGGTATTAAATACCAAACTTAAATTACTTAAGTCTGAATCAAATTTGAAAGCCTCTACATATTGTCCGAATAAGGAGTTGAGGGGACATATTCCCAACTAACTCCATATACTAAAATTAACTTAAATAAATAATGACAACATAACCATCCTCGAAGGACGAGGACTTACTGCAACTCTACTACTAAAATTGAAATGCTATTGGTGCTCTGGAACTCGTACTACTGAACCTATGGTATAAAATAAAAAAACATAACACAGAGAAAAGTATGCATCAGTACAACTGAATGTAATGGTATGTTAGTGAGGTAGGCTGAATGTATGGGGTTTATATACATGAACAATACTGACTAACATGAACGTGAGAATACCTGCATGAATATATTTTAACTGGAATCGTGATAACATGATTACTGAGTTTGAATATTGATAACATGAGTTTATTGATAATTAATATGACTGATATTGTTGATTGTATTTGATAGTCCTAATAACTGATATATCTGATAACATGAGTGACTATATATGACAGTACTGAAACTGATGGAACTATCTTAGTCCCATACTATATCTAAGTTGACTGTTTCTGACAGTCCTGATATTTTGAAGAACTATCTGAGTTCTTTTACTGTGACTGATACTGAGACTGTAGAAAGTAGTTATCTAAGTGGCATGCCCCATATATAGTACTATTATAGCTTAGCTGGGGTCCAATCTGCACCCTGACTGGAAAGGTGTCAATACTACGCCACTGGTAAGGACAAGCTGTCAGAGACCCTTATCTGATAGTGTCCCCATATAAGAGAATGGTGAAACCCTCATTCTGGCAGTGTTGGTCCACCTCATCAACCCCCTATCTGACAGTGTTGATGTCTCAAACTATGCTTGATACATAGTTCTGGAATGCGAGGATGACTTTTAAGAATCACTCCCCCATTTGACCGTGTGTGTTCCCATCCTTGGGTTTACTCGGTGCTAATTACTACTCCCATCTGAACAGATACTGAACATGATTAACTGAACTGTACATGGATTGAGTTTACTAAATTTTGTTAATTAATGGAATGTTACTGAATTCTATTACTGACAGAGTTCATGAGATTATTGAGATTTTCCTGAGTCACGTGACTGACTGAATTCTACTAAACATGGCTTGACTGAGGATATCATGAAAACATGACATGGCTCTAGGAACACAACTATATTTTTTGGGTACAAGTACCCCCAGGACTCGATATAAGAAAACTAACAAAACATAACTTTCTTGAATACATAACCAACATAAACAAACCATAATACCATAACTTGGGGAATTTCATGAAGTACATGATTATCATAATCTTGTACATAAATTGGGATTGCAAGCAGACATGGAATAACTTCATAAGTATAGTTCATGAGCAACCCAACAAGGTTTTCGAGACACATTCATAGCATGGAAAACATTTGAACATAGGTGTATATCATGAATCCATTATTTAGTGACAATTTAGCTATATTACATGATTTCTAGTTTTCTTAGGCATTTTATCAAACACCTTGTATGCATATTTGAGGCATAGGTGAATTCATCAATTTGACAAATATTAAACCACCAATTTCACAAGTTTCTAACTCACATAAATCTTGAACTAAATCATGGATTAGAAACCCAATCAACGTTATAATCATGAATACACTTGAATCCAATCATGGATACTATACCTAACTTGTAGATCAAGAGTTTAACATGTAGTTCATATAAATCATTCCATAATTTGCTATTTTTTCATGAATCTTGAGGTAAATCGTGGAACTAAAACTCAATTTAACATCATGAGCAAGATTAAATTTAGATCTAACATGAGATCTATAAAATCAACTAACTTGTAGTTTAAAATGGATTCTTGAACTCCCAAGAGTGAAATGATGCCCAAGGATGAAAACTTAACATACCTTAAAGATTGATCTTGAAATAGATCTAACTTTTCTTGAATGTTCTTGGATTGGGAAACATAAATCTTGATGTTTTCTTGATGATTCTTGAGCTTGAAGAACTTGAATATCTTAGTTTCTTGAAGAAGGGTTTGAATCTTATTATAGGGGAAAGATCTTAAGAAAAACCCTTATTTTGATGTTGAATATGAATGAGGAGTTATGTTCTTCAATTGATGGAATTTGGGGGTTAAAATGGGTGGGAAAATATCCAAAACCTTCTTTAAAAATGACTTAGAAATCACTAAATAGAGGTCCGCGACGATTTGGCCGACAAACCGTCGCACCTGGGATGGACCATCGCTATTTGGCCACAAAACAGCTTACTGCCTCATTTTAGACGGTTTGGGGAGATGGCCCATCACAACTGCGATGGTCCGTCGGACCTTGCCATCACACTTGGGCAGTCCAGACAGCTCACTGTAAAATAGCCATAACATTTTACTCCAACCTCAGATTTTGTCAAAATTGTTATAGTTGGAAAGATTATTCAATTATATATCCTTTGGTAGGTCATGAGCTCAAAAATTCATAGTATATCGAGAGATATTCTTGTTTGAAGTTGACTATACCAATATCCTTCTCAAGAATTCAATCGGTAAGGGATGTTTTGATTCGCCTAATAGCTAGGACATATTTGAGACCTTAATTCATATCAACCTTGTTCATGAAACTACCAAAGAATAATTATGTACTATGCATAAGGTTGAAATATGGCGCTAATATTGATTTGCATTTTTTGGGGTATTACAATATCTCCCTTTTGGGGACATTCATCCTCGAATGAGACTAATTAGACTGAGAGAAATGATAAACTAAAAGTACATACTGGACATGCACTACTGAAGCATGGTTTCATGATTGACATGGCTGATAAGCTAATTTTATCACACTGAACATGCATAGCTGATGCATGAATACATGACTGAGCTGACACATGAATGAATGACTGAATATGCAATGGTACTTGGTACTAAATTTATTATGGAAATCTGAACATGAAACTGAATAATCTTAGGGAAAATTATTACCTTGAGCTAAGTCTAAGTTTGTGAATAAGAAGTAAGGGTACTTGGTTCACATGTGTTCTTCTGCTTCCCAAGTAGCTCCCTCAATTGACTGATTCCGCCAAAGAACTTTGACTAGAGGGACTTCTTTGTTCCTTAGTCTGCGAACCTGATAGTCTATGATTTCAACTGGAATCTCTTCATAAGAGAGGCTGTTCAGTACCTCTGTGCTCTGAATAGGGACTACAATTGCTGGGTCACCTATACACTTCTTGAGCAAAGAGACATGGAAGATTGGATGAACTGAGGCTAGATCTATAAGCAACTCGAGCTCATAATCTACCTTGCCAAAACAATTGAGAATCTTGAAGGGATCGAAATAATGGGCATTGAGTTTTCCCTTCTTGTCAAATCTCTTCACTCCCATCATGTGAGAGATCTTTAGATAGACAAAGTCACCATTTTCAAACTTGAGATCCTTTCTATGTACATCTGCATAAGACTTTTGTCAGCTCTGAGCAACCGAAGTCTCTCTCTGATCATTTGAACCTTTTCTAAGGCATCGAGTACTAAATCAGGACCTATGACTAAGGGCTCACTAACTTCGAACCAACCGACTGGAGATCTGCATCTCCTACCATAGAGAGCTTCGAATGGAGCCATCTAAATATTGGAATGATAGCTGTTGTTGTATGTAAACTCAATCAAAGGCAAGTGGTCATCCCAAATTCCCTTGAAATCAATTGCACATGCCCTTAGCATATCTTCCAAAGTCTGAATGGTCCTTTCTGCTTGACCATCTGTCTAAGGATAAAAGGCTGTACTGAGATGGACTTGGGTACCAAGACCTTTTTGGAATGCTTTCCAAAAATGACAGGTGAACTAAGTACCTCTGTTTGAGATAATAGATAATGGGATACCATACAATCTAACCAACTCCCTGATACAGAGTTTGGCATAATCCTTAGCTGAATAAGAGGTATGGAATGGAAGGAAATGAGCTGACTTGGTCATTCTATCTAAATGACCCAAACTGAACCATACTGATGACAAGTTTGAGGCAAACCCATCACGAAATCCATGTTCACTAATTCCCACTTCTAGTTAGGAATGGTGAGCTACTGCATGGCACCACTAGGCTTCTAATGTTCTATCTTAACCTGCTGACATATATAGCACTTAGCCATAAACTCTGCCACATCTCTCTTCATCCCACTCTACCAACAGATCACCCGTAAGTCTCGGTACATCTTGGTGGCCCCTGGATGAATAGAGTAGCACGCACCATGAGCTTCTTCAAGAATTTTCTACCTCAAGTCATCTACACCTGCAACACAGAGATGACCCCGGCAACGCAATGCACTATCTCCCTCTTTGGAGAAACCTCTACCTTCTGATCTTTGATTGATTCTTTTAGCTTGACAAGGCTGGGATCTCTATCTTACTTTTATTTTACCTCGGAAACTAGATATGATTCTGAACTACTCTGAACCCGTATATCACCATCTTCTATATCGAATAAGTGAACGCTTAGTCTGGTAAGATGATGGATTTCCTAAGCTAATTTCTTCTTATCTTACTCAACATAAGCAACACTACCCATTGATAGTCTACTGAGAGCATCAGCCATTACGTTGGCCTTACCTAGATGATAAAGGACACTCATGTCATAATCCTTCAAGAGTTCTAACTACCTTCTTTGAAAAAAATTAAGGTCTCTCTGGGAAAAGACATACTGAAGTTTCTTATGATCTGTGAAGACATCTACATGGACTCCATAGAGATAATGCCTCCAAATTTAAGGCAAATACCATGACTGCTAACTCAACATCATTAGTAGGATAATTCTTTTTATGGGGTTTAAGCTATCTAGAGGTGTAGGCTATGACCTTACCATTCTGTATGAAGACATAACCTAAACCCACTCTGGATGCATCACAATATACTAAAAACACATCTGGACCATCTCGAAGAGTCAAAATTGGAGCTGAGGTGAGTCAAGTCTTCAACTCCTAAAAACTCTTCTCGCAAGGATCTGACTAGTAAAACATAACTTTCTTCTGAGTCAATCTGGACATAGGGGATGCAATAGAATAAAATCCCTCAACAAACCATTTGTAATAGCCAGCCAAACCTAAGAAACTCCTGATATCTGATGGAGAGACAAGTCTGGGATAGTTTCTTACTTCTTCTGTCTTTTGAGGATCTACTCTAATGCCATCACTGAAAACAATATGACCAAGGAATGCTACTAACCTTAGCCAAAACTTGCACATACTGAATTTTGCAAATAACTTATGATCTCTGATATTCTGAAGTACTATTCTGGGATGTTCTACACGATCATGCTTGTTTTGAGAATAGACAAGAATATTAGCTATAAAGACAGTGATGAACATATCCAAGTACTATTTGAATACATGGTTTATCAAGTCCATAAAAGCTGCTGTGGCATTGGTAAGAGCAAAAGACATGACTAGGAATTTGAAGTGACCATACCGACTATGAAAAACTATCTTCAAAATGTCATATTCTCTGAGTCTGAGATGATGATAGCCAGATCTGAGCTCTATCTTAAAGAAATAACTGGCACCCTGAAGCTTGTCAAACAAGTCTTCAATTTTGGGAAGAGGATACTTGTTCTTGACCCTTACTTTATTGGGCTGACAGTAATCAATGTATATTCTGAGATTTTCCTAAGTCACATGACTGACTGAATTCTATTGAATATGGCTTGACTGAGGATATTGTGAAAACATGATATGGCTCTAGGCACACAACTATATTTTTCGAGTACAAGTACCCCCAATACTCGATAGAAGGAAACTGATAAAACATGACTTTTTTGAATACATGACCAACATAAACAATCTATAATACCATAACTTGGGGAAATTTCATGAAGTACATGATTATCATAATCTTGTACATAAATTGGGATTGCAAGTAGACATGGCATAACTTCATAAGGCTAGTTCATGAGCAACCCAACAAGGTTTTCAAGACACATTCATAGCATGGAAAACATTTGAACATAGGTGTATATCATGAATCCATCATTTAGTCACAATTTAGCTATATTACATGATTTTTAGTTTTCTTAGGCATTTTAACAAATACCTCACATGCACATCTAAGGCATAGGTGAATTCATCAATTTAAGAAATCTTAAACTACCAATTTCACAAGTTTCTAACTCACATGAATCATGCACTAAATCATGGATTAGAAACCCAATCAATGTTATAATCATGAATACACTTGAATCCAATCATGGATACGACACCTAACTTGTAGATCAAGAGTTCAACATGTAGTTCATATAAATCATTCCACAATTAGCTAGTTTTTCATGACTCTTGAGATAAATCATTGAACTAAAACTTAATTTAACATTATGAGACAGATTAAATTTAGATCTAACATGAGATCTATGAAATCAACTAACTTGTAGTTTAAAATGGATTCTTGAACTCAAAGGGTGAAAGGATACCCTAGGTTGAACACTTAACATACCTTAAATCTTGATCTTGAAAAGGATCTAACTTTTCTTGAATGTTCTTGGATTGGGAAACACAAATCTTGATATTTTCTTAATGGTTGTTGAGCTTGAATAACTTGAATATCTTAATTTCTTAAAGAAGGGTTTGAATCTTGTTATAGGGGAAAGATCTTGAGAGAAACCCTTATTTTGATGTTGAAGATAAATAAGGAGTTATGTTCTTCAATTGATGGAATTTGGGGTTAAAAAGGGTGGGAAAATATATAAAACCCCCTTTAAAAATGACTTAAAATCACTAAACGATGGTCCGCGATGGTTTGGGCGACGGACCATCGCACCTGGGATGGACCATCACTTTTTGTCCAGAAAACAGCTTACTGCCTCATTTGCAAAGGTTTGGGGCAATGGTCCGTCGCACCTACGACGGTTTGTCGGACCTTGCCGTTGCACTTGGGCAGTCCGGACAGCTCACTGTAAAACATTCATAACTTTTACTCCGACCTAGGATTTTGGAAAAATTGGTATTATTGGAAAGCTAATTCAATTATCTATATTTTGTTAAGTTATGAGCTCAAAAATTCATAGTATATTGAGACTGTTTCAACATTAGCTATCACCTATTAAAAACTTTAGCCCCATTCTTCTAACATTTGCATATCACTTGTGTCGACTATGGGCTATTTCTAGCCGTTGTTGGATTACTTTAAACTTTTCAATAAATTAATGAACAAGATCTGACCCAGACAAGGTAGTTTCGCCCACTTCAAACCATCCAATTGGTGATCTACACTTTCTTCCATATAAAGCTTCGTATGGTTCCATTTTGATACTTGAATGATAGCTATTGTTGTATGCAAACTTGATAAGAGGTAAATGATCATCCCAATAACCCTTAAAGTCTAGTAAACAAGATCGTAGCATATCTTCAAGTGTTTGAATGGTACGTTCTTCTTGTCCATCTATTTGAGGGTGAAAAGTTGTACTTAGATTCACTTATGTTCCCAAATTTCTCTGAAAAGACTTCCAAAAATTTATAGTAAATTGAGATCCCTGATTTGATATAATAGAGATTGGCATACCGTGTAAATGAACTATCTCCTTACATACAATCTCACATACTCTTCAACTATGTAATTTGTCTTAATTGGCAAAAAATATGTTGATTTGGTAAGCCTATCAACTATCACCCATATGGAATCAAACTTTTGAGATGTTTAAGGAAAACCAGTGACAAAATCTATGTTGATCATGTCCCACTTATGGATTGGAAAATCTATGCATTGCATATAACCCCAGGCTTTTGGTGCTCTACTATAACTCTTTGGCAATTTGGACACTCGGCTATAAATTCTGCAATGTTCTTCTTCATGTCACCCCACCAATACACTCTTTTAAAATCATGATACATTTTAGTTAACCCAGATGGATGGAATACCTTGAATGATGTGCTTGGTCATAATTCTCTTTCTTGGCCTATCTACATTAGGCATACACAATTTGGTTTGGCACTAAAGTACTCTTTCCTGTGTAAGCTCAAATGCCTTTGTCATACGACATTGCACATTCTCCTTAAGCTGTAATAGAAAAGGATCTGAGTATTGCTTCCCTTTCACTTTAGTTATTAGTGAGAATTCTGCTGCATTATGAATAATAAGCCCCTCATCTAGAGTTTCAAGAAGGAAAACCCCTAAATTGGCAAGTTGGTGTAGATCTTTAGTCATCACTTGTATTTCTATAGACGTCACCATTGCCTTATAACTTAGCACATCAGTTACCAAATTTTCTTTCCTGAGGTGATACAAGATATCAAAAGTATAGTATTTTAATAGTTTAAGCCACCTTCGCTGCCTCAAGTTTATATACTTTTGGTTAAAGATATATTTCAAACTCTTGTGGTAGGTATATATGTCAACATGAATCCCATACTATTAATGATGCCATATCTTTAAGGCAAATATGACCGTTTCTAGCTCCAGATCATACATTGGATAATTATTCTCATGTGGCCGTAATTGTAAAGATACATATGCTATTACTTTACCATATTGCATCAATACGCATGCTAAGCCAATTCTTGAAGAATCACAATATACTGCATATCCTTCGGTCTTTCTGGAAGTACCAATATAGGTGTAGAAGTCAACTTATTCTTTAGATCTTGGAAACTCCTTTAACATGTATCATTCTACTAGAACTTGGATGCTTTGTGTGTTAGCTTGGTTAGAGGTGCATAAATTGAAGAAAATACTTCAACAAACCTCCTGTAATAACCTGCCAACCCAACAAAACTACGAATCTCCATAGGCATTATAGGTATTTGCTAGTTCTTCATAGCTTCTGTCTTTTGAGTATCAACCTTTATTTCTTCATTAGATACAATATGAGTCAAGAATGCCACAAATCTTAACCAAAACTCACATTTAGAGAACTTTGAATATAACTTACGATTGTGAAGAATTTGTAACACCTTTCGTAAATGGATGGCATGGGCCTTATATAATCTTGAATAAACCAAAATATCATCTATAAAAACTATCACAAACACATCTAAGAATGACTTGAGCACCCTATTCATTAAATTCATACAAGCTGTGGGCACATTAGTTAGCCCAAATGACATGACTAGAAATTTAATGATCGTACTATGTTCAAAAAGTTGTATTGGGTATATCCTTCTCTTTGACCCTCAATTGGTGGTAACCTGACCTCAAATTAATCTTTGAGAAACATTGGCCCCTTGTAACTAATCAAATAAATCATCAATCCTTGGAAGGGGGTATTTATTCTTTGTAGTCACCTTATTCAGTTGGCAGTAGTCAATACACATTCTCAATAAACCATCTTTCTTATGCACAAATAAAACTGGTGTGCCCCAAGTGGACATACTAGGACTTATGAATCCTTTATCTATCAAGTCTTTCAATTGCTCTTTCAGTTCTCATAATTCTATCAAGGCCATTCTATATGGAGAAATTGAGATTGGTTGAGAACCTGGAATCACATCAATACCAAACTCCATTTCTCGCTCTAGAGGCAAACATGGAAGATCTTCAGGAAATACATTGAGGAATTCATTTACCACAGGAGTAGTTTGAAGAGTTAGTGGCTCCGCATCTATATCCTTAACTCTAACTAGATGGTATATGTAACCTTTTGAAATAATTCTTTTTGCCTTAAAATAAGAAATAAATTTACCTCTTGGCACACAAATATTTTCTCTCCATTCAAGGACTGTCTCCTTTGGAAAATGGAAATACAACCTCTTAGTTCGGCAATCTATTGTGGCATAACAAGAAGACAACTAGTAAATACCCATTATAACATGAAAATCTACCATTTCCAATTAAACAAGATTATCCATTATATTTCCACAAAAAATAATTATAATATAATTTCGATAAACTCTCCTAGCTATAATAGATTCCCCAACCGGCGTAGACACTTTAAATTGCTTAGCTAGTAATTCTGGTGTTCTTTTGAAATTTCCAGTAACCAATAGAGTGACATATGATAATGTAGAACCCAGATCAATTAATGCATATAGATTATGTGAAAAGATGGACAATGTACCTGTAACCACATTCGGAGAAACCTTCAAATTTTGTTGATTCGCTAAATCATGTATGATCATGAACTCCATTAGAGCTAGCTACTCCTTTTGCACCTCTACCATGACCCATATGTTGTACACCCCTACCTGAATAGGGAACCAATGATATAATGCAACGACTGACTCAGTAGGTCATGCCATACCACCTATTCCCCTTTGCAGGCATTCTCTCATCACATTCCCCGACGTACTACACCAAAATCAAGTATTTTTCCCAAACTGACATACAACCAAATGAATCTTTCCATATTGTTTACATGGTTATTGAGAAGTTCTAAATTGTCTCATACTCCCTTACTCCTGATACCCTGCTGTTCGTGAACTTTGACTCTCACTTCTTTGTCCAAATTGATTACCTTTAGACCCTTGAAACTATGGTGGAGAACTAGCTGCAGAATAAGAAGATAATGGCCTAGGTGGTCTATTATAAAAATGTGGCCTAAACACTCCTTGGGATTCCATAAACTTCCCCATAGATCTGGCCCTCTTGGAATACCCTCTTTCCAATTCTTGTGTTCTTTTTCTTTACCTCTGGTCCTCTATTTTTTGTTCAAAACTTTGTATCCTTGCTATGTCTATTTCTTTGTTCAAAGTTGCACTAGTATAATCTATAACCATATATGGATCCAATCTATCCACATATCAATGAAATATATCATCCATAATAGCTACTACATTAGGAGCATACCTAGACAAAGAGTTAAATCGAAAGTTGTACTCCCTCACGCTCATATTCCCTTGGTGAAGATTTAGGAACTGATCTACGCGAGCCTCTCAAATCTCAAAAGGAAGGTAGTGATCATAAAATTCCACTTTGAACTCTTTCTAATTAGTTGAAGGTGCATCAATGCCCCTAGATTGTTTCCAATCTTCATACCAAAATATAGCCTCCCCTTTGAATCTATATGCCGCTAACTCAATTGTCTCTTTACTTGATACATGCATGACATCTGGAGCCCTTTGGATTTGATAAAAAAAGTCCTGTGAGTCTTCATTAATATCTGATCAGGTGAATGTGGGAGGATCTAGCTTAAGGAAATCCTGTGTCCATAGGCTAGCTACTCTATCTGCACCACTAGAACCTGTGGTTGGAATAGTTTGTCCTTGAACTTGTCCAGCAACTATACGAGCTAATAATTGCACTGCATTCCTTATATCTTGATCAGTAGCATTAATAGGTCATTCTGAGGATGTGGTTCTTCTCCTTCTCAACTCTTCTGGAATGGAGGAGTAGAAAAAGTTTGTGATACAAACTCATCTTGAGCCTTACTTTGATTAGATTATATAGGTGGTGACTTGATAGTCCCTTCTCCGATAGCCACAACTATTTGTTTGCCAGTATTCTTACTCTTTCTTATAACCCGCATCTTTACTATAATAAGTGAAAAAATAGATTCAATGGTTAAATATGACTTCACCTACAATATGGCCTCTATTGCATGATCTAAGATATGAAGAAAAGAGATAACCCCTAAATTTCCAATAGCCTCCTGTTTATAGATACGGTGCACAACACATCCATTAGCAAGACTCCATGTAGATACGACTTTGTAGACTTCCTAGGATGACCTTCTCTGATACCACTTTGTCATGCCCCAAATCCTATTGGGGCGGACTAGCACCTATAATCGTGAAATCCCAAGAGAACCAATCCATAACCTAGTACTTCTCATGCATACAACTATAATATCAAAGATTTTTCCATATATGATATAATTCTTTGATGAGGAATAAATGACAAAACAGAAACTATATATACTAGACATGGATGTTGGGGCCATACCATCTAAAAGATAAGACACCACCAAGTTTAACTTTATATTCATCTACAAAGCCTCTAAGAGATACATAGAACTTAGCTAAGGTTGGGATAACCCCCTTCATATTATTAACTTTACTACAATACCAAAATATATGAAACAGACTCGAAAAGCCCCGAACCAATTTGGAGCTCACCAATAGCAGCTGGATATCCTGGGCTCCTTATGAGGAGGCGTATTTGTCGAAGTACCTGTAGCATAAAATATAGGTCCCCCCATAAGGGGATTTAGTACAAAAATATATACTGAGTATGCAAGGCCAAAAGTAACAATATATTATACAAATTCTCAATAAAAATCTAGTAGTGTACAAAAAGTTCTATAAACCACCCTTATATATACTTATGGGATCGAGTACATTACATTTTTTTCTTTGTTTTACCTTCCTTACTTTATAATCTTTGTAAGTCATTTGATATAAATGACCAGCTGATCAGTGGTAAATAGACATATCGGGATCAACCCATTATAGGCTTATGCCCCAGAGCTGTCACCCATAAATCTATATTAGGATCGGCCTATGCTAGGCTTACGCCCCAGAGCTGCCACCCACAAATAAAGGTATTGAGATCGACCCATGCTAGGATTATGACCATGAGCTACAACCCATTTTATAGATTTGCGTTTCTTAGTTTATTTAGCCTTTGAGACTGTTACTTTGGTGGTCATAACATTATGGTACCTTGAAACAATAATCTACCAATAAGAGATATGTAAATAGGTAATTAATTCAATAAAAATGAGGTAAGGAACTGTTTTCATACTAATAAAATATTTAGGAGCTAAAAATAACACATGGGTCTTATTTGAGTAAACGAAAAACTCCTAAGATTTTCTAGTGAAAATATTCGTGCAGGCTTAATGATAAGCATGTACTGAGGTGTTTTAACACGTTAGAGAGTGGGAAAAAGGTTATTGGCTACAATAAATATAATATGCTACTACTATTTATCACTCATTGCAGGATAACCTTGGAAGCTTACTTGATGGAAAAAATGTCTGATTTCATGCCAAAGAGTACAAATAGAGTATGCCTTACATACCCGGTTATATAACTCCGAAATTAGCCCAACTTCACTTTCTTCCTTTTAGACTACTTATCTACAATAAAATATATGGTAAACTAGTATTATCAACCAACCAACACATTTAGGCTACTTCACTGCACCAAAACTATAACAGGGCAGTAAGTCCTTAATCTATAATCAAGGGTGTTATTTTAACCTTTTTCTCCTCCAATTACATCCACATACCATACATGTTCTTATAAGATTCACTGAAATCACCTTGTATCCATTACACTCTCCAAACAATACACAAAAAAAATTGGGGAGTAACCAAAAGCAATAATTAATTTGGTGGTGTACCGCCACACTATTCTTCAATATTTCAATTTGAATCAGCCACACCTTTCTCTAACATCAACCTGGTAGTCTATACTATATACATACAAAACAATCCACAAAATATTTCCAAATACCTTTTATTGTAGCAATCAATTATTGAACTCATCATCTCTTGAGTTCTCAATAACAACACATCCATAACCCTCTCTCTAATTCATATATAAGGATAACAAAATAGAGCAGTCGCCTTACCTTAATTCTGCAGCTTATTCTTTTAATTTGAACTCCTCAAGAACTTAAAATTTCACTTTTATTCACACTATAAACCAAAGAAGAAAATATATCTCTTAATAACAAGAAAAAAAGTGTGTAAGTATCTTGTTCTATATTCTGCCATGTATTTATAATTAGGCACCTATAGCATGTTTTCCTAATATTCCATGAGATAATTAAGCTAAAAATTAAGTGTTTTCACTTACATTAACTTGCAAAGATGAGAGTTTCTTCAAGAACCCTAGAAGGAATTTTAGGACTGCTACACAGCTAAGAGAGAACAAGAGAGAAAACCTAAAAAAAGGATTTTTTTGTCTAAGTTAAAATGAGCAAAATTGTTGATTTCAATCCCATAATGGGAGCTGATCTTGGCCGACTTTCTTGAGCATTTTTTGCCATATTTATTCAATTAATTTATCTATCTACTTACCCATTAAATTGTTCATTTGTGGATTCAAAACTATTGGGCCTTTGTTGCCCATTTTCCTCCTTTTCTCTCTTTTAACTTGGGCCAAAATTAATTCAAGTAGGTGGTAGAGTATTGGGAAAAATAATCTGATCAAAGGAGTCTTATTAGGTGGTGTATCTAATTAGTTAATTCATAGTTGGGATAAATTAAAATAGGCCTTGGTAGATATGAGCATTGGGCCATTTCTCCATTTCTTATTCTTTTGCTTAAGTTAGGCCCAAATGAGTACCTTAACATAGGATCAAATCTTATCCATAACCTTGAGTCCATTAAATTAATTCATATATCTCAAGTAGGTTACTCACCAACTATCTTAATTAAGTCAATCAATCACCTTAACAAAATACTCTATTTTTGGTTCTTAATTCCCTTTAATCCAACTTAAAACTTGTATATACTTGGTCACTTTAAACTTTAGATCCAAATACTAGCTTAAGATCCCAGGTTTAAATTATTGTATCCACGTTAACTTTGTCAGGTCACATTAACAAGTATGGGCAGCATCTAGAATTCCATCTACGCTATTAATACCTATATACAAATCTCATCCATCCTTATACCACAAGGTTATACCAGGTTACATATAAATAGAACAAATATATGTAAAGTAAGGGGTGTTACACCAAAGTCTTGGTGGAACCTTACTGGAGTTTACCATTCCTTCTTGGAAGTAGGAAGAGGTGAACATAGATTTTGTGATGGGTTTGCCTCATTCGCGTCGTCAACATGATTTGATTTGGGTGATTAAAGATAGAATGACCAAATCTGCCTATTTCTTTCTAGTCCATGCTTTCTATTAAGCCTATGATTATGCTAAGACTTATATTAGAAAGTTGGTTAGATTGAATAGAATTCCTTTGTCTATTATTTCAGATAGGGGTGCTTAGTTTACCTCTCACTTTTTGAAGTCCTTTCAGAAGAGTCTTTGAACCTAAGTTTATCTCAGTTCAGCTTTTCACCCTTAAAAAATGGTCAGGCAGAAAAGACCATTTAGAACCTAGAGGATATATTGAGAGCATGTGTTCTTGGCTTTAAACAAAGTAAGGATGACCACACGTCTTTGATTAAGGTTTACTACAACATAATTATCACTCCAATATCCAAATGGATCTATTTGAGGTATTTTATAGGAGGAGATGTATATCTCCTAGTGGTTGGTTTGAAGTAGGTGAGGCTACTTTCATAGAGCCAGATGTGGTGTTTAAAGCCATATAGAAAGTTTAGCTAATTTGATAGAGGTTGAAAACAACCCAGAGTCGACAGAAATCGTATGCAGATATGAGGAGAAGAGACCTTGAGTTTGAGGTTGGTAACTTCATTTTTTTGAATATTTCTCCCATGAAAGGGTGAAGAGATTTGTTAAAAATGGAAAGCTTAATTCCTGATATGTTGGCCCTTACAGAATATTGAGTTATATTGGGAAAGTAGTATATGAGTTTGAGTTTCTTGCAGACTTGTCATCCGTTCACCCAGTGTTTCATGTCTCCTTGCTAAAGAAGTGTATTGGTGATCCATCTAGTGTAGTTCTTTTAGAGAGAACAGATGTTCAGGATAGCCTTTCTTATGAAGAAATCCAGGTTAAGATCCTTGATCACCAGATTTGTAGGCTAATGAACAAAGAAGTTCCCTTGGTCAAAGTCCTTTGGCGGAATCAGTCCATTAAGGGAGACACTTAGAAAGCAGAAGCGTATATGAAATCCAAATATCTTTATATTTTCTCTGCAAGATCATACCAGTGTAAGGAAATAATTTTCCTTAGATTCGCTTTTTTTCATTTTCTGTCCAGCTTTACATAATCATTTTCATGTCATATTCCTACATTCACGAATCATTTCAGCTATGTAAGCATGTTTTCATCCATAAAAGTTCTATATGTAAGGTTAGTTCCTTGTTATTTACACCTTAATCAGTCTCATTTGAGTACAAATATTCTCAAGGGGGATATATTGTAAGACCCCATAAGACCCTAACTCAATTCAGCTTGCTAGTGCATGTTAAGGGGTCCAAGACTTAGAAAATTCCACTAAGTGTAGGGACTTAGTCATTTCTAAATCTCCTAAATTTCAATGATTTTATTTTCAACCATCAAGACCTTGAAACATAAATTTCCAAGTTGTTTCATGATTGAGGTTGTCAATTGAACATCTCGAGTAAGTTTTGGGTTTTTCAGATGAGGTTTGGGACATGTTTGGATGGACAAAATAGAGAATCTCTACGATATGTCCGCAATGCATCATTAATTGTGTTAGGGGGTGGCAACGCAAAAAATTACATACCGCATTGTGTGAGCGATGCAACACATCACTTATCGCATTGGGTGCCCAATTCATCTTAATGAATTATGGGTCCATGGGGTTATTTGAGTCTTTTCCCTTACCCAAATCCATCCATAACACAAAATTTCAGCCCTCAAGGAGCATTAGTTTCCTTTTAATTCACTTTTCCTCTCCCAGAAAACCCTATCCTCCTCTTAAGAACACCAAAACTCCATCACACTTTCTTTGAAACCAAGTTCCCTAGTCCAGGGAGTTCAAGAAAAGCTTTCAAGATTTATCTTCAAGGCTTCCAAAGTCAAGATTTTACATCAAATCAAGCCTATAAGGTATGTGGGGTTTATGAACAAGGATACCCTTTCATCCTTGTGCCCAAAACATATTTTAAAGTTAAATTTACAAGTTTTGTAATTTAGGGTTTAGACCAAAACTATCTTATTTTGAGTTTATGAAGTTACAAAGTGATTTAAGTGTTGAAGTGTATAACTACTCTTACCAATTTATGCATGTGACTTGACTAATTATGTTAAGAATTGAATTTCATAATCTTGACTAGAATTGTTTAAGTATTTCAAGATTTTTATTGAGAATGAAGTTTTTTTGTGAATTGTCATGAGTTTAATTCATGAGTTTTAACAACTAAGTTTAAGTTTTGAGATTTCTAGAAGATCATCCTCTTTAGTTTTATTTGATAAGTTTATTTTAAGAATGAGTTTAAGATTTTAAGAAGATTGTGATCTTATGCTTCTTTGATGGTTTTATACCAGATTTAAAGAAAGATTGATATTTTGATCATAAAATAAAATAGGAATCCACAATTGTTCATTTTATTTACAATTACAGTTTAAAGCAAAGAGAAGAATAACTAGTTTCCATTATATAAACCCTTATTCTATTTTAAGGTGGATTTCTTAAAGTATGAGCATTAAGTAATAAGGGAGTAATATTTAGCACCAAGTTAGGTATGTGTCCAAGGTCACATGCCCAGGACTATGAGCTAATGTAGGTTTAGCTTATTACTAATATGGATGAAGTTACAGATAGTGATCGCTTAGTTAAGGTTCTATTTTGATGGCAAGGGATAGAACAACTTCCCCAATGTGAGCTCTACCCTATGCGGGTAAAACATTAGACTTTATGATAGCTCACATGATGTATGTCTGTTAGAAGAACCTCCCTAAGAAAGAATAAAAGTAAAGCTTTTAAAACTAATTGTTATGTCTCACAAAGATTATCTTATGCTTTATTACTCATGTTTATCATCTCACAACTTTTTCTTTATTAGAGCCAAGTTAAGCTATTTACACTTAACATGCATTCTTTACAAGTTATTTTAACATTAAGTTACTATTTTTACTTATGCATTCACCCCCACATGCTCAGTATATTCCAAAAGTACTAATCCACATATATGTCTATATGCTACATTGTCTTATAATGTAGGTTCTTGTGCTCAGTTCCAGCAGTGTGATTGATTTCGAGCATATCCTCCTATATACCAAAGATTGGTAAGTCCTCATAGTTTAAGGACCTATTTTATTAGACTTTGTTTTGCTAAAGTATTTTAGTTATTTAGTTTTTGTTTAGTTCGAGTCAGCTAGGGCTTGCCCCAGTGGCTCTCTAGATAGAAATAGAGGCTTGTTCGACTGGTTTTCTATTTTAGATTTTCAAGATTTCCAAGCTAAGACTTTTAGTTTCGATAGTAATTCAGTTAGTTTAAGATTTTGTATGTCCCATTTTATCTTTATTATGAGTTCTAAAGTTGTTGATGGGCTTAAAGGGTTAACTTGGGACCTTGTTATTTTGAGCATCATGCGACGTCCTAGGTGTATTTCTGGGATATTACAGAGGCAAAATCAAAGGCTTTAATGAATTTAAATTAGGGAAAAATGACTGTGAAGAAGTATGACTTGAAATTCCACCAGTTTTAACATTATGCTCCTGAGTTATTATTTACATTGAGGGATAGAATGAGTAAATTTGCTTTTGGGGCATCCCATGATTTTATTTTGGAGAACAAGGTATCTTTGTTTAATAAGGACATAGACATCTCTAGTCTTGTGGTGTATATGAAATAAATAAGTTGAAGAGGAAAATATGAAGCATGTCAATTTGGGAGAGAGGCAGAGTAATAATTTTTAGTAATTAGATCAAGGTAGAGTTCAGTAAAAGAGCGATAAATAAGGTGGGAAATATTCTAGTAAGATATGGGGCAATTCTAGTTCCTATTCATAGGCTAGTGTTCCTTATCCAAAGTCAATCGGTGATTGTTATTTTAAGAGTAGTAATAGTCCTAGGGCATATGGTGCCCAATCTTGTGCTAGTATGGCCCAGTTAGCTCCATCCTATCATCCATATTGGTTTTGTGGTTAGTTGAATTATGGTTTCTATGGTGAAGGAGGAACCAATGTTTTATTTTTTGTCAACCTAGATATATTCAAAGAAATTATCCCATGGGTAAGGTGGATTCAGGTGCCAATAAGGTTCCTGTGGTTACTTCTTCAACTCTAGCACCAAGGGATGCCAATTTTAGTATCGACACTGGACAAAACTATCTGTATGCTCTTATCACTTCTTAGGATTCTGAGGCTTATCCCGATGTTGTTATAGGTATATTAAAACTCTATTCTCTTGATGTGTATTGCCTTCTTGATTTAGGGTCGACTCTTTCTTATGTTACCCTATATGTGGCTATTTATTTTTTCTTTGGTCTTTAGTACATTTTGGACTCCTTTTTGGTATCCACCATGGTGGGTGATTCTATGGATGGTAGAAGAGTCTATATGGGTTTTATGGTATCTATCTATGGTATGGAGTGAAATTCTATAAGGGGTGAATTAAAATTTCTTATTTGAGTCGACTACTGACTCCTCACAGTCAACTCACCTACAGATCAATACACTTCACAAAATAGATTATATTTAAAATAATTAAGCAAATAAACAACTGAACATAAAGTAATGACACAAAGATTTATCCATGTTTGGAACACCAATGCGGTGCCTACTTCCAGTCCCCTTGAGTTTCATAGTTTTCTTAAATTGTTCAATGTCGAGATCGAGTACAATGATAGGAAACAAGTTCTGAGGACTTATTTTGCTCTTCAGATCTTGTGACATAGCTTTAGTTGATGTTACAAAGTTGACTCGATCCTACTCTTTATATAACAATTGTAAACTAAAAGTTGCAAAGCCATGTAAGACTAAGATTGAGGTACTTTGATATTTCTCATTGAAGTGTTATGTAACCTGTGTCTATCTTCAGTATTCATCTTTTATAGTCTTCTACTTCTACTCTTCATAAGAAAACCTAAGATATTAATTATTAATCAAGGATTTAAATTAATTCCTTGATTAGGGAATGTAGTCCTATGATATGTTTATATACAGCTTTGGATTACGTCCATATCAGATTTGTCTGTGATCTATTTTTACTTTTGGTCTTATATAGATTGATGCCTTTACAAATTTGCTTGTGATCTTTTTTTTTCTTTATTCGTTATTGATCTGGTTTGTCAAGAATTTTAGGCCAAAGATTCTCCATGATTGATGTTTTTTGTCGAGACTTATTGGACTAAGATTTTCCTTCCATTTGTTCTCACTTTGATTGATTTTATTTGATGTCACAGTTTATAGGTTGATGTCCATTCATTCATGAAGATGGCTTCCTTTATTAGGAGTCTTTAATATCCTGCAGAGATCTACTTGTTAGTTTGTCATTATTAAAACATATACTTTATAGGCTAACATCTCCCCTTTTTGATAATGACAAACAAGAGTAAACATCAGTTGACTTCCCTATCTGTTAGCTTGTTCCCCATGAATTGTAAGCATTATTTTTCCTAGGTTTCTTGGGTATAAGTTGGACTTTGTGTATCGAAATTCGACTTAGCCCCCTAACTTATGAGCATTTCTGTTGTCCCAAGTTTCTTGGGTATCAGCTGACCTTTGTAGGTCAAAATTCAACTTGTTCCTCCTGACTGATGGGTTCTTCCTAATTTCTTGATATTCTTGTCTTTCTCCCTCTTTTGGCATAATAAAAAAAAATATCAGCAAAAAATAAAACACATAGATAGAATAACACACGAGATACAATAAGAAAACATGGATAGCCATAATCCATTAACTAGTAGAGGAAAAATATTGTGGCAGTTAGTGTGATTAAGATTATCTTACAACCCATCAACACAAGGGACAGGACCCCCTTTTGAATAAAAATTCATAATTCACCATTTCACAGGGAAGTATGTTAGGGTATTAAGCATATTATGACAAAACTTGTTATAGGATTTTGCAACATTCTTGACAAAAAAGGAGTAGGAGGTTTGAATAGAGACAACTAGATTATCATTCGAGGAAAAGGCATAGGATTTGAAAGGATCCATGCAAAAGACCACTCAAGAGAACATCTTTACGCCTTCTTATTTGAGCCCATCAAGTGCCAATCAAACCACACTTATATCAGAGGTTGTACTTTTCCCAAGGTCTAGGAGTTTGGTAGTAGACTCTTGGAGTTGTATGATACCTTCATTAATGGCTTTGAACCATTTCTTGAGTTCTTTGAGTTTCTTCAACAAAGAGATAGAGGGGTTAGAAACTGATTTAATTACCTTTGGAGGTTCAACCTTAGCATGGGCAGAATTTGCTTGCACCATTCATTTTCCACTAGGACATATCCCATGCTGCTAAACATTCTTGAATCATAAGTTGTAGCAACTTCTACAAGGGGATAAGCAAATAGATTGATGGAGTAGAACAGAAGGAACTGAGTAATGAGTAGCCCGTATGGAAAACTAGAAGAGCCATGGATTTCCCTTACACTCTCAAATATGTACTTACGTATCCATCTTGCCCAATTACTTTTGATCTTTTTGACCAGACAGTACAACACGAAGACATCACGACAAGTGATGTTGCATATGGATCTTTTTTGTGGAATCAGAGTGGTAGCAATGATATGGGCCATGATGTAAAATTTGAAAAATAATGACAAGGGAGCAAAGTTGGTTGACACGAAGTTAGATCAGAAAGAAATTTCTTGGCTTCCTCAAATCCCACTTCAAAGTCCTCGGGCCAGTTACTATTCATAAAAGGAACTACACCAAAAAAATTAATATCAAAGACATTTTCAAAAAGGAAGTTGTTCAAGACAATTCTTATAGCAAAAGAGTCTTTAATTTACCACTATCTTGGGAAAGTCAGAGATTAGCATAAAATATGCCAACAGGGTCTTCATAAACTAGAAGTCCACATAGGAAAAAAAGCATGGACAGATCTTAAAACTTGCAAAAGTGACTGACATTGTAAGAGACATCTTTTAATTGACTAAGATTATGATGCAACAATGTAGGATTGAGCAATTTTTTATGGAGAGGAAATTTTTCTTTGTGAGAGTTTGTCTAAAGTTGGTGCATCTCTTCTTGAGGAGGGGAGTTAGAAGGATTTGGATTAGGTTTTTTGATAGAGAAAATAGGGCTAGAAGAGGGTCATCGTCTCTTGAGCAGAGTGGACTGAGACAAGGACTTGTCAGAGGATTCTAAAAGAAGAACGGGATCATTAGAAGAAATACAAGTTTTTGAGAAGAGAAAGATCTTGAGTTTCTTTTAAAAGAATTGGATCTTACACAAATACGATTTGGAGATTTCCAAAGTCTATTTAACTAAAATTTTATGTCATCAAGCTCTTTATGAAATGAGTCAATTTCGATTACAGATGCTTCAATTTCTATCTGATAACTTTTTTATTCCTCTTTGAGTTTTAATTTAAATTGAGCTTTGCAACTTTTCTTCTCTTGAGAAAGTTTGTTATATTAATCTATAACTTTTTGAAGCTCGTTAGTTATCATATCCATGTTAGATTTATGAGTATTATAGTTGTGACAATCATATAGTCTTATCTTGCTGGATTCACTAGTTTCCATGAAACATATATTGGCGGCCTTTATTTTTTCTTCAGTTTCATTTTCATTACTCCAGGCTCCAAAATTTTAGTTTTTCCTGGATGTTCTTCTCTTAATTCTGGATAGTTCTATTTGAAATGACCAGGCTTTCCATAGTAACGACAGTTTTTATCATTTCTAGTGGGATCATCATTTTTAGCTCCTTGGGATCTTCACTGTCTCTGTCTCATAATTTGGCTTACTCTATGATTTATGGATCCATTACTTCACTCTTAGCATTTTCTAGGATGTCCACTTCTTTGGTGGGAGCAGTATTTGAGGCTATTGGTTTCTTCTTCTCTTCTTTGTAGTACCTGTTTATATAATAGAGTTCATAAGCAATGAGGGTACCTCATAGTTCGTCATTGGCCTATTATGAAGATCTCCATCTTCTATAATTGCAGCCTTGGTTTCCTAAATTTTTGGGAGACTCCGTACTAGCTTCTGGACTTACAGGCTGTGTGGATAGGTCATCCCCAGAGATTTTTATTCGCACATAATCTTATTAAATCTGGAAAACATTGTTTTAATGTTCTCATTCTTTTTCCATTATGAAAAACTCATATGCATTGACTAGGGTAGCAATCTTTGACTTCTTGACTTTGGAGGTTCCTTCATAGTTTACCTCCAATTTGTCCCATATTTCTTTTGCAGTTTCTCAAGTTGATATCTTGTTTATTCTTCTCTGCTAACTTCACATAAAAGTTAATTTATAGTATGTGCATTAGTTTGGATTATCTCTTGTTTTTCCTTGGTGATTCCTTGGTGACCTCAAAACTTTCAAAGTCTTCTAGGTCGACACTAATGGATTCTTGATCCTTGTCCTTTTGCTTTTCTTTGAGTCCTGAAATTGGCTTTGGACCCTTCTTGATGACCAGGATTGGAAGTCATTTGATTGGGCAAAGATTTTGAATTTATTTTTCTTGTAAGAGTAGGTTGTCCATTGAAGTATGGTGGTCTTGTGGAGGAGTGACCATCCTAAACAAGAGCACCGGAAATCTGATAATTTTCCATTAGATAATTGGTCACTTGCTGTTAAGTAATGTTTTTGGTAAAACTTGCTCTGACACCAGTTGAAATTCAAGAGAGAGAAAATTTAAATTTTCTGTGAGTCGACTACTGATTCCACACAGTCGACTCGCCCGCAGATCAATACTCATAGTCGACTCGCATGCAGATCAATACACTTTACAAAATAGATTATATTTATAACAATTAAGCAAATAAAAAAATAAATATACAGTAATTACACAGAGATTTATCCTGGTTTGGAACTCTAATATTGTGCCTACTTCCACTTATTTTATCTTTATATCACTTTCACTTTGCTTGATATACTATTTTTTATTTTGTTCCTTAAATTCTTATTTTAGCTTATATTATCACACTTTACTTATGTTTTATTAAAATTTAGCTCAGGTGTCCTATGATGCCTAGTGAGTACCTATTATTTTTGATACTTATACTACACTTCTGCATCTTTTCTTGATACAGATTAAAGTATGATACACTACCACTGAGGTTATTCTTAGGCTTTCTACTGATTCAGAGACACAGGGTGACATTTTACAGTCTGGAGCTCATCCTCCTCCTTTTGTTATTTTTGGATAATTTTTTGTACAGTCTAAGATGATATTACATATTTGTCATTGTTTAGTACTCTGTTTAGTTTAGTGGCTCTTATAGTGATCTTACCAGGTCATGGGTAGATTTATTTTGTATATTTTATCCTTCTTCTTTAGTTGTAAAATGTGTACATATCTATTTACCATTGATTTTAGTTACTTCATATTTTCTTTGTACATTTTTATTCTTTATTTTCTTGCCTTTCGTCAGCTAGCCCATACTTGTTGTTTCGGGCTATGGTTTGGCTTACCTACTAGTGGATTATAGTAGGTGCCATTTAACTTAAGAAATTTGGGTTATGACATTACTAGTTAGGACCTATGACAAATGGACAGGCTATTGCTTTTCCCATCGTCCATTGTTAGATAAACACCCTTCAGTAAAATGGTCATAACTTTTTACTCTAGCATTGGATAAAAAATGATTGGTGGCATTGGAAAGAAGACAATTATGTGTATTTTAACACTATGTTATGTGCTTTAGTTGAAGTTCTAAGGTGCAATCTTTGTCGGTATAATCTTTGGCCATAAGGTTGGTACTTATTACACAAGCCAAAAAGGTGAAACAATTATATACATATAAATAAAATTGATACATGTTTGCTTCAAATGATTGATTATAAAAATTAATTAGTTTTAGCTATTTCTATAGTTTCCTAGAGATAAAGCATTAAACTAAGGTGCATGGGATATGAAAGTGAAGTCAAATTCACTCTCACTAGTAAACAATTTAATAGGCAAATTTGTAGTGAATATATTTGGAGCAGTAAAAATATAAATCTCTAGTGAGTGCATGGACAACTTATACTTGAATTTTTAGATGATGTACAAGTTGTCATACTCCCTCTAATGTGTAAGAAAATTATGACTAATTTATCTTAAAATCATTGGGAACTCAAGTCCTTAATGAAAATGTATGTTAGTTTTAATGTTAATTTAGTTTATTTTAAGGGTTGAACCCAAGAAGTGGTTGAAAGAGCAAAAAGAAGCAAGGATATGGAAATTAGAGCTAAATATGCAAGAAGGGACCACTTTAAAAATTCAGTGGATCGCAAATGGTACTGGCATATCATAGAATAGGGATTCCATCACCTAAATACATAGTTCAACCAAGGTCAAATTGAGGTAATTTGATGATGATAAAGAGTGATTAGTGTATCGCTGAACAGTTCAATGAAGCACACTCCCATTGCCAAATTATCATATGCCAACACTTGATCTTAAAGTCAATGTTATTTGGGAGATAATAAATCACATCGATGAATTGTTGTTTGGCAGTAGTATTTGTCTTTTTCCAAATTAGACATGGCAACATTTTTGTAAATTTATGTCCCATTATTTCTTTAGCTATAAAATTCTTTTTGGCAACTTAGAACCCCATTATTTTTCAATTTTGAGATCCATAAGTTTGTATTTGAAAACCTAGGTTGGAATTTTTTTTTAAATTTCTTGTTGTTGTACATTCAATTTGGATTTCCTTTAATGATAATATGGGTATATTTCCTCTTTCTCTATATATGAGTATCTAAATAACCAACTTCGGGTTACATATGAATGAGTAGTGATAATTTTATAGGTGTGGTTTATTTTCATTTTAAATTGATTAAGGGTTATAGGTTTGATTTCTACTCCATGTTATTGACTTATAATTGGAGGTTCCAAACTCTAATTAATCCTAGAACTCTTACCATCCTTGACAAAGGGATAAGGATAAGGAGTAGTGGTCAGGTACGACTTGATGTTTGTTATTTAATAGTAGTTCTTAGACATAAGACTACTAAATTGAGGTTTTAGGTTAGTTATGATGCACTACTTGTGAAATGTTCGAAAGAACTCACTTGTGTGCTTAATGATTTATTAAAAGACTGGCACTAAAATCTGGGACCTAGACTACCAAAACTATTAATTGAACTTAGGTAAAAATCTAATTCCCCATGCATGCACTCACTCCCATAAAATCATAATCTTAAGTGTATTCAATCTTTAGTTACAAACTTTTAGAACTTATTCTTACATACCAATCTTATGATTGATTACCTGTTTACAAAATATTCCAATCAAACCCTCTATTTTATTTTCCATGCATTTTACCCATTACAGGTAAATATTTAATGATTTATTACAATTAAAGGTGAACTATTCACCTTCATTCCTTTTGGGATTGATCCCAGCTCATGAGTTGATTTATATATTTTATAACGACCATGTATATCCTAAATTGAGTGTATTTAATTGTTATCAAAAGTGGCATCGTTGGCTGGGAATGAAAGTTAAGGTTTATTTTCTATAGTTTTTTATTCACTTGTGTTAGACCGTCACTTGAATTTACTTTATTTTTTGTTTTTCTCTTTTTTAGCTGATAATATAAGCCAACACGACACTACGAGTCAATAAGGTAATGATACCACAACCTTTGATGGGCAACTTGAAGATAGAGATCACTTGGGTAATGCCGGAAAGGCAAGTGCAACTTGCATACCACTTACAGTGGGCCATGCAGTCTTTCACGTCATAACTATGATTCTTCCCTTATTACAAATGAGGGGACTATTTGGAGGACAATATCATGGGATGAAAACATTTATTTGAAGTTTTATAGACATTTGCATCCCATTTGACATTGCTAATATTTTGTATGAGTCCATCTATTTAAGGTTGTTTCATTTTCTTTGATAGGTGAAGTAGTGTTGTGCTTGTATGAATTTACTGAGGACTCTATTACATCTTGGGTTAAATTAATGAAGGCCTTTCTTGATTGATTTTTACCTCTATCCCACATGCTATAGTTAAAAGATGAGATTGCAAACTTTCATCAAGAGAATGGTGGTCCATTGCTTAAAGCATGGTAAAGGTCCAAGAAGAAATTGCTACATTACCCAAACCATAAGTTTTTGGATAAAATATTACTTCAAATATTCTATATGTTGTTGGATCGATTGAACAAGACAGTTAGGGACAACTTGTATGGTGGATCATTGATCAATCAAACTTTTAGAGTTTTCTCAAGGTTGTTGAACTAATAGATGAAGCAAAGAGAGCATGGTAC
This sequence comes from Capsicum pubescens, assembly GCA_030864215.1. Classification (NCBI taxonomy): domain Eukaryota; kingdom Viridiplantae; phylum Streptophyta; class Magnoliopsida; order Solanales; family Solanaceae; genus Capsicum; species Capsicum pubescens. The sequence goes on from CM061539.1 coordinate 5,500,733, forward strand.
ATGAGATACCAATGTGTCTATGGAGAATCCCTTCATGTCTTATGTGAGCCAAGTACAAAAGGAAAAAGGATGAGTAGAGAGATAAAAACATGGCCAAAATAATGACATAAATGGATCTCCTAACAAAGCACGTCATAGGTCAACTCCAAAAGTGGTCAGTGTAGTAGCTTCAAATGGAACTAAAGCATATGAGAACAATGATATGGAGTCACTTAATGAAGTAGTGATTAATTTTTATTAAACCTAATAGGGGGTTCTGACCTACCTACTAATGACAAGACAAGAGTCAAGGTAGGATATAAAGGAATAAAGATTGGAAGAAATAAAATTAGAGGTACCATGATCGTGATCATAATATGAAGGAAAAAAATCGAGATAGAGATCACAATTGGAGATACAAGGACCCCATTGGGATATGTAAGACGCATTACAAGATAATCAAAATGGTAAAAAGGCCACCTCATTGATCCAGATAATAACAAGAATAGAAATGTACTTGCTAGAATCATTATGGGGGTTGAAGGGAGTGAAAAAATGCTAAAAGAAATAAAGAGTGACTTCTTGCAGCTTACTCAATTAGGAAATTCCCATTTGGACTAGATAAAACAACTAGAAACTAAATTAATCTCATTTTCTATTAACACAATGCAAAGGGTGGTATTGCTATTAAGACTATGGTGAATCCCGAAGGTAATGCTTATTACATACCAATATCACTAGGAGTGGAAGAACTCTTGGTAATAAAGTTGTGGATTTTGAAAAATACCCCAATAATAGAGGAGTTGAGGAGAAAATGAGTGAAAAGAGAAAAATTATTGACAATTTGAATTATGAAGACTCTGTTTCTAATAATACAAATATTAAAAAACTAGGAAAAATGAATGAGAGGATTGAGAGAAAAGAGAGACCATAAATGGTTTATGAAATGTCTTAAAATTAAAGAAAAGTTGGTTTCCCTATGGCTGTTAAGAAAAGACCTCCACTATTCCTATAAAGGTTCAAGAATTAGGAGGACTACTCTAAGTTAAATAAGTTTATCTCTAGATTTAGCAATTTATTGATGAACATCCTTCGGTGAAATAACCAAATATGCCACGTTCATGAAAGACTTGGTGAAAAATAAAAAAACCATGTACTTCAAAATAATGGAGATCTCGTATAGTTATATCATTGTTATGTCGAGAAATATGGTTGTCAAGAGAGAATACCCCTATGCATTCACAATCCCTTGCACCGTTGAGTTGTATCAATTTGGCAAATCATTGTGCAATTTAGGGGCAAGTACTAAATTGAAGTATTTAGATATATTCAAGAAGTTTGTATTAGGAGCTCCAAATACTACTGACATGAGACTCTAAATTACTTATTGGTGTATTAAACGACCTATGGGAATTCTATATGATGTTCTACTTTGGGTCAATAAAATATATATTTATCATCGACTTTGTGATCCTCGATTGTGAGATAGACTATAATGTTCTAATCATTTTTGATAGGCCTTTTCTTGCTATCAGAAAGGCATTAATGGATGTGGAATATGGTGAAATAAAATTTAGACTAAATGGTGAAGAGGTGACATTTAGTACGTGCAAGTCCATGAATCAACCAAAGGACATAAAAGTGATTTTGGTGATTGATATGATTGATGATGAGGTGAACAATGCTATGGATATAGATTTCATTAGTGATCTACTAGATGGGCTCTTATGGAATTATAGAAGTGAAGATATTGAGGATTATGATGAGGTCACAACTTCCTTGGTGGGTCTTGGTTCTTACAATAAGAACGCATGAAATATAGATATATACTTGAGAGAGTATTCCCACCAATACTTTAATTGAGAATCCACCTCAACATGAACTTAAACCATTACCATCACACTTTTACTATATCTATTTAAGGGAAGGTAACACCTTACTCATTATTATTATGGGATATTTGTTGTCATGGTGAATAAAAGCACTAAAGTCAATTGTAAAAAATTTATTCTGGCCATGATCATAAATTTATATGTATAATGAACTGGGAGCTATATATCAAATGATAGCTCTTTGAGTCTTCTTTCCAATACAATTATTTTCATCCAATTTGAACATCAGAGTAAAAAGTTATGATCAATTTACTTCAGCCTGTTAGAAAGTCAACTGAGCGACTACTACGACTTTATCTTTTTTTCTTAGGGGTATTTTAGTCTTTTACCACCCTATATATACCCATAAACACAGGATTTGAGTCATTTAGAAGCAAAATATACCTTTTTTCATCAAATTCTCTCAAGAACTCAAGCAAGGGTTTCCATATAAGATCAGATTTCAAGAACGTATCTTCGTCAATATTAGATTCATGAAATAAGGTATGTTTAGTGTTTATCCATGGATTTATTTCCTCCATGAAACTGAAAAATCCTTTACAAAATCTTTATGCTTATGCTTTTATGAGATCTCATGATTTATGTGTATTGAAGTTCAAGATTATGTGTTATTGAGTTTTGATTCATGATTTGATTACAAAGATCTAATATTTAGTCCTAGTATGTGATAATTATAATGTTCATGTTGTTGGATGTTGATGTTGTATGATTCCCAAGATGTGATCTTTGTGTGATTGTATGAAACTATGGGAGTATATGAGATAAAAACAACTGAAATTGGTGGTTCAAGATTTGTCAAATTGATGATTTTACCTATGCCTAAGATGTGCATGCATGGTTTTTGTTAAAATGCCTAAGAGACTAGAATTCATGTTTTTATGACTCAATAGGACCTAAATGGCAAGTCCATGCTCTATTCTTATGTTCAACATGATTTCATGCTATTGTTATGTATTGTAGTTATTTTATGGAATGCTCATGATATTGTTGTTCATTATGATTGTTGATTAGAAGTACATGAAACTAGATGGATGAACTCATGATATGTTGTTATATGCATTCCATATCATGTATAAGATTACAAGAACCATGTGGTATAAAATCCCCAACTTATGGAATTATGAATTGTGGACTTTAGTCCTATGATCAAGAATTGTAATGTTGTGTCAGTTCATTCTATCGAGTCCTGGAGGTACTTGTACCCAAAAAATATAGTTGTGTGCGTAGATCTATGTCATGTCTTCATGATACTCTCAGTCAAGCCATGTTCAGTAGACTTCAGTCAGACTCATGACTCAGGGAAAACTCATGTAAATTCACTATCAGTATAGTCCTACTCAGTACTCACTAATCTACATAATCTCAATAATCTTAGTACTCAACAAATCTCAACAATCTTAGTCAGCTATTAGATCTCAGTAGTATTCTGTCAGACAACAAAATTCAGTAACTCAATCCATGTTTAGTTCAGTATTCAGTTCAGACATTAGTAAATTCAACCAGTTAACAGAACTGAGTAATACTATGTCATTTATAAGAATTTAGTAGTGTTCCATTAGTTATTGGAAATCAGTAATGTAGTTCATTTTAGTTAAATAGAACAATCAGTAACAGTTCAGTTAATCCTAGTATGAACTAGGAAATCAGTTCAGTATAATCATGTTCAGTGTCTATTTAGATAGGAGTAGGAGTTAGCACCGAGTGAGCCCAATGATAGTAACTCACCTGTTATTTAGAGGGTGTGATTCTTAGAAGCAGTCCTTGCATTCCAAAACTATGTAGCCAGCGTAGGTTAAGACATCATAGCCTGTTATATGAGGGTAGATGAGGTGGCTTAACCTATTATATGAGGGTTCCCACCATTCTCATTAGAGTAACCTGCTATATAAGGGTCACTCACAGTTTTTCTTACCAGTGGCATGTATTGACACCCTTCTAATCAGGGTATAGATTGGACCCCAGCTTAGCTATAATAGAATATTTGGGTAATGTAGGTTAGATGATTACTTTCTATAGTTTCAGTATCAATCTCAATAAAAGAACTCAGATAGTTCTTCAGAATATTAGGACTATCAGATACAGTCAACTCAGATAAAATATGGAACTCAGTTAGTTCCATCAAATTCAGGACTATCAAATACAGTCATTTATTTTAGTATAGAATACAAATAGTTCTCAAAATCTAGATTGTCAGATATAGTCACTCATGTTATCATTTATCAAAACTTAAGTTATTAGTATTTAGATTCAGGACTGTCAGATACAGTCAATCAGAATAGTTCTTCATAATCAAAACTATCAGAAACAATAATTCAAGTATCAGTAAATCCATGTTATCAGTAGACTCAGTAGTCAGAGCTCAATATTCACTTCTATCACGATGTCAATTACAGTTACGTATTTATGCATGCATTCTTACATTCATGTTATGCAGTTAGTTAATATTTTTCATGCATATGAACTCCACACATTAGCCTACCTCACTTGCATACTCAGTACATTTAATCGTATTGACGCATTCATGCTATGGTATTTTATTCTATACCATAGGTTCAGAAGCACGCGCTTCATAGCATCAATGGCATTTTAGATTTCAGCAACAAGAATTAGCAGTGAGTCCTTACCCTTTGAGGAAAATTATGTCATTATTTATTTTGGTACTTCAATTTAATTTTTAGTAGATGAAGTTAGTTGGGAATATGTCCCCTCAACTCCTTATTCAGACAGTTCTAGAGGTTTTCAAACTATAGCATGTTCAGATTTCATTATTATCAGTTTTGGTATTGTTATACCACATTTCAGATGTTTTGTATTTTTATCAGATGTGGTGGTTCCTCATATATTTTTAGTGTATTTTTTAGTGTTCAGGTACAAAGCCTAAACACCGCGTGGCGGTTTGGGAGGGGATCCCAAGGCTTTACAAGCTTGGTATCAGAGCCTAAGGTTTTGAAGAGTCCTAGGGAGTCTGACAAGCCACGCTACGTAGATTCTTGATCATAGGTGTGTAGCATGCCACATCTATGAGCAAGAGGCTATGGTACATTTTAGGAAAGGTCCTCTCTTTCTTTTGGAGTCTATCATGCCTAATACTATCTCTCTCTGCTATAAATTTGTGCTTTCTTATGACAAAAATGCCTGCTTGTAGAGCTCACCAAAACAATGATCAACCTCAACCCACAAACCCCTTAAATGAGAATGTCTCTCATGATGAGTTATGGGCAACTTTTTAGGCATTAGCACAAGCAATTACCGCCAATGTTTAGGCCAATACCCAGGCCTTAGTTTCGCCTCCACAAGAAATTAGTTTGGAAGCAGCTCCAATTTATGACTTCATGCAGATGAATCCACCAGAGTTTTATGGGTCGAGGGTAGGTGAGGACCCACAGATATATATTGATAAGGTGAAAAAGATCACCAAGATTATGCATGTATCATGGGAGGAAAGCGTAGAATTGTCTTCCTATTGGTTGAAAGATATTGCTTATGACTGGGTGGAGATGTGGAGAAAGAGTAGAGGGGAGGATGCCGCTTCTGTGACTTGGCAATTATTCTAGGATGCATTCTTGGACAAGTTCTTTCGTTGGTGTTGAGGGAAGTAAAGATAGAGGAATTTATGAATTTGAGATAGGGCTCCATGACGATTAAGTAGTATTGTCTTAAATTCAATCAGTTATCTAAGTATGCTCCCGGCATGATGGATGGCCCCAAAACTCGTATGAGTAAGTTTGTGATCGGTGTGTTGGGTTATATGGTAAAAGAGTGTAGATCCGCTATGCTTAATCGGGATATGGATCTTTCTAGGCCGATGATACATGCACGACAGATTAAAGCAGATAAGATAAAGGAGAGAGAAAAAGTAAGAGGAAATAAAAGAACCAGGTCAGAGCAGCAGGGGTCCTAACAAACTAAATTCTATGGAGGGAGCTTTCCTTAGTTTTAGAGCCGTTCATTTTGTCCTGCGCCTTCATCAGTTAGTGCTCCCGCATCCAGAATCAGGTAGGAGCAGGGGAATAGGCCTACTATGTCTAGGTCTCAGGATAATTCAGATAATAGACCTCATCTCTCTTCATGTCCAAAATATGGTATGGATCATTTCAGTGAGTCTTTATTAATTAGAGGGGTTGTTTTGGTTGTGTCAAGCTAGGTCACAGACTTAGGGATTGCCCATATGCTAGACAGGGGAGCCGTGATATTCATCCCCAGAGTCCAACAACCAGTGCCTCAGCTCCTTTAGCCCATTCTGTCCCTCCTCAAAACACCTCATCTAGTACTGCTGGCGACCAGTGCCAAAATCATTTTTATGCTATACCACCATACCAGGAACAAGAGGATTCACCAGATGTTGTTACTGGTATGCTCCATGTATTTTATTTAGATGTTTATGTATTGATGGACCTTGGGTTGAGTTTTTCTTATGTGAGGCCGTTGATTACTGTGAACTTTGAGGTGAAATCTAGAAAGATTCCTGAGCCTATCCTAGTTTTTACCTCAGTAGGCGAGTTTATTATCACTAAGCAAGTATATAAAAAGTGTCCTATCACTATTCTTCACAGAGTCATGTATCTAGATTTGATTGAACTAGACATGGTTGATTTTGACATTATTTTGGACATGGATTGGCTTCACTCGTCCTATGCGTCTATAGACTTCTATACCCGTGTGGTCAAATTTCAAATTCCCAATGAGCCTATCCTTGAGTGGTCCGACAATTCTGTGACTCCCAAGAGTCATTTCATATCCTATCTTAAAGCTAGAAAGCTGATTTCTAAGGGTTCCATCGATCATTTAGTTAGGGTTAAGGACGCTAAGTCTGAAAATCCAACTATTTAGTTTGTTAACATTGCTAGAGAATTTTCAAATTACTTTCCAGAGGATTTCCCAAGGGTGCCTCCTGATAGGGAGATAGAATTCGAGATTGACCTTCTTCCTAATACACAGCCTATCTCCATCCCCCTGTACTGTATGGCTCCCGCAGAGCTTAAGGAGTTGAAAGGGTAACTCAAAGATCTGCTGGACAAAGGTTTTATAAGGCCCAGTGTCTCTCCTTGGGGTACACCAATTTTTTTCATGCATAAGAAAGACAGTTCCCTGCGTATATGCATTGATTACCGTCAGCTTAATAAGGTTACTATTAAGAACAAGTACCCTCTTCCCTAAATTGATAACTTGTTTGATCATCTCCAAGATGCCAGCTATTTCTCGAAGATAGATCTTAGATCTGGTTATCACCATCTCAAAGTAAGAGAGTGTGATATTCTTAAAATAGCCTTCCGAACCCGTTATGGCCATTTTGAGTTCCTAGTTATGTCCTTCGGTCTAACTAATGCACCAGCAGCTTTCATGGACCTTATGAATTGGGTGTTCAAGCATTATCTAGATATGTTTGTCATTGTGTTTATTGATGATATTCTTGTGTACTCCCGAAGTGAGAGTGATCATGTAGCACATCTTCAAATTGTCTTGAAAACCCTTAGGGATCACTGATTATTCGCCAAGTTCGGCAAGTGTGAATTTTGGCTCAGGTCAGCTGCTTTTCTGGGTCATATTATCTCTTTTGAAGGTATTCAAATTGATCCCCAAAAAATTGAAGAAGTGAATAATTGGCCTCGACCTATTTATCCATCTAATATTCAAAGTTTCTTGGGCCTAGCTAGTTATTATCGTCGCTTTGTTAAGGGCTTTTCTTCTATTGCGTCTCCTATGAATTAATTAATACAAAAGAAGGTTAAGTTTCAGTGGTTTGATGCTTGTGAGAAGAATTTTCTGGAGTTAAAGACTTAAATCACTTCTGCCCCCGTGTTTGCATTGCCTGATGGTGTAGATGATTTTATGGTGTATTGTGATGCCTCCAGAGTTAGTTTGGGTTGTGTGCTGATGCAGAGGGTCAAGGTTATAGACTACGCTTCTAGGTAGTTAAAGCCTCATGAAATGAACTACCTAACCTATGATCTGGAGCTAGCTGCGGTGGTGTTTTTTTTTGAAAATTTGGAGACATTATTTGTATGGTGTTCATGTTGATATGTTCACCGACTACAAGAGCGTACAATACATATTTACTTAGAGAGAGTTGAATTTTCGACAAAGAAGGTGGTTAGAGTGGCTGAAGGTTTATGACATGAGTGTGTTGTATCACCCGGGCAAGGCCAATGTAGTGGCAGATGCCCTTATTAGGTCATCCATGGGTAGTGTGGCGCATTTAGAGAAAGATAAGAATGAGTTCGCTCGTGAAGTGCATTGTCTGGCTAGGTTGGGTCGTTAGATTGCTTGATTAAGCTGAGGGTAATGTTTGGGTTCAGAGTAGTTCTGAATCTTTATCATCTCCAAAGTGCATCATCTGGCTAGGTTGTGTGTTAGATGACTTCCAAAGTGAGTAATGTTTAAACCATGTCTCATTTATCTAATTTTGACTTTTTGCCACGTGGGAAATTAAATAAGCTTTCCATTGACTTTTTAGGTTCAGAGTAGTTCTGAATCTTTGTTAGTTTCTGAAGTGAAGGAAAAATAGGACTTGGATTCTAGTTTGGTCATACTAAAAGAGTCAGTTAAAGACCAAAAGGTGGAGGTTTTCTCCCAAGGGGGAGATGGTATGTTGAGGTTTCAAAATAGATTGTGTGTTCCCTACGTTGACGATCTGAGGCAGAGAATTATGGACAAAACAAACGGCATGTGATATTCCATTCATCTCGGTATTACTAAGATGTACCATGATTTGCGGGAAATCTATTGGTGGAACGGAATGAAGAAAGACATAGCATAGTTTGTGTCGAAGTGTGCAACTTGCCAACAAATTAAGGTAGAGCACCAAAGGCTTGGTGGTGAAATGCAAGAGTTCAACATTCCTACTTAGAAATAGGAGGAAGTGAATATGGATTTCGTGATCGGTTTACCTCTTTTGCGTCGCCATTATGATTCGATTTGGGTTGTTGTGGACAGGCTAACTAAGTCAACACATTTCCTGCCAGTGCATACGTCCTTTAAAACTGAGGATTATGCTAAATTGTATAATCAAGAGTTCATCAGACTGCATGGAGTTCCCTCATCTATCATCTCCGATAGGGGTACATAGTTTACTTCTCAGTTTTGGAGGACTTTTCAAAAGGGCCTTGGTACCCAGGTTCATTTGAGTTCCACTTTTCATCTGCAGATAGACGAGCAAGCTGAGAGAACCATTTAAACTTTAGAGGATATAGTGAGGGCATGTGTTTTTGATTTCAAACATAGTTGGTATGAACATTTGCCACTAATAGAATTTGCTTATAACAACAGTTTTCACGCTAGCATTCAAATGGCCCTATTTGAAGCCTTATATGGGAGAAGATGTAGATCACCCATAGGCTGGTTCGAAGTGGGAGAAGCAGCTATGATTGGACCTGATGTGGTGTTTGACACTATGGAAAAAGTTAAGTTGATTAGGGAAAGGTTGAAAATAGCCCAGAGTCAACAAAAGTCATATGCTGATGTAAGGAAAAAAGATATCGAGTTTGAAGTTGGTGATTTGGTGTACTTGAATATTTCACCCATGAAAGGGGTGAAAAGGTTTGACAAGAAAGGGAAACTTAGTCCCCGCTATATTGGTCCTTACAAGATTCTAAACTGTGTTAGAAGAGTAGCATATGAAGTTGAATTGCCCGTCGAGTTGTCAAACGTTCACTCGGTCTTCCATGTTTCCATGCTTAAGAAGTGTATTGGTAATTCTGTCATTGTATATCCTTCAAAAATCTTGGATGTCCAGGATAGTCTTTCATATGATGAGATCCTGGTTGAGATTTTGGATTACCAGGTTCGTAGGCTGAGGAATAAGGAAGTTCCCTTGGTGAAAGTTTTGTGGCGAAACAAATTAGTTGAGAGTGCAACTTAGGAAGCAGAAGCCGAAATGTGATCCAAATACACCTACTTATTTTCCGTGAATTTTGGGCAAGCCGAAGGTACTATTCTTCCTTAAGTTAACCCTTATGATCAAAGATTCTACTGTATAACTACTTCCATTATGAGTTCATGCATTCTATGATGTACCCGAAAGCCTAGCGAGGAAAAGTCAGTTTAGGAAGTTGCTTCATCTACATATCCTCAGTTCCCTCTATGTTCTTAATCCTAACTAGCAACATTTGAGGATGAATGTTCCGAGGGGGAGATATTGTAACACCCCGATCTTTCCTTAATCCTAAAGTTGCCTTTAGAAGATATTTGAATGACTTCCAAAGTGAGTAATGTTTAAACCATGTCATATTTCTCTAATTTTAACTTTTTTCCATGTGGGGAATTGAATAAGCTTTCCATCGATATCAATTTCATCAAAATCCGAGGTCAGAGGAAGAAGTTATTGATGTTTTACAGAACACAATTTGAGTCGCCTAGGTTCGACGGTGGGGTCCAACCAACCGTTGAGCTAGAAATGGACCTTCGCCTAGCACTGTCGTATCAAGGCAGTGAGACCCTTTTCTAGATAAGTCTGACAGTAGGGTTTGACGGACCATCGGTCATCCGATTGACCGTTGACCATTGCCATTTAACTTAAGGCTAATTTTCAATTTCTAGATAAGGTGCGATGGAGGGGTCCGATGACCGTCAGTCATCCGACGAACCGTCGAACAACACCGTCTCTTACCCCGTTCTGCAAATTTAAGTCATTTTTGAAAAGGACTTTTTGGTCTTTTCTACCCCTTCTAACCCTCTATATATATCCCAACAAAGGAGAAATCCTCATTTTTCTCCTCAACAAGAAACTAGGGTTTCCTCTCAAAATCCAATGCAAATCTTCTCCAAGAATAGTAAGATCCAACCATAGTTTTCATAAATTGGTTCAAGAATCAAGATCTCCAAGTCAAAGGCTTCAAGAACCCTAAATTAAGAGCGTGAAAATGAGTGTATAGCAAGTCTTTTCATTTTAGTCCATAATCAAGGTATGTGGGGTTTGAACAAGAGCCTTTCTTTCATTTTTGTGCCCAAAGATTTTGTTTCTATTACTGAATTTCATGATTTTTCAATGTGGGTACACAACCAAAATGATTTATAAATGATTTATGATAATTTGAGTTGGTCAAGTTTGATATACATAACTACTTTATTATCTATTGTCTTGAATTGAGAATTTGCACTATGAGAAGCACATTTCTACCATGAACCAAAGTTCTTAAGCGCTTTCAAAATTGTGTCATGATTTAATCATTGTTCCAAAAAGTATGATCGTCTATAAATATTGATATTTGAGCTTGAAGAGTCAAAAATGAATTTGATATTGTGAAACATTGCTTTTGAGTTAAGTTGGGTTAGGAATCCATAATTTCTTATGATTTAATGATGAAATATATTTATGATTTTGGTCTTCATGATGGACCCTTGTGTTGATTGAGGTGGATTTCCTAACACATTTTGAGCTTGAGTCGGGAGTAGTATTTAGAATCGAGCGAGAAGTGTGGTATTTCCCCAGAAACTATGTGCCACCGTAGGATTGATAAGATAATTGTGGGTCAGAGGCCGAGTTTGTGATCACTAAATTGAGGTTATACTCCCTGGAAAGAGTATAACACTCCCGTCAATGTGGGATTCCTTCCTTAGGAGGGAAAAACGTTGGACTACATGTAGCTCTTATGGTTTATGTCGGTTATAAAAACCTTCCAAGTCCATAAGAGTTCAAGTTTCACCGAGTCGCTCCGAGTCTTGAGTTAAAGAAGTAGAGTCAAGTTCAATGGTTCTTGAGATCTATTTTACATATTTTACTACTCATGATTTATAAGAATTATATTTTCAGGGGTATTCAAGCCAAGTGAGCCATTATTGTCAACTTGTATGATTTTATACAAATTGATGATGTTATTTAAATTACTGCATACACCCCCACATACTCAATACATTCCCAAGTACTGATCCACATATTTGTCTGTGTGCTATATTTTTTCATAATGTATGTTCAGTTGCTCAATCCCAACCTTGTTAGTGACATCCGAGTGCCTCATCTATATTTCTCAGTAGTGAGTCCTCATAGTTCTAGGACCTATTAGCCCGACCTTCACTATCTGTGGTTGTTGATTTTGGTTCAAGTCAGTTGGGGGTCTGTCCCAATGGCTCTTTAGTTTTGAGTTATAGAGGCTTTGTCAGACTATTGTATCAGTACTTACATAATTTTTAATGTTTTGATTGGACAGTTTAGAATTTCTGCGCATCTTAATATGATCTTATCATGATATGTTCCACTGACCTATTATATTTATTGAAGAAATAAGTTTACGGAAGTAATAAAAGGCTCAGAGGGTTAGCTTGAGGCTATGGATAGCCTTAAGCACTGCGTGGCATTTTGGGAGGGGATCCCGAGGCATTATAATCTTAGTATCAGTGCCTAAGGTTTTGAAGAGTCCTAGAGAGTCTGACAAGACAAGTTACTTAGAGTCTTGATCATAGGTGTGTAGCGCGCCATATCTATGAGCAAGAGCTACGGTGCTAGTATGTATATAAAAACTTTAAGGGAAGACAATTCTTGACCCATTCTTGTCCCAATGCATAGTTTTATACTTCAGTCAGCATGGTGCCTATACATGCTTCACATCTAAGTTCCATGAACACAACTCATATTCACATGTTATCTATAATATTGCATGCAGCTATCGCTCATTCAGTGTTACGAATCATGTCTCATGTATATAGAAATTCCAAAACTCAGGTCATGCAACTCATGACTCATGTCCACATGCCATGCTTTTCAGTATACTCAGCTTTTATGACTCATGCTATGCCTCTACAAATCAGATAAATTCAGACTACATCTTGTAATCCTCAGTTCAGACCTTATTGGTAAATCCATGTTATTGATATTCTATTCCTCAAAGTTTCAGTCATGTGTCAAGTTAAGTTTGTATCCATTCATGCGATAGGTCCTCCTGATTTAACCATTCAGTGAGCTCTCCTTATGAAATCAGTGTAGTGATAATAAGTGCTTAGATGGGAGAGAGTAAATTTTTCATGTTAAGAGAAGATTTTTGCTTGCTCATGTTACACAAAGGTGTAGTTATGAAGATAGACTTGAATGTCACGTTAGTGTATAATTAAATGGCTAGCAAGAGGTAGTATTTAGGGAGTTGGGAAAGTGTGCATATTCATATCCCTGACTTATGTCAGTCCCCATCTCATAGCCATCAAAACTCAATTACCATCTCCATTACAGTTTCAGTATTCAGTACTAAGTAATCAGTATTCAGTCCCAGAATTCAGTACTTCAGTATCAGTCTAAACCTCAGTTACAACGATAGTTCAGAAATCAATATTCAGCGAACGACTTAGATAGTCCTACATAACCATGGCTTTAGTTACCAGTTACTTAGCCTTAGAATTCAGTACTTCTGTACCAGCTACAATCTTAGTAATAATGTTATCTTTAATTAGTACCCAGATCAGAAACTCAATTCAGTTTCAGACTTGCTTGACCATAGCGTACAGTTATTAGTTACTCAGTCATTTGTATTTCAGTACTTTAGTTCACAGAATACTTCAGAACTATGTCATATGTTTGGTATTACATTTGCAAATAATACAAACTTCATGAATCTATGCTCAGTTACCTCGTGCTACTCAGTTAGTAATTTTCTCTTATGTATGGTACTGTATAGCTTCAGTCTAGCTATTCAGACTAAGTACATTTCATCCTTGTAGACCTAGTGTTCAGCTATCAGTTATTCAGTTAATCAGATAAGTTGTATATTTATGCACTCATGTTCAGTACCCACGTGAATCTTTTCAGGAGTCCCAGATGTAGTGCATAAGGCTTAATCACTTCATCTTAGAAGATATTCGTAGGCCTTAACTCATCTTACCGAATCCTAATCGGGATGTGATTTTTGTACTCAGCTATCTTATATAGAGAAATTCATATAGTTTGATTTTTCCATCTCTCCATCTTTTTGCACTAGATGAAATCTCAAGAGAGAATGTAATCATTCTCAGATAGACTATCCAAGTAGATTAAGACCAGCTCAGTTCATGTATGAAGCCTCAATTTCGGAACCCAGATAATCAGTCATGATTTAGTTCCTATATGCCTTGTGCATCGCCTCAATTTTTCTCTTAGTATTTCAGCCAAGTGAGCATTCATCAAGGGACATAGTCTCCCAAGGGGGAGATTCGCTATAATCCCTCAAACTGTCATGACATAACTATGCCAATCTCTTATCACGTCAGGAATCCAGTTTGGAGAAAGGGGTACTCATAAGATGACCCTCAGGCTCCATCCTCAATCATAGCTCATGTATTCAAGACTTAGTTAAGTTCAAGGTATATAGTTCACAGTATTTAGTTCATGTATCAGATATGAATTCTCGTTGTGAGAAATTCAGTTCATCAGAACACCCAGTCAAGCTTTCATGAATAAGTTACTCATGCATCAGATATGCATGTTCAGTATGATATATTCAACTTATCAGTCATGCAAGTCACGAAACTATGATTTAGTAGTGTATGTCTTGTACATACTTCAGTTGATCTTTTCTTCCATCTCAGTCAGTACGATGGAATCTGATGACATGTCTTGAGGCATGATCACTAGACATGTCATCAGATCCATTCTCGCAATCCTATGATAGCATAGACCTAGAAATTTTAAGCATGAACCCAGGAGTTAACAATGGTAAAGTTGGGATAGTATTATCCAGTTTGATCAAGTTATGTATTCGTGGGGATAGTTGTACCAGATTAAATCAGTAGGCTTGGATAGTGCAAGTAAGGCAGACTCTTAAACTGGATAGTGCAAGTAAGACAGATAGTGCAATTATCTATCTGTTAATAGGTCATGAACTCAAAAATTTGTAGTATAACAAGAGATATGCTCATTTAAAGCTGACTATAGCAATGTCCTTTCCAAGAATTTAATCGTTAAAGAATGTTTTGATTCGTCTGATAGCTGGGAGTTATTTGAAGACTTAATATACATATAACTTACTCATAAAACTATAAAAATACCATGATGTACTATGCATGAGCTTGAAAAATAATGCTAATATTGGTTATGTTTTTTGAGGTATTACAATATCTCCCCCTTGGGAACATCGTCCTCAAATAATACCGGCATGAGATGGAAGAAAAGATCAACTGAAGGATGTATAACACATACACTACGAAAACATGGTTTCATGACTTACGTGATTGATAAGCTGAATACATCATACTGAATATGCGTATCTGATACATGAGTAACTGATTCATGAATGCATGACTGGGTGTTCTGATGAACTAAATTTCTCATAACGAGAATGCATATTTGATGCTTGAACTGAATACTATGAACTATATACTGTGACTTAATTGAGTCTTGAATACATGATGTGCGACTGAGGTTGGATCCTGAGGGTCATCTTATGAGTACCCTTTTCTCCAAACTGGATTCATGGCATAAAGAGAAATTGGCATGTTTATGTTGTGAAAGTTTGAGGGATTATATCATATCTTCCCCTTGGGAGACTATGTCCCTTGATGAATGCTGACTTGGCTGAAATACAGAGGGAAAAACTGAGGCGATGCACAAGGCATCTAGGAAATAAATCATGACTGATTATCTGGGTTTGAAAATTGAGGCTTGATACATGAACTGAGCTGAGTTTGAATCTACTTGGCAAGTGCATCTGAGAATGATTACATTCTTTCATGACATTTTGGCTAGTACGAAAAGATGGAGAGATAGTGAAACCAAACTGTATGAACTTATCTATATAAGATAGCTGAGTATGAAAATCATATCCTAATTAGAATTTGATAAGATGAGTTGAGGCCTAAGAATATCTTCTCAGATGAAGTGGCTAATCCTCATACACTACATCTGGGACTACTAAAAATATTCATGTGGGTACTAAGAACGAGTGCATAAATATTCAACTTAACTAATTAAGTGAATAACTGATAGATGAACACTGGATCTGCAAGGCTGAATTATACTATTTCTGAATAGCTGGACTAAGGCTATAGAGTATCATACATAGGAGATAATAATTAACTGAGTAGCATGAGGTAACTGAGTATAGATTCAAGAAGTCTATATTATTTGTGAATAAAAGACCAAGAGTATGACATGGTTCTGAAGTATTCTGTGAACTAAAGTACTAAAATACAAATAATTGAGTAACTAATAAATGTACGCAATGGTGAAGCTAGTCTGAAACTGAACTGAGTTGCTGATCTGGTTACTGAACTGAAGCTGACTTTATAACTAAGACTGTAGTTGGTACAGAAGTACTGAATTATGAGGCTTAGTAACTGGTAATTGAAACCATGGTTATGTAGGACTATCTAAGTCCTTTACTGAATATTGATTTCTGAACTATCGTTATAACTAAGGTTTAGGCTGATACTGAAGTACTAAATTCTGGGACTGAATACTAATTACTGAGTACTAAATGTTGAAACTGTAACTAAGATGGTAAGAGAGTTTTGATAGCTACGAGATGGGGACTGACATAAGTCATGGATCTGAATATGCACTCTCACTCTGCACTTTCCCAACTCCTAAATACTCCTCTTGCTAGCCATTTAATTGTACACTAACATGATATTTAAGCCTATCTTCATAACTATACCTTTGTGTAACATGAGCAAGCAACAATCTTCTCTTAACCTGAAATATTTAATCTCTCCCATATAAGCACTTCTTATCACTACGCTAATTTCATAAGGAGAGCTCACTCAAGGTTACATCGGGAGGACCTATCGCATAAATGGATTCAAACTGAACTTGACACATGACTGAAACTTTAAGGAATAGAATATCAATAGTATGGATTTACTAATAAGGTCTGAACTGAGGATATACATGATGTAATCTGAATTTATCTGATCTGTAGGGGCATAGCATGAGTCATGAAAGTTTTGTATACAATAAAGTATGATATGTATACATGAGTCATGAGCTGCATGACCTGAGTTTTGGAATTTTTATATTCATGAGACATGGTTCGTAACACTGAATGAGTGAGAACTGCACACAATTATATAGAAAGCTTGTGAATATGAGTTGTGTTCATGAAAATTAGATGTGAAGAATATATAGGCACCATGTTGACTGAAGTACGAAACTTTGCACTGGGATAAGAATGGGTCGAGAATCTTCTTCCCTTAAAGATTTTCTATACATACTGGCACTACTACTAGAATTTAAGAGTCTGCCTTACTTGCACTATCCAAGCCTACTGATTTAATCTGGTACAACTATCCCCACGAATACATAACTTGATCAAACTGGATAATACTATCCCAACTTTACCATTGTTAACTCCTGGGTTCATGCTTAAAATTTCTAGGTCTATGCTATCATAGGATTGCGAGAATGGATCTGATGACATGACAATATAAACCTAGAAATTTTAAGCATGAACCCAGGAGTTAACTGTGGTAGAGTTGGGATAGTATTATCCAGTTTGATCAGATTATGTAGTCATGGGGATAGTTGTACCAGAGTAAATTAGTAGTCCTAGATAGTACAAGTAAGAATTTAAGTTTATTGACTTGAAATTAAATAGAGAGGTGTGGATGTAATATTAATAGCATACGAAGCAACAAAAGAAAATAATGTGTTAGTAAGGCAAGCATGTATTGAACTGAGTGCTAGTATATGATTATGATTACAGTTCAGTTCAGAGTTTATTAAAGTGTTCACAGACTTATGATGATAGCTTAAAGCTAAAGAGGAGATGATAGATCAAGTGACCAAGTTAGGCTCTTAAATTACAAAATTGTCTTTCATATGATGAGATCTTGGTTGAGATTTTGGATTACAAAGGTTGTAGGATGAGGAACAAGGAAGTTCCCTTGGTGAAAGTTCTATGGCAAAACCAATCAGTTGAGAGTGCAACTTGAGAAACAGAAGCTGATATGCAAACCAAATTTCCCCACCTATTTTTTGTGAATTTGGGGCAAGCTGAAGGTACTATTGTTCCTTAATTTATCCCTTCTTATCAAATATTCATCTGTATAACTACTTTCATTATGAGTTCATGCGTTCTATGATGTACCCGAAAGCCTAGAGCTAGGAAGAGTCGGTTTAGCAAGTTGCTGCATCTACATATCCTCAGTTCCCTCTATGTTCTTTATCATAACTAGAAACATTTGAGGACGAATATTTCCAAGTGGGAGATATTGTAACACCTCGATCTTTCCCTAAGCCTAATTTTGCCTTTAGAAGATATTTTAATGACTTCCAAAGTGAGTAATATTTAAACAATGTCTCATTTATCTAATTTTGACTTTTTTCCATGTGGGAAATTAAATAATATTTCCATCAAATTTTTGGGTTCAGAGTAGTTCTGAATCTTCGTTAGTTTCTGAAGTGAATGAAAAGCAGGACTTGGCTTCTAGTTTGGTCAAACTGAAAGAGTCAGTTAAAGACCAAAAGGTAGAGGTTTTCTCTCAAGGGGAAGATGGTATGTTGAGATTTCAGAATAGATTCTGTGTTCCCTGCATTGACGATCTGAGGTAGAGAATTATGGACAAAACTCACGGCACGCGATATTCCATTTATCCCGACACTAATAAGATCTAATGCGATTTACGAGAAATCTATTAGTGTAATAGAATAAAGAAATACATAGCAGAGTTTGTGTCGAAGTGTGCAAATCGCCAACAAGTTAAGGTAGAGAACCAAAGGCCTGGTGGTGAAATGCAAGAGTTTAGTATTCCTACTTTGAAGTGGGAGGAAGTGTATATAGATTTCATGACCAGTTTACCTCTTTTGTGTCGCTATTATGATTTGATTTAGGTTGTTGTGGACAGGCTAAATACGTCATCACATTTCCTGCCAGTGCATACGTCCTTTACAGATGAGGACTATGCTAAATTATATATTTGAGAGTTCATCAGACTGCATGGAGTTTCTTTATCTATCATTTCTAATAGGGGTACTCAGTTTACTTCTCAGTTTTGGAGGGATTTTTAGAAGGGTCTTGGTACCCAAGTTCATCTGAGTTCCGCTTTTCATTCCCAGACAAATGGATAAGATGAGAGAACCATTCAAACTTTAAAGGATATGTTAAGGGAGTGTGTTCTTGATTTCAAAGTTAGTTGGGATGAATATTTTCCACTAATGGAATTTGATTCTAACAACAGTTTTCACGCTAGCATTCAAATTGCCCCATTTGAAGCCTTATATGTAAGAAGATATAGATCACCCATAGGTTGGTTCAAAGTGGGAGAAACAACTGTGATTGGACCTGATGCGGTGTTCGATACTTGGAGAAAGTTAAGTTGATTAGAGAAAGGTTGAAAATATCCTAGAGCCGACAGAAGTCGTATGCTAATGTGAGAAGGAGCGATCTCGAGTTTGAAGTTGGTGATTTGGTGTACTTGAAGATTTCACCCATGAAAGGGGTGAAAAGGTTTGGAAAGAAAGGGAAACTTATCCCTCTATGTTGGCCCTTACAAGATTCTAAACTATGTTAGAAGAGTAACGTATGAAGTTGAATTGCCCGTCGAGTTTTCAAACGTTCACCCGGTCTTTCATGTTTCCATGATTAAGAAGTGTATTGGTAATTTCGTCATTGTAGATCCTTCAGAAAGATTGGATGTCCATGATAGTATTTCATATGATGAGATCCCGATTGAGATTTAGATTACCAAGTTCGTAGGCTGAGGAACACGGAAGTTCCCTTGGTGAAAGTTCTTTGGCGAAACCAATTAGTTAAGCGTGAAACTTCGAAAGTAGAAGCCGATATGTG
Source organism: Capsicum pubescens (assembly GCA_030864215.1). Lineage (NCBI taxonomy): Eukaryota > Viridiplantae > Streptophyta > Magnoliopsida > Solanales > Solanaceae > Capsicum > Capsicum pubescens. The sequence goes on from CM061539.1 coordinate 5,520,282, forward strand.
AGACAAATACCCCTACCTATTTTACGTAAATTTAGGGCAGGCCAAAGGTACTATTCTTCCTTAATTTAGCCCTTCGTATCAAAGATTCGGCTATATAAATACATCTATTATGAGTTCATGCATTCTATGATGTACCCGAAAGCCTAGAGCGAGGAAGAGTCGGTTTATCAAGTTGCTTCATCTACATATCCTCAGTTCCCTCTATGTTCTTGAGCCTAACTAGCAACATTCGAGGATGAATGTTTCCAAGGGGGAGATATTGTAACACCTCGATCTTTCCCTAAGCCTAATTTTGCCTTTAGAAGATATTTGAATGACTTCCAAAGTGAGTAATGTTTAAACTATGTCTCATTTCACTAATTTTGACTTTTTTTCCAAGTGGGAATTGAATAAGCTTTCGATCGATATCAATTTCATCAAAATCCGAGGTCAGAGGAAGAAGCTATGGATGTTTTATAGAATATAGTCTGAGTTGCCCAGGTTCGACGGTGGGGTCCGATGGACTGTCGAGCTAGCAATGGACTGTCACCCAGCGCCATCATATCGAGGCAGTGAGACCTTTTTCTAGACAAGTTGATAGTAGGGTTCGATGGAATGTCGTTTATCCGATGGACCATCAACCAGCGCCGTTGAACTTAAGGCAAATTTTTAGTTTCTGGATAAGGTGCGATGGAAGGGTCCGACGGCCGTCGATCATTCAATGAACTGTTGGACAACACCGTCACTCACCCCGTTCTGCAAATTCAAGTCATTTTTAAAAGGAATTTTTGGTCTTTTCCACCCCTTCTAACCCTTTATATATATCCCAACAAAGGAGAAATCCTTATTTTTCTCTTCTATCTCAACAAGAAACAAGGGTTGCAGCCAAGTCAACATTCATCAAGGGACATAGTCTTCCAAGGGGGAGATACGCTATAATCTCTAAAATTGTCTTGACATAAACATGCCAATCTCTCATCACGTCATGAATCCAGTTTGGAGAAAGGGGTACTTATAAGATGACCCTTAGGATCCAACCTCAGTCGCACCTTATGTATTCAAGACTCAATTAAGTTCACGGTATATATTTTATGCATCAGATATGCATTCTCATTGTGATAAATTCAGTACATCAGAGCACCCAATCATGCATTCATGAATCAGTTACTCATGCATCAAATATGCATATTCAATAAGATGTATTCAGTTTATCAGTCATGTAAGTCACGAAAGCATGTTTTAGTAGTGTATGTCTTGTACATACTTTAGTTGATCTTTTCTTCTATCTCAGTCAGTCTCATATGAGGACGAATATTCCCACGAGGCAGATATTGTAATACCCTAAAAAATCCAAACCAATATTAGAGCAATGTTTCAAGCTCATACATCATATATCATGGTTCTTTTTATAGTTTTATGAGTAAATCAGATGTATATTAAGGCTTCAAATAACTCCAAGCTATCAGACGAATCAAAACATTCCTTACCGATTGAATTCTTGGAAAGGATATTGCTATATTCAACTTTAAATGAGCATATATCTAGTTATACTATAAATTTTTGAGCTCATGACCTATCAATAGATACATAATTAAATTATCTTTCTAACGATACCTATTTTTCCCAAATTCGTTATCGAAGAAAATAGTTTGCGTATTTTACTTCAGCATATCAATCTGGTAACTGAGTGATGACAATTCTGAAGGCTTATCACAATTGTAATGACTTGTCAGAAAATTATCAGTCTTAGGCAGAATATCATCAATTTCAAGGTCAATCTCCAATGATAATAACTTTCTATGTATAATGAACTGGGAGAGCTACTATATATGAAACAAAAGCTCTTTGAGTCTTTTTTCCAATGCAATTGGTTTCATCCAATTTGAACACCAAAGTAAAAAGTTACGATCAATTTACTTTAGCCTGTCAGACAGTCAACTAAGGGACTGCTGCAACTTTCTCTCTTTCGTTAGGGGTATTTAATATTTTCCCACCCTATATATACCCATAAACATGGGATTTGAGTCATTTAGAAGCAAAATATACCCATTTTCATCAAATTCTATCAAGAACTCAAGCAAGAGTTTCCATAGAAGATCTAATTTCAAGAAAGTCTCTTAATCAATCTTCGTAGATTCATAAAATAAGGTATGTTTAGTGTTTATTCATGGATTTATTTCATCCGTAAAGCTCAAGAGTCCTTTTCAAAATCTTAAAGCTTATGCTTTTATGAGATTACATGATTTTCGTGTATTGAAGTTCAAGATTATGTGTTGTTGAGTTTTGATTCATGATTTGAATACAAAGATCTAGGCTTTATTCCCAGTATGTGATAATTATGATGTTCATGTTGTTGGATGTTGATGATCATGTTTTTGATGTTGGATGATTCCCAAGATGGGATCTTTGTGTGTTTGTATGAAACTATGGGAGTATATAAGATAGAAACATGTGAAATTGGTGGTTTAAGATTTGTCAAATTTATGATTTCACATATGCCTAAGATGTGCATGCAAGGTATTTGTTAAAATACCTAAGAGTTGAGAATTCATGTTTTAATGACTCAATAGGGCCTAAATGGCAAGTCCATGCTCTATCCTTATGTTCAACATTATTTCATGCTATTGTTATGTATTGTAGTTGTTTTATGGAATGCTCATGATATTATTGTGCATTGTGATTGTTGATGAGAAGTTCATGAAACTAGATTGATGAACTCATGATATGTTGTTATATGCATTCCATCTCATGTATAAGATTACAAGAACCATGTGTGGTATAAAATCCCCAACTTTTGGTATTATGAATTGTGGACTTTAGTCCTATGATCAAGAATTATCACGTTTTGTCAGTTTTTTTCTATCAGGTCCTAGGGGTACTTGCACCCGAAAAATATAGCTGTGTGCCTAGATCCATGTCATATCTTCAAAATACTCTCCGTCAAGACATGTTCTGTAGACTTTAGTCAGTCTTATGACTCAGGGAAAACTCATGTAAATTTAATATTAGTAAAGTCCTACTCAGTACTCAGTAATCTACGTAATCTCAATAATCTCAGTAGTCAGTAAATCTCTGTAATCTCAGTCAACTATCAAATCTCAGTAGTATTCTGTCAGTCAATGGAATTCAGTAATTCAGTCCATGTTTAGTTTAGTATTCAGTTCAGACATCAGTAAACTTAGCCAGTTAAAAGAACTTAGAAGTACTCAGTCAGTGATAAGAATTCAGTAGTGTTTCATTAGTTATTGGAACTCAGTAAACTCAGTAATGCAGTTCAATTTAGTTAAACAACATAATCAGTAACGGTTCAGTTAATCCTAGTATGAACTAGGAAATCAGTTCAGTATAATCATGCTCAGTGTCTATTCAGATGGGAGTAGGAGTTAGCACCCAGTGAGCCCAAGGATGGTAACTCACCTATTATTTGAGGGTGTGATTTTTAGAAGCTGTCCTTGCATTCCAGAACTATATAGCCAGCATAGGTTGGGATATCATAGCCTTTTATATGAGCATAGATGAGGTGGTTTAACCTGCTATATGAGGTTTCCCACCATTCTCATTATAGTAACATGTTATATGAGGGTCACTCACAGTTGTCCTTACCAGTGGCGCGGTATTGACACCCTTCTAATCAGGGCACAAAGTGGACCCTAGCTCAACAACAATATCACATTAAGGGCATATCAGTTAGATGACTACTTTCCTGAGTTTCAGTATCAATATCAGTAAAAAAACTCAGATAGTTCTTTAGAATATCAGGACTATCAGATACAGTAAACTCAGATATAGTACAGAACTTAGTTAGTTCCATTAGATGCAGGACTATCAGATGTAGTTAGTTATTTCAGTATAAAATACAGATAGTTCTCAAAATCTAGACTGTCAGATACAGTCACTCATATTATCAGTATATCAGTTATGAAAACTCATGTTATCAGTATTTAGATTCAAGACTATCAGATACAATCAATCAGAACAGTTCCTCATAATCAAAACTATTAGAAACAATCATTCAGATATCAGTGAATCCATGTTATTAGTAGACTCAATAGTCAGAACACAGTATTCACTCCTATCATGATGTCAGTTACAGTTAGTTATTCATGCATGTATTCTTACGTTCATGTTATTCAGTCAGTTACTATTGTTCATGCATATGAGACCCATGCATTAGCCTACCTTACTTGCATACTCTGTACATTCAATCATACTGACACATTCATGCTATGGTGTTTTATTCTATACCATAGGTTTAAAAGCATGCACTCCAGAGCATCAATGGCATTTCAGATTTTAGCAACAAGATTTAGAAGTGAGTCCTCATCCTTCGAGGACAATTATGTTATTATTTATTTTAGTATTTTAGTTCAATTTTTAGCAGACAGAGTTAATTGGGAACATTTCCCCTCAACTCCTTATTCAGACAGTTTTAGAGGCTTTCAGACTATAGCATGTTCAGACTTCATTATTATCAGTTTTAGTATTGTTATTCCATATTTCAGATGTTTTGTATTTTTATCAGATGTGAACCTTATGTCCTTATAGCTTAAATTACGTATATATTTTTAGAGTATAATTCAGAGTTCAGGTACAATTATCAGTCATGGGTTAGCTAGTGGTCCTTCGAGATTGTTAGCACTGTGTAGCATTCTGATTCATAAAAGCAGGGCGTTAGAAACTTGGTATCAAAACCTAAGGTTCAAAAGTGTCCTAGGAAGGCTGAAAGACACATCTAGTAGATTCTTGCATATGGGTGTGTTGTGCACCACACTTATGTGCAGGAGGCTATGAGATGTTTTAGGAATAGTTTCCCTTCTTTCATATCTCAAATCGTGCTATAGAAAATTTTTCTAAGAAAGCTCATGTAGATTCTCATTATGCTCCACGCATGTCAACTCCACCTTACTTTTAAGGTAATAGAAATAGTGAAGCTCAAAGGCTTAAATATAGGGATTTGTTAGACAGTCCCTACAGTCAGTTATATGATTGGCCACAAATTCAGAAATACCCCATCATTCCCGTTATGTTCCAAAGTCATACGTATGTCATCCATGATCATGAAACTCCTTCGCAAAACCAAATCTAGACATGTCATCAGATCCATTCTAATAATCCTATGACAGCATCGGCCTAAAAATTTTAAGCATGAACCCAAGAGTTAACAGTGGTAAAGTTGGGATAGTAATATCCAGTTTGATCAAATTATGTATTCATGGGGATAGCTGTACCAGAGTAAATCAGTTTTCTTGGACAGTGCAAGTAATAATTTATGTTTATTGACTTAAAATTAAGTAGGAAGGTGTGGATGTGATATTAATAGTATATGAAGCAGCAGAAGCAGATAATATGTCAGTAAGTCAAGCATGTATTGAACAGAGTGTTAGTATGAGATTAGGGTCGCAGTTCAATTCAGAGTTTATTAAAATATTAACAGACTTATGATGATAGATTAAATCTAAGGGGGAGATGATAGATCAAGTGACCAAGTCAGGCTTTTAAATTCCAGTAGTGGTGCCAGTATGTATAGAAAACCTTCAACGGAAGACGATTCTCGATCCATTCTTATCCCAGTGCAAAGTTTCATACTTCAGTCATCATGGTGCCTATACATGCTTCACATCTAAGTTCCATGAACACAACTTATATTCACACACTTTCTATAAAATTGCGTGTAGTTCTCGCTCATTCAGTGTTATGAATTATGTCTCATGAATACAAAAATTCCAAAACTCAGGTCATGCAGCTCATGACTCATACACACATGTCACACTTTACAATATACTCAGCTTTCATGACTCATGTTATGCCCCTAAAGATTAGGTAAATTTAGACTACGTCATGTATATCCTTAGTTCAGACCTAATTGGTAAATCCATGCTGTTGATATTCTATTCCTCAAAGTTTCAGTTATGTGTCAAGTTCAGTTTGTATCCATTCATGCTTCAGGTCCTCCCAATTTAATCCTTTAGTGATCTCTCCTTATGAAATCTATGTAGTGATAAACAGTGCTTAGATGGGAGAGAGTAAATATTTCATGTTAAGAGAAGATTGTTGATTGCTCATGTAACACAAAGGTGTAGTTATGAAGATAGGATTGAATATCATATTAGTGTACAATTAATTGGGTAGAAAGAGGTAGTATTTAGGAGTTGGGAAAGTATAGAGTGTAAGTGTATATTCAGATCCTTGACTTATGTCAATCCCCATCTCGTAGCCATTAAAACTCAATTACCATCTCAGATAGTTTTAGCATTTAGTACTCAGTATTCAGTCTTAGAATTCAGCACTTCAGTATCAATCTAAACCTCAGTTACAGTGATAGTTTAGAAATAAATATTCAGTAAAGGACTCAAATAGTCCTACATAACCATGGTTTCAGCTACCAGTTACTTAGCCTCAGAATTCAGTACTTCTATACCAGCTACACTCATAGTTATAATGTCACCTTCAGTTCAGTAACCAGATCAGAAACTTAGTTTAGTTTTGGACTTTCTTGACCGTAGAGAACATTCATTAGTTACTCATCCATTTGTATTTTAGTACTTTAGTTCATAGAATACTTCAGAACCATGTCGTACGCTTGCTCTTGCATTCACAAATAATATAGACTTCATGAATCCAAGCTCGGTTAAATTATGCTACTTAGTTAATCCTTATTTTGCATGTATGATACTCAATAACCTCAGTTCAGCTATTCATACTAAGTACAGTTCAACCTTGCAGATCCAGTGTTCAGCTATCAGTTATTTAGGTAATCAGATAAGTTCTATATTTATGCACTCGTGAGCAGTACCCATTTGAATCTTTTCAGTAGTCCCAGATGTAGTGCATAAGGCTTAGTCACTTTATCTTAGAAGATGTTCATAGGCCTCAACTCGTCTTACCAAATCCTAATCAGGATATGATTTTCGTACTCAGCTGTCTTATACAGACATGTTCATATAGATTGGTTTTTAAATCTCATGAAAGAATGAAATTATTCTTAGATGAACTAGCCAAGTAGATTAAGACTCAGCTCAGTTCATGTATCAAGCCTCAATTTCAGAACCCAGATAATAAGTCATTATTCAGTTCCTAGATGCCTTGTGCATCGCCTAAGCTTTTCCATAATTATTTTAGCTAAGTCAGCATTCATCAAGGGATATAGTCTCCCAAGGGGGAGATACTATAATACCCTATAAAATCCTAAGTACGAAATTCAGCTAGTTTATCTCTTAAAGATCTTTAAAATTTTCAACACTCAGAAAAGTTTTATAAGTGTCCAACACTTAGTCTTATTTTATTCCTCCAAACTTCAGGGATTTCTTTGACAACCTTCCCGACATCCGTTTTTCAATTTTCAAGTTGAGTTATGTTCGGTCAAGCTCGTAGTATATCTCGAGTGAGTTTTAGAATTTTTGGAGTAGAGTAAGGTCATGTTTGATATCCCAAACCAGTATCAAAAGGCTACGGGGCCACGTAGCCTCGCTTAGACCCCAGGTCTAAGCAGGGCGCTGCCCCCCTTACAACCTTCTTTGCCTAGTTTTCAATATTTTAGGGTCAACTTCAAATGATCATAACTCCCTGTATATAACAAACTATGAGAGATTATATATATCAAATGAAAGATATGTGAGTCTTATTTCCAATGCAATTGGTTTAATCCAATTTGGACATCGGAGTAAGACGTTATGGGCAATTTACTTCAACTTATCAGACAGTCAACTGAAGGATAGATTTGACCTTATTTGTTCCTTAGAGGTATTTTGGTCATCTTTGACCACTATATATACCCCAAACACGGGATTAAGGATTATTTGAATAGAAATATACACCTCTTCTCAAAATCCTCTCAAGAACTCAAGCTAGGTTTTCAATTTGAAGACCCAAATCCAAGAACTTTCACAGTTAATTTTCACGGATTCTCAAGATAAGGTATGCGTTGTGTTGATTTATGGATCCCTTTCATCCATAAAACAGAAAAACCCTCTTTTAAATTATAAAGTATGATGTCTATATTGTTGGGTGTTGATGATCATGTTGTTGATGTTGGGTGATTCCCAAGATGGAATCTTTATATGTTTTTATGAATCCATGATATCATATGAGTTGGAAACATGTAAATGTGGTTGTTCATGATGTATAATTTAATGATTTCACCTATTCCTAAGAAGTGCATATAAGGTGTTTGATAAAGTGCCTAATAAACTAGAAATCATGCAATATAGCTAAATTGTGACTTAAGTAAAGGATTCATGATATGCCCTTATGTTCTAATGACTTCCATGTTAATAATGTACCTTGTAAATGTTGTTGGATTTCTAATTAACTAGTCTTCTGAGATTATGATATACTTACTTGCAAATCCTACATATGAACAAGATGTATGATAAACATATAATCCACATGAACTTCCATGCTATTGGTATGTGTTGCCAATATGATTATGCAATGAACATGATATTAAGATCGTGCAAGTACTTCCATGTGATATGAAATCCTTTCCATGTAATACATTGTTGATAACTATGCTTAGTATGAGATCCCTACTTATGATATTATGAATTATGGGCTCTACTCGTATGATCAAGTCAGTCATGTGTTTCAGTTTCCTTCCATTGAGTCCTGGGGGTACTTGTACCCAAAAAATATAGCTTTGTGCCTAGAGCCATGTCATGTTGTCATGATATCCTCGGTCAATCCATGTTTCAATAGAATTCAGTCAGTCATGTGACTCAGGAGAATCTCAGAAATCTTATGATCTCAATCAGTTATCAGATATCAGTATCATTCCATTAGTCAACAGAATTTAGTAACTCCATCCATGTATAGTTAGTTGATCATGTTCAGTCTCTTCAAATGGGAGTAGGAGTTAACACCGAGTGAATCCAAGGATGGGAACACATACTTCCAGATGAGGGTGTGATTCTTAGCAGTCATCCTTACATTCCAGAACTATATTACCAGCATAGGTTGAAACATCAACACTATCAGATGAGGGTTGATGAGGTGTATAAGCACTGTCAGATGAGGGTCCCACCATTCTCTTTGGGAATACTATCAGATGAGGGTTACTCACATATTGTCCTTTCCAGTGGCGAGGTATTGACACCCTTCCAATTAGGGAAAAAATTAGACTATAGTTCAGCTATATTAGGATACATGGGGCATGTCGGTTAAACCACTACTTCCCATATCTTCAGTTATAGAATTAGGACTGTCAGATATAGTCACTCAGTTTCAGTAAAAGAACTCAGATAGTTATTTAGATTTCAGGACTATCAGATATTGTCAACATAGCTCAGTAAAAAACATAGCTTGTTCCATCAGATTCAGGACTTTTAGATACAATCGCTCATGTTATTATGTTATTAGTTTTCAGAACTCAATTATCATTCATGATCAGTCAGTCAAATCAGTATGTATATATAACTCAGTTCAGTTCTTCAAAATCAGAACTATCATTACTTCCAGTAAATCCATTTTTTAGTAAACTTAGTTGTCAGCTCATCAATAATACAGTTAATTCTATATTCCAGTATTACAAACTCAGATATCAGTACATTTATGTTATAAGTAGACTCAGTAGTCAGAACTCAGTATTCAGTCCTTTCATGATGTCAATTTCAGTTACTTATGCATGTATCATGTTTATATCATTAATCCAGTTAGTATTTGTTCATGCATATTAATGTGTGAGCAGATGCTAGCATATTTAAGGCCTTTAATGATCGTTTTCTTGTGATATTATAGTTGTAGCAAGGATGGGAGAAAAATATCGAAAAAATGAATAAAATAAGTAAAATCTGGTACAAGTAAGCTGATATGAGCCTGACGGCATTTCTTGCAAGCCGTCAGCGATGTGGTAAGCTACCAGAAAAAGGCATCAGGAAGAATAGTAAAGAAGAGTTACTGGATAAAGATGACGACATTCTCAATATGTCATCACAACTGTGGTAAGCCGTCAGGAGATGCCGTCAAGTGGGACAGAACATGGTGAAATAAGTTGAAGGTCTGACGACATTTGCTACATGTCGTCACTTCTCTGGTAAGCCATTGGAGGATATCGTCAGAGTGAGGAAGAACATGTAAAGAAGGCACAACTTCTAACGATATATCTGAGATGTCTTCAGAAGCCTGACGATCAACACCAATATGCCGACACCTAAATCCGAGATCATCTGTGATTTTGTTATTTTATTACCTTAATTAGGCTTTAGTATAAATAGCATCTTGTAGGGTTTCATTCACAACTTTGGAAGCATCTTTTGACATCTTGTGACTTAGTAAAGGGGAGTTCACTTGTTTTTGACTCTCTTAACTTAGAATTCAATTTTCCATCCTTTGATTTAGTTGTGGGAAATTCTTATTGTACTTGAAGGAGAAACAACTTTGAATTTCATCTTTTGTAAGTTCACTAGATTTAAGTTATGAATTTAATCTTTGTTATATCTTTCTATCTTATGAGAAACTAAAACCCACAACTATGGTTGTGGGATCTATGATTATTATTTCATTGATTTAATAGTTGGATTAGAGTTTGAGTGATTGTGGGAACGTCTTGAAATTTTGTTGTTTTAACTTGAATCTATTAGTTGCAAACATTAGGTTATGCCTTAGGTTTTATTTGCTTCTAACAGAGAAATAGACTAGAGGTCGTGAATTATCAATAGGGACTTAGAAGCTATCAACTTTCTGTTTAATGATTGATGCCATAACTGGATCAATCTACCTGAGATAACATCCGGTTGGAAATAGATATGTTATCTATGTTTGAGAGAATTAGATACTAAATTATCTGATGAGGTTGAGAGATAAGTCAGATAGTATCATCGGCAGGTATAATCTATTCTTTCCACCTATCACGAGAATCATGAATAGTTATTATTCAATGGAGATTAATTATCATAGTGATCACAACCCTAGTTTTTCTATATCATTGATTCAAAATATTGAAATCTAAGTTTTGAGTTCTAAAATAAGTTGAAATGTTAAAATTTTTTTGATTGATAAAACCCCTATTTTGTCCTTTCTTATTATTTATTTGAATTTAACTTGTAGGTATAGTTTCAAACTAGTTTAATCGCCACTCACATTATTCTTTGTGGATTCGACCCCGACTCTAAAGTTGGGTAAATATATTGATGATGACCGCCTTGCACTTATTTGAGGTGTAAGTTGAGCATTATCAAAAATAGCGCCATTGCTGGGGAAGAATTTGGCGTATTGAGTTAGTTTGGAATTTTAGCTTACTTGCTTGAATTCAAACTTGTAAATATTTATTGTGATTTCCTTTGTTCTTGTGTTAGGTAGATTTTCTTTATTTTTATTTATTTATTACTATGACATCATGGAATGAATGTAAGTTTGATGGTTGGAAATCTTATCTGGATGATCCATGTCCATATTATGATGGACCCCACTTTTGGTAAGATTGTAGATATACTCCCTGCAGAGAGATGTATGCACCATCTCCATCCTACCGAGAGTATAATTGTTCTTTATGTGGTGGTCAAGATGTACATTGGAGTGATTGCCCAAATGCCCCTTCCCCCTATTGCGCTAACCTAGGTTCTAGTTCTTTTAATGAGTATGAAAGGTCTTATGGTTAAGAAAAAGGAAGAACGAAGCGCTAGAAAGAGTGACATTGAAGCTATGATTCAACTAATGTTGGATCGTATAGACACAACAAATGATACCATATATGACATACGCCCAGACATTAGGGCATTTAATGAGGGAAGAGAAAGGATAGAAGAGATGGATATCGAGGTCAATCATCCAAAACACTTTTCTACATTATGTTTAGATGATATCTTGTCTGTGGAATCATTTAAAATAATGGAAGAGTGTGACGATGAAGAGCAAGATTCCTATACTGATGATGAGATTGATGTTGATCAACCCTTGGAGATTTCCCAACCAATCGAGCCAACCATAAGGGATGATGCCAAGATTGAGGGAATGGTTCTAGAGGAAAAACAAGAAGCCAAGTCAATCTCTTATGAAGAATCTATCCCAATTCAAAGTAAAAATGTTGAGAAGATGAATAAAAGTGAGTGTGTAGAGGATAGTGTAAATTTTGAAGTACGATTTGTTGGGCCATACTCGAAGCATTTTTCCATATTATGTTTAGATGATATCTTGTCTGTGGAATCATCTAAACTAGTGGAAGACTGTGAAGATGAGGAATAAGAATCCTATATTCTTTATTTTACACTTGATAAACAACATAAAAACACACCTCACTTTAAGGTCGAGTTGTTTACCATGCATCATTCATTACTCTGCTTCTTAATATTTGTACCACCTCCCTATGAGCGAGGCAAGAAGATAGACTCTAAGTTGGGGGTGAAATTCATATCCTCAATATGGAGGAAAAAGCTGAGTTGGGTCGTACCGCAATGTTAAACTAGGCGCTTCTTGGGAGGCAACCCAAGGTAATTTGTTGTTTCTATTCGTGTTATGTGATTGACATCAGATCTTTGCACCCATGGTGCCACAGGTATGTTTATAACTCTCTTGTTTTGATTTGACGTGGTGGGAACAATGGATGATAGTAACTTGAGGGTGGGGCTACTTGTGGGTATTGAGGTCTTTGGTGCGTGAATGCTTGACTTAGAGTTCCTCCTAGGGTTTTTGTTGCCCTACTTCTTTTCCCCGGAGTCTTGTTCCTAGTAGAGCCAGCATGTTTAGGCATACTATGTTTTGTGATGTTTTATGGTTAACTGGAGAACAATAAGTATCTAGAGCAGTTGACATATTTTTGTTGATTTTTGAGACTGATAAATACCTCTCTATTGGTCTATTTTATAACTGTGTGATATATATTTATGTGTGACCACTGTGCATCTTGCTATGGAATTAGTACTAGTGACATGATATCCACTGCTAAACAATCACATGAACCGAATAGGTAGTAGCTTGTGATGCACCTTTGTGCCATGTATGTGTGAGATACTACTTAGTTCCCTTTGTATGTTAAATCCAAAACTTGCCCGGTTAGTCTTACCTTTGTTGAAAGATAAGGGTTAGGAAAGGATCATAGGCCGTTTTGATTTTTAAGTCACTTTTTGCCTAAATGAACTTCCTTGTATGAATGATATCTCTTGATCCCTATTTTGAGCCTGAATTGACCATTTCTATCTATGACACCTATCATTTTCCCATTTAGATCATAATGAACCTATTTTAGCCCTGGTCTTCCTTGGACACTGTGCACCTAGACTTAGGTAAACAATCTAAGTTGAGGGTGGCTATCATAGGGGTGCATGATGTAAACTGAGTATGAAGAAAGGTAGAATAAAAGGAAAAGAATAAGTGAAAAAGAATAAAAAGCTGGGTGGTGTGGAAGAAGAATAAGAAAAGAAAAAGAATGAAAAATAAAAGCCACATCCATCCTGAATAATGTGTGATCAAGAAAAGAAGGAAAAGAAGAAAAAGGTTAATACTTGAACCCCAAAAGTTAAGGTAGTGCCAAGTAGGCTTAGTCACTCAAAATACCATTGAATATCATACCATCCCTTAGCCTACATTACAAGCTAAAAAAAAGACCTATAGTGATCCTAACTTACCTGTCTAGACACCTTGGTAATGAAAATAAGGGCAAGCATATGGTATTTGACATGCATTGATTGAAATTTCTTTTTGAGAGTGAGTATCTCTTGACCGTCCCTACATTGACATACTTGAGTTCATATATGAGTGAGGAGGGCCTTCTTTGTTGTAAGGGCACATCGGTTGCATTGCTAGCTGTTAACTTGTTTGGATAGTGTAATATTGGTACATGCATGGTTGTGGTTGCTAAATTGATGCCATATCTTAATTACTTTGGGTGACATTGTTAATCTTCATGGATATGCGCAATTGGATTGAACATAGAGAGTGGAATGAGTTTTGAGCTAAACTTGATAATCAACTGTGATAGGTATCTTATGTGTCTGTTGGTTAAGCATCGTAGTATGGTGTTATGTAGTTGTTTGAGGACAAGCAATTGTTTTAAGTTGAGGGTGTTGATGTGTGAGAAGATGCTAACACATTTGAGACCTTTAACTCTAAATAATTGCAAAGTCTTAGGCAAATTTTGGTTGTTTTTGATCATTTTCTTGTGATATTGTAGTTGTAGAAAGGATGGGAAGAAAACATAGGAAAGATGAACAAAATAAGTAATCTGGTACAAGTGAGCTGATATGAGTCTGAAGGCATTTCTTGCAAGCCGTTAGAGATGTGGTAAGCTACCAGAAAAAGGAGTCAGGAAGAACACTGAAGAAGAGTTGCTGGATAAAGGTGGAAACATTCTCAATATGTCATCACAAGTGTGGTAAGCCGTCAGAAGATGACATCAAGTGGGACAGAACATGGTGAAATAAGCTGAAGGTCTGACAACATTTGATACACTCCATCACTCCTCTAGTAAGCCATCAGATAAAATCATCAGAGTGAGGCAGAACAGGTTAAGAAGGAACGACTTCTAATGACATGTCTGAGATATCGTCAGAATCCTGACGATCAACCCCAATATACCTTCATCTAAATTCGAGCCCATCTGTGATTTTGTTATTTTATTACCTTAATTAGGCTTTAGTATAAATAACATACTTTAGGGTTTCATTCACAACTTCGGAAGCATCTTTTGATATCTTGTAACTTAGTAAAGGGGAGTTCACTTGTTTTTGACTCTCTTAACTTAGAATTCAATTTTCCATCCTTTGATTTAGTTGTGGGAAATTCTTATTGTACTTGAAGGAGAAACAACTTTGAATTTCATCTTTTGTAAGTTCACTTTCTTTGAGTTATGAATTTAATCTTTGTTATCTCTTTCTATCTTATGAGCAACTAAAACTCACAACTATGGTTGTGGGATCTATGATTATTATTTCATTGATTTAATAGTTGGATTAGGGTTTGAGTGATTGTGGGAACATCTTGAAATTTTGTTGTTTTAACTTGAATCTATTGGTTGCAAACATTAGGTTATGCCTTAGGTTTTATTTGCTTCTAACAGAGAAATAGACTAAAAGTTGTGAATTATCAATAGGGACTCAGAAGGTACCAACCTTCTATTTAATGATTGATGCCGTAACTGGATCAATCTACCTGAGATAACATCCGGTTGGAAATAGATATGTTATCTAAGTTCGGGAGAATTAGATAATAAATTATTTGGTGAGGTCAAGAGATAAGTCAGATAGTATCATCGGCAGGGATAATCTGTTGTTCCCACCTATAACGAGAATCATGAACAGTTATTATTCAATGGAGATTAATAGTTATAGTGATCACAACCCTAGTTTCTCTATATTATTGATTCGAAATATTGAAATCTAAGTTTTGAGTTCTAAAATAAGTTGAAACGTTAAAATTTGTTTGACTGATAAAAACCCCTATTTTGTATTTTCTTATTATTTATTTGAATTTAACTTGTAGCTATAGTTTTGAACAAGTTTAATCGCCACTCATATTGTTCCCTGTGGATTCGACCCCGACTCCAAAGTTGGGTAAATATATTGACGACGAACACCTTGCACTTATTTGAGGTGTAAGTTGAGTGTTATCACATATGAACCCCATACATATAGCCTACATCACATGCATACTTAGTACATTCAAACCTACTGACGTATTTGTACTATGGTATTTTTTTTACGTTAAGCCATAGGTTCAGAGATATGAGTACCAACTCCAGATCCGCAACAAAGTTCCAGATTACATCATTCAGGGTCAATGGTGAGTCCTCATTATGCGAGGACATTATTATCTTAATATTTAGATTATTTCAGTAGTTGGAGTTAGTTGGGGACATGCCCCAGCCACTCCCTATTCAGATAGTCAGTTTAGAGGCTTTCAGACTAGTATGTTTAGATAGTTACTTCAGTTTTGTTTTGGGTATTGATATACCCTATTTCAGATGTTGTTTTACCATATATTTTCAATATTGAACCTTATGGACATTCAGTTCATGTTTCCGTATTTTATGAGATATTATGCAGAATACAGGTACAGATATCAGCCATGGGTTAGCTTGTCGTCCTTTGGGGTCATAGGCACCGTGTAGTATTCTGATTACCAGAATCGGGGCATTACAAACTTGGTATCAAAGCCTAAGGTTCAATAGTGTCCTAGGAAGTCTGAAAGTCGTATCTAGTAGAGTCTTATACATGGGTGTGTTGTGCACCACACTTATGTATAGGAGGTTATGAGATGTTTTAAGAATAGTTTCCCTTCTTTCATGTCTCAGATCGTGCTATAGAAAGGTTCTCTAAGAAACTCATGTAGATTCTAATCATGATTCACTCATGTCAACTCCACCTTACTTTTAAGGTAACGAAAATAGTAAAGCTCTAAGTCATAAAGATAGGGCTTTCTCAGAAAATCTCTGCAGTCAGTTATGGGATTGGGCACAAACTCAGAAATACCCCATCAGTTTCGTTATGTTCCAAATTCATACGAATTTCATTCATGATCATGACAACTTTTTCATGAACCCAAATATAGAAATGTCATCAGATCCCTTCTCAGAATCCCCTAATGGCATATAACCTAAAGTTAGAAGCATGAGTCTAGAAGCTTAGCAATAGTAGTAGAGTGGGATAGTATTATTCGAATTGATCATATTATGCCATCATGGGGATAGTTGTACCAAAGTGAATCAGTAGGCTTGAACAATGCAAGCAAGGATTTAAGTTTACTAACTTGAATTAGGTATGGAAGTGTGGATGTAATTTTAGTAGTATATTATAAAACCGAAACAGATAATGTGTTTAGTAAGACAGGCAGTTGTCGAACAGAATATAAGTATGTGATGATAGATCAAGTGACCAAGTCAGTCCCTCAGATTCTAGTAGTAGTGCTAGTATGTTTAGAAAAGCAGTAAGGGAAGATAATTCTCGACCCATTATCATCCTAGTGTATAGTTTTATACTTCAGCAATCATAAAACCCACTCAGGTATTGCCTGTCAACTCTATGGTCATGAACCATGATCACATATTTCTTTATCCATAAATCATGTACCAATTTAGTTTCCAGTATGAGGATTCCCAGTTTACTCCGCAATATGAATCATGTTTCATGAACACAACTTACTTTCACGTACTTTCCATGGGATTATGTGCGCTTACAGTTCCCAGTATAAGAAGTTTAGTTCTATTTCACTCAGTGTTACGAATCATGTCTCACGAATACGGAAATTTTAGACTTAGGTCATGCAGCTCATGAATCATGTACACGTATCATGCCTTATAGTATACTCAGCTTCCACGACTTATTCTATGCCCCCATTGATTAGATAAATTTAGGCTATATCATGTATATCCTCAGTTCAGACCTTTTGGTAAATCTATGCCATTGATATTCTACTCCGCAAGCTCCAGTCATGTGTCAACTTTAGTTTGTATCTATTCATGTTTCAGGTCCTCCTGATTTAATACTTTAGTAACCTCTCCTTATGAGACAGTGCAGTAATGAGTAGTAGCTTAGATGAAGGAGAGAAAATATTCATGAAAAGAGAAGATTTGTGTATCCTTGTTTTACATGAGGAAGTAGTTATGAAGATAGGATTGAATGTCATGTTAGTATACCAACATATGGCTAGTAAGGGGTTGTACTTATAAGTTGGGAAAGTATAGAGTGTGAGTGTTTATGCAGATTCTTGACTTATGTCAGCCCCATCATGTAACTATCAAAATTCAGCTACCAGTTACTCAGCTATCAGTACTTCAGTATCATCCTAAACCTCAGCAATTAGTAATCAGTTACCAGAACCCAACATACAGCTCCAGTATAAGTCCTAGTTACAGTCTTAGTTATAATGTCAGCTTCAGTTCAGTAACTAGATCAGAAAACTCAGTTTAGTTTCAGACTTGCTTGACCATAGCGTATAGTTATCAGTTACCCAGTTATAGGTATTTTGATACCTTAATTTATGGAATGTTTCCAAACCATGTAGTATGCTTGGTCTTTCATTCATGAATAATACAGACTCCATGAATCCATGGTCAGTCACCTCATGTTACTCAGTTAGTCCTTACCTTCTATGCATGATACTCTATAATTTCAGTTTAGCTATTCAGGATAAGCACAGTTCATCTTAGCAGACCTAGCATTTAGCTATCAGCTATCTAGTTAATCAGATAAGTTAGCATATTTATGCACTTGCACTCAGCACCCATATGAATCTTTTCAATAGTCTCAATTACAGTACATGAGACTTAGTCACTTTATCTTAAATGATGTTTATAGGACTTAACTCATCTTATGGAATCTTATTTAGGATACGATCTTATTACTCAGCTTTCTCATACAGACAAGTTCGTATAGTTTGGTATTCCTATTTTTCTATCTTCTTGCATTAGCTGAAATCTCATGAAAGAATGTAACCATTCTAAGATAAACCATCCAGGTAGCTATAAGATCATCTTAGTTCATGTATTATGCCTTAGATTTAGATCTCAGATATTCAATCATGATTTAGTTCGTAGGTGCCTTATACACTGCCTCAGTGTTTCCTCAATATCCTGGTAAAGTCAGTCCAACATTCTTCAAGGGACATAGTGTCCCAAGGGGGAGATACTCTAAAATTACCTGCACCTTCATGAAATAAAACATCCCATTCATTCATTCATCATATAATGAATCCAATTTGGAATGGTGGATATTCATAAGCTGACCCTCTATCTTCAATATCATCCATAAGCCATGTACTCAATGGCTCAGTTTAGTTCATGATAGTCGGTCCATGTCCCATTTTACGGACTCAGTCACGATATCCAATTCACAGTATTTAGTTCATGCATAATATTTCAGACTCATCCATGTTCTTATGTTTCTATTCATGCCTATTCAGTAAAAGATCTTGAGTTTGAGGTTGATAATTTTGTGTACCTAAGGATCTATCCTAGGAAGGGAGTGAAGAGATTCAGCAAGAAGTGGAAACTCAGTCCCCGATATATTAGTCCCTTTAAGATCCTCAGTCGCTTCGGCAAGGTAGCTTATGAGATCAAATTGCCCTCAGATCTAGCTTCAGTTCATCCAATCATCCATGTCTCTTTTCTCAAGAAGTGCATAGGTGACCCATCAGTTGTAGTCCCTATTCAGAGCATAGATGTTCAGGACATCCTCTCTTATGAAGAGATTCTAGTCGAAATCCTAGACTCTCAGATCCATAGACTGAGGAACAAAGAAGTCCCTCGGGTCAATGTTCTTTGGCAGAATCAGTCCGTAGAGGGAACTACTTGGGAAGGAGAAGAAGATATGCAAACCAAGTACCCTTACCTCTTCTCTACCAATTCAGATTTAGCTCAAGGTAAAAGTTCTTCTTAAGCTTACTTAGTTTCATGTTCAGCATTTATCACAAACTTGGTACTAATTACCATTGCATATTCAGTCATGCATTTATGTATCAGTTCAGTTATCTAATTATGCATCATACATACATTCTCATTGTGAGAAATTCATTTCTTTAGAACATCCAGTCATGCATTCATGAATCAATTATCCATGATCAGATATGCATGAGTTCAACTTATCAGTCATGCGTCAGATACACATGTTCAGTATAATATGTTCAGCTTATAAGTCACGTCAGTCATGAGTTCATGTTTCAATAGTGTATGTCTTATACGTACTTCAATTGATCTTTTCTTCCCTCTCAGTTAGTCTCATTCGAGGACGAATGTTCCCAAGGGGGAGATATTGTAATACCCCATAAAATACTAAGTCCGAAATTCAGCTCGTTTAGCTCTTAAAGCTCTTTAAAATATTTAACACTGGGAGAATTTTGATAATTTTCCAACACTTAGTATTATTTTTGGCCTCCAAACTTCGGAGATTTGTTTGATGACCTTCCTGACATCCATTTTTCAATTTTCAAGTTGTGTTACGATCGGACAAGCTCATTGTACATACCAGGTGATTTTTGGAATTTTTAGAGTAGATTAAGGTCATGTTTGATATCTCGAACCAGTATAAAATGTCTAAGGGGCTACGCAGCCTCGCTTAAACCCCAGGTCTAAGCAGGGCGCCCCACTTACAACCTTTTTTGCCCAGTTTTCAGCATTTCAGGGTCAATTTCAAATGATCATAAATCCATGTATATAACGAAATGTGAGAGCTTCTATATATAAAATGAAATACCTGTGAGTCTTCTTTCCAATTCAATTGGTTTCATCCAATTTGGACATCAGAGTAAGACGTTATGATCAATTTACTTCAGCCTATCAGACAGTCAACTGAGTGACAAATTTGAGCTTATTTGTTCCTTAGGGGTATTTTGGTCATCTTCCACCCCTATATATACCCAAAGCACTGGATTAAGGCTTATTTGAAGTAAAATATACACCTCTTCTCAAAATCCCTTCAAGAACTCAAGCTAGGGTTTCAATTTGAAAACCCAAATCCAAAAAACTTTCATCGTTAATTTTCACGGATTCTCAAGCTAATGTATGAGTTGTGTTGATTTATGGATCCTTTTCATCCATAAAGCTCAAAAGCCCTCTTTTACATTATAAAGTATGATGTATATATTATTAGGTTTTGATGATCATGTTGTTGATGTTGGGTGATTCCTAAGATGGAATCTTTATATGTTTTTATGAATCCATGATCTCATATGAGTTAGAAACATGTAAATTTGGTAGTTCATGATGTATAATTTGATGATTTCACCTATTACTAAGATGTGCATGTAAGGTGTTGGATAAAATGCCTAAGAAACTATAAATCATGCAATATAGCTAAATTGTGACTAAGTGAAGGATTCATGATATGCCCTTACGTTCCAATGACTTCCATGTTGATAATATGCCTTGTAAATGTTGTTGGATTGCTCATGAACTAGTATTATGAGATTATGCTATGCTTACTAGCAAATCATACTTATGAACAAGATGTATGATAACCATGTAATCCACATGAACATCCATGCTATTGGTATGTGTTGCCAATATGATTATGCAATAAACATGATATTAAGATTGTGCAAGTACTTCCATGTGATATGAAATCCTTTACATGTAATACATAGTTGATAACCATGCTTAGTATGATATACCTACTTATGATATTATGAATTATGGACTCTACTTTTATGATCAAGTCAGTCAGGTGTGTCAGTTTCCTTCCATCGAGTCCTGGGGGTACTTGTACCCAATAAATATAGTTGTGTGCCTAAAGCCATGTCATGTTTTCACAATATCCTCGGTCAAGCCATGTTTCCATAGAATTCAGTTAATCCTGTGACTCAGGAAAATCTCTAAAATCTCATGATCTCAGTAAGTTATCAGATATCAGTATCATTTCATTAGTCAACGGAATTTAGTAACTCAGACCATGTATAGCCAGTTGATCATGTCCAATCTCTTCAAATGGGAGTAGAAGTTAGCACCGAGTGAAACTAAGGATGGGAACACACACTTCCAGATGAAGGTGTGATTCTTAGCAGTCATCCTTGCATTCCAGAACTATGTAGCCAACATAGGTTGAGACATCAACACTGTCAGATGAGGGTTGATGAGCTGGATAAGCACTGTCAGATGAGGGCCTCACCATTCTCTTTGGGAACACTGTTAGATGAGGGTTACCCACATGTTATCCTTACTAGTGGCACAGTATTGACACCCTTCCAATCAGAGAAAGGATTGGACCCCAGTTCAGCTATATTAGTATATATGGGGCATGTAGGTTAAACCACTTCTTCCCACAGTTTCAGTTTTAGAATTAGGACTGTTAGATACAGTCACTCAGTCTTAGTAAAAGACTCAGATAGTTTTTCAGATTATAGGACTGTCAGATACAGTTAACTCAGCTCAGTACGAAACTCAGCTAGTTCCATCAGATTCATGACTGTCAGCTAGAGTCACTCATGTTATCAGTTTTCAAAACTCAATTATCAGTCATGATCAGTAATCAGTAACTAACATTATCAGTATTTAGATTCAGAACTTTCAGATACAGTCAATTAGATCTATATGTATATATAACTTAGTTCAGTTCTTCATAATCAGAACTATCATTACTTACCAGTAAATCTATTTTTTCAGTAAACTCAATTTTTAGCTCATCAATAATACGGTTAATTCTATATTCTAGTATTAGAAACTCAGATATTAGTACATTCATGTTATCAGTAGACTCAGTAGTCAGAACTCAGTATTTAGTCCTTTTATGATGTCAGTTTCAGTTACGTATGTATGTATGTAACCTCATGTTCATGTCAGACATCCAGTTAGTATTTGTTCATACATAGGAACCCCATGCATATAGCCTACCTCACATGCATAATCAGTACATTTAAACATAATGACACATTTGCGCTATGGTGTTTCTTTTTTTTACGTTACGCCATAGGTTTAAAGATATGAGTACCAACTCCAGATCAACAGCAGAGTTCCAAATTACAACATTCAGGGTCAGTGGTGAGTCCTTATTATGCAAGGACATAATTATCTTATTATTTAGATTATTTTAGTAGTTGGAGTTAGTTGGGGACATATCCCATCAACTCCCTATTCAGACAGTCAGTTTAGAGGCTTTCAGACTAGTATGTTCAGATAGTTACTTTAGTTTTGTTTTGGGTATTGATATACCCTATTTTAGATGTTTTTTACCAGATATGTTCAGTTTTCAACCTTATGGCCTTTCAGTTCAAATTTCTGCATTTTATGAGATATTATGAAGTATGCAAGTACAAATATCAGTCATGGATTAGATTGTGGTCCATTGGGGTCATAGGCACCATGTAGTGTTTCTATTACTAGAATCGGGGTGTTACACATACACTATAATCCATCAAACTATCATGACATAAACATGCCAATCTCTCTTCACGTCATGAATATAGTTTGGAGAAAAGGGTACTCATAAGATGACCCTCAGGACCCAACCTCAGTCGTACCTTATGTGTTCAAGACTCTTAAGTTCATGGTATATAGTTCATAATATTTAATTCATGCATCAGATATGCATTCTCGTTGTGAGAAATTTAGTTCATCAGTACACCCAGTCATGCATTCAGGAATCAGTTACTTATGCACCAGATATGCATGTTCAGTATGATGCATTCAGCTTATCAATTATGTCATTCATGAAACCATGTTTCAGTTATGTATGTCTTTTACATACTTTAGTTGATTTTTTTTCCATCTCAGTCGGTCTCATTTAAGGACGAATGTTCCTAAGGGGGAGATATTGTAATACCCCAAAAAATCCAAAAAATTATTAGCGCCATTTTTCAAGTTCATGCATAGTACATCACGGTTCTTTTATAGTTTTATGAGTAAGTTATATGTATATTAAGGCTTCAAATAACTCCCAAATATCAGACGATTCAAAACATTCCTTACCGATTGAATTCTTGGAAAGGATATTGCTATAGTCAACTTCAAATGAGCATATCTCTACTTATACTATAAATTTTTAGCTCATGACCTCTCAATATATAAATAATTGAATTAGCTTTACAACGATACCAATTTACCCAAATCCGTTATCGAATCTAAAAGTTATGCTCATTATACTCTAGCATGTCAATCTGGTAACTGAGTAACGACAATTCTAATGGCTTATCACAAAATGATGACTTGTCAGAAAATGTCGTTGGCCTTAGGCAAAATATCATCAATTTCAAGGTCAACTTCTAACGATCATAAATTTCTATGTAAAATGAACTGGGCGAGCTACTATACATCAAATGAAAGAACTTTGAGTCTTCTTTTCAATGCAATTGGTTTCATCTAATTTTAACATCAAAGTAAAAAGTTATGATCAATTTACTTTAGCCTGTTAGATAGTCAACTGAAGGACTACTGCGACTTTCTCTCTTTCCTTAGGGGTATTTTAGTCTTTTTCTACCCTATATATACCCATAAACACGGGATTTGAGTCATTTAGACGCAAAATATACCCATTTTCATCAAATTCTCTCAAGAACTCAAGCAAGGGTTTCCTTAGAAGATCCAATTTCAAGAAAGTCTCTCCGTCAATCCTTGTAGATTCAGGAAATAAGGTATATTTAGTGTTATTCATAGATTTATTTCATCCGTGAAGCTCAAGAATCCTTTCCAAAATCTTAAAGCTTATGCTTTTATGAGATTTCATGATTTATGTGTATTAAAGTTCAAGATTATGTGTTGTTGAGTTTTTATTCATGATTTGATTACAATGATCTAAGCTTTAGTCCTAGTATGTGATAATTATGATGTTCACATTGTTGAATGTTGATGATCATGTAGTTGATGCTGGATGATTTCCATGCTGGGATCTTTGTGTGTTTGTATGAAACTATGGGAGTATATGAGATAGAAATATGTGAAATTGGTGGTGTAAGATTTGTCAAATTGATGATTTCACCTATGCCTAAGATGTGCATGCAAGGTGTTTGTTAAAAAGGCTTAGAGACTAGAATTCATGTAGGACCTAAATGGAAAGTCCATGCTCTTTCCTTATGTTCAACATAATTTCATGCTATTGTTATGTATTGTAGTTGTTTTATGGAATGCTCATGATATTGTTGTGCATTATGATTGTTGATGAGAAGTTCATGAATCTAGATTGATGAACTCATGATATGTTGTTATATGCATTCCATCTCATGTACAAGATTACAAGAACCATGTGTGGTATAAAATCCCCAACTTATGGTATTATGAATAATGGACTTTAGTCCTATTATCAAGAATTTTCATGTTGTGTCAATTTCCTTCTATCTAGTCTTGGGAATACTTGTACCCAAAAAATATAGTTGTGTGCCTAGATGCCTGTCATGTTTTCACGATACTCTCAGTCAAGCCATGTTCAGTAGACTTCTGTCAGTCTCATAACTCAGGGAAAACTTATGTAAATTTAGTATCAATACAGTCCTCCTTAGTACTCAGTAATCTACGTAATCTCGCAAATCTCTACAGTATCAGTCATCTATCAGATCTCAGTAGTATTCAATCATTCAACGAAATTCATTAACTCAGTCCTTGTTTAGTTCAGTATTCAGTTCAGACATCAGTAAACTCAGCCAGTTAACAGAGCTCAGTAGTACTCAGTCGGTTATAAGAATTCAGCAGTGTTCTGTTAGTTATTGGAACTAAGTAAACTCAGTAATGCAGTTCAATTCAGTTAAATAGAACAATTAGTAATAGTTTAGTTAATCCTAGTATGAACTAGGAAATCTGTTCAGTATAATCATATTCAGTGTCTATTCAGATGGGAGTAGGAGTTAGCACCGAGTGAGCCCAAGGATGGTAACTCACTTGTTATTTAGAGGGTGTGATTTACAAAAATAGTCCTTACATTCCAGAACTATGTAGCAGGTATTCAACGAGTTTATAGCCTTGGCCGACAGGCCCGGGTAATCTTTGAAATATTATCGTGATGGGGATAGATCATTGCAATTGTTGGTCTTTAACGAGGTATTCCTAGTAAGCGTGAGTCATCAGCTCGCATTGACTACGTCCCTGCCCTTTGTACACACTGCCCATCGCTCCTACCGAATGAATAATCCAGTGAAATATTTGGATCACGGCACGTGGGTAGTTCACTGCCCATAAAGTCGTAAGAAGTCCATTGAACCTTATCATTAAGAAGAAGGAGAAGTCGTAAAAAGGTTTTCATAGGTGAACCTGCGGAAGGATCATTGTCAAAACCCACACAGAAAAATGACCCGCGAACGTGTTTTACAACTGGGGAGTCCGCACAGGTGGAATGCTCCGGCACTCCATACGAGCACCTCCTCTTCATCCCTAACGCGTGCGACCAGCATATGCATTGGGTGACAAATGAACCTCGGTGCAGAAAGCGCAAAGAAATACTTAAATTGATAGCCTGTCCCTCATGACCCATCCGCGGTGTGCGTCGGGGGGACCTGTGCTTGTATTACAAATAAAAAAGACTCTCGGCAATGAATATCTCGACTCTCGCATCGATGAAGAACATAGTGAAATGTGATACTTGGTGTGAATTGCAGAATCCCACAAACCATCGAGTCTTTTAATGCAAGTTGCGTCCGAAGCTATTGGGCTGAGGGAACGTCTGCTTGGGAATCACGGATAGTGTCACCGCCCTTGCATGCACCTCAATCACGAGGTGCGCTATCATTGCAGGGCGGATACTGGCCTCCCGTGCACTACGAGCTTGCGGCTGGCCTAAATATGAGTCCACGTCGACAGAGGTCGCGGTAAGTGATGGTTGAAACTCAACTCTATTTGTTGTCGCGGCTATATCCCGTCATGCATTTGGACTCCAAGACCCTATCACGCGCTTAGGCACTCCGACCGCGACCCCAGGTCAGGCGAGATTACCCAATGAATTTAATCATATCAATAAGAAGAGGAAAATAAACTTATAAGGATTTCCTTAGTAATAGCGAGCGAACCGGGAACAACCCAGCCTTAGAATAAGGTGACTATATTGTCTGAATTGCAGTATGGAGAAGCGTCCTCAGCGGTGGAACAAGACCATGTCCCCTGGAAGGGGACACCAGAGAGGGTGAGAGCCCCGTGTGCCCGAACCCTGTCACACTATGAGGCACTGTCTTCGAGTTGGGTTGTTTGGGAATGCAGCCCAAATCGGGCGGTAAATTGTGTCCAAGACTAAATACGGGTGAGAGACCGATAATGAACAAGTACCTCGAGGGAAAGATAAAAAGGACTTTGAAAAGAGAGTCAAAGAGTGCTTGAAATTATCGAAAGGAAAGTGAAGGGCGGGACGGCGATGCACCCCGATCGGATGTGGAACGGAGATGAGCTGGTCTGCCGATCGACTCTGGGCATGGACCAGCGTGTGTTGGGGGCGGCCAAAGCCCAAGCTCTCGATATTCTTGTGAAATGTCATCTCCTTTATTATGGAAGCTAGCGCGTGCCTCAGGCATACTTTGGTATCTGCGTGCTCTTGACGCTGGCCTGTGGGCTCCCCATTCAACCCGTCTTGAAATAAGGACCAAGGAGTCTGATATGCGTGCGAGTAAACGGGCGAGTAAACCCATAAGGCATAAGGAAGATGATTGGTGGAATCACCCAGAGGGGTGCACCGCTGATCGACCTTGATCTTTTGAGAAGGGTTCGAGTGTGAGCATACCTGTCGGGACCCGAAAGATGGTGAACTATGTCTGAGCGGGGTGAAGCCAGAGGAAACTATGGTGGAGGCCCACAACGATACTAATGTGCAAATCATTCGTCTGACTTGGGTATAGGGGTAAAAGACTAATCAAACCATCTAGTAGCTGGTTCCCTTCGAAGTTTACCTTAGTATAGCTATAGCTCGCGTGTGAATTCTATCGGGTAAACCAATGATTAGAGGCCTCGAGGGAGCAACTCCCTTGACCTATTCTCAAACTTTAAACAGGTAGGATGGCGTGGCTGCTTTGTTGAGCCATGCCACAAAATCAAGAGCTCTAAGTGGGCCATTTTTGGTAAGCAGAACTGGCGATACGGGATGAACCGAAAGCTGGGTTATGGTGCCAAAATACGTGCTAACCTAGATCCCCCAAAGGGTGTTGGTCGATTAAGATAACAGGACGGTGGTCATGGAAGTTAAAATCCGCTAAGAAATGTGTAACAACTTACCTGCCGAATTAAATAGCCCTGAAAATGGATGGCGCTTAAGCTCGCGACCTACACCTGACCGTCGGGCTAAGTTCCAGGCCCCGATGAGTAGGAGGGCACGATAGTCGCTGCAAAACCTTAGGCGCGAGCTCAGGTAGAGCTGCCATCTGTGAAGATTTTAGTGGTAGTAGAAAATATTCAAATGAGAACTTTGAAGGATAATGAGGGGAAAGGTTCCATATGAACGACACTTCCACATGGGTTAGTCGATCCTAAGGGTTGGGGGAACACCGACATATAGCGTATTTTGCACGTACTTCGAAAGAAAATTGGGTTAAAATTCCTAAACCGGGACATGGCGGTCGACGACATTGTTATAGTGTCCGGAGACGTCGGCGGGAGCCTCAAAAAGAGTTATCTTTTCTATTTAATAGCCTACCCACCCTGAAATTGGCTCAGCCGGATGTAGGTTGCAGCGGCTGGAAGAGCACCGCATGTCGTGTGGTGTTTGGTGCGCTCCCGGTGGCCCTTGAAAATTTGAAGGACCGAATGTCGTCCACGCCTGGTCGTACTCATAACTGCATCAGTTCTTTAAGGTGAACAACCTCTTGTCGATGGAATAATGTAGGCAAGGGAAGTCGGCAAAATGGATCAGTAACTTTGGGAAAAGGATTGGCTTTGAGGGATGGGCACAGGGGTCTCAGTTCGGAACCCATCAGATATTGGTGGACTGGTTGAGCTACTCCCAAGGTGAGAGAGGGTCACCGCATACCATCCGGAGGATGGACTGGGAACGGTTCCTTCGGGGGCGTTCCCCGCATGTCGAATAGGCAACTTTGGTACGGACAAGGAGAATCCAATTGATTAATTAAAACAAAGCATTGCGATGGTCCTAATGGATGTTCACACAATGTGATTTCTACCCAGTGATCTAAATGTCAAGGTGAATAAATTCAACCAAGCACGGGTAAATGGCGGGAGTAACTATGACTCTCTTAAGGTAGTCAAATGCCTCATCATCTAATTAGTGAGGTGCATGAATGGATTATTGAGATTCCTACTTTCCTGTCTACTAGCCAGCAAAACCACAGCCAAGGGAACGGGCTTGGCATAATCAGCGAGTAAAGAAGACCCTGTTGAGCTTGACTCTAGTCCAACTTTGTGAAATGACTTGAGAGTTGTAGTATAAGTGGGAGCCAAAAGCCGAAAGTGAAATTCCACTACTTTTAACGTTATTTTACTTATTCCGTGAATCGGAAGCGGGGATTGCCTCTCTTTTTGGACCCAAGACTCACTCTGCAGGCAGATCCGGGTGGAAGACATTGTCAGGTGGGGAGTTTGGCTGGGGCGGCACATCTGTTAAAAGATAACGCAGGTGTCTTGAGATGAGCTCAATGAGAACAAAAATATTGTATGGAACAAAAGGGTAAAAAATCATTTGATTTTGCTTTCCAAAATGAATATGAACCGTGAAAATGTGGCCTAACGATCCTTTAGACATTTGAAATTCGAAGCTAGAGGTGTTAGAAAAGTTATCACAGGGATAACTAGCTTGTGGCCGCCAAGCGTTCATAGCGACGTTGTTTGTTGATCCATCGATGTCGGCTATTCCTATCATTGTGAAGCAGAATTCACCAAGTGCTGGATTGTTCACCCACAAATTGGGAACGTGACCTGGGTTTATACCATCATGAGACAGGTTAGTTTTACACTACTGATGACAGTGACGCAATAGTAATTCAACCTAGTACGAGAGGAACCGTTGATTCACATAATTGGTCAACACGCTTGGTTACAAAGCCAGTGGAGCGAAGCTACCGTGTGCTGGATTATGACTGAATGCCTCTAAGCCAGAATCTGGTCTAGAAGCGATGCATGTTCCCTCCGTCCACTTGACGACCCACAGTAGGGGCCTCGCCCCCCAAGGACACGTGTCGTTGGCTAAGACATCGCGGCAGAAGGGTCGCAGTGGCCGCCTTGAAGTACAATATCAATTGATCGGAGGGTAGAATCCTTTACAGATGACATAAATACGTGATGGGTTATTGTAATTGGTAGAGTGGCCTTGCTTTCACGATCCACTGAGATTCAACCCTTTGTCACTCCGGTTCGTCCCTCCCTCTCCAATCCAATCATTTTTTCATCCATAACCAATGGAGGTTTTTGCATCCGTACTTGAAAAATCCCACTAAGTGTTGTGAGTTCACCTCATCCTCGAGCATGCAGCGTCATGGCCTCACCCGAGTTCGTCACTTGTTTTTAAAGAGTCGCGTTCGTTCCATTCAAAACTTTAAAGTATGGTGGCCTTTTGTACAAAAAATGGCATCACAATTAGAGGTTTATCACAATGCGGAGTGCGGATCAAGTGCCCAGCGATACGTCCAGGAAAACATCGGTGTTGGGAGGCATATCGCACTTAGAGGTTTTCGTGACCGTTAAGTGCAATCCTAGAGACATGTCTAATGAAAAATGCCGACGGACATATTGTGGCCTACCATGGTGGTGTCTTTGTCGGGTTTTGCATCCGTGCACCGGTACCTTTGCCCCCAAACCACCATGGGTACCGTGCACCAAGGCACGAAGGCACCATGACACGAAGGCACCATGTCACCATAACACCATGGCACCGTTGCACCGTGGCACTGAGGCATCGTGGCACTGACGTACCAAGGCACCATGGCACCGACGTACCATGGCACCAAGACACCATGGCTCTAAGGCACCGTGGCCTTGTGGACCGAGGCACCGTGGTAGCGTGGCACCAATGCACCGTGGTACTGAGACTCCATGACACCGTGGCACCGAGGCACCATGGAACCAAGGCACCATGGCACGAGAAATGACACCAAGGAACCATGGCACCAGGAACTATGGCACCAAGGCACTATGGCACCGTGGAACCAGTGTACCCTGGCACCATGGCACCGAGGCACCATATCACCGTGGCACCGATGCACCATGGAACCAAGGCACCAAGGCTCCATGGATCTAGGAACCATGGAACCAAGGCTCCATGGCACCATGGCACCAAGGCACCATGGTACGTGGCACCAAGGAGCCAAGGCGCCAAGGCACCATGGCCCCACCATGGCACCATGGCACCAAGGTAGCATGACTCCGTTGCATCGAGGCACCGTGGAACCATGGCACTGAGGCATCATGGAACCATGGCAACAAGGCACCATGGATCTAGACACCATGGCACCAAGCCACTATGGCACCAAGGCACCATGTCACCATGGCACCAAGGCACCATGGCACCAAGGCAACAAGGCTCCGTGGCACTGTGGCACCATCGCACCAAGGCACTAAGGCAATATGGCACCGTGGCACCAAGGCACCAAGGCATCGTAACACCGTGGCACCGAGGCACCGTGGAACCATGGAACAGAGGCACCTTGGCACTGAGGCAACATGGAACCATGGCAACAAGGCACTATGGCACATGGAACCGTGTCACCATGACACTGATGTTGGGCGTATTTATACGTGTAAGCACCATAACTTACCCATATTTTTGATAAGTTTTGAGGATAAAATACATAATTCTTTCACGTTTAGTCTATTTTTAGTTAAGTGAGCTGACCTATGTGATTATCATGCTTTTTAGGTACTAATGAGAAATATTATGACACTTTGGGGACCTGTGGATAGCAGAGGAAACTTCACATAAAAGGAAAACAGCTTTTGGACTGAATGTGATATATGAAAACTTTTTCCCGGGCAAACTCAATATTTTTAAATAGTTGAGGACTCAGTAGCAATTTATTAGATAAATATGTTATTAAAAGCCTTATGGCTGAATTTTTAGGGATTATTCTTTATTCTGTATTATTTTTGAAAATGAGAAAATGTGGCTTAGCTGAGGGTGAGAGAAGAGAAAAAAACATTTTCTCATCTTGATTTCTCTATTTTGTGGACACGAAGATCATCCTCTAGTTTTGGGGTATGATGAACATTCTTATGGTAATTTCCTTTAGGTTCATGAGTAGCTAAGATTATTTGTTAGGGTTATGGAAACCTTGTAGTATACTCTCTATTGCTATGGGTTTTTGAATTTATGATGTGTTGATCCACTAATATCATCGCTCTCTTTGTTATGATTGAATTATTGTGGTTGCAAACATAGGGAATGTGCCATTATACCAATAACTTATTCGATAGAAAAGTTAATGTTTGGAAAAGAGAGTAGTGACAAGAAAATAGGGTTTCCAACCTCTATTTTACACGTTAATGCCTTAATAGGATTGATGACTTGGAGAGTTCATATGATTGGTTGTACACTTTGGATTCGAGAGAAATAAAGTGAATTAATCCTTAATGGTTGAGAAACACTTGGATTTAGAATTTGACTACATCTCTCTATAAGTGCATGCATGTATAAATCCTTAATACTCATAGTTAATAGAGAAGTAAAAGCTACAAGGTGGACATAACCCTAACTTGTCTTTCTCTGCAATAAAATACTATTACACATATCATCTCATTGTTACAATAATAATATTATCGTAAACTAAAACTGAAACCACCTTTACTTTGGAACCTTCGATCAACAGTCTAATAATAATCGCAATACTTAGTGATTATAGTATTCCCTGTGGGATTCGACACCCAACCCAGTTGGGTTCTATATTTCACAGCGATCGCTTGCACTTTCTAACGAGAGTTATAATTTAGGTGTATAAAATTTTGGCACCGCTGTCGGGGGATGCGGTGTCAACTAAGTTTGTGATAGTTAATAGACCCTTTGGACAAAGATTCTCAAACTTTACATTTTGTTTGTTGTTTTTGTTTTGAATAGGTTAACTATTGTGCATGCCAAGTACAAGGAGATCGGGTCAACCATTATTACTTATAAATCCTGAACCAGATCTAATTGGTAGAATGTATGCTGATAACGCTCAAACTACAACTCTCATAAGAGTGTAAGCGGTCGCTGTCAAATATAGAACCCAACTGGGTTGGGTGTCGAATCCCACAGGGAATACTCGGTCACTAAGTATTGCAACTATTAGTAGACTTTTGGTCGAAAGTTCTGCTGACAAAGGGGGGATTTTATGCGTATAATAATGTTTACTAAAATAAAGAATAAAACGAGTAATGGAGTAGGAGTTAATCACATAAAGGAATAAGTTAGGGTTATGTCCACCTTATGAGTTCTACGTATCTATTAACTATGAGTTATGTGGAATTCAGATATGCATGCACTTATAGAGGTTTGTATTCTAATGGTAAATCCTAGCGTCTCTCGACCATCAAGGATTATTTCACTTTAACTCTCTCGAGCTTAAAGCGTATGACTAACGGTACAAACTCTCCAAGAGGTTAATCCAGTTACGGCACTAACTTGTAAACAGGGGTTGGTAGCCCTATTTCTTTGTCACACTCTCTTTTCCAAACATATAAATTTTCTCTCGAACAAGTTAACATTATATTGGCGTATTATTTATGTTTGCAACCACAAGAATTTAATTAAGATGAAGAGAGTAATGATATAAGTAGCATGCGTATCAAGAATTCACAAACTCATAGCAATAGATACTATATCATAAGGCTTCCATAACCCTAACAGAGAAGTTTAGCTACTCATGAGGGTAACAGAAATCAATGAAGACATCATCATCATACCACAACTATAGCAATCTCATGTTGAAGAGGAATGTGGCGTCACAACAAGATTGACGTTTTTCCTCTTGGCGTTTTCCACAAGTTAGCATTTTTCTCTGTTAAAACTTACAGAATCTGTAGCTTGAATAAAACTAGAAGTGTCAAGTAATGGAAAATAGAATCGAATGCTGAAAAATTCAACAAAATAGGGTTTTTATAACACCCATATCCTAGTCCTACTAACTTACTGCATCCTTGTCCTAATCCTACTAAGTTACTGTTGATCCCCAAGTCTTTAGAAATACTGTTTTTGCCCGGGACAAGTTTTCCATGCATCACTTTCAGTCCACAAGCTTCCAGAAGCTGCCTTCCTTCTTACGTGAAGTTTCCTTTGCTGCCCAACGGTCCACTAAATGCTGAAATCTTCATCATTTATACCTGAAAACATGCTAATCATATTTGTTAGCTCACTTACAGGAAAAAGGACTAAAAGTGCAGGAATTATATATTTTGTCCTTAAAACTTAGCTAAAATATGGGTAAAGTATAGTACTTTAGGCGTGTAAATACGCCCAACATCAACACCCCACACTTAAAGCTTTGTTCGTCCTCGAACAAGATATCATGTCCATGTAAACATCTACTTAGGATTTCACAGTTACAACACAAAATGTTTAATAAGACAGGCACAACAATTATTAACAAAGAGTAGTTTTCTGATCACTACTAGAAACAATTCAACCTCTAATATAGACTCGTGATGATGGTTAATTTATATCCATAAGTTAAGGCAGAAAGAATCATCCAAAACTATCCAAAACTCATCAACCATGTGTGTCTCACATAAGATATTACCCATAATCACTCACAAGTATTGCATTTTTCAGAACATGGGTATAAGCTTCTCCTTGCTCTCACTCTCACAAAGAATTCATATGTTACAACTGATGACCATAGGCTTGCCCTTAGTGTAATGCTCCACTAATATCAGAATGCTAAGCTTAGGATCAAATAGGTCTTTTACAGGTTGTAATGTAGGCTAAGGGACGGGTAGGACTATTTTGGCCAGAAATAGTGACTATGTTCCTAAGCGCTTTAATACATCACATTATGCCATTAACACTCTCTTTTAATCAACCCTGCTACCTTTATTTCATCTATCACCCCTTTTCACCTATTTTGCCATTCAAGCATAACTATCTTTTTATTTAATCATAAACACAATTTATCTTTTTGTTTTTCTATTTTTTTTATAACACACCTCTATGATAGCCACTTTTTTTCATAACAAATTCAAGTACCAATACACTCTAAGTCATCACTCTCACCCAATTTCCTCTTATTTTGTCACATGACTTCACAATTTAAAGCACTTAGGAATTTGGATCAAATTATGGTCTTGAAAAAAAAATGGATTAGGCTTACATATGAGGCTGTCAAAGAAAATGGCTAAAGGCTCAAAGGGGGTTAACTAAGATAATGTCCATGGGTAGGTAAAAGGAAGGTAAACAAATACAGGTTGCCAAAGAAATGCCTAAATCATCTCCTAAACTTGCACTCTTTATTTCGCTTTACATACACACCAGGCAAGTTCTAGCATCAACCACAAACACAGAATATACTATAATCTCACACACACAAGGCACATGGTCAACTTTATTGGGAGCAGTATAGACTCTTGACCTAACATATGAAGGAATTAAACCACACAACAGTGAGTCACATTTGGAGCCTAAATGTCTCAATAGTAATGGTTTTAGCACAAACTCTTGTCATAATACCATGCCGCCTATCAGAACAATTGCATGCAAAGTGTAAAAAAAAATAATTCTAAAATTTAACTACTAACAACTAAATACAACTAAAACAAATAAACATAAATAAATGCAAATACAGATAAAGAAGTATAGCATACAAATACTAGCACCCCACACTTAGACGGGACACACTGCCCTCAGTGGAAAATAAATAAGAAGAACCTGATTAGTCGGACTCATCCTCTATGTCTGGGGTCATACCCCCTGCATCAGAATCATTATCAGAGTCGTCGTCATCAGAGTTCTCCTCCACGTCGTTGTCGGGCATTCGGCGATCATCATCGGTTGGCACGTCATCATCAAGAGGTTCCTCAAAGTATACACCTACTCCACACATAGCCCTTGCATGCTCATTCATTGGGTAGTCATAATCCAATTGTTGGAGCTCTGCAGCAGTTGGAACATGACCCCCGCTCATCATGGTAAACCTCGTCATGCCATATAAATGGCGGAAGAAGCTTTCGTCGCGAGCATATCTTTCTACAGTGGTTAGGTTGACTCCATGCATGGATTCAACATCTTTAACCTTTGTGAGGTCAATCTTCTTTGGGTTTTATGGAAGCTTATGATCTGTAGGTTCCCCTTCGATGTCCTCCTTCCTCAATATCGCAGTCAATAGATTACCAAAGCTGAAGTGGGACCTCTTGTGCAGCCTAGCCTTATGCATTGAAGATCGAATAATCGCCCCAATGTTGATGGGGACATTCGTCATCAATGCGTATACCAAGAACACTCTATCTCTTGTGATATTTGTGTACTGTGTCCCTGGAATCAGGCAAGAGTTGACTATTCGCAACCATATTCGAGCTTCCCTGTTCAAGGAAGCATACGGGAAGGTGTTGTGCCGACCGGTGTCCTTGTGTCTACTCCATCATGCCATTGATCTTGTTCTGCACAGTGTGTGTATGATTGCCCTGTACGGAGGTCTGTTATAAAGGTCCTTGAGTGGTGATGGATCAACAGATGGCAAACCCAGAAAAGAGTTGAAGAACTCCGCATTTAGCTGCAATACTTGGCCCCAAATTTTTACTTCACTCCCTGTGGTCTTCGGGGACCAGTTGGCATAGAATTCTCGCGTTAGATCGAGATTTCACTCTCCCATATCTCGGAATATGAAATCAAGATGTAACACCATTATCTTAGCCAAAATGCGGGGTTCTTTCTTTGCTAGGCTCTCCTTTTGTATCAACTCCACATGAACATATTTTTTTACTTTATTCTTCTTGTACCACTCCTTTCCTTCCTCCTCTAAGACCCATTTTATCCTGTACATGCGTTGAGGTATTTGCAGTGAGGAGGATTCAGCTTGCTCTTTTCTTCCCCTTTTCTGGTCTTTCTGTGAGGTAAATGCTTTTTCTTTTCTGGGTCGACTATTTGGTGCCATTGTACCTGAGATTAAAATAATAGTCATGTTAGCTTCATCTCGGTAGATAGAATCGACAAACCAACAGTAGTGGCACTACCCCACACTTAATTTGTTGGCACAAACTTAATTAAGTGAAAGATGTCGATTACTCAGACTTCATCGCCCTACATTTAGGTGTTATGTTCCAACAATATATTCAGCGCAGTCATACTTTTCTTATCATATTCACTATCCTTTTCAATTCTTTTTCATGTATTCTTAACTATGTTTTCATGTTTGGACTAATGCATCTCTTTGAACAAAACTACTACATAGATATCGTATCAATTTATGGCTTAGAAATAATCACAACATCTCATGTTTGTAGTTAACCATGATTTTCATCTCGATGGACAAGTCATTCAAACATACAAGCTTTCGAGTTACAAGATTATGCAATTATCTTAACCATGTCGATTCTGCAAAAGTATGACAGTGTATCAAAATCAAATTCAGGTTGGAACCAAGTCTAGAACACCCATACGTATTCTTTCACTCACTTAGTTGTATCACAACAAATCAACCACATTCAAATCACCAACACTACTTCAAGATTTAACAACTTATTATAGGCGTAGTATTGTAATACTTACGGAATATAAAAAAAGAGCAAAGAAGTACTTACTTGGTTGATGGCCTTGGAAGATGTTCTTGCAAAGTTAAAAGAGCAAAAAGAAAATTTTTGAGAGATTTTGGAGAGGTAGGCGGCGCTTAGGTTGAGTTTGCAATGAAATTTTGTTCTAAGACTAAGGTTCTATTTATAGGACAAGCTTGGGTTGGGTTTTGACCCATTTGGAATCGGATTAGGAGACCAAAAACTGAGCATAGGCGGCGCCTAATGCTTTGCCTATGCTTGGCATAGGCGGCGCCTTTTGCAAAGCCTAGTTGAGTATAGGCGGCACCTATGCTATGGCATTGTTAGGCATAGGCGGAGCCTATACTATGGCATTCTAGATTCAGAGACAAAAGGCTTTGGCATAGGCGGCGCCTATGCTATGACATTGTTAGGCATAGGCGGCGCCTATGCTATGGCATTGTAGATTCAGAGAGCTCAGGCCATAGCATAGGCCTTGCCTTGTTCGTTGCCTAGATTTACATAGGCCTTGCCTTGTTCGTTGCCTAGATTTTCATAAGGAATACCTAAACCATAGCCTTTGCTTCTTTATTCCTAACTTACCACCTTCAATCTTGCAACACTTCCAAATCAAAGTTTGAAACCAATCTCCTCCTTTACACATCTTACACCTACACTTACTCAAAAACAAAAAAAATAATTAGAACGATGGGTTGCCTCCCACCAAGCGCCTTAGTTTTGGTCGTGGCTCGACTCTTTTTTTAGATTTTTACTTAACAAAAACAAATTCCTAGTAAAACAAATTCCTAGTAAAACAAAATGATTAAAAGTGATGGGTTGCCTCCCATCTAGCACTTGATTTATTGTCGCGGCACGACATAGCTACCTCGATTACATAGACTTCGTTGAGATAGATGGTATCCATGCATTTTATAGAATCAAGAGGACTGATATATGGCTTCACTCGTTGGACATTCACTTTAAAGACACCACCATTTTTGTCTTCTAACTCTACTACTCCAGATGAGTAGACTTGGCTAATTTTGAATGGACCAGACCATTTAGATTTCAACTTACCTGGAAATAACTTCAGTCTGGAGTTGAAAAGAAGTACCATATCACCCTTTTTAA
Organism: Capsicum pubescens; assembly: GCA_030864215.1. Taxonomy (NCBI): domain Eukaryota; kingdom Viridiplantae; phylum Streptophyta; class Magnoliopsida; order Solanales; family Solanaceae; genus Capsicum; species Capsicum pubescens. The sequence goes on from CM061539.1 coordinate 5,558,299, forward strand.
AGTTTCGTTGGATAATCCGCTGATCATGATACTTTTTCATCCGTTCCTTGTAGAGTTCTGATCTTTCATACGTGTGTAGACGGAATTCATCCATCTCGTTCAGCTGCTCCAATCTCAGATTCATAGCATCATCCCAATTCAAATTAAGCCACTTCAACGCCCACAATGCTTTATGTTCGAGCTCAATGGGCAAGTGACAAGCCTTCCCATACACTAGTTGGTACGGGGACATGCCAATTGGTGTCTTGAATGCAGTTCTGTAAGACCATAAGGCATCGTCCAGCTTCCGAGACCAATCTTTCCTACTAGCATTTACGGTCTTAGCAAGGATTAGCTTGATCTCCCGATTAGAAACCTCTACCTGCCCACTAGTTTGTGGGTGGTAAGGTGTAGCTACTTTGTGTTGCTTGACACCATATTTCACCAACACGGCTCTAAATAGCTTGTTACAAAAGTGTGATCCTCCATCGCTTATGATGGTACGTGGTACCCCAAAACGAGAGAAGATGTTTCTCTTTAAGAATGAAACAACACGTTTACCTTCATTATCAGCCAGTGCTACCACTTCGACCCACGTGGAAACATAGTCTACAACAACTAGGATATATTTCATTCCAAACGAACTCACGAATGGACCCATAAAATCAATACCCCATACATCAAAGAGCTCTACTTCAAGAATTTTCGACATGGGCATCTCATGGTGCTTTGAAATCGCGCCTTGTCTCTGACATTTATCACATCTTCTCACAAAGTCGTAGGCATCCCTAAATATCGAAGGCCAATAATAGCCGCTTTGCAATACCTTCCTTGCTGTCTGATCACCTGCGTGATGACCCCCAACTTGGGAAGCGTGACATGCTTCCAATATACTAGGAACCTCCATATGAGATATGCATCGCCTAATAACACCATCCGTACATCGTCGAAACAAATATGGTTCATCCCAGAAGTAGTGTCTTACATCATGCATGAACTTCCTCTTTTGATGAAAAGATAGATTCGCAGGCATCACATTACTTACCACGAAGTTCGCAAAGTTTGCATACCATGGTAACTCTTCCATCATCGTGGCTAGGATCTCTTCATCGGGGAATGCATCATCAATCTCAAGATCAGGCTGTGCTATATGCTCGTTCTCAAGTCTAGATAGATGATCAGCTACTTGGTTTTTGCAACCTTTTCTATATTTCACCTCGAAATCAAATTCTTGCAGCAATAATACCCATCGAATTAGCCTTGGTTTTGCGTCCTTCTTTGCCATTAAATATCTCAGAGCTGCGTGGTCTGTATGAACTACCTCCTTGGTTCCTAACAAGTAAGCACGAAACTTTTCAAAAGCATAAACAACCGCTAGAAGCTCTTGTTCCGTGACAGTATAGTTCTTCTGGGCTCCGTTTAAGGCCTTGCTCGCATAGTAGATTGGATGAAATAACCTTTCTCTTCTCTGACCAAGTACAGCACCCAAAGCTACCCCACTTGCATCACACATAACTTCAAATGGTAGAGACCAATCAGGAGCTACAATGATAGGAGCTTCAATTAGCTTCCCTTTGAGGCATTCGAATGCATTCAAGCAATCTTCACCGAAGTCGAACTTTGAATCCTTCTCCAAAAGCTTGCATAACGGACTAGAAATCTTGGAAAAGTCTTTAATGAACCTTCGATAAAAACCTGCATGCTCGAGGAAACTACGAACTCCCTTTACAGAGATTGGAGGTGGTAGTTTCTCGATGACTTCAATTTTAGCTCGATCCACCTCAATTCCTCTTTCGTAAATTTTATGCCCAAGAACAATACCTTCTTTAACCATAAAGTGGCACTTCTCCCAGTTTAGCACCAAGTTGAATTCAACACATCTCTGTAACGCCATACTTAGATTCGCCAAGCACGATTCAAACAACTCACCCACAACTGAAAAATCGTCCATGAATACCTCCAAGGTGTCTTCAACCATATCAGAAAAAATGGACATCATACAACGCTGAAAAGTGGCGGGTGCGTTACATAGCCCAAATGGCATACGTTTGAAGGCAAACATATCATATGGGCATGTAAACGTTGTCTTCTCTTGGTCTTCGGGAGCAATACAGATCTGATTATAGCCGGAATAACCATCTAAGAAGCAAAACCATCCTTTCCCTGCCAATCGATCAAGCATTTGGTCCATGAATGACATTGGGAAGTGATCCTTAAGCGTCCATGAATTCAGCTTCCAGTAGTCCATGCATACTCTCCACCCTGTGACAGGTCTGAGTGGAATTAGCTCATTCCTTTCGTTTGAAACTACCATCATTCCCCCTTTCTTGGGCACACACTATACCGGACTCACCCATTTACTATCAGAGATTGGATACACTACCCCTGCATCTAACCACTTAATAATTTCTTTCTTCACCACCTCTTGCATAAGTGGATTCAAATGTCTTTGATGCTCAATAGTGGGTATGCAATTTTCTTCAAGCTGAATCTTGTGCATACATATCCCAGGCGGAATACCAATAATATCAGTGATGGTCCAACCGATGGCTCTCATGTATTTCCTTAGAACAACGGTGAGAGCTGCAACTTGCTGCTCACCTAAGTCAGCCGCCACAATAACCGGGAGGGTGTTTCCACTTCCCAAGAATGCGTACTTTAGATGACTGGGTAGCTCCTTCAATTCTAACATTGGTGGCTCTTCAATGGATGGTTTAGCTGGTGGTGTAGGCCAATTTTTGAGATCGAGGTCCAGCTTCTTGGGAGCATAAGGATACGACCCTATTCCTGTTAGAGCACAAATAGTTTTTTCATAATTTTCAGCATCCTCACGCTCAATATTCATAAGAACAACCGCCAATGGATCAACAATAAGCTGCTCCTCTACGGATAATTCTTTCTCATCATCAAAATAAACATCAACTACCGAGAACACGTTCAGATCTTTGGGTTGCTTCATTGATTTGCATACATCAAAGCGGACTACTTCGTCATTCATCCGGAATAAAAGCTCATTCGCTCTTAAATCAATAAGCACACTCCCTGTTGCAAGGAAAGGGCGCCCCAAGATTATGGGAACTTCAGAGTCCACCTCATAGTCCAGAATAATGAAGTCTGCCAGAAATATGAATGAAGAAACCTTCACCAATACATCATATAAAATACCAACAGGTCGTTTTACCGACCTATCTGCCATCACGAGCCTCATATTGGTTGGAGTAGGATCACCCAACCCCAATATTCTGTAAATAGATAGCGGCATCAAATTGATGCTGGCTCCTAAATCGCATAATGCCTTGGCAAAATTCAAAGATCCGACAGCGCAAGGAATAGTGAAGGCACTAGGGTCGGCCTTCTTCTGAACTAGTGATCTGGTAGCGATTGCACTGCAATGATGAACATTATCTGTCAACTCATAACTTGCTGCCCGCTTCTTTGTTAAAAGATCCTTCATAAATTTCGCGTACCATGGCATTTTTTCCAATGCCTCTACCAAAGGAACATTAATAGTCAGCTGCTTTAACATCGTCATAAATTTATTGAACTTGGTATCATCAACTTTCTTCTTCAGTCTCTGAGGAAAAGGTGGTGGTGGAAGGGGAATAGTTTTCTCCACCACTTCCTTTTCATCCTGCTTCCGAATTTTGATCTTTTCAGGCTGCAGACTGCTAGTGGTAACGTCATGATCACCCTTGCCAGCTTTTACGGCATCTTCACCATCAGCATCAATATCGTTGTCCACCACATTGTCGACCACTTGCTTAACTTTGGGTAGATTTTCCAACACCTTGCCGCTCCTAGTAGTAATAGCCATACATGATCCATCATTCCTCGGATTTTGCACTGTGTCGCTAGGTAGAGTTCCAGCTTTTCTTTGATTTAATGCCACTGAAAGTTGACTCAATTACTGCTCTAGCTATTTTATTGCAGTAGAATGCGAGTCGACCAATTGATTTATTGAAGACAAGTCGTGATTCACCTCATTCACTCCCGTATTGGTTGCCTCCACTCTTTTCAACAGCTTCGCCATCATATCTTCCATTGACATCTTTCCCGAACCAGATGCTGCGGTCTCCTGACTTCCAGGAGGAATATACAAACCACTGCTATCAGTCTTATTTTTCCAACTTCCTTGATCACGGTCCTTGTTTCCAGATTTATCATAATAGTTCCGACCTTGGTTTCCTTGGGCATTGCCTCGGGAACCCCCTGATTATTCAAGTAGTTAGCTTCTTCCTCAGAATCAGATTCATCTCTTCCTTTTGACGCAACCGCTTTGACTTTTTCGGTCTTCCCTGATAATAAATGCATGGTAAGAAGATCCATTTGTGTTTTCATGTGCGCCATATCTTGATCACTTTCCTCTTCTCTTCGCCTTTGTTCTGCAGTCATGCCAATTGATATAGTAGAGCTTGCTACCTCAGAATCCCTGGTATGCCAAGCTCTACTCTGCTTTGTCATACGATCTAGCATATCACTTGCCTGAACAAAAGTGAGGTCCATGAATGATCCTCCTGCCGCATTATCAACCACTGGCTTAGTCACTGAATTCAAGGATCTGTATAATATCTCCATCAAGTGGACGTTGGTCATATGATGGTTTGGGCACCTCATAAGCTTCTTCTTGAACCTCTCCCATGTTTCGTAGAGAGCTTCAGTTGGAAGCTGTTGAAAATTGCTGATTTCAACTCTCAACTTTGCTTTCTTGGATGGCGGAAAGAATCTTTCTAGGAAAGCATCTTTCAATTGCCTCCAATTAGTAATAGAATCAGGAGTCAGCCCATTCAACCATAGAGTTGCCTCCCCAGATAGAGACAATGGAAATAAGCGCAACCAAATTGCATTCTGTCCAACGCCTGGATTGTTGAATGACTTGCATGTTGAGATAAAGTTGATCAGATGCATATTCGGATCATCGCCTGCTAGTCCACCAAATAATCCCTTGAGCTATAATAGTTGAATCATGGTGCTAGTGATATTGAACATTGCTCCAGGTGCCAAGGGTGGAGGAATAATAGTTCCTGTGGCACCAGCTCCGTCCAGATCATCATCATCATCATCGAAAGGCATCTGCATAGCTCAGCGTTCAGGCCTAAATCTGGCTTGACGATCTCTTCTGTTCGCAGGTGTCGCCACCACATCAGCATGCCTCGGGTTTAGTAACTCATCATCACCCAGGTCCTCATCATCAGGATTTGTTGCTCGCCCTGGATTATCAATATTCTGTTGATGCACTTGAGCAGCGGCCAACGCAGCTAATCTAGCCTGCTCCTGTTGGGCAACCCTTCTTTCAATGTCACGTTGCGCCTCCATCCTACAAATTAGTTGCGGTTCAGGGTTTATGGGTAATAATGGTTGTCTTGAACTTCGAGTATTTGGCATGCACTGAACAAAACCTGAATAAAATAAAAACAAAAACTAAAAGTAAAATACGAGAATCTTTGACCAAAGGGTCTAGTAACTATCACAAACTTAGTTGACAACCGTATTCCCCGGCAACGGCGCCAAAATTTGATAACTCTCAAACTACAGCTCTCGTAAGAGTGTAAGTGGTCACTGCCAAATATAGAACCCAACTGGGTTGGGTGTCGAATCCCACAGGGAATACTCGGTCACTAAGTGTTGCAAATATTAGTAGACTTTTGGTCGAAAGTTCTGCGGACAAAGGGGGGATTTTATGCATATAATAATGTTTACCAAAATAAAGAATAAAACGAGTAATGTAGTAGGAGTTAATCACAGAAAGGAATAAGTTAGGGTTATGTCCACCTTATGAGTTCTACGTATCTATTAACTATGAGTTATGAGGAATTCAGATATGCATGCACATATAGAGGTTTGTATTCTAATGGTAAATCCTAGCGTCTCTCGACCATCAAGGATTATTTCACTTTAACTCTCTCGAGATTAAAGCGTATGACTAACGGTACAAACTCTCCAAGAGGTTAATCCAGTTACGTCACTAACTTGTAAACAGGGGTTGGTAGCCCTATTTCCTTGTCACACTCTCTTTTACAAGCATATAACTTTTCTCTCGAACAAGTTAATGTTATATTGGTGTATTCTTTATGTTTGAAACCACAAGAATTTAATTAAGATGAAGAGAGTAATGATATAAGTAGCATGCGTATCATGAATTCACAAACTCATAGCAATAGATAGTATATCATAAGGCTTCCATAACCTAACAGAGAAGTTTAGCTACTCATCAGGGTAATGGAAATCAACGAAGACATCATCATCATACCACAACTATAGCAATCTCACGTTGAAGAGGAATGTGGCGTCACAACAAGATTGACGTTTTTCCTCTTGGCGTTTTCCACAAGTTAGCGTTTTTCTCTGTTAAAACTTACAGAATCTGTAGCTTGAATAAAACTAGAAGTGTCGAGTAATGGAAAATAGAATCGAATAGAATCGAATGCTGAAAAATTCAACAAAATAGGGTTTTTATAACACCCATATCCTAGTCCTACTAAGTTACTGCATCCTTGTCCTAATCCTACTAAGTTACTGTTGATCCCCAAGTCTTTAGAAATACTATTTTTGCCCGGGACAAGTTTTCCATGCATCACTTTCAGTCCTAAAGCTTCCAGAAGCTGCCTTCCTTATTACGTGAAGTTTCCTTTGCTGCCCAACAGTCCACTAAATGCTGAAATCTTCATCATTTATACCTGAAAACATGCTAATCACGTTGGTTAGCTCACTTACAGGAAAAAGGACTAAAAGTGCAGGAATTATATATTTTGTCCTTAAAACTTAGCTAAAATATGGGTAAAGTATAGTACTTTAGGCGTGTAAATACGCCCAACATCATATGCGCAATGAAATCCTGAAAGGATAGCTACTCAATAGGCGTAGGCTAGATTAGATGCATTGGTAGCTGCGCAAGTAAATTAATAGAATGCTGATAACCTAGGTCGGATACCAAATCTTGATGATGAGGACCTAGGTGATGATGAGTTATTAAATATAAGGCGTGCAGATGATGTGGCTGCACCAGTGAATAGGAATGTCAACAAAGATCGTCAAGCTAGGATAAGACCCAAACGCCGAGATGTGCAAGTTTCTTTTGATGATGATGATGATGACTTCGATGGGGCTGGTGCCACAGGGGCTATTATTCCTCCTCCCTTGGCACCCGAAGCCAAGTTCAATATCACTAGAACTATATCCAGCTATTGTAACTCAAAAGGCTATTTGGTGGATTTGCAGGCGACGATCTGAATATGCATCTGATTAATTTTATATCAATATGCAAATCGTTTGACAATCTAGGGGTTGGACAGAATGCGATCCGACTGCTCTTATTTCTATTGTCTCTATATGGAGAGGCAACTCTATGGTTAAACAGGCTAACTCCCGACTTTATTTCCAATTGGAGGCAACTGAAAGACGCTTTCCTAGAAAGATTTTTTCCACCATTCAAGAGGGCACAATTGAGAGATGAGATAAGCAATTTCAGACAACTTCCAACTGAAGCTCTCTGCGAGACTTGGGAGAGGTTCAAGAAGAAGCTTATGTGGTGCCCAAATAATCAGATGACCAATGTCCACTTGATGGAGATATTATATAGGGCTTTGAACTCGGTGACTAATCCAGTGGTAGATAATGTTGTGGGTAGGTCAATCATGGACCTTACTTTTATTAAGGCATTTGACATGCTGGATCATATGACAAAGTAGAGTTGAGCTTGGAATACGAGGGATTCTGAGGTAGCAAGCTCTACTATATCTATTGGCATGACGGCAGAACAGAGGCGAAGAGAAAAGGAATGTGACCAGGATATGGCTCACATAAAAATACAGATGGACCTTCTTACTAAGCATTTATTATCAAGAAAGATAGAAAAGGTCAAAGCTGTTGTATCACAGGGAAGAGCTGACTCCGATTCTGAGGAGAAAGCAAATTACTTGAATAATCAGGGAGGTTTTTAAGGCAGTGGGCAAGGAAACCAAGGTCGGAACTATTATGAAAAATCTGGATACAAGTACCGAGAACAAGGGAATTGGAAGAATAAAAATAATAGAAACAGTTTGTATGTCCCTCCTAGAAATTGTGAAGCTGCTGCACCTAGCTCTGGGAAGATGTCCATGGAGGAAATGATGGCTAAGATTTTGAAAGGAGTGGAGGAAACCAACACGGGAGTACCTGAGGTAAAAAATGATTTGTCCTTAATGAATCAATTGGTTGACTTGCATTCCACTTCAATAAAATAGTTGGAACAGCAAATGAGTCAACTATCGGTGGCATTCAATCAAAGAAACGCTGGCACTTTACCAAGTGACACTGTACAAAATCTAAGGAAATATGGATCATGTTTGGATATTACTAACAGGAGTGGTAAGGTTTTGGAAAATCCATCCAAGGGTAAGTCTATGGTTGATAGTATGGAGGAGAATATTGTTGAAGTGGATTGTGATGATTCTGTAGAAGTTGAAAATTAGGATGAGGTCATTCATGATACTACAGCTAGCTGTCAGCAATATGAAAAGATTGATAACGGGAAGCACAATGAAAAGGAAGTGGTGGAGAAAACTCTTCCAAATCTACCACCGCCTTTTCTTCAGAGACTGAAGAAGAAGGGTGATGACACCAGGTTCAGTAAATTCATGACCATGATGAAGCAGCTGACTATAAATGTACCTTTGGTGGAGGCACTGGAGCAAATGCCAGGGTACGCCAAATTCATGAAGGACCTTTTGACAAAGAAAAGGTCAGCAACCTATGAACCGACAGATAATTTTCATAATTGCAGTGCGATTGTCATGAGGTCTTTGTTACAGAAGAAGGCAGATCTTGGTGCTTTCACTATTCCTTGCATAGTTGGATCTTTAGATTTTGATAAGGTTTTGTGAGATTTGGGGGCTTGCATTAATTTGATGCCGCTAGCCATTTATAGGCAGTTGGGGCAGAGGGATCGTACACCTACCAACATGCGGCTTGTAATGGAAGATAGGTCGATAAAATGACCTGTTGGTATTCTGTATGATGTATTAGTGAAGGTTGCTACCTTTATTTTTCCTGCAAATTTTGTTATTTTGTATTGAGAGATAGATTTCAAGGTACCCATAATCTTGGGTCGACCTTTCCTCGCAACCGAAAGTGTGCTTATTGATTTACGAGTAAATAAGCTTTTATTTTGAATAAAAGATGAAGTGGTACATTTTGATGTATGCAAATCAATGAAGCAACCCAAGGATATGAATGTGTTCTTTATAGTTGATGTTTATTATGAGGATGAACAGGAATTATCTTTGGAGAAATAACTTAATGTTGAGCCATTGGCTACTGTGCTTATGAACTTTGATCGTGAGGATGTTAAGGAGTACGAAGAAACTGTCTGGGCTTTGACAGGAATGGGATCATATTCTTATGCCCCCAAGAAGCTGAACCTTGACCTTAAGAATCGATCTTCACCACCGGTGAAGCTATCTATTGAAGAGCCACCAGTGTTAGAATTGAAAGAGCTACCCAGTCATCTGAGGTATGTGTTCTTGGGTAGTGGAAATACACTACCGGTTATTATTGCTACTGATTTAGGTGAATAACAAGTAGAGGATCTCATCTCTGTTCTTAAGAGATACAAGAGAGCTTTTGGTTGGGACTATTGCAGATATTATTGGTATCCCTCCTGGCATATGTATGCACAAGATTTAGCTAGAGAAAGATTGTGCACCTACTATTGAGCATCAACGTCATCTAAATCCACCGATGCAAGAGGTGGTGAAGAAATAAATCATCAAGTGGCTAGATGCAGGGGTAGTGTACCCAATCTTAGAGAGTAAATGGGTGAGTCCTGTACAATATGTGCCTAAAAAAGGGGGCATGATAGTAGTGGAAAATGAGAAGAACGAGCTAATTCCACTCAGGACTGTCACAGGGTGGAGGGTGTGTATGGATTACCGGAAGCTAAACTCGTGGACTTTAAATGACTACTTCCCAATGCCATTCATAGATTAAATGCTTGATCGATTGGCAAGAAAAGGATGGTACTATTTCTTGGATGGTTATTCTAAATATAACCAGATTTGCATTGCTCCTGAAGATCAGGAAAAGACCACTTTTACATGCCCATATGGTACTTTTGCATTCAAAAGGATGCCATTTGGGCTATGTAAGGCACCTGCCACTTTTCAATGATGCATGATGTCTATTTTCTCAGATATGGTTGAAGACACCTTAGAGGTGTTTATGGATGACTTTTCAGTTATAGGTGAGTCATTTGAGTCATGCTTGGCAAATCTGAGTATGGTTTTACAGCGATGTGTGGAATTCAATCTTGTGCTAAATTGGGAGAAGTACCATTTTATGGTTAAGGAAGGCATTGTTCACAGGAATAAAATTTCTAAAAAAGCAATTGAAGTTGATCAAGCCAAGATTGAAGTTATCAAGCGACTACCACCTCCAATTTCTATGAAGGGGGTTCGTAGTTTTCTCGGTCATGCTATTTTTTATCGGAGGTTTATTAAAGACTTCTCTAAGATTGAAAACACATTATACAAACTTTTAGAGAAGGAGGCAAAGTTTTACTTTGGTGAAGATTGCTCGAAGGCATTTGAATGCCTCAAAGGGAAGCTAGTTGAAGCCCCTATTATGGTAGCACCCGATTGGTCTTTACCATTTGAAATTATGTGTGATGCAAGCGGTGTAGCCTTGGGTATTGTACTTGGTTAGAAAAGAGAAAAGCTCTTTCATCTAATCTACTACACGATCAAGGCCTTGAATAGAGCACAGAAGAACTATACCATCACTGAATATGAGCTTCTCATGGTTGTTTATGCTTTCGAGAAATTCCATGCTTACTTGTTCAATACCAAGGTAGTGGTTCATACAGATCATGTGGCTCTGAGATATCTAATGGCAAAGAAGGATGCCAAGCCAAGGCTAATCAGGTGGGTGCTACTGCTTTAAGAATTTGATTTTGAGGTAAAGGATAGAAAAAGTTGTAAAAACCAAGTAGCTGATCATCTATCTAGACTTGAGAGTGAGCACACAGTGTAGATTGATATTGATGATACATTCCCCGACGAAAATATTCTTTAAACTGTGGTGGAAAAATTACCGTGGTATGTAGATTTTGCTAACTACGTGGTAAGTAAAATGATTCCTAAGAATCTCTCATTTCATCAAAAGAAAAAGTTCATGCATGATGTGAAGCATTACTTCTGGGGTGAGCCATATCTTTTTTCATGATGTGCTGGTGGTATTATTAGGTGGTGCATCCCAGAAGTAGAGGTGTCTAGCATACTGGAAGCAAGCCATGCTTCCCAAGTTAGAGGTCACCATGCAGGTGAACGAACGACCAAGAAAGTACTGCAAAGTGGCTACTATTAGCCTTCATTATTCAAGGATGCCTATGATTTCATAAGAAGATGTTATCAGTGCCAGTGGCAAGGTTCTATCTCAAAGCACCATGAGATGCCCATGTCCAAAATGCTTGAAGTAAAGTTATTCGATGTATGGGGTATTGACTTCATGGTCCCATTTTTGAGCTCATTTGGGATGAAATATATCTTAGTTGCTGTGGATTACGTATCCAAATGGATTGAAGCAGTCGCTCTAGATGATTATGAAGGTAAGAGTGTTGTGGTGTTCTTAAAGAGAAAATCTTATCTCATTTTTGGGTACCCCATACCATCATAAGCGATGGAGGATCACATTTCTGCAACAAACTTTTCAGAGCCGTATTGACAAAGTATGGGGTTAAGCAACAAAAGGTAGCTACACCATACCACCCACAAACTAGTGGGCAGGTGGAGGTCTCAAACCGGGAAATCAAGATGATCCTTGCTAAGACTATGAATGCCAGTAGGAAATATTTGTCTAGGAATCTAGATGATGCCTTATGGGCATATAGGACTGCGTTTAAGACAACAATTGGCATGTCACCATACCAACTAGCTTATGGAAAGGCTTGTCACTTGCCAATTGAGCTAGAACATAAAGCAATGTAGGCACTGAAACAGCTTAACCTGAACTGGGATGATGCAATAAATATGAGATTGGGATAGCTGAACGAGATGGATGAATTCCGTCTCAATGCATATGAAAGAGCATATCGTTACAAGGAAAGGATGAAAAAGTACCACGATCGAAGGATTATCCAACGAAACTTTTAGAAAGGCAATTTGGTACTCTTTTTCAACTCCAGAATGAAGCTATTTCCAGGTAAGTTGAAGAGTAAATGGTCTGGTCCATTCAGAATCAGCCAAGTCTACTCATCTGGAGTAGTAGAGTTAGAAAATGATGATGGTAGTGTCTTTAAGGTGAATGGCCATAGAGTGAAGCTATATATTGGTCCAACCGACTCAATAAAATGTATAGCCACCATATATCTAGATGCAGTCTAAGTAATCGAGATAACTGTGTTCTTCTACGACAATAAATCAAGCTCTACTGGGAGGCAACCCATGGTTTTACTAGGATTTTGTTTTTGGTAAATGAAAATTCAAAAAAAGAGTCGAGCCACGACTGAAACTAAGGTGCTTGGTGGGAGGCAACCCATCCCTCTAGTCATCTTGTTTGTTTTTTCTTAATAAGTGTAGGTACTGCAGGTATTAAGGAGACAATTGGTTTTTAATTTGGTGATAAAATCAACTACATCAAAGGTGGTAAGTCTATTGATGACGTACACATTTCTGAGTGTAGCATTCAAATTCACTTGAAAATTAGGAAAGAAGGCATGTAGCAACTAGTATGGGTGCATTGCAACTTCAAGGTAGCACATAAGTTCATATAGGCGCCGCCTATGTCAACATGGGAAATAGCTTAGGCGCTGCCTATTCCATTGCCTTTGCTCACTGCCTCACTTAGGCGATAGGTTAGGTGCCACCTATGTAAACATAGGCAATAGCTTAGAAGCTGCCTATGTCAACATAGGAGATAGGTTAGGCGCCACCTACTCCATTGCCTATGCTCACTGCCTCACTTAGGCGATAGGTTAGGCACCACCTATGTCAACATAGGCGACAGGTTAGGTGTCGCTTACTTATTCTTAGGCGATTCCATGGGCGCCGCCTATCAGTATAAGTTTTGCCTAATAATCCATTTTTGAATGGATAAAACCGACCCATGTCTCATATTTTAAACATATTCTCTACTCTTAAATCCCATTCCATTTTTCTTTGACCTAAGCGCCGCCCAAACAACTTTTCCATCTCTAAGCCCTTCTCTTTTCTCATCTAATCTTCTAGGCTCACCTTTACGGTTCATCAAGCATTTATCATCAAGTAAGTTGTTCTTTCATATTCTGTAGTTGTTTCATTGCTATACTCATAATGGTTAATTGGATTTTGAAATATTTCTTAGTGATAAGATTATGGTTAGTTTGCTATGATTTGGGAAAAATACATCTCATTGAGTGAAAGGATACTCGTGGATAATCTTTATTTCACTCCGGAATGTACTGATTGGTATTCACTGTAGTAATTTTTTTTTATGAAGTTGAACTATTGAAGTTTAACACATGATTTTGGGAGTTGTAAGCTTGAGTATGTGAGTGCCTCATTCATCGATGTATTGAGCATGGTTAACCAAAAGCATAAGATTGTGAAGTTGTTTCTATGCTATAGCATGATGAGATTGCTATGTGGTAGTCTTGTTCAAATATTGAATTACTGAAATGAAATAAAATTGGAAATGATAGTCAAGATTACAGGACCATTGTGTTCCCTGATGCAATAAGGGAATTCAGGGGACATCACATCAATATCCCTCCTAGGTGGCAACTCTTTAGGCAATTCAGGGGGCATCACATCAGCGTATTGCCTCAGTAAATTAGCAACACAATCTGGCACTTCTACTTTCATATCTGATTTTACTTCAATCATGGCAGCAAGAAAAGTCTCAGCACCTCTCTTCAGTCCTTTCTTGAATGAAATAGCAGAAATGATAGGGCCCTTGTTTTTCCCTTTCTTTACTTCTCCATAAGGATGAGAAGACTTGATGAAACTTGGATTGGTTTCGTCTCCGATCATCACTCCGTCTAAGTGAGGAAAAGGAAAAAAACGAATCTTTTTAAGGAAATCTATCCCTAGAATGACTTCGAAATCACCCAATGGCATAGCCATCAATTTTTGTTTTCCCTTCCAACTTCCAATCACTATCTACACATCGTAAGCCATGCTTACAATGGCTTGTGCCTTGGAACTCACCGTCTGGACAAAGTATGGACTTTTCTTCAACTTAAGTCCATATTTTGCAGCAAATTTGGCATCCACAGAAGTATGAGTGGCCCCAGTATCTACCATTTCTATCATACGATTGCCCTCAACTTTCATCTCAATGTGAATTAACACAGCATGAGGGTTGTTTAATGACCTTGAGGATTCACCTACAATATTCAGCAAGATGATATGGTTAAGTGACAATCCCAAAGGATTTGCTAATGCAGCAACAACTTCGTCAACCCCATTTTGATTCACGTTTCCAGTAAGCATCACATTCACTCTTTCATGATTTGGATAACTCTTGTCCAAATGTAGTCCACCACAAGTCCAACAGCCCTTCGAATTGCCATCTTTTCCTTTGTTCTTGGCATTTCCAGCATTTGTTAGGGCCTTTCCTTTGTCACCCTTGTTGTTACGTCTATCTTTATTCTCTTCCCATTTCTTCTCAGTCTTTTTCTTTGACTTTGAAGAACTAGGAATGTCAGAATCAGAAAGAGTTGTGCAAAAATCCACCAACAAGTCAGCGGCAGCGATTTCACTTAGCAAGTCCTTGATATTCTGCCTCCATAGTTTATTTTGAGCCCATGCTTGCATCCCTGAGATAAAGTTATGCAACTTGTCTTCATCAGACATATTTTGGATGTCTAACATTAAATAAGTAAATTCCTTGATATAGTCATGAATCGTTCCTGTTTGCCTTAGCCTTTTCAACTTGTCTCTAGCAATCCATGAGGCATTGCTAGGAAGGAATTGATCCTTCATTTCCATTTTCAACATATCCCAAGTATCAATTTTAGGACGTCCAGCACTTTCATCATCCGCATTACAAGTACGCCACCACAATTTTGCATCACTAGTCAAGTACATCATGGTAATGTTCAATTTGTCCATGTCAGCCACTCGTGCAGCAGTGAAGTATTGCTCCATATCCCACAGAAAATTCTCAAATTCCTTGGTACTTCTAGAACCACCAAAAGGCTTGGGTTCAGGAATTTTTACTTTGGAACTGATTTCATGGGTCTATCCAGATGCAGCCACCTCACATCGCAGAACCATCAACTCCGTCTACAATCTGCCATCACCTTGCCTTGATCTTGTACTAGTGACATCAAAGCATCGCGTGAACTCAGAAATTCCGTAGCACTTTCATCATACTGGTTACGTAATTTTACCAGTTCACACTTTAAGGTGTTGATTTGTGTTATCAAATCAACAACACCTTCAGTTTGTTTGAGTTCATCCGTAATGCCAATAAAGTTTTGAATTTGTGCAACATCTTCGTTCAATTGAGAGACAGTTACCATCTTTGTACTGCAATGCTTTTTTGATACCTTTTGAGATAGGGGCGTTCACTTTTTTGCAACACCACTGCTTGGTAGTCGCGCACACACAACACAACTTCAGCCACAACACACATAATGCACAGTCTAAGTAATTAGACACAATATGCAGAAACGTAAAGCACTCAATTGTTTACAGGAACCACATCCCCAACATTTATATTTCTCTAAGAATTACAAAGGATATGTCACACGAAATTGTCAAAGGCATACAACTCTCACTCACTGATTTCTAAATGCCTTTACAATTTTCCAGTAATATAAATAAATACTACACAAGGAAGTTTTAGCAGTAACAACATACGACACATGGCAGCCTTCCAATGGACAAGGCCATATGCTATCACATGACATATAACTTCCTGATCTAGTAAATAAAATACAATCTGAAAATACTATGTTTACAACATTCAAAATTCAAACTTAGTAACTACCTCATGTGACTAGCACATGAGTAATCTTGAACACTTAGCCAATTTCGCCAATGCTAAACACTTAGTCATTTTTCAGATTTTCTAACACTTGATCATCTTGTCATACTTCCAAGACATGACTCATCTTGCCATCTTCATACCATACCAATTTCATGTCTATGCCTGCACCAACGCCATGCCATTATTTTCGCCATGAAGCTGTCTTAGCAATGTCAGAGCTTAGGCCACGCCAATGCCCATGCTACGACTCCACCTTGATCATGCCAGCATCCATGTCTGTGTCCATTCCTGTGCCATGCCATTACCTATGCCTCGCCAGTGTCGTTGACATTCCAGTACAATGCCATATTCTTATCACCACTGTACGCATGCCCTCTCAGGTGCCATGAGCCTATCATTTCCTCAAGTTCCCAAGGCAGCCTTGCCATCACTCTAGATTACCTTGGTCTATCACATTTATTGTCTTTGGCATATGTCAAGGCCAATGTTCACCTTGACATGGCATTGTGATCCATCAAGCCTTAGATTGAGGGTTTAACAGTAGGCTACTATATGTTCATCGGCGTTTTTCATTGGAAGTGTCTCTAGTATTACACTCGATGGTTAAGAAAACCTCTAATTGCAACATGACTCCATGCACCAATGCTGTCATCGGTGCTTCACTGAGTACTTAAGCCGCACTCCGCATCACGGAAAACCTCTAGTTCTGATGCCGTTATTTTTCACAAAAGGATACTTGATATTATATTCTTAACTGTTTGGAATGGAATGAACGCGACACTTGAAAAACAAGAGGGTAACTCGGGTGAGGTGAACTCACAAAACTTAGTGGGATTTTTAAAGTATAGATGCACAAACCTCATTTAGAGATGGATGGAAAAATGATTGGATTAGAGGGGAAGGGGCGAACCGGAGCGACAAAGGGCTGAATCTCAATCGATCGTGGAAGCGAGGACACTTTTCCACTTACAATACCCTATTGCATATTTAAGTCATCTGCAAAGGATTCTACTCACTGCTCGATGGAAATTGTACTCCAAGGCAGCCACCGTGACCCTTCCACCATGGTGGCTTAGACAACAACCTACTGCGGGTCGGAAAGCAGACGGCGGGTGCATGCGTCGCTTCAAGCCCAGATTCTAACTTAGAGACATTCAATCATAATCCAGCACACGGTAGCTTTGCACCACTGGCTTATCAACCAAGCGCGATGACCAATTGTGTGAATCAACGGTTTCTCTCATACTAGGTTGGATTACTATTGCGACACTATCATCAGTAGGGTAAAACTAACCTATCTCACAATAGTCTAAATCCAACTCATGTTCCCTATTGCTGGGTGAACAATCCAACTCTTGGTGAATTCTGCTTCACAATGATAGGAAGAGCCAACATTGAAGGATAAAAAAGTAACGTCTCTATGAACGCTTGGCTGCCACAAGCCAGTTATCTATGTAGTAACTTCTCTGACATCTCTAGCTTCGAATTTCAAAGGTCTAACAGATTGTTAAGCCACACTTTCATGGTTCGTATTCATACTGGAAATCAGAATGAAATGAGTTTTTACACTTATGTTCCACACGAGATTTTAGTTGTCACTAAGATCATCTTAGGACACCTGCATTATTTTTTAATCTATGTGCCGCCCTATCCAAACTCCCCACCAGACAATGTCTTCCGCCCAGATCAGCCCGCAAAGCGAGCCTTGGGTCCAAAAAGAGGGACAGTGCCTCATTTACGATTCACGGAATAAGTTAAATAACGTTAAAAGTAGTAGTATTTCACTTTCTCCTTTTGGCTCCTACTTATACTACACCTCTCAAGTCATTTCACAAAGTTGGACTAGAGTTAAGCTCAATAGGGTCTTCTTTCCCCACTGATTCTTCCAAGTCTGTTCCTTTGGCTGTGGTTTCACTGGATAGTAGACAGGGACAATAGGAATCTCATTAATTTATTAATGCGCATCACTAATTAGATGATGAGGCATTTGGCTACCTTAAGAGAGTCATAGTTACTCCCGCCATTTACCCGCGCTTGGTTGAATTTCTTCAATTTGATATTCAGAGCACTGGGTAGAAATCACATTGTGTGAACATCCATTGGGACCATTGCGATGCTTTATTTTAATTAAACAGTCAGATTCTCCTTGTCCATACCAATTCTGAGTTGGCTGTTCGACACGCGGGGAAGGCTCCCAAAGGAACCGTTCCTAGTCCATTCCCTGGCTGGCACGCGGTGACCTGCTCTCGCTGTGGAAGCAGCTCAAGCAGTGCACTGATAGCCGACGGGTTCGGGACTGGGACCCTCGTTCCCAGCGCTCAAAGTTAATCCTTTTTCTGAAGTTACGGATCTATTTTACTGACTTCCCTTGCCTACATTATTCCATCGACCAGAGGCTGTTCACCTTGGAGACCTGATGCGGTTATGAGTACGATCGAGCATGGACAACATTCGGTCCTCTATATTTTTAAGGGCCACCGGGAGCACACCAGATACCACGCGACGTGCGGTGCTGTTCCATCCACTGGATCCTATCTCAGGCTGAGCCAATTCTAGTGTGGGCATGCTATTAAACAGAAAAGATAACTCTTCCCAAAGCTCCCACCGATGTATCTAGACTTCCTAGCATTACCGTCGATCTCCATGTCCCAGTTAAGGAATTTTAACGTAATTTTCTTTTGAAGTACACATGAAATGCGCTATCTGTCGGGGTTCCCCCAACCCTTAGGATCAACTAACCCATGTACAAGTATTGTTCACATAGAACCTTTCCCCTTTTCAGCCTTCAAAGTTTTCATTTGAATATTTGCTACTACCACTAAGATCTGCACCGACATCCGCTCGCGCGCCTAAGGTTTTGCAGCGACCGTCGTGCCTTCCTACTCAATGGGGCGTGGAACTTGCCCCAATGTCCGGGTGTAGGTTACGCGCTTAAGTGCCATTCATTTTTGGGGCTAGTTGATTTGGCAGGTAAGTTTTGACACACTCATTAGTGGATTTTAACTTGCATGACCACCGTCCTGCTGTCTTAATCAACCAACACGCTTTGAAGGATCTAGGTTAGCGCACAATTTGGCACTGTAACCCGACTTATGGTCCATCCCTCATCGCCAGTTATGCTTACCAAAAATGGCCCACTTGGAGCTCTTGATTCTGTGGCACGGCTTAACAATGAAGCTGCGCTGTCCTACCTATTTAAAGTTTGAGAATAGGTTGAGGGCGTTGCACCCCCGAGGACTCTAATCATTGGCTTTAGCTGATAGAACTCGTATGCAAGCTCCAGCTATCCTAAGGGAAACTTCGGAGGGAACCAACTACTAAATGGTTCGATTAGTCTTTCGCCTCTATACCCAATTCAGATGAACGATTTGCACATCAGTATTGCTGCAGGCCTCCACCAGAGTTTTCTTTGGCATTACCTCGCTCTGGCATAGTTCACCATCTTTTGGATTCCGATAGGTATTCTCATACTCGAACCCTTCTCATAAGATCAAGGTCGGTCGGCGGTGCACCCCTCAGGAGGATCCCACAAATCATCTTCCTTACAGCTTATGGGTTTACTTTCCCGTTGACTCACACACATGTCAGAATCCTTGCTCCGTGTTTCAAGACGGTTCGAATGGAAAGCCCACAAGCCAACATCTGGAGCGCACATATGCTGAAGTATACCGGAGGTGCGCGCTGCCTACCACAATCGAGGAGACGGTGTTCCACAAGTGTATCAAGATATCGGGCTTTGTCCGCCCCCAATCCACACTGGTCCACAGCCTGAGTTGATCTGCGGATCGACTCATCACCGTTTCACATCCGACCAGAGCGCATCGCCGGCCCCCATCCATTTCCCTCCCGATAATTTTAAGCACTCTTTGACTCTCTTTTCAAAGTCCTTTTCATCTTTCCCTTGTGGTACTTGTTCGCTATTTTTCTCTCACCCGTATTTAGCCTTGGACCGAATTCACTGCTCGATTTGGGCTGGATTCCCAAACAACCTGAATCATAGATAGCGCCTCGTGGTGCAATAGGGTCTGGCCACATTGGGGCTCTCACCCTCTTTAGCGCCCCCTTTCTGGGGACTTGGGCCCGGTCCATCGCTAAGGATGCTTCTCCGGACTATAATTCGGATGATGGATCCGCCCGATTCTAAGACTGAGTTGTTCCCGGTTCGCTCGCCGTTACTAAGGAAATCCTTGTAAGTTTATTTTCCTCTGCTTATTGATATGCTTAAACTCAGTGGGTAATCCCTCCTGACCTAGGGTCACGATCGGAGCGCCTAAGCGCGGTAGGGTCCCGAAGTCCGGATGCATGATGGGCTGTAGCCGCAAAAATAAAGAGAGTTGAGTTACAACCACCACTTGTCGTGAAGTCCATCGATGTGGACTCATATTTAGGCCAGTTGCGAGCTCGAGGTGCATAGGAAGCCAGTATCCTCCCCGTGATGACAACGCACCCCATGATTGAGATGCGATACAAGGAGGGCGACGCGATGCGTGACTCCTAGGTAGATGTGCCCTCGGCCTAATGGCTTCAGGCGCAACTTTTGTTCAAAGACTACATAGTTTATGGGATTCTGTAATTCACACCAAGTATCACATTTTGCTATGTTCTTTATCGATGCGAGAGCCGATGTATCCATTTCTAAGAGTTGTTTTTGTTTATAAGAGAAGTACACTTCCCCTCGATGCATGTCATGAATGAAGCACGAGGGAAAGGCTGTCAATTTGAGTATTCCTTGGTGCTTTCTGTATCGGGGTTTGTTAGTCTCCCAACACGCATGCTGGGCACGCATGCCGGGGATGAGGGAGAGGTGCTGGGCACGCATGCCGTGGATGAGGGGGAAGCACTCCGTCCGTGCGGGCTCCCCAGTTGTTAATCATGTTCATGGGTCGTTCTGCTATGTAGGTTTCGACAATGATCCTTCTGCAGGTTCATCTACAAAAACCTTGTTACGACTTCTCCTTTCTCTAAATTATAAGGTTCAATGGACTTCTCACAACGTCGAGAGAAGTGAACCGCCCATGTCTCTACGATTCAAACATTTCACCAAATCATTTAATCGGTAGGAGCAATGGGTGGTGTGTAAAAAAGGCAGGGACGTAGTCAACGAGAGATGATGACTCACGCTTACTAGGAATTCCTCATTAAAGACCAATTATATGCCCAAATTACAACTCTCGCTAGAAAGTGTAAGCGGTCGCTGTCAACTATAGAACCCAACTAGGTTGGGTGTTGAATCCCCACAGGGAATACTGTGCTCACTAAGTATTGTAATCGTTACTGGACTGTTAATCAGAGGTGCCTGAATAAGGAGTTTTTTATGTTTTAACTTATACAATAATTAATTGTAAAAAGAGTATTCCAATGAATGATTCTCTATGTAATTAGTATCTTTATGAGATTAAGCAAACCAGGGTTATGGTCACCAAAATGCTAGCACAATTTGGGTTGTGAATCATTTATGAGTTCCACTTAGCAAATTCAATTGCAAAAAGGGTTGAGTCCTATTATTTATCCCTTAGTTTCTCAACCTAAGTGGCCAGATTATCCTCTAATTCTCTCAAACTCAAAGGATGCATTGTTCTTTCAACCCATTTCTCATGTAAGCTAATCCTGCTAGGGCATTTTCCATTACTCTAAAGTTTAAAGCCCTTAGAATTTATGTAAATACTTTTTTTTTCCAACAAACACTTTCCTATCAGATAAGTGATGTTCTTGGGCTCACTCTTCAAGTTTGCAACCAAGAAAAGTCATGAAATTGAAGAAAGGTTTATACAATATCATTTATCCATAGAACTCAATTTGATTCACAACCCATAGATGCGTTTCACATTAAGGATCTCGTAACCCTAGTTATGGGATCTTAGCCACGATACTCCATAGAATAAGAAGAAGTAATTCTCGTATTATTCATAAATAGATTAAGAATTTACTTCAAAAGAATCCCAAGAATATGTTCTTTAATCTTTAATAATCAATGTTCAATTATAAATTTCTCCAAGATCTAAAGAATCCCCCAAAGTACTAGGTTACAAAGAGTTTCAATAGAAGATAAAACTTGTAAAAGATAAAAGATGCATTCTTAACCCTAAATTTGGTATTTATATGTTCCCCGATAAAAAAGGAATTTAAAATTTAAAAGCAGAAAAGACGCATCCCAGTTGACGGTCCATATGGTGGTCCGTCAAAGTGTTGACGGTTCACCATCTTGTCCGTCACTCATTTCTTCCAAATTGCAGCTTCTGGATACGACCTGATGGTGACACTAGTTATCCGTTGCAAGACTTATGGTCCACCATATTGATCATCACTAAGTCCCTTTAAAAGGTGGTTTCTTGATAAGGATTGATGGTCCATCTAGTAGTCCGTCGCATGGATGATGGTCTGCCATGGTGATCGTCACTAAATCCTTCTGAAAGGTGGTTTTTGGATAAGGGTTGATGGTCCATCTGGTGGTTCATCACATGGCTGAAGGTCTGCCACGTGGTCCGTCACTCAAATCATTAGCATGCCATGTTGTGATTCGCCTTGACGGTCTACCAGGTGGTCCGTCGCAAGAGTGACGGTCAACCATTTTGACCGTCAAACTCACTTTTCTGCTACTTTTTCCACCTTTCTTCTGTTGTTATCTCCTTTCACTAAAAACAATAAAAACTTTAATAAATAACACTTTGGTTGCTTGAAAACATACAATTTTCCTAAGAAAATGATGCTAACTGTTTAATAAGATACCGAAACATCAACACCCTCGACTTAAGATAATTGCTTATCCTCAAGAAATTGAGTACCTAATTGCATACATGAACAATAAAATGACATACAACCAACCTTGAAATATTTTGATGCAGCTATTCACTCATCAGTTCAATCACATGCATTTAACACATCAGGATCCACACCCAACATTTATCATAGTTCAGCCCACAAAAATGAATGTTACATTCTACAGAGAACAACAAAGTTCAGTGAAACTTCAGTTTCTCTCACAACAATGAAACCCACCACTCATTATAGGATGTGGACAAAGTCTAACTCTCACACTCACAAAGAAGTTACAAACATAGTCCAAGTACCCATAGGCTTGCCCTATCCATATGACACTACCTCAAGGTCGACTCACTAGGATCAGACAGGTCTTTTCAAGGATTGCAATAAGGTTTCGGGTCAGGTGGGGTATGCTTTTGGGTAAAGTGACTCATTGAAACTTAACTCTCCTTGCCCTAGCATCTTTTCAACCTCAATATTCTATTATAGTATACAACTCTTCTTTTTTTTTAGCCACCCTCAACTCAAGCTGATGCATTCAGTGGACAATTGACTATAATTAGATTCTAACTTACTTTCTATTTGGCTCTTTCATTTAGCCACCCTCAACTTAGATGCTTTGTCTAAGTTGAAATAAATAATGTATTAGTATTTGGACAAGTCTAGAGCTGAATTTTGAAGCCCTATAGAGAGTACCTAACAGTGAAAAGATTTTAAAATGGGTTTTAAAGGCACAAGATGGGTTTAAAAGGGATAATCATTTTGGCAGGTTGTTTATTTAGGCTAGATGGACTCAAAGTACAAGGATGACTATTATCCTATCCTAATGACTCCCCTAGAAGACTGTATCAATGATTAGGGCAAGTTCTAGGTCTTAACCTATGAAATAACTACAAGTAAAACCTCACACTCATAGGCAACAAAATTAAACTTCCTTAGCAATTCTTGGAATGTTCATCACATGTTTCATGTACCTCTTTTAGACTAATGCTAAATGCAGAGTTACTGAGAGTTATTTACACATGTTTACATGATAGAGTCCATAGTTACATACACATACTCATAGTATTATGCCAACATCATTCATTATCCATATTTATAGCAAAGTACTGAAACAGAGATATTTTATAAATAATCATTAAACATAGATATTTTCATCACAGGCTGCAAAATTTGAAATGCAATAATAAAAACACTCTAAACATGCCGCTTATACTAGATAGTACATTATTGTATACAGAATATAGGAAACAACATCCAACCATGATGTGAATAAACCCACCCTCATAAAGAAAGATATGCGTTATCCTCAAAGCAATAACTTATCGTACATAGTTGGAATAGGCTATTTACTTCGCCTCCTATTACTCTGAGGCATCTGTCAGGTGGGATGATGTTCCTTCATTCTCCCCCTGTGCAATGTTATCCCCTATGGTGGTAGGAGTGCTCACAACCTTAACCTCCATAATTGGAGGAATCGTCTCCCGAACTGATCCTGCACTTCGCCCCTTTTCTGGGGCAAAACTAGTAGAGACTCCTGTCTCTTTATTTTCTTCCTCTCTTTTCTTTCTTTCAGCTTCTTTCCTTGACTTCTTTGCAACTCTTTTCAGGTTATATTGATATAACTCTTCGGGTGACATGGCTTCTCTCTTTCTCCTTTTTTCTTCTTTTCTTGCTGCCATTTCAACTATTTGCTGTTTGCCTTTGTCTTACATGGGTCTTCCCATCAGGTCTAGAATGCCTTTCTCTTCATCACTTACCGTTAAAGTCAGGTCAAATGCAGGCGGCTGTGACTGTTTCTCCTTCAACTCTTCTATGTCAGCCTTTGACTGCTCAAACTCTGCCATGAGCTTTGCAAGATCAGGGATAGACAGTGAATTTAGCCTTTTGTTGATGCGGGCTTCCATGTTATCCATTCTAACTTGAATAGTTTTTAATGGACTGACTGCTTCGGCCACAATTTTATCCACAAAAGGATTGAAATATCAAGCCCATTTTTCTAGCTATTTCTGAAACCGTTTTTGTTTTTTCACCACCTTAACAAAATTGTGCTGGTTGAACCTGTACTCTGCAAACTCCGGTCCACCAGAAAACTGTGTAGACTCTGACCCTAAAGACATGCCCTGGGGCACATAATCAGGTGGTACATACTTGGTGATAGGTAAAGGCACACCTTCAGGCATTTTTGTAGTCTCGGGAACTGGTGCAGACTGAGGCTGAAATGCCGGAGGTTTGGTCACCCAAATTTTCAATTTTGATTTGTCCTTCGACTTCTCAATGTCCTTCTTATGTGTAGCATGTACCTTATTATCAAACCCACGGATCAATGGCACACCGGATTATTTGCATAACCCAGTGATCAAACATGGGAAGGGTATAGAAGTAGTCACTTTATGTTCTCGCACGAACATATCGTCTACAATTAGGTGGCCAAAATCAATTTTCAGTCTTGAAACCAAACTGGCTACTACTACTGCTCTGTGATGATCCAAGTTTCCATCTCCTTGTGTTGGCATTAACCTCAACTGAACAATATCCCACCAGAACATAGCTTTAAAACTAAGAGTGAACTTTGTAATGCGCTCTTTGGTATTAGTCAACCAAGAAAGATTTCTATGGTCGGTCAATAAAAAAGCAGCCCAACATCTTTGACCGAAAGTATTTCGTATTTTATACTCAAAATTTAGGACAGCGGGTGGAGCCTTATATCCTGACCCGAATAGATTCAGTTAATTATTTGGACTGAGATATCAACGAAGATCCCTCGAATCGAAATAGACTCCCTATTTTGTATATTTGAGATTGGAGTTCCCTTTGAGTATTCTTCTTTCACCAAACACAGATAATTTTTGAAGAATTCCCTCACCTAATTTGGTTGGTACTCTCCTGGTGGTTTACTCATCCATGCCAGTCCATATTCGTTGAACCGGTTCTCTAAATCGAAATATTCATGAAGTTCTTTTGTCATAATCTGAGGTTCCTCTATGAAGATCTTCTAATCTCTCGAGCTGTGGGTGTCAACCCATCATAGAATTGTTTTTGTGCTCCCTCTATCTGCCACCTGATGGCCTCTCAAACCTGTGGATCCTTCTGCTTGATAATATTATCACCCTCTCAAGCCCATTCAACCATAATGTTGCTTCTCTAGAAAAAGACAATGGGAATAATCGTAGACGAATAGAATTTTGCCCAACTCCCGGATTGTCAAACGACTTGCATGTTGAAATGAAGTTGATCAAATGCATATTTAGGTCATCACCAGCAAGTCCACCAAATAGTCCCTTCAGATGCAATAACTGGATCATCGTACTCGTAATGTAAAACTTGGCTCCGGGTGCTAAGGGCAGAGGAATAATATCCCCTGTGGACCCAACCCCATCTAACTCGTTATCATCATCATTAAGAGCAAACTGAATAGCTCGGCATTCGAGTCTCATTCCAGCCTGGAAATTTCTGTTACATTCCAATTTACTGGTGCAACTTCATCATCTGCACGCCTTGGATTTAGTAACTCATCATCACCCAGGTCTTCATCGTCTGGGTTTACTTCCCGACCATCATTATGCAGTATTTTTCTGGTTCACTAGTGCGACTGCTAGAGCAGCTAATCTAGCCTGCTCCTGCTGAGAAACTACCCTTTCTCGGTCCCGTTGACCATCCATTTCACCAATAAGATGTGGTTCAGGATTGATAGGTAATAATGGTTGACCCGATCTTCGCGTACTTGGCATGTAAAACACTCAACCTGTGCAAAACAGAAACAACAAAAAAAGGTAAAATTTAGAAATCTTTGACCAAATGGTCGATTAACAATCACAAACTTAGTTGATAACTGTATTCCCCGGTAACGACACCAAAATTTGATACGCCTAAATTAAAAATCTCGTTAGAAAGTGTAACCGGTCGCTGTCAAATACAGAATCCAACTAGGTTGGGTGTCGAATCCCACAGAGAATACTGTGCTCACTAAGTATTGTAATCATTACTAAATTGTTGATCAGAGGTTCCTGAATAAGAGGGTTTTGGGGTTTTAACTTGTAAAATAATTAATTGTAACAAAAGTATTCCAACAAATGATTCTCTTTGTAATTAGTAACTTAATGAGATTAAGCAAACCAGGGTAATGAACACCAAAATGCTAGCACCATTCGGGTTGTGAATCATTTATGATTTCCACTTAGCAAATTCAATTGCAAGAAAGGTTGAGTCCTATTTTTTAACCCTTAGTTTCTCAACCTAAGTAGCTAGATTATCCTTTAATTCTCTCAAACTCAAAGGATGCATTTTTCTTTCAACCCGTTTCTTATGTAAGCAAATCATTTTAGGACATTTTCTATTACTCTAAAGGTTAAAGCCCTTAGAATTCATGTAAACTATTTCTTTTCCCAACAAACACTTTCTTTTTAGACAAGTGATGTTCTTGGGATCACTCTTCAAGTTTGCAACCAAGAAAAGTCATGAAATTGAAGAAAGGTTTATACAATATCATTTAGTCATGGAACTCAATTTGATTCACAACCCATAGATGCATTTCACATTAAGGATCCCATAACCCTAGTTATGGGATCTTAGCCACAATACTCCATAGAATAAGAAGAAGTAATTCTTGTATTATTCCTAAAGAGATTAAGAATTTACTTACAAAGAATCCCAAGAATTAGTTCTTGAATCTTCAATAATCAATTTTCAATGATAAATTTCTCCAAGATCTAAAGAATCCCCAAAGTACTAGGTTACAGAGAGTTTCAATAGAAGATAGAGCTTGTAAAAGATAAAAGATGCGTTCTTAACCCTAAAAATTTGGTATTTATATGTTCCCAGATAAAAAAGGAATTTAAAATTTAAAAGCAGAAAAGTCGCATCCTAGCTGACAGTCCATATGGTGGTCTATCAAAGTGTTGATGGTCTACCATTTGGTCCGTCACTCATTTCTTCCAAATCACAGTTTCTGGATAAGACCTGACGGTGACACTGGCGGTCCATCGCAAGACTGATGGTCCACCATATTTATTGTCACTAAGTCCCTGTGAAAGGTGGTTTTTGGATAAGGATTGACGGTCCATATGGTGGTCCATCGCATGGATGATGGTCCGCTATGTTGGTCGTCACTAAATCTTTCTTAGAGGTTGTTTTTGGATAAAGGTTGATGGTCCATCTGGTGGTCCGTCACATGGATGACGTTCTGCCACATGGTCCGTCACTCAAGTCATTAGCATGCCATGTTCTGGATTTCCTAGATGGTCCACCAGGTGGTCCATTGCAAGACTGATGGTCCACCATTTTGACCGTCAAACTCACTTTTCTGCTAATTTTTCAAGCTTTCTTCTGTGGTTATCTCCTTTCACTGAAAACACTAAAAACTTTATTAAATAACACTTTGGTTTCTTTAAAACATACAATTTTCCTAAGAAAATAATGCTAACTGTTCCATAAGATACCGGAACATCAACCAACAATTGCAATGATCTATCCCATCAGGATGAAATTTCAAAGATTACCTGG
The DNA here is from genome assembly GCA_030864215.1 of Capsicum pubescens. Classification (NCBI taxonomy): domain Eukaryota; kingdom Viridiplantae; phylum Streptophyta; class Magnoliopsida; order Solanales; family Solanaceae; genus Capsicum; species Capsicum pubescens. The sequence goes on from CM061539.1 coordinate 5,586,484, forward strand.
GCCTGTCGGCCAAGGCTATAAACTTGTTGTATATATTTTTGTAGCACACGGTGGCCCAGAACATCTAAGGGCATCACATACCTGTTATTGCCTCAAACTTCCGTGGCCTCAAAGGCCGTAGTTCCTCTGGGAAGATGGCCACGAAGGGATACCTCCGCATATCTAGTTAGTAGGATGAGGTCTCGTTCATTAACAGAATTAACTAGACAAATCACTCCAACAACTAAGAACGGACATGCACCACCACCCATAGAATCAAGAAAGAGCTCTCAGTATGTCAATCCTTACTATGTCTGGACCTGGTAAGTTTTCTCGTGTTGCGTCAAATTAAGTCGCATACTTCACTCCTGGTGGTGCCCTTCCATCAATTCCTATAAGTTTCAGCTTTGCGACCATACTCCCCTCGAAACCCAAAAACTTTGATTTCTCATAAGGTGCCGGCGGAGTCCTAAAAGAAACATCCGCCGATCCCTGGTCGACATCATTTATGGTTTAGACTAGGACGGTATCTGATCGTCTTCCAGCCCCCAACTTTTATTCTGGATTAATGAAAACATCCTTGGAAAATGCTTTCACAGTTGTTCTTTCATAAATACAAGAATTTCACCTCTGACTATGAAATATGAATTCCCTTGACTGTCCCTGTTAATCATTACTCAGATCCTGAAGGCCAACGTAATAGGACCAAAATTCAATAATATTATCCCATGCCAATATATACAGACCATAGGCTTTCTTTGAGCACTCTAATTTCTTTAAAGTAACAGCGTCAGAGGCACGACCCGGCCAGTAAAATCCAGGAGCGCATCACCGACAGAAGGGATGAGACAACCAGTGCACACCATAGGTGGACCGGCCGGCCCATCCCAAAGTCCAACTACGAGCTTTTTAACTGCAACAAATTAAATATAAGCTATTAGAGCTGGAATTACCGTGGCTGCTGGCACCAGACTGGCCCTCCAATGGATCCTCGTTAAGGAATTTAGATCGTACTCATTCTAATTACCAGACTCATTGAGCCTGGTATTGTTATTTACTATCACTACCTCCCCGTGTCAGGATTGGGTAATTTACGCGCCTACTGCCTTTCTTGGATGTGGTCGCCATTTCTAAGGCTCCCTCTCCAGAATCGAACCCTAATTCTTTGTCAACCATCACCACCATGGTAGGCCACTATCCTACCATCGAAAGTTTATAGGGCAGAAATTTGAATGATGCGTCATCGGCACGATGGCCATTCGATCTATCGAGTTATCATGAATTATCGCAGCAACGGCCAAAGCCCACGTCGACCTTTTATTTAATAAATGCATCCCTTCCAGAAGTTGGGTTTTGCATGTATTAGCTCTAGAATTACTATAGTTATCCGAGTAGTAGATACCATTAAACAAACTATAACTGATTTAATGAGCCATTCGCAGTTTCAAAGTCTAAATTTATTCATACTTATACATGCATGGTTTAATATTTGAGACAAATATATAAACAGTGGAAGGATCAAACAGGTAGGATTCCTCATTGACATTAGCGTCGCATGAGCCCGGCCTATCTGTGAGGGCATGGATGGATTCAAGTCAAGCGCGACCGTCGTTTGCAAGGAGCAGCGTACAAGGTAGGTAAGAGCCGATGAAGAAACCATGCCCACTGTGTCTACCATATCTACGAATCCCAAACACCACTCATGGACCACGACATCGCACGACGAAACAAGGAAGGCATGGGACACGAGGACGGCCTTTCGGTTCACCCCGCGCAAGGAATGCGGAGGGCGAAAGACAATTGCTAAAACTTGATAATGCCTGGGCATTAGGTATGCAACACAGGAAAATGACTTAGAGCAAGCCTAAATTGTGCTTGGCCCACGATAGAGATGGCAGGCGGGTCAGGACGTCACTGCTCGAGAAGGGATCCAACCTAACCGCACATGTAGAACATAACTCATGCGCCGTGCGTCCAAATGCTCCATCGATGCTCTACCAGTACCAGCCCCAATGCCCAGCAATATATGCCATGCACTGCTGCTCATGCGGACATTGCAAGGCTGAAGAAAGTCCTGCTTGACACGATAGCCCATCGTTGGGGGATCAGAGGAGTTGAAGGCGCGTCGAGGCATATGCACGAGCGCCTCCCACATTGGCCGCCGGTGCTCACTGCAGATTTCGCTCGGTCCCATGCGTACAACGCCTGGAGATTTCCCCGAGAGAAGCATCCAGAACTCGTCGCACGTATAAAAGCACCGCCTCATTCGAAATCAAGCGCCAACAGCCCCGTCTTGGACGACGCCACCGATAGCTGGTATGAGCGCAAAATGAAGCGATGTCGACGTTGTTTTACAAGCACGATGGCTCACACGTACAAGCCATGCATACTGCCATGTGCCCACACTGCACACCGACATGTCCAATGAGCGCCTATGCCAACTAGCGACAGTCGCCTTGAAGAGCCTTCAACACCTCTACCCACCATATATATGCTTAAAAAAAACCTAAGTGACAAGAGTTGACATGATTTTGCCAGAGAATCATACTAGACATGTGCGGATCAGAACTGCACGTTTTGATATAAGAAAGAGCCTCTGCACTTACAAAAGAGTCACGTAATTTGTCAATGACAATTTTTATTAAGAAAATATTTTTTTTCAAATATTATTTATGAAAATTTAAAAAATAAGTAAAAAAATAGAAAAATAGAAAAAATATTATAAAAATATAAAACTATTAGGAAAATATTTCCAACGCATGAACTAACCTTAAACCAACAATTTAGTGCATATTTGTACGTATAACGTAATGATATAAAATATTTAAATTTAAGGATTTTAAATAAAAAATTGAAAAGAATATAAAAATAACGTGGGGACAATAGGAAAATCGCCAAGAATGCAACAAATAAGAAACAACCCCAAAACATACATATTAGAATAAAGTAACCTTAAACCAATAATTGAGTGAATATTTGTACGAATAACGTAACAATATAAAATATTTAAATTTAAGAATATTAAATAAAAATTTGAAGAAAATAATGTGGCGATGGGACATTAGGAAAACCGTCCTAACATATGAGGTAACATTGAAATATATTTAAAAATAAATAAATTAGAGAAGGTATGCAACAAAATGAGTATTTAATGGTGAAGAAGATGGACGAACGTCAAGAAAATATTAGGATGATCAAACGTAGGTTTACGCTCTTTTGTTTTTGGAATGGTGAGTTAGTGTGTTGGTGTCTTGGTGCCATGGTGCATTGGTGCCATGGTTCCATGGTGCCTTGGTGCCATGGTGCCACGATGCCTTGGTGCCATGGTGCCACGCTGCCTTGGTGCCTTGGTGCCACGGTGCCATGGTGCTATGGTGCCTTGGTCCCTTGGTGCCACGGTGCCTTGGTGCCATAGTGCCACGGTGCCTTGGTGCCTTGGTGACACGGTGCCATGGTGCCATGGTGCCATGATGCCTTGGTGCCATGGCGCCATGTTGCCCCGGTGCTATGGTGCCATGGTGCCTTGTGCCATGGTGCCATGGTGCCACGGTGCCTTGGTGCCTTGGTGCCACAGTGGCACGGTGCCATGGTGACTTAGTGCCTTGGTGCCTTGGTGCCAGGTTGCCTTGGTGCCATGGTACCTTGGTGCCAGGTTGCCTTGGTGCCAGGGTGCCATGGTGCCTTGGTGCCTTGGTGCCACGGGGCCTTGGTGCCTTGGTCTCATGGTGCCATGGTGCCATGGTGCCATGGTGCCATGGTGCCATGGTGCCATGGTGCCAAGGTGCCATGGTGCCATGGTGCCTTGTGCCATGCTGCTTTCGTGCCTTGGTGCCATGGTGCATGGTGCCATAGTGCATTGGTGCCATGCTGCCTTAGTGCTTTGGTGCCTTGGTGACATGGTGCCATGGTTCCTTGGTGCACGGTGCCCATGGTGGTTTAGGTGCGAAGGTGCCGGTTCATGGATATCCAACTTGACAAAGACAACACCATGGTAGGCCACTATATGTCCGTTGACGTTTGTTATTGGACGTGTCTCTATCATTGCACTTGATGGGCACAAAAACTTCTAATTGCGACATGCCTACACGCACTGACATTTTCCTCGGCGCTTCGCTGAGAACTTAAGCCTCACTACGCATTACGAAAAACCTCTAGCTGTGATACCGTTGTTTTGCGTAAAAGGACACTTGATATCATATTCTTAACTATTTGGAATGGAACACACGCGACACTTGAAAAACAAGAGGCTAACTCGGGTAAGGTGAACTCAAAACACTTAGTAGGATTTTTCAAGTACGGATGCACAAACCTCCTTTGCAGATGGATGGAAAAATGATTAGATTTGAAGGGGAGGGATGAATCGGAGCTACAAAGGGCTGAATCTCAGTGGATCGTGGTAGTAAGGCCACTTTCCACTTACAATACCCCATCACGTTTTTAAGTCGTTTGCAAAGGATTCTACCCACCGCTCGATGGAAATTGTACTTCATGGGGGACACCGCGACCTTTCCATCGCGGTGGCTTAGCAAATGACATATTTCCTTGAGGGCCAAGGACCCTACTGTGGGTCAGCAAGCGGACGATGAGCACATGCATTGCTTCTAGCCCAGATTCTAACTTAGAGGCGTTCAACCATAATCCAGCACACGGTAGCTTCGCTCCACTGGCTTTTCAACCCAACGCAATGACCAATTGTGTGAATCAACAGTTCGTCTCATACTAGATTGAATTATTATTGCGACACTGTCATCAGTAGGGTAAAACTAACCTGTCTCACGACGGTCTAAACCCAGCTCACGTTCCCTATTGGTGGGTGAGCAATCCAACACTTGGTGAATTATTCTTAACAATCAAAAAGCAACGTCGCTATGAACGCTTGGCTTCCACAAGCCAGTTATCCCCGTGGTAACTTTTCTGACACCTCAAGCTTCGAATACCGAAGGTCTAAAGGATTATTAGGCCACACTTTCAAGGTTCGTATTCGTACTGGAAATCAGAATCAAATGAGCTTTTACCCTTCTATTCCACACAAGATTTCTGCTCTCGTTGAGGTCATCTTAGGATACCTACATCTTTTTTAACAGATGTGCCGCTGTAGCTAAACTCCCCACCTGACACTGTCTTCCACCCGGATCATCCCGAAGAATGAGCTTTGGGTCCAAAAAGATGGGCAGTGCCCCGCTTCCAATTCACGAAATAAGTAAAATAACATTAAAAGTAGTGGTATTTCACTTTTGACTTTCGGCTCCCACTTATAGTACACCTCTTAAGTCATTTCACAAAGTCGGACTAGAGTCAAGCTCAACAGGGTCTTCTTTCCCCGCTGATTCTTCCAAGCCCATTCCATTAGCTGTGGTTTCGCTGGATAGTAGACAGGGACAGTGGGAATCTCGTTAATCCATTCATACGCATCACTAATTATATGGCAAGACATTTGGTTACCTTTAGAGAGTCATAGTTACTCCCGTCGTTTACCCGCGCTTGGTTGAATTTCTTCATTTTGACATTCAGAGCACTGGGCAGAAATCAAATTACATGAACATCCATTGGGACCATCGCAATGCTTTGTTTTAATTAAACAGTAGGATTCCCATTGTCTGTACCAGTTCTGAGTAGGCTGTTCAACCTACGGGGAAGGCCCCTGAAGGAATCGTTCCCAGTCCGCCCCCCGACTTCCATGCGATGAACTGCTCTCACCACTGGAGCAGCTCGAGAAGTCCACCGATTGTCGACAAATTTGGGACTGGGACCCCCGTGCCTAGCCCTCAGAGCCAATCCTTTTCCTAATTTTACGGATCCAATTTGCTGACTTTCGTTGCCTATAATGTTTCATTGACCAGAGGCTTTTCACCTTGGAGACCTAATGTGGTTATGAGTACGACCAGGAGTGGACGACATTCGGTCCTTTGGATTTTCAAGGGGCGTCGGGAGTGCACCAGACACCACGCGATGTTCGGTGCTCTTTCGGCCGCTGGACCCTACCTCCGGCCGAGCTGATTCCAGGGTGGGCAGGCTGTTTAATAGAAAAGATAACTGTTCCTGAGGATCCCACCGACGTCTTCGGAATTCCTAATGTTGCTGTCGTCTGCCACATCCTGGTTCAGGAATTTTAACCCGATTCTCTTTCGGAGTACGCTTGAAATGCGCTCTCTGTCGAGGTTCCCCCGACCCTTAGGATCAACTAACCCATGCGCAAGTACCGTTCATATGGAACCTTTCCCTTCTTTGGCATTCAAAGTTCTCATTTGAATATTTGATACTACCACCAAGATCTACATCGACGGCTGCTCCGCTCAGGCTCGAGCCTAAGGTTTTACAGCGACCGCCGCGCCTTCCTACTCATCGGGGCCTGGCACTTGCCCTGACGATCGCCTGTAGGTCGCGTGCTTAAGCGCCATCCTTTTTTGGGCTAGTTGATTCGGCAGGTGAGTTGTTACACACTCCTTAGCGGATTTTGAATTCGATGACCACTGTCCTACTGTCTTAGTCGACCAACACCCTTTGTGGGATCTAGGTTAGTGAGCAGTTTGGCACTGTAACCCAACTTCCGATTCATCCCGCATTGCCATTTCTGCTTACCAAAAATTTCCCATTTGGATCTCCTGATTCCGTGGTGTGGCTCAACAAAGTATCCGCCCCGTCCTACCTATTTAAAGTTTAAGAATAAGTCGAGGTCATCGCTCCCATGAGGCCTCTAATCATTGGCTTTACCCGATAGAACTTGCACGTGAGATCTAGCTATCCTAAGGGAAACATTAGAGACAACCAGCTACTAGACGGTTCGATTAGTCTTTCGCCCCTATACCCAAATCAGACAAACAATTAACACGTCAGTATCGCTGCGGTCCTCCACCTGAGTTTCCTATGGCTTTGCCCCGCTCAGGCATAGTTCACCATCTTTCGGGTCTCGACACGTATGCTCACACTCGGTCAGTGGTTCACCTAACAGGAGGATACCACCAATCATCTTTCTTGCGCCTTACGGGTTTACTCGCCCGTTGACTCGCAAACATATCAGACTTCTTGTTTCGTGTTTTAAGACGGGTCGAATGGGGAGACCACAGGGCAGCGTCCGGAGCACGCAGATGTCAGAGCAGGTCGAAGGTGTGCTCTGCCTTCCACAATTGAGGAGACGGCGTTCCATGAGCGTATCGAGAGACCGGGCTTTGGTCTCCCCCCAATCCATGCTGGTCTACGCCCCGAGTGGATTGGTGGACCGACTCGTCGCTGTTCCACATCTGACAGGGCCGCATCGCTGGCACCCATCCATTTCCCTCCCGATAATTTCAAGCACTCTTTAACTCTCTTTTCAAAGTCCTTTTCATCTTTCCCGTGCGGTGCTTGTTTGCTATCGGTCTCTGACCCGTATTTAGCCTTGGACAGAATTCACTGCCCGATTTGGGATGCATCCCCCAACAGCCCGACACATAGATAGTGCCTCATGGTGCGATAGGGTCCAGGCACAAAGGGGCTATCACCCTCTCTGGATCCCCCTTCCAGAGGACTTAAGGCTGGTCCGCCGATGAGGACGCTTCTCCAGACTATAATTCAAACGACGGAGCCACCCGATTCTAAGGTTGTGCTATTCTCGGTTTGCTCACCGTTTGAAAGTTTTTTTTCCTCCGCTTATTGATATGCTTAAACTCAGCGGGTAATCCCACCTGAAATGGGGTCACGGTCGAAGCGTCTAAGCGCGGTAGGGTCCTGAAGTCTAGACGCACGACGGGGTGTAGCCTCAACAACAAAAAGAGTTGAGTTACAACCACCACTTGTTGTGACATCCGTTGACAAGGACTCGTATTTAGTCCAGCCGCGAGCTACAGGTGCACGGGAGGCCAATATCTTCCCCATGACGATAGCGTGCCCCATGATTGAGGCGCGATGCGAGGTGGGTGATACACCCAAATTACAACTCTCGTTAGAAAGTGTAAGCGATCGCTGTCAAATATAGAACCCAACTGGGTTGGGTGTCGAATCCCACAGGGAATACTCTGGTCACTAAGTATTGCGATTATTAGTAGACTGTTCGTCGAAGGTTCCAAGATAAGGGGGGTTTTGGTTTAAGTGTGAAATAATACTATTAGTGTAACGAATGCGACGATATATGTAATAATATTTAATCACAGAGAATGATAGGTTAGGGTTATGTCCACCTTGTACTTTCTATTTCTCTATTAACTATGAGTAATGCGGAATTTAGACATGCATGCACTTATAGAGAGTCCTATTCTAATTCTAAATCCAAGTGTTTTTCAACCATCAAGAATTTATTCACCTTAGCTCTCTCGAACCTAAAGTGTACAACAAATTATACAAACTCTCGAAGAGGTTAATCCTGCTAAGGCATTAACGTGTAAATAGAGGTTGGAAACCCTATTTTCTTGTCACACTCTCTTTTCCAAACATGTAAATTTTCTATCGAACAAGTTAATGCTATAATGGAACATTCCCTATGTCTGCAACCATGAGAATTCAATAAAAATGAAGAGAGTAATGATATAAGTGGTATGACACATCATAAATTCACAAACTCATAGCAATAAAGAGTATATTACAAGGTTTACATAACCATAACAGAGAAGTTTAGCTACTCATGGATACAATGGAAATCAAACTAGACCTAATCATCATACCAAAATTAGAACAATCTCGACGATGAAGATGAATAGTAAGAATAAGTTTCCTCTTTACTTTCGCTCCTTGAGCCGTTCGTCCCCCTCTCTCTCTGCTTTCAAAATATTACAGAATCTGAATAATTCAATAATGAATGAAAAATGCTGAAAATTCAGCAATAAGGTTTTTAATAATATCCTTGTCTAATAAGTTGCTACTGCATCCTTAAGTATTTAAAAATACTGAGTTTGCCTGGGAAAAAGTTCCCATGCATCACATTCAGTCCAAAAGCTGCCTTCCCTCTTATGTGAAGTTTTCCTTTGCTCTCCACAGGTGCACAAAGTGCTGAAATCTTCCTCACTAGTACCTGAAAAACATGCTAATCACATAGGTCAGCTCACTTAATCGAAAATGGACTAAAAGTGCAAGAATTATATATTTTATCCTCAAAACTTATCTAAAACATGGGTAAATTATGGTGCTTAGACGTATAAATACGCCCAACATCTCCACCCCACACTTAAATCTTTGTTTGTCCTCGAACAAAATATTACATCCATGCGAACACCTAACCAGAATTTCATAAGATCAACACAAAATTTTCAACAAGACATACACGACAATTATTAACAACGAGTAGATTTCATGATCATGACTAGAAACAACTCACCGTCCAACATAGACTCATTAAGTTGGTTAATTTTTATTCACAAGTTAAACCAAAAAATCATAGAAAACTGCCCAACAATCATCAACCATGTGCGCTCACACAAGATGTCACCCATAATCACTCATAGTTTTGCATTTTTCGAAACATGGGTATAAGACTTTGCTTGCTCTCACTCTCACAAAGAATTCTTATGTTACTACTGATGACCATATGCTTGCCCTTAGTGTAATGCTCCACTAATATCAGAATGCTAAGCTTACGATCAAATAGGTCTTTACAGGTTGTAATGTAGGCTAAGGGACAGGTAGGACTATTTTGGCCAGAAATGGTGACTATGTTCCCTAAGTGCTTTAATACACTACATTATGTCATTTACACTAACTTTTAACAACCACTCTACCTTCCTTTCATCCACCAACTCCCTTTCACCCATTTTGTTATTCAATCAGAACACAATGATGGGAATATACAACTCTCTTTTTATTATAAATTTTCTATTTTTTTTCTCTTTTTTTAAACATCCCTATGATAGCCACTCCTTTTCACAAAATTTTCAAGTACCAATACACTCTGGGGCATCACTTTTACCATTTTCCTCTTATTTTGCCACACTCTTTACTCAACTTGATTCTACAATTTAAAGCGCTTAGGAGCTTTTTGGATCAAATTATGGTCTTAAAAAATAGATTAGGCTACATATGAGGATGCCAAAGAAAATAGCTAAAGGCTCAAAGGGTGTTCACTAGGATAATGTACAAAGGTAGGTAAAAAGAAGATAAACAAATTCAGGGTTGCCAAAGAAATGCCTAAATCATCTCCTAAACTCACAATCTTTATTTCGCTTCACACACACCAGGCAAGTTCTAGCATCAGTCGCAACAAAGAATATACAATAACCTTACACACACAAGGCATATGGTCAACTTAATTGGGAGCATTATAGATTCTTGACCCAACAGATGAATGAATTAAACCACAAATAATTATCACACAGTGAGTCACAACTTAGAGCCTAAATGTTTCAATAGTAGTGATTCAGCACAAACTCTTGTTATAATGCCATGCCGTCTATTAGAACAATTTCATGCAAAATCTAAAATCTAACTAACTAATTATGACTAACTAACTACGACTAATTCAAATAAACAAGAATAAATGTAGGCAAGCAGTACAATACAACAGACATATACCCGCACCCCACACTTAGACGGAACACACTTCCCTCAGTGTAAATAAATAAGCAAAACCTGATTAGTCAGACTCCTCTTCTATATCCGGGGTCATACCCCCTACGTCAGAATCATCATCAGAGTCATCATCATCAGAGTTTTCCTCCATATCTGAGTCTAGCAGTCGGTGATCATCGTCTGTCGGCACATCATCATCGAGAGGTTCCTCAAAATTTACCCCCACTCCATATATGGCCCGCGCATGCTCATTAAGCGGGTAGTCATTGTCCAACTACCGAAGCTCTGCATCAGTCGGAACACGACCCCCATTCATCATGCTAAACCTAGTCATGCCATACATATGGAAAAAAAAACTTTCATCTCGAGCATGTCTCTCAGCAGTGGTAAGGTTGATGCCTTGACCAATTTTGGGTTCTTTGATTTTCGTGAGATCTACCTTCTTCAGGTTGTGTGGCAGCTTATAGTATGCGGGCTCCTCTTCAATGTGCTCTTTCCTTAAGATTCCAGTCAACAAATTGCCGAAACTAAAATGGGACCTTTTGTGCAGCCTTGCCTTGCGCATTGATGATCGTATATCTGCACCAATGTTGATGGAAATATTCGTCATCAGAGCATACACTAAGCAGACTCGATCACGTGTGATCTTAGTGTATTGTGTCCCAAGAATCAAGCAGGAGTTGACTATCCTTAACTAAATGCGAGCTTCTCTGTTCAAAGAAGCATACGGGTAAGTATTGTGACGACCATTATCCGTGTGATGAATCCACTGGGTCATGGACCTTGATCCACACAATGTATGTCTGATGGTCCTATAGGGAGGTTTGTGATAAAGCTCCTTGAGTGGTGATGGATCCACACTTGGAGTACCTAGAAAAGAGTTGAAGAATTCCGCGTTCAATTACAAGACTTGGCCCCGAATCTTTACTTCACTTCCGGTAGTCTTTGGGGACCAATTGGCATAAAACTCTCGCATCAAATCAAGATTGCATTCCCCCATATCTCGGAAAATAAAGTCAAGATTTAATGCCATGATTTTAGCCAGAATGCGGGGGTCTCTCTTTGCTAGACTTTCCTTCTGCATCAAATCCACATGAATATATTTTTTCACTTTATTGTTCCTATACCATTCCTTCCCTTCCTCCTCCAAAACCCACTTGATCCTAAAAGTGCGTCGAGGCGCTTGAAGAGAGGAGGACTCAACCTGGTCTTTTCTTGACCTTTTCTGACCTTTTTGTGAGGTGGACGCTTTCTCTTTTCCCTGTCGTCCTTTCAGAGCCATTCTACCTGAGATCATAATAGAGTCATGTTAGTTTCATCTCGGAAGATTCACTATAATCGAAAAAGAAAATAGTGATGGCACCACCCCACACTTAATTTGTTTGCACAAACTAATTGAGTGAGTGAGGTCGATTACTCAGACTTCATCGACATACATTTAGGCGGTATGTTCCAACAACATTATTAGCGCAGTCACACTTTCAACCCTTCACTTTACATAACAGTTTCTCAGTTTGATATAGAGAAGCAGCACACATTGGTCATGTAATCTTGACTATCCTTTCCAACTTTATTTCATTGGATTAATGCAATCTTTGAACAAGACTACCACATAGAAATCTTATCAGGTTATTGCATAGAAATAATCACACCATCTTATGCTTGTGGTCAATCATGATTAGTACATCGATGAACGAGTCATTCAAACATTCAAGCTTACAACTTTCAAGATTATGCATTAACTTCACAAATTCGACTCCATATAAAAAAAGATTATGACAAAGAATACCAATCAATACAAGTCGGAGTAAAGTCAAGAATACCCACAAGAATCTTTTCACTCAATGAGATGTATCATAACAAACCAACCATATCCTTATCACCAAGCACCACTTCAAAATCTAATAAACCATTATAAGCGTAGAACTGTAACAACTACAGAATATAAAAGAATAACTTACTTGGTGATGGATCGGGAAGATGAGCTTGTAAGATTAGATGAGAAAAAAAAGAAAAACTTGGAGAGAGTAGGAGAGCTTGGGCGGCGCCTAGGTTGAACAAACAATTGAATGGTGTTCTAAGGTTGAGGATCTATTTAAAGGATAATCCATGGGTTGGTTTTGTTCCATTTACCAACGGGTTAGGAGGCAAAAAAAACATAACTAGGCGGCGCCTATAGCATTGCCTATGCATAAGTAGGCGGCGCTTTTTGCATTGCCTATGCTAGCATAGGCGGCGCCTATAGCATTGCCTACATTGGCATAGGCGGTGCCTTTCCTATTGCCTACATTGGCATAGGCGGCACCTTTCCCATTGCATATGTGAGGCAGTGAGCATAGGCAATGGCATAGGCGGCACCTTGACCATTGCCTATGTTGGCATAGGCCGCGCCTTGCCCATTGCCTACATTAGCATAGGAGGCGCCTTTCCCATTGCCCATGTGAGGCAGTGAGCATAGGCAATGGCATAGGCGGCGCGTATAGCATTGCCTACATTGGCATAGGCGACGCCTAGCCTATAGCCTTTGCTCCATCATTTCTAAACATATCACCAATGGCATGGCTCACTTTCAAATCAAAATTTGGGACTAATCTACTCCTTTGTACGTCTTGCACCTATACTTAATCAAAATCAACAAAAATGATTAGAAGGATGGGTTGCCTCCCACCAAGCGCTTTAGTTTTGGTCGTGGATCGACTCTTCTTTTTGAACTATTATTTATCAAAAACAAACTCCTAGTGAAACAAACTACTAATGATGGGTTGCCTCCCATGTAGCGCTTGATTTATTGTCACGGCACGACATAGTTATCTCGAGTACTTAGACTTCATCGAGATATATGGTGGCTATGCATTTTATCGAGTCGGTTGGACCGATATATAGCTTCACTCGTTGACCATTCACCTTAAAGACACCACCATCATTGTTTTCTAACTCCACTACTCCAGATGAATAAACTTGGCTAATTCTGAATGGACCAGACCATTTAGACTTCAACTTACCTGGAAATAGCTTCAGTCTGGAGTTGAAAAGAAGTACCAAATTGTCCTTCTGAAAGTGCCGTTGGATAATCCTTCGATCATGGTACTTTTTCATCCTTTCCTTGTAGAGATCTGCTCTTTCATACGCATCTAGATAGAATTCATCCATCTCATTCAGCTGTCCCAATCTCATATTAATAGCATCATCCCAGTTCAGGTTAAGCTGCTTCAATGCCCACAGTGCTTTATGTTCTAGCTCAATTGGCAAGTGACAAGCCTTTCCATAAACTATTTGGTATGGTGACATGCCAATTAGTGTTTTAAATGCGGTCCTATATGCCCATAAGGCATCGTCCTGCTTTCTGGACCAATCTTTCCTGCTGGCATTCACAGTCTTAGCAAGGATTAGCCTGATGTCCCGATTTGAAACCTCTACCTGCCCACTAGTTTGTGGGTGGTACGGTGTATCTACCTTATGTTTCTTAACCCCATATTTTACCAATACGTCTCTGAATAGCTTGTTGCAAAAATGTGATCCTCCATCGCTTATGATGGTACAAGGTACCCCAAAATGAGAGAAGATATTTCTCTTTAAGAATGCTACAACACTCTTACCTTCATTATCATCTAGCGCGACTGCTTCGACCCATTTGGATACATAGTCCACAACAACTAGGATATATTTCATCCCAAATGAACTCATAAATGGGCCCATGAAATCAATACCCCATACATCGAATAACTCTACTTCAAGTATTTTAGACATGGGAATCTCATGGTGCTTTGAGATAGAGCCTTGCCTCTGACACTGATCATATCTTCTTACAAAATCATATGCATCCTTGAATAATGAAGGCCAATAATGCCCACTTTGCAGTACTTTCCTGGCCGTCCGATCACCTGCATGGTGACCCCCAACTTAGGAAGCATGACTAGCCTCTAGTATGCTAGGCACCTCCACATCTGGGATGCATCGCCTAATAATACCATCAACACATCGTCGAAAAATATAAGGTTTATCCCAGAAGTAGTGTTTCGCATCATGCATGAACTTTTTCTTTTGATGAAAGGAGAGATGCTCAGAAATCACTTCACTTACCACGTAGTTAGCAAACTCTACATACCACGGTAAGTCTTCCACCATAGTTGCTAGAATCTCTTCGTCGGGGAATGCATCATCAATGTCAAGGTCGGTTTGCACTATGTGCTCACTCTCAAGTCTAGATAGATGATCAACTACTTGGTTTTTGCAACCTTTTCTATCCTTTACCTCGAAATCAAATTCTTGAAGCAGTAACACCCACCTAATTAGCCTTGGCTTAGCATCCTTATTTTTCATTAGATATCTTAGATCCGCATGATCTGTATGAACCACTACTTTGGTTCCCAACAAGTAAGCACGGAACTTTTCGAAAGCATAAACAACTGCTAGAAACTCTTGTTCAGTGACGGTATAGTTCTTCTGTGCTCCATTCAAGGCCTTGCTCGTATAGTATATTGGATGAAATAACCTTTCTCTTTTCTGACCAAGTACAACACCCAAGGCTACCCCGTTTGCATCACACATAACTTCAAAAGGTAGAGACCAATCAGGTGCTATAATAATAGGAGCTTCAACTAGCTTTCCTTTGAGGCATTCAAATGCCTTCAAGCAATCTTCACCAAAGTCAAATTTTGCCTCTTTCTCCAAAAGTTTGCATAATGGGCTAGCAATCTTGGAGAAGTCTTTAATAAACCTCCGATAAAAACCTGCATGACCGAGAAAACTACGAACCCCCTTTACAGAAATTGGAGGTGGTAGTCTCTCGATAACTTCAATCTTGGCTCGATCAACCTCAATTCCCTTTTCAGAGACTTTATGCCCAAGAACAATGCCTTCCTTAACCATAAAATGACACTTCTCCCAATTTAGCACCAGGTTGAATTCAACACATCTCTGCAAGGCCATACTCAGATTTGCCAAGCATGATTCAAATGACTCACCTACAACTGAAAAGTCGTCCATAAACACCTCCAAGGTGTCTTCAACCATATCAGAGAAAATGGACATCATACATCGCTGAAAGGTGGCAGGTGCATTACATAGACCAAATGGCATTCGTTTGAATGCAAAAGTACCATATGGGCATGTAAAAGTGGTCTTCTCTTCTCCTGATCTTCAGGAGCAATGCAAATCTGGTTATATCCGGAATAACCATCTAAGAAACAAAACCATCCTTTCCCTGCCAATCGATCAAGCATCTGATCCATGAATGGAATTGGGAAGTGGTCCTTTAATGTCCATGAATTCAGCTTCCGGTAATCCATGCATACTCTCCACCTCGTGATAGGTCTGAGTGGGATTAGCTCATTCTTTTCGTTTGCCACTACTGTCATACCCCCTTTCTTGGGCACACATTGTACCGGACTCACCCATTTACTATCTGAGATTGGATACACCACCCCTGCATCTAACCACTTTATGATTTATTTCTTAACCACCTCTTGCATATGTGGGTTTAGACAATGTTGATGTTCAATAGTGGGCACGCAATCTTCCTCGAGCTAAATCTTGTGCATACATATCCCCGGAGGGATACCAATTATATCAGCAATAGTCCAACCAATGGCTCTCTTGTACCTCTTCAGAATAGAGATGAGAGCCGCTACTTGTTGTTCACCTAAATAAGCAACAATAATAACCGGAAGTGTATTTCCACTTCCCAGGAACGCATACTTTAGATGACTGGGTAGCTCTTTCAATTCTAGCACTGGTGGCTCTTCAATGGATGGCTTCGCTGGTGGTGAAGGTCGACTCTTAAGGTCAAGGTCCAGCTTCTTAGGATTATGAGAATATGACCCCATTCCTGTCAGAGCACAGATAGTTTCTTCGTACTCTTCAATATCCTCACGCTCAAAGTTCAAAAGCACAACAGCCAATGGCTCAACAGTAAGCTGCTTCTCTAAAGATAATTCTTTCTCATCCTTATAATAAACATCAGCTACAGAGAACACATTCATATCTTTAGGATGCTCATTGATTTGGATACATCAAAATGGACTACTTCGTCATTCATCCGAAATAAAAGCTCATTTGCTTGTAAATCAATAAGCACACTTTCTGTTGCGAGGAAAGGATGACCCAAGATTATGGGAACTTCAGAATCCACCTCTCAATCCAAAATAACAAAGTATGCAGGAAAAATGAAGGTAGAAACCTTCACTAGTACATCATATAAGATACCAACAGGTCATTTTACCGACCTATCCGCCATTATGAGCCGCATGTTGGTTGGTGTAGGATCGCTCAACCCCAACTGTCTATAAATGGCTAGCAACATCAAATTAATGCTAGCCCCCAAATAGCACAACGCCTTAGCAAAATCCAAAGATCCAATCGTGCAAGGAATAGTGAAAGCACCAGGATCTGCTTTCTTCTGTACTAGAGACCTTGTGGCAATTGCACTGCAATGATGAAAATTATCTGCCAGTTCATAGCTTACTGCCCTTTTCTTTGTCAAAAGGTCCTTCATGAATTTGGCGTACCCTGGTATATGCTCCAGTGCCTCCACCAAAGGCACATTAATAGTCAGCTGCTTCAACATGGTCATGAATTTACTAAACCTGGTGTCATCAGCCTTCTTCTTCAGTCTCTGCGGAAAAGGTGGTGGTGGATTTGGAAGAGTTTTCTCCACCACTTCCTTTTTATTTTGCTTCCCATTATCAATCTTTTCAGACTGCTGGCATCTAGGTGTAGTATCATGAACTTTCTCATTCTAATTTTCAACTTCTACAGAATCATCACAATCTGCTTCAATAACATTCTCTTCTATATTATCAACCACGGGCTTGCCCTTGGATGGATTTTCCAACACCTTACCACTCCGGGTAGTAATAGCCAAACATGATCCATGATTCCTTGGATTTTGAACAGTGTCACTAGGTAAAGTGCCAGCTTTTCTTTGATTGAATGTCGCTGATAGTTGACTCAATTGTTGTTCCAGCTGTTTTATTACAGTGGAATGTGAGTCAACTAATTGATTTGTTGAGGACAAATCATTTTTTACTTCAGTTACCCATGTTGGTTGCCTCCACTCCTTTCAACAGCTTAGCCATCATGTCCTTCATGGACATCTTCCCAGCGCCAGATGTAGCAGCTTCACAATTTCCAGGAGGAATATACAAACCATTCCTTTCAGTCTTATGCTTCCAACTCCCTTGGTCTCGGTCATTGTATCCATATTTATCATAATAGTTCCGACCTTGGTTTCCTTAGGCATTGCCTCGGAAACCCCCCTGATTATTCAAGTAATTTGCTTCCTTCTCAGAATCGGAGTTATCTCTTCCCTGTGATACAATAGCCTTGACCTTTTCTGTCTTCCCTGATAATAAATGCTTGGTAAGAAGGTCCATCTGCGTTTTCATGTGAGCCATATCCTGGTCACGTTCCTCTTTTCTTTGCCTCTGTTCTGCTGTCATGCCAGTAGATACAGTTGAGCTTGTTACCTCATAATCCCTGGTATGCCAAGCTCTACTCTGCTTTGTCATACGATCCAGCATATCACTTACCTCAATAAAAGTAAGGTCCATGAATGACCCACCCACAAAATTATCAACCACTGGCTTAGTCACCGAGTTCAAAGCCCTATATAATATTTCCATTAAGTGGATATTGATCATCTGATGGTTTGGGCATCACATAAGCTTCTTCTTGAACCTCTCCCATGTTTCGTGGAGAGCTTCAGTTGGAAGCTGTCGAAAATTACTTATCTCATCTCTTAATTGTGCTTTCTTGGACGGCGGAAAGAATCTTTCTAGAAAAGCGTCTTTCAGTTGCCTCCAATTGGTAATAGAGTCAGGAGTTAGCCCATTTAACCATAGAGTTGCCTCTCCAGATAGAGACAATGGAAATAAGCGCAGCTGGATCGCATTCTGTCCAACCCCTAGATTGTCAAACGACTTGCATGTTGAGATAAAATTAATCAGATGTATATTCGGATCATCGCCTGCAAGTCCACCAAATAATCCTTTGAGTTGCAATAGCTGAATCATGGTGCTAGTGATATTGAACTTGGCTCCGGGTGCCAAGGGTGGAGGAATAATAGCCCCTGTGGCACCAACCCCATCCAAATTGTCATCATCATCGTCAAAAGGAACCTGCACAGCTCGACGTTCAGGTCTCATTCTAGCATGACGATCTCTATTAACATTCCTGTTCACAGGTGCAGCCACATCATCTGCACGCCTTGGATTTAATAACTCATCATCATCCAGGTCCTCATCATCAAGATTTGTTGCCCGACCTGGGTTATCAGCATTCTATTGATTCACTTGTCCAGCTGCCAATGCAGCTAATCTAGCCTGCTCCAGTTGAGCAGCCCTTAAATCAATGTCTCGTTGTGCATCCATTCTGCCTATAAGATGTGGTTTAGGATTTAGAGGTAATAATGGTTGACCAGAATTTCGTGTATTTGGCATGCACTCTACCAAACCTGCACAAAACAAAAACAACAAACAAAAAGTAAAATTTGAGAATCTTTGACCAAAGGGTCTATTAACGTTAGAAAGTGTAAGCGGTCGCTGTCAAATATAGAACCCAACTGGGTTGGGTGTCGAATCCTATAGGGAATACTCTGGTCACTAAGTATTGCGATTATTAGTAGACTGTTGGTCAAAGGTTCCAAGATAAGGGGGTTTTCATTAGTGTAACGAATGAGATGATATATGTAATAATATTTAATCACAGAGAATGATAGGTTAGGGTTATGTCCACCTTGTAGTTTCTATTTCTCTATTAACTATGAGTAATGCGGAATTTAGACATGCATGCACTTATAGAGAGTCGTATTCTAATTCTAAATCCAAGTGTTTATCAACCATCAAGAATTTATTCACCTTAGCTCTCTCGAACCTAAAGTGTACAACAAATTATACAAACTCTCCAAGAGGTTAATCCTGCTAAGGCATTAACGTGTAAATAGAGGTTGGAAACCCTATTTTCTTGTCACACTCTCTTTTCCAAACATGTAACTTTTCTATCGAACAAGTTAATACTATAATGGCACATTCCCTATGTTTGCAACCCTGAGAATTCAATCAAAACGAAGAGAGTAATGATATAAGTGTCATGACACATCATAAATTCACAAACTTATAGCAATAAAGAGTATATTACAAGGTTTCCATAACCCTAACACAGAAGTTTAGCTACTCATGGATACAATGGAAATCAAACTAGAAATAATCATCATACCAAAATTAGAACAATCCCGACGATGAAGATGAATAGCAAGAATCACGTTTTCCTCTCTACTTTCGCTCCTTGAGCCGTTCGTCCCTCTCTCTCTCTGCTTTCAAAATATTACAGAATCTGAATAATTCAATAATGAATGAATAATCCTGAAAATTCAGCAATAAGGTTTTTAATAATATCCTTTTCCAATAAGTTGCTACTGCATCCTTAAGTATTTAAAAATACTGAGTTTGCCCGGGAAAAAGTTCCCATGCATCACATTCAGTCCAAAAGCTGCCTTCCCTGTTATGTGAAGTTCTCCTTTGCTGCCCGCAGGTCCACAAAGTGCTGAAATCTTCCTCATTAGTACCTGAAAAACATGCTAATCACATAGGTCAGCTCACTTAATTGAAAATGGACTAAAAGTGCAAGAATTATATTTTTTATCCTTAAAACTTAGCTGAAACATGGGTAAATATTGGTGCTTAGACGTATAAATACACCCAACATCAGTGGGCAACGTGATTCGTGATTCCCAGGTAGACATACCCTCGGCCTAATTGATTCGAGTGCAACATTCATTCAAAGACTCGATGGTTCACGAGATTTTGCAATTCACACCAAGTATCTCATTTTGCGACATATTTTATCAATGCGAGAGCCGAGATATCTGTTCCTAAGAGTCATTTTTGTTTATAAGAGAAGCGTACATCCCCCCTATGCACACCATAAATGGAGAGTGAGGGGCAGGATGTCAATTTAAGTATTCCTGGGCGCGCGCACCGGGGATGAGGAGGAGGCGCTCGTACGGAGGGCCGAAGAACTCCACCCGCGTGGGCTCCCCTGTTGTTAAACACGTTCGCGGGTTATTCTGTTGTGCAGGTTTTGACAATGATCCTTCCGTAGGTTCACCTACGAAAACCTTGTTATGACTGTTTCTTCCTCTAAATGATAAGGTTCAATAGACTTCTCGCGATGTTGCGGAAAGTGAACCGCCCACATCGTCGCGATCCAAACATTTCACCAGATCATTCAATCGGTAGGAGCGATGGGCGGTGTGTACAAAGGGAAGTGACGTAGTCACGCGAGATGATGACTCACGCTTATTAGGAATTCCTCGTTGAAGACCAACAATTACAATGATCTATCCCATCACGTTGAAATTTAAAAGATTACCCGTCCTGCAGTCTTAATCAACCAACACCCTTTGTGGGATCTAGGTTAGCGCGCAGTTTTACACTGTAGCCTGACTTCTGGTTCATCTTGCATCACCAGTTATGCTTACCAAAAATGGCCCACTTTGAGCTCTTGATTCTATGGTGTGGCTCAACAAAGCAGTCGCACCGTCCTACCTATTCAAAGTTTGAGAATAGGTTGAGGCCGTTGCGCCCCCGAGGCCTCTAATAATTGGCTTTACCCAATAGCACTCACATATGAGCTCCAGCTATCTTGAGGGAAATATCGGAGGGAAACAACTACTAGACGGTTCAATTAATCTTTCGCCTCTATACCCAAGTCAGACAAACGATTTGCATGTCAGTATCGCTGCGGGCCTCCACCAGAGTTTTCTCTGGATTTACCCCGCTCAGGCATAGTTAACTATCTTTCGGGTCCCAAAAAGTATGCTCACACCCGAACACTTCTAAAAAGATCAAGGTCGGTCGGCGGTGCACCCCTCAGGGGGATCCTACCAATCAGCTTCTTTACGCCTTACGAGTTTACTCGCCCGTTGACTCGCACACATGTCAGACTCCTTAGTCCATGTTTCAAGATGGGTCAAATGGAATGCTCACAGGCTAGTGTCAGAAGTGCACAGATACCGAAGTGCACCAAAGGTGCACTGATGTTTTGGTATCTTACGGAACAATTAGCATCATTTTCTTAGAAAAATTGTATGTTTTCAAGCAACCAAAGTGTTGTTTAATAAAGTTTTTAGTGTTTTCAGTGAAAGGAGATAATCATAGAAGAATGATGGAAAAAGTAGCAGAAAAGTGAGTTTTACTGTCAAAATAGCGGACCGTTAGTCTTGCGACGGACCACCAGATGAACCATCAAGGCAAACTAGAACATGGCATGCTAATGTCTTTAGTAACGGACCACGTGGTGGACCGTCAGACATGTGATGAAATGCCAGATGGACCGTGAACCCTTATCCATAAAATACCTCTTAGAAGGACTTAGTGACGATCAACATGGCGGACCGTCATCCATGCGACGGACCACCAGATGGACCGTTATTGCTTATCTAGAAACAACCTTTTAGAGAGACTCAGTGATAATCAACATGGTGGAACGTCATCCCTGTGATGGACCACCAGATGGACCGCCAATACTTATCCAGAAACCACCTTTTTGAGGGACTCAGTGACGATTAGTATGGTAGACCGTCAGTTTTGCGACGGACCGCCAGTGTCACCATCACGTCTTTTCCAGAAATTATGATTTGGAAGAAATGAGTGACGAACAAGATGGTGGACCATCTATACTTTGACGGACCACCATATGGACCGTCAGTTGGGAAACGACTTTTTTTCTTTTAAATTTTAAATTCTTTTTTTAGCTAGGAACATATAAATACCAAATTTTAGGGTTAAGAATGCATCTTTTATATTTTATATGTTTTCTCATCTATTGAAAATCTCTGTAACCTAGTACTTTGGGGATTCTTTAGATCTTGGAGAAATTTAGCATTGAACATTTATTATTGAAGATTCAAGAACTGATTCTTAGGATTCTTTGTATGTAAATTCTTAATCTATTTATGAATACTACAACAATTACTTCTTCTTCTATAGAGTATTGTGGCTAAGATCCCATAACTAGGGTTATGGGATCCTTAATATGAAACACATCTATGGGTTGGGAATCAAATTGAGTTCCATGACTTAATGATATTGTATAAACCTTTCTTCAATTTCATGACTTTTCTTGGTTACAAACTTGAAGAGTGAGCCTAAGAACATCACTTGTCTGAAAGGAAAGTTTTTGTTGGGAAAAGAAAGTGTTTACATGAATTCTAAGGGCTTTAACCTTTAAAGTAATGACAAATTCCCTAACATGATTAGCTTACATAAGAAATGGGTTGAAAGAACAATGCATCCTTTGAGTTTGAGAGAATTAGAGGATAATCTATCCACTTAGGTTGAGAAACTAAGGGATAAAGAATAGGACTAAACCTTTCTTGCAATTGAATTTGCTAAGTGGAAATCGTAAATGATTCACAACCTGAATGGTGCTAGCATTTTGGTGACCATAAACCTAGTTTATTTACTCTCAGAAAGTTAGGAATTACAAAGAGAATCATTTATTGGAATACTCTTGTTACAATTAATTATTTTATAAGTTAAAACCCAAAAACCCCTTTTTTCTTAGGATCATCTGATCAACAGTCCAATAACGATTACAAGACTTGGTGAGCATAGTATTTCCTGTGGGATTCAACACCCAACCTAGTTGGGTTCTATATTTGACAGCGATCGCTTATGCTTTCAATTGAGAGTAGTAATTTGGGTGTATAAAATTTTGGCACCATTGTCGGGTAATACGGTTGTCAACTAAGTTTGTGATTGTTAATCGACCATTTCGTCAAAGATTCTTACATTTTACTTTTTGTTTGTTTTTTTGTTTCGTGTAGATTGAGTGTTTTGAATGCCAAGTACGCGAAGATTGGGTTAACCATCATTACCTATTAATCCTTAACCACATCTTATAGGCAGAATGGATGGTCAACGGGACCCAAAAAGGGTAGCTGCTTAGCAGGAGAAGGTTAGATAGCTGCTCTAGCAGCCGCTTAAGTGAACCAGCAAAATACTGATAATGCTGGATGGGAAGTGAAGACCTGGGTGATGATGAGTTACTAAATCCAAGGCATGCAGACGATGAAGTTTCACCTGTAAATAGAAATGTCAACAGAAATTGCCAGGCTAGAATAAAACCCAAACGCTGAGCTATTCCGTTTGATCTTGATGATGATGATGATGAGTTGGATGAGGTTGGTGCCAAAGGGGATATTATTCCCTCGCCTTTAGCACCCAAAGCCAAGTTTAATATTATGAGTACGATGATTCAGTGGTTGTATCTGAAAGGACTATTCGGTGGACTTGCTGGTGATGACCCGAATATGCATTTGATAAACTTCATTTCAATATGCAAGTCGTTTAACAATTCGGGGGTGGGGAAAATGCTATTCGACTACGATTATTCCTGTTGTATCTTTCCAGAGATGCAACGTTATGGTTAAATGTGCTAACCCCCAACTCTATTACAGATTGGAGGCAATTGAAAGATGCTTTATTAGAAAGATTCTTTCTTCCATCCAAGAGGGCACAATTAAGAGATGAAATAAGTAATTTTCGGCAGCTTCCAACTGAAGCTCTTCATGAAACTTGGGAGAGGTTCAAAAAGAAGCTCACACAGAGCCCGAATTATCAAATGAACAACATCCATCTGAAAGAGATATTGTATAGGGCCTTGAATTTAGTGACTAAGCCAGTGGTGGATAATGCTACGGGTGGGTCATTCATGGACCTCACTTTTCTTGAGACATCTGAAATGCTTTATCGGATGACAAAGTAGAGTAGGGCTTGGCATACTAGGTATTCTAAGGTAGCAAGCTCTACTGTATCTATTGGCATGACTGCAGAATAGAGGCGAAGGGAAGAGGAACATGACCAAGAAATGGCTTATATGAAAATGCATATGGACCTTCTTACTAAGCATTTATTACCAGGAAAGATAGAAAGTTAAAGTTGTTGCATCACAGGGAAGAGCTGACTCTGATTCTGAGGAGAAAACAAATTACTTGAATAATCAAGGGGATTTCCAAGGTAGTGGCCAAGGAAACTAAGGTTGGAACTACTATGAGAAATCTGGATACAAGGACAGAGATCAAGGAAATTAGAAGAATAAGAATGACAGGAGTGTTTTATATATTCCTCGAAATCGTAAAGCTGCTGCATCTAACTTTGGGAAGATGTCTATGGAGGATATGATGGCTAAACTGTTGAAGGGAGTAGAGGCAACTAACAAAGGAGTAGCTGAGGTGAAAAATGATTTGTCTTTGATGAATCAATTGGTTGATTCGAATTCCGCTTCTATAAAACAGTTAGAGCAACAACTTAGTCAACTTTTCGTAGAATATAATCAAAGGAAGGCTGGCACTCTACCAAGTTACAGAGTGCAAAATCCAAGGAAGGATGGGTCATTTATGGCAATTACAACAGGAGTGGTAAGGTGTTGGAAAACCCATCTATGGGTAAATCGGTAGCTGATGGTGTAGTAGAGAATGTTGATAAAGAAGATTGGGATCATCCCGAAGAGGCTAAAAACCCTGACGAGATCATTCATGATATTACACCCAACTGTCAGCAGTCCGATAAAGTTAAAGATGAGAAAAAAAGGAAAAGTAAGTGATGGAGAAAACTCTCCCAAAACCACCGCCTTCCTTTCCTCAAAGACTCAAGAAGAAGGATGATGACACCAAGTTTAGCAAATTCATGACCATATAGAAGCATCTGACTATTAATGTACATTTGGTAGAGGCACTGGAGCAAATGCCAGGGTATGCCAAATTCATAAAGGAACTTTTGATAAAGAAAAGGGCAGAAAACTATGAACCGACAGATAATTTCCATCATTGCAGCACGATTTCCATAAGGTATTAGTAAAGAAAAAGGCAAATTCAGGAGCTTTCACTATTCCTTGCACGATTGGATCTTTGGATTTTTGTAAGGCTTTGTGTGATCTGGGGGATAGCATTAATCTGATGCCTCTAGCCATTTATAAAAAGTTGGGGTTTGGAGATCCTACACTAACCAATATGCGACTTATGATGGTAAATAAGTTGGTAAAATGGCCTGTTGGTATTCCGTACAATGTATTAGTAAAGGTGGATACCTTTATTTTTCCTGTGGATTTTGTTATTTTGGATTATGAGGTGGACTTTGAGATGCCCATAATCTTGGGTTGACCTTTCCTCATAACCGGAAGTGTGCTGATTGATTTGCGAGTGAATGAGCTCTTATTTTGGATGAATGATGAAATGGGACATTTCAATGTATGAAAATTAATGAAACAACACAAAGAAATGAATGTGTTATTTGAGGACGAATAGGAACTATCTATAGAGGAGCAGCTTATTGTTGAGCCATTAGTTACTGTGCTTATGAATGTTGATCGTGAGGATATTGGGGAGTATTAAGAAATTGTCTGTGCTTTGATAGGAATGGGTTACCCAGTCATTTGAGGTATATGTTCTTGGGTAGTGGAAAGAAACTGTCGGTTATTATTGCTACTGATCTAGGTGAACAACAGGTGGAAGATCTCATCTCTATTCTTATGAGGTATAAGAGAGCTATTGGTTAGACTATTACAAATATCATTGGTATCCCTCTTGACATATGTATGTATAAGATTCAACTAGATGAATATTGTGTGCCCACTATTGAGCATCAACGTTGCCTGAACCCACCTATGCAATAGGTTGTGAAGAAGGAAATCATCAAGTGAATAGATGCAGGGGTGGTGTACCCAATCTCAGACAGTAAATAGGTGAGTCCTGTATAGTGTGTGGCCAAGAAAGGGGGCATGATGGTAGTGGCCAACGAGAAGAATGAGTTGATCCCACTCAGGCCTGTCACTGGGTGGAGGGTGTGTATGGAATACCGAAATCTCAACTCGTGGACACTAAAGGATCACTTTCCAATGCCATTTATAGACTATATGCTCGATCGATTGGCAGGTAGGGGTCGGTACTATTTCTTGGATGGCTATTTGGGGTATAACCAGATTTCCATTGCTCCTAAAGATCAGGAGAAGACGACGTTCACATGTCCATACGATATATTTGATTTTAAAAGGATGCCCTTTTGGTTTATGTAATGCACTGACCACTTTCCAGAGGTGCATGATGTCGATCTTCTCCGATATGGTTGAAGACACCTTGGAGGTATTCATGGATGACTTTTTAGTTGTTGGAGATTCCTTTGACTTATGCTTGCTGAATTTAAGTCAAGCATTACAATGGTGTGAAGAGTTTAATCTAGTCCTTAAATGGGAAAAATGACACTTCATGGTGAAGGAAGGCATTATTCTCGGACATAAAATTTTTGCAAAAGGTATTGAGGTGGATAGGTCCAAGGTTGAGGTTATCGAGAAACTACCTCCCCCCACTTTGTAAAAAGGGTGCGTAGCTTTCTTAGCCATGCAAGATTCTATCATTGATTTATAAAAGATTTCTCGAAGGTTGCAAACCCATTATGCAAACTTCTTGAAAAGTAGGCCAAGTTCTCTTTTGATGATGACTGTAGGTAGGCGTTCGAATGCATTAAGATGAAATTAGTGGAGGCTCCAGTTATTAGTACTCCTGACTGGGCAAAGCCATTTGAACTAATGTGTGATGCTAGCGGGGTGGCGCTTGGAGATTTGTTGGTCCAAAAAAGGATAAGCTATTTCATCCAATCTATTATGCCAGCAAAGCCCTGAATGGGGCTCAAAAGAACTACACTTTCACCAAACAGGAGCTCTTGGCTGTAGTTTATGCCTTTGAGAAATTTAGAGCATATTTTCTAACGACCAAGGTAGCGGTCCACACGGATCATGCAACTCTGAGTTATTTAATGGCTAAGAAAGATGCGAAGTTGAGATTGATCCGATCGGGTATTGTTTCTTCAAGAATTCGACTTTGAGGTAAGGGATCGTAAGGGATGTGAAAATCAGGTGGCTGATCACTTATCCAGACTTGAATGCGAGCAAGCAATAAAGGACAAATTAGCTATTGATGATTCCTTTCCGGATGAGAAAATACTAGCTACGAAGCTCGAGGAGATTTTATGGTATGCTGATTTTGCAAACTACGTGGTAAGTGAGGTGATGCTAGATAATCTTTCCTTTTACTAAAGGAAAAAGTTTCTTCATGACGTGACCCATTATTTCTTAGACGAGCCCGATCTTTTTGGTGATGTATAGATGGTGTTATTAGGCGTTGTGTCCCATATGTAGAAGTGCTGATTATTTTGGAGGCATGCCATGCTTCACCTATTGGTGGTCACCATGCAGGTGACCGTACTTCCCAGAAATTATTGCAGAGTGGCTAATATTGGCCTACGCTATTTAGATATGAATATGAGTTTGTTTGTATATGTGACCAATGTCAGAGGCAAGGATCAATTTCCAAACACCATGAGATGCCAATGTCCAAAATGATGGAAGTAGAGTTGTTTGATCTATGAGGCATCGACTTTATGGACCCATTTGTAAACTCATATGGGTCAAAATACATCCTAGTATATGTGGACTACGTCTTGAAATGGGTAGAAGTTGTTTCTTTGGCTGACAATGAAGGAAAAAGAGTTATAGCATTTCTGAAGAAGAACATATTCTCCCATTATGGAGTACCAAGAACAATCATAAGTGATGGGGGATCCCATTTTTGCAATAAGGATTTCAGGGCTATTTTCGCAAAGTATGGAGTAAATCAACACCGAGTAGAAACTCCGTACCACCCATAAACTAATGGGTAAGTGGAGGTGTCGAATCGTGAGATCAAGGCCATTCTCGCCAAAACTGTGAACGCTAATAGGAAAGATTGGTCTCGAAAGCTAGATGACACCTTGTGGGCATATCAAACTGCTTTTAAGACACCAACTGGCATATCACCATATCATCTAGTCTATGGGAAGGCATGTAATTTGCCAATCAAGCTTGATCATACGGCCTTGTGGGCTCTTACAAGGTTGAATACACATTGAAAGAAAGCAACTAATCTAAGATTGGAGCAGATAAATGAGATGGATGAATTCCATCTCAAGGCTTATAAAAGAGCCGACTTGTATAAAGAGAAGATGAAGAAATACCATGATCAAAGGATTGCACAGAGAGAATTTAGGAAAGGTGATTTGGTACTTCTTTTCAACTCCAGACTGAAGCTATTTCCGGGTAAGTTGAAGTCTAAATGGCCGGGTCCATTCAAAATTAGCCAAGTCTACTCATCTGGAGTAGTCGAGCAGGAAAACAAAGATGGTAGTGTCTTCAAAGTGAACGGTCAAAGAATCAAACTTTATATTGGTCCAAAAGACTTAATAAAAAGTGTTGATGTCTTTTATCTCGATGAAGTCTAAGTACTCGAGATACCTTAGTCGTGCCATGACGTTAAATCAGGTGCTAGTATGACGCAACTCACAACATGTTGGTGTAACCATAGTTAGAGTCTATTTTATGTTCTTGTGCAATTTGATGTGTTTATGAAGTGTACAGGGCCTGAAATACAGTAAAAAGGAAGATAGGCATATATCTGAGCTACTAAAACATTGTGATGGATAACTTGATGGACCACCAGGCCCCTGGGGGACCAACACTTTCAACCGTAAAGAACTGGGAAGAAAATGCATTCACTGGATAAACCATGACGGCCTTAGTGGCGGACCGTCACAAACCTGGTGGGATGTCACAACAGCTGTCAGAAGTAACATTGGTGACTCATATTTTGTTAAGCAGTGACGGTCAATTTGGTGGACCGTCATAGTTTTGGTGGACTGTCACACCTGTCGTCACACCAAAATAGAAACATTCAAACTCAAGTAAGGAGTGACGTTCAGAGTGGTGTCCCGTCACATACATGATGAACCGTCAGTTTTACCGTCATTTTTACCCTAATTCTTAATTAGGTCAAGTTAAATCGGTACTCTTTATGAGTACTCTGTATTAGACCCAAAGTGATACATTGTGAGTAAATTTGAGCGGGTACATCCATGGTAACCGTTCCATGTCCTTTGGCTGTCCACTTTCTTTAGATTAAAAGAACCTGAAGGGAGTTATCACATCTGAGACTCCCTATCTTCTCCATTTTTTGCCTTATTTATAATAGTTACTCCTTTCCTCTCTGCATCACAAATAAAAGGGAAAGTTAGTGCTTGAATTGGTAAGTTAGTTTTCTCTCTGAAGCTTCAAGAACAGAGCGTGCCTGAAAAATCTAGTATGTGAAAAACCTTCTCTTTTGATTTTCCAATATAAGTGTAAAAGCATGGCTTGTTTCTTTAGTTTGTTCTTAGTGTAATGAGTTCGAATGACTCAAGGTACCAATTTGTGTGAAAATTTGAGCAATATAAGTTGTATCTGAGACCAATGTGCTTAAAGTATGAGTTTAGAGCTGGGTTGATAGCTGAAAAATGATTTGATATGCTATTGCTCGACAAAATGGTCGAACCCAGAAGGATGGTTGAAGATGAAGGTTCAATAGTTAAACTGGTGGACCATCAACTTTGTGACAGAACACCAAGATGACTCTGTCAGAAGACACAATACAAATACACCTTTTGTATAAGCCATGACGGTCGACTTGGTAGACCATCAACTTTGTGACGGACCACCAAGTAGACCGTCAAAAGACTCAAGTTTTTATGGAACACTGGTTAAGGACTGACGGCAGAGTTGGTGGACCGTCCAACCACTGGTGGACCATCAAACCTACCGTCAGGACACATTATGCCCTGTTTTGATTGTGTTTGAATGCAGAACTGATTTCTTAAGCAGTTTTCAGGTGATATGGCTCCAAAAACTCCACAAACCATAGGAGGAAGATCATAATGAGGTAGAAATGTGTCCGCACCATCTTATAACACCAGGTAAAATGACAGAGAAACTCTCATACTCTCCCAGTCTAAAGAGAAGAGTCATAGTATCTCTAGCAGTTCAACTTCAAGCCCCGATGAGGTAACTGTTGCTGCAACTCAACCATTGCCGATAGCAAGTAAAACTAAAAATGTTATTGTGGGGGATAAAACAGAATATCCTAATGCTGAATCTATACTGGAGGGTGATAATGTTATTAGGTGGAAGGATCCATAGGTTTGAGAGCCACCAGGTGAAAAATAGAGGAAACACAAAAAGAATTTTATGATGGGTTGACACCCACAACTCGAGGGATCAGAAGATCGTTCATAGAGGAACATCAGATTATGACAACAGAAATTCATGAATATCCTGAGTTATAGAACCAGTTCAACGAATATGGGATAGCATGGGTGAGAAGGCCACCAGGATAGTACCAACCAAATTGGATGAGGGAATTCTTCGCAAATTATCTGTTTGGTGAAAGAGGAATGCCCAAAGGGAACTCCAATATCAAATAGACAAAATAGGGAGTCTGTTCCGGTTCGAGGGTCACTATTGATATCTCAGCCCGAACAATTAATGGGATGCTATTCGGGCCAAGATATGAGGCTCCACCTGCTGTCCTAGATTTTGAGTATAGAATGCGAAATGCTTTCGGTCAGAGATGTTGGGCTACTTTTTTACTGACCGACCATGGAAATCCTTCCTAGTTTACTAATCCCAAAGAGCACATTGCAAAGTTCACTCTTAATTTTAAAGCTAAGTTCTGGTAGGTTATTGTTCGATTGAGGTTAATGCCAACAAAGGGAGATGGAAACTTGGATCATTATGGAAAAGTAGAAGTAGCCAGTTTGGTTTCAAGGCTGCCAATGATTTTGTCCAGCTAATTATAGATGAGATGTTCTTGCGGGCACATAAAGTGACCACTTCTATACCCTTCCCATGTTTGATCACTGGGTTATGCAAATAAGCCGCTGTGCTTCTGATCCATGGTGTTGATAATGAAGTACAGGCTACACATAGGCAGGACATTAAGAAGTCGAAGGACGAATCGAAATTCGAAATTTGGTTGACCAAACCTTTGGCATATCAGCGTCAGTCTGCACCAGTTCCAGAGACCACAAAAATGCCTGAAGGTATTCCTTTACCTATCACCACATATATACCACTTGATTATGTGCCCCAGGGAACGTCTGTAGGGTCAGAGTCTACATAGTTTGCTGGTGGACCAGAGTTTATAAAGTACAGATTCAACCAACATAATTTTGTTAAGGTGGTGAAGAGCCAAAAGCGGTTTCAAAAACAGATAGAAAAATGGGTTGGAGATTTCAAGACTTTTGTGGATGAAATTATGGCTGAAGCAGTCAGGAAATTTCAAACTATTCAAGTTAGAATAGATAACATTGAAGCTCGTATCAACAAAAGGCTAGTTTCACTATCTCTCCCTGATCTTGCCAAGCATATGGCAGAGTTTGAGCAGGCAAAGGCTGACATAACAGAGTTGAAGGAGAAACAGTCACAACCGCCTGTATTTAGCCTAACTTTAGTGGTAAGTGATAAAGATAAAGGAATTATAGACCTAATGGGAAGACCTATGAAAGACAAAGGCAAGCAGTAAATGGATGAAAGAGCAGGAAGGAAAGAAGAAAAATGAAGAAAGAGAGAAGCTATGTCACCCGAGAATTTTGATCAACATAACCTGAAAAGAGTTTCAAAAAAGTCAAGGAAAGAAGATGAAAAAAAGAAAAGAGAGGCATAAAATTAAGTGGCAGGAGTCTCTACTAGTGCTGCCCCAGAAAGGGGGCGAAGTACAGGATTAGTTTGAGAGACGATTCCTCCAATTGTGGAGGTTGAGGTTTTGAGTTCCCCTACTACTATAGGGGCCAACATTGCATAGGGGGAGAATGCAGAATATCACCCCACCTGACAGATACCTCAGAGCAATAAGAGGCGAAGAGAATAACCTAGTCCAACCATGTATGGTAAGTTATTGCTTTGAGGATAATGCATATCTTTCTGTGTGGGGGTGGGTGTATTCACATCATGGTTGGATGTTGTTTCCAATATTCTGTATCTAATCATGTACTATCTAGTCGAAGCATCATGGTTAGGGTTTTTTTTTATTGCATTTCAAATTCTATAGCCTGTGATGTAAATATCTATGTTTAATGATTATCTATAAAATGTTTCTATTTTAGTACTTTGTTGTAAATATGGATAATGAATGATGTTGGCATGATACTATGAGCATGTGTATGTAATTAGTTACTCTATCCTGTAAAAATGTGTACAGAACTCTCAGTAATTCTGCATTTAGCATTTAGTCTAGAAGAGGTACATGAAACATGCGATGAACATTCCAAGAATTGCAAAGGAAGTTTAATTTCGTTACTTGTGAGTGTGAGATTTTACTTATAGTTATTTCATAGTTTAAGACCTATAAATTGCCCTAATCCTTGATATAGTATTCTACGGGAGTCATTGGGATAGGATAACAAGCCTCCTTGTACTTTGAGTCTATCTTGCCTAAATAAACAACCCTGCCAGAATGATTATCCCTTTTTGAACCCATCTTGTGCCTTTAAAACCTATTTTAAATCCTGTCACTGTGAGTTACACTCCGTAGGGTTTCAACATTCAGCTCTAGCCTTGGCCAAATACTAATACATTATTATTTCCAACTTAGACAAAGCATCTAAGTTGAGGGTGGCTAAATGAATGAGCCAAATAGAAAGTAAGTTAGAATCTAATTAGATTCAATTGGCCACTGAATGCATCGACATGAGTCGAGGGTGTTTAAAAAACGAGAAGAGTTGTATGCTACAATAGAATATTGAGGCTGAAAAGATGCTAGGGAAATGAGAGTTAAGTTTCAATGAGTCACTTTACCCAAAAGCACACCCCACCTGACCCGAAACCTTATTGCAAGCCTTGAAAAGACCTGTTTGATCCTAGTGAGTCAACCTTGAGATAGTGTCTTATGGCTATGGCAAGCCTATGGATACTTGAACTATGGTTGTAACTTCTTTGTAAGTCTGAGAGTTAGACTTTGTCCACATCATATAATGAGTGGTGCATTTCATTGTTGTGAGGGCAACTGAAGTTTCACTTAACTTTGTTGTTCTCTGTAAATGTAACATTCATGCTTGTGGGTTGAACTATGATAGATGCTAGGTGTGGATCCTGATGTGTTAAATGCATATGATTGAACTGATAAGTGAATAGTTGCATCAAAATGTTTCAAGGGCTGGTTGCATGTCATTTTATTATTCATGTGTGCAATTAGGTGCTGAGTTGCTTGAAGACAGGAAATTATCTTAAGTTGAGGGTGTTGATGTTCTGGTATCTTACGGAACAATTAGCATCATTTTCTTAGGAAAATTGTATGTTTTCAAGCAACCAAAGTGTTACTTAATAAAGTTTTTAGTGTTTTTAGTGAAAGGAGATAATCACAGAAGAAAGCTGGAAAAAGTAGCAGAAAAGTGAGTTTGACGGTCAAAATGGTAGACCGTCAGTGTCGCGATGGACCACCAGGTGAACCGTCAAGGCGAACCAAAACATGGCATGATAATATCTTGAGTGAAAGACCACGTGGTGGACAGTAAGACATGTGATGGACCGCCAGATGGACTGTCAACCCTTATCCAGAAACCATCTCTCAGAAGGACTTAGTAAAGATCAACATGGCGGACCGTCATCCATGCGACAGACCACTAGATAAACCGTCAATGCTTATGCAGAAACCACCTTTCAGAGGGACTTACTGATGATCATCATGGTGGACCATCATCCATGCGACAGACCACCAGATGGACCGTCAATACTTATCCAGAAATCACCTTTCATAGGGACTCAGTGACGATCAGTACGGTGGGACCGTCAGTCTTGCGAGTGAACATAAGTGTCACCGTCAGGTCTTATCTAGAAACTGTGATTTAGAAGAAATGAGTGAAGGAAAATATGGTGGACCCTCAACACTTTTACGGACCACCATATGGACCGTCAACTAGGATGCGACATTTCTGCTTTTAAATTTTAAATTATTTTTTTAGCTGGGAACATATAAATACCAAATTTTAGGGTTAAGAACTCATCTTTTATCTTTTACAAGTTTTCTTATCTATTGAAACTCTCCGTAACCTAGTACTTTGGGGATTCCTTAGATCTTGGAGAAATTTAGCATTGACCATTTATTATCGAAGATTCAAGAACTGATTCTTGGGATTCTTTTTAAGTAAATTCTTAACCTATTTATGTATAATACAAGAATTACTTCTTCTTCTTCTATGGAGTATTATGGCTAAGATCCCATAACTAGGGTTATGGGATCCTTAATATGAAACACATCTATGGGTTGGGAATCAAATTAAGTTCCATCACTAAATGATATTGTATAAACCTTTCTTCAATTTCATGACTTTTCTTGGTTGCAAACTTGAAGAGTGATCCCAAGACCATCACTTGTCTGAAAGAAAAGTGTTTGTTGAGAAAAGAAAGTGTTTACATGAATTCTAAGGGCTTTAACCTTTAGAGTAATGGCAAATGCCCTAACAGGATTAGCTTACATGAGAAATGGGTTGAAATAGCAATGCATCCTTTGAGTTTGATAGAAGTAGAGGATAATCTACCCACTTAGGTTGAGAAACTAAGGGATAAAGAATAGGACTCAACCTTTCTTGAATTGAATTTGTTAAGTGGAACTCATAAATGATTCACAACCCGAGTGGTGCTATCATTTTGGTGACCATAACCCTGGTTTGTTTAATCTCATAAAGTTACAAATTACAAAGAGAATCATTCGTTGGAATACTCTTGTTACAATTAATTATTTTATAAGTTAAAACCCAAAAACCCTTTTTTTCTTAGGAACCTCTGATAATAGTCCAATAACGATTACAACACTTAGTGAGCACAATATTCCCTGTGGGATTAGATACCCAACCTAGTTGGCTTCTATATTTGACAGCGACCGCTTACGCTTTCTATCAAGAGTTGTAATTTGGGCATATCACGTGCACTGCCTACCATAATTGAAGAGACGGCATTCCACGAGGGTATCTAGAGCCCGTGCTTTGTCCGCCCCCCAATCCACACTGGTCTATGCCCCAAGTCAATCGGCGGACCGGTTCTTCGTCGTTCCACATCCGACCGGGGTGAATTGCTGGCCCTTATCCACTTCTTTACTAATAATTTGAAGAACTCTTTGACTCTCTTTTCAAAGTCCTTTTCATCTTTCCCTCGCGGTACTTGTTTGCTATCAGACTCTCGCCTGTATTTAGCCTTGGATGGAATTCACCGCCTGATTTGGGTTGCATTCCCAAATAATCTGACTCGTAGATAGCGCCTCATGGTGTGACAGGGTTTAGGCACAATGGGGCTCTCACCCTCTCTGGAACCTCCTTCTAGGGGTCTTGGGCCCAGTCCGCCACTGAGGACACTTCTCCAGATTATAATGTTCCTGGTTCGCTCACCATTACTAAGGGAATCCTTGTAAGTTTCTTTTCCTCAACTTATTGATATGCTTAAACTCAGTGGGTAATCCCACATGACTTCGGGTCGCATTCGGAGCGCCTAAGCGCGGTAGGGTCCCAGAGTCCAGAAGAATGATAGGTTGTAGCTGCGACAGCAAAGAGAGTTAAGTTATAATCACCACTTGCCGCGACGTCCGTCGATGTGGACTCGCATATAGGCCAGCCAAGAGCTTGAGGCTTATGGGAGGCCAGTATTAGCCCTGTGACAACAACATGCCACATGAATGAGGTGCGATAAGAGGGGGGCGACGCGATGCTTGAGGCCTAGAAAGACGTACCATCAGCCTAATGGCTTCGGGCGTAACTTGCGTTCAAAGACTCGATGGTTCATGAGATTCTGCAATTCACACCAAGTATCGCATTTTGCTATGTTCTTCATCAATGCGAGAGCAGAGATATCCATTGCCAAGATTTGTTTTTGTTTGTAAGAGAAGAACACGTCCCCCCGACGCACGCCGCGAACGGAGCGCAATGAATCAATTTTCACTTTCTGAATTTTAGTGTTGTAATCAATATAAATAGAAAACCAGAGCTATGTTCACCAAGGGTTTTGGGAATTGACAGATACTAGGCAATGCTATAGTTTTTTGGAATGAGTAGAACAACAGAATATCCTTGACGATTACACTACATGACTTATCTCTCGACCTCACCAGACAATTTATTATCTAATTCTCTTAAACTTAGATAACTTATCTATTTCCAATAGGATGTTATCTCACATAGATTAATCCAGTTACGGCATTAATCATTAAACAGAAGGTTGGTAGCTTTTGAGTCCCTTTTGATAATTCAAGTCCTCTAGTCTATTTCTCCGTTAGAAGCAAATAAAACCTAAGGCATAACCTAATGTTTTTAACTGCTAGATTTTAGTTAAGACAATAGAATTTCAAGATGTTCTACTACTCTTTGAATCCATTAAACACCTAGTATCATATCAAACTCTAATCCATGGATCCCATAACCACGACTAATAGAAGTAGCCACTAATTATTTGATGAATGAAATAACAAGTTGAATTCATAATGATAAGGATAACTTACAATTAGATGGAAAACAAAAAGTAGTCTCTTCAATTAAAATAACAAAGTAGAACCCCAAAAATAGTTGATAAGAAAAACTAAGAATAATTGACAACAGAGAACAATGTGCGTCTCTCTCATCTCAAAAGTTAATTATTTCGATAGATAGATGATGAATGCCATTAAAACCCCTAAAAGATGCTATTTATTTTAAAGATGAATTAAGGAAATAAAATAATAAAATTAATATAATTGTTCGAAATAGGTGACGCCCAGGCTGACGCCGCATCAAGAAATTGACGCCCTATCACGTATGACGTTAGAGAAGCTTTAGTTGCCTTCAAATTCTGTCTTAGGATGACGGTGTAGATGACTCCACATCAAGGATCTGATGGTGTATCACCAACGTCATCAGATATCTTCTTCCAATGCTGATTTTCTGCTCAAGGCTGACACCATTCTTGATACCTTATCACAACTTTGACACCACATCACCGTCGTCGTCAGAACAGCTTGTCAAACTGCATCTCCCTGGTTTAGGCTAATGCCAATGCTGATAGGCTTTCATGAGGCTGACGACTTATCACAAAGGTCTTCATCCAAGTTTTCTTCTATTTTGCTCAGATTTTCACTTCTTTTGCTCCATTGTTGCTTGTTTTCATTTCTTCAGCCTTTTTTTGCAATATCATGAGCAAACACATCAAAATAATAAGAGTTGCTTCAGAATTCACAATTATTTTGATCTAAAAACCATTAAATGTGTTAGCTTTTCCTCACACATCAACACCCTCAACTTAAAAGAATTTCTTTTCCTCAAGCAACAACTAACTAAGAGAATACAAAGAACATTCAGCAGTCAACAACCATTTTAGATCAAAACTTAGTTACCACCTCTAAGGTCAACCTATTTAAACTACTGTGTTTCTTATCAAAAAACAACAATGTAACACAAAGGATTCCAGCCATGGCATCAACTAAGTACTAACACACATGCTCATATCAATATACCACTACCCAAACAAGTAAGTCACCTAGCAACATACTGGTGTGCCCTTTCAACAAAGAATTTCCCTTTTTTCTCTTAGAATAGAATTCAAAGTATAAACATGGGGATTAACACAAGATCACTCACTCTCAGAATGAAGTTCAAAACAATGCGTGCCAAACACCATATGCTTGACCTTATCTTCATTACCAAAGTGTCCAGACCGGTAAGCTAGGATCACTATAGGTCTTTCCTCAGCTAGTAACATAGGCTAGGGGCTGGTATGATATTAGGTGGTATTTAGAGTGAATAACCTCCTTGGCACTACCTTACTTGTGGGGTCCACTTATTAACCTCTTTTTCTCTCTTTTTCTTTTCTTTTTTTCCTCTTTATCACACAAGCAGAATGAGTGTGTTTTTTCTTTTTGTTCAAACAAACTTCTTTTCTTGCTCTTTTTCACCAACACCCAATTTTGTATTTCTTTTTCACTTATTCTTTTTCTTTTACTCTACCCATATTCATACCTAATTTACATCATGTACCCCTATGATAGCCACCCTCAACTTAGGCTCTTTGCCTCAGTCAAGGTGCACAGTGTCCAAGGAGGACCTGGCCCAAAATAGGTTCATTATGATCTAAAAGGGAAAGTGATAGGTATCATAGAAAAAAAATGGTCAATTAAGGCTCAAATAGGGATCAAGGGATATCATGCATATGGGAAGGTCATTTAGGCTAATAGTGACTTAAGTTCAAAAATGGCGTATGATCCTTTCCTAACCCCTATCTTTCAATTATGGTGAGACGAATTGGGAAAGTTCTAGATTCGGCACTACAAATAGAACTCGGTATGGTCTCACACACATAAGGTACACAATCACTATCACTGGCTATTACCAATATGGTTCAAGCAATTGTTCAGAAGTGATGCTAAAGTAGCTAAACTAATGCCATGGCGAGATGCACAATGGTCACATTAGGATGTAATTCACACAGTATACAAAACAAACCTTCAGAGAGGTGTTCAGAATTACAAAATTAGTTAACTGCCTACAGAACTTGCATTACTCCTAGTTATTTACATAATATGCTACAACAACGTGCTACCCTACACCCTCAACTTAAAATCAAAGTAAAATAAAACTAAGGGTTAGGGTATACCTGGACTCAATCGAGTCTCAAATCATAGGTACTCAACCCTGTAGCAGTGTCATCCTCATCAGGAGCTTCTCTCTGCTCCAGTGCAGCAGCTCTACTAGATGAAGCTCCTGTATCCCTCGCTCGCAGTGCTTCTTCCCATTTCCAGTTGTCTACTAGGGACGCTTGCGTTGCCTTTTTTAGATCCGCTTTCTCCTGGTCTGTTAGCTTATCACCCGCTTTCTTCTTTTTCTTTTTCTTTTTCTCAGCTCTGCTCTCATTCTGATCAACTTCTTGTCCTTTTCTCTTACCTTTTTCAGCTTCTTTATCTTTTTTTTTTCACTGGATCTACAGTGAGATCAAGGATTGGGGGTTCATCCTTAGATTCCCCAGTTGTCTACAATACAGGGATCATAGACTGATGTTGTTGAACTATTACCATATCAGCTTTTATATTTTCTAGGGCCACTCTGAATTCAGCAAGCTCTGCTCCAGTCAACTCTTGTTCCTTTGCATCAAAATGGTTCTCCAAATCCACAACCCGTGCAGGCAAAGTAGCAAACGTAACACCCTGTATTCAAGTACATGTATTGGCGTATTCAAGTACGTGTATTGGTCTTATTTATATGGAATTAATTTTTTTATTTTATTTATACCGGAATTTGCCCGTCGATGGTTCCATACGAAGGTTATTGAATAAGATTTCCAATGATATAAATATTTCCAAAAATGGATAAGTTTCGGATATAATCGAGCACGTTCGAAACTATAAAATGGTGGTCGGGATATGGTGAATAGTAAATGTGCAGGAAAATTTCCTGCACACAAACTACTGAGGCCTGCCAGTTTTTTGGGTCAACTTAGAACGATCATAACTCCCTTAATATAATGAACTGGGAGAGATACGACCTATAAAAAGAAATATCTTTGAGTCTTCTTTCCAATTCAATTGGTTTCATCCAAATCCAACGTCTGAGTAAGAAGTTATACTCGTTTTACTTTAGCCTCTCAAAACAGATTTTTAGGGTCAACTTCAAACGATCATAACTCCTTGTAAAAGACGAAATGGGTGGCCTACTTTATATGAAATGAAATACCTTTGAAATATATTTCCAACGATACCAATTTCACCCAAATCCGATATCGGAACAAAGAGTTATGGTCGATCTACTTTAGCTTGTCAAAACAGTCCACCATGGACAGATTCGGATTTACTTAAAATTTTAAGGGCAATATGGTCATTTTCCATTACCTCATGCATGAAAATTGGTCATTATATGCATATAATTAGTCTCATATCCATTATTTATCATCCATTATTGATGAATAAGAAACCCTAGCCAAATTTCAACTCCAATTATCTTGTGATTCAACCGTAGAAAATCCAAATTGATTCGGTAGTTGTGTTCACCGTCTCGAGGGCTTCGAGAAGCACCCCTTATTTGTACCAACAGGACTTCGAAATCAAAAGGGCCATTTTATGGTAAGGATGTAAATTATGTTGGTGTTATTTATATGGATATGTATATATATGCATGTAAGCATAAGAAGTGTGTTATTTGATTGTTGTTGAAAGATGATTGGAAATGATGTTGGATTATTCTTGTGCATGGTTGGATTATGTTGTATTGTGAAGGGATTTGGTGTGATGATGTGGTATTAAAATTATGATTATATATATATATATATATATATATACACATAAACCTATTGTTCAAGTTGGTTTTTGGAATGCTATGCAAATATTGTTTGTATGGAATTATGGAAGAGAATTGTGGTGTTGGGTTGCTAATACTAGATGCCAAACATTTCATTGTAGATAAGTGATTTGTAAAGGCGGGAAGTTGTGTTGAATTGGTATCCAATCTACGATGAGGTATGTAAAGCATACTCTAACAATGTTCTTTGGCATGAAAACACCAATGTTCCATCAAGTAAGATTCCGAGGTTGTCCAAAAACATGTATTGTTCTACGTTACCAACGAAGTTGTTTCCATCCTATAAAGTGTCAAAATGTTTCATTGATATACCAAAAGGCTCCTATTTCATTGTTGTGATATTGATGATTCTGAAACACATTGTTGATGTACCAATGAGTCTTTATTACATCGTTATTGTATAGAAGGTCTATTACTTGGTTCCTATTGATGTATCATTGTTTCAAAGTATCAAAAATGTGGTGGAGATCGAAATAACAATCTCAAAGATTAATTTAACTAAGTGATGGAAGTTCTCTCTTATCGGGTGGTATCCCTGTGGCATAAGCCTAGCATGGGTCGATCCCTATTTACGTGTTTATGGGTCGTATCCCATGGGCATAAGCCTAGCATGGGTAGACCCCAGTTGATATGTACTGGAGGCAGCCTAATGGTCACAGTACAGTACAGTAATGATTACAAAGATGTTAAGAACGAAGGTAAAGTGATTGAATAAATTCAATGTACAGGTTGTCACAAGTTCTAGTAAGTGTGGTCCACTCCTATTACGATTTATTCACTTGTTTCGGATTTCTATTGAGCTCCTATATCATATGTGATTATCTACAGCTTTACATACTCAGTACATATTTCGTACTGACGTCCCCCACGGGGACCTGCATTTCATGCTGCAGGCATAAGTACCTCAGCTCATACACCGCACAAGTAGGAGCCAGGTCATACAACTATTATTGGTGAGCTCCAGTTTGCTTCAGAGCTTTCCGAGTCGGTTCCTTATGTTTTGTTATTGTACAGGAGTCATGTGTGGGTGGGGGTTTGTCCCGACCCTATCTATGTCATGTATATCCTAGAGGCTTTGTAGACATAAGGAAGGGTAAAGTCATGGAAGTTTATATAGTGATGTTATATCTGTATATGTGGTGGCCCCGACGGCCAAGTATTATATATATATATATTTGTGCGTGTTGTGATGATACAGGTAATTAGATCCTTCTATATGCAACGAAGTGCTGTCCAAATTTTTGGTGACATATAAGGAAAAGTACAGGTATTTGAACGGGTTCTCCTGGGCCTTCTCGGCTTCGTGTGCCAGTCCGGCCCGATGGGATTTTGGGGCATGAGAAAAGTGGTATCAGAGAGGTTCGTCCTAGTGAGTCTACAAAGCCGTGTCTACGTAGATTCTTGCTTATCGGTGTGTTGTGCACCACATCTATAAACAGGAGGCTATGGACATTTAGGAATTGTATATGAAGTCATAGTTGACCACTGAATCAATTTATTTCTCTTATTATAGTAATGATGCCGGTTACCAGAAGCAAGAATACCGGTAAGCAAGTAGATGTGGCTGCCGGAGAGGGGACTAGTAAGTCACCCACTATACCAGCTATTCAAAGTGAGGTTCCAGCTGAGCATGCATCAGAAACTTCCCCTAGTCCGGAAGAAATAAGGGGGAGGAGAACTATATCCCCAGAGCCACCTATTAATGTTGTTGATCAAGATCTTAGAAATGCAGTGCAACTTTTGACTCGTATAGTTTCTAGGCAAGCTCAAGGGCAAACCATTCCTACTGCAGGTCCTAGTGGTATAGATAGGGTGGCTAGCCTTCGAACACAGGATTTTCTTAAGATGGATCCTCCTAATTTTACTGGATCAGATCTTAACGAGGACCCATAAGACTTTATTGATTAGATCCAAAGGGCCCTAGAGGTGATGCATGTATCGGGCAGAGAGACAGTGGAGTTAGCCGCATATAGATTCAAAGGTGAGGCTATATGTTGGTATGAAGACTGGAAATGCTCAAGGGGCATTGATGCACCCCCAGCTACTTGGAAAGAGTTCAAAGAGGCATTTATTGATCATTATCTTCCATATGAGACTCGTCAGGCCCGTGTGGATCAGTTCTTAAATATTCGACAGGGTAATACAAGTGTGAGAGAGTATAGTCTTCGATTTAATTCTTTGTCCAGATATGCTCCTAATGTTATAACTACTATGGATGACAGAGTTCATCGGTATGTGGTTGGATTGGATCCGTATTTGGTTAGGGATTTTACTATTGCTGCACTGAATAAAGACATGGATATAGCTAGGATCCAAGCATTTGCACAGAAAATGGAAGATCAGAGGCAAAGAAGAAAAACACAGGAATTTGAAAGCGGATCTTCTAAGAGGGACAGATCTACAGGGCAGTTTATGGCGCCACAGGGAGGTTTTAGACCTCAATTTTCTGCTAGACCACCTAGGCCATTATTTTCTTATTCTGCAGCTAGTGCTCCAACACAGCATTAGGGGTTCAGAGGCAGTCAATTTGGGCAAAGAAGTGAGGGTCATAGTTCGCGATCAGTGGGTTACCAAGGGCAAGGGAATATGAGACAATCGAGACCTCCTCGAGAGCCATGCAATAAATGTGGAAGGTATCATTTGGGTGCAT
Source organism: Capsicum pubescens (assembly GCA_030864215.1). Lineage (NCBI taxonomy): Eukaryota > Viridiplantae > Streptophyta > Magnoliopsida > Solanales > Solanaceae > Capsicum > Capsicum pubescens. Next base: position 5,629,774 of record CM061539.1, read on the forward strand.
GTCAGCTGGGGACCAATGTTTGCTTTTGGTGTGGTATGTCGGGGCATATGATGAGGGAATGACCACGAAGGGACATAGGGGGTATGGCATAACCTACGGGGTCATTTGTTGCATCATCATCATCGATGCCTTATTCAGGAAGGGGTGCACAACCAATGGGTCGTGTTAGAGGTGATAGAGGAGCCACGAGTTCTAGTGGGGCTCAAAATCGTACGTATGCTCTAGCGGATCGACAGAATTTAGAGGCTTCCCCAGATGTGGTTACGGGTACGTTGTCTATATTTTCATTCGATTTATATACCTTAATTGATCCCGGTTCTACATTATCTTATGTTACTCCATTGGTTGCTGGAAAGTTCGAAAGAATACCCGAACTGTTAGTTAAGCCATTTGAAGTGTCCACACCGGTCGGGGAATCTATTATAGCTAGAAGGGTTTATCGAAACTGCATAGTAAATATTTGTGGTCGTGATACGATGGCTGATCTTGTAGAGTTATAAATGGTAGATTTTGATGTTATAATAGGTATGGACTGGTTGGCGTCTTGTTATGCCACAATTGATTGCTGTACGAAAAAGGTATATTTCCATTTTCCAAATGAATCAGTCCTTGAATGGAAAGGTGAAATTAGCGCGCCAAGAGGTAGATTTATTTCTTATTTTAAGGCAAGAAGAATGATTTCCAAGGGATATATATATCATTTAGTTAGAGTAAGGGATACAGAAGCGAATCCACCAACTCTTCACGCTGTTCCGGTGGTAAATGAATTTTCTGATTTATTTCCTGAAGATCTTCCAGGTTTGCCTCCTGAACGAGAAGTAGAGTTTGGTATTGATGTAATACCAGGCACCTAACCAATCTTCATTCCTCCGTATAGAATGGCCCCAACAGAATTACGAGAATTGAAAGAGCAATTGAAAGATTTGCTAGAAAAGGAGTTCATTAGGCCTAGTATTTCCCCTTGGAGAGCACCAGTGTTATTTGTACGCAAAAAGGATGGCTCTCTGAGGATGTGTATTGATTATCGACAATTGAATAAGGTGACTATTAAGAATAAATATCCTCTCCCAAGAATTGATGATTTATTTGATCAGTTACAGGGCGCCAAGTGCTTTTCTAAGATTGATTTGAGGTCAGGTTACCACCAAGTGAGGGTCAAAGAAAAAGATATACCCAAAATAGTTTTCCGAACAAGGTATGGTCATTATGAGTTTCTAGTTATGTCATTTGGGCTAACAAATGCACCCAAAGCTTTTATGGATTTGATGAATAAGGTTTTTAAGCCATTCCTGGATGTATTTGTGATAGTTTTTATAGATGATATTCTAGTTTATTCTAGATCAGAAGAGGACCATGCCAATCACTTACGACAGGCATTGCAGACTCTTCGTGATTGTAAGCTTTATGCAAAGTTCTCTAAATGTGAGTTTTGGTTAAAGTCGGTGGAATTTTTGGGTCATATTGTATCTAGTGAAGGGATAAAGGTTGATGCTCAAAAGATAGAAGCTGTGAAGAACTGGCCAAGGCCCACAACGCCTACGGAGATTCGTAGTTTTCTTGGGTTGGCTGGTTATTATAGAAGGTTTGTTAAAGGCTTTTCTTCCATTTCAGCACCCTTAACCAAGCTAACCAATAAAGCATCCAAATTCCAATGGAATGATGCCTGTGAGAAGAGTTTTCAAGATTTAAAGAACAAGTTGATTTCTACACCCGTGTTGGTACTTCCAGAAGGCACCGAAGGGTATACAGTGTATTGTGATACTTCCAGAATTGGTTTAGGATGTGTATTGATGCAACATGGTAAGGTAATATCATATGCTTCTAGACAATTACGGCCACATGAGAAAAATTATCCTACACACGATCTTGAGCTGGCAGCAGTTATTTTTGCTTTAGAGATATGGCGCCACTACTTATATGGGGTTCATGTTGATATATATACTGACCATAAGAGCTTGCAATATATTTTTAATCAGAAGGATCTAAATTTAAGGCAGCGGAGATGGCTTAAACTATTAAAGGACTACGATGTTGATATCCTGTACCATCCAGGGAAAGCAAATGTGGTAGCTGATGCATTAAGTCGTAAGGCTATGATGGCGCCTATAAAAAAGCAAGGGATGGTTAAGGATCTTCACCAGTTAGCTAGTTTGGGAGTTCGCCTTCTTGAAACTCCGAATAAAGAGCTTATCGTTCATAATGCTGCGGAATCTTCATTAGTAGCTGAAGTGAAAGAGAAGCAATATGCAGACCCTATTTTATTACAGCGTAAGGAGAACGTTCAGAATGGTGCGACCAAGGCATTTGTGCTTACGCGAGAAGGAGTACTTCAGTTCCAAAACCGATTGTGTGTGCCGGATATAGACGGGCTAAGAAAGAAGATTATGACAGAGGCAAATTTTTCAAGGTATTCCGTTCATCCAGGATCAACCAAAATGTATCAAGATTTGAAAGATATGTATTGGTGGAATGACATGAAGAAGAGCATTGCAGAATTTGTAGCTGAATGTCCAAATTGCCAACGAGTTAAAGTGGAACATCAAAAGCCCGGAGGCTATATGCAATGCATAGATCTTCTAATTTGGAAGTGGGACATGATCAACATGTATTTTGTTACAGGTTTTCCTCGTACAACTCGGAAATTTGATTCTATATGGGTGATTGTGGATAGGCTTACTAAATCCGCACATTTCTTACCCAATAAGACCACTTACACAGTTGAAAAATATTCAAAGCTGTATGTTAAAGAAATAGTCTGATTACATGGTGTGCCAACTTCTATTATATCGGATCGGGGAACTCAATTTACCGCAAACTTTTGAAAGTCTTTCCAACGGAGTTTGGGAACACAAGGGAATCTGAGTACAGCTTTTCACCCTCAGAAGGATGGACAAGGAGAGCGCACCATTCAAACACTTGAAGATATGCTACGAGCATGTGTTATAGATTTTAAAGGCAGCTGGGATGATCATTTACCTCTTATTGAGTTTGCCTACAATAATAGCTATCATTCAAGTATCAAAATGGCACCATATGAAGCTTTATATGGGAGGAAGTGTAGATCACCAATAGGATGGTTCGAAGCGGGTGAAACTCTTATGTTCGGACCGGATCTTGTGTATCAAGCCATAGAGAAAGTCAAGGTGATTCAGCAACGGTTGAAAACAGCCCAAAATCAACACAAGTCATATGCGGATAGTAGAAAAAGAGGGCTAGAATTTTCGTTAGGCTATTGGGTATTTTTGAAGGTATCGCCAATGAAAGGGGTGATGAGATTTGGCAAGAAAGGAAAGTTGAGTCCACGATATATAGGCCCGTATAAGATTATTCGAAGATGTGGGCAAGTTGCTTATGAATTAGAGCTACCCCAGGAACTCTCATCAGTGTATCCAGTATTTCATGTATCGATGCTTCGAAAGTGCATCGGATATCCGTCCTTTATTACTTCTACTGAAGATGTGCAAGTAACAGAAGATCTTACCTATGAGGAGATGCCTATTGCTATATTAGATCGTCAAGTTAAGAAGATGAGAAATAAAGAAGTAGCATCGGTGAAAGTACTTTGGAGAAATCAACAAAGGAAAGAGATTACATGGGAAGCTGAGGAAGCAATGAAATCTAAGTACCCTCATTTGTTCAAAGATGAAGAGGAAGTTCAAGAAACGGAGTTAGAACATTAACAAGTTTTTGTTTATATATGCATAGTATTTATATGATGATGTGAATGTTAATGGTGGACTTGAACTTGTTTTGGTTGAATAACTACGCTAACATTCGAGGACAAATTTCCTAAAGGGGGGAAGGATGTAACACCCCGTATTCAAGTACATGTATTGGCGTATTCAAGTACGTGTATTGGTCTTATTTATATGGAATTAATTTTTTTATTTTATTTATACCGGAATTTGCCTGTCGATGGTTCCATACGAAGGTTATTGAATAAGTTTTCCAACGATATAAAGATTTCCAAAAACGGATAAGTTTCGGATATAATCGAGCACGTTCGAAACTATAAAACGGTGGCCGGGATATGGTGAATAGTAAATGTGCAGGAAAATTTCCTGCACACAAACTACTGAGGCCTGCCAGTTTTTTGGGTCAACTTTGAACAATCATAACTCCCTTAATATAATGAACTGGGAGAGATATGACCTATCAAAAGAAATATCTTTGACTCTTATTTCCAATGCAATTGATTTCATCCAAATCCAACGTCTGAGTAAGGAGTAATACTCGTTTTACTTTAGCCTCTCAAAACAGTTTTTTAGGGTCAACTTCAAACGATCATAACTCCTTGTACAAGACGAAATGGGTGTCCTACTTTATATTAAATGAAATCTCTTTGAATTATATTTCCAATGATACCAATTTCACCCAAATCCGATATCGGAGCAAAGAGTTATGGCGATCTACTTTAGCTTGTCAAAACAGTCCACCATGGACAGATTCGGATTTACTTAAAATTTTAAGGGCAATATGGTCATTTTCCATCACCTCATGAACGAAAATTGGTAATTATATGCATATACTTAGCCTCATATCCATTATTTATCATCCATTATTGAAGAATAAGAAACCCTAGCCAAATTTCAACTCCAATTATCTTGTGATTCAACCGTAGAAAATCCAAATTGATTCCGTAGTTGTGTTCACCGTCTCGAGGGATTCGAGAAGCACCCCTTATTTGTGCCAACAGGACTTCGAAATCAAAAGGGCCATTTTATGGTAAGGATGTAAATTATGTTGGTGTTATTTATATGGATATGTATATATATGCATGTAAGCATAAGAAGTGTGTTATTTGATTGTTGTTGAAAGATGATTGGAAATGATGTTGGATTATTCTTGTGCATGGTTGGATTATGTTGAATTGTGAAGGGATTTGGTGTGATAATGTGGTATTGAAATGATGATTATATATATATATATATATACACATAAACCTATTGTTCAAGTTGGTTTTTGGACTGCTATGCAAATATTGGTTGTATGGAATTATGGAAGAGAATTGTGGTGTTGGGTTGCTAATACTAGATGTCAAACATTTCATTGTAGATAAGTGATTTGTAAAGGTGGGAAGTTGTGTTGAATTGGTATCCGAATCTACGATGAGGTATGTAAAGCATACTCTAACAATGTTCTCTGGCATGAAAACACTAATGTTCCATCAAGTAAGATTCCGAGGTTGTCCAAAAACATGTATTGTTCTACGTTACCAACGAAGTTGTTTCCATCCTATAAAGTGTCAAAATGTTTCATTGATATACCAAAAGGCTCCTATTTCATTGTTGTGATATTGATGATTCTGAAACACATTGTTGATGTACCAATGAGTCTTTATTACATCGTTATTGTATAGAAGGTCTATTACTTGGTTCCTATTGATGTATCATTGTTTTAAAGTATCAAAAATGTGGTGGCGACCGAAATAACAATATCAATGATTAATTGAACTAAGTGATGGAAGTTCTTTCTTGTCGGGTGGTATCCCAGGGGCATAAGCCTAGCATGGGTCGATCCCTATTTACGTGTTTATGGATCGTATCCCAGGGGCATAAGCCTAGCATGGGTTGACCCCAGTTGATATGTATTGGAGGTAGCCTAATGGTCACAGAACAGTACAGTAATGATTACAAAGATGTTAAGAATGAAGGTAAAGTGATTGAATAAATTCAATGTACAGGTTGTCACAAGTTCTAGTAAGTGTGGTCCACTCCTATTACGATTTATTCACTTGTTTCAGATTTCTATTGAGATCCTATATCATATGTGATTATCTACATCTTTACATACTCAGTACATATTTCGTACTGACGTCCCCCACGGGGTCCTGTATTTCATGCTGCAGGCACAGGTACCTCAGCTCATACACCGTACAAGTAGGATCCAGGTCATACAACTATTGTTGGTGAGCTCCAGTTTGCTTCAGATCTTTTCGAGTCGGTTCCTTATGTTTTGTTATTGTACAGGAGTCATGTGTGGGCGGGGGTTTGTCCCGACCCTAGCTATGTCATGTATATCCTAGAGGCTTTGTAGACATAAGGATGGGTAAAGTCATGGAAGTTTATATAGTGATGTTATATCTGTTTATGTGGTGGCCCCGACGGCCAAGTATTATATATATATATATTTGTGCGTGTTGTGCTGATACAAGTAATTAGATCCTTTTATATGCAAAGAAGTGTAGTCCAAATTTTTGGTGACATGTAATGGAAAGTACAGGTATTTTAACGGGTTCTCCCGGGTCTTCTCGGCTTTGGGTGCCAGTCCGTCCCGATGGGATTTTGGGTCGTGATAGCAAAGGACTCAAGAGCATCCCTAATTCTCTTTTCTATAGCAGCAGCAAACGGCTCAGCAAAGGCACGTAACTACGTCTCATAGCATCTGGCCTGTTTAGCTATTTTTCTGATATTAATAGGCTGGGATGCAACTTTTGCTTGTGCTGTAGGAACTGATGGACCTGGATCATCATCAGGAACTGTGCCTGTATGTGCAGCCTCAGAAGCTTATTCTTCAACTTTGGGTATTGAACTAGGGCCTGCAACTGATGGATTCACCTCAACCCTCACCCCTCTATAAAGTGTCAGCCTTGGCTGATTTTTTTCATAGAGAATAGGGTTGTGGGTCTTGGTGGCGTACAGTGTATCATCAATCCCAGCAATATGTGGTACCCCTTGCCTCTGTGCATAGCCTGGTAATCAGACAAGGGAATGGATACACAGTGTCAGACCTCGTTACCCAAATCTTGATTTCTTCAGGAATAATCTCCCCAAAATTTAGCTTAAGGTTGACCACAAGACATGCAACCAATATTTCTCGATCATCCCCCAAAATATAATCTCCTTCTTTCGGTGTCAAATGGGTGTGCACAACACCCTACCAGAGTTTTACCTCTTAGTCAAAAAGCCTTGTAAATACGCTCACTGGGTTGGTTCATCCATAAAGGATCTCCCTCAGCTATAAGTGTAGCTAAATAAGGACACTGGTCTTGTGACATGAGGAGTGAAATTGGGTCCATGTAGAAATCTGTTGATAGTCATATCAGAAATTTCTATATTTACCCCACGAACAGGAACTCTGGTTAGCAAAGGCTGGTCTGCTGTGGTCTCTCCACTCTTGCACATGCTCTCAAATCTAGCCTTGTAGTTTGCATAGAAATCCCGGACTACTACAGGACAAAACGGGTTGCCTTCCTTAGCAGTCCATCCCATCCCATAATCTCTGAACTTTTTCTCGACTGCAGGATACCTAGGTAATCCTGTGATGATGACTCTCTTCTCTGGAAACACCGAACGCTTGACAAATCTTCTCTTTGTTCCAATCAACCCTTTTAAGAAGATGTCCTCTACTTCAGGGATCTGCCATCTAGCATTCTCTCGAGCCTCCAGATTCTTGCATTTTATCAAAGCTCCCCAAACTGAGGGCTCCTTCTCAATGTGATTCTTAGTCGAGGGAGTTTCAAAGGATGGTTCCTCAGAAACAGATTTGTTAGACTCTGCATTTTCTGCCTCAGGTTCTTTAGATTCATCCTTCTAAGACTCAGGATGTTTAGACTTAGTTTGCTTAGAACCCTCGTGCTCAGAAGACTCACTCTCATCTGGGATGGTAGTCTCAGTATCATCACTATCCTCTACTGTAATGGGTTTAGGTGGAGAAGGTGTCTTTGGAATGGGTTTCTTTCTCTTCCACTTGAGCAGTGGTTCTTCATCTTTATAATCAGAGTCTTCATCAATAATCTTCCAAACCAACTTAGGCTTAGCAGCTTTCTTGGGAATGTTAGGATTCTATCTTTTAGGTGCCATTAGAATATTCCTGAACCATAAGACAAACACATGTAAAAAATCAAGGTATGATAGTACAATATGCTATTTAAGTTCACTTAGCATTGTCATCATTGCATGACGATATAGCTGATAAGGCGTTACATTTATGATAGCCTATTAGCTATGTCGTCAGCCATAAAAAGAATTGATATATATTTTTATCAAACTTGTGATGAAATTCTTGATAGGGTGTCACAGTTGTGATAGCCTATCAGGGAGGTCGTCAGCCTTAAATAGTGAATGCTCTTTTTTTTTATTTTTCTGACAACGTAGCTGATAAGGCGTCACGATTATGATAGCCTATCAGCAACGCCGTCATCTCAAAACTTTTCCCCCAATTAGTTTGCTTTCTTAATTTTGGGACCAAATTCTTCGTACAACCATATGGAATTCTTGTTTTTGTACTGAGGGTTTTAAATTTTTGCAATTTAGGTGCAACTTAACCCTAATTTCTAATTTTCCACGCCAATACAACCTAAACTCAAGTTTCTCCTATTTAAGCATCATGTTTTCAACACTTTAGCACTTCAACTACAAGAGAACAAAGTTATGAGCATACTTGATGAGTTGACTCTACTTGATTACACGATAGAGAAGGAAAATGAGAGATGGAATTTGATTTTTTGCCATCCCACAACTATCAGGAAGAAGAGGTTTCCTTGTACACTTGAGAGTGTTTTGAAAGGAAAGAAGTATCCTAACTAAGGAAATAAAATAAAATCTTAAAAGGAAATAAAATAAAGCGGGAACCTGAAGGGTTTTATACCTGGGCAGGGTCGAATTTGGATCAATTTGGGCCCAGATTTTTCCAAATTTAAATGATGGCTGACGACAACTTGTGATAAGCCGTCACAAATTTGATAGCTTATCACGGAGGTCATCATCCTTAATAAATAAGGTCTCACTTGTGGTCTTCCTGACGACATTGGTGATAAGCCGTCACAGTTGTGATAGCTTATCACGAATGTCTTCAAGACCACTTGAATTGTATTCTTTAGTTTTTAGCTTGAACTTTTCGTACCTCTTCAGTTCCTTCCTATTACTACCTAAATGAATAAAAACAAAATGCATAAAAATAAAATTTTGGGTTGCCTTCCAATAGCGCCTGATTTAGTATTACGGGATGACTTGATTGTCTCGACTACTCAAACTTTGTCAAGATGCCGTTTCACTACCTCATCACTATTTTCCTAGAATACATCTATGACCGAGAAGATATTCATCTCCTATAACTGCTTCATAAGAGGTTGCATTTTGAATCTGGCCTCCTTTTTTTATATCTGAACTTGAGCTCATTAAGCTCCATATCAACCAAAACTCTTCCCGTGGCTAATAATGGACTACCCAAGATGATGGATACCTCAAAATCAACATCAAAATCCAGTATCACAAACTCTGCAGGCAGAATAAAATTATCCACCTTTATTGGTACATCATGCAATATACTAACTGGTCGCTTAACTGATCTGTCTACCATAACAAAATGCATCGTTGTTGGGGTAGGCTCCCCCAATCCAAGATTCTTGTAGATATCAAGCGGCATTATATTTATACTTTCTCCTAAGTCACATAATGATTTGGTAAACTTTATAGACCCAACTGTGAACGGTATGGTAAATGCTCCAGGATCAGGCTTTTTCTGAACTAAGGATTATGAAAAAACAGCACCACCGTGATGGATGTTGTCCATCGGCACACAACTTACCTTTCACTTCTTTTTTATAAATTCCTTCATAAATTTAGCATAGTTTGGCATTTGCTCATGTGCATCCATTAATGGCATATTCACAGTCAGCCGTTTCATTATTGCCATGAACTTGTTAAATTTCTCGTTATCTTCTTTATTTTTCAACCTCTAAGGTAATAGAGGTGGTGTTCTTGGAATTTGTTTTAATACCACTTCTTATTTCTTTTCATCTTCTTTCTCTGAAATATCTACAAAGACATCCAGCTTTTCAGACTCCACAAGATTGTTTCCTTCTGATTTATCAACACTTACCTTCTTCTCCACAGCTTTGCCCATAGAAGGGCAATATAACATCTTACCACTATGAGTGGTAATCACCCTACAAGAGCCATCAATCTGTGGGTTCTGAACTGTATCACTAGGTAAAGTGCCAGATTTTCTCTGGTTTAGAGTAGGCAAAAGTTGGCTCATCTGCTGCTCCAACTGCTTAATAGAAGCTGAGTGTGAGCTAACCAATTGAGTGAGGGTAAAAAACTCACTTTTCATATTAGTTATTCCCGAGTTGGTTGCCTCCACTCCCTTCAACAATTTTTCCATCATGTTCTCCATGGACATTTTGCCAGAACTAGTTGTTGTAGCATCCCGACTTCCAGGAGGAATTTACAAACCACTCTTGTCATTATTGTTTCTCCAATGTCCCTGCTCCCTATATTTATAATCAGGTTTGTCATAGAAATTACGACCTTGGTTCCCTTGGCTATTGCCTCGGAAACCCCCTAATTACTCATATAGTTTACCTCAGCATCAACATCTATATACACAGTACCATGAGATTCCACGGTTTTAACCATCTCAGTCTTTCCGGATAGCAAGTTCTTATCCAGCAAGTCCATTTGCGTCTTCAAATGGGCCATGTCCTGATCTCGCTCCTCCTCTCTTCTACTCTACTCTACAGTAATACCACTAGCAACAGTTGGGATAGCTACTATAGAATACCTAGTATGCCAAGCTCGACTCTGTTTGGTCATTCTATTCAGCATATCGAAAGCATTCAGAAAAGAGAGGTCAATGAATGAACCACCAGCAGCATTGTCGACAATTGGCTTTGTCACAGAGTTGAAGGATCTGTTCAAATTCTCCATCAAGTGCAGATACGTCATATTATGGTTTGGAGATTATACAAGTTTCTTATTAAACTTTTCCCAGGTCTCGTGCAGTGCTACAGTTGGAAGCTGTCTGAAGTTGCTATTCTCGTCCCTCAACTGTACCCTTTTGGAGGGTGGAAAGAACTGTTCTAGGATTGCATCTTTCAACTGTTTCTAGTTGGTTATAGAATCGGGCTCCTAATTCATTCATCCACATCGTTGCCTCTCTAGAAAGATACAATGGAAATAACCTCAACCTGATTGCATTCTGGCTCACTCTCGGTTTGTCAAAGGATTTGCATATGGTGATGAAGTTTACCAAATACATGTTCGTGTCATCACCAGGCAAGCCTCCAAATAACACCTTTAAATTCAGGAGTTAGTTCATGGTACTTGTTATGCTCAATTTTGCACCTGGTGCCAACGGTGGCAGAATGATAGCACCCATTCCACCAGCTCCATCCATTCCTTCATCATCTTCATCAGCCTCATATTGCATCGGATGTTGACCATATCTACCTCGGACTGGATGATTTATGCTGACGTTTTGCTGCACTGGTGTAGCGACTTGCTCAGCTCTCCTTGGGTTTAGAGAAATCACTAATTCCTTATCACCCAAGTACTCATCATCAGGGTTTTGGTGACGTGCTTGTTGACCCAAATTTTTCACATTCACCTGAGCCCTAGCTAAACCATCTAGTCTTTCTGCTTTTTGTTGTTCAACCATTCTTCCTATTAGTTGAGGTTCCAGATTGATTGGTAGTAGTGGTTCTCCAAAACTTCTCGTTTTTGGCATAAACAACAAAGTACCTACAATAAACAAAAACAACAAATAAATGTAAATCAAGGAAACTTAACTATCAGCAAATTTTTGCTCACAAAATTTTTAGTCCACAACCGTATTCCCCGGCAACGGCGACATTTTTGATAACGGTCAAATTACACTATTGAATGGGTGTAAGCGATCATTGTCAATATAAAACCTAACTTGGTTGAGGTTGAATCCCACAGGGAATAGGGTGTGAATGTCAATTTGTTTACGAAATGCTTTACTGAAAGTTTATTGTTTCCGATAGGGGTTTAAGGCTCACAATGAATCAATTTTCACGTTTTGAATTTTAGTGTTGTAATCAAAATAAATGGAAAACTAGAGGTATGTTCACCAAGGGTTTCGAGAATTGACAGATACTAGGCAATGCTATAGATTTTCGGAATGAGTTGACCAGCAAAATATCCCTGACGATTATACTATCTGACTTATCTCTCGACCTCACCAGACAATTTATTATCTAATTCTCTCAAACTTAGATAACTTATCTATTTCCAATAGGATGTTATCTCAAGTAGATTAATCCAGTTACGACATTAATCATTAAACAGAAGGTTGGTAGCTTTCGAGTCCCTGTTGATAATTCGTGTCCCATAGTCTATTTCTCCGTTAGAAGCAAATAAAACCTAAGGTATTTTTGTAACCACTAGATTTAAGTTAAGACAAAAAAATTTCAAGATGTTCTACTACTCTTTGAATCGTTAAACACCTAGTATCATATCAAACCCTAATCCATGGATCCCATAATCCCGGCTAATGGAATTAGCCGCTCATTATTTGATGAACCAAATCACAAGTTGAATTCATAATGATAAGGATAACATACGATTAGATGGAAAACAATAAGTAGTCTCTTCAATTAAAATCACAAAGTAGAACCCCAAAAATAGTTGATAAGAAAAACTAAGAATAATTGACAAAAGAGAACAATGTGTGTCTCTCTCTTCTCAAAAGTTAATTGTTCCGATAGATAGATGATGAATTCCATTAAACCCCCTAAAAGATGCTATTTATACTAAAGCCTAATTAAGGAAATAAAATAACAAAATTAATAAAATTGTTTGGAATAGGTGATGCCCAAGCTGACACCACATCAAGAAGTTGACGCCCTATCACGGATGGCGTCAGAGAAGCTTCAATTGCCTTTAAATTCTATCTTAGGTTGACGGTGTAGCTGACGCCGCATCAAGGATGTGACGGCGTATCACCAACGTCATCATATATCTTCTTCCAATGCTGATTTTTTGCTTAAGGCTGACGCCATTCTTGATGCCTTATCACAACTTTGATGCTATATCACAGGTGTCATCAGAATAGCTTCTCAGACTGCATCTCCCTGGTTAAGGCAAACGCCAATACTGATAGGATATCACGAGGTTGATGACTTATCACGGAGGTCGTCAGCCATAGTTTCTTCTATTTTGCTCAGATTTTCACTTCTTTTGCTCCATTATTGCTTGTTTTCATTTCTTCAACCTTTTTCTATAATATCATGAGCAAACACATCAAAAAACCAAGAGTTGCTTCAGAATTAACAATTATTTTGAGATAAAAAGCATTAAATGTGTTAGATTTTATTCACACATCAGCAGACGGTGCCTCATGGTGCGACAGGGTCCAGGCACAATGGGGCTCTCACCCTCTCTGGCGCCCCCTTCAAAGGGACTTGGGCCTAGTCTGCCGCTGAGGACGCTTCCCCAAACTACAATTCGGATGATGGAGCCTCCTGATTCTAAGGCTAGGATATTCCCGATTCTATCACCTTTACTAAGGGAATCCTTCTAAGTTTATTTTCCTCCGCTTATAGATATGCTTAAACTCAGAGGGTAATCCCGCCTGACCTGGGATAGCGGTTGGAGTGCCTAAGCATGGCAGGGTCCCAGCGTCCGAACCCACTACGGGCTATAGCCACGACAGAAAAGACAGTTAAGTTAAAACCACCACTTGTTGCGACCTTCATCGTTGTGGACTGGCATTTTGGCTAGCCGCGAGCTCGAGGTGCACGAAAGGCTAGTATCCGCCCCACGACGACAATGTGCCCCATAATTGAGGCACGATGTAATGAAGGCGATGCGATGTGTGGTGCCCAGGAAGATGCGCCCTCGGCCTAATGGCTTTGGGTGCAACTTTCGTTCAAAGACTCGATGGTTTATAGGATTCTACAATTCACACCAAGTATCACATTTTGCTATACTTTTTATCGATGCAAAAGACGAGATATCCATTGTTGAGAGTCATTTTTGTTTGTAATAGAAGCACATGTACCCTCAACGCACACTGTGAATGGAGCGCGAGGGGCAGGCTGTGAATTTGAGTATTCCTTGGAACTTTCTATAACAGGGTTCGTTAGTCGCACGACGCGCGCACTGGGCGCGCGCACCGGGGATGAGGGGGAGGCACTCCTGTGGAGGGCCGAAGCACTCCGCCCACACTATCTCCCCAGTTGTTAAACACATTCGTGGGTCATTTTGTTGTGCAAGTTTCGACAATAATCCTTTCGTAGGTTCACCTACGGAAACCTTGTAACGACCTCTCCTTCATCTAAATGATAAGGTTCAATGGACTTATCGCGAAGTCGTGGGCAACAAACCGCCCACATCACTACGATCAAAATATTTCACTGGATTATTTAATCGGTAGGAGCAACGGGCGGCGTGTACAAAGGGCAGGGACATAGTCAACCCGAGCTGATGACTCTTGCTTACTAAGAATTCCTCGTTGAAGACCAATAATTGCAATGAACTATCCCCATCATGATGAAATTTCAAAGATTACTCGGGCCTATCTCCCAAGGCTATAAACTCTTTGAATACATCAATGTAGCGCGCGTGTGGCCCTAAATATCTAAGGGCATCTTAGACCGGTTATTCCCTCAAACTTCCATGGCCAAAAAGGCCACAGTCCCTCAAAGAAGCTGGCCGCGAAGGGATACCTCCGCATAGCTAGTTAGCAGACTGAGGTCTCATTCGTTAATGGAATTAACCAGAAAAATAGCTCCACCAACTAAAAATGGCCATGCACCACTACCCATAGAATCAAGAAAGAGCTCTCAGTATGTCAATCCTTACTATGTCTAGACCTGGTATGTTTCCCTGTGTTGAGTCACATTAAGCCGCAGGCTCCAATCCTGGTGGTGCCCTTCTGTCAATTCCTTTAAGTTTCAGCCTTGGGACCAAACTCCCCCCGGAACCCAAAAACTTTGATTTCTCATAAGATGCTGGCGGAGTCCTAAAAGCAACATCCACCGATCCCTGGCCGACATCATTTATGGTTGAGACTAGGATGATATCTGATCATCTTTGAGGCCCAAAATTTGTTCTTGATTAAGGGAAACATCCTTGACAAATACTTTCGCATTTGTTCGCCTTTCATAAATCCAAGAATTTTACCTCTGACTATGAAATACGAATGCCCTCGACTGTCTCTGGTAATCATTACTCCGATCCCAAAGGCCAATGTAATAAGATCAAAATCCTATAATGTTATCCGATGCTAATGTTTACAGAGCATAAGCTTTCTTTGAGAACACTAATTTCTTCAATGTAACAACGCCGGAGGCACGACCCAGCCATTTAAGGCCAGGAGTACATTGCCGATAGAAGGGACGATATGACCGGTGCACACCATAGGCAGACTGACCGTCCCATCCCAAAGTCCAACTACAAGCTTTTTAACTGCAATAACTTAAATATATGCTATTGGAGATGGAATTACCGCGGCTGCTGGCACCAGAATTGCTCTCTAATGGATCCTCGTTAAGGGATTTAGATTGTACTCATTCAAATTACTCATTGAGCCCGGTATTGTTATTTATTGTCACTATCTCCCCATGTTAGAATTGGGTAATTTGCGCTCCTACTGCCTTCCTTGGATGTGGTAACCGTTTCTCAGGCTCACTCTCTAGAATCGAACCCTAATTCTACATCACCCGTCACCACCATGGTAGGCCACTATCTTTCTATCAAAATTTGATAGGGCAGAAATTTGAATGATGCATCGCCGGTACGATGGTCGTACGATCCATTGAGTTATCATGAATCATCGCATCAACGGGTAGAGCCTGCATCGACCTTTTATCTAATAAATGCATCCCTTCCAGAAGTCGGGGTTTGGTACACGTATTATCTCTAGAATTACTAACGTTATCCGAGTAGTAGATACCATCAAACAAACTATAACTGATTTCACAGTCTGAATTTGTTAATACTTACACATGCATGGCTTAATCATTGAGACAAGCATATGAATATTGGCAGGATCAAACAGGTAGCATTCCTTATCGACGCCGGCGTTGCATGAGCCCGACCTTCCCGTGCGGGCACAGATGGATTCATGGCGAGCGTACAGTTTGGCACCGTAACCTGGCTTTCGATTTATCCCACATCGTCAGTTCTGCTTACCAAAAATGACCCACTTGGAGCTCTTGATTCTGTGGTGCAGCTTAAAAAAGTAGTTGCGTTGTCCTACCTATTTAAAGTTTGAAAATAGGTCGAGGGTGTTGCTCCACCAAGGCCTCTAATCATTGGCTTTACCCGATAGAACTCGTACGCGAGCTACAACTATCCTGAGGGAAACTTCGGAGGGAACCAACTACTAGATGGTTTGATTAGTCTTTTGCCCCTATACCCAAGTCAGACGAATGATTAGCACGTCAGTATCGCTGTGGGTCTCCACCATAGTTTTCTATGGCTTTGCCCCACTCAGGCATAGTTCACCATCTTTCGAGTCCCGATAGGTATACTCACACTCGAACCATTCTCAGAAGATCAAGGTCGGTCGGCAGTGCACCCCTCAGGAGAATCCTACCAATCAGCGTCCTTGCACCTTATGGGTTTACTCGCCCGTTGTCTCGCACACATGTCAGACTCCTTGGTTCGTGTTTTTAGACGGGTCGAATGGGGAGCCCACATGCCAGTGTCCAGAGCACACAGACGCCGAATCACGCCAGAGTGCGCGCTGCCTTCCACAATCGATAAGACGACATTCCACGAGCGTATCGAGATCCCGGGCTTTGGCCACCACCCAATCTACGCTGGTCCACACTCCGAGTCGATCGGCGGACCGACTCATCACCGTTTCACATCCGACCGAGGTAAATTGCCGGCCCCTATACTCTTCCCTCCGGATAATTACAAGCACTCTTTTACTCTCTTTTCAAAATCTTTTTTATCTTTCCCTCATTTTACTTGTTCTCTATCGGTGTCTCGCTCGTATTTAGCCTTGTACAGAATTCACCGCCCAAATTGGGCTGCATTCCCTAACATCCCAACTCATAGAAAACGCCTTGTGGTGCGATAGGGTTCGGGCTAAACAAGGCTCTCACCCTCTCTGGCGCCCTATTTCAGGGGACTTAGGTTCGGTCCGCCGCTGAGGACGCTTCTCCAGACTATAATTCGAACGATGGAGCCACCCGATTCTAAGGCTGGGTTGTTCCCGATTCGCTCTCCATTACTAAGAGAATCCTTATAAGTTTATTTTCCTCCGCTTATTAATATTCTTAAACTTAGTGGGTAATCCTGTCTGACCTGGGATTGCGGTGAGAGTTCCTAAGCGCGGTAGGGTCCCGAAGTCCAGACGCACGATGGGCTGTAGCCGTGAAAGCAAAGAGAGTTGAGGTACAACCACCACTTTTCGCGATTTCCGTCGATGTGGACTCGCATTTAGGACAGCCACGAGCACGAGTCGCATGGGAGTCCAGTATTCGCCGAACAAAGAAAGTGCGCCCCGTGATTGAGGCATGATCCGAGGAGGCATCGCGATGCATGACGCCCAAGAAAATATGCCCTCAGCCTAATGGCTTTGGGAGCAACTTCCTTTCAAAGAATGGATGGTTCACGGGATTCTTTAATTCATACCAAGAATCACATTTTGCTACATTCTTCATCGATGCGAGAGTCATTTTTGTTTGTAAGAGAAGCACACGTCCCCCCGATGCACACCGCAAACATAGCGCGAGGGACAGGCTATCAATTTGAGTATTCGTTTGCACTTTGCTCTCTGGGGTTCATTAGTCGCCCGACGCGCACACTAGGCGCGCTCATCGAGGATGAGGGGGAGGCGCTCATGCGGAGGACTGAAGCACTTCGCCCGCGTAGGCTCCCCAGTTGTTAAGCAAATTTGCGGGTCGTTCTGCTGTGCAGGTTTTGACAATGATCCTTCCGCATGTTCACCTATAGAAACCTTGTTACGACTTCTCCTTCCTCTGATTTAATGAGACATTTGCAGTTTCAGAGTTTGAATTTGTTCATACTTGCATAATCATGGATTAATCGTTGAGAAAAACATATGATACTGGCAGGATGAAACAGGTAGCATTCCTCATCGATGCCAGCGTCGCATGAGCCCGGCCTACCTGTGAGGGCACAGACGGATTCAAGGTGAGCACGACCATCATTTGAAAGAAGCATCGTATAGGGAAGATAGGAGCCGATGAAGACCCCATGCCCACTGCATCTACAATATCCGAGAATCCCAAACGTCGCTCATGGAACACGACATCGCACAACGAAGAAAGGAAGGCATGGGACACGAGGGAGGCCTTTCGGTTCACCCCGCGCACAGAATGCAAGGGGCAAAGGGCGATTGATAAAACTTAATAATGCCTGGGCATTAGGTATACGCAGGAAACCAACTTCGAGCAAGCCTAAATTGCAGTTTCCCCACGAATGAGATGGCAGGTGGGTAAGGACATCACTGCTCGAGTAGGGATCCAACCGAACCACACATGTCGAACACAACTCATGCGTCGTGCGTCCAAATACTCCATCGATGCATGCCCAGCACCAGCCCCAATGCCCAGCAAGAGATGTTGTGTGCTGCTGTCCATGGGGACATTGCAAAGCCGAAGAAAGTCCCGCTTGACACGATAGCCCATCATTAGGGAGAGTAGAGGAGTTGAAGCCATACCGAGTCTTGCGCACGAGTGCCGCCAACGTCGCCCGCCAGTGCTTGCCACGGATTTGGCATGGCCCCATGCGTGCAGCGCCAGGAGCTTGCCCTGAGAGAAGCATCCAGAACACACCGCATGCACAAAAGCACCACCTCATCCGAAATCAAACGCCAACATCCCCGTCGTGGACGACGCCACCGGTAGCTGACACGAGTGCACAATGAAGCTATACCGATGTTATTTTGTGGGAACCGGCGACTCGCACGGACTAGCCATGCTTGCTGCCATGTACCCACACTGCACGCCGACATGCCCAGTGAGCGCCTATGCCAACTAGCGACAGTCTCCTTGAAGTGCCTTCAACACCTCTACCCCCCTTATATATGCATAAAAAAACCCAAGTGACAGGAGTAGATATGATTTTGCCAGAGAATTATACTAGACATGTGTGGACAAGAACTGCATGTTTTGATGTAAGAAAGAGCCTCTGCACTCACAAAAGACTCACGTAATTTGTCAATTATAATTTTCATTAACAAAATATTTTTTAAAATATTATTTATAAAAATTCAAAAAATAAGTAAAAATAAATAAAAAATAGAAAAAATATTTTAAAAAGATAAAAGCATTAGAAAAATATTTCCAACGCATGAAATAACCTTAAACCAACAATTTAGTGGATATTTGTACTATAACTTAACGATATAAAATATTTAAATTTAAGAATATTAAATAAAAGATTGAAAAAAATATAAAAATAATGTGGGGACATTAGGAAAATCACCCAGAATGCAACAAATAAGTAACAACCCCCAAACATGCATATTAGAATGAAGTAACCTTAAACCAATAATTGAGTGCAAATTTTTACAAATAACGTAAAGATATAAAATATTTAAATTTAAGGATATTAAATAAAAATTAAAAAAAAATAACGTGGCGACGAGATATTAGGAAAACCGTCCCAACATATGAGGTAACATTGAAATATATTTAAAATAAATAAATTAGAGCGGGTAAGTAACAAAATGATTATGCAACGGTGAGGAAAATGGATGAATGTCAGAAAAATATTAGGATGATCGAATGTAGGTTTACGCTCATTTGTTTTTAGCACGGTGCGCTGGTGCATTGGTGCCTTGGTGCCATGGTGCCATAGTGCCTTGGTGACATGGTTTCATGGTTCTATGGTGCCTTGGTGCCGCGGTGCCATGGTTCCGCGGTGCCACGGTGCCGCGGTGCCACAGTGCCTTGGGGCCATGCTGCCACGGTGCCTTTGGGCCTTGGTGCCACGGTTCCATGGTGCCTTTGTGCCATAGTGACATGGTTCCATGGTGCCATGGTGCCACGTTGCCTTGGTGCCATGGTGCCACGGTGCCTTGGTGCCATGGTGATATTGTGCCACGTTGCCTTGGTGCCGTGGTGCGACGGTGCCATGGTGCCATGGTGCCTTGGTGCCTTGGTGCCTTGGTTCTATGGTGCCATGATGCCTTGTTGCCATGGTGCCACGGTGCCTTGGTGCCTTGTTACCACGGTGCCATGGTGCCATGGTTACATTGTTCCTTGGTGCCATTGTTCCATGGTGCCTTCGTGCCACGGTGCCACGATGCGTTGGTGCCTTTGTGCCATGGTGTCTTCCCTTTCCTTTCCCGAAGTTACGGATCTATTTTGCTGACTTCCCTTGCCTACATTGTTCCTTCAACAAGAGGTTCAGATTAGAGACCTGATGCGGTTATGATTAGGATCGAGCATGGACGGTATTCGTTCCTCTGGATTTTTAAGGGCCACCGAGAGCGCACCGGACACCACATGACATATGGTGTTCTTCTAGATGCTGGACCCTACCTCCGACTGAGCCGATTCCAGGAGGGAAGGCTGTTAAACAGAAAAGATAACTCTTCCCGAGGCTTCCGCCGACATTTTCGGACTTCCTAACGTTGTCGTCGACCGCCATGTCCCGATTCAGGAATTTTAACCCAATCCCCTTTTGGAGAATGCACGAAGCGCACTATCTTTCGGGGTTCCCCCGACCCTTAGGATCGACTAACCCATGTGCAAGTGCCGTTCACATGTAACCTTTCCCCTCTTATGCCTTCAAAGTTCTCATTTGAATATTTTCTACTACCACCAAGATCAGCACCAACGGTCGCTCCGCCCAGGCTCGCGCCTAATATTTTGCAGTGACCGCCGCAACCTCCTACTCATCGGGGCCTGGAACTTGCCCCGACAGAAAGATATAGGTCGCGCGCTTAAGGTCCATCCATTTTTGAGACTAGTTGATTTGGAAGGTGAGTTGTTACACAATCCTTAGTGGATTTCGACTTCCATGACCACCGTTCTGCTGTCTTAATCGACCAACACCCTTTATGAAATCTAGCTTAGTGTGCAGTTTGGCACCGTAACCTAGCTTTCGATTTATCCCACATCGCCAGTTCTGCTTACCAAAAATGGCCCACTTGGAGCTCTTGATTCTGCGGCGCGGCTCAAAAAAGCAGTCGTATCGTCCTACCTATTCAAAGTTTGAAAATAGGTCGAGGGTATTGCACCACCAAGGCCTCTAATCATTGGCTTTACCCGATAGAACTCGCACACGAGATCCAGCTATCCTGAGGGAAACTTCGGAGGGAAACAACTACTAGATGGTTTGATTAGTCTTTTGCCCCTATACCCAAGTCAGACGAATAATTAGCACATCCGTATCACTGCGTGTCTCCACCACAGTTTTCTCTGGCTTTGCCCCGCTCAGGCATAGTTCACTATCTTTCGAGTCCCGACAGGTATACTCAAACTCAAACCATTCTCAGAAGATCAAGGTCGGTCGGCGGTGCACCCCATAGAGGAATCCTACCAATCATCTTCCTTGCACCTTACGGGTTTACTCACTCGTTGACTCGCACACATGTCAGACTCCTTGGTTTGTGTTTCAAGACGGATCGAATGGGGAGGCCACAGGCCTACGTCCAGAGCACGAAGATACTGAAGCACGCCAGAGTGCTAACTTCCTGCCATAATTGGGGAGACGGCGTTCCACGAGCGTATCGAGATCCCGGGATTTGGCCACCACCCAATCTACGCTGGTCCACACTCTGAGTCGATCGGTGAACCGACTCATTACCGTTCCACATCCGATCGGGGTGCATCGCCAGCCCTCATACTCTTCCCTCCGGATAATTTCAAGCATTCTTTGACTCTCTTTTCAAAATCTTTTTTATCTTTCCCTTGCGGTACTTGTTTGCTAATGGTGTCTCACCCGTATTTAGCCTTGTACAGAATTCACTGCCCGAATTGGGGCTGCATTCCCTAACAACCCAACTTGTAGAAAGCGCCTTGTGGAGCGACAGGGTTCGGGCTAAACGGGGCTCTAACCCTCTCTGGTGCCCCCTTTCAGGAGACTTAGGCTCGGTCCGCAGCTGAGGAAGCTTCTGCAGAATATAATTCGAATGATGAAGCCACCCGATTCTAAGGCTGGGTTGTTCCTGATTCGCTTTCCGTTACTAAGAGAATCCTTGTAAGTTTATTTTCCTACACTTATTGATATGCTTAATCTCAGCGGGTAATCCTGTCTGACCTGGGGTTGCGGTCAGAGTTCCTAAGCGCGGTAGGGTCCCGAAGTTCGGATGAACGATGGGCTGTAACCGTGAAAGCAAAAAGAGTTGAGTTACAACCACCACTTTCCGCAATGTCCGTTGTTGTGGACTCACATTTAGGACAGCCATGAGCACGAGGCACATGGGAGGCCAGTATTCGCCGAACGGCGATAGTGCACCCCGTGATTGAGGCGTGATCTGAAGGGGCATCGCGATATGTGATGCCTAAGAAAACGTGCCCTCGGCCTAATGGCTTCAGGAGCAACTTCTATTCAAAGACTCGATGGTTCACGAGATTCTTTAATTCATACGAAGAATCGCATTTTGATACGTTCTTCACTGATGCGTTAGCCAAGATATCCATTGCCGAGAGTCATTTTTGTTTGTAAGAGAAGTACACGTCCCCCCGATGCACACCGCGAATATAGCGAGAGGGGCAGTCTATCAATTTGAGTATTTGTTGGTGCCTTGCTCTCCGAAGTTCATTATTTGCTCGACGCACACACTAGATGTGCTCACCGGGGATGAGAGGAAGGCGCTCGTATGGAGGACTGAAGCACTTCGCCCGTACGGGCTCCCCAGTTGTTAAACATATTTGTGGGTCATTCTGCTGTACAGGTTTTGATAATGATCCTTCCACATGTTCATCTACGGAAACCTTATTACTTCTCCTTCCTCTAAATGATAAGGTTCAATGGACTTCTCGCGACATCGCGATCAGCGAACCGCCTACGTCATTGCGATCTAAATATTTCACCGGATCATTTAATTGGTAGGAGCGATGGGCGGTGTGTACAAAGGGCAGAGACGTATTCAATTAGAGCTGATGACTTGCGCTTACTAGAATATCCTCGTTAATGACCAATAATTTCATTGATCTATCCCTATCACGATGAAATTTAAAATATTACCAGAGCCTGTGGGCCAAGGCTATAAAATCATTGAATACATCAGTGTAGCGTGCGTGCGACCCTAAACATCTAAGGACATAACAGACCTGTTATTACCTCAAACTTCCACGTCCTAAAAGGCTGTCGTCCCTCTAAGAAGCTGGCGGCGAAGGGATACCTCCGCATAGCTAGTTAGCAGGCTTAGGTCTCATTCGTTAACGGAATTAACAAGACATATCACTACATCAACTAAGAACGGCCATGCACCACCACCTATAGAATAAATAAAGAGCTCTTAGTCTGTCAATCCTTACTATTTCTGGACCTGGTAAGTTTCCCCGTGTAGAGTCAAATTAAGCCGCAGGCTCCACTGCTGGTGGTGCCCTTCTATCAAATCCTTTAAGTTTCAGCCTTGCGACCATACTCCCCCCGAAACCCAAAAACTGTGATTTCTCATAAGGTGCCGGCGGAGTCCTAAAAGCAACATCCGCTGATCCCTGGTCGGCATCATTTATAGTTAAGACTAGGACGGGTATCTGATCATCTTCAAGCCCCCAAATTTCTTTCTTGAATAATGAAAACATCCTTGGAAAATGCTATCGCAGTTTTTTTTCTATCATAAATCCAAGAATTTCACCTATGACTATGAAATACGAATTCCCCCGACTGTCCCTATTAATCATTACTCTGTTCCCGAAGGCCAACGTAATAGGACCAAAATCCTATGATGATATCCTATGCTAATGTATACAGAGTGTAGGCTTGCTTTTAGCACTCTAATTTCTTCAAAGTAACCGCGCCGAAGGCACGACCCAACCAGTTAAGGCTAGGATCACATCACCGATAGAAGCGACGAGACGACCGGTGCATACCATAGGAGGACCGGTCAGCCCATTCCAAAGTCCAACTATGAGTTTTTTAACTTAAACAACTTAAATATATGATATTGGAGCTGGATATACCATGGCTTCTGGCACCAGACTTTCCCTCCAATGGATCTTCATTAAGGGATTTAGATTGTACTCATTCCTATTACAAGACTCATTGATCTCGCTATTTTTATTTATTGTCACTACCTCCCCGAGTCAGGATTGGGTAATTTGCGCGCCTGCTGCCTTTCATGAAGGTGGTATCCATTTCTAAGGCTCCCTCTCTAGAATTGAACCCTAATTATCTATCACTCATTACAACCATGGTAGGTCACTATCCTACCATCGAAAGTTAATAGGGCAAAAATTTGAATAATGCATCTCCAGCACGATGGTCATGCGATCCGTTGATTTATCATGAATCATCGCAGAAGTAGGTAGATCCAACATCGACCTTTTATCTAATAAATTCATCCCTTACAGAAGTTGGAATTTGTTACACGTATTAGCTCAAGAATTACTACAATTATCCGAGCAGTTTCACAGTCTGAATTTGTGCATACTTACACATGCATGGCTTAGTCTTTGAGACAAGTATATAAATACTGGCAGGATCAACCAGGTAGTATTCCTCATCGACGCCGGTGTCGTATGAGCTCGGCCTACCTATGAGGGCGCGGACGGATTCAAGACGAGCATGACTGTCGTTTGCAAGGAGCATCTTACCGGTAAAATAAGAGCCGATGAAGACCCTATGCCCACTGCATCTACCGCATCTGAGAATCCCAAATGTCGCTCATTCGAGGAAGGCATGGGACATGAGGGAGAACTTTTGGTTCACCCCGTGCATGGAATGAGAGGGGCAAAGGGTGATCAATAAAACTCTATAATGCCTGGGCATTAGGTATACACAGGAAACCGACTTCGAGCAAGCCTAAATTGAGCTTGCCCCACAACTGACATGGAAAGTAGGTCAGGACGTCACTGCTCGAGTAGGGATCCAACCTAAACACACATGCCGAACACATCTCATGTGCCGTGCGTCCAAATGCTTTGTCGATGCTTTTCCAGCACTAGCCCCAATGACAAGCAAGAGATGGTGTGATCTGCAGCCCATGCGGATAGTGCAAGGCTGAAGCAAGTCCCGCTTGACACGATATCCCACCATTGGGGAGATCAGAGGAGTTAAAGTCGCGCCGAGTCTTGTGCACGAGAACCGCCTACATCGGCCGGCAGCGCTCGCCGCGGATTCGGCTTATCCCCATGCGTGCAGCACCTGGAGTATGCCCCGAGAGCAGCATCCAGAACTCACCGCATGCACAAAAGAACCGCCTCATCCCAAATCAAGTGCCACTATCCCCATCATGGACGACGCTACTGATAGCCGACATGAGTGCACACTGAAGCGATGTTGACGTCTTTTTGTGGGCATCGGTGTCTAGCACTGACTATCCATGCATGCTGCCATGTGCCCACACTGCACGCCGATATGCCCAGTAAGCACCTATGCCAACTAGCGATAGTCGCCTTGAAGTTCTGTCAACACCTCTACCCCCGTATATATGCTTAAAAATAACCCAAGTGATAGTAGTTGAAATGATTTTGCTAGAGAATCATACTAGGCATGTGCGAACCAGAACTGCACATTTTGATGTAAGAAAGAACCTCTGCACTTACAAAAGAGTCACGTAATTTGTCAATCATAATTTTCATTAAGAAAATATGTTTTCCAAATACTATTTATGAATATTCAAAAAATAAGTAAAAATAAATAAAAAATAGAAAAAATATTTTAAAAATATAAAAGCATTAGGAAAATATTTCCAACGCATGAACTAACCTTAAACCTATAATTTAGTGAATATTTGTGCGTATAATGTAATGATATATAATATTTAAATTTAAGGGCATTAAATAACAAATTGACAAAAATATAAAAATAACATGGGGACATTAGGAAAATTGCCCAGAATGCAACAAATAAGTAATAACCCCAAAACATGCATATTAGAATAAAGTAACCTCAAACCAAGAATTGAGTGCATATTTGTATGAATAACGTAAAGATATAAAATATTTAAATTTAAGGATATTAAATAAAAAAAAAAAAAGATAACATGGAGATGAGATATTAGGAAAACCGTCCCAACATATGAGGTAACATTGAAATATATTTTAAAAAATTAAATTAGAGCGGGTATGTAACAAAATGAGTATACAACGGTGAGGAAGATGGATGAATGTCAGGAATATATTAGGATGATCAAACGTAGGTTTACACTCTTTTGTTTTTGGCACGGTGTACCGGTGCGTTGGTTCCTTGGTGCCTTGGTTCTATGGTGCCATGGTTCCATAGTGCCTTGGTGCCATAGTGCCATGGTTCTATGGTGCCTTGGTACCATGGTGCCATGGAGCCAAGGTTCCACGGTGCCTTGGTGCCACGCTGCCATGGTGCCACAGTGCCTTGGTGCCTTGGGGCCACGGTGCCATAGTGCCATGGTGCCTTGATTCCTTGGTTCCATGGTGCCACCGTTACTTGGTGACACGGTGCCATGGAGCCTTGGTTCCATGGTGCCATGGCGCCATGATGCCTTGGTTCCTTGGTGCCACGGTGCGTTTGTGCCATGGTGCCATGGTTCCATGGTGCTACGGTGCCTTGGTGCCACGGTGCCTTGCTACCATGGTGCCATGGTGCCTTGGTGCCACTGTTCATCTCATCCCTAGGGTGTGCACTGGTCGTCTCGTCCCTAGGTGGACCGGCTAGCCAATCCCAACGATCGGGTTTTGGATTCCATGACCACCGTCCTGCTGTATTAATCGACCAACACCCTTTGTACGATCTAGGTTAGAGTGCAGTTTGGCAACGTAACCCAACTTTTGGTTCATCCCGCATCGCTAGTGCTTCTTACCAAAAATATCCCACTTAGATCTCTTGATTCTATGGTTCGGCTCAACAAAGCAGCCGCTCCATCCTACCTATTTAAAGTTTGAGAATAGGTTGAGGGTGTTGCTCCCCCGAGGCCTCTAATCATTGGCTTTACCCGATAGAACTCACACTCGAACTCCAGCTATCCTGAGGGAAACTTCGGAGGGACCCAACTACTAGATGGTTCAATTAGTCTTTCGCCTCTATACCCAAGTCAGACGAACGATTTGCACATCAGTAGCACTGCGGGCCTCCACCAGAGTTTCTTCTTGATTTGCCTCGCTCAGGCGTAGTTCACCATCTTTCGGGTCCCAACAGGTATGCTCACACTCGAACCCATCCCAGAAGATAAAGGTCGATTAGCGGTGCACCCCACAGGGGGATCCCACCAATTAGCTTCCTTACGCCTTATGGGCTTACTCGCCCATTGACTCGCACACATGTTAGACTCTTTGGTCCGTGTTTCAAGACGGGTCGAATGGGGATCCCACAGGCCAGCGTTCAGAGCGTTCAGATGCTGAATCACGCCGGAGGCGCATGCTTCCTACCTCAATCGAGGAGAGGGTGTTCCACGAGCGTATCGAGAGACCGGGCTTTGGCCTCCCCCTAATCCACACAGGTCCACGCACCGAGTCGGTTGGATGACCAGCATGTCTCCATTCCACATTCGATCGGGTTGTATCTCTGTCCCCCATTCGCTTCTCTCCCGATAATTTCAAGTACTCTTTGACTCTTTTTTTAAAGTCCTTTTTATCTTTCCCTCGCGATACTTGTTCGCTATTGGTCTCTCACCCGTATTTAGCCTTGGATGGAATTCACAACCTAATTTGGGCTGCATTCCCAAACAACCTGACTCGTAGACAACGCCTCATGGTGTGACAGGGTTCGGGCACAATGGGCATCTCACCCTCTTTGGCGCACCCTTCCAAGGAACTTGGGCCTAGTCGCCGCTGAGGACGCTTCTCCAAACTACAATTCAGACGAATGAGCCGCTCGATTCTAAGGCTGGGCTATTTTCGGGTTGCTCACCGTTACTAAGAGAATCCTTGTATGTTTTTTTCCTCTATTTATTAATATTCTTAAACTCAGCGAGTAATCCCACCTGACATGGGGTCGTGATCAGAGCGCCTAAGCGCAGTAGGGTCCCGAAGTCTGGACACACGATAGGTTGTTGCCGTGACAGCAAAGAGAGTTACGTTACAACCACCACTTTCTATGACGTCCATCGATGTGGACTCTCAGTTAGGCCAGCCGCGAGCTCAAGGCACACGGGAGGCCAGTATCCACCCCTCGTTGACAACGCATCCTGTGATTGAGGCATGATGCAAGGGTGGCGATGCGATACGTGACACTTAGGAAGACGTTCCCTCTGCCTAATGTCTTTGGGTGCAACTTCTGTTCAAAGACTCGATGGTTTATGGGATTCAACAATTCACACCAAGTATCACATTTCGATAATTTTTTCATCAATGTAAGAGCCAAGATATCCATTGTAGAGAGTTATTTTTGTTTGTAGGAGAAGCACACTTCCCCCTGACGCACTCCACGAATAGAGCGCAAGGGGAAAGCTATTAATTTGTGTATTCCTTGGCGCTTTCTGTGCCGGGGTTCGTTAGTTGCCTGATGCGTACACGCCGGGGATGAAGGAGAGGCGCTAGTGCGGAGGGATGAAGCACTCCGCCCGTACGGGCTCCCCAGTTGTTAAACATGTTCGCGGGTTGTTTTGTAGTGCAGGTTTTGAGAATGATCCTTCCGCAGGTTCACCTACGGAAACCTTGTAACGAATTCTCCTTCCTCTAAATGCTAAGATTCAATGGACTTCTCACGACGTCGTGGGAAGCAAACTGCCCATGTTTTCGCGATCCGAACATTTCACCAGATCATTCAATCGGTAGGAGCGACAAGCGGTGTGTACAAAGGGTAGGGACATAGTCAACACGAGCTGATGACTCACACTTACTAGGAATTCCTCATTGAAGACCAAGAAATACAATGATCTATCCCCATCATGATGAAATTTCAAAGATTACCCGGGTCTGTTGGCCAAGGATATAAACTCATTAAATACATCGGTGTAGTGCGCGTGTGGCCCAGAACGTCTAAAGGCATCACAGACCTGTTATTGCCTCAAGCTTTTACGGCCAAAAGGGTCGTTGTCCCTCTAAGAAACTTGCCGCGAAGGGATACCTCCCTATAGCTAGTTAGCAGGTTGAGGTCTCGATCGTTAACAGAATTAACCAGAAAAATGCTCTACCAACTAAGAACAGCCATGCACCACCACCCATTGAATCAAGAAAGATCTCTTAGTCTGTAAATCCTTACTATGTCTGGACCTGTTAAGTTTCCCCGTGTTGATTCAAATTAAGCAGCAGGCTCCACTTCTGGTGGTGCCTTTCCATCAATTTCTTTAAGTTTCATCCTTGCGACCATATTCCCCTAGGAACCCAAAAACTTTGATTTTTTATAAGGTACCGGCGGAGTCCTAAAAGCAACATCCGCCAATCCATGGTCAACATCGTTTATGGTTGAGACTAGGACGTTATCTAATCATTTTCGAGCCCCAACTTTCATTCTTGATTAATGAAAACATCCTTGCCAAATGCTTTCGTAGTTGTTCATCTTTCATAAATCCAAGAATTTCATCTCTGACTATGAAATACAAATGCCGCCGACTGTCCCTGTTAATCATTACTCTGATACTGAAGGCCAACGTAATAGGATCAAAATCCTATAATGTTATCCCATGCTAATGTATACTGAGTGCAGGATTACTTTGAGAACTCTAATTTGTTCAAAGTAATAGCGCCAGAGGCACGACCCAACCAGTTATGTCCAGGAGCGCATCGACGACAGAAGGGACGAGACGACCGGTGCACACACTAGGCGGCCGGCCCACTCGTGCAGAGGGCCGAATAACTCCTCTCGCGTAGGCTCCCCAGTTGTTAAACATATTTATGGGTCATTCTACTATGCAGGTTTCGACAATGATCCTTCCGAAGGATTACCTACGGAAACCTTGTTACGGCTACTCCTTCCTCTAAATGATAAGGTTCAATAGACTTCTCGCGATGTCATGGGCAGCGAACCGAGCACGTCTCCATGATCCAAACATTTCACTGGATCATTCAATCGGTAGGAGCGATGGGCGTTCTGTACAAAGGGCAGGGACGTAGTCAACGCGAGCTGATGACTCGTGCATACTAGGAATTCCTAATTGAAGACCAAAAATTGCAATGATCTATCCCCATAACTATGAACTTTCAAAGATTAAACGGTCCTATGAACCAAGGCTATAAAATCATTGAATACTTCAGTGTAGCGCGCGTGCGGCCCAGAACATGTAAGGGCATCACAGACCTGTTATTGCATCAAACTTCCACGGCCTAAAAGGCCATAGTCCCTCTAAGAAGAAGGCCGCGAAGGGATATTTCCGCATATCTAGTTAGCAGGTTGAGGTCTTGTTCCTTAAGGGAATTAACCAGAAAAATCACTCCACCAACTAAGAACGACCATGCACCAGCACCCATAGAATCAAGAGAGAGCTCTCAGTCTGTCAATCCTCACTATGTTTGGACATGGTAATTTTCCCCGTGTTGAGTCAATTTAAGCTGCAGATGCCACTCCTGATGGTGCCCTTCCATCAATTCCTGTAAGTTTTAGCCTTGCGACCATACACCCCCCGGAACCCAAAAACTTTGATTTATCATAAGGTGCCGGCAGAGTCCTAAAAGCAATATCCGTCGATCCATGGTCAACATCGTTTATGGTTGAGACTAGGATGGTATCTGATCATCTTCAAGCCCCCAACTTTTATTCTTGATTAATGAACACATCCTTGGAAAATGCTTTCGTAGTTATTCGTCTTTCATAAATCTAAGAATTTTACCTATGACTATGAAATACGAATGCCCCTGACTATCCCTGTTAATCATCACTCCAATCCTGAAGGCCAATGTAATAGGACCAAAATCCTATAATGGTGCCTTGGTTCCTTGGTGCCATGATGCCACAGTGCCATGGTGCCACGGTGCCTTGGTGCCTTGATTCCTTGGTTCCATGGTGCCATGGTGCCATGGTTCCTTGGTGCCATGGTGCCACGATGCCTTGGTGACACAGTTCCTTGGTTCCATGGTGCCACGGTGCCATGGCTCCATGGTGCTTTGGTGCCATGGTGCCTTGCTGCCATTGTGCCACATTCCCTTGGTGCCTTAGTGCCACGGTTCCATGGTGCAATGGTTCCTTTATGCCTTGGTGCCATTGTGCCATGGTGCCTTTGTGCCACGGTGCCTTGGTACGGTGGGGCCTTGGTTCCATGGTGCCATGGTGCCTTGGAGCCTTGGTGTGACGGTGCCAAGGTTCCATGTTGCCACGGTTCCATGGTGCCATGGTGCCAAGGTGCCTTAGTGCCTTGGTGCTATGGTGCCATGGGGCCTTGGTGCCATGGTGACATGGTGCCTTGGTCCCATGGTGCTTCAGTACCTTGGAGCCTGGTACCACGGTTCATGGTGCCATGCTGCTTTGGTCCCTTGGTTCCATGGTGCTATGGTGCCTTGGTGCATGGTGCCTATGGTGGTTTGAAGGTGAAGGTTCCAGTACACGGTTATCCAACTTGACAAAGACACCACCATGATAGGCCACTATATGTCCGTCGGCATTTGTCATTGGACGTGTCTCTAGCATTGCATTTGACGGTCATGAAAAAATCTAACTGCGACATGCCTCCACGCACCTACATTATCCTTTGCTCTTCACTGAGCATTTGAACCACACTCCGCATTGCGTAAAACCTTTAGTTGCGATGCCTTTGTGTTGTGCGAAAGGACACTTGATATCATATTCTTAACTATTTGGAATAGAACGCACGCGACACTTGAAAAACAAGAGGCTAACTTGGGTGAGGTGAACTCACAAAACTTAGTGGGATTTTTAGAGTACGAATTCACAAACCTCCTTTTAAGATGGATAGAAAATGATTGGATTGAAGGGGGAAGCACGAACCGGAGTGAGAAAGGGATGAATCTCAGTGGATCGTGGAAGCAAGTCCACTCTGCCACTTACAATTCGTTATCGCGTATTTAAGTCGTCTGCAAAGAATTTTACCCGCTGCTCGATTGAAATTGTACTTCAAGGCGGCCATCGCGACCCTTTCTCTGTGGTGGCTTAGCCAACGACATGTGCCCCCGGGGTCCGAGGCCCCTACTGCGGGTTGGCAAGAAGACGGCGGGTGGATATGTTACTTCTAGCCTGGATTTTGACTTAGAGGTGTTCAGTAATAATCCAGCACATGGTAGCTTTGCGCCACTGGCATTACAACCAAGCCCGATGACCAATTGTGTGAATCAATGGTTCCTCTCGTACTAGGTTGAATTCCTTTTGCGACACTGTCATCAGTAAGGTAAAACTAACCTATATCATAATGGTCCAAACACAACTCATGTTCCCTATTGGTTGGTGAACAATACAACACTTGGTGAATTCTGCTTCACAATGATAGGATGAGCCAACATCGAAGGATAAAAAAGCAACGTCGCTATCAAAGCTTGGCTACCACATACCAGTTATCCCTGTGGTAACTTTTCTGAAACTTATAGCTTTAAATTTCGAATGTCTAAAGGATTGTTAGGCCACGCTTTCACGGTTCGTATTTGTACTGAAAATCAGAATCAAATGAGTTTTTACCCTTCTGTTCCACACAATATTTCTATTCTCGTTGATCTCATCTTTGGACACCTGCATTATCTTTTAACAGATGTGCCGCCCCGTCCAAACTACGCACCTGACAATGTCTTCCTCCTGGATCGGCCCACAGAGTGAGTCTTGGGTCCAAAAAGAGGGGCAGTTCCCCGCCTTCGATACACGGAATAAGTATAATAACATTAAAAGTAGTGGTATTTCACTTTCACATTTTGGCTCGCACTTATACTACACCTCTCAAGTCATTTCACAATGTCAGACTAGATTCAAGTTCAACAGGGTTTTTTTTTCTCGATAATTCTGCCAAGCCTGTTCCCCTGGCTGTGGTTTCACTGGATAGTAGATAGGAACAGTGGGAATCTCATTAATCCATTCATGCACGTCACTAATTAGATGACGATACATTTGGAAACCTTAAGAGAGTCATAGTTACTTCCGCTGTTTACCCGCACTTGGTTGAATTTCTTCATTTTTACATTCAGAGCACTCGACAGAAATCACATTGCGTGATCATTCGTTGGGACCATCGCAATCTTTGTTTTAACTAAAAAGTTGGATTCTCCTTATCCGTACCAGTTCTGAGTTGGCTGTTTGACACGCAGCGAAGGCCCCCGAAGGAACCGTTTCTAGTCCGTCCCCCGGCCGGCATGCAGCGACCTTCTCTCATCGCGAAAGCAGCTCGAGCAGTCCACCGACAGCCGACGGGTTCGGGACTAGGATCCCGTTCCCAGCCCTCAGAGCCAATCCTTTTCCCAAAGTTAGGGATCCATTTTTCCGACTTCCCTTGCCTACATTGTTCTATCGACCAGAGGTTGTTCATCTTGGAGACCTAATGCGGTTATGAGTACGACCAGGCGTGGAAAACATTCGATCCTTCGGATTGTCAAGGGATATTAGGACCGCACCGGATACCACGCGACGTGCAGTGCTCTTCCAGCCGCTGGACCCAACCTCTGACTGAGCCGATTCCAGGGTGGGTAGGCTATTAAATAGAAAAGATAACTCTTCCCGAGGCTCTCGCCGATGTCTCTGAACTTTCTAACATTGTTGTTGACCACCACATCCTGGTTCAGGAATTTTAACCCGATTCATTTTCGGAGTACGCGCGAAATACGCTATTTGTCGGGGTTTGCCCCAATATTAGGATCGACTAACCCTTGTGCAAGTGTCTTTCACGTGGAACCTTTCCCCTCTTTGGCCTTCAAAGTTCTCATTTGAATATTTGCTACTACCACCATGATCTGAATCGACTGTCGATCCGCCCAGACCCGCGCCCAAGGTTTTGCAGTGACCGTCGCACCCTTCTACTCATCTAGGCCTGGCACTTGCCCCGACAGCTAGGTGTAGGTTGCGCGCTTAAGAACCAACTATTTTTAGGGCTTTTTGATTTGTCAGGTGAGTTGTTACACACTCCTTAGCAAATTTTGACTTCTGTGATCACCGTCCTGTTGTCTTAATCGACCAACACCCTTTTTGGGATCTAGGTTAGCGTGCATATTTGCAACATAACTTGGCTTCTGGTTCATCCCGCATCGCCAGTTCTGCTTACCAAAAATATCCCACTTGGATCTGTTGATTTCATGGCCCGGCTAAACAAAGATGTCGCTCCGTCCTACCTATTTAAAGTTTGAGAATAGGTCGAGAGCGTTGCACCCTTGAGACTTCTAATCATTGGCTTGTCCTGATAGAACTCGCACGCGAGATCCATCGATCCTGAGGAAAACATCGGTGGGAACCAACTACTAGATGGTTCGATTAGTATTTCGCCCCTATACCCAAATTAGATGAACGATTTGCACGTCAGTATCGCTGCGGGCCTCCACCAGAGTTTCCTCTGGATTTTCCCCGCTCAGGCATAGTTCACCATCTTTTGGGTCCCGAAAGGTATGCTCACACTCAAACCCTTCTCGGAATATCAAGGTCGGTCGGCGGTGCACCCCACAGGGGGATCATACCAATCTACTTCCTTACACCTTACGGGTTTACTCGCCCGTTTACTCGCACATATGTAAGACTCCTTGGTCCGTGTCTAAAGACGGGTCGAATAGGGAGCCCACAGACCAGCGTCTGGAGCGCGCAGATGCTGAAGCACACTGAAGGCGCGTGCTGCCTGCCATAATCGAGGAGAGGGTATTACACGAGCGGATTAAGAGCCCGGGCTTTGGCCGCCCCCAATCCACGCTGGTCTACGCCCCGAGTCGATCGATGGACCAACTTGTCGTTCCACATCCAACCGGGGAGCATCGCCGGCCCCCATCTACTTACCTCCCGACAATTTCAAGCACTCTTTGACTCTCTTTTCAAAGTCCTTTTCATCTTTCCCTTGCAGTACTTGTTCACTATAGGTCTCTCACCCGTATTTATCCTTAGACAGAATTCACCACCCGATTTGGGCTACATTCCTAAACAACCTGACTTGTAGACAACACCTCATGGTGCGACAGGGTTTGGGCATAACGAGGCTCTCACCCTCTATGGCACCCCCTTCCAAGGAACTTAGACCTGGTCCACCGCTCAGGACGCTTCTCCAAACTACAATTTGGATGATGAAGCCGCTCGATTATAAGGTTGGGCTATTCCCGGTTCACTCGCCATTACAAAGGGAATATTTGTAAGTTTCTTTTCCTTCGCTTATTGATATGCTTAAGCTCAGCGAATAATACCTCCTGAGCTGGGGTCGCGGTTGGAGCGCCTAAGTACGGTAGGGTCCCAGAGTTCGGACGCACGATGGGATGTAGCCACGATAGCAAAGAGAGTTGAGTTACAACCACCACTTTTTGCGACGTCCATCGACGTGGACTCGTATTTAGGACAGTTGCAAGCTCGAGGTACACGGGAGGCGAGTATTCACCCCGCGACAACAGCATGCCCTGTGATTGAGGCATGAT